>CM076851.1:22095019-23337116 GCA_039519185.1 Astragalus membranaceus | reverse complement strand
CTTTTTCGAGCGGCCATGGGTGGCAAGGTTAGGTCGTTGACCTGATTTGCACACCTCGAAGGACTTGCACTGTGTTTTCTAGGCGGACACAGCTAGTCTGAAGGACCTGGGGTCGGATGATCCGTCGGTTGCTCGATTAACGCGACGTGCGATCTGGATTGAAGGACCAATTGTTGGTCTGACGGAGCGCTAGGGCTCTGAAGGACCGCTGGGGGTCTAAAAGGTTGATGCTAGGCTCAATGCTAACACTATAATTTAAATTTATTTTGACAGATAAAAACTAATCTATATTTGAACGCATTTAAGGATGCAATAGATGATGTATGCGTGCATGCAGTGTAAGCATGTGCAATGATCGATATCTGGTGGTATGATGAATGAAATGTGGGATGCTTTTTCTCTTTGTTTTTGTTTTTGGTTCTTTGTTTTTTTTTATTCGCTCTTTTGCTCTTTCTCGACTCTTTTGCTCTTTTGCTCTTTCTTGACTTTTGCTCTTTTGCTCTTTCTTGACTTTGCTGCTGATCTCATCACCTCACAGGACTCTCGACGTGAGATATGAGGGTTGCCTCAAAGTAGTGGTGCCAAAGCGCGGGTTATTATGCTTCGTTGCTTGAAGTGATTATGCCTTTGTCCTTTTTGCCATTTTATAAGAGATCATCTCATTTTTGTGATTTTTAGAAATTTCGCAAATGATTGTAATGCTTTCGATTATGCACATGTTTCGCAATTCAATATCATCTACCATAAAACATCTTTCAAAGCAAATAGGGAGGTGAGAGAATGAAGAAAGAGTTTAATATTCAAATGGAAACCGAGTGTGCCGAAGGTCACACTGGCTGAAAATTACATTGAGAGTTTAAACTAAAAAGAAAGAAGAAAAAGAAAAAGCAATCTTTTGATTGTTTGTATCTTGGAGGTAACAATGCCAATCACCCATACACATGACCTTGAGCATCCATCACCCAACTTTCGGAGGACTGCCTTTGCATTTGTTCCAAGTCCAACTCATTGACCCTAATTTTTGCCTGGACTGCTCTTTAGAGTTTTCAATCCACCAGGTCGCTCTAATTTTTGCCTAGGCCGCCCTTTCGGGTTTTCAACCTAGCGAGCTCATTTTTGCTTGGCTCATCTTTCTCTTTTTTCATATATTTCTTTAGGCATAGTACTTCTTAACTGCATCTGAGTTCACTGGGAGTGGGAGGTCTTCACCGTCCATTTTTGTGAGAATTAAGGCTCCTCCAGAGAATGCTTTCTTTACCACATAAGGCCCTTCGTAATTTGGGGTCCATTTTCCACGGGAATCCTTTTGGATAGGCAAAATTTTCTTGAGCACTAGATCTCCTTCTTGAAACTGCCGGGGTCGAACTTTCTTGTCATAAGCTTTCTTCATTCTTTGCTGATACAACTGCCCGTGACACAAAGCTTCCACTCTTTTTTCCTCTATGAGGTTCAATTGATCAAATCGAGATTGAACCCATTCTGCTTCCTCTAATTTGGTTTCCATTAACACTCGCAGAGAGGGTATTTCGACTTCTACGGGAAGAACTGCTTCCATCCCGTATACTAGTGAGAATGGTGTTGCCCCTGTTGACGTGCGAAGAGGTCCGGTACCCATGCAAGCGAAAGGTAACATTTCATGCCAGTCCTTGAAGGTCACTACCATCTTTTGCACGATCTTCTTTATGTTCTTATTTGCAGCTTCGACTGCCCCATTCATCTTTGGACGGTACGGGGAGGAATTATGATGTTGGATTTTGAAGTCGTCACACAACTCTTTCATCATCTTGTTGTTCAGATTGGTCCCATTGTCTGTGATGATTTTATTTGGCAGACCGTATCGGCAGATCAAATCTCTTTTTATGAACTTGACAACTACCGATTTGGTTACACTGGCATAAGAAGCGGCCTCGACCCATTTGGTGAAATAATCGATAGCGACAAGAATGAAGCGATGCCCGTTTGATGCCTTAGGTTCGATGGGACCAATGACGTCCATTCCCCACATTGAGAATGGCCATGGTGCTGTCAGGACGTTCAAAGAAGCAGGCGGCACATGGATATTATCAGCGTAGATTTGACACTTGTGGCATTTTCTCACGTAGTTAAAGCAGTCGGTCTCCATTGACAACCAGTAGTAGCCGGCCCTTAGGATTTTTCTTGCCATGGTGTGCCCGCTAGAATGGGTTCCGAACGAGCCTTCATGGACGTCTTTCATAATTCTTTCTGCTTCTTCTTTTGCAACACATCTGAGGAGGATCATGTCGTGATTCCTTTTGTAAAGCACCTCCCCGTTTAGGAAGAAACCCATTGATAACCTCCTAAGTGTTCTCTTATCATTCTCAGTGGCACCGGGAGGGTATTCTCTATTTGTGATATAGTGTTTGATATCATAATACCAAGGCTTACTATCAGGCTCTTCCTCGATTGCCACACAATGATGCGCCGGTAGATCTCGATGCTGGATTCGGATGAATGTCAGACTTTTGTTGTTATTGATATTGAACATTGATGACAAAGTCGCCAAAGCGTCAGCCAACTGGTTTTCTTCGCGAGGGAGATGGTGGAAAGTGATCTCCTCGAACCGTTCAATCATCTTTTGGATGTGATCATGATAAGGAATCAATTTGGGATCCCTGGTTTCCCAGTCACCTTTTATCTGATGGATGACTAGCGCTGAGTCCCCATATACATCGAGTCTTTTGACTTTCCATTCAAGGGCCGCTTTGATGCCTAGGACACACGCTTCATATTCTGCAATGTTATTGGTGCAATAGAAGCTCAGTCTAGCAGTAAATGGTATGAAGCGGTTATCAGGAGAAATCAACACAGCTCCAATCCCGTGCCCATACAAATTAGAAGCGCCATCAATGACATCCTCCACCTTTCATCGTCTGGAGATTTTCCTTCTCCGAACAAAGCCATTATATCTCGTCCGGAAAATCATACTGCATTGATTGGTAATCCTCAATGGGCTGATGCGCCAAGTATTCCGCTAAGGCACTACCTTTGATTGCTTTCTGAGTGACGTACAAAAGGTCGTATTCGGATAGTAGCATTTGCCAGCGGGCGATTCTTCCTGTGAGTGCAGGTTTTTCAAAAATGTACTTGATGGGATCCATTTTAGATACCAACCAAGTCGTGTGGCTCAACATATACTGCCTCAGACGACGTGCAGCCCAGGCCAAAGCGCAACATGTTTTTTCCAACAATGAATATCTTGTCTCGCACTCGGTGAACTTCTTGCTGAGGTAATAGATGGCATGTTCTCTCCTTCCAGACTCATCATGTTGCCCCAGTACGCAACCCATTGAGTTGTCTAGCACTGTTAAGTATAGAATGAGGGGTCTGCCCTGCACCGGTGGCATCAGAATCGGTGGATTTTGGAGGTACCTCTTGATCTTTTCAAAGGCCTCCTGGCACTTATCGTTCCACTTTGTTTCTTGGTTCTTGCACAGCAATTTGAAGATTGGCTCGCAGGTCGATGTTAATTGGGATATGAATCTGGAGATGTAGTTCAACCTTCCTAGGAACCCACGAACTTCCCTTTCGGTTTTAGGCGCTGGCATTTCAAGAATTGCTCGTACCTTGTCTGGATCTACCTCTATTCCCTTCTGACTGACTATGAACCCCAACAACTTTCCTGATCTTACACCGAAAGTGCATTTGGCGGGGTTTAATCTGAGTTTGAACTTCCTTAGGCGTTCAAATAGTTTCGCAGATTAACAATGTTCTTCTCAGTCTTGGATTTGCGATCATGTCATCCACGTAGACTTATTTCTTTATGCATCATGTCGTGGAATAAAGCTACCATCGCCCTTTGGTACGTTGCACCGCATTCTTCAAACCGAATGGCATTACTTTGTAACAGAAGGTTCCCCAGAGAGTGATGAAGGTGGTTTTCTCCATATCTTCGGGGGCCATCTTGATTTGATTATATCCGGAATATCCATCCATGAAGGAAAAAAGGAGTGTTGTGCTGTGCTATCCACCAGGACATCAATGTGAGGCAAAGGGAAGTCATCTTTAGGGCTGCTCTGTTCAAATCTCGATAGTCGACGCACATCCGAACCTTCCCATCTTCTTTGGACCGGGACAATGTTGGCTACCCATTGAGGGTACTTTGCTACCGCTAAAATCCGCATCGAACTGCTTCTTGACCTCATCTCTGATTTTTAGTGACATCTGGTTTCATCTTCTTAACTTTGCTTTACGGCGGCATTCGGTTTTACTGGTAACTTATGCTCGACTATGTTGGGGTCCAGTCCAGGCATGTCTTGGTATGTCCATGCGAAATGTCAACATAGTCGAACAAGAGTCTTCAATTTCTCTCGCTCACTGTCTTTCATGTGATGCCAATTTTACTCTTTTCATCCTCTTCTGCCCAAGTTTATTGTTCAGTTGATTCCTCGTGGGGTTGATCATTTTTCTTCTTGTTCCATCATTCTCATTAATTCTGGAGGAGTTTCCCAGTTATCTTCAACATCTTCCTCAGTTTGATTAATGGGGTGCTCAAAGTCACAGTATGAATTATTGGCGTTGTTATTTTCAACGGTGTTTTTTTCAAATCTGCATTAGTATAAATTGACGGAATGAAAAACGAGCAAAAAGAAAATAAAACGCAAGTGCAAAAGAAAGCTGAAATTTATTGGAGAATCTGAAATAACATTTTATTGATATTGATATTGAAAGGAAACATGTGTGCCCGAATGAAATGTCCTAAGGCCTTGGGAAGAGCCATAGGATTGCATTACAGAAACATTACTTTGAACTAAAAACTACAGGAAAATCGACGATCTCCCAATTCTTGAGCTTTTTGCTTGCTGGACAACGACGCACAAGACTGACACTGCCATTTTCAGCGCTTGAATCATCTTCAATAGTTGCAACCTGGTTAGGATCTAGCATTCCTGCGCTCTGAAAGCTTTGCTTTATGTCGCAGATGACAATCTTCTTCATATCTGGCTCCCGACCCTCAAGTTTGGCCAACCTCCGCTCCTTCTTTTCTGCGGCGATCCTTCCTTTGTCAGTACGACTAGGCCGGTACCCTATCCCACATCTGTCCTTGTTTTCACGCAGCTGTATGGGTGTTAGGATCCCTTGTTCAGTCTTCCCTAAACCACTTCCAGCTTGATAACCCTTGATTGTCATGACTTTAGCAATCATCAATGCAGCTTTGGACAGCTTTGGTTTTAATGATGGGGCCCCGTCCCCCACAAAGGTAGCATTTGCAATTTCTAGTGCTTGGAAGGCGGGTCTCGAAAGATTCTTCTGCAGCCTCAACATAACGGATGAGAAACGGCTTATTGACTAGCAACTCTTCTTCTCCTGAAACGACCACCAACTTGTTGTTGACTATGAACTTGAGCTTTTGGTGTAGAGAAGAGGGCACAGCCCCTGCCGAATGGATCCAAGGTCTTCCCAGAAGACAACTGTAAGACGGATTGATGTCCATCACTTGGAAACTCACTATGAAGACCTCTGGACCTACCTGTACAGGTAACTCCATCTCTCCGATAACCTCTCTTTTAGACCCATCGAATGCCCTGACCAGTGTAGAACTGGGTTTCATGTATGAACAGTCTACGTCTAGCTTGTTCATGGTCGATTTGGGTAATACATTCAGGGACGATCCGTTATCGATGAGTACTCGAGCTAGAGAGTATTCTCCACATTTCACGGAGATATGCAAAGCCTTGTTGTGCCCTCTCCCCTCGACGGGGATCTCGTCATCTGTGAAGGTGAGGTAATTGTTTGCAACGATATTTCCGACGATCCCGTCAAACTGACCAACTGTGATGTCGGGAGTGACATGGGCTTCACTCAGCACCTTCATTAGTGTTGCTCGGTGGGCTTCAGAATTGAGTAATAGTGATAGCAGGGATATCTTAGCGGGAGTCTGATTCAGCTGGTCCACTACCTTGTACTCGCTCTGCCTCATAATCTTTAGAAACTCACTGGCTTCTTGCTCAGACAGTGCCTTCTTGCCCATATTTTTGTCAGATGGCTCTACTTCTTTGTCTTTGCCTTTATCGATCTTTCCTCTTTTATTTGATTCTCTTCCTCCGGGTCTTTCAGGGGCATAGACGCGCCCACTCCGAGTCATTCCGCTGCTTCCCGAGATATTGGTGACATCAGGATTGTTCTGAGGACCTTTCACTTGGACTTTCGCGTTGTAGTTCCATGGGACTGCTTTGGTGTCGTTGTAGGGGAAGGGAGTTGGCACTTGGATAGTGATTGGTTTAGGCATACCTAGGGACGACTTCAAGTCCTTAGTATAGCGGATCTCTAGCGGCTTCCGAGTATCCTTGTTCTGGCCATTGCTCGATAGGATAGTTGACACCTGGTCCTCCCTCTTTTGAAAGCCCACTTGTATTACATGTCGGTCCAACAGGTCCTGAAGCACTTGTTTAAACGCCTCACAATTTCCAATGCAGTGATGGTCATTGCATGGATTCTTTCCAGTGCATTATCTCTCAATAATCCCAAAGGAACACAGATTAGCATGAATCACTTCCAGGGGTGTCTGGATGCATTCTACCCTCCTGATTAGGGACGGTTCTGCAGAATCCTCAATTGCATTAGTTGAGGGCATCCCATGTCCTGGTAATGGGTTGGTAGCCACATTAGGACCATTTTCCTTGAAGTTCAACCAGCCTGAGGCGATTAGATCTTGGACGACATACTTCAATGCCTTGCAGTTTTCTATGGAATGGCCGACCGTTCCCGAGTGAAATTCGCATGTGGTGTTTGGGTCGAAGCCTCTAGGAAAAGGGGGCTGGATCTGTCTCATTGGGCGGGTGGTGATTAAATTATGGCTGAGCAGGTGGCGGAATAGGTCGGAGTATGACATTGGGATTGGATCAAAGTGGACGAACTTTCCGACTGAGTAGTTTTGTGGTTTATGGCCTTGGTTATTTTGGGTAGGTGGGGTAGATAGTGTTTGTGCTGAAAACGGATTGGTGTGAGAGGGATTGGAGTAGGAAGTTTTTCCGGTTCCTGTGATGGCATTGGCTTCTCCTTCTTTCTTTTTAGGAAATCCGGAGAAGGGTTTTCTCTGGTTAGTGTTTCCGGGGGAGGTATAAGCGATTTTCCCATTCCTCATTCCGTTCTCTAGCCTTTCTCCAATAACGACCATATCCGAGAAACTTGACGATACACTCCCGATCAGTTTTTCATAGAAGGGTGAAGGAAGAGTTTCCATGAACATAGATACCATTTCCCTTTCAAACAGAGGCGGTGCTACCTGTGCTGCTAGTCCTCTCCAACGTTGAGCATATTCCTTGATGGACTCATTATCCCTTTTAGTCATGTTTTGTAGCTGGGTCCTATCAGGAGCCATATCAGTGTTGTACTTATACTGCTTAAGGAAAGCATCAGCGAGATCCTTCCAACACCGAATATGAGTGGGTGTCAACTGCATATACCAACTTGAAGCTGCTCCAGCTAAGCTGTCTTGGAAGTAGTGGATAAGCAGCTTATCGTCATTTGCGAATGCAGCCATCTTCCTGCAGTACATAGTTAGGTGGCTTGCCGGACATGTTGCTCCTCTGTATTTATCAAAATCTGGCACCTTAAACTTAGGGGGAATGACCACGTTTGGAACGAGACATAAATCTTGTGCGTTTCTTGCGCCAATATTGAATCCTTCCACTGCTCTCAACCTTTCTTCCAGCATTTGCAGTTTGTCTTGGGCTTGAGGGTTCTCCATAGAGTAGTTGTGAGGAAGCCCACTCATACCATAGTAAGGATGAATCATCGGAACTATGGCTGGGTTCACGTTTGGGATATGTGAATGAGTGGGGTTCCTGAGGCTGGACCCTTGAGCTTGAGCATCGACTACCAGCGGTGGAGTGTAGCCGAGTGGAAATCTTTGTGGTGCGACAACAGGACTCGGGTTGTGCATCTGCGGTGCCCCCGGATTACTGTTGTGATCTATCGGTGCAGGATGTCCTTGTCCCACGACTCCTGAGGGACCATCCTCCGGATTGGCAGCGACTGTCGGAGGTGTGTAACCTTGCGGAAGTCCATAAGGAGGCCATTGGTAACCCTGTTCGTTAGCCCCAGTAGGGTACACTGTATGGGGGATTCCGGGTCCATTGGGAATAGGAGGGTTGGTAGCTTGATTTTCAGTGTTCCCAGCGGAGACATCTTCATCTGTATTCCCATTCTTCAAAGCTTGTAGGACCCTTAAGATCTCAGTCATCTGTTGCTTCATCACATCTATCTCTGCCCTAAGCTCTTGATTGCCTAGGTTCTGGTTATCCTGACCCAAATCGTCCTGATGTGGATCGCCTTGATCCAGGTTATCTTGAGGCGGATTGTCCTGATTTGCTTCCATGTATCTGGCCTGAGAACGAGTCCAATAGCGATGTTGACGCACCAGCTTGTCTTTTACTCTCTGTTGACGGGATACATGATATGAGTATGTGAATGGATGAAAAGATGAGTGATGCATGTGTGCATGAGTTTTATTATTTTAGGCCGAGAATTGTAAGCGTGTCTTGATTTTTCATAAGTACATAAACTAACGTTTCAAGCATTTTCAAAAGGAGGATCAATAGGTGAAACAAACAAACTTCATTGATGGGGGAAAAGTACAGCATTTTTGAAATAAAAGTTCGAAAAAAAAACAGTACAATGCTTTTTTACATTTCGCTCAAATACATAATGGTTTTCATTTTTCCACTCCTCTCTCTTTTTCTACTAGTGGTGCTACCAGCCTTCTCCCTAAGTTCGGCAATCAGGATTTTGCAGAATTCCATAAATTCGGAAACTTGGACCGGGGTGTTGAACGGGTGCATTGCCGCGTCAGCCTCTTTTAGACGCTTCGGGATGCCCATGATAGCTTGGTCGGCCAGCCATGCCAACTTTGAGAATTTGTCCCTCCAGTATAAGCTTTCATTCTTCAACTCCATGAAGACTTCATGGTTTTCTATCCTGCTGACCAGTTCTACAAAGCGGCTCTCCCAGTGGATGCTCTCAATCTTCAGCTGGTGGTAAACTTCCTCTTGATATCTGATATGGTCCTTCAGCTCATCAGATATCTCATGCTCCCTTCTCAAGGCTTGTTGGTATTCTCGGAGTATTTCTTCAATGGCCTCTTTATCCCGCCGGATACTTTTTACTTGATCTTCAAACTCAGCTGTCAATATCCGAGACTCTCTCTTTGATTTCACCAACAAGCCTTGTGCGGTTTTTTCCGCAATCATTGACTCCTCCCATAACTCTTTCCATTTATGCACATCATCAATGGCTTGGTTCATCTTCAGGTTGCATCGCTTTAGTTCTTCCTTTGCCCCTCTCAGGTATTTCTGGACCTCTTGTTTGCTCTTTTCTTCAATCTTAAGTTGCTTGCGGCCGTCCTCAATGGCCGATGACTTAGTTGTATTTTCCTCTTCCAATTTCTGGTTTCTTAGGAGCACTTTCTCTAATTCTGCCTGTAAGCCCTTCTTTTCTTCTTCAGCTTTTAACAAGGCCATCTTGAGCTTGTCTAACTCTTCGACAGTGGGAGGAGTAGGTTCAAGTACTTCTTCCTCAACCCGTAGTGCGCTTCGGTAAGGCAATCGGGTGTCTTGGATCCTTTTTTGGAGCCACTGACGAAAGGTGGGTTCCTTATCACCGTTCCTCTTGCCAAGTTCTTGTCCTTTGCGGACAACCTTATCCCACGCTTGAGAAATCCTCCGGAGCATGTCAACCTCTTTTGGGCCTCCCTCATAAAGGTAGAAAAGGATCAACATGTCTTCGGTGGGCGGACTTCGCATGGGGTACCCCAGTTGTCTTAGAGTTAGAGAGGGGTTGTAATTTATGCATCCTCTTGTTCCCATGAGTGGGACATTTTGGAAGCTTCCACATTGAAAAACCACTTCAGGCCTATCTTTCCACCATGACGGGTGCCATCGAACCTTGTATTCATGAAGGCCCCTTAGCACTTGCAACCATTCACCGGTATTCATCGACTCCACATCACACCCTCTAGCGTCTTCAATTGGGCCTTCTACCTTAACTTTGTTGACGAAGGCGTGGGTGAGAAGCCAAACATACAAGGCTTGTAGGCAGCAGGATGTCCTCTTTCCCTTTAGCTCACTATAATGAGTGAAGGTACAGTAAGTGTCTGCAAGAATGGCTGGAATTGGGTTGGTTGGGTTTTCTTCATCTTTGAAGGATAGGAACACACCAATAGCGGTTGTGTCCACATATCTTTCAAGGCGCGGGAATAGCACAATCCCAAAGATAGTCAAAGCTAACAATTGCTTGAAAGGACCCCAATTTCTAGCGTCGGCGAAGGACTTCATTTGACTTTCCAAGTACTCTTGCGGGAACCCTACAATGCAATTTCGGTTTTTCTTTTGGAGCTTCAAACTTTCCTTGCTGATTTGTAACATTGAGGCAAGTTTCTCATCTGTGTAGTAATTCCCCTGGTACTGGTAGGGCCTAGTGTCCCGTTGAGGAAAACCAAGGATCTGTGTATATTCTTCCAGGGTAGGTGCCATTTGGAAATTTTTGAAGGTGAAGCATCTCAAGGAGGAGTCATAGAATTGGCTCAGGGCAACAATGGCATTTGTTTGCACTTCCAACCGTAATAACATAATAATCTTCCCATAAGTTCTATCGAAAGACCTGCGCTCGATGGGCGGCAACCAACCCGCACATTCTCTTAAGCTCGTCAGATTGGGCTGCTTCACTGTAGGGTAATTCAGGGTTTGAACTGCTTCACCGTTTGATCCCATATTGTCTTGCTTATGACACAATTTTTGAGCCTCTTACAATTCTCGGCAAACCTAAATGAGATGAATAACATGCATGTGAGGATTTTTTTTTTTATATTTTGTGAAATAATGATGCTATATGATGGATGAAAGAATGATGTCACGCGTGTTAAAAAAAAAATTAGGGAAGATTTAGTGATTCATCTTTGAGAAGGTGTTAACTATGTGTCACATCCTATATATTTAAAAGAAAAAAGAATAATAGTAATAATAAAACGGTTTTAGATGATTTGATTTTTTTTCTTTGGGAAAAGGAAAAAAACAATTTAAAAAAAAAAAATCTGTAATGATGCAGCGGGTAGGTGAAATGCCCTTGTGTCCTAAACAGGTTATGTCTTATATGTAGGTCACGGTCTAGGGTCACTTACGTGATCAATCTCTCAGGTGGCTCTATTCACTTCCTCACAAAGGTTTCCAGAGCTAAAACCCCCTTCATGATATGATCCACAACGATAGCGAGCTACCTGGTGTGGGATACCATGAAAGAGTATACTCTGGTTGAGACTTTCATGAGAGTCAGACAGATAAAATCCAGAATGACTGTCACTAATAATCTCCACTCGTCCTAGGTTAATTTTCAGACCATGGTATAAGGCCCCACTCAAAAGTGTGTGAATAAACATATGTAGGTGACGTGTGTGATACGGGCATAATACCTAGACCACACAAGCTGCAAAAGAAATACAGATAATAGTACAAAAGTTTTCTACCCTAAGGTTCAATAAGGCCATAAATAAATAAACAAATAAATAAAAATGAAAATAGACTGGCAGATATGAACGCTAAGGTAAAAAGACATTAAATTAACAATAGTCTACACATTTAATTAAATTAGGCTTGACCCTCTAAAATGTCCCCAGTGAAGTCGCCAGCTGTAGCGACCGAAAAATCCGAAGGAGGGGATTCTTCGTCATTTTTGCAATGAAGCCGCCATCAATATTTATTAAATAGGAAAACATTGAAAAAACCTTTATTTTTGGGTTCGGGGGTCGATTATGCGCGGGGAAGGTGTTAGCACCCCACAGCATCCTTTCAAGAGAAAGGTTACCATTTAATTTAATGTGTAGATAGAATGTTAATTTAAAGAAAATGCTTTAATTTACCTTTTTATTATTTGCAAAATTGAAGAGGGAGACTTAATAAAAAATTTAGTTTTTTTTTTTGCGCTTGACAGGAGTGGGCCCCTGCTCCTACGTATCTCCAGGTGCGATGGAGAAATCAAAGCTACGTAGTTCTTGGTAGAAAATGTTTGTGTGTTTGGTGTTTTTTATTTATTTTGAAATTGGGAGAGGTATTCGTGACGACCAAACAAGTAAAACTCAGAGTGGTCGTCACTAATAACTCGCGTGAAAACTAAAGTTGTTATTAACGGTCAAACAAGCTAAGCTCAGAGTGACTATTGGTAACAACTCATTTTTATGTTTAGGAATACATTTATTTGCCACTTGGGAAAAAATAGGTTTGTGAGAGAAAATATTTATTTAGGGAGGAGAAAATCTTTTAAAAAATAAGCAGGGGGTGCAGTAGTAAAATGGGGTGTGATTAGCAGAAAAGGGGTGTATTTTAAAATAATGGGTGCAGAAAACAGGCCCAGTTCGTTTTCTGTGAACTGGGCTGTATTCTAAAAGGTGGGCTTGCGCAAGGGGATGCAAGCTGTTAAAACAAGGAGTGCATCTAGTAACTGGGGCTATATGAGTTCGAACTGGGGTGTAAATAATAAACAGCCCACGGTGTCAGCTGTGTTCAACAGCCCAACGAGACATGGGCTTCTCAGGGGGTGTATGTATCAAAACGCAGGGTGTAATCAGAATTAGTTAAAAAATTAAAAAAAAAAAACTGAACATATAAATGAATCAAAACAAACCGTAAACCCTAATTTCAAAACCTAATCTCTCTTCTCTCACAGCGCCGCGACACCCTCATTTCCCCTAAACCTAGTCTTCCTCCTTCTCCACGACGCCGTTTGCCTCTCTCTCTCCCACGACGCCGTTCACCTCTCTCTCTCTCAACCGATCTTCACTTCTCAAACCTAAACGCCTCTCGATCCAAGTCTCAGTTCTCCTTTCTCTCTAAACTCCGCTCCCCTCGCCTCCCAACCGAATCGTCTCTCCTCCCTCTCGGACCTAAACTCGCCTTTTTTCTTCTTCACCGATCGGAGCCAAAACTGTGGTGTTCTCTTCTCTCTGCTCATCGCCTTAAGCTACGGGGTGGTGGGTTGGTGTTGTATGGTATTGGTTCGGCGGTGGTGGTAGTTGCGAAGGGAGAGCGAGGTCAGGCGGTTCGTGGGAGTGGAAGGGTGGCCATCGTGAACGGTTGAGGGGTTGCGGTGGTTTACGGTGAATGAGAGGGGTTCGCGGTGGTGAAGGGTGGAGGTGATTCACGGTGACTGAGAGGGGTTCGCGGTGGTGAGGGGTGGAGGTACGATGGTGGTTCGGTGTTGACGGTCGGGTGTAATGGTGCGGTTGGGTTCGCGGAGGCGTATAGTATTGGTGATTGACGGTGGCTCACGGCGAGGCTACGGCGGTGGCCACCGTGAACGGTGGCCGGAGGTAAAACTTCCCCTTTTTTTTTTACTGTATCCTAATTATTATTTTTTTAAACTCTAATTTGTTCTCCTTTTTACCCCACTCTGTTTGTGATTTTCAAAAAAAACCTAAACATAAACCGAACCTGATTTCTAAATTTTTGAAGAATCTGAACACTAACTTGAGCTCATACGTTTCTGTTTTATCAAATTATATGAAAAAAAAAATTGATCCACCCTATTTCAAAGAGGCTCGTATAGTTTAAACACACATTTCATTTCGAAAACAGAGTAATGAACAAAGCAGAAAATAAAATCAACCTTTACTTCAGCTTTCAGAACAAACTACTTTCGCTTGCTGCTTGCTGCTTGCTGCTTGCTGTGAATGCTGCTTCTCTGCTACTGCTTCTGGTCTGTTTCAGAAATGTTTTTGATGTTTTGGGGATTAGGGTTTCAGTGTAAAACCCTGATCGGTTACTCTGAATTTCTGATGTGTGCGAATTTCAGTGACTCTGTCTGTGTGTATATTTTTTTGTATCTCAGTGACTGTGTTTGGGGTATTTTTGTGTCTATTTGCTGTCAATTTCATTGATTGTCCCTGCTGAAATGTGTGTCACTGTTTGGTATTTATAGGCAGATTGGTGTAATGCTAAGGACAGCAATTAGGGCAAAATTAGGGTGCTGTGGTGAGGAGGGAAAAGGACAGTCAAGGGCTCCAAGGACAGCTCCATCTTGGTCAGCAAAAGGACAGCTATTGGGGAGGAATCCAAAGGACAGCAGCTGGGGCAAATTTAGGGTGCCAAGGACAGCCAAGGGAAGGACAATGGGGCAGAAAAAGGATCAAAAGGACAGCCCTAGGGCAACAAACCAGCATGCTACGCCCCTCTCCCTTTGATTTTGCATTTTCTGATTTCTTTTTTTTTATTTTCGGATTATTTTTGTTTATTATTTTTTATTATTGTTTTTTTTTTTGTACTTTTTTGTGTGTTGGACAGCTTTGTAATATAAATGGGCAGCAACCCTTTATGCTTTTTTTGATTCAATTAGAGAAAGGTAAAAAGAAAGAATTGGGCCCAACCTAAACAAAAAGGCTAAACAAACCCAATCACATAAATACAAGCACAAGTTGCATAGCATGCCCAATTACACAAGTATAGGCCCAACTAAATAAACTGCTAGACTTAGGCCCAAATAAGAAGTGCAGACCCAATTAAACCAAAAAGACTAGTTGCAAATTAGATGAACAAAATAAACGATAAATAAACGAAGGGGACAAAATTAGGGTATAACAAAAACAATAGGACAATATTAATTAAAATAAAAACAGGAATTCAAACCAGAAATTAGAACATAAAAAGGTCTCTAATCATGCAAGATCCACCTAAGACCCTAGAAGAGGATTTAGCTATCCATAGTGTTCGAGAACAATAAAATAAAATTAGGAGTCATAAATTACAGAGATAAAAATAACCCGGAATAGAGAAATTTCTGATCCTGAAAATTTAGTCTCCTTTTTCTGCTCCAGAGCTCTCTCACGGTGTCAAGAACGGGTACCCAAAACTCTCTCCTCTATTTGCCGGCACTACCGTTGGTGCGCGGCTACTGTTACTCGCGTATGTACGGTCGTCCTTCCAATTCAATTGTGTGCGGCTCTTTTTTTTATATCAATTGCCGCGGCTATCCTCCTTTTTAATCTGTCCAGGGTTCTCTCCTATTTATATTATTAGGTTTTCCTTTAAATTGGCCATAAGGCCTTTTCTTCCAATCATGGGCCTTTTGTTGTTGGATTTGTTGAATTCATATGCTCACCACTCCCTTGTATTCCATTAAACGCCGCTTCACACACACACACACACACACACACACACACACACATATATATATATATATATATATTAAGTGGCTCTAAAATGGACTTTTCATTCTTTTTCACATGTTTCTCTTTCCTGCAAAACAAGAGTAAATTAAGTCAGTAATTTACATTATTAATAATAACAGCTCTAAAAATGACTCAAAAGTGTCTCTAAAAATGCACTAAATTAGAGTTTATCAGAGAGAGAGAGAGAGAGAGAGAGAGGGGGGGGGGGGAGGTGGGAGAATTAGAGAGAAAATTGAGAAATATAAGAGTGAGAGAGAGGTAAAAAAGTGGGTATTAAATGTGAGATACAAAAATTATGAGATGATGTAAGAAAGTGGGACCCACAAAAATTAGATAGAATAATTATGAATTTCCAAATTTGCCATCATAAAAGCAAAAAAGGAAATGGGCAATTTGGTCATTTGACCAACCCTTTATTTTCTTAATAGTTAGTTTTCTTAATAGTTAGTTGATTAGTGTTAAATTGGACCCATAAATTACTCAATAATTTTTACTTTTATTGACAATTCTCAAGAAACTATGTTTCTTTTGAGTTAGAAATTAATGGAACATAAACATGTTGATGCCCATATCCTTAAAAGGGAACATAAACATGAAGTTACAACTACAAGTAACTTCTAGGATATATTAGAGAGCCTAGTCTCTCCCATCTAGCCATGTCCAATTAAACTAAACCCCTTTAACAATTGTATTTCTCCTCTATTTATTTTCACACGTAATGTTGTGTTTTATTTATAAAAATAATAATACTATTAATAATAAAATATTTGATTAAATATTTTTTTTGAGACATGAACGTTGGATACCATGTTATAACCGTTTGGATTATCAATAGTCTTACTAAATTCAATTTATTCTCTTTGAACGAATTATGTTATGAGTTTTTGAAAGGTACAATTTATTCTCATTCAACATTCGGCCGTTTTATTATTACTATATTATTATATCCTTAAATCCACAGGAGTAATTTGTATCTTTGAAACAATTCAATTGTTTTAAAAGCATATGTTACGATTTGTTTTGAAAGCATGGCATACGTTTTGTTTTAATAGCCATTAATTTGATTAACTAGCTTTAGCCGTTGGTGGCTATTTTCCAACGTATGGATTGAAAGTTTTATGTCTTATGATATATATGTATATATAGACATACACGGATACTTTTTAGGGGAAGAGAAAATAATTTTGAAAGAAAAAAACTTGGTGCCCGTTTTCTTATAAGAGAAAAAAGGTATATGTGAGAAAAAAGGTTTTTCAAAGAAAATAGTATGGAGGACTTCTCATCATTGTGAGAAAAGAATAAGAATTCCGAGCAGTTAAATAAAATAGAAGAGAGTGTGAGTTTGGTGGTTCTTCTAGGTGCAGGGAGAATCATATTTTTGAGAAGGCTGTTTTATCCTGGGGACGACGGGGTTAGGAGAGACTGCTTGCACACTTTGGGCAGAGCTGCGAAACGTCTTAAAGAGAGCGACCTAGTCCGCGACTCAGTCTATTTTGTCCGTGTTCGTTAGTGTGTCCGCAATTGTTCCAACACGTAATAATAAACTAGGCCAGGACTGGGCTATTTGCCTATTTATAATGGCTAGGGGTTTTTTTTACCCCCACCATCTTCAATAATACCTCCACGGACCCTACGAAAAGACGAAAATACCCTTAAAATTTATACAAATTTACAAAACATTTACCATTTTTCACTTGCATCCGTTTGACCAGAAAGTTTTTTGAGAAAATCGGATTTACCATTCAGAGAGCTATATCTGTTTTACCATCAGATTTACCGATGGATCTACATACATCCGATCTTTCTCAGATTCAGCGTAAATACTAAGTCGGATCTAGCTATATTCTTTCCCATCGAATCTACCTATATCTGATTTCGCATCAGAAATAGCTAGATCCGATTTTTGTTTTATTTTTGTTTAACAATTTGTTTGTTTTTTCCAGTGTCCAATAGGTATCGAGGAAAGTCCTCAGCTCAGGCCTCGCCATCTGCTCCCAGTACACGCACCCGCCACGGGATTGCGGGACAGGCGTCTACCCAGCGTAGTCGACGGCAGCAATCGGTGGAGGTGGAGGAGGCCCCGGACTATCACTATGAGGAGGGCCAGCAGGGGCACCCTTTTGATGAGTCTATGTCTGAGGACCAGTATATGCCTGAGGACGAGTATATGCTTGAGCAGCAGCGGTAGCAGCAGCAGCATCACCACCGGGAGGAGCAATACCAGGAGGAGCCCTACCATCATCCTCAGCAGCATGAGGAGCAGCCTCCTCTATTCACTGGGCTAGCATCTCATGTTTGTACCGTTATTCTGAGAGACCCGGTAAGTTGAATTTATTTACATAGTCATGTTAGTTGAATTTATTTACATAGCCTTATTTTATTTATTTATTTTTAATTCAGACGTATGAGCGTAAATTGAAGGTTACCAACCATGGTAACAAGCTGGGTCAGAGACTACTTGGGTATTCCCAAAACTACCAGTTGTGGGAGTATATCACAGGTTCCGGATTAGCCCCTCTCGTCTCGACCGGACATACAAAGGTGGACCATGAGCTGATGTCTGCTTTTCTTGAGAGGTGGCACTCAGAGACATCGTCATTTCCCTTACCATTTGGTGAAATGACGATTACTTTGGATGATGTGTCCTGTTTGCTACATCTACCCATTACGGGGAACTACTACAGAGCTCCACCTACATCTGTCACCACTAATCAGGCCATCCACCTAGCACATGTTTATCTAGGAGTGACTATGGAGGACGCGGGGCTGGAGTGTCAAGCTTCTTTTGATCCACATTTCCGTTTTGAGTGGCTGCAAGAGATAGTTAGTAGAGGGTCAATACATAACGACATGCGTCCTGCTGTCAGGGCCTTTATCCTTCTGATCCTGAGCTGGTCCATATTCACTGTCAAGACCGGCGACAGGGCTGAGGCTTAGTGGCTGCTTCTACTTAAGGACGTCAGTGGAGCTGCTGTTGGATCATATGCATGGGGGGCAGTAGGCCTTGCTTTCACGTATGACCAGCTGAACTACTCCTGTTTGGACCAGGCGCGTCAGTTAGGAGGGTATGCGACCCTATTACAGGTAATAATTTTAGATTTATTTTTTCCGAGTTTGGTTAAATTTCTGTTAAACAGTTTTTTGCATTTCAGAGCTGGATTTTATGGTATTTTCTTCAGCTAGTGGAGAGGAGGAGTGGATTGCGGGCTGGAGCACTGTGTGGGCGTTGGAGGAAGAAGAAGACAGTTGGAGTGAAGCTGGGTGTATACAGGCAGAGGATTGATGCGCTGACCTCGGATGATGTCTGTTGGCGACCGTTTGAGGAGCACCGGGGGGAATAGAGACTTTGAGCAGGTGTCATTAACTCATTATACATGGGACACATCAGCTGGGGAGACATCACTGTTCCCTACATGCCAGATAGGTGCCTCAGACTGGTCGTGCAGGTCATCCCACGTCACCCTCTTACTGGTGTCCGAGCCATGCAGACTGCATTTTTCGTATTGCACATTATATGCCTGTGGTGGAGGAGGTTTTGCGTACTACTTATCCTGTTGAGGATTTGGGTTAGGTTGCTTCGGACTACTTACATTGGTATGTGAGAGCATCTATTCCTAGACTCTTACGGGTTGCATCACCACCACTACCACCACCAGTACAGCCACCTGCACCACCAGTACAGCCAGATTTGCTCGAGATTGTGGAGGAGGATATTCCGAGGGGGCTTCGAAGCGGAGACATTAGGATGGGTAGTCAGACATACGCTCCCCTCACGTGGTTACTAGATATGTTACCGAGGCGTGACTAGGGGGTTTGTGGGATTGTATGTTTGAACTATTTTTATATGACTTGATTATTATTATTTCTTGTTTATTATATTTGTGGAGTTTCATTAAAATTTCGATTTCATTCATGTGATAAAAGATAAAACATAACCAACTACAATAACAATAGACAGACACATTTTCCTAAAATTCTGGTCCTCGAACACGACGTAAAATCTCATTCACACTCCATTGAGTTTCCACGTACAGCTCCAATGGCTTATACCCCTGAAGCGTGTCATGGATGTTTAACATGTTCGTCACGTCGTCGTTAGTCTTGATCGTCATGGACAAGAAGGAAACGCGGCCATCGTCTCCAAGATAGGATTTGCAATAAGTGATACTAGTGACGTCACGGTCGTCACCAGTCACTTGAACTTTGGACCACACTTTATCCTTCAAACCTTCAAACCCCATGCCACGGTGGATTCTGCACAACATCGGCTGAGGACTCCAGAAGTGGACACCATCTTCTCTCATCGTGATTTGGCCCCGATGATGTATACCGCAAAGCCTATTGTCATCTGAGCGTTGAGTGAGGCATATCTCCATTTTGGATGAGTGAAATAAGCAAGTGAGAGTGAAATTTTTGAGTGAAAAGAATGAGGTTGGCAATGGGTATTTATAGAATTCGTTAATGATTATCAACCGTTGATATTGTCAGTGCAATCTACACTGTTGATCAACATTGGCAGTCAAATCCTACCCGTCGAATTTAGTACAAATCGGATTTACCTATCAGGGAGGTAAATCCGATTTGCATTTTAACAAAGCGGACATACCCCCACTGATAGGTATATCCGCTTTGTTAATTGCAAAGTAGATTTACCTACTTGATAGGTACATCCGCTTTTATACTTTAACAAATCGGATCTACCTCACTAAAGGTAGATCCGATTTCTCCCCACTAATTCTAATCGGATATACGTAAATCCGCCTTTCATTTTTGTGAATCGGATCTACCTACCTTATATGTAGATCCGATTTAAGTCAATTTAACCAGGGGTGTTTTCATCTTAAAATTTATTGTGGGGGTATAAGCTGAAAAGATGGGGGTACAAAAAAAATCCCTAATGGCTATGCGCCTTACCTAAGTTTGACTCATAGGAGGCCAACTAACAATACTCCCTTCTAAAAAGTTCACCTTCTCCTAAAGATGAAATTATAGAAATTGTTGGTGGATGGAATCAATTGTAGCATTAACAATGTTATATAAAAAATACATTATTTATATTTTAGGACAATTGGTCTCATCTTAGTTAGATTCGGTCTTAAATTGACTCATAATTTATCAGGTTTGTTCATACTTTGGGATGAGTTAATGTCTATTAAATGATCTGATCAAAATTTGAGGACATGATTAGAGTTAGCTATAACACGTACTAATTTGTTCCTTGCTCACCCCACCGTGAGGTAGCTAGGAGAGTGGGACAAGGGATGGAAAAAGGGATGGGTGGCGAGGAGGGGAAAGGGATAGGGGAAGGCAAGAGAGAATGGGTATTTTTGTGAAAACAAATAAAAATGCGAGGGATCTGAATAGAAATAAAGGGTGTAGGTAGCAAGCCCTTGTTGTTTTCAAAACTAGTAGTATATGAACCAATA
The DNA here is from genome assembly GCA_039519185.1 of Astragalus membranaceus. Lineage (NCBI taxonomy): Eukaryota > Viridiplantae > Streptophyta > Magnoliopsida > Fabales > Fabaceae > Astragalus > Astragalus membranaceus. The sequence continues at coordinate 23,316,521 of CM076851.1, read as the reverse complement.
CTAGCCCAATTATAACTAAGATAGGATTCGGCCTTCAGAATCTTTTTGGGTTTTTTTATACCCCCATCAACTCCCTTCTACCCCCGCATTATTGTAATTCCGAAAATACCCCGACATAAATAACAAAAATTGACTTTTGGAAGATTCTCTGGTGGGGGACCATTTTATCTGGTAATCGGATTTACCTAAATGGAAGGTAAATCCGATTAGAATTAAATACGTAATAAATACACAGGCATAAGTCAAATCGGATCTATTAAACTGGCAGATAAATCCGATTTGACCATTTAATTCAGTACAGAAAGCGAAATTTTAATTAGTCAGATTTAGCAAAATCAGATGCGCGATCGGATTTACCTAAATCCGCTTATATCTTTTAATGAAACGGATTTACCTGGGTGGGGGTTATATCCGATTTGTAAAAAATACAAAGCGGATTTACGTTTGAGGCACGTAAATCCGATTTGTTTTTTTTTAAAATTAATTTCTATATAACTGTTGTTGTATTTTGAAACAGATATTGACCCGCATATAGAGTCGCAGGTTGTTCCTTTCGTGGTAGACACTACAGAGGCATTTTGGACGGAGATGGTATATTTTTCAAACTAATTTTCTTAATCAAAGTTTGGTAAATATTTAATTAATTAAGTACGCAACATTTATCTATTTTTTCTATTTTGTAGATATTTTCTACACGCGGGGATGTAGAAAAGTGGGCTAATGCGGTCGAGAGGCGTATTGGAGTAGAGGTTATCATTGTAAGATCTGACAAAGCTGGAGTTAAAAGGGGTTGTAGAGATAAGATTATTTTTGGTTGCAAGAAGCAAGGGAAGTGGTCTAATGATTCTAGAGTTTTCGCGTCTAAGAAAAGAAGCTGTCTGTTTACATTGAGAGCTACTTGTACAATACGTCATGGGGGTTGGCGTGTGAATGTTAGGTGTGGTCTTCACACACATGAGTTGCTTACTACCCTGGTCGGGTCGACAGCTTTTGGTCGTTTAACTAAGCCGCATAAAGCTATTGTTAATGAGCACACTGATCTAAATGTTGCCCCGAAAGATTGTCTTACTGCTTTGAAGAACCATTATCCGGACAACGTTACTTCTCTTCCTCAAATATATAGGCAGCGTTACGCCTATAGGTTTTCTAAGAGGGGTCCTAGAACGGACATTCAGGAGCTTTTGAGATTGATTGAGTCGCAAAATTATTTATGTTGGAGCAGAAAAGTTGAGGATTTCGATGTGGTCAGTGACATCATGTGGGCGCATCCCACTTCTATTAAGTTATTCCGGTTGTTTCCAACGGTTCTTATTCTTGACACCACCTACAAGACCAACAAATACAAACTACCTCTATTGGAAATTGTAGGAGTCACTTCTACGGAGTTAACTTTCTCGGTTGCTTTTGCCTATATTTCATATGAGCTTGGAATTCATTTTACTTGGGCATTGCAGCAACTGAAAGAATTATTTGACTTGCACGGGCTTCAGCCTCAGGTATTCTTGACTAACAGAGGTCTTGGTCTTATGTCCGGTATTCTTGATGTCTTTCCTTCGGCTACAAATTTGTTATGTTCTTGGCACGTGACTAAAAATGTGAAAGTGAAGATTAAAGAGTTGGTGCACGTGGATAGGCAAAAGGACGTCCTCTCTCTTTGGCATAACATTATTGATTCACTTAACGAATCAGAGTACTCAGCTCACTTGAAGATTTTTGAGGACTCTTGCGTTGATTTGCCGGCTCTTATTAAGTATGTGCATGACACGTGGTTGACAAAGCATAAGGAAAGATTTATCTTGGCATGGACAAACCAGATCCCACACTTCGGGAATCAGGCCATCAATAGGTACTTTGACACGTGTTTTGTATTTTTATCGTAGTTTACATTTTTTTGACACGTGTTTAGTATTTTTATCGTAGTTTAAATTTTTTTAACACGTGTTTAGTATTTTTATCGTAGTTTAAATTTTTTTGACACGTGTTTAGTATTTTTATTCGTGTTTCTTGTTATTATTTAAGGGTCGAGTCAGCTCATTGGACTTTGAAGAGACATTTGAGGACTTCTGGAGATGACTTGTCTAAGCCTTTTAAATCTATGCATGAGATGCTTACTCTTCAATTTGATGCATATTTCGATCTCGCCTGTCTGTCTGTTGCCTCCAGTTGCTTTGATGTGGTCTCATAATCGATCAGATAAATCTACTTCATGGTTGGATCCTTATACCGACCGTTTTGCCCTTTGGCAGTCTACCGCTTTGAAGATGCCCCGTCTCCCTCCCACTGATGCGCCCACCATTGTAGACTTAGCCCATGATTCCGACGATTTAGATTGACATTTCTTGTATTTATTATTGTACCCACATTTTTGTAATTATTTATCCATATATATATATATATATATATATATATATATATATATATATATATATATATATATATATATATATATATATATATATATATATATATATAAATAAAAACAAATTAAATGTTTTAAATTTTTTTTACAAGTCGGATTTACCCGGGTAAAGGGTAAATCCGCTTTTGAATTTAACAAAGCGGATGTACCCCCACAACAGGTAGATCCGACTTGATAAAGAGACAAACCGGATCTACCTGTTGTGGGGGTACATCCGCTTTGTTAAATTCAAAAGCGGATTTACCCTTCTAACAGTAAATCCGATGCGATTTTTACAAATTCGTTCGGATCTAGGTAAATCCGCTTTTGATTAATCTCAAATCGGATTTACCTATTTATAAGGTAAATCTGATTGAGTCAAAATTATGGGGGGTATTTTGGGATTTTCATATTTGATGGGGGTATATTGTGATACGGTGGGGGTATAAAAAAAGACCCAATTTTTTTCGGTCGCCAAAGTCCAAATTAACCAATTGGACAGGAGAGCAACTTTGTTTAGGATAACATATTTTGTACCCTCGCCATTAGACATCATACCCCACAAAAATAATTTATCCCTATTTTAACCCTTAAAAAAATGTAAAACGAATTTATCTATTTTAGGATAAATCCGTTTTGCAAAAAAAATTGAAAACGGATTTATAGATAAATCTGATTTTGAAAAATGCAAAACGGATTTGTCTATTAAATAGATAAATTTGTTATTCAAAATAAAATAGATAAATCAGTTAAAAAATTATCATTCATTTTTAAAAAAATAAAAATAATATAGATATGGATATCAGTGATCTTTTGGTTCTGCTCAGTGTGTAGATATTCGTTACACGTGCGATGTTGTACGCTGGCTAGATAGTCTAGGCTAAAAAATCGGTTTTCGGGCAACGTACTCCGATTGTCCCGAAACCACAACCATTAAATACGAAAAAAATCAGGGTGCAAAATCCCAAATTTCATTGTTTACTATTTTTTTATTAATTTTTTGAAATTTTCATAGTCTTCAAAAAATCTAAAAAAACTGCATAACCTTCTTTTGATTTTATTAGATTTTTAGTGTTGTTTTTATAATTTTTGAATTAATTTTGATTCTTTTTTTTGGGTACAAAACGAGGGCGAACGCCCAAAAAAGCAAAAAGAAACTAAACGACTACTCTAATATCCCGAGGCATTGAGGCCCCAGCCCAATCATCAAACAGAAGACTTTGAAGAGCATCAGGAGGATGATCTAAGATTAACATGTCATATCCATGCAACTGAAGGTTGTAGTTTGCTAACCAATCTGCACACTTGTTGCCATCTCTCCACTTGTGAATGACCTATATTTGCCACTCATTTGCCATAAGAATGCGGATACGTTTTATCAATGTGTAATGAGCCACTGAATCTACGTGTGTAGAGTTGATCATGTCGACCAATGCCTTTGAGTCACTCTCTACAATGAGCTTTTTAATACCCATCTTCCAAGCCAGTTGAATTCCCAACCACATTGCCCATATTTCAGCTTGAAAAGCATTGCACTCACCAATACGACGGACATATCCTTTAACCCATTTTCCTTCTGAGTTACGCAATATGCCTCCACATCCTGCTTGACCAGAGTCCAACTTACAAGACCCGTCACAATTTAATTTTAACCAATCAGTATCAAGTGGAAGCCAACTAACCATTACAGTGTCCATCCTATACATGCCATCATGAAATGAACGATTCTGATGAATGTCATCTACAAACTTTAGAATTGAGTTGATACCATTAAAAGGTCTTGGAATCCCTCTTCAAAAATTTCCCTATTTCTCCATTGCCATAAGAACCAACATGTGACCATGTATGTTGTAGACCACGTCTGGCCATGTATACTCTTCCATGCGGAACTCACATTCTCAAACACCCATGGTTTCTGATAACCTTATTTTATATAGGTTATTTATGCTCCTAATACTTAAGTCAAAGCTCATTTCTCAAGTAATTCTAGTGCTTAAATACGTGAATATATGAATATTAGAATAAATATAGGTTATAAGTTAATTCCCTGAACCTTGGGCATAGTCAATGCCTTTGTGAATATGTTTGATGTTTTGCTTTAGCGCTGCAGCGGTATGCTACCTAGGAGACGCTACAGCGTTATATGACGGCTGACCATTGAGATATTTGTGTGGCTACTTGAGGACATGATGAGTCACCACCCTTATCTCTTCCTCTCAGCTGGATATTTTGACTTTCAAGTGGATGCTAAATTACACTTGGCGCCTCCTAAATGGAACCCATGTGATAGTTGTTGTATTCCATCATTAGCACTTTTTGTAAAGTACTTTAAGGATAATATCTAAGTCTTATGATCATCATGTAATATTATTATTCTATTAAGACTTAGTAAAATAATTAGTTTAATTAAGATTGCTTCTCTAGGAGGTAACATACGTAGACAAGTAGTGGTAGTTTTTTTGGAGAAGAGAACCACATAATATACGTAGTAGCTATTCTCCATAGATACCTACCTTTAAGCTTTTATTTTAACATAGTTTTTCTAGTCTTCATTCAAGGTTTTGCTCACGCCTCAACTTCATCTCTTGTATGCGACGTGGGATCATTGGAGTGTATCTTTTGCAACCACTTTTCTCTTGTCTTCATACGGTAATACATACTCTCTAGTTGTATTATGTTGATGGAACTTGTGATGAGCTGACTTTGTTTTAGTTGGATTGTTCTTAGTATGTAATGAACCTTGAGTAACTTTTGTATAATATTATGATGTTTGTGTTTTATTCCTTGTGTCATAATACTTTCAATCTTGGTTTGGGAATGATCAACTAAAACAAGGTAACTTTGTGGGTACATACATGGTTCACAAAGAGAACTCAAGGAATAATATGAATGAAAACCCTTTAAAGACATTTAAAGGAAGCACTACTTAACTCTAGACATAGGGGAGTAATAGTTCAGAAGGAAAATGTTGTAAGAGCTTAATATACAGGGGTAAAACTTATTTAGAGCCTAGACATAGGAGTCTTGTAACATAGCCCTGACGAAAGTGACTGAAAGGCACGCCACCAAGGCGCTACAGCGTCTACGGATTCTTAAGCGCTACAGCGCTTAACGCTACAGCGTCTAATATTATATGAACATTACTCTTGAGAATTTACATACTATTGAGCTATCCAACTCACCTTTAATCACTTCAAACTTAATACTGTTTTATCACAACTTATGATGTTTACAACTCTTTACCTTTACTTGTTACTTAATTCTTTTCACTAAGATTCTAATCACTTAAACTTCTTAGATTAATTCCAATCCCTGTGGGAACGAACTTTACTTATCAATATATTACTTGTTGCGATTGTGTATACTTGCACATCACCTTTTCGCCACAACAAGTTTTTGGCGCCGTTGCCGGGGATTGCATTTAATTTTCATTGTTTAAGTTTTTAGTAAACTTAGTGCCTATTTTATACTGGTGTGTTGTTTCTTGTTGCTGCAGCAGTAAGCGCTACAGCGTATGCCCAGGTCTCAACCACCAGAATTTGAACCATACTCAGAACCAGAGAGAAGGTTCAGGAAACTAAGACATCTTCACAGGCTCAGACCTACCATGTCAGAACACAGTCATAGGACCAATTCTGGTAGAGCTAACACTCTACATGGCAGAACTAGCTCTGGTAGAGGAGGAGCTGAACCAGGTGGAAGGGGTAGAGGTAGACATCAGCAGCCACCCACTCCAACCTTACATGACCAAGAGGACTGGTACAGACATCAATTCATAAATGAAGGACCTGCTCAAATGGTAAATGACAGAGATAGACCAATGAGGGACTATGCTGTGTTTGATCCACAAACCATGGAGACAAGCATAGCAAGACCTACTCTCAACATAGCTCAATTTGAATTCAAACCTATGATGTTCCAAATGTTGCAAACAGTGGGACAGTTTGGTGGTGCTCCTCAAGAGGACCCATATTTACACTTAAAGCAATTTTTGGAAGTCTGCAGTAACTTCATCATTCCAGGGGTAAGTGATGATGCATTCAGATTAAAACTTTTTCCTTATTCCTTGAAGGATAGAGCAAAGGCCTGGTTAACTTCTCTAGAGCCTAACTCTATCCATACTTGGAATGAAATGGCTGAGAAATTCTTAGCAAAATACTTTCCTCCAAGTAAGAATGCAAGAATGAGGAATGAGGTTACTGTATTCAGACAAAGAGATGCTGAACACTGTTTGAGGCATGGGAGAGATGGAAGGAGCTGTTGAGAAAGTGCCCTCATCATGGTATACCTGTGATTATCCAAATGGAAACCTTCTACAATGGACTAGATCCAACAACCAGACAAATGTTAGATGCCTCTTCAGGGGGTGTGTTGTTGAAAACCTCCTATAATGAGGCATGTGATCTGATTGATGACATTGCCACAAATAGCTATCAATGGCCTACAGAAAGGTTAGCTCAGCAGAAGAAGGTAGCTGGTGCGCATGAAATAAGTGAAGTTTCTGCTCTATCTGCACAGGTTGCCTCTCTTACTAACATGATAAAATCTATGAGTACACCAAACGCTGTAGCGGTTACCGCTGCAACGGTACATGAACCTACAGTAGCTGTCATTGAGCAAGCCTCTCCAGGCTCAGTAAGCTGTGTATACTGTGGAGGAGACCATTTGTATGAAGAATGTCCTGGTAATCCTGTCTCTGTGAACTTTGTGGGTTTCAATAAAAACAATAATCTCTATTCAAATACATATAATCCCGGTTGGAAGAACCACCCCAATTTCAGATGGGGAGCTAACAATGCAACAACACCTAATTATAGTGCTCCAGCAAATCCACCAGGATTCCCTGCTCAGAACTACCAAAGACAGAATGCCCCTGTCATAGATAATTCATTGGAAGGATTGATGAAATGTTTTATGAGTGATTGCAAGACAGCCCTGAAAACTCATGAAGCTTCCATTAAAAATCTAGAAGTACAGATGGGGCAATTGGCTAATGTCCTTTCCCAAAGAATTAGTGGATCATTACCATCCACTACAGAAGCTTCAACTTCAAGTACTACAGGGAAGGAGCATGTAAAAGCTATAACTTTAAGGAGTGGGAGAGATTTGATAGGATCATCAACTGTTTCAGACGATGAAAAAAACAAAAATTCTGAAAAACAAAAAGAACCTACAACAAGTGCTACAGCGCCTGAACCTACCGCTGCAGCGCCTGTTGTTGAGAAAACACCACCACTACCCAAAATCATTCCAACATACCCAAATCCTCCATATCCTCAAAGACTTCGAAAGGCTCATGAAGACAAGCAATTTAACAAATTCCTAGAAGTCCTTAAACAGTTGTACATTAATGTTCCTTTGGTGGAAGCTCTCCAACAAATGCCTAACTATGCAAAGTTTATGAAGGATGTACTTACTAAGAGGAGGAGACTAGGGGAGTTTGAAACAGTGGCAATGACTGGGGAATGCAGCATGTTGATGCAGAACAAGCTCCCACCCAAATCAAAAGATCCTGGCAGTTTTACTATACCATGCTCAATTGGAAATTTTTACACTGGTCGTGCTCTATGTGATTTGGGAGCCAGCATAAATCTTATGCCTAAGTCCATATACACACAGCTAGGAGTGGGAACTGCCAGACCTACCTCACTTACACTGCAGCTAGCTGATAGAACTCTTGCATATCCAGAAGGAATCTTGGAAGATGTTCTAATAAAGGTAGACAAATTTGTATTTCCTGTTGATTTTGTAATCTTGGACTTTGATGCAGATAAAGAAGTACCCATCATATTGGGAAGGCCATTCTTGGCCACTGGAAGAACTTTGATAGATGTGCAGAGAGGAGAATTGATCATGAGGGTCAATGACCAAGAAGTCAAGTTCAACATCCTGAATGCTATGAAATTTCCAGGTCCCAATATTGAAGAGTGCTCCTTTGTGTCTGCTATTGACAAGGTAGTTCAGGATCACTTCCAGAAAAGTACAGATCATCTGAGGCAATTACTGGACAGCAGTGAAGATACAGGTTCTGATGCAGAAGCTGCAGAAGAAGAGGAGCAGACAGTCAAAGAAATTTGGGCTAAGAAATATGAATCTTTGGAGCAGGAGAATTCAGACATGAGAAAGGATCTCCCCTCCACTGAACAACCACCAACTCTGGAACTTAAAGAGTTGCCTTCACACCTCAAATATGCTTATCTAGGTAACAATAGTACTTTACCTGTTATAATTGCTTCTGACCTTTCTGAAAAGTAGGAACAGGATCTAATTCAGACGCTACAGCGGCATAAAAAGGCAATTGGTTGGCAAATGTCAGATATAAAGGGTATCAGCCCAACCATTTGTATGCACAGAATAGTGTTAGAAGAAGGCTCTAAAAATTGCATTGAAGGGCAGAGGAGGTTGAATCCAATTATGAAAGAGGTGGTGAAGAAGGAAATCATCAAGTGGTTGGATGCAGGTATTGTATACCCCATTTCTGACAGTGCATGGGTCAGTCCTGTGCAGTGTGTGCCCAAGAAAGGAGGGGAAGCAGTAATAACTAATGAGATGAATGAGCTGCTTCCAACCAGAAAAATAACAGGCTGGAGAATATGCATGGATTACAGAAGGTTGAATAAGGCAACAAGAAAGGACCATTTTCCATTGCCTTTCATTGACCAGATGCTGGACAGACTAGCAGGTAAAGAATTTTATTGCTTTCTTGATGGTTATTCAGGTTATAACCAGATTGCAATATTGCCTGAAGATCAGCAAAAGACTACATTCACTTGTCCATATGGCACCTTTGCTTTTAGAAGGATGTCATTTGGCCTGTGTAATGCACCTGCCACTTTTCAAAGGTGTATGATGGCAATTTTCTCTGATTACATTGAAAGATCCATCGAAGTCTTCATGGATGATTTCTCTGTGTTTGGAGAAACATTCCATCTATGCCTATCCAACTTGGAAGAAATCTTGATTAGATGTGAAGAGACTAACATTGTGCTAAACTGGGAGAAATGCCATTTTATGGTGCAAAAAGGTATAGTTTTGGGGCATAAGATATCCAAAAAAGGATTGGAAGTGGACAAGGCTAAAATAGAGGTCATTGAGAAGCTATCTCCTCCAACCAACATCAAAGGTATTAGAAGCTTTTTGGGGCATGCTGGATTTTATAGGAGATTCATAAAAGATTTTTCAAAAATCTCCAAACCTTTGTGCCAACTGTTACAACATGATAACCCTTTCATATTTGATGAGCCATGCAAGTTAGCCTTTGATAAATTGAAGAGAGCTTTAATAACAGCACCAGTTATTATAGCTCCTGACTGGAGTAAGCCTTTTGAGCTTATGTGTGATGCTAGTGACTTTGCCATTGGAGCTGTGCTTGGGCAAAGGTATGATAAAATTTTCCACTCTATATATTATGCTAGCAAAACACTTGTAGAAGCTCAATTGAATTACACAGTCACTGAAAAAGAACTATTAGCTGTAGTCTTTGCATTTGATAAATTTAGATCATATTTGGTTGGCACCAAGGTAATTGTCTTCACAGACCATTCAGCCATTAAATATTTGATAACAAAGAAAGATGCAAAGCCTAGGCTAATTAGGTGGGTTCTCCTACTCCAAGAATTTGATTTAGAAATAAGGGATAAAAAGGGAGTGGAGAACCAAGTTGCTGATCATCTCTCTAGATTGGAAAGAGACATTGCAGGTACAGCAGGTGGGGAGATCAAGGAATACTTTCCAGATGAACAGCTATTGACAATAAATGCTGAATCATCAACCGCTGTAGCGGCCAGTGTAAAAACACTTGATGCTGTAGCGGCTGAGTCTGCAACACCTTGGTATGCTGACATAGTGAACTTTCTGGTTAGCAAGGTGGTACCTGCTGAGATGACTTATCAGCAAAGGAGAAGGTTCTTCCACACAATGAAGCAATATTATTGGGATGAACCTTTTCTATACAAGAAGTGTCAAGATCAGTTAATGAGGAGATGCCTAGCAGAGGAAGAACAAGTTCAAGTGCTACAGCACTGCCATTCTGCACCATGTGGAGGGCATTTTGGTGGTGTTAGAACTGCTGCAAAGGTATTACAATCTGGCTACTTTTGGCCTTCACTTTTTAAAGATGCTCAAGACTTTGTAAAAAAATGTGATAGGTGCCAAAGAACAGGGAACATTTCAAACAAACATGAAATGCCTTTAACAAACATTCTAGAGGTTGAACTCTTTGATGTTTGGGGAATGGATTTTATGGGACCTTTTCCTCCTTCTCATGGAAACCTATACATTTCAGTGGCTGTAGACTATGTTTCAAAATGGGTTGAAGCTGTTGCTTTACCCAACAATGATGCAAGGTCTGTGAGCAAATTTTTATTGAAAAACATTTTCACTCGTTTTGGAACTCCTAGAGCCATCATAAGTGATGAGGGATCTCATTTTTGTAATAAATTAATTGAGACCCTATTGGCTAAATATGGAGTCAAGCATAAAATAGCAACTGCTTATCATCCACAAACTAGTGGTCAAACTGAATTGTCAAACAGAGAAATAAAAAGAATGTTGGAAAAGATGGTAGGGCCTTCAAGGAAAGAATAGTCAATACATCTAGATGATGCTTTATGGGCCTACAGAACAGCTTATAAAACACCTTTGGGGATGTCTCCGTATAGGTTGGTTTATGGGAAGTCCTGTCACCTACCAATTGAACTTCAGCACAAGGCCCATTGGGCTCTAAAAAAACTCAATTTTGACTACAAGAAAGCAGGAGATGCTAGATTGCTGCAACTAAATGAATTGGAAGAACTTAGGCATTTTGCCTATGAGAATGCAGCAATTTATAAAGAAAAAACCAAAAATTGGCATGATCAAAAACTGATAAAAAGAGATCTCACTGAAGGAGGACAGGTACTGCTTTACAACTCCAGATTAAGATTGTTTCCTGGAAAGTTAAAATCTAGGTGGTCAAGCCCCTTTCAATTGATAAAAATATACAGCCATGGGGCTGTGGACCTCTATGATATAACAACCAATACCACCTTCAAAGTGAATGGCCAAAGGGTTAAACAATATTTTGGTGAAAATGTGGTAAGGGACAAAACCACAATTCAACTTAAAGACCTTTAATTTGAAAGAGAAAGTCTAGCTGCAGACTTTAAAGCAAGCGCTCTTGGGAGGCACCCCAAGGATTCTAACAAAATTTTTATGTTTATTTTCTATGCAGGAAATTAGGATAAACGCTGTAGCGGTTGCTTATCACAAGAGCGCTGTAGCGGTGGTGTTAAATAAAGGCTGGGTGTGGTCAAACAAAAAAATAAAAAGATCTTGCTCAGGGTGAGCTGGCACTATGACCTCATCCCTATCCTGACCAGCACGTGCACCTATTCACCTGCAATTGTCAAATCAACAGTTTCTTTTTCTCTCTCCCACTTCACTCACAAAACCGTAACTTTAATATCCACAACTTCCCACGCTACCGTTCTCTCTCTTTCTCTTTCCTTGCTCTCTGAAACTCCCCTCAACCGTTACCAATCCACCACTCATAACCTTCATTCTTTCTCCTTCCTTCGTCCCAACACACCAACATTTCCCAGAACCCAAAAACAAACACGCAAGCTTTTAACCAACCATGACTAAAAAGCAAGCTGCCCTAAAACGATCTGGCAAGGGAGCCACTAGGAAACCAGAATCCTCTAACCCTGTCAAAAACACCATGGCTAAGGCAACTCAAGATCCTCAGAGGTTTTGGAAGATGGATTTCATAGCTGAAAGGGGATTCAAGACAGAAAGTGCTCCTGAAGCTTTCTCAACCGCTGTCACAGCGTTGGGATGGGAGAACTTCATTAAACATCGCAAAGACTACATGACGTCTTTGGTACGGGAGTTCTACTCTGGCATTGAAGAGCCTAAGGAGGGAAAACCTCAAACCCATTCACTGGTAAGAGGAGAAACTGTAAACTTCAACTCCAGAACAATCAATGATATTTTCCATCTGGGCTATCATGGAAAAGCGCTGGAAACGAAGGTTCTGAACTGGGGGGATGAAGAGATGGAGGCTGTTAGAAGAAGGAGTTGTGTGGAAGGAGCAACTTGGGATAAATTTGGAGCTGAATACAAAATTAAAAAAGCATATCTGTGTGAAGAAGCAAATCTGTGGTGTAGTTTCATCAAACACTCCCTGCTACCTACATCTCACACAACATTTGTGGAAAAAGAAAGACTCATCGTCATTGATGCTATAATGGCTGGAGAAAAGATAGACGTAGGAAGATTGATAGCAAGGGAGATAGAGAAGTGCAGAGTTAAAAAGGGAGGTAATTTATATTTTCCTTGTTTAATTACTGAGTTGTGTTTGGAAGCTGATGTAGAGGTAGAAATGAAAGAAGAAAGAAGATCTCCTCTTGGGGCATTTCCTTGCATTTTCAAAGTTAAGCAGAGACCTGCCGCTGCAGCGTCTACTGACTCTGCAGCGCTACAGCGCTTAGAGCTGAAGCAGCAGGTCCTCTGCAAATTTGTGAAAGAAAAATTTGACTGGGAAAAGGCAATGTATGCCAAGATATCCAAAGGAAAAACATCAATTCCCCCTCCTCGATTCCCTGATTGGATACTGGAAGAAGAGCCAATTAAAAAACAAGAGAAAAAGGGAGTTAGGGCAAAAAAGAAAAAGGCTGTACCATCAAAGAAAGCAAAACCTAGTCCAGCAAGGAAAGTACAAAAAACTGTAGTAGAGGAGGAAAGTTTGGACTCTGATGACATTGAAAACATAAGTGAGGAAGATGAAGAAGAAACTATTGCAGTTATGAAAGAGATGGAAAAGCAGGATGATGAAGAATCATCAGGAGAGGAGCGTGATACTGAAGAAGAATCTGAGAGTGAAGAAGAGAAGCAAGCAGAAGAAATACAGTGTGACCCAACCCCAAGCCCAAAGAAACCAAAAACCCCCCTGCCAAAACAGCCAATCCACCATCAACCCCCACCTCCATCCCTGAACCAACCAAATTAACACCCAAGAAAACACCTGCCAAGCAAGTAACACCAAAGAAGCCTGAACCAAAACAACCAGCAACAAAAGAAAAACACATTGAGCAGCTCAAGAAAATTTATCAGTCATACACAAAGCCTAGAAGAAACTCAGGTGTCAAACTTGCTGAGTACCCAGAAGAAGGTGTTCAGCCAGTAGGTGCTGCAGCAACTATGTCTGCAGTACCTAGTGACACAATGCCTAAGGCAATTCTGACAGAGGAGGAAACTGAAAAGGAGGCTGCTGAGGAGCTAATGAATATGCAGGATGAAACCGAGCCAGAGATGGAAGAAAAAGAGCCAGAACAGGAGCAAGAACAAACAGAAGAGGAAGAAGAAGTGCAGGAATCAGACGCTGCAGCGGCAGAAGTACAGGAAGCAAGCGCTACAGCGCCACCAACCGCTGTAGCGGCTGAAAAGACTACTCCACCTCAGCCAAAGAAGAAGAAGGCAACAAAAGGAGCCCCAGCCCCTTCAAGAGCCAGTAAGAGGCTCAAGAAGGCCTAATAAGGCAAGAATTGTTGGCTTCTTATGCCGGTTATGTACTTTGAACTTTATTTTGTTGTTCTTCTAAGGCCTCTCCCTTTCTTGTCAACCAAGTAGTGAGGACACTGCCAAATTTAATTTCTGGGGGAGGACCTTATGGTTAATAATGTTTTAAATTAAGTACAATTATGTTTTTAAATATTTAATATAATTAAGTATAATTATGCCATGTTTTGCATGTGTTGCATGTTTTGAATATTTTGTATGCTTGAATAGAAAGTATGATTAGCTGCATGTTTTAAATTTCTTAGTAAGCAAAAGCTGATTCATATAGCCAAATATAAATAAGAATTTTTGAGTAAGGCAGCATTGTGTAAACAATGAAATGATCTTATTGCTGCTTTTACACAAAATCCAAGCTTAGTGAAGAACTTAGTTAGCTAGGAGTAATCTAAGGATAAAGTTAAGTTCTGGATAACCAAGGGTTAGTCAAGTTTACATTAAAAATTGAGAGTTGTTTTGAAGCTAAGTTTGGGGGTGCATCGGTTATGTTAAGGCTAGGAACAAAAGATGATAAATTGGTCTTTGCAAAATGAAGAATAAAAATGAATGTGGTCTTGAAAAAAGTTGCAAAATATCTTAAATAAATTGCTGAGCTGTTCCAAAAAGCATAAAAAGAAAATGCAAATAAGGAGCTCAGTAATGAAGATAGCATCTAGTTTTAATCATTAAAATCTAGCGCTACAGCGTCTAAAGGACTTTTAAGCGCTATAGCGTTTGATCACCAGACCAAAAGTTTATGCACTGACCAATATTCTGAAAAATGCCTAATTAAAGCCCTTTGCTGTGCTTTGAAGCCCCTCAGATCTTGTGTTAAATTGCGATCCCACTCTTCTTTTTGAAAACATTCTTTGCCTAACCCAAAAGAAATCCATTCTTCCCAAAACCTTAGAGAAATTCTGAAATTAGCTAGGAACTAAGTTGAGCTTTGATATCACACACTCACAACTGAGCAGTAATGATTCTATTTGAATTATGGACCATAATGATGTGTGAAAATGATAAGAATTAGTTTGTGCATAAATTCTGTTTAATTTAAAAGCTGCAGCTAGTTATATGAGCATTTTGTCTTGTTCAAGTGTCATTACTTGGGGACAAGCAATGGTTTAAGTTTGGGGGTTGTGATAACCTTATTTTATATAGGTTATTTATGCTCCTAATACTTAAGTCAAAGCTCATTTCTCAAGTAATTCTAGTGCTTAAATATGTGAATATATGAATATTAGAATAAATATAGGTTATACGTTAATTCCCTGAACCTTGGGCATAGTCAATGCCTTTGTGAATATGTTTGATGTTTTGCTTTAGCGCTGCAGCAGTATGCTACCTAGGAGACGCTACAGCGTTATATGACGGTTGACCATTGAGATATTTGTGTGGCCACTTGAGGACATGATGAGTCACCACCCTTATCTCTTCCTCTCAGCTGGATATTTTGACTTTCAAGTGGATGCTAAATTACATTTGGCGCCTCCTAAATGGAACCCATGTGATAGTTGTTGTATTCCATCATTAGCACTTTTTGTAAAGTACTTTAAGGATAATATCTAAGTCTTATGATCATCATGTAATATTATTATTCTATTAAGACTTAGTAAAATAATTAGTTTAATTAAGATTGCTTCTCTAGGAGGTAGCATATGTAGACAAGTAGTGGTAGTTTTTTTGGAGAAGAGAACCACATAATATACGTAGTAGCTATTCTCCATAGATACCTACCTTTAAGCTTTTATTTTAACATAGTTTTTCTAGTCTTCATTCAAGGTTTTGCTCACGCCTCAACTTCATCTCTTGTATGCGACGTGGGATCATTGGAGTGTATCTTTTGCAACCACTTTTCTCTTGTCTTCATACGGTAATACATACTCTCTAGTTGTATTATGTTGATGGAACTTGTGATGAGCTAACTTTGTTGTAGTTGGATTGTTCTTAGTATGTAATGAACCTTGAGTAACTTTTGTATAATATTATGATGTTTGTGTTTTATTCCTTGTGTCATAATACTTTCAATCTTGGTTTGGGAATGATCAACTAAAACAAGGTAACTTTGTGGGTACAGACATGGTTCACAAAGAGAACTCAAGGAATAATATGAATGAAAACCCTTTAAAGACATTTAAAGGAAGCACTACTTAACTCTAGACATAGGGGAGTAATAGTTCATAAGGCAAATGTTGTAAGAGCTTAATATACAGGGGTAAAACTTATTTAGAGCCTAGACATAGGAGTCTTGTAACATAGCCCTGACGAAAGTGACTGAAAGGCACGCCACCAAGGCGCTACAGCGTCTACTGATTCTGAAGCGCTACAGCGCTTAACGCTACAGCGTCTAATATTATCTGAACATTACTCTTGGGAATTTACACAACTACTGAGCTATCCAACTCACCTTTAATCACTTCAAATTTAATACTGTTTTATCACAACTTATGATGTTTACAACTCTTTACCTTTACTTGTTACTTAATTCTTTTCACTAAGATTCTAATCACTTAAACTTCTTAGATTAATTCCAATCCCTGTGGGAACGAACTTTACTTATCAATATATTACTTGTTGCGATTGTGTATACTTGCACATCACCTTTTCGCCACAACAGTTTCCTATCCAAAGTGAAAAATTCACCGACATACTTTGAGGGTATGAGCCGAAGCCATATTCTGGTGGCATGCACACAATCACGAAGGACATGTAGTAAAGTTTCATCTCCTTGCTGGCAAGCAGTGCATTGGGCTGAGATGGAATTATTCCACTTGCTTCTTCTTTCATTTGTTAGTAGTCGACTATGAGCAGTGATCCACATGAAAGTTTGGATTCTATGTAGTCCCCTCCAATTCCAAATACAACCCCAATCACCCTCCAAATTTGGCTGACCAACACACATACTTTTGTAAGCACTTCTCGTAGAGAACTCACCCATGATTGTTGCTTCCCCATATTGTAGTGTCAGGTCGGTCGTCATTAGTTGGTGGTGGTATTGCCATGATAAATTTGATTCTTTAACGGATTTTTAATGGTGTTTTATATAAACTTTGTTTAAAATTTAAATAAAATAAATTTTATATTTTAATACAAAACAGATTTATCATTTTAATAGATAAATCCAATTTTAAAAAATGCAAAACAGATTTATCTATTAAAATGATAAATCCGTTTTTCATTTTTTTTAACAAAACAGATTTATCATTTAAATAGATAAATCCAGTTTTAAACAATGCAAAATGAATTTATCTATTAAAATGATAAATCTGTTTTGCATTTTTTCTAAAGGATAAAATCGTAATAAAATTGCATTGTGAGGGTAGAAAAGTTAACACCTCTTCGTTTATTTTATTTGGACAAATTTTGGTGGACAATTACCGAATATATTTACCTGGTATTTTGTCCACAAAAATTTGTCCAAATAATATTACTCATTTACAAATTACAATACGTATTGAAGATAGAAGATAGTAGAACATTTGGAGGAGTGACGGTCAAATCTACTATAGATTTATACAAATTCACCACATATGATTTTACCAATACCCCCATTCTATCTAAAAGACACCTCAAATTTTTGAGGGTAAAAATGTCATTACACTCTATTTCTTCTTTTTTTTTTCACTTTATTCTTACACTCTCTTTCTTACTTTTCATTTTTCTCTTACACTCTCTTTCTTCATTTTTTCTCTTTCTTCTTACACTCTCTTTCCTCATTTTCACTTTTCTTTTACACTCTCTTTCTTCCTTTTTTTTTTACTTTACTTTTCCCATAAGTAATTATTCTCTTTCTCTTATCACTTCACTTTAATTCTTTTAACTAAATTTCTAAATTTATACAAACACTACTTTAATTAAAATTTTTGAAGACTACTACTATAAACCTACTATCTAAAAAATAAGAAGACTTAATGACTATTTAAATTAGTAATTAATATTTAAAACAAATATCTCTTATTGATAATCTAATATCTAAATTTTATTATCTACTATAATCTACTAATCAACTAAAATAATCAATTGAAACTATGAGATAACTGCACTGATAAATAAAAAAACGGGATAACTGCAGTGATATATAAAAAAAACACGGGATTAATATTTACCATTGATATTTATAATTTTTTTTTGTCAATTTATAATTAATATTTACCATTGATAATTATAATTTTGGAAAACTACTATAAAACTACTATCTAAAAAAACACGTGATAACTACAATAATCTACTATAATCTACTATAATCTACTAATCAACTCAAATAATCTAATATAAAAATACGGGATAACTGCAATAATCTACTAATAATCTATGAGATAACTGCAATGATATATAAAAACACACGGGATAACTACACAAATATATAAAAAGACAAAGGATTAATATTTGTCATCGATAATTAATTTTTTGGAAGACTACTATAAACCTACTATCTAAAAAACAATAATATTTAATGATTATATTTCTTATAAACCTACTATCTAAAAAACCCACTATCTAAACCTGCAATGATATAACAATAATATTTCTTATTGATAATCTACTATCTGTCTTTTACTATTTACTATAATCTATTAATCAACTAAAATAATTAATTGAAACTACGAGATAAATGCACTAATATATAAAAAAACACGAGAATAATACTTGTCATTGATAATTAATTTTTTTGAAACCTACTACTACAAACCTACTATCTAAAAAATAAGCAGGCTTAATGACTATTTAAATTACTAATTAATATTTAAAACAATTATTTCTTATTGATAATCTACTATCTGGCAAATTTACTATCTACTATAATCTACTATCAACTAAAATAATCAATTGAAACTACCAGATAACTACACGGATATATAAAAAACACGAGGATAACTGCAGTGATATATAAAAAAACACGGGATTAATATTTGCCATTGATAATTATAGTTTTTGAAAACTACTATCTAAAAAAACAAGAAGGCTTAATGACTATTTAAACTGATTAATATTTAAAACACACGCGACAAATATTTGTCACTAATACCTAAAAAATGACAAATAATTGTTACTGATATATAAAAAAAACACGGGATAAATATTTGTTATTGATAATCTACTATCTATCTTTCACTATCTACAATAATCTACTAATCAACTCAAATAATCAATTAAAACTATGAGATAACTGCACTGATACATAAAAAAACACTGGACAACTGCACTGATATATAAAAAAATACGGGGATAATTGCAATGATATATATAAAAACACGGGATAGTTGCGCTGATATATAAAAAAAATGGGATAACAACACTGATATATAAAAAAACACTGCACTGATATATAAAAACACACGGGATAAATGCACATATTATTTTTAAATGATACTTTTACATTTTTAGTTTTAATATTTATCAATTTTTTATTTTAAACTCCTTTTTTATCTACTTTAAATTTTTCTTTATTTTCACGGGATAATGTTCAGATTATTTAAATACTGTCTAAATTCATCCTAAAAAGAACACGACAGCACATGTTCGTATGCAAGTCATTATCTATATTTTACAATTGATTTTAGATTAATGAGATTTCAAACTAACGTTTCTATTTGAGGTAATCGTATGACGTAACGCGGTCGGCCCGTGCAGATGCACGGGTATAGTACTAGTAGTACATGAAATTCATGGTATCATACACGTGAAAATTATCAATCTGTAAGAATGAAAGTGAAAGGAAAAGGCAAAAACCCCATTTCTGATTCTGGTAATCGAAGAATTTTCTAGAAAATATCAAGAATCTCAATGATAGAACGATTACAAAGGGGACAAGAACCACGGTTCAGCCATAGTTCCCTAGAACACACCCTGCAAAAAGTGTGTCCACATGGAATAAACGCCGCACCTTTATTCCTTCCCATGCACACGCAGCACACCGAATCATTCCTCTTCTCCTCCTCCCCCTCCCCACTTTCCGTTTCCTCCAGCAACCGTAACAACGACACCCTCCACGGCGGCTTACCCCTCAATTCTTCCGTCTGTCCCCGGAGTTGTCGCTCCGCCGCTAACGCCGTCGCCAGATTCATACCCGACGAACCCGAACCCGAATCCACCATATTCGGGCCCACACAATCCTGACCCTGATCCGTTTCTGGAAGCTGCTGTTGCTGTGGCGAATGAGCTGTCGAAGTCGATCGGAATCCCCACGTGGCACCACAACAACCCATACCAATGAATCCCAACCGTTCCTTAAAGCTACGTCTCCTGCGAGGCTCTCCATCTACACCGTCCATTTGCTCCCTTAATAAACCCAGAATCGTTCTTGGCTCACTCTGAGTTCGCATCGGTTCCTGTAATATAACACCGAGTTGACTCATCTCTTTAAAACGAGAGTGACTCGCAAGAGATATGGCCTAGTAGGAGGTGTTTGAGGGAGTCATGGAAAAAGGAACGTTGGGGGAAGTGTTACAGACACACCGATCTCGTGAGGTTCTTGAAGTTGAAGATGACAAAATGAGAGAGCCAAACAGGGAACAACAACGGGGTCCTGGTGAAAGCGACTTGGAATGAGTTTAATTAATACCCATCTCCATGCATTGCAAGCTCCGCTATTTAAAGTTGGTTTGTGTGTGAAATGAAAGCAAGAAAACAAGACAAAACAGAAGGAGAAGGAGAAGAAAAATTTATTTAGTTAATTAATAGACTCGGTGCTTGAGTCACGGAACAAAAAGTTTGCCTCCTTCCATATTTTTAGCTCGTAAACCGAACTACCTACTTGATCTTAATATTAAGTATTATCTTTATTTTTTTATTTATGCAGGTGATCATTTATAGGCAAAAAAAACCACTATAGCCCAAATAAAAAATTTATTTATCAAAATAACACATTTTTTAGATTATTTACCAAACTAGCACACATCCAAAAATTAGGCCTGAAGTCGCCCCCAAAGGAAACGACTTCTAGACTGTATTTTTGCAAATTTTTTTAATTTTACAGTGCAGAAGTCGGCCCCTATGAGAGAGACTTCTGAACTATGTTTTTTAATTTTTTTACTTTATATTAATTTAAATTAAGTTATATTAATTAATTTAGAAAATTAATATTTATAATTCTAAATTAATTATAAATATTATGGTGATAAAAAAAAGTATCGGCAACATCAAGACCATTGAAAAAATACAAAACAAAACCGTAATTAGACACAAACAAAACACTGTGCACTATGCACAGTGTTTTTATATATCTAATTTTTTATTTAAAAAAAGATATCTACACTGTATAAAACTACCGTGGTGAGTTATAAAAAGATTTTGACCATTTATTAGTGTCGGCAATTCCACATGGTGGTGGCCAGTTCCACATGGTGATGGCCAGTCTGGTCATGGCCAGTTCCACATGGTGGTGGCCAGTTCTACATGGTAGCACCAGCCTGCTCCTGAAGCCTCTGAAGATATGCAGCTGATTCGAGCGTACCAGAGTGGACACCAAACATATTATAGAACATATTGTCGTGGCCGCTAGGCGTATAATGCGAAAATTACGTCAGAAAATAAAAAAACAAGTCAAACGTCATCAAAAAAACTATAACAACACCACTAAAAATCCAATAAAATTGAAAGAAGACTATACAGTTTTTTTTTTAGATTTTTGGGAGATTATGAAAAATTCAAAAAATTCATAAAAAATAGTAAAAGATGAAATTTGAGATTTTGAGTCCTGCAGTCCTGAAAGAAATTGTTTCTTGAAGAGTAATGATCTTTGATTTTTTTCGGATTTAATAGTTGTGGTTTCGAGACAATCGGAGAAGATTTTCTGAAAACCGATTTTTAGTCTAGAACCCTAAAACTAAGTAGCGGTCTAGAACCCTAAAACTGAGTAGCCCCCCTGTGCCGACATTTTTCAGCAACGGTGGCAAGATCTTGACCGTTTATTAGTGTCGGAAGTATGTTATATAATCTGTTTGGTGTATTATACAACTACACCTACCCCAGCTGATAAAGAAATACCAGCAGTACAACAACGTTCAAGGCGGAATCGCCGGCCACCACCAACACGGTAGCTTTATATCTCTTCTACACGGTAGATATTTTTTTTAAAATAAAAAATTAGATATATAAAAACACTGTGCATAGTGCACAGTGTTTTGTTTGTGTCTAATTACCGTTTTTTTGTGTTTTTTTCAATGGTCTTGATGTTGCCGATACTTTTTTTATCACCATAATATTTATAATTAATTTAGAATTATAAATATTAATTTTCTAAATTAATTAAATTAATTAATATAACTTAATTTAAATTAATATAAAGTAAAAAAAATTTAAAAACCACAGTTCAGAAGTCTCTCCCACAGGGGGCGACTTCTGCACTGTAAAATTAAAAAAGTTTGCAAAAGTGCAGTCTAGAAGTCATTTCCCTTGGGGGAGACTATGGGTGTTCGCGGTGCGGTTTGGTTCTGTTTTGAGATAAAAAGTGAATCGAACTGCAATGTAAAACTACATTCGGTTTGGTTTGGTTCGGTTGGCTTCCTAAAATAAAACCGAACCAAACCAAACCAAACCAAACTAATACGGTTTGGATTGGTTCGGTTTTTTCCAAGACAAAACATAATTTAAAACGAAGTTAAAATTAACTAACATAAAAAATGGCTAACATAAATCTTTAAGAAAAAATCTACTCAAATATATGTAGTATATAAATTACGCTTTTTTAATTCTTTTAAGATAGTTAAAACAATGTTTAAAAGAATTTGAATTAAATATTTTATTGTAATTTTTAAATATAGCATTACAATATAGATTGTTTGTAAATGAGTCAAAGAATTAATTGTATTTGGGCTAGTAAGTGAGTGAGAGTTGGGTTTTAGTTGCATTTGGACTAGTAAGTTAGTAAGGAAGGTTGTAAGTCAATAAGTCTTAGTGGTACTTTCGGTTTGGTTTGGTTTGGTTCCGTTTCTATAATCAAAACCGCGAACCGAGCCAAACCGCGCGGTGCAATGAAAAAAAGAACAGAACTAAACGAATAAGAAGCGATTTTTTGTGGTTTTAGGTTTGGTTTGGTTCGGTTTGCGATTTTCTATTGGTTTGGTTCGGTTTTGAACACTCCTAGGGGCGACTTCTAGCCTAATTTTTGGATGTGTGCTCGTTTAGTAAATAATATAAAAAATGTGTTATTTTAGTAAATAAATTTTTTATTTGGACTAAGGTGATTTTTTTGCCTCCTTATTAACTTTTTGTGATTGTGAAGCAAATTTTAATATTATTCAAAAGATATAAAATACTTTAATTTTTCTGATTTGTTTGCATACCTGTTGCTTTGTTGGCTAGCTTGGCAAAGTCAAAAGCCGTACAAGGCGGCGTGGAAACCAAGTTTTGGACCAAATGGCGTTCCCGCTCTTCTCTTGAGTTGTCGCCAGTTGAGATTTGTGTTAAACACACTTCGGTTGCATTATAATCAACATTATACCAAAGTTTTTTTTTTGACAGGTTATACCAAAGATTAAGACTTTCATATATTGGCTTGTATGAGTATGACCCTGATTTCCACCCCTGCTACACAAACCAGCAACTGTTTAAAAGAATCTGGCCGTGGGGGTGGACCGGAACGTATTCGGTTATTCCTTTGGAAGGCTGCCAACCAAATTCTCCTCGTTAATAGCGAACGCCATCGTCGTCACCTATCTCCAAATAGTTTATGTCCACTTTGTGGTAACTGTGAGGAAACTTTGATGCATGGTTTTCGCGATTGCAGGCATATAATTGATATTTGGAAAAATCTGCTGAGCGTTAATTCGCACACAGCGTTTTTCGGTGAAACAAATTGCGCTCTGTACAATAATTTGTCTGGCAATAATTCAACCAGCAACCTGTGCAATCTGTCTGTGAACAACAATCTGTCTGGTGTTACTAGCTGTGTTTCGGCCAGCAAAATATGCAGGAATTCAGCCAGCTCTATGCCTAATAATACCAGCAATATTTCGGCCAGATTCCTGTGCAAAAATTCGACCAATCTGTCAGATAAAACCAGCCGTAATTGGGCCAGGATTCCATGCAAAAATTCTGCCAATCTGTCTGCTAAAGAGAGCCTTTCTCTTGATATTGATTGTAAAAATTTTGATGTGGAGCCTTCATTCCTTAGGGATCCACTTGATGTAGACAGTAGACCTCATTGGCCTTGTTTCGCTTAATAATTAAGTTCTCGGTTTGGGGGTTTTCCCCTTTCCTTCAAAAAAAAAAAAAGATAAAGACTACTTTCATACTATTACTTCTTTCTCTTCTTTTTTGACAAATGATTTCACACTTCGTAAAGCGAGGGAGATTTTTAGAATGTCTTATCAGAAGAACAGAACGGAATATTTTTTTTAAAATGATGAAGGTTATAGTCATTAATTGTTGGTAATGTTAGTAGAGAATCATAAAAAATAAGGTCATTGGCTAAGTCTCGCGGATTTCCCCACCAAGCTGAACCATTGATACCACATGGGTACCACACTTTCAAAGTTTTTTTTTGTCATTTAAAAAAAATCAAAGACAATGTATATATGCTGAAAAACAGCATGTGGAAACACTTAAAAAAAAATTATTCTACTCTTAAGCAACATAAGAGCACCAAATGTCCACCTAAACAAAGATTAGGTTTGAAGATGCTATAACGCCGCCCTTTATCATTAATTAATTACACCAATGTTATTTATATTATTACTTGTTTGTTAAACCAATGTGATGTAGGGTCTCCATTGTTAGTTGCATTGACAATATCAGCGATGTGGAGACGTCATTTCTAGGGTGTGACCATAGAATAATATGTATTGTGTTTACTTGTCATTTCGTTAAAACCGACTAAAAAATGTGATGTGTTAACGTAATGTAGTTTCTTTGGCCAGTTAGACGAAATGACAAATAAACATTACACACACGGTTACACCGGAGTTCAAACCCAAGCGCCGACGTCTTCATGTCACTGAAATTGCCAACACAAGCGGTGGGGGACAAATATATAGTATTATGTACCTTGCTCTGCTCGGGTCGGCCTGAGTCAGCAGTTGGTAGGAGTCTCTACCTGAGGTCGGGTCCTTGAAGTCTACCCCAAGTGTGGTACCTGCGAAGCCACTCTGACGCTCAACACAGTAAAGCGAGAATCTCAGAATGCGTAGGAATGAAATCGTCCCTTTCTAAAGGAGACATTCTATATGGAGCGATATAAATTGGTCCTGTGCCCGGAATCAATTCTATACAGAACTCTACCTCACGATCTGGAGGTAAAGA
This sequence comes from Astragalus membranaceus, assembly GCA_039519185.1. Classification (NCBI taxonomy): domain Eukaryota; kingdom Viridiplantae; phylum Streptophyta; class Magnoliopsida; order Fabales; family Fabaceae; genus Astragalus; species Astragalus membranaceus. The sequence goes on along the minus strand of CM076851.1, from coordinate 23,291,347 downwards.
AGAAACTTCATCTGGAAATACATCTAGGAATTAATTAACAACTTGCACAGAAGGTAGATCTAAACCTGTTTCAATCGATGCAGATAGCATCATGACGTAGGCTTCTGCGCCTTGGAAGAGACAATGGCTTGCGGAAGTGAATGAGATAACCGCTTCGGAATTGGTCGGTGGTAACTCCACTGATTCGGAAGCAAAATCGATAGTCCGGTTGAAGCAATCAATAGTTACATGGTTGGCAGACATCCAACTCATCCCTAGGACAACGTCCATACCCTTCATAGGTAAACAAATAAAGTCCACCACAAAATTTCTGTCTCCAATGGATAGAAGACAGTTTTCACATAAGGCTTGGGTTTGAACACTACCCTCAGCAGCAGTTTTAATGGAGATTGGTTGAGACAACGGGGTTAAAGCCAATCCCAACCGTTCGACACAAGCTTGAGATATAAAACAATGTGTTGCACCTGAATCATACAAACTACTAACGGAGTTATAGAAAAGAGATCCCATACCCCTTAGCAGATTGTCTGAAGGTTTGACGTTCTGAGCGTCCAAAGTGTAGACTCTCCCATAAGTTGAAGTAGGCTGATCTGACTCTTTCCTCTTCTTTTCGGGACACTCATGGATATAGTGACCATCCTTCTTTCAATAGTAGCACCGATTCGCATTAAAACGACATTCACCTCGTGGGGCTTCTCACATGTAGAACACTTGTTGAACTTTGAGAAATCAGACGATTGAACTTTCTTTCCTTTCCAATATTCCCTCTATGCTTTTCTTGATCATTCAGCACATAGATAGCCAACCAATACAACTGGGACAACTTAGCATATTCAGTAGTGTACTGTTCTACTATCAGGTCACCATGCTCGAGGGCTAAAAACTCCCTTCATTCTTACTTTGAAAAGTTCCAAAAATCTTTTCTACCTTATCTATCCGATGTTAGGATTCCATCACTTCTGGTTTTCCATTCCCTAAGATGAAACGGGTTTTTAAGGAACTTCGGTCTTGGTCGAGGATTACATCTTGATCATCCTGCCATAATTCCACTTATGATGCTCCGAGTATTGAGTTGATCAGGCTCAATGTCTCTTAGCATCACAAGTAGAGTCACAACAAGACTAATAAGGAATCGACTCAACCCTAAAGTAAACTAAGCCCGACTAGGTCGAACTTCTCTGATACCATAATGTAACACCCCAGCATTTCTAACACCGAGAAACACTAAGATGCACAGCATGGCATACATCAGAGTTAACTTCCGGTTTAGAATATTGAACACAACTAAAACTTTTCTTGAATAAACATCCAAGCAGCCACCTCAATTTCATTAACTTAACATAAAGTACTTAAGTCTCATGACTTATAAACTTTTACAAACTGGTGTTCAATATCCCAAAACATAAGTAGCGGAAACGATTTACAACTGTTAGCTTGTAATAGTTATACAATCGATAATACTGTGTATAGTATTGAGTCGCATTCATATTGCATACTTGAGCTAGTAATAGTTACACTCCAGATTTTTACGACGACGACGGGAGTTCTGCTCCAATGGCACCACATGCATGTGCATAGTATTGAGTCGCATTCATATTGCATACTTGAGCGATTATGTCGATGACTTGTGATTGATTGAAGTTGTTTGAGGGCTGCGAAGTGGTGAATTCATATTTTCTGATTCTAACATACTGTTTTTCATATGTCCTATTATATGGTCCGATATCCCACCCCTTCTGTTTGAATGTTACCCTCCTGTTGGTAACGTGCAGGTAATCACGAATGAAGGCTGCTTACCTTCGTTAGATCGAGTCAGTGTCGTCGCTCTGATACGTAACACTCGGGGGGGATGAACACTTGCTTTCCTTATTTGCTATGTTATTTTTATTGTTGAAACTAAAATTCGTTACTATTAAGAGTTTTGCTAAATTTGAGCTGTCTTAAGTTGGTTAAAGATGCCACGATTATTTTGAATTGACTCTTGTTGTGAATCCACTGCGTAGTATTGAAAGTTGACTTGTTTTAAAGACTAAAAAGATTTGTTTATTGGTTCATCCAAGTTAGCGTGTTATGTATCTGATTTCACAGGTGAATTGATTATGTTGTTTTGTTTTTAGTTGGAAGTGTAGCGCTCCATTTATTTGTTGGAAATTTTTATAACTCTGATTTTCGTATTATTTTACCGGGTAGAAATGGGGTGTTACAACCTCATCCTTCACTCCACTCACGTGTCACATTTGTCCATACCCTACATTTCTTGAACCCTGAGTCAACTGGCACATTCATTTGCATTCACACTGTTTTTCATATTTATTAAACAAATGCTTAAAAGAGGGAGCACACGTCATGACATGGTATTGATAATTCCTCCAAGCTAACATCTTAGACTTGAAAGCTTAGCCGTCATGAATCATCATAACCAAATGAAAACCCATTTGAACAAGCCTATAAATGCACATCACAATCTCCAAAAATGACAGTAATGCATTGTTCCAAGCCATTGTCTTCAAGGATGACAACCTCGAGGTTACCAGAGTTCGAGTTCAATCCATCAAAAATGTTCTTCCAATGAATGACCAATTCAAAATATTCAACTCACTGTTTCTTGCATCAAAAGTTTTGTTTCCCATCAAACATTATTGTATCCTTACACAAAAAAATATATGCAAAAATACATGTTGTCACCAGCAAATTATTCTAGAATTGAACCATGCATTCACATTCTACTTATTTTTGTTTACACAACTTATTATGTTTCGTGTCTTGCTTCTTTCGTATTACGCATTACATATGCATACATGCATGCCTACTGTTATACCCCAATTTTGTCCGGCTATTCCAAATTTATAAAAAAATAAAATAAAAATGTCCTTTCGCGAATGCAAAATTCTAACAGTATTTTTCTCGTATTTGAAAAAAAATCCAAAAATATGTGTCGTTGTATACGCGCATTATTCTTGACCGCGATACGCGCGTTAGTTCTAATGAGCTTGTACCGCTTCATTATCATTGTGTCTGCGTGTCTTTTCTTTACTGTATACGATGTTGGTCCTAATTGCAGGCGCGTGTTACTCCTAATTATGTGCGCGTGTTTATTCTCGTTGTGTGTATTAATTTGCTAATCAAGCGCGTGTTTGCCATACAAGAATCAAGCTAATTGCATGTGCCTTTCAAAATTCGTTAGCGATTTAGCGTTATTATTATTAGTTGTATTTACTTGTTAGTGGTTATAAACCAAAAAGGAGGCACAAAAATAGTCAAATTATTTGTCTTACCAAATCTGTCTAGCTTTTTTTTATTATACAAGTTACAATTTTTTTTCTCATTACAAATAGGACAAAAAAAAATATACAAAAAGTAAGACAAAAGAGGAGGCTATGCGCCCCTGATACAAACAAACAGCAACAACTTATATTTTTAGGACTAAGCCAAGCCTTCTTTCATCTTGTCCATTTTCTTTCTACACTTCTTCCATTTTTGGCTAAAGAAGCACTAGTTTTACAAGCAAGCTGGCAGCAAAAGTCTGCTCCAAGCCACCCATTGCTTCACATCATCAACTCCTTCACGCCACACTCCTCTAAACCCAGCAACATTCAATACCCAGGAGGTTTTGCTTTCCCCTACACCACATTTCTCTGCCTATAAATACAATAGAACTGAAATCAGTTGAGGGAGAGAAAAAAAGACAGTAACAAACAGACACAAAAGAACTGAAGTAATTTACAAATTTGGAGAAAAAAAGAACTGAAGTCGTAAGAGAAGGATTAAAAAGGACTCTCTTCTCAAAAGGCTTGGAACTAGGTTCGTTCCCGATTTAACTACTCTTCAGTTTGTTTTTACTTGCTGTTAATTCATGTATGAATATGATATAGTCTCAAAAATAGGTTCAAACATGTCCTTAGGAAAGTAAGAAGCAGAGCCATTCTTATGAAAATATGGTAGGCTTTTTTTTTTCTTTGTGAAAAGAAACAACATTGGTTGCTCATTTTTATACAATCTGTTCTATGTTTTTTCTTGCAAAAATAAGTTGTAGTGCAAATGGTATTCCAAACAAAAAATAAGGGACAGAGATGATGTAAAATGGAAACTGAACATTTGAAATGGATTTTGTTTTTGGGAAGAAAACCATAAATCAGAAGAAGTATAGGAGAGGAAACAAAGCTTTGAACAGAAATAGAAAAGTTTAGGAACAAAAAAAGGAGAAATTTTGGAGAACGAATTTCTTGGAAAAAAAAAGGACAGAAACAGTAGAATGAGAGAGAGAGAGAGAGAAACAGGGAAGACAGTATACCTACGCTCTGACCACCGCGTATGGTGGTCGTCGCCGCCGCACCACCACCGTCCGTCAAAAATACTACCACTGTCCACCGAACGGCCAAAACCTCCACCACCGTTTTACCCTCCACCACCCTTCGCGAAACCCCCCTCCGTCGCGTTGCCGTACCAGTCTCGGTTGTCAAACCGCCGGTGCCCACCTCCTCGCCGTGAGCACAGCCGCAGTCAGCCCGCCACCGTCTCGTCTCTCTCCTCATCGCGTGTCTTTCTCACCACCGTCTCTCTCTCTCTCTCCTCGTCGTGTCTCTCCTCTCTCCCTCTCTTTCGTTCCTCTTTTCTTTCCCTCTCCTCCGTTCATCATCCTCTCTCCCTTCATCTTTCTCTATCCTTTCTCTGTTTCTCTCTCCGAAAAGCTCACTCTCTCTCTCTCTCCATGAATTTTTTCCCCCTTTTAGACATGAAACGGCGCTGTGTGGAAGTAGAAGAAATTAGGGTTCCAAAGTGTTAGTTTCCCTTTTATATCATATGTTTTTTTTCTTTTTTTTAATTTTTTTTCAGATCTCTTTCTGCACCACCGTTTTTAATTCACGCACCCCCCTGTCTTAGGCCCATTTTCGCTGACAGGCGCCCAAACACCAAAAAACAAAAACAAAAAAACAGACTGGGCTACTAAACGCACCCCCTTTTTCTAACACAACAACCCCTGTTTCTAATTACACCACTCTGTTTTGATAATATTTGCACCCCACCAATTCCATTCTGCAACCCCCTAGGAAAGCCCACAATTTCGTGGGCTAGCCAGCCTTATAGTGGGCTGGGCCGCTGCTAAATGCACCCTTTCTTTTTACTCATACAACCGCTTGTTTCTAAATGCACATACCATTTTACTACTGCACCCCTGTTGTGCGAAAAGGTGATGTGCAAGTATACACAATCGCAACAAGTAATATATTGATAAGTAAAGTTCGTTCCCACAGGGATTGGAGTTAATCTATAAAGTTTAAGTGATTAGAAGCTTAGTGAAAAGAATTAAGTAACAAGTAGAGGTGAAGAGTTGTAAACATCATAAGTTGTGATAAAACAGTATTAAGTTGAAGTAATTAAAGGTGAGTTGGATAGCTCAATAGTATGTAAGTTCCCAAGAGTAATGCTCATATAATATTAGACGCTGTAGCGTTAAGCGCTGTAGCGCTTAAGAATCCGTAGACGCTGTAGCGCTTTGGTGGCGTGCCTTTCAGTCACTTTCGTCAGGGCTATGTTACAAGACTCCTATGTCTAGGCTCTAAATAAGTTTTACCCCTGTATATTAAGATCTTACAACATTTGCCTTATGAACTATTACTCCCCTATGTCTAGAGTTAAGTAGTGCTTCCTTTAAATGTCTTTAAAGGGTTTTCATTCATATTATTCCTTGAGTTCTCTTTGTGAACCATGTCTGTACTCACAAAGTTACCTTGTTTTAGTTGATCATTCCCAAACCAAGATTGAAAGTATTATGACACAAGGAATAAAACACAAACATCATAATATTATACAAAAGTTACTCAAGGTTCATTACATACCAAGAACAATCCAACTACAACAAAGTTAGCTCATCACAAGTTCCATCAACATAATACAACTAGAGAGTATGTATTACCGTATGAAGACAAGAGAAGAGTGGTTGCAAAAGATGCAATCCAATGATCCCAAGTAGCATACAAGAGATGAAGTTGAGGCGTGAGCAAAACCTTGGATAAAAGACTTGAAGAACTATTCTCAAAATAAAAGCTTAAAAGTAAAGTATCAATGGAGAGTGGCTACTACGTATGTGTGTAGTTCTTCTTCCAAAGTACCATATTTGTCTACGTACGTTACTTCCTTTAGAAGCAATCTTAATTAATCTAATTAATATCTAAGCCTTAATAGAATAATAATATTACATGATGATTATTAGACTTAGATATTATCCTTAAAGCACTTTACAAAAAGTGGTAATGATGGAATGCAACAACTATCACATGGGTTCCATTTAGGAGGCGCCAAGTGTAATTTAGCATCCACTTGAAAGTCAACAATTCCAGCTGAGAGGAAGAGATAAGGGTGGTGACTCATCATGTCCTCAAGTGACCACACAAATATCTCAAAGGTCAACCGTCATATAACGCTGTAGCGTTTCCTTGATAGCACACGCTGCAGTGCTAAAGCAAAACATCAAACATATTCACAAAGGCATTAACTATGCCCAAGGTTTAAGGAAATAAATTATAACCTATATTTATTCTAATATCCATATATTCACATATTTAAGCACTAGAATTACTTGAGAAATAAGCTTGACTTAAGTATTAGGAGCATAAATAACCTATATAAAATAAGGTTATCACACCCCCAAACTTAAACCATTGCTTGTCCCCAAGTAATGACACTTGAACAAGACAAAATGCTCATATAACTAGCTGCAGCTTTTAAATTAAACAGGATTTATGCATAAGCTAATTCTTATCATTTTCACACACCATAGTGGTCCACAATTCAAATAGAATCATTACTGCTCAGTTGTGAGTGTGTGACATCAAAGCTCAACTTAGTCCCTAGTTATTTTCAGAATTTCTCTAAGGTTTGGGAAGAATGGATTTCTTTTTGGTTAGGCAAAGAATGTTTTCAAAAAGAAGAGTGGAATAATCAATTTCGCACAAGATTTGAGGGGCTTCAAAGCACAGCAAAGGGCTTTAATTAGGCATTTTTAGAATATTGGTCAGTGCATAAACTTTTGGTCTGGTGATCAAACGCTGTAGCGCTTCAAAGTCCGTAGACGCTGTAGCGCTAGATTTTTAATGATTAAAACTAGATGCTATCTTCATTACTGAGCTCCTTATTTGCATTTTCTTTTTATGCTTTTTGGAACAGCTCAGCAATTTATTTAAGATATTTTGCAACTTTTTTCAAGACCACATTCATTTTTATTCTTCATTTTGCAAAGACCAATTTATCATCTTTTGTTCCTAGCCTTAACATAACCGATGCACCCCCAAACTTAGCTTTTAAAACAACTATCAATTTTTAATGAAAACTTGACTAACCCTTTGGTTATCCAAAACTTAACTTTATCCTTAGATTACTCCTAGCTAACTAGGTTCTTCACTAAGCTTGGATTTTGTGTAAAAGCAGCAATAACATCATTTCATTGTTTACACAATGCTGCCTTACTCAAAAAATTTAAATTTGGCTATATGAATTAGCTTTTTGCTTACTAAGAAATTTAAAACATGCAGCTAATCATACTTTCTATTTAAACATGCAAAACATGGCATAATTATACTAAATATTTAAAACATAATTGTACTTAATTTTAAAAACACTGTTAACCATAAGGTCCTCCCCCAGAAATTAAATTCAGCAGTGTCCTCACTGCGTGCTTGACAAGAAAGGGAGAGGCCTTAGAACAACAAAAAAAATAAAGTACAAAATACATAACTGGCATAAGAAGCCAACAATTCTTGCCTTATTAGGCCTTCTTGAGCCTCTTACTGGCTCTTGAAGGTTCTGGGGCTCCTTTTGCTGCCTTCTTCTTCTTTGGCTGAGGTGGAGCAGGGCTTTCAGCCGCTACAGCGGTTGGTGGCGCTGTAGCGCTTACTTCTTGAACTGCTGCCGCTGTAGCGCTTGAATCCTTCTCTGCTTCTTCTTCTTCTGTTTTCTCTGGCTCTTCTTCATCCTCCTGTTCTTCCAGCACTGGCTCTGTGCTATCCTGGATATTCACCAGCTCCTCAGCAGCTTCTTTTTCAGATTCCTCTTCTGTCAGGTTTACCTCAGGTAATGGGTCACTAGGTACTGCAGACATAGTTGCTGCAGCACCTACTGGTTGAATACCTTCTTCTGGGTACTCAGCCAGTTTGACACCTGTGGCTCTCCTAGGCTTTATATATGACTGATAAATTTTCTTGAGCTGCTCAGTGGGTTTTGCTTTTGTTGCTGGTTGTTTTGGTTCAGGCTTCTTTGGTGTTAGTTGCTTGGCAGGTGTTTTCTTAGGTGTTGGTTTGGTTTGTTCAGGGATGGTGGTGGGGGTTGATGGTGGATTGGTTGTTTTGGAAGTGAGGGTTGGTTTGGAAGGGGGGGTTTTTGGTTTCTTTGGGCTTGGGGTTGGATCACATTGTATTTCTTCAGCTTGCTCCTCTTCCTCACTCTCAGATTTTTCCTCAGTATCACTCTCCTCTCCTGATGATTCTTCATCATCCTGCTTTTCCATTTCTTTCATAACTGCAATTGTTTCTTCTTCATCTTCCTCACTAATGTTTTCAATGTCATCAGAATCTAGGCTTTCCTCTTCTACTACAGCTTTTTGCACTTTCTTGGCTGGGCTTGGCTTTGTTTTCTTTGATGGACTAGCCACAACCTTTTTCTTTTCTGCCCTAATTCCCTTTTTCTCTTGCTTTTTAATTGGCTCTTCTTCCAGCAGCCAATCAGGGAATTGAGGAGGGGGAATTGATGTTTTTCCTTTGGATATTTGAGCATACAATGCTTTTTCCCAGTCAAATTTTTCTTTCACAAATTTGCAGAGGACCTGCTGCTTCAGCTCTAAGCGCTGTAGCGCTTGAGAGTCAGAAGACGCTGCAGCGGCAGGTTTCTGCTTAACTTTGAAAATGCAAGGAAATGCCCCAAGAGGGGATCTTCTTTCTTCTTTCATTTCTACTTCTACATCAGCCTCCAAACACAACTCAAAAATTAAACAAGGAAAATATAAGTTACCTCCCTTTTTAACTCTGCATTTCTCTATCTCTCTTGCTATCAATCTGCCCACGTCTATCTTTTCTCCTGCCATTATAGCATCAATGACAATGAGTCTTTCTTTCTCCACAAATGTTGTGTGAGATGTAGGCAGCAGGGAGTGTTTGATAAAACTACACCACAGATTTGCTTCTTCACATAGATAGGCTTTTTTAATTTTGTATTCAGCTCCAAATTTGTCCCAAGTTGCTCCTTCCACACAAATCCTTCTTCGAACAGCTTCCATTTCTTCGTCTCCCCAGTTCAGCACCTTAGTTTCCAGCGCTTTTCCATGATAGCCCAGATGGAAGATATCATTTATTGTTCTGGAGTTGAAGTTCACAGTTTCTCCTCTTACCAGTGAATGGGTTTGAGGTTTTCCCTCCTTAGGTTCTTCAATGCCAGAATAGAACTCCCGTACCAAGGACGTCATGTAGTCTTTGCGATGCTTAATGAAGCTCTCCCATCCCAACGCTGTGACAGCGGTTGAAAACGCCTCAGGAGCACTTTCTGTCTTAAATCCTCTTTCAGCTATGAAATCCATCTTCCAAAACCTCTGAGGATCTTGAGTTGCCTTAGCCATGGTGTTTTTGGTAGGATTTGAGGGTTCTGGTTTCTTAGTAGCTCCCTTGCCAGATCGTTTGAGGGCGGCTTGTTTCTTTGTCATGGTTGGTTAAGATTTTTGCGTATTTGTTTCTGGGTGCTTTGGGAAATGGTGGTGTGTTTTGGGACGAAGGAAGAAAAAAAGAATGGAAGTTATGAGTGGTGAGTGTAACGGTTGTGAGCAGTTTCAAAGATTTAGGAAAGAGAAAGAGAAAAGAAAATGGTGGCGTGGGGAGTTGTGGATATTAAAGTTACGGTTTTGTGAGTGAAGTGGGAGAGAGAAGATGAAACTGTTGATTTGACAATTGCAGGTGAGTAGGTGCACGTGCTTGTTAGGCTAGGGATGGGGGTACAGTGCCAGCTTATCCTGAGTAAGATCTTTTTTTTATTTTTTTGTTTGACCTCACCCAGCCCTGATTTTAAGACAAGCGCTACAGCGTCATTGTTATAGGCAACCGCTATAGCGCTAGCCCTGATTTCCTGCATAGAAAATAAACATAAAAATTTTGTTAGAATCCTTGGGGTGCCTCCCAAGAGCGCTTGCTTTTAAAGTCTGCAGCCAGACTTTCTCTTTCAGATTAGAGATCTTTAAGCTCAATTGTGGTTTTGTCCCTTACCACATTTTCACCAAAATATTGTTTAACCCTTTGGCCATTCACTTTGAAGGTAGTATTGGTTGTTATATCAGAGGTCCACAGCCCCATGGCTATATATTTTTATCAATTGAAAAGGGCCTGACCACCTAGATTTTAACTTTCCAGGAAACAATCTTAACCTGGAGTTGTAAAGCAATACCTGTCCTCCTTCAGTGAGATCTTTTTTTATCAGTTTTTGATCATGCCATACTTTGGTTTTTTCTTTATAGATTGCTGCATTCTCATAAGCAAAATGCCTAAGTTCTTCCAACTCATTCAGTTGCAGCAATCTAGCATCCCCTGCTTTCTTGTAGTCAAAGTTGAGTTTTTTTAGAGCCCAATGGGCCTTGTGCTGAAGTTCAATTGGTAGGTGACAGGACTTCCCATAAACCAACCTATAGGGAGACATCCCCAATGGTGTTTTATAAGCTGTTCTGTAGGCCCATAAAGCATCATCTAGATGTATTGACCATTCTTTCCTTGAAGGCCCTACCATTTTTTCCAACATCCTTTTTATTTCTCTATTTGACAATTCAGTTTGACCACTAGTTTGTGGATGATAAGCAGTTGCTATTTTATGTTTGACTCCATATTTAGCCAATAGGGTCTCAATTAGTTTATTACAAAAATGAGATCCCTCATCACTTATGATGGCTCTAGGAGTTCCAAAACGAGTGAAAATGTTTTTCAATAAAAATTTGCTCACAGACCTTGCATCATTGTTGGGTAAAGCAACAGCTTCTACCCATTTTGAAACATAGTCTACAGCTACTAAAATGTATAGGTTTCCATGAGAAGGGGGAAAAGGTCCCATGAAATCCATTCCCCAAACATCAAAGAGTTCAATCTCTAGAATGTTTGTCAAAGGCATTTCATGTTTGTTTGAAATATTCCCTGTTCTTTGGCACCTATCACATTTTTTTACAAAGTCTTGAGCATCTCTAAAAAGTGAAGGCCAAAAGTAGCCTGATTGCAATACCTTTGCAGCAGTTCTGACACCACCAAAATGCCCACCACATGGTGCAGAATGGCAGTGCTGTAGCACTTGAATTTGTTCTTCCTCTGCTAGGCACCTCCTCATTAACTGGTCTTGACATTTCTTATATAGAAAAGGTTCATCCCAATAATATTGTTTCATTGTGTGGAAGAACCTTCTCCTTTGCTGATAAGTCATCTCAGCAGGTACCACCTTGCTAACCAGAAAGTTCACTATGTCAGCATACCAAGGTGTTGCTGGTTCAGCCGCTGCAGCGTCAAGTGTTGTTACATTGACCGCTACAGCAGTTGATGAGTCATCAGTCACTGCCAACAGCTGTTCATCTGGAAAGTATTCCTTGATCTCCCCACCTACTGTACCTGCAATGTCTCTTTCCAATCTAGAAAGATGATCAGCAACTTGGTTCTCCACTCCCTTTTTATCCCTTATTTCTAAATCAAATTCTTGGAGTAGGAGAACCCACCTAATTAGCCTAGGCTTTGCATCTTTTTTTGTTATCAAATATTTAATGGCTGAATGGTCTGTGAAGACAATTACCTTGGTGCCAACCAAATATGATCTAAATTTATCAAATGCAAAGACCACAGCTAATAGTTCTTTTTCAGTGACTGTGTAATTCATTTGAGCTTCTACAAGTGTTTTGCTAGCATAATATATAGAGTGAAAATTTTTATCATACCTTGGCCCAAGGACAGCTCCAATGGCAAAGTCACTAGCATCACACATAAGCTCAAAAGGCTTACTCCAGTCAGGAGCTATAATAACTGGTGCTGATATTAAAGCTTTCTTTAATTTATCAAAGGCTAATATGCATGGCTCATCAAATATAAAGGGGTTATCATGCTGTAACAGTTGACATAAAGGTTTGGAGATTTTTGAAAAATCTTTTATGAATCTCCTATAAAACCCAGCATGCCCCAAAAAGCTTCTAATACCTTTGATGTTGGTTGGTGGAGATAGCTTCTCAATGACCTCTATTTTAGCCTTGTCCACTTCCAATCCTTTTTTGGATATCTTATGCCCCAAAACTATACCTTCTTGCACCATAAAATGGCATTTCTCCCAGTTCAGCACAAGGTTAGTTTCTTCACATCTAATCAAGATTTCTTCCAAGTTGGATAGGCATAGATGGAATGTTTCTCCAAACACAGAGAAATCATCCATGAAGATTTCCATGGATCTTTCAATGTAATCAGAGAAAATTGCCATCATACACCTTTGAAAGGTGGCAGGTGCATTACACAGGCCAAATGGCATCCTTCTAAAAGCAAAGGTGCCATATGGACAAGTGAATGTAGTCTTCTGTTGATCTTCAGGTAATATTGCAATCTGGTTATAACCTGAGTAACCATCAAGAAAGCAATAAAATTCTTTACCTGCTAGCCTGTCCAGCATCTGGTCAATGAAAGGCAATGGAAAATGGTCCTTCCTTGTTGCCTTATTCAATCTCCTGTAATCCATGCATATTCTCCAGCCTGTTATTTTTCTGGTTGGAAGCAGCTCATTCATCTCATTTGTTATTACTGTTACCCCTCCCTTCTTTGGCACACACTGTACAGGACTAACCCATGCACTGTCAGAAATGGGGTATACAATACCTGCATCCAACCACTTGATGATTTCCTTCTTCACCACTTCTTTCATAATTGGATTCAACCTCCTCTGCCCTTCAATGTAGTTTTTAGAGTCTTCTTCTAACACTATTCTGTGCATACAAATGGTTGGACTAATACCTTTTATGTCTGACATTTGCCAACCAATTGCCTTTTTATGCCGCTGTAGCGTCTGAATCAGATCCTGTTCCTGCTTTTCAGAAAGGTCAGCAGCAATTATAACAGGCAAAGTATTATTGTTACCTAGATAAACATATTTGAGGTGTGAAGGCAACTCTTTAAGTTCCAGAGTTGGTGGTTGTTCAGTGGAGGGGAGATCCTTTCTCATGTCTGAATTCTCCTGCTCCAAAGATTCATATTTCTTAGCCCAAATTTCTTTGGCTGTCTGTTCCTCCTCTCCTGTAGCTTCTGTATCAGATGCTGTATTTTCACTGCTGTCCAGTAATTGCCTCAGGTGATCTGTGCTTTTCTGGAAGTGATCCTGAACCACTTTATCAATAACAGACACAAAGGAGCACTCTTCAAGATTGGGACTTGGAAATTTCATAGCATTGAGAATGTTGAACTTGACTTCTTGGTCATTGACCCTCATGATCAATTCCCCTCTTTGCACATCTATCAAAGTTCTTCTAGTGGCCAAGAATGGTCTCCCCAGTATGATGGGTACTTCTTTGTCTGCATCAAAGTCCAAGATTACAAAATCAACAGGAAATACAAATTTGTCTACCTTTATTAGAACATCTTCTAGGATTCCTTCTGGATATGCAAGAGTTCTATCAACTAGCTGCAGTGTAAGTGTGGTAGGTCTGGCAGTTCCCACTCCTAGCTGAGTGTATATGGACTTAGGCATGAGATTTATGCTGGCTCCCAAATCACATAGGGCACGACCAGAGTAAAAATTTCCAATTGAGCATGGTATAGTAAAACTGCCAGGATCCTTTGATTTGGGCGGGAGCTTGTTTTGCATCAACATGCTGCACTCCCCAGTCATTGCCACTGTTTCAAACTCCCCTAGTCTCCTCCTCTTAGTAAGCACATCCTTCATAAACTTTGCATAGTTAGGCATTTGTTGGAGAGCCTCCACCAAAGGAACATTAATGTGCAATTGTTTAAGGACTTCTAGGAATTTGTTAAATTGCTTGTCTTCATGAGCCTTTCGAAGTCTTTGAGGATATGGAGGATCTGGGTATGTTGGGATAGTTTTGGGTGATGGTGATGTTTTTTCAACAACAGGCGCTGCAGCGGTAGGTTCAGGCGCTGTAGCGCTTGTTGTAGGTTCTTTTTGTTTTTCAGAATTTTTGTTTTTTTCATCATCTGAAACAGTTGATGATCCTATCAAATCTCTCCCACTCCTTAAGGTTATAGCTTTTACATGCTCCTTCCCTGCAGTACCTGAAGTTGAAGCTTCTGTAGTGGATGGTAATGATCCACTGATTCTTTGGGAAAGGACATTAGCCATCTGCCCCATCTGTACTTCTAGATTTTTAATGGAAGCCTCATGAGTTTTTAGGGCTGTCTTGCAATCACTCATGAAACCTTTCATCAATCCTTCTAATGAGTTATCTATCACAGGGGCATTCTGTCTTTGGTAGTTCTGAGCAGGGAATCCTGGTGGATTTGCTGGAGCACTATAATTAGGTGCTGTTGCATTGTTGGCTCCCCATCTGAAATTGGGGTGGTTCTTCAAACCAGGATTATATGTATTTGAATAGGGATTATTGTTTTTATTGAAACCCACAAAGTTCACAGAGACAGGATTACCAGGACATTCTTCATACAAATGCTCTCCTCCACAGTATACACAGCTTACTGACCCTGGAGAGGCTTGCTCAATAACAGCTACTGTAGGTTCATGTACCGCTGCAGCGGTAACCGCTACAGCGTTTGATGTGCTCATAGATTTTATCATGTTAGTAAGAGAGGCAACCTGTGCAGAAACTTCACTTATTTCATGCACACCAGCTACCTTCTTTTGCTGAGCTAACCTTTCTGTAGGCCATTGATAGCTATTTGTGGCAATGTCATCAATCAGTTCACATGCCTCATTATAGGAGGTTTTCAACAACACACCCCCTGAAGAAGCATCTAACATTTGTCTGGTTGTTGGATATAGTCCATTGTAGAAGGTTTCCATTTGGATAATCACAGGTATACCATGATGAGGGCACTTTCTCAACAGCTCCTTCCATCTCTCCCATGCCTCAAACAGTGTTTCAGCATCTCTTTGTCTGAATGCAGTAACCTCATTCCTCATTCTTGCATTCTTACTTGGAGGAAAATATTTTGCTAAGAATTTCTCAGCCATTTCATTCCAAGTATGGATAGAGTTAGGCTCAAGAGAAGTTAACCAGGCCTTTGCTCTATCCTTCAAGGAATAAGGAAAAAGTTTTAATCTGAATGCATCATCACTTACCCCTGGAATGATGAAGTTACTGCAGACTTCCAAAAATTGCTTTAAGTGTAAATATGGGTCCTCTTGAGGAGCACCACCAAACTGTCCCACTGTTTGCAACATTTGGAACATCATAGGTTTGAATTCAAACTGAGCTGTGTTGAGAGTAGGTCTTGCTATGCTTGTCTCCATGGTTTGTGGATCAAACACAGCATAGTCCCTCATTGGTCTATCTCTGTCATTTACCATTTGAGCAGGTCCTTCATTTATGAATTGATGTCTGTACCAGTCCTCTTGGTCATGTAAGGTTGGAGTAGGTGGCTGCTGATGTCTACCTCTACCCCTTCCACCTGGTTCAGTCCCTCCTCTACCAGAGCTAGATCTGCCATGTAGAGTGTGAGCTCTACCAGAATTGGTCCTATGGCTATGTTCTGACATGGTGGGTCTGAGCCTGTGAAGATATCTTAGCTTCCTGAACCTTCTCTCTGGTTCTGAGTATGGTTCAAATTCTGGTGGTTGAGACCTGGGCATACACTGTAGCGTCTACTGCTGCAGCAACAAGAAACAACACACCAGTATAAAATAGGCACTAAGTTTACTAAAAACTTAAACAATGAAAATTAAATGCAATCCCCGGCAACGGCGCCAAAAACTTGTTGTGCGAAAAGGTGATGTGCAAGTATACACAATCGCAACAAGTAATATATTGATAAGTAAAGTTCGTTCCCACAGGGATTGGAGTTAATCTATAAAGTTTAAGTGATTAGAAGCTTAGTGAAAAGAATTAAGTAACAAGTAAAGGTGAAGAGTTGTAAACATCATAAGTTGTGATAAAACAGTATTAAGTTGAAGTAATTAAAGGTGAGTTGGATAGCTCAATAGTATGTAAGTTCCCAAGAGTAATGCTCATATAATATTAGACGCTGTAGCGTTAAGCGCTGTAGCGCTTAAGAATCCGTAGACGCTGTAGCGCTTTGGTGGCGTGCCTTTCAGTCACTTTCGTCAGGGCTATGTTACAAGACTCCTATGTCTAGGCTCTAAATAAGTTTTACCCCTGTATATTAAGATCTTACAACATTTGCCTTATGAACTATTACTCCCCTATGTCTAGAGTTAAGTAGTGCTTCCTTTAAATGTCTTTAAAGGGTTTTCATTCATATTATTCCTTGAGTTCTCTTTGTGAACCATGTCTGTACTCACAAAGTTACCTTGTTTTAGTTGATCATTCCCAAACCAAGATTGAAAGTATTATGACACAAGGAATAAAACACAAACATCATAATATTATACAAAAGTTACTCAAGGTTCATTACATACCAAGAACAATCCAACTACAACAAAGTTAGCTCATCACAAGTTCCATCAACATAATACAACTAGAGAGTATGTATTACCGTATGAAGACAAGAGAAGAGTGGTTGCAAAAGATGCAATCCAATGATCCCAAGTAGCATACAAGAGATGAAGTTGAGGCGTGAGCAAAACCTTGGATAAAAGACTTGAAGAACTATTCTCAAAATAAAAGCTTAAAAGTAAAGTATCAATGGAGAGTGGCTACTACGTATGTGTGTAGTTCTTCTTCCAAAGTACCATATTTGTCTACGTACGTTACTTCCTTTAGAAGCAATCTTAATTAATCTAATTAATATCTAAGCCTTAATAGAATAATAATATTACATGATGATTATTAGACTTAGATATTATCCTTAAAGCACTTTACAAAAAGTGGTAATGATGGAATGCAACAACTATCACATGGGTTCCATTTAGGAGGCGCCAAGTGTAATTTAGCATCCACTTGAAAGTCAACAATTCCAGCTGAGAGGAAGAGATAAGGGTGGTGACTCATCATGTCCTCAAGTGACCACACAAATATCTCAAAGGTCAACCGTCATATAACGCTGTAGCGTTTCCTTGATAGCACACGCTGCAGCGCTAAAGCAAAACATCAAACATATTCACAAAGGCATTAACTATGCCCAAGGTTTAAGGAAATAAATTATAACCTATATTTATTCTAATATCCATATATTCACATATTTAAGCACTAGAATTACTTGAGAAATAAGCTTGACTTAAGTCTTAGGAGCATAAATAACCTATATAAAATAAGGTTATCAACCCCCTGTTTCTTTTTTTTTAAATTTTGTTTCTTTCCCCTAAGTAAACTTTTTTTTTTTCGCAAACCTTTTTTTCCCAAATAACAAATTTTCTTTTTCCTAAACAAAAATCAATCCAATTGCGAAAGCTCTCCAAAATCAAAAACTTTGTTAGTAGTCTTGCGAAGCCTTTGCTTGCATGATTATTAACAATGAGGTACTAGTGGCGATCACTTGGAGCCTTTGCTCACTTGATCATCATGAAAGCTCAACTTTCACAATTCAACAAGATAAAAAACAAAAACCTTTTCCTTTCTAAAATCATTTTCAACCCATCGTCGCTAGTGATTAATCAGAACCTTTGTTCGCCTAGCCATTGGTGGCGATGTCTTTTTCCCCAAAGAACAACAAGCGACGATCACTCATAACCTTTGTTAGTTTGATCATTCGTGCCAATCAATCTCTTTCGAAAACCACTTTCAAAAAGGCGAATAAAAAAAACGGGTTGCTACTAATAGTCAATCAGAACCTTTGTTCGTCTGACTGGTGGTAGTGACTCTCATTTTCAAGAGTACTTAGCAGTGATTACCCATAACCTTGGTTAGTTTAATCATTCACTAAATACTTGTCCTATTTCGAAAACTCACTAAAAAGATAAAAGACAAAAACCTTTTTTCAGGATAAAGAAGAACCACGTAGCTTTGAGTTCTCCATCGCACCGGGAGATACGTAGGAGCGGGCCATGTCCCGTCAAGCGTTTTTTTTCTAAAAAGCCATTTTTCCTCCTTTTTCATAATAAATAAAGATTTTCATTAAGAATTTTTCAATAAGAAGTAGAGAGGCAAAATTAAGTATTTTCAAGTCAACACACTAAAACCACACATTTAATTAAAGGTTCCCTCTCAGTAGAGAGGACGTGTGGGGTGCTAACACCTTCCCAGCGCGTAACCGACCCCCGAACCCTATTCTCTAGTTTTGCAAGACCAATCGCTTTCCAAAAAAGGTTTTCCTAATATTTTCCTTAATAAATATTGGTGGCGGCTTCATTGTCTTAGGAAAGGTTGTGAACGAGGAAGGTTCTCCCTCGGGGACGTTTTCGGGCGCAACAGCTGGCGACTTCACTGGGGAATAAAAAGAAAAACATTTTTTCAAAAGTGGGTCAAGCCTAATTAATTAAGTGTGGGATTGATTTGAACATCTTGCTTTGCCTCTATTCCTCCTCTTTTTCATAAGCATGTTGCATCCATATGCATTCTTCTTCTATGTTTGCTCTTGTTTAATATAATGGATAGTTACTTCTATTGTTGCCGGCACCCTAGATTAGTTGTATTAGATTGGTATTGAACCCTAGGGTAGACGACATGTTATTGCTCTCTATTGTCTGGACTGTTCTGGATTTTCATTTGCAGGAGGGGTAGTTTTTAAGGAAATGCCCTTCGCACACACACTTGTACCTTGAGATTATATGATTAGAGAAAGAGACCATAACCCAGGTCTGTTAGGGTACCTTAGGATGAGTGGATTCGAGTAGTGGGAGCCCATCAGGACCTTTGTCCGTTTGGCTACTCGCGAAAGTTTCAATCAGAGTTGTGCTCTTTCATGATGCTTCGTATCTAGCAGTTTGCTGCATTTACGGGGATTTTCATGAGAGGGACCGTGGCTCTGATAACCTTTGTGAGGGTGTGAATAGAGCTACATGAGAAGATTATCCCTAACATGCCTTAGATCATAGGTTCTACCCCCTTTTAGGTCACAAGGGCTTTCCAAATTGTGTGTTGCATCGTTGCATTCAGTTCAATCAATTTTTCCTTCAGAATTTTCGAAAGTAAAAAAAGGGGATGTGCTTTTCCTTTTCAATAAACGCCTATATGAGGTGGCATATAGTGTGAAAATTTTCAAATCACCACCTGTAAAAGCACAAAAAGAAGCATCATTGCATCATTATGTCATCTGCATTAAATAAAACCCAGTTTTGAAAATCGTTCGTCATGCATCTGAGTTGTTTGCCGGGATTGTAAAGTAACTTGGAATCTTGTCTTAGGTGGGAAAGATAAAGCAACATGGGATCAAGAAGCGAGATTGTACTTAATTCAAGGTTTCCGGTTGTCAGGAGAATAGATGTAGAGGGTTGGAAAGAGTTTGTTTCCTTGATGGAGTCGGAAGAGAGGGATCTATTCGGGAAGGCTTATGGCAACCTCCTCAGATTGTTACAATTAGATGTCCAAGAGAGTGCTATTATGGCCCTGAGCCGATTCTATGATCCGGACATTCGATGCTTCCTCTTCAAAGACTCAGTTATCACCAACTCTCGAGGAGTATGAACAGATTCTGGGGTTCTCAAAGTCAGAGTTAGCACCTTACCAATGTCAGAAACATCGGTATTCAGACCAGAGACTCTCTTTGTTGTTGCAAGTCAGTGTGAAGGAATTAGAGCTTCATAAGAAAAAGAAGAACCGTATCAGGGGTTTCCCGCTATGTTATTTCGAAGGTTTATTGAAGTTTTATGCCCAGAATAAGAAGTGGGGTCCTTTCAAGCAGCTGTTAGCCCTAACTATTTTTGGGATCGTCCTTTTCCCTCAGGTCGAGAAGTTCATTGATGAGACCGCTATTGGGCTTTTTCTAGCATTCATAAGTAAGGAAAATCTGATTAACCCTGTACCAGCAATCCTTGCAGATACCTACTATTCCTTCACTCATCACCGTGTGTTAGGGAAGAAGAAGGTTGCTTGCTCTTTCCATGTTCTCTACACCTGGTTCCTCAACCATGTTGTCACTCATAAGACGAAAGCCGCGGACTTAGTAGAATATGCCCTGTGTTGTGATGTAGAAGCCAGAAGTGCACGAGAATGGGTGCACACTTTAGAGAATCTCAGTGCTCTCAAAGTCTGTTGGTTCAATCATCCGTGTTGGAAAGATAGGCCTTCAATACTGTTCCGGTGCGGCAATTTCCAGAATGTACCCTTAATGGGAACTCAAGGCTGCATCAATTACAATCCCTCTCTCACCATCAGACAGCTTGGGTATCCTATGAAGAATGCACCCACTGAAGACATGTTGGCCCCAATCTTTCTCGATAAAGAAGATCCAAAGAACCAAGGCTTGCTTCAGAAAATTTCAAAGGCTTGGGAAGGTGTAGTTTACAAGGATAAAGCGGAGATCATAAAGAAAACGGGTGATGTTACTTTCTACCAATGGCTTCACCAAAGAATTCAAAATGTTAGCCCGCCTCGTCAGAATTCATCGTCAGTTGAGAAAGAAGTCCCAGAGCTTCACGTTCCAAGTCTCAAAGAACTAAGTGAGGTCAAATCTGCTTTGTTCAAGGTAGAAGAAGAAAGGAAAGCCTTAGGAGATGAGTTGGGGAAAGTAATTTCTGAGAAGAGAAAGTTAGAGAACGAGAATGAACGCAAGGCCGAAACCCTTAAAGAAAGCAGCAAGAAGCTTAGGAAAGAAGAGGAAAGTAATCAAAAAATGAAGGAATATCTGAAAGGTGCCAAAGATGAGTTGAAAAGATTGAATGCCAAGGTGAGTGAGGCCATGGTTAGAGCAAACGAATGGAGGAAGTTGTTCAAAAAGTCTGCTCAAAGTGAGAGAGCTACAAAGGAATCACTAGAGGAATTCAAGAAAAAGTCTCAGTCTGTGACGTGCGAGCTTGAAAGTCAAATAGAGTGCATCAGACAAGATAAAGATGCAATTGTGAACATCCTTAGAGAGTATCAGCAGGCTTTAAGGGTGGAGCAAGAGAATTCAGATGAGCTAAGGAGGAATATGAGTCACATCAGTGATGCTTACCGACAGGTAAGAGAGGAGAGTCAGTACTGGGAATACCGTCTTCTCGAGCTAATGGGTAGGATTGAAAAGCAAGAGGTCATAGTTGAGATGAAGGCAGAAATTCAGCAGTGGAAGAACAAGTTCTCCAAATTGGCATGGTTGGCTAACCAGGCGGTGAGGGATGTTCCCAAGAGGTTGAGAAAGGCAGAAGCTGAGATGATGCCTTACAACACTCTGGTGCGAGTATATGAATTCGTGGAGTACTGCAGATCTCTGATCGAGGAACTCATGGAAAGGGCAAGAGAAGCTGCTGCAGCTAGCAAAAAGGAGAAGAACTGAGAGAAGATGAAGGCAATAGGTTTTTAGATTTAAATTCTCCTTTTTAGAATGTTCACTAGGAGATTGTAATTTTTCTTTTCTTAAAGGATGTTGTGTTTTTCTTTTCAAAGCGTTGTATTGCACATTTAAGGATATTGTATCTTGTTCTTGGAATGATATGATGCTTGAATGAAGTACGTTTATCTCACTTGTTGATCCCAGCCGCGTTATGTCCTTGAAAATATTCGAACATACACCTACGACAAGAGCAAGTTGCACTGTGATTCCCGGCAATAAACAACAAATAACATAAAAAAAATAATAATAAATAAAAATAAAAAAAAATCATGTGCATTGCATTCATTAATTTGCTCCTTTGCTTATAAAAATGTTTTCAACTCAAACAGAAGATAAGGCAAGCTGGTGCGACCACATCCGTATTGGACACGTTCAAAGGCCAGAGGAATGGCAATTTTGAGTGACCCCGATCAACCTCAGCCAGAAAATCAGAATCCTCCAACTTCAGGCTCAGAGAATGGAAATGGAACAGGCCAAGGCCCCGAGGTACAGAATCAGAACCATTCAGCTCCTGGTAGCTCCAGTCAAGATGATCCTGAGTTGAGAAATGAAATGAATGCCATGAAGGCACAGATGAGCGAGATGATGAGACTCCTGTTGTCCTTGAAAAATGGAAATGACTTTCAAGCTGCTCAGTGGCCTCCTTATGGCCTTCCTTTGGGTTATAGTCCCCCAAATCAAGGGGCTAACCCAGGAGCTGGTCCCGGGGCAATAGACGAGAATGTACGGCCAACGTCTGTCGGGTCAGAAGGAATGGCTGGTGAACCCCAGGTTCAGATCCCACATACAATTGTCATACCTCAGCCTACTCCTCAGAACCTCAGTCCACAGCCAGCTGCCTTTCCACAGACTCAAGGTTTCGTATCTGGAAACTCTGTTTACCCTCAGGTTCAGCACTCAATGCCTCCACCTCCTTATGGTGTAAGTCATTCCCCTCAAGTCTATTCCGCTGAGCACCAGCAGACCAGAGAGCAGTTCCAGATGTTAGAAGAAAGATTAAGAATGATTGAAGGCTTTGGCTCTAGGGCAAGGGGGGCCAGAGACTTATGCCTTATTCCTGATGTGGTGTTGCCGCCAAAATTCAGGTCCCCGATTTTGACAAGTACAGAGGTGCGACCTGCCCAAAGAGTCACTTAACGATGTATTGTAGGAAGATGTCTACCTACTCCCGTGATGACAAATTGCTAATCCATTGCTTCCAAGATAGTCTTGCCGGGGCATCCCTTAATTGGTATATGAAGTTAGAGCCATCCCAAGTCCGCTGCTGGAAGGATTTAGCAGATGCATTCCTCAAGCAGTATCAATATAATACGGACATGGCGCCGGACCGAACACAGCTGCAGAATATGAGCAAGAAGGAAAATGAATCATTCAAGGAGTACGCCCAGCGATGGAGGGCTTTGGCCGCACAAGTCACACCTCCTCTTTTAGACAAAGAATTGGTTTCTATGTTCATGGAAACCTTACCACCGCTATATTATGATCGTCTGATCAGCAGTGCATCATCCAATTTTTCAAATGTGGTGATTGTGGGAGAGAGATTGGAGAATGGATTGAGAAGTGGAAAGATTGCACAGGGGTCCACAAGTAACACAAGTTCCCAAAAGAAGCCATTCCCCGGCTTTCCCAAAAAGAAAGAGGGGAAACCAATACCATCACTATCAGCCCACCATACCAGCCACCCAACATCCCAGTCCCCACTCCCACACAAACAGCCCATCCATTCCAAAACAACAACCAAAGCAACCACCAAAGGACCTATCAAAATAGAACAACCTTTGACCCAATTCCCATGTCATACACAGACCTATTCAACTACCTCATCACCAATAAGCTCATCAATACAAGACCCATGAAACCTGTTCAACCACCTTACTTCAGAGGATACAACCCTAATAGTGCCTGTGCCTTCCACGAAGGGGCAGTTGGGCACGTTGTGGAGGATTGCAAAGCCTTCAAGATAGTGGTGCAGGACTTGATAGACAAAAAAGGCATAACTTTCAAGCAGGAGGATCCAAATATCACGACTAACCCGCTGCCTGGTCATGGGAAGCATGCCACTAATGCAATCATGGATATGAAAGAGCAGTCCCTAATCAGATCAGTTGAAGATATTCAGACCCCCCTAGAAATCATTCATGCAGAATTGTGCAAATGCGGGATTATTAGGATGGGTTGTGTTCAGAAAGGAGCTTGTGCTAATGTCAGCTGCGTAGGAGCATGTGAAGCATTCAAGGTGGTGTTACAGGATCTGATGGACCACCACATCATCCAGGTGGGTATACAGGGGAGAGAGGAGGATGTTCTGACCCTCCAATCAGAAGGGGGCAGAGATGATCAGAGACCTATCGAAGTGCCATACAGTCGGAATCCGGCTGTGGCAAGACCAAAGACTATTGTGATCCCAGTTCCAGCTCCTAGTCAGAAGAACACTGATGTCCCATGGAGCTACAATGTGCCAATTCCAGCTCCGAGATCCCGAGCTGCTCTTGACGTCACCAATATTGCAGGAAGTAGTGGGGTAACTAGAAGTGGGCGTGTGTATATTCCCCAAGCTCAGGAAGAGGATCCTTCTAAGGCAATAGAAGAGAGAATCCGAAAAGGAAAGAATGTAGAGCCGGAGCCTGTGATAAATAGGAAGGTGTCAGACCCAGAGGTTGCTGAATTCTTGAAGATAATGCGAAAGAGTGACTACAAAGTGGTGGATCAGCTACACCACACCCCAGCCAAAATTTCCATCATGTCCCTATTACTAAACTCGGAAGCCCACCGTGACGCCTTGGTTAAAGTAATAAATGAGGCCCATGTCGCCCAAGATATTACTGTTAATCAGTTGGATGGTATAGTGGGGAACATCGTTGCATCTAATTACATTACTTTCACTGATGATGAACTCACCCCAGAGGGGAAGGGGCACAATAAGGCGTTGCATATCTCAGTGAAGTGCGGTGAATATACACTCTCCAGGGTTCTCATTGACAATGGATCCTCATTGAATGTTATGCCCAGATCGACGATGAACAAGTTAGAGGTGGATTGTTCCTACATGAAACCCAGCTCAACCCTGGTCAGAGCCTTTGATGGGTCTAAGAAAGAAGTCATAGGGGAAATGGAGTTCCCAATGCAAATAGAGTTCACAATCAGCAAACCTGTCCCCTCTCATTATATTGAAGCTGCAGAGGAATCCCTCGAGTCCGCCTTTCAATCCCTGGAAATTGCGAACGCTGTGTTCGTAAGTGAAGAATCCCCAGTACCGGTACCCAAGTGGTCCAATGCTGATATTATGGTAGCGAAAGTTATGCTGAAAAGTGGCTATCAGATTGGGAAGGGGCTAGGAAGATCTGAGCAAGGAATTCTGTCACCTGTGCATCTGCGAGAATACAGGGACAGATGTGGGTTAGGTTACTGGCCCACTCCAGCTGATAAGAAAAGAATGGCTGAGGAAAAGCGTGAGAAGAGATTGGCTAGGCTTCAGGGGAGAGAGCCCCGATTGATGATGGTCCCCATAGATGACCTCAAACGGAATTTCAGGAGTGCTGGCATGCTGAACCCTAATCAGATAGCTGTCATCGAGGAAGAGTTAGTTGAAGAAGGCGTGGATCGAGGCCTGGTTCGTCGCAGTGTTGCAGGAGAAGAAATTGGCAACTGGAAGATCGTTGATTTCCCTGTTGTTTTCATTTCAAAGTAATGATCTTTGTAATGCAAATCCTTTGGCTCTGCCCAAGGCCTTAGGACATTTTCATAGGGGCATGCATGTTTTCTTTTAGATATCATCTATCAATAAAATGTAGTTTTGAATTCTCAAATGAATAAAAATAGCTTTTTTGCGTCTTCATTTTGTGTCTCTATTTTTGCTCGTTCATTGCTTTTCTATTCCCGCAAATGCAGATCTAAAATGAATACCTCTAAAAATAATGATGCCAGCGGTTCATATGTTAATTTTGATTACCCCGTTAATCAAGCTGAGGAGGATGCTGAGGATGACTGGGAAACTCCACCGGAATTGATGAGAATGGTTGAGCAAGAAGAAAAGGTTATTCAGCCACATGGGGAAACTATTGAGATCATCAATTTAGGCACAGAGGGCGAAAAGAAAGATGTCAAGGTTGGCACTTCAATGAAAAAGAGTGAGCATGAGAAGTTGGTTCAACTCCTGCGCGACTACATTGATGTCTTTGCATGGTCGTATGAAGATATGCCCGGGTTAGATACTGATATAGTGGTGCACAAGCTACCAGTCAAGCCTGAGTGCCCTCCGGTTAAACAGAAGTTAAGGAGGATGAAGCCCGAGATGTCTTTAAAGATCAGAGACGAAGTGAAGAAACAGTTTGACGCTGGTTTCCTAGCCGTAGCCAAGTATCCACAGTGGGTTGCTAACATTGTGCCAGTGCCCAAAAAGGATGGAAAAGTTAGAATGTGTGTTGATTACAGAGATCTGAATCGTGCCAGTCCCAAAGACGATTTTCCCTTGCCTCATATTGATGTCCTAGTAGACAGCACAGCACAGCACTCCCTTTTCTCCTTCATGGACGGGTATTCGGGGTATAATCAGATTAAAATGGCTCCTGAGGATATGAAGAAGACTACTTTCACAACTCTCTGGGGAACGTTCTGCTATCAGGTCATGCCGTTTGGGTTGAAGAATGCTGGCGCTACTTACCAAAGAGCTATGGTCACGTTGTTTCACGATATGATGCACAAAGAGATTGAGGTGTACGTGGACGATATGATCGCAAAGTCCAGAACAGATGAAGAGCACGTTGTTAATTTGCGGAAGCTCTTTGAACGGTTGAGAAAGTTCAAGCTCAGGTTAAATCTGGCTAAATGCACCTTTGGGGTGAGATCAGGAAAACTATTGGGGTTCATTGTCAGTCAAAAGGGGATAGAGGTTGACCCAGATAAAGTGCGTGCAATTCTCGAGATGCCTACTCCTAAGAACGAAAAAGAAATTCGGGGTTTTCTCGGAAGACTGAACTACATTTCCAGGTTTATCTTCGAGTTAACTGCCACATGTGAGCCGATTTTCAAATTGCTGTGCAAGAATCGAGAGACTAGGTGGAACGATGATTGCCAAGAAGCTTTCGAGAAGATTAAGAAATACCTGCAAGATCCGCCTATTTTGATGCCTCCGGTGCATGGCAGACCTTTGATCCTGTACCTGACCGTGCTAGAAAATTCAATGGGTTGTGTGTTAGGACAACATGACGAAACTGGCAAGAAAGAGCACGCGATTTATTATCTGAGCAAGAAGTTCACCGACTGTGAGACGAGGTATTCGTTACTAGAAAAGACTTGTTGCGCCTTGGCTTGGGCTGCTCATCGCCTAAGGCAATATATGTTAAGTCACACCACCTGGTTGGTGTCAAAGATGGATCCCATCAAGTATATCTTCGAGAAGCCTGCGCTTACAGGAAGAATTGCGAGGTGGCAGATGCAGTTGTCAGAATATGATCTTCTTTATGTCACTCAAAAGGCCATCAAAGGTAGTGCGCTAGCTGAGTACCTGGCACATCAGCCTATTGAAGATTACCAGTCGATGCAGTGTGATTTCCCAGATGAGGACATTCTGGCTTTATTTGAAGAAGGAAGATCCCCAGAGAATGAAAGGTGGAGAGTAGTGTTCGACGGTGCTTCCAACAGTTATGGGCACGGGGCTGGGGCAGTGCTGGTGTCCCCGGACAATCACTTCATACCATTCACTACTAGATTGAGCTTCTATGTCACAAATAATATTGCGGAGTACGAGGCATGTATTCTGGGTATTCAGGCAGCTCTGGACTGGAAAGTTAAAAGATTAGATGTGTACGGAGACTCAGCCTTAGTTATCCATCAGGTGAACGGAGATTGGGAAGCCAGAGATCCTGAGTTGATACTGTACAGAGACTACATCCGAGAACTGGTTGAGTCCTTCGAAGAAATCACGTTTCAACATCTCCCTCGCAGAGAGAATCAGTTGGCTGATGCACTGGCCACTTTAGCTTCAATGTTTAATATCAATTGTGATAAGAACTTGACCCAGATCAGAATCCAGCATCGAGGTTTGCCGGCACACTCCTACTCCTGCGCAGCAATTGAAGATAGCGGAGATGATAAACCTTGGTATCATGACATCAAGCAGTATATCCTGAACAGAGAGTACCCTCCAGGGACATCGGAAAATGATAAAAGAACGCTTAGAAGACTGTCAATGAATTTATTCCTGAGTGGCGAGGTGCTTTACAAGAGGAATCATGATAAGGTACTCCTTAGGTGTGTGGCAAGGGAGGAAGCAGAAAGGATCATGAGAGAGGTGCATGAGGGCTCGTTCGGAACTCATTCCAACGGGCATACTATGGCAAGGAAGATATTAAGGGCTGGCTACTATTGGCTGCAGATGGAGGCAGACTGCTACAGTTTTGTAAGAAAGTGCCACAAATTCCAAATTTATGCCGATCACGTACACGTACCACCGGCTTCGTTAAATGTCATGACTGCACCCTGGCCATTTTCAATGTGGGGCATGGATGTCATTGGTCCCATAGAGCCCAAGGCGTCAAACGGACACCGCTTCATCCTAGTTGCAATTGATTACTTCACCAAATGGGTTGAAGCTGCTTCATATTCCAGCATAACCAGTTCTGTGGTCGCCAAGTTTGTAAAGAAGGACCTGGTGGGTCGCTATGGTCTCCCGGATAAAATCATCACGGACAATGGTAGCAATCTGAATAGTAAAATGATGAAAGAACTGTGCACAGGGTTTAAGATCAAACATCATAACTCTTCTCCATACCGTCCTAAGATGAACGGGGCAGTCGAAGCAGCCAATAAGAATATTAAGAGGATTGTGCAAAAGATGGTAGTAACCTATAAAGATTGGCACGAGATGCTTCCTTTTGCTCTGCACGGGTATCGTACCTCAGTGCGTACCTCAACCGGGGCAACTCCCTTCTCTTTGGTGTATGGGTCGGAAGCAGTCCTCCCTATTGAAGTCGAGATACCCTCCCTACGGGTGCTAATGGAAACAAAATTAGAAGAAGCAGAATGGGTTCAAGCTCGTCTAGATCAGTTAAATCTCATTGAAGAAAAGAGAGTAGTCGCTCTGTGTCATGGGCAGTTGTACCAGCAAAGAATGAGGAAGGCTTTTGAGAAGAACGTTCGTCCTCGACAGTTTCAGGAAGGAGACCTAGTGCTCAAGAAAATTCTGCCTATCCAAAAAGATTCACGGGGAAAATGGACCCCTAATTATGAAGGACCTTATGTGGTGAAGAAAGCATTCTCTGGAGGGGCATTAATCCTCACAAAAATGGATGGTGAAGACCTCCCACTCCCAGTGAACTCAGATGCAGTCAAGAAGTACTATGCCTAAAGGAAATATATAGAAAAAAGAGAAAGATGATCCAGGCAAGAATCAGCTCGCTAGGTTGAAAACCCGAAAGGGCGGCCTAGGCAAAATTGAGCGACCCGGTGGATTGAAAACCCAAAAAGGCGATCCAGGCAAAAATTAGGGTCAGAAAAGTTGGACATTAAAAGGAAAGGGGCAAACAGTGCTTCCAAAAGCTTGGATAAAAGGGTGATTAAGGCTATAAGTATGAGCAGTTGGCATCGAACGCTCCAGAGACAAAGAATATTCATAAGATCTGCTGCGTCCATTCTCCTTTTTCTTTCTCTTAGTTTCAGGAAAATTTCCAATGTACCCTTTCCAGTCAGCGTGACATTCTGCGCGTCTGACTCCTGTATGAATAAAAGTCCAAATTTTTCACTCTATCAGTTTGCTGTCTTATCATTGCTTTCTTTTCATTTCTGATTTTAAACTACGTTTTATGGTAGATGATAAATAAATCATGGAAATGTGCATAAGTCATGGCGTTAAGGTCATTGCGAAATTTTTGAAAATGACAACAAAAAGAGATGATCTTTCAGTCAAGTAAGCTCACAAAAATCAACTAAGAAGCGCTGATTGCATTAAAACAAGGGGACGAAGCTCGGCTCCCGAATACTATCATAAACAATCATGGTGTCTCATAACACAAGTCCCGCGAGTGGGTCGGACCAGCAAAGGAAAAGCCAAAAGAGCGGAAGAGCATAAAGAGAAAAATATATATGAAAAAAAAAAGGTTGAAAAAGCAAAAGAGCAATAAATAAATAAGGTCATGCATTACATTCACCAAACATAAAATCATACACTCATCAGACATAGAAAATAACAATAATAAAGTAAAGAAAAGAGAAATTCAGACGTTTGCATTACATTCATCATAAGAAAAAAGAAAACAATAATCATGGCATTTGCATTGCGTGCATTTGTTCATTTTCAGGTGCAGGTACAAAGAGAGGATGAGCACTTCGGTGTTAGCCCTCGCCCCCATATTCCAGAAAATGCTCCCCCGAGTTGGGAGAGCTCAGAAGAAAAAAGAAACAGAAAAGAAAAGAAAAGAGAAAAAATAAAAGAGAGAAAAGAAAAAGGAAAAAGAAACAGAAAAGAAAAGAAAAGAGAAAAGAAAAGAAAGAAAGAAAAGAAAAGAGAGCGCTCAGGCGCGCAGTGCGGATTGGAGCCCAGAGAGATCATCGCTCCCTTCTGCCCAGGTCTCACATCGCGTACGAGCAACGCGATGGACCGCAGCTGTTAACGTTTTGGCAAGTGTACCAAATGTCGCAAGTAATATAATTTATCGGTAAGAACCGGTCGATCCACAGGGATTGCGCGTTGACAACAATAGCAAAATTGTAAATTCGTAGATTGTAGATATTTGATAAATCGAGTAATTGGTAACAGAACACGAACGTGAATTAATAACGCGAGAAAAACGACTAGGGATCGAATCCTCTCACCTCGCCTATCACATGAACCTCAGCCAATTCAAGTTAATTATTCAATTTCTAGATTCAATTCATTAATTTAGGTCAAGGGCAATTCCTTGTCTCAAGACCCCTATTACCCTAAGAGTTACCCTAATTCCTTAGGTGAGTCGTGCCAGAGGGTAACGCATTAAGATTAAGAATTATAATGAATTCACATAAGCTACCACATATTCCTATGATGATTACTAGCATGTGATCTAAATACTCAATTTCCAGCTACTAATTCATATCCCTATGCAATCACTAGCCTGGATCATCGCAATTATCATATGTAATTGAAAAGCGTTAAGAACATAGGTAATTAGACAAGCAAATCGAATAACAACTGAATTAACTAGATCAATGGTTCACATGATAGGTTTGGGAGATTCATCTCTCCCTAATCTAAGCAAATTAGTTACAAATCATCCTAAGAGTGGAAACCAACATAGAATAGAAAACAAACATAAAGGAAGACATTTAGAACCTTCAATCCCTTGTTCCCAAGTGGTGAGAAGGCTCCAAAATCGCACCTCCAGCTGCTCCAAAGTGTGGCTCCCAATCCCCAAAAACGAAGTCCCTTTTTAAAATTGCTGAAACGGCTTTAAAAACCCTAATTTTTATGCACCATCGCGACGCGGCCCGTGGCCGTCGCGTCGCGACAAATGACAGAAACTTCAGGCCTCGCAAAACTGCTCCAGGTCGCGTCGCGAACCCTCCTGGTCGCGACGCGAAGAATGACAGAAAGTTCTGGCTTGTAAAAATTCCTCCAGATCGCGTCGCGAACCCTCCTGGTCGCGACGCGAAGAATGACAGAAAGTTCTGACTTGCAAAATTCCTCCAGATTGCTGCATTTCCGGGCAAGTGTCTGGTTCGCCGAAAGATGCCACAACCAATTAAGAGGTCTTCAAGTCCCATTTAGCTCCAAAAGTGAAGGAATAACTTACAATTGAACTTCCTACTACAATGATCTAAAACTGAACTAAATGCCAGATAATGACTGTTATACAATAAAAACCCTGCACAATTGGTCCTAAAAATGCCTAACTTACATCATATGATTGGGAGTCAACAGCAGCCCCATGTGAGGTTCAACGGAATAGTTGTATCAGCCTAAGATACAGTGGACGCCGTGCATTGATCTGTATATCAGTTCCGGAGCTGATAACGATCCCCCCCGATCGCTCGAAAAGGCCAACAGGAAGAGCGTGCTCCTCAAAGCCACGCGCAAACACGGATTCGTCAAGAGTTCGTTTAAGGATTACAGGTTTTAGGCAGCCTGGGCAATTTACCGCTTTCTGCATGGAAGTGCCCATTTTACTTTTCTGTCTGCACGCAAGTGCCCATTTTACTTTTCTGTCCGCACGCAAGTGCCCATTTTACATTTTCTGTCAGCACGTCAGTGTTCATTTACTGTTTTCGCATCGACACGAAAGTGTCTATCTTTCCAAAAAAAGGGAGAAAATCCAGGTTTCCCTAAGTAGACAAAATTGGTATAATTTCTGAATTCTTTATTTCTATTTTGCCTCGGAATATGTTTCGGCCAAACCATATTCCTCGTCAAAATCTAAATAAAGAGCGGCAACTGTTATACCCCAATTTTGTCCAGCTATTCCAGATTTATAAAAAAATAAAATAAAAATGTCCTTTCGCGAATGCAAAATTCTAACAGTATTTTTCTCGTATTTGAAAAAAATCCAAAAATATGTGTCGTTGTATACGCGCATTATTCTTGACCGCGATACGCGCGTTAGTTCTAATGAGCTTGTACCGCTTCATTATCATTGTGTCTGCGTGTCTTTTCTTTACTGTATACGATGTTGGTCCTAATTGCAGGCGCGTGTTACTCCTAATTATGTGCGCGTGTTTATTCTCGTTGTGTGTATTAATTTGCTAATCAAGCGCGTGTTTGCCATACGAGAATCAAGCTAATTGCACGTGCCTTTCAAAAGTCGTTAGCGATTTAGCGTTATTATTATTAGTTGTATTTACTTGTTAGTGGTTATAAACCAAAAAGGAGGCACAAAAATAGTCAAATTATTTGTCTTTCCAAATCTGTCTAGCTTTTTTTTATTATACAAGTTACAATTTTTTTCTCATTACAAATAGGACAAAAAAAATATACAAAAAGTAAGACAAAAGAGGAGGCTATGCGCCCCTGATACAAACAAACAGCAACAACTTATATTTTTAGGACTAAGCCAAGCCTTCTTTCATCTTGTCCATTTGCTTTCTACACTTCTTCCATTTTTGGCTAAAGAAGCACTAGTTTTACAAGCAAGCTGGCAGCAAAAGTCTGCTCCAAGCCACCCATTGCTTCACATCATCAACTCCTTCACGCCACACTCCTCTAAACCCAGCAACATTCAATACCCAGGAGGTTTTGCTTTCCCCTACACCACATTTCTCTGCCTATAAATACAATAGAACTGAAATCAGTTGAGGGAGAGAAAAAAAGACAGTAACAAACAGACACAAAAGAACTGAAGTAATTTACAAATTTGGAGAAAAAAAGAACTGAAGTCGTAAGAGAAGGATTAAAAAGGACTCTCTTCTCAAAAGGCTTGGAACTAGGTTCGTTCCCGATTTAACTACTCTTCAGTTTGTTTTTACTTGCTGTTAATTCATGTATGTATATGATATAGTCTCAAAAATAGGTTCAAACATGTCCTTAGGAAAGTAAGAAGCAGAGCCATTCTTATGAAAATATGGTAGGCTTTTTTTTTCTTTGTGAAAAGAAACAACATTGGTTGCTCATTTTTATACAATCTGTTCTATGTTTTTTCTTGCAAAAATAAGTTGTAGTGCAAATGGTATTCCAAACAAAAAATAAGGGACAGAGATGATGTAAAATGGAAACTGAACATTTGAAATGGATTTTGTTTTTGGGAAGAAAACCAGAAATCAGAAGAAGTATAGGAGAGGAAACAAAGCTTTGAACAGAAATAGAAAAGTTTAGGAACAAAAAAAGGAGAAATTTTGGAGAACGAATTTCTTGAAAAAAAAAAGGACAGAAACAGTAGAATGAGAGAGAGAGAGAGAGAAACAGGGAAGACAGTATACCTACGCTCCGACCACCGCGTATGGTGGTCGTCGCCGCCGCACCACCACCGTCCGTCAAAAATACTACCAGTGTCCACCGAACGGCCAAAACCTCCACCACCGTTTTACCCTCCACCACCCTTCACGAAACCCCCCTCTGTCGCGTTGCCGTACCAGTCTCGGTTGTCAAACCACCGGTGCCCACCTCCTCGCCGTGAGCACAGCCGCAGTCAGCCCGCCACCGTCTCGTCTCTCTCCTCATCGCGTGTCTTTCTCACCACCGTCTCTCTCTCTCTCTCCTCGCCGTGTCTCTCCTCTCTCCCTCTCTTTCGTTCCTCTTTTCTTTCCCTCTCCTTCGTTCATCATCCTCTCTCCCTTCATCTTTCTCTATCCTTTCTCTGTTTCTCTCTCCGAAAAGCTCACTCTCTCTCTCTCTCCATGAATTTTTCCCCCCCTTTTAGACATGAAACGGCGCTGTGTGGAAGTAGAAGAAATTAGGGTTCCAAAGTGTTAGTTTCCCTTTTATATCATATGTTTTTTTTTCTTTTTTTTAATTTTTTTTTTCAGATCTCTTTCTGCACCACCGTTTTTAATTCACGCACCCCCCTGTCTTAGGCCCATTTTCGCTGACAGGCGCCAAACACCAAAAAACAAAAACAAAAAAACAGACTGGGCTACTAAACGCACCCCCTTTTTATAACACAACAACCCCTGTTTCTAATTACACCACTCTGTTTTGATAATATTTGCACCCCACCAATTCCATTCTGCAACCCCCTAGGAAAGCCCACAATTTCGTGGGCTAGCCAGCCTTATAGTGGGCTGGGCCGCTGCTAAATGCACCCTTTCTTTTTACTCATACAACCGCTTGTTTCTAAATGCACATACCATTTTACTACTGCACCCCCTGTTTCTTTTTTTTTAAAATTTTGTTTCTTTCCCCTAAGTAAACTTATTTTTTTTCGCAAACCTTTTTTTCCCAAATAACAAATTTTCTTTTTCCTAAACAAAAATCAATCCAATTGCGAAAGCTCTCCAAAATCAAAAACTTTGTTAGTAGTCTTGCGAAGCCTTTGCTTGCATGATTATTAACAATGAGGTACTAGTGGCGATCACTTGGAGCCTTTGCTCACTTGATCATCATGAAAGCTCAACTTTCACAATTCAACAAGATAAAAAACAAAAACCTTTTCCTTTCTAAAATCATTTTCAACCCATCGTCGCTAGTGGTTAATCAGAACCTTTGTTCGCCTAGCCATTGGTGGCGATGTCTTTTTCCCCAAAGAACAACAAGCGACGATCACTCATAACCTTTGTTAGTTTGATCATTCGTGCCGATCAATCTCTTTCGAAAACCACTTTCAAAAAGGCGAATAAAAAAAACGGGTTGCTACTAATAGTCAATCAGAACCTTTGTTCGTCTGACTGGTGGTAGTGACTCTCATTTTCAAGAGTACTTAGCAGTGATTATCCATAACCTTGGTTAGTTTAATCATTCACTAAATACTCGTCCTATTTCGAAAACTCACTAAAAAGATAAAAGACAAAAACCTTTTTTCAGGATAAAGAAGAACTACGTAGCTTTGAGTTCTCCATCGCACCGGGAGATACGTAGGAGCGGGCCATGTCCCGTCAAGCGTTTTTTTTCTAAAAAGCCATTTTTCCTCCTTTTTCATAATAAATAAAGATTTTCATTAAGAATTTTTCAATAAGAAGTAGAGAGGCAAAATTAAGTATTTTCAAGTCAACACACTAAAACCACCCATTTAATTGTCTTAGGAAAGGTTGTGAACGAGGAAGGTTCTCCCTCGGGGACGTTTTCGGGCGCAACACCTACATATAACATTTATTGCTTCAATAAAAGTGCCAAAATGTCAGCTCCATCATTACCAAAAATTTGTCTACATCTCAATCAATCATATCATATCATCGTACCATGCATTTATACACTTCCTTTTATTCACCATTGCATTTGCATCAAAGCATTACATTTCCATCATATTCATATCCGCATTTCATGCACTCATTATATACCAAGAAAAAAGCCAAAAAAGAGTCAAAAGAGAAAAAAGATCAAAAGAGAAGAAAAGAACCAAAAACAAAAAAAAAAGAGAAAGAATTCCACATTGCATTCATTACCCCCACCAAAGTATAAATCATTCCATCATGAAACCATGCATCTACCATAGCACCTGCATCTAAGCAGTACATTTGCATTCACATGTTATCTGCATTCGCATACACAGCTTATCAATTTTTGTTTCCGACCAGCTCTAATATCCACAATCCATAGATTTTTGTAATTCATTACATACATGCACACATATAACATTCTTTTTGCTTCGGTAGATGTTCCAAGTGTTGGTCCCATCGTTGCCAAAAACTTCCTACATCACTAATCATATCATTTACCATGCATTCAGGTGTTTCCTTTTATTCACCATAGCATTTGCATATAATCATTACAATCACATTAATATCTTATCCGCATCCACATACACAGTTTATCAACTTCATTAGTCCATCAACTTCAGCATCCATATCCGCCACATCTCATTCACTACCCCAGCAAACACCAATCATCGCACACGCTTACAAGCACGCATACACCATTCATTGCGTTGTTAAGACATGCCAAATATAGATAATTTTTCCTTATCAGGAAAATGCATTTATTAGGTATGCCCGGGAAAATACGCCAAGTATCGATCCCTATAACCTGTTCCTCGAAATCAGCGCTCCAAGCGCCAACCCCATATCGCAATTCGGATCACCAAGCTGATCCTTCAGACCCCCAGCGGTCCTTCAGATCCCCAGCGCTCCTTCAGACTAACAATTGGTCCATCAATCCAGATCGCATGTCGCGTTATCGAGCAACCAACGGATCCCCCAGGTCCTTCAGACTAGCTGTGTCAGCCTAAGACATAGTGGACGTTTTTCGAGGTGAGCAAATCAGGTCAACGACCTGATCTTGACCCCCATGGCCGCTCAAAAAAGGCCACCCCCAAGCAGACCTTTTTACTAGTACCATTGCTAGTTTGTGCTCCATCAGACCATCTTGGTCCATCAAGGCCTAGGCAGCTCCTCAGACCCCGTCGGTCCTTCAGTTTAACTCCAATCAATGCGCCAAGCATCGACTGCGAATTAGACCTTCAGAGCCCCAGTGCTCCTTCGGATCCCCAGTGATCATTCTTCATAGCTTTCTTGTTAACATGCCAAGTGTTAACCATACTTGTAAATTCTCAAAACCCCAACTTTCCTCTAAATGGACAAAATTAGTGTTTGTCTTATCTTTATTTCTATTCCTACAATGAAAACCCTTCGGTTTTTCTATGGAATATAAATAAAGAGGGAAAACTGTCATACCCTAATTTTGTCCGCCTAATTTAAAATTTACTAGAAAAATCCAAAATATTGTTCGTTATGATGATTCATCGTTCACACGTGTCATTCCTAATCGGGTACAGTTTCTTTTCTCGTCACGCACGCGTGTTCGCTTCTCGTCATATACTCATGTCTATTTTTACTTCTCGTTATTTACTGTTTATTATTAATATTGGTAGTGTCCTCTCTCTTAACCAAAATGAAAAAATAAAATCAGATTTACAATTCATATTGCATGGTCAGTTATACCTTTTATTACAAAATATTTATTTTTACACGTTTAATACACAAATAGACAAAAACAAAAAATGTAAAAAAGTACAAAAAAATTAAAATGAAAGAAGGAGGCGCAGCTCCCCTTGGGTTTTGCCCTAGCTGAAAATACTTTGGGAATGAAGCTCAATTTGCTTTCCCCTATCCTTTTGCTTTTCCCACTTCAGGTAAAATTAGTACACCACCCAAGAAGGGTCTCTCTCTCTCCTCTCAAGAAGGGTCTGCGGCGCTGAAGATGGGAAGGGAAAGAATTAGGGTTTCTAAAAAACCCAATAACCCTTTTTTTTTTGGTCGAAGCAATAACCCTTTTATACCTCCCTTTTTTATCTGTTTTAATTTTGTCAGATCACCACTTACACCATGTGTTTTAACTCACACACCTCCTGTTTTAAGCCCAGTTGCAAGCCAGGTTTGTTAAAAGCCCAGTAACTCAAAAACTAGCCCGTTGCCAGTTACACCTCCCTTCTTTTAAAATACATCCCCTTGCTGCTATTTGCACCATCCCATTTCTAAATATATCCCCTTACTGTTTTTTGCACTCCTTTGTTTCATTAAACACACTCACCCCGAAGCCCACTACTCGTAGGTCCCAGATCCACGAACCTAAGCGGATTGGGCTGCTAAACGCATCCCCCCATTTTTTACACAACACTCCTTTTTTAATTGCACCTCTGTCTTACTATCGCCCCCTTTCGTGTTTATATTTATTTCTTCTAAAAAAAATCATTTACAAAAAACCTTTTAAAAATGACTGATGTCAAAAATGCAAACACACAAACTAAAACTTTTTCCTATCCCAAGAACTACGTGCGATTTGATTCTCTACCGGGAGACACGTAGGAGCAAAGGCCGGCCGACCTTTGTCAATTGCACTAATAAAAACCTTTTTTTAAGTTTTTCCCTAATCATTTCTTTTCTATTTCCCAAAAAGAACACAAATAACTAACTGTCAAGTCTTTTATTTAACTTGTGTTCTAACTTGTAAATAAGGGTAAAATCAAGATATTTTTTTTAATTAACGATGCTTACACGTTTAGTTCGATGGTAACCCTCGTTAGGAGAGATGCCGCGGGGTACTAGTACCTTCCCCGCACATAACCGACTCCCAAACCCATATTTGGTTCGTTATGACCTTTTTAGGGGATTTCTCAAAGTTTGTCCCTTTAAACCTAAATTTTGATGGCGGCTTCATCTGACACTTCGAAGAATCCCTCCTCCGAATTTTTCGGTCGCTACAGTAGTGGTTAAATTTTTTGCCAATTGTTAGTGGTTAAATTTATTGGTTTTAGAAGTTTTAGTAGATAAAAGTAAATAGTAAATTCTAGATCATTTAATATAAATTTAATCATTTTAATTAAATTTTGAAATTATTTTGGAATTTTTGCTAGTAGTTAAATTTTTTTGTCAACTGTAAGTGGTTAGATTGACTGGTTTTAGTAGTTTTAATAGATTATAGTAAATAGTAAATTCTAGATTATTTAATATAATTTAATCATTTTAATTAAATTATTAAAAAAAAGTTATTTTGGAATTGTTGATATTGGTTCAAATTTTTTAACAATTGTTAGTGGCTAAAATTATTGATTTTAGTAGTTTTAGTATAGTAAATTGTAGATAATTTAATATTTATTTAATTATTTTAAATAAGTTGCCGCTCCCGTTGGCACTCTCAATGGCGCTCTCGTTGGCACTCCCGTTGCCGCTCTCGTTGCCGCTCTCATTGCCTGTTGCCAGTTGTTTATATTTTTTTTCTAGATCATTAAATATTAATTTAATAGTTTTAATTAAATTATGAAGTTATTTTAAAATAATTATTTGAGAAATTTTGTTAGTGGTTAAATTTTTTTGGCAACTGTTAGTGGTTAAATTGATATTGGTTCAATTGTTTCTTAAAAATTTTTAGTGGTTAAATGGAAAAAGTCATTTTAATTAACATTTATTTAATTATTTTAATTAAGTTATTTAGTAGTTTTATTTTTATGTTGATAAAAAAAGTCATTTTATCACTATGGAGTTTTTGTTTTCCCGCGCAGATTTTTTGAGTCAGGTTTTGGCTCCCTTTTTTTGTTTTTTTGTTGTCCGGCGGCAACTTTTGTCCGTCTGTTTTTTGTTTTCTTGGTGCCAGTTTTTTTGTCCCGCTGGAGCCTGTCTTGCCAGCTGTAGTCTGCTTTTTTAAAAAACTGTTTGCAGCTTTTGCTGCTGACGCGCGCAGCTATCAGCGCAGGTTACCTTTTTGTCCTTTCTGATTGCAGCTCATTCACTCAAATACTGACTTGAGCGTCGGAGTGTCATTGCAGGCACAACATCGCCTCCTCAAGATCGAACAAGATCGAATACCTCAAGATCGAACATCTCAAGATCGAACCTCTCTAGATCGAACAAGATCGTCATCTCAAGGCCTGAAGACAGAGACAGAATCAAGGATAAAATATCTACTAAACTGCGTAATACCAATCACTAAGATCGGAAGCACAGTACTGAACATTGGCGACCACAGTGGGAGAATCAATACGAGGTAATTCATGTGCAAAAATACGAGACGAAAGAATAGATCTTGCAAAAATACCTGCTTCGGGTACGGGCGCTATTAGCTAAATTTGAAGCAAGCGAGGTAAATCATGTGCCAAGAACGGAGAACCAACGAGCTGACATCCTCGCCAAACTCGCAAGCACTAAAACCCCAGGAAACCAGAGAACGACCATCCAAGAAACACTCCACAAACCCAGTGTATCTCTCGAGCCTCTTTTTAACTCAACCATCTGCATGCTCGAAGAAACTAACAGCTGGATCACTCCAATCTTGGAATACATCGTTACAAGAGCTGAACCCCCAGACGCAAACGATGCTAAGTACGTAAGAAGAAGGGCTTCGGCCTTTTCGGTCATCGATGGAACGCTATACAGAAGAAGCCTCTCTTCCTCATTGATAAAATGCATCGAGGGAGATGAAGCAACCTATGTCTTAACGGAAATTCACGAGGGAATCTGCGGCCAGCACATGGGAGCTCGGTCTTTAGCTCGGAAAACTCTTCGAGCAGAGGCGGCAAACAAAGTAATACTGAACGGACTAAAGTCTTGACGATGCTAAAGGAAACTGGGTGGAAGAATTGCCTTATGTCCTCTGGGGATATAGGACCACCCCCTAAAGCTCCACTGGAGAAACGCCTTTTAGGCTCTCTTACGGCAGTGAGGCGGTCATTCCTGTCGAGATTGGTGAACTTAGCTGGAGAACGACAAATCCTAAAACTCAAAGCAATAACGACCAAGCTTTAAGAGAAGAACTCGACCTCATCGATGAAATCCGAGGTCGAGCTTCGCTTCGAGAAGCAATCATCAAACAAGGAGTAGAAACCAGGTACAACGCCAAAGTTGTTCACAGAGATTTCGATCCCGGTGATCTAGTACTCAGAAGAGCTGACGTCGGTCAGAAAAACGCTTCCTAAGGAAAGCTCACACCGAACTGGGAAGGCCCCTACCGAATTTTGTCTAAAACCGGTAAGCGAGCTTTTAAATTGGAGACCCTCCAAGGAAAAAAGATTGAAAGAACTTGGAACGCAACGAAGTGGAAGAGTTATTATCTTTAGAAAAAGGAATCATGTACGTTTCACATAAGGGACACTGTAATGTACTCCGACCTTATGTAAACACAAAGCGAGTTATTTATAAAGAAAAAGGTAACCTTTCAAAGTGTTTTCACGAAAAATTCGTCGAGCTTGTCGAGGTTCTTACCAAGTTTCCACACATTCTTGATTTCATCAAACAGAATGTACGGACCAAATTTCCCTCTACAGGAAACAACTGGGATCGATCTTAGATGATCTCCCCGAGCGACCACCCAAGGTCGCAAACTCTTTGAGAAACAGTTAAATCCGAGCCAACTCTCAGTAAACTATCTCAAAGAGACCAGGTCTTCAAGGATCGAAACGTCCTAAGAACAACCATCGGCCACAGCTGCCGATACCCCTATAGGGCGAGTTAAATCTGGGTCGAGTCCTGGTAAACTGTCCTATAGGCTCGAACCCGGTAAATCGAGTTCCTCATTTACCGATGTTCTTACACCATACATGACATGCAGAATTAAAAAAGCATTCATAAAAATCATAACGAGTTCCGAAAATAAACTCTACAAAAACGACGTACATGACATGCAGAATTAAAAAAGCATTCATTAAGCTCGTAACGGGGTTTAAAAGATGAAGATCTGGTGAAATGTGTTCCAAAAAATTACAAACATCTCGGATATGACCGAGCCCTCAAAAAAACCCTGAATTACATATCAAAGTTCTGGATCTATGCAAAACCTGCACGGATAAAAGCATATACCCGGAACTTCTGCAAAAAAGAACACACTTAAAAACATCAAGCAGTAGAGGTCAGAAAGATGACGGTCTTCTCTTCAGTCTGAGCATCGATCTTAACAATCTGACCCCCCTCAACCTCATGATCGGCATCAATAAACGCCCGATCCAAATGGATAGAAGGATTGACCAAAACAGCTTGCTGAAGGGCACACTCG
This sequence comes from Astragalus membranaceus, assembly GCA_039519185.1. NCBI lineage: Eukaryota > Viridiplantae > Streptophyta > Magnoliopsida > Fabales > Fabaceae > Astragalus > Astragalus membranaceus. The sequence continues at coordinate 23,249,794 of CM076851.1, read as the reverse complement.
AAACCTTCCCTGTATAGCTCGATTACAGAATTGGCGGCTTCCCGAGCTTCCTTCGTAGCTTCATTCGCAATTCTCACAGCCTCCTTGGCATTCTTCCTACTCTGTTGAAGGGCTGCTTGAAGTTCTGCGATTCGAGCTTCAGGATCCCTGCTGGTACCAACCCTTGCCTCAGAGGCCTTTCTCAAATCATCTTCTAGAACGACGATTCGATCCTCCAAGCTTCTGATTTTTCTATTAGCCTCGGCCACCTGCTCCTCCAGGCCTCTCTCCTTTTCTTCAAGCTCCTTCACACGAGCCTCTGCAACCTCGGCCCGACGTATAATTTCCTCCTGTCCTTCTTTCAAAGTTTGAAGCTCTTGCTTGGTACGAGCCAACTCTTTTGATCTCAAGGACATATCTTCCACAAGCTTTACCCTTTTTGATTTCTCGAGCTCCAACAAATCTGCAAGCACGAATAAAGAAAATATCAAGCTGAGGGAAAAGTCATAAAGCAAATCAGCAAAAAATAAACGACATAAAGAAACACATACCTTTAGCTCGTTTCTCATATTTTTCCTTTTCGATCTTGTGAACCTCTCCCAGGTTTACCAAAATCTGAACTGATGCTCCAACAGGATCCTCCCGCCATTGTGCATAGTTTTGCTCCAGGAAATTCTCCTCCAAAGGAACGGCCTTGTTTTTGTGTTTTGGTCTCCTCGAGGTTTTACTCCTCTTCTCCGGTCTTGACTCACCACCAGCATCAGTTCGCATCCTATTCGCTGAAGTCCCTGCACCAGTATCGTGAGCAGCTGGGGGAGGAGAACCAGAGACAAGACCGATCCTATCATGAGCCAGATCCTCCTGCGTAACGGTATTGATCGGAGAAGCAGGAATAGCCGTCTCGGCTGCGATCTCAGTTTTGGGAGACGTCGGAACAGGAACATCCCCTTCTTCAACATCGACCGGAATGTCGACAGTCTTCATCGTCAATGCCTTCATTGCAGCGAGCCTCATTGGGGCCATGGTGTCTAAAAAATAAAGAAAACTGGGTTATGCAACTTACAATCAAAATCAAATACACAAAATCGACCCCAGAAAGACGAACTACCTAAAACGTGTTGCACTCGTCTTCGTTTTCCAGCCTGAACTATCTTAGCCGCAGGGATACCCCGATACTTATGTTTTGAAAACGGAATGCTCTCAGAAATAAATATCAGGATTCTCTTGGTAAGAAGATCATCGGCACTTAGTCGATCCTCACCCACGGAAAAAGAATGGGTAGTTCGTTCAAAATGACCCTGGCTCCAACCAATAGGAAACTTGGTGGACACCAAGGTCCGACCATCCTCGCTAAGCTTCCCTACTTTCTCAATTGCTTCGTTGGTTACCGGCTCGACCCAATAATACAACTCTTTCCAATTTCCCCTCAGTGAGTCCGCATAAGCTTTAAAAACCTTGGCCCCTCGCCTCGAGCGAAGACTGACGTGCTCGCGACCGGAGTTGTTTTCGCTACTATTCCGGTTAATCTCGAACAAATGGAAGAAGAGCAACGGTGAGACCGGTCTCTCCAGATGAATGAACATTAATTCATAGGCTCGAAGAAAAGCCCATGCATTTGGATGTAATTGGGAAGGCGCTACATCTAAACTCGCCAAAACTGTCTGCTCAAACCAGGTAAAAGGAGGACGGATATTCATTTCATTAATCAACATATGGTACAGGGTAAACTTAAGCTCTCTGGGCCATAAAGCTACATGCTCTCCTTTCTTCATACCTTCAATCCTCCAAACTCGCATCGAGCGCCCAGAAGCCTTCCTACCGATCGCCTCCAAATTAAAACCATACTGATACAAAGATTCGATCTCCAAAATATTTTTAGAAACCCAATCATTGAGAGACCTCTCGTACCGGTACGTCGTAATCCCCACAACCAGTACTGGAGTAACCATCAAAAGAAAAAACAGAAGCTCGACTGGAGCCTGGTTGACTCGAAGGGCGGGGTTCAGTTTGCTTTCCAGCATCGCCTTGATCGGACCCATCACCAAGGTCAGAACTTGTCCCGAGGTCGATCTCGGAACCCTCTGATTCCTCCAGTAGGATTTCCTCATCAGACTCAGAGGTAATGGTCATCACATCCACCAAACGATCCTCCTCCATATCTTCAGCAGCACCCTCGTTTGGCTCATTGGCATCGCTTACAGGTGAAGAGCTTTCACCTTCAAAATTGTCCTCCGCCTTATCACTCACAGGGGCAGAAGCAGAATGCTCTTGCACATCAGGAGAGGCAACTTCAATAGGATCGGTACGAACTTCGGGGATTTCGCCACCAGAGGCCATCACGTTCGTAAACTCCTTACGATACTGCGTAACGTCTCTCCGAGTTTGTTTTATCCTCGCCAGGACGAATCTGCAGAAATGGGGGACGAAATACCAGGGTTAGGATCGAAATGGGTTCGCGAGCAAGTCTAAACCCGACCTGACGACCCCCATTCTGAGATCATAAAGGACTGGGGGAGGTCCAGACACAACAAAAAAGAATAGAAAAGACAAACAAAAAAGAAACTAACCTCGAAACGGAGCTGCAAATTTGATCGTATCTGGAAAGAATGCAGTTGTCGAACAAAAATCGACCTTAAAAGTGCTTCAAAGCTCTCCGAATTTGTCTCACTCGAAAAAGAAGCTCGGAAGCTCTCGAAGATCGACAATCAAAAACAAATAAAGCCAAGCAACAAATGAAAGGGTGTGGCCCTTTATTTATAGTAAGGCGAAATTGATGGGCTTGGGCCGGGAAGTCGAAACGTCACGTCCAATCAAGGTCCATTAGGTTTGCACGCTAAAAAACAAAACGTCACTATCATGCGCCGCCACTGCAACACACGCATTGTCAGAAACAGTAAAACATGGCACTGATTCCAAGACTGCACTGATTCCAAGACTGCACTGATTCCAAGGCGGCACTGATTCCAAGAAGCTGTCTACCTCATCTTATCAAGTCAAGATCGCTCCTCAAGCGACCAGACTTGGGGGGCCACTGTTATGGTAATTAGAATTTCTGCTATTTACACCTCCTCCAAGGCCCAATTGTTGAAAGGCCCATTCAAAAAGCAAAGTCCATTCTTCAATGGCCAAGATCACTCTGCAAGATCGGACGACCCAAATCGACCAAAGCAAACACCACTAAAACTCTATAAATACAGCATTCAATGCTCATTAATGGGAATCACTTTTCTAACAAAACGCTCATTCACTCAAATACTTACTTGAGCGTCGGAGTGTCATTGCAGGTACAACATCGCCTCCTCAAGATCGAACAAGATCGAATACCTCAAGATCGAACATCTCAAGATCGAACCTCTCTAGATCGAACAAGATCTTCATCTCAAGGCCTGAAGACAGAGACAGAATCAAGGATAAAACATCTACTAAACTGCGTAATACCAATCACTAAGATCGGAAGCACAGAACAAAGTACTAATATAGCTTAAGCTTTCACCATTAAAAAACTAAAAAATTGTGGCGATAATAGGGATCACAATATAAACCCAGTGTTCCACTTCACCAAAAAAACAAAACCGATGGAAGATTATAGAGTAGCCACGATGGTATAGTTCTGTTCGTGGCATCATCACACACATATATACAAAATTTCATTGCGTACCACACACTTTGTTTTCCTTTTCCTCCAATTCTGTGTCTTGTTCTCTTATTTTCCCGTTTCAAATGTGTAGCCTTCTTTTCTTGTTGCATAAAGCCTCACTCCTGCACGTGTCCTATGTTATATCACTGGCCCATGTGAGATGACCACTAGAACCGCCTAATGAGAAAGGACAAGATTGTCTTTTGATCTCAAGGACACGCTCTTCTCATTTTCACAACGTCGACAGCGTTTTCGGACAACCTCTTAATTCTCAACCTCAAAGATACCACTTCTGTTCTGTGCTGAGTCTCTGTTTTGCTCTGTATTTACTTTTCTCTGAACTAATGGCGTCCCTCTCTCACCTCAACCAACTACTCCGCACCAACACCCTTTCCATCACCCATCTCAACTCCACTCCTTCGATTTCCCCACCGACCACCGCCGTCTGGATTCCGGGCAAACCGGCGGGAAGGTCGAGGATCGCTGCCGATGTTCCGAAGCGGGTTGTCTATACAAAGGCCGTGACTAGCGACGACGAGTGGGGCCCAGAGCCTTCTGCGAACGTGGCGGTGGCGGAGGAGAAACCGGCAGAGACAGATACGGAGACAGAGAAGCTTAAGAAGGCTTTGGTGGATTCGTTTTACGGCACCGATCGTGGACTTAAGGCGACCAGCGAAACTAGAGCTGAGATTGTTGAGCTTATCACCCAGCTTGAGGCCAAGAACCCCACTCCTGCACCCACTGACGCCTTGCCTCTACTCAACGGAAAATGGATTCTCGCGTAAGCAATTTGCTTTTTTTTTCTACCTTTAATATATAAGCAACTTTTATTAGCTAATAGAATGTGAGTTGTTTTCTTTAAATATTATTAATAAAATTAAAATACATATGATGTGTATGGTCCAACCTAGGAGAGCTTAGCTAACTTGTTGTACTGACTACTAATTATTGATGTTACTTGAATTTCTGAAACAGCGTCACATGTAATAGGAACAGAAAAGTGTACAAAAATGCAATTGAAGTTTGTGTTATTTTCTTCAATTATGAAGCTGCGTGGTAGGTTTTATAAGGTAATAATGTTTGTGGATCAATTTGTGGTTCTGCAGGTACACATCTTTTTCAGGTTTGTTCCCATTGTTGTCAAGAGGAACGCTACCATTAGTGAAGGTAGAAGAAATATCTCAGACCATTGACTCTGAGAATTTTACTGTCCAAAACTCTGTTCAATTTGCTGGTCCATTGACAACCACCTCCATTACTACCAATGCCAAATTCGAAGTTCGAAGCCCAAAACGTGTTCAGGTTCATCCAAACTCTTTTCTTCTTTATTTAGATAAAATGACAAATAAATACTATATCCAATGGACACACCTAGGTTCAAATCTGGGAGTCGGCGTCCCATATTGCTAAAATTGACGAAGTAACTAATAGTTGGACTAACTAAGCAATTAGCCATTGATATTAACAATATTAATGTTTGTTTAAGATCTTGGTGTAGCTCCAGAAGTAATATTTTCTCATTTTGGGTTGTGTGTTCTCAGATCAAGTTTGAGGAAGGTATCATTGGGACACCACAATTGACAGACTCATTAGAGATACCAGAAAATGTGGAATTTCTGGGGCAGAAGATTGATCTAACTCCTTTCAAAGGCATATTTACTTCTGTCCAAAACACAGCTTCATCAGTTGTGAGGACAATTTCCAACCAACCTCCTCTGAAGATTCCAATTTCCAACAGCAGAGCTCAATCGTGGTTGCTTACTACATACCTTGATGAAGAAGTACGCATCTCAAGGGGTGATGGAGGTAGTGTGTTTGTTCTTATCAAGGAAGGCAGTTCTCTTTTGCTAGGGTAAAGAAATTGATTTACTTTCTGGGTCATTGTGTAATATCTATTTCATATTTATCAATAAGCTACAGCTTCAGATTTGATGATACAATAATTCGAGATACATATATAGGAGATTGTTAATACCGGTTCGAATTTGATACAATAATTCTCGCGATACATATATAGGAGATTGTTGATGTTTGCTTCTTGTCACTATAAATTGTTGATAATCCTTAAACGTAATTGTTCTGTACCGTGCTACCGACCGTGAGGATCGATATTATGCAGTTGGTAGATATTTTGTCCTTGATTCTATCATTGTCTTCAGGCTGAGAGGAAAGTCTTGTTCGACCCGGGACGTTCGACTTTGAGAGGCGATGTTGAGGTGTTCGATCTTGGAGGGCGAGGTTGTACCTGCAATGATACTCCGACGCTCAAGTCAGTATTTGAGAGAATGAGTGTTTGGTTAGAAAAGTGCTTACCATTAATGAGCATTGAATGGGGTATTTATAGAGTTTGGATGTGTTTGTGTTGGCGTTTTTGGGCCGTCCGATCTTGCGGGCTGATCTTGGCCATTGAAGATTGGACTCTCTTGATTACAATTGGGCTTCTCATCAATTGGGCTTTTGGAGAAGGGGTGCAAATAGAAAATACTGTAATTACCATAACAGTGGTCCCCCAAGTCTGGTCGCTATGAGGAGCGATCTTGACTTTGAGTGGAGGTTCTATCCGCTTATCGAGCTTCTGTCGGGGCTGGGGTTTTTCGAACGATGCTACCTGTCCGTCGAGCTTTCGAGCGACGTGGACAGTTTTTCCGAACTCAGTGCTGCTTTGGAATCAGTGCTGCTTTGGAATCAGTGCCACTTTTACTGTTTCTGACAAGGCGTCTCTTCGTAGTGGCGGCGCATGATGGTGACGTTTATTCTTCAGCGTGCGGATTTTAATGGACCATGGTTTGGATGTGACGCTTCGACTTCCAGGCCCAGGCCCATTGGATTCGCCTTGCTATAAATAAAGGGTCTCACCACTTCATTTGTTGCTTGTTGTTCATTTGTTCTGATTTGCCGATCTTCGAGAGCTCCCGAGTTTCTTTAGAGTGAACGCGTTTGAAGTACCTTTAAGGTCGGTTTCTGAGGATCGACAACCGTTTATTTCCAGACATCATCAGCTTGCGACATAGTTCCGAGGTTAGTCTACTTTTGGTTTTTCTTTACTTTTCATTTGTGCCTGGACCTTCCCCCGTCCCCTTTGATCTCAGAATGGGGGTCGTCAGGTCGGGTTCCGACTTGCTCGCGAACCCATTTTTCGATCTTTAATCCTGACATTTCGTCCCCCATTCCTGTAGATTCGATCTGGCGAGGACGAAACAAACTCGGAGAGACGTCACTCAGTACCGGAAAGAGTTTACGAGTGCGATGGCTTCTGGTGGTGAAATCCCTGAGGTCCGTGCCGAGCCTACCGAAGTCGCCGCCCCGGACGTGCAAGAGCACTCTGCTTCCGTCCCTGTGAGTGATAAGGCGGAAGATAATTTTGAGAGCGAAAGCTCTTCTCCTGCGACCGATGCTAATGAGCCGAATGACGACACTCCCGAAGATGTGGAGGAGGATTGCTTGGTGGATGTGATGGCTGTTACTTCCGAGTCTGATGAGGAAATCCCAGTGGAGGAATCAGAGGATTCCGAGGTCGATCTTGGGTCGAGTTCCGACTCTGCTGATGAGTCCGATAGAGAGGGTGTTGAAAAACAAGTTGAATCTCGCCCTAAGAGCCAACCGGAGTCCAGCCGAGCTTCTGCTGTTTCTCTGGATGAGTACTCTAGTACTGGTTGTGGGGACCTTGACGTACCGGTGCGAGAGGTCTCCCAATATGATTGGGTTTCCAGAAATATTTTGGAGATCGAATCATTGTACCAGCACGGGTTTAATTTGGAGAGGGTCGGGAGGAAAGCTTCGGGTCGCTCGAAGCGAATTTGGAGAGTTGAGGGAATGAAAAAGGGAGAGCATGTGGCTTTGTGGCCAGGAGAGCTCAAGTTTACTTTGTATCATATGCTGATAAACGAGATGAACATCAGGCCTCCTTTCACTTGGTTCGAGCAGACGGTCTTGGCGACTTTGGATGTTGCGCCTTCTCAGTTGCATCCAAACGCGTGGGCTTTTGTTCGAGCCTTCGAGCTAATGTGTCTTCATCTGGAGAGGCCGGTCTCGCCGTTGCTCTTTTTCCATTTGTTTGAGATCAATCGGAACAGTAGTGAAAATAAGTCCGGTCGTGAACACGTCAGTCTTCGTTCAAGGCGAGGTGCCAAGATTTTTAAAGCCTATGCGGACTCGTTGAAGGGGAATTGGAAGGAGTTATTTTATTGGGTCGAACCGGTGACCGACGAAGCGATTGAGAGAGTGGGAAAGTTTTCAGAGGATGGTCGGACTTTGGTGTCCACCAAGTTTCCCATTGGTTGGAGTCAGGCCCATTTTGAACGATCCACCAATTCCTTTTCTGTTAGTCAGAATCGTTTGAACGCTGCCGATCTTCTTACCAAGAGGATCCTGATGTTTATTTCTGAGAACATTCCGTTTTCAAAACATAAGTATCGGGGTATCCCTGCGGCTAAGATAGTTCAGGCTGGGAAGCGAAGACGAGTGCAACTTGTCTTAGGTAGTTTTGTTTTTCTTGCCTTTGATATTTGCATATTTTTGACTGTAGTTTGTATGACCGATTTATGTTTCTTTTCCAGATACCATGGCCCCAAAGAAACTCGTCGTAATGAAGGCGCTGGCGATGAGGAGTGTCGAGATATCTGGAGATGCTGAGGGGGTGGGTGTTCCGCTTCCGACGTCTCCCCAGGTTGAGACTGTTGTTGGGACGGTTACTGCTGCTTCTCCGATAAATACTGTTACCCAGGAGGACCTTGCCAATGAGGCTCTGGTCGATCTTGTTTCCAGTTCTCCTCCCCCGACTGCTCCCGATGTTGGTGCGGGTACCTCGGCGAAAAGGGTGCGCACCGAGGCAAGTAGCGAGCAGAGGCCGGAAAAAAGGAGTAAGACTTCGAGGAGACCGAAGCATAAGAGTAAGGCCGTACCCTTAGAGGAGGGTTTTTTGGAGCAGAATTACGCCCAATGGCGGGAGGATCCTGTCGGGGCGTCTGTTAAATTGTTGGCGAATTTGGCCGATGTTCATAGGATCGAAAAAGAGAAATACGAGCAGCGGGCTAAGGGTAAATGACATCATTTTCTTACATTCATAAAAACATCTCTTTCTTTATAAACTGATTTCTCTTATTTTTCGAGCTTGTAGCTTCGTTGGAGCTCGAGAAGTCAAAAAGAGTGAAGCTCGTGGAAGATGTGGCTTTAAAATCAAAAGAGCTCGCTCGAACAAAGCAAGAACTTCAGGTTCTGAAGGAAAGCCAAGGGGAGGTTGTACGTCGGGCGGAGTTTGCGGAGAATCGTGTAAAGGAGCTTGAAGAAAGGGAAAAAGTTTTGGAGGGGCAACTTGCCGAGGCCAACGAGAAGATCAAAGGTTTGGAGTTTCGTGTAGCTGGTTTGGAAGAGGATTTGAAGAAAGCAGAGCTTGAGGCAGCCCTTCAGCAAAGCAGAAGAAATGCTAAAGAGGCTACGAAACTTGCAAACGAGGCTAGGAGGGAGGCTCGGGAAGCTGCTAACTCTGCAATTGAGCTGTATAAGGAGGGTTTTGAGTGTGCCCAGGAGCAAATTACTTTGGTCAATCCTTCTGTAATTTTGGATCGGTCGATTATTGATGCCGACCATGAGGTTGAAGGGGGTAAGATCGTTAAGATCGATGCTCAGACGGAGACGAAAACTGTGATATTCCCGACCTCCACTGCCTGATGTTTTAACAGCGTTTCTTTTGCAGAAGTTCCTGGTGTATGCTTTTACTTATGTATTTTTTGTATAGATCCGGAACTTTTGTTGGTCTAGCTGGAGATATTTGTAACCTCTTTTGGAATATGCCTATAAGGCCTTTACGAGCTTTAATGAATGCTTTTTGAATTTCGCATGTCATGTATGTCGTTTTTTGCGAGTTTTTAACGAGTGCTTTTTAAATTCTGCACGTCGCGTGTGATGTAAAAACGTCGGTAAACGAGGAACTCGATTTACCGGTTCGAACCTATAGGACAGTTTACTAGGACTCGGCCTAGATTTAACTCGCCCCATAGGGGTATCGGCAGCTGTGGCCGATGGTCGTTCGAAGGACGTTTCGATCCTTGAAGACCCGGTCTCTTTGAGATAGTTTGCCAAGACTCGGCTCGGATTTAACTGTTTTCTCAAAGAGTTTTTGACCTTGGGTGGTCGCTTTTGGGGAGATCATTTAAGATCGGTCCCAGTTGATTCCTGTTGGGGGGAATGAGGTTCCTTCATTCTGTTTGATGAAAATCAAGAATGTGTGGAGACTTGAAAAAACTTTTGAGAAGTATTGAAAGCGTTTGAAAGAAATGTCAAGCTTCTTTATTAATAGCTTGTTTCGAGTTTACATAAGATCGGTGTGAGTGATTTCTTTCTAAGGATAATAACTTTTCAGTTTTGTTGCGTTCCAAGTTCTCTCAATCTTTCTTCCTTGGAGGGTCTCCAATTTAAAGGCTCCCGTGCCGGTTTTAGATAAAATTCGGTAGGGGCCTTCCCAGTTTGGGGCGAGCTTTCCTTGGGAGGCGTTTTTCTGACCGACGTCAGCCCTTCTGAGTACCAGATTGCCAGGATTGAAATCTCTGTGAACGACCTTGGTGTTGTATCTGGTCGCCACCTTTTGTTTGATGATCGCTTCTCGGAGCGAGGCTCGACCTCGGATTTCATCGATGAGGTCGAGTTCTTCTCTTAAGGCTTGATCGTTATTGCTTTGTGTTTTGGGATTTGCCGTTCTCCAACTAAGTTCGCCGATCTCGACGGGGATGACCGCCTCGCTGCCGTAGGAGAGCCTAAAAGGTGTTTCCCCAGTGGAGCTTTGGGGGGTCGTCCGGTATCCCCAGAGGACGTAAGGCAATTCTTCTACCCAATTTCCTTTAGCATCGTCCAAACGTCGTTTCAGCCCGTTTAGTATTACTTTGTTTGCAGCCTCTGCTTGACCGTTGGTTTGAGGGTGCTCTACTGAAGTGAAATGGTGCTTAATTTTAAGCTCGGACATTAGTTTGCGAAATCCCGTGTCTGTGAATTGCGTCCCGATGTCTGTTACTACTACCTCGGGGATCCCGAACCTGCTCATAATGCTTTTTTTGAAGAATTTTATGCAGTTTTTTGCAGTGATGGTCGCCAGGGGTTCCGCTTCTATCCATTTACTGAAGTAGTCTACGGCGACGATCAAGAATTTGACTTGTCCTGGTGCTTTTGCGAAAGGTCCGAGCAAGTCCATTCCCCACCATGCGAAGGGCCATGTGGAGGATAAACTCGTGAGGTCTGTGGGGGGAGCCACGTGCACGTTGGCGTGGATTTGACATTTTTTGCATTTCTTCACGTGATTACTAGCATCGCCGATCATGCTCGGCCAGTAGTAGCCGGCTCGAAGGGTTTTTCGTGCTAAAGATCGAGCTCCCATGTGCTGGCCGCAGATTCCCTCATGAATTTCTGTTAATACATAGGCCGCTTCCTCTCCCTCGATGCATTTAATTAACTGGGAAGAGAGGCTTCGTTTATAGAGCGTCCCGTTGATGGCTGAAAAAGCCGAGGCTCTTCTCCTGATATATTTGGCGTCGTTTCTGTCTGGGGGTTCCGTTCCTGAGACGATGTACTCTAAAATTGGGGTTATCCAGCTGTCTGCCTCTTCAAGCATGCAGATGGTCGGGTTAAACAGCGGCTCGAGAGATACACTGGGTTTGCGTAGTGTTTCTTGGATGGTCGTCCTTTGGTTACCGGGGGTTTTTGTGCTTGCGAGTTTGGCGAGGATATCAGCTCGTTGGTTTTCCATTCTTGGGACATGAACTATCTCGCTTGTTTCAAATTTAGCTATTAGTGACTGTACCTGAAGTAGGTATTTTTGCAGGATCGGTTCTTTGGTTTCGTATTTGCTTCCGATCTGGGAGACCACCAAGAGAGAGTCGGTATGGAGTTTAATTTTTTCGACTTGGAGGTCAATTGCCAGGCGAAGTCCGGCAATGCAAGCTTCGTACTCTGCTTGGTTGTTCGAGGTGGGAAAACCGAATGTAAGGGAAACTTCAATGATGACCCCAGTCGGGCTTTCTAGCATAATCCCAGCGCCACTCCCTTTTGGATTCGAGGAACCATCGACGTAGAGGATCCATATGTCAGATTCGGTGTTAGCAGGTGTCATCTCGGCGATGAAGTCCACCAAAACTTGTGCTTTAAGTGTAGTTCGAGCTTCATATTTGATACCGAACTCCGAGAGTTCTACGGCCCATTTGATCATCCTTCCAGCTAGATCGGGTCTGTGGAGTATCTGCCTGATTGGGTAGTTAGTGCGGACGACTACCTGGTGGGCGACAAAATAAGCTCGAAAGCGTCGAGCTGCAATAATGAGGGCCAGGGCGATTTTCTCGATTTTCTGATAACGACTTTCAGCCCCGTGCAGAGCCTTGCTTGCGAAGTAGATGGGACTTTGCCCGGTTTCGAGTTCGCGTACTAGAACGGCAGCCAACGCCTCTTCCGAGACCGCTAGATATAAGTATAATGTTTCCCCTTCATTTGGGCGAGTTAAAATTGGAGGCTCAGAGAGAGATTTTTTTAGTTGCTTCAAAGCTTCGTCTTGCTCGGGCGTCCATTCGAAATCTCTTTCTTCTTTTCTGAGGATTTTGAAAAGTGGAAGAGATTTGAATGCTGCATTTGATATGAAACGAGATAGAGCAGCTATCATTCCATTGAGTTTTTGCACTTCTCTTTTGGACGTCGGAGTTCGCATTTCTGTGACGGATCGACATTTATCCGGGTTTGCCTCGATACCTCGTTCTGTTAAAAAGAAACCTAAGAATTTCCCAGCTCGAACTCCGAAAGTGCATTTCTCTGGGTTCAATCTCATTCTGTTTTTTCGTACCTCAGAGAAAATTGCTTTCAGATCGTTTACATGGTCGGCATCACTTTTGCTTTTGGCGATCATATCGTCGAGGTAAACCTCTACGCTTTTACCGATCTGGTTTTGGAAAACTTTGTTCATCATTCTTTGATAAGTTGCTCCAGCGTTTTTTAAACCAAAGGGCATAACACGGTACGCGAAGTTTCCTCGGTCAGTGATGAAGGCGGTTTTTGCTTGATCTGGTGGAAACATGGCGATTTGGTTGTATCCGGAGTATGCGTCCATGAAAGATAACAACTGGAAACCGGAAGCGCTGTCGACCAAACGATCGATGCTGGGGACCGGAAAAGCGTCTTTGGGGCAAGCTTTATTAAGATCGGTGTAGTCGACACACATACGCCATTTTCCGTTAGACTTCTTCACCAGGACAGGGTTTGATAACCAAGTTGTGTATTTAACCTCAGAGATAAAGTTGGCTCGGATGAGGTCGTCTACTGCTAAGGCGGCAGCAATGGCTTTTTCTTTGCTTTGGGCCCGCTTTCTTTGGGCGATCCATTTTGCTTCTGGGTTTATTGCGAGTCGATGGCAGGCAATCTCTGGCGGGATCCCGGGCATGTCTTCGGCCGACCAAGCAAAGATGTCTTTGAAATCTTTAAGACATTGGGTTAAATCGGTCTTGATCTTTTCCGGAAGGTCGATCCCTATTTTGATTTTTTGGGAGGGGTCTGAACCGAGCTGTGTTTCGACGAACTTTCCATCAGGCTCTGGTCTTCTGATTTTTCGTTTGAGCTCTTTTGTTAGCTCGTCGACATCTATCTGTTTTTCGACCTCCGGACCGCAGTTGGTTTCTACGTTAGTGGCGGTGTTAACTTCAGTTGATCTTCCTGTTGGTATTTTGGGAGTTGCCAGTTCTTCCGAAGGGGGAACCCCTTCATGCTCCGAAGCTTTTCGTTCGTTCTTAGTCCATAGGAAAAAACACCTGGAGGCCGACTCTAAGTCAGAGTTTAGAGTGATGACTCTGTCGCAAAGAGAGTGGAACTTCATCTTTAAGTGCGTGGTGGATGTAACCGCCCCGAGCCTGCCGAGGGTCGGTCTTCCTATAATGCCGTTGTATATGGATTCACAAGGCAAGACGAGGAATTTGGTTTTGACGGTTCGGACCATTGGTTCGGTTCCGTAGGTAACCATTAGCTCCAGATGTCCAAGGGGTTTCGTTCGAGATCCGTTAAAGCCGGACAAAGCCGTTCCTCTATAAGGGGTGAGTTCCTCTTTACTGATCCCCATTTTGCTCAGGAGATCGATAAAGATGATGTCTGATGAGCTCCCCTGATCGACCAGGATTCTACGAACCTCCTTGTTGGCTATGATTGCCGATATCAAGAGAGGTACGTGTTTGTTAGCTTTTCCGTCAATAAGGTCGTTGTCACTAAAAGATAATGGAGGTCGATTAGTCACGACCGGGGTTGTCGACGTTGAAGCTACGCACAACAATTCCTTCCATTTTCTCTTCATGGATTTTCCCGATCCTTCATGATCGAATCCCCCAGTTATCATCATGATAACCGAGCGTTTTTTATCCAGCTCTTCGCGGTCTGGGTCGATCACTTCTTTTCCTTTTGCCCTGAGGTTTTCATTTCTTTCTCTTCCGAGGTTGTCAGACCGTTCCCCCTCCCTTTTGACATAAGAAGATAATTTTCCCCGTTTTATTAAATCTTCTATGTCATCCTTTAGGGCGTTGCAATGGTTTGTGTCATGGCCATTGCTTCTGTGGTATCGGCAGTATTTGTTGGCCTTCTGCCCAGGTCGGCTAGGCAAGGACCTGGGAGGCTTGACGTCCCTGAATTCGACGTTCCAACATTCCCCTAGTAACTGGGCGTTGGAGACGTTGAGTTCGGTGTATACCTGGTGACGATTTTTCTTACCGATGTTCCACGAGTTTTTACGAGGGTCGATCTCGATGTGGCGTTTTGATGGTTCTGCATGTGACGACGTTTTATCGACCTTGGAATTTTCTTCTTCGTTAATGAAGCACTGGGATAGTTCGAGGAATTCCTGGAGGGTGTTAGGTTCCCAGGTATTGATGTGTTTTCGGAACGAGCTTCCAGGTAGCAGACCTTGGGCCATGAATAAAATTCGAAAAGCGTCGTCTAACTGCCGAACCTGAAGAGCTTCAACGTTGAATCGCTCTATATATTCCCTCAGGGGTTCATTTACTTTCTGGACAATAGACGCTAGAACATTTTTGTTTTTGGGTTTGCTCTTGGAATGGGCAAAGTGCACCGAGAAGTGTTTTGCTAACTGGTCCCATGAGGAAATGGTATTCGACCTTAACGTCCGAAACCATTCGGAAGCCATTTTGTCTAGGGTTAAAGGGAATATTCGGCATTTCATTTCCATGGGTACATTTCGATACTGCATGGTCGTGTCAAATTGGTCTAGATGCCTGTCGGGGTCGCCCGTTCCGTCGTAAGTTTTCAAACCTCCAGGCGGTTTCTCGAGATACCGGGGAACCCGGAAGTTGTCAATCGATCTTGTGAAAGGACCTTTTCTCCCAGGTCGATTAGCCCGTGACAGTGGTTGGCGTCCGTGATGGGGTTCAGGACGTCCGTATCGTCGTGTTTGATTGTTTTGAACGCTGTCATGGCTTCTCGATCGTCTCCTTGACGAGGTCGAGCCTTCAATTTGGCGAGCCGGAGGAGAACGGGAACCATTCCCTCGGTGGCGGCGTGGAGGAGAATGAGGATCATCAAGATCGTCGTATTGTCGAGCTGATGGAGAATGGGAATCACTCCCCTGGTGGCGGCGTGGCGGAGAATGAGGATCATCAAGATCGTCGTATTGGCGAGCCGGAGGAGAACGGGAACCATTCCCTCGGTGGCGGCGTGGCGGGGAGCGATGACTGAGCTTTCTCCGAGGGGGTGATCGATGAAAAAGTCTCCTTCGAGTTGGGCGTCGTTCTTCCAGTGAGCTCTGCCCGGATGATTGTTGATCCAGGACGTTTCGATTTTGCAGTCTCGCTACTTCGGATTCGAGGTTGGCGAAACGATTGTTTCTTTCTTCACTTACCGCTTCTTGCCGAGCCAATAGCTGAACGAGCTGTTGAACCGCGTCAGTCAAAGCCGGGAGTAATTGGGGGGGAGGTGGCAGGCTCGTCTCATCTGCGCCTGATTGAGCTCGGGAAGGTCCCGTGTTGGGATGTCGGCTTCGTGTTTGTGACGAATTCGTGAGTTCCTGGACGTGGCCTTCAGGGGTTCGCTGAGGGCCGAGGTCAGGTTCGGCCATGAGACGAGTCGGTATTGAGCGGCGTGTTGGTGCCATTTAATAGGTTCAAGGAGATGGTGAGAAAAATCGGGTACTGGTTTCTCCCACTGTGGTCGCCAATGTTCTGTACCGTGCTACCGACCGTGAGGATCGATATTATGCAGTTGGTAGATATTTTGTCCTTGATTCTATCATTGTCTTCAGGCTGAGAGGAAAGTCTTGTTCGACCCGGGACGTTCGACCTTGAGAGGCGATGTTGAGGTGTTCGATCTTGAGATGTTCGATCTTGGAGGGCGAGGTTGTACCTGCAATGATACTCCGACGCTCAAGTCAGTATTTGAGAGAATGAGTGTTTGGTTAGAAAAGTGCTTACCATTAATGAGCATTGAATGGGGTATTTATAGAGTTTGGATGTGTTTGTGTTGGCGTTTTTGGGCCGTCCGATCTTGCGGGCTGATCTTGGCCATTGAAGATTGGACTCTCTTGATTACAATTGGGCTTCTCATCAATTGGGCTTTTGGAGAAGGGGTGCAAATAGAAAATACTGTAATTACCATAACAGTAATATTTTACTCATGTATCGAGGTGGATTTGAAGTGGGAGATCTTCACATCACAACTCTCTCACCATCACATCTCTCTCACCCAATTGTGCTTGGTTATGCCGCAACGATAATTAATTTTGTAGAATTGATTTTGTTAAAAGTGAGTTGAACATTATTTCTTTTTTAATACATTCATAGAAAAACGATTTTCTTTTATTAAATCTCGTTGTTTGAATAGGTTAGATCAAAATCGTTTTTATATGTGAAATTATTAAAATGGGTGGTAACTTTTTATTTGGTTTGTAGTTTGTTTTTTTTAGATAAATAATTTGGTATTAAAAGGGGCACAGGGGGTGCACCAACCCTTACGACCAGGGGGTCTCGTTAAAACCTCCAATGGCCAAAACCCCATGGAAAAAAGACACAAGGAGGAAAAAGAGTACCCCCGAAAGAACGAACAAGGCAAATGCCATTAAAGTGTTACAATGAGAGAAAACAGCCCAGCGGGCAATGTAACCAATCCGACCATGTAACCCCACAGTTTCGGCCCTTCCTAGCCATGAACCAACTCCAAGCGCTAAACTTCACGTTGTAAAGAATAGATGGGATCGCAGCCACCTCCCCTCTAAACATAATATTGTTCCTGGTTCTCCAAATGTTCCACGTTACCGCCATCCAAATCAAGTGTCTGACTCTTTTCGTTTTTTTCCCTTCACTAGTTTCCCAAATTCCATAAAGTTCTCCACCACATCCATGGTCTCAGCCCCTGGGGGCCCCCATCCATTGACTCACAAGTCTCCACACTTCTTTAGTAACATCATACTCCAAAAATACATGAGCTGCCAATTGTAGTTTGTAGACGGAGTGCCAATTGCCACTAGAAACTCACGCACACAAAATAATAAAATAGGAATTTAAAATTATATTAGAAATTTAAAATTCTCTAAAATAAGCAACAAAATAATAAAATAGCATAAAAGTACTGAATATAAAGTATCTAAAATAAAATTACAGATAGAAAATGTAATTCAAAGTACAATAAACAACGAGGCTTATTACAATAAATACTATAATTTATTTATACATAAAAATATAATATCTAATAATTATAATAATAGACTTATTTTTTTTGTTACTTTGTAATTAGTGCATACTATCTAACAACTTTGTTGATGACTAGTATATGTTGGAGAATCTGGTTGGCCAAGTGTTCTTGGCTTCGTGGTCGTGTGGTTCTCTTCTATCAATAGAGTTTTTGTCAAACACGATTATTAATATTATTATTATTATTATCGTTATTATTATTAAGCTAAATAGCACTTTTGGTCCTTTATCTTTGCTCCAGATTTCACTTTAGTCATTTATCTTATTTTTGGTCCGTTTTGGTCCCTCACCTTAGTTTTGACTAAAATTAATATTATTTAATTCAATTAAAACATTAAAACAATTAATCAACAATTAAATATATATATTTGGTTCCCCCCACCGTGAAATTACTCCCCCCACCGTGAACCCCTCCCCCCACCGTGAACCCCTCCCCCCTCTCTGGTTCGCTCTCCCCTCCCCCCTCTCTGGTTCGCTCTCCCCTCCCCCCTCTTCTCACCGATCCTCCCCCTCTTCTCACCGATCCTCCCCCCTGGTTCGCTCTCCCCTCCCCCCTCTCTGGTTCGCTCTTCCCTCCCCCCTCTTCTCACTGTCGCAACCCCCCTCTCTCGCCGTTCTCTCTCTCGTTGGGTCGCTCTCCCCTCCCCCCTCTTTCCCCGTTCTCTCTCTCGCCGTTCTCTCTCTCGTCGCTCTCCCTCTTCGCATCTCCCCCCTCGCTGTTATCTCTCGCTTCGCATCCCCCCCCCCCCCGTCCAGATCCAGATTGCAGAGGAGGGGTGGTGGCTGTGGGTGGTGACGGTGGGTGGTGACGGTGAGAGAGAGAGAGACAGATTGTGAGGTGGGTGGTGGCTGTGGGTAGGTGGTGACGGAGAGAGAGAGAGAGAGACAGATTGGGTGGTGGGTGGTGGTTGTTGGTGGCTGACGGTGGTTGTTGGTGGCTGACGGTGGTTGTTGGTGGCTGACAGTTGTTGGTTCTTTTTCTAATTTTGTTTTAATTGAATTAATTGTTTTAATGTTTTAATTGAATTAAATAATATTAATTTTAGTCAAAACTAAGGTGAGGGACCAAAATGAAACGAAAATGAAACACGAGGGACCAAAATGGACCAAAAAAAAGATAAATGACCAAAGTGAAATCTGGGGCAAAGATAAAGGACCAAAAGTGCTATTTAGCCTTATTATTATTATGGAAACAACGAGAAGGGAAGTTAGAAATCACACCATACAATAACTCTGGACATCACATTGTTATTAGGGTCTTTTTTTATACCCCCACCACATCACAATATACCCCCATCAAATATGAAAATCCCAAAATACCCCCATAATTTTGACTCAATCGGATTTACCATATAAATAGGTAAATCCGATTTAAGAATAATCAAAGGCAGATTTACCTACATCCGATTAATTTTTAAAAAATCGTATCGGATTTACTGATAGAAGGGTAAATCCGCTTTTGAATTTAACAAAGCGGATGTACCCCACAACAGGTAGATCCGCTTTGTCTATTTATGAAGTCGGATCTACCTGTTGTAGGGGTACATCCGCTTTGTTAAATTCAAAAGCGGATTTACCATTTACCAGGGTAAATTCGACTTGTAAAAAAATTTAAAACATTTAATTTATTTTTTTTGACACATTTAATTTGTTGGATATATATATATATATATATATATATATATATATATATATATATATATATATGGATAAATAATTACAAAAATGTGGATACAATAATAAATACAAGAAAAGTCAATCTAAATCGTCGGAATCATGGGCTAAGTCTACAATGGTGGGTGCACCAGGGGGGATACGGGGCATCTTCAAAGCGGTAGACTGCCAAAGGGCAAAACGGCCGGTATAAGGATCCAACCATGAAGTAGATTCGTCTGATCGATTATGAGACCACATCAAAGCAACTAGAGGCAACAGACAGACAGGCGAGATTGAAATATGCATCCAATGGATATCCCCGACGTTCAGAACATATATGATTTTATACTTAGAAGAAGAATAACTACCTCTCAAAGGAAGATAAGTAAAATTCATATCCAAAGACAATTGAACTAGGGCCACATTATACTTAGTAGCTATAAAGTACCCCATCTCAGGCAAACTCAACCACTTATCCTCCTTCTGAAAACCGGGGTATTCAATGGATATCGCTTTTCTAAGGACTGCAAGTCTGTCCTTTCCAAACATGTAAGTATATAGTTGCTCCCTCTCCTTTGTTTCTTTGATTAAATCTTGCCTAATTATAGGTCAACTATCCTCACCAAGATCGAGACCAACCGCTACTGCTCGGAACCCACAATTACCATCCCTTTCAACATCAATATTTTTTCTACATAAGAGTGCACGTGATGAGGAACCGAAGGTAAATTGAATTTAGTCTCACCCTGTTGTGTTAATTTTTTAGAAACACTATGAGATAGCTTTGAAGACCGCTGTGATGATTTTGTACAAGAAGACCGCTGTGATGAATTTTTACAAGAAGTACCAGATTCTTGAGTCTGTTTCATCCTCTCATCCACATGCTCCCACCCAGAAGGATCACGCTTGACATCATATAATTTCTGCTTTTTCTTCTTTGGTGCACCTTTTGTTTTAACTTTAAATGGTGGTGCAACCATCGAAGAAGTGGTAGGGAATGCAAGCTCATTAAGTTGTTTCTTGAGGACAAATCTCTCATCAGGAGTCATACGATTATATCTCGCCTAAATCATCTCCATTTGGTAAGAAATATCATAGTCAGCTGATTTTTCTTGGGAGAATTTATCATCTATAGAATCCAAACTCAAGTTTTTCCAATGGTCGTCTACAACATCCAACGGAATAGGAGTACCGGAGACATGGTACACACCTTTTTTTTTGTAAACAAAAGGAAATGGGCCTCGTTAAAACCTTCTGATGCAAAACTCTCCTTAGGGATAAAAACATCTAGAAGGAAAGAGTACTCCCCCCTATTTCAATAAAAAACAAAAATCAAAAATACAAAAAGCACGGGGGACATAAACCAAAACCCATGCAAACAAACATTACTGCCTGAAACGAAAATAAGGAAGACCAACCCTATTACAGATAAAATCATCCTTAATAAAAGTGGGAATAGAATTCCACCATTGGAAATCAGACAGGTTGGTCCCATGAGACGCAAGCTTATCGGCGCAGTGATTCCCTTCCCTAAAAATATGAGTGCAAGTGACAGTCATTGATGCACCCACCGCGGGCACAAGGAAGAAGATGTGTCTTTCTAATAATGCACCCACAGCGGGCTTTGTCATATCCAACCCCAGATGCCGATTTTGAAAACTCTTTAACAATATGATCCAAAGCATTTAAAAACACAACACCGCGAAGCTTTTTAAACAAAGGAGTATTGGATACGGTTTATGCTTCTTTGAAAAGACCCGATGACTTTATCAAATTGAAGAGTAAGCATCTCATGCATAGATTTAAAAGACTTAGACAAGTCACCTTCAGAAGTCCTCAAATGTCTCTTCAAAGTCCAAAGAGCTGACTCGACTCTTAAATAATAACAATAAACACGTGTCAAAAAAATGTAAACTACGATAAAAATACTAAACACATGTCAAAAAAATTTAAACTACGATAAAAATACTAAACACGTGTCAAAAAAATTTAAACTACGATAAAAATACTAAACACATGTCAAAAAAAATTAACGTACGATAAAAATACTAAACACGTGTCAAAAAAATTTAAACTACGATAAAAATACTAAACACGTGTAAAAAAAATTTAAACTACGGTAAAAATACTAAACACGTGTCAAAAAAATTTAAACTACGATAAAAATACTAAACACGTGTCAAAGTACCTATTGGTGGTCTGATTCCCGAAGTGTGGGATCTGATTTGTCCATGCCAAGATAAATATTTCATTATGCTTTGTCTACCACGTGTCATGCACATACTTAATAAGAGTGGGCAAATCAACGCTCGAGTCCTCAAAAATCTTCAAGTGAGTTGAGTACTCTGACTCGTCAAGTGAATCAATAATGTTATGCCAAAGAGAGATGACGTCATTTTTCCTATCCACGTGCATCAACTCTTTAATATTCTCTTTCACATTTTTAGTCACGTGCCAAGAACATAACAAATTTGTAGCCGAAGGAAAGACATCAAGAATACCGGACATAAGACCAAGATCTCTGTCAGTCAAGAATACCTGAGGCTGAAGCCCGTGCAAGTCAAATAATTCTTTCAGTTGCTGCAATGCCCAAGTAAAATGAATTCCAAGCTCGTGTGAAATATAGCTAAAAGCAACCGAGAAAGTTAACTCCGTTGAAGTGACTCCTACAATCTCCAATAGAGGTAGATTGTATTTGTTGGTCTTGTAGGTGGTGTCAAGAATAAGAACATTTGGAAGCAACCAGAATAACTTAATAGAAGTGGGATACGCCCACATAATGTCACTGACCACATCGGAACCCTCAACTTTTCTGCTCCAACATAAATAATTTTGTGACTCAATCAATCTCAAAAGCTCCTGAATGTCCGTTCTAGGACCCCTCTTAGAAGACTTATAGGCGTAACGCTGCCTATATATTTGAGGAAGAGAAGTGACGTTGTCCGGATAATGGTTATTCAAAGCAGTAAGACAATCTTTCTGGGAATCATTCAGATTAGTGTGCTCATTAACAATAGCTTTCTGCGGCTTAGTTAAACGACCAAAAGCTGTCGACCCGACCGGGGTAGTAAGCAACTCATGTGTGTGAAGACCACACCTAACATTCACACGCCAACCCCCATGACGTATTGTACAAGTAGCTCTCAATGTAAACGGACAGCTTCTTTTCTTAGACCCGAAAACTCTAGAATAATTAGACCACTTCCATTGCTTCTCGCAAAAAAAAAATAATCTTATCTCAAGAACCCCTTTTAACTCCAGCTTTGTCAGATCTTACAATGATAACCGCAACTCCAATACGCCTCTCAACCGCGTTAGCCCACTCTTCTACATCCTCGCGTGTAGAAAATATCTACAAAATATATATCTATATCTATAACATTTGAGAATGAATCTCATTTATTGCTATTCCATGTGTCACTTTTACAACAATTTGGTAATTAATATTCTTTTTTGTAATTAATACTCTACAAATATTATGCAAAATGAAGACTAAATAACATCTTTTTCTAATGTATCCAAATTGTATTAGAAAAAATTATTTAATCTATCAACACTCACAGACATTTTGATTAAGAGTTATTTAACTATCTTTTCAAAAAAAATAATTAATTAAAAACTTAAATTATATAAATTATTTTCATTATGAAATATAAGTTAAATGACAAATTTAATTTAGTTTTTACGTGAGGAGAAGTTTATGAGTATTATACTTAATCACTTTTTTTTACAAAATTATAATGAATCACTTATTAAATCTCATTCATATATATTGAATCTATTTTATGGTATTTTAAATTTCAAAATTAATAAAATTAGGTTTTATGAATTATTTAAAATACATTTTAGAATGTATCTTAAGACCCAAATTCTTAGATGTTAGCCTGTTAGACATGTCACCTAATGCATAATAATAAAATAATAATAATAATAATAATACAAATAATAATAATAATAATAATAATAATAATAATAATAATAATAATTTGTTACTATCACACATATGGTCATCATTAGAAAAAATGTGTGGCAAAACACAACTCTTTTTTCACCTAAAAACAACTTAATGTGACGGGCATACATATATTTTAATATTCTAATTAAGTACTTTTTATTTTGAAAATTCTATTATAGTTTAATGCTTTCTCTCTCTGCATTAATTTTAGAAATAAATAAAAGACTTATCATTCTTCTTTATAGTCAATTATGCTAATAAATTAAAATTTTAAAAAAATGTTACATTCCAGAATTTTCAAGTTTCGTTAAAAAAATTCTTAGAAAACATGTCACAATATTACTGCCCCTGAATAATGAAACTCACGTTTTCTTTTTTCCATTTTCTGAAATTATAAATTTCTGAAATAAACTCTCAACGAGTAAAAACGTTTTTTTTGTTCATATTTGTTCTTGGTTGATACACTTAGAAATAAAAAATATGTTTGGTTTTGTTTAGACTAGAAGAAATTTTTTATTGAATAAATCTATAATGATAAAAGTAAAAAAAGATAACATGTATTTTAACTGTGTGGAAAAACAATTAACAACATTTTAGACATGCAAAGCTCAAGTTTTATTATATTTTTTGGACATTTTAATGTAGACAAAAAATTACTGTTGATGGAGCCTATAAATTAAAATGACATTTTTTTAATGCACCTATCGATATAAAAAATAACTAATCATTAGTCCAAAAATTATCTTAATAATCACTAAATAAAATATAAAAAATTTAATATTAATTCTTTTTAAAAGAGGCAAATCATACTAATTACTAGGAGAGATAACCCAACATTAGTGACAAGAAGAGAGAGAAATTAAAAGATTTTAAATTAAAAAATTCAATTTAAAAGGAAGTGATGGGTTTTTAGCAATGTTTAGAAAATTGGACTGGCTATTGAACCGGAGAAGGAACTGGTTCAAGGTTCAAGGGTTTAACTGTGTATGAACCGGACCAGTTATTGAACCGGTGAACACACTGATTATATAATATATTAAGTGATAAAATGCAAATAAGTGATGAAGAATTGTAAGAAATGTTATAAGTAAACATACAATAAAATGAAAATATATAATATAATATTATAAATTAAGTGGTGAAGAATTGGAAAAAATGAAAAATATAAAAAAGACATTATGGCTGGAAATAAACTTAAAAGTTAAGAGGTGGTTTATTATAGTCCCCCTTGCAGCCACCATTTTTTATTTATTTTGTAAAAAGACTTACTACAAAGAGCAGCAACACATAAAGAAAATGGGTGAACGAGTCGATGGAAGACATGGCAACATCAAAGAGAGCGTATATGCGAGAGTGCTTGGGAGAGAGAAAGCATGAAGAAGTCTTTTAATGAAAGCTAAGAGAGTGCATATGCGAGATGTTGATTTCTGCATGAGTAGCTTTATTCCTCTAAATTAGTCCCACATCGGATATGTATAGCTTTAGGAACGTGAGTGATTGTTATAAATCGAACATCAGAGGCCGTGCTTGAACTAAAATCGGTGCATTGGCCATTGGCCATGTTTGGTCAGGACACGTGGGGTCCATTGGCCAACCATTATTTAAAAAAATGTAGTTTAAATTTTTTTCCCTGAACTGTTTTAAACTGTTTGTTCTCCGGTTATAGCGGTTTTTAACTGGTTCTCCGATTTAAATGTTCAACGGTTTCGGGCCTCAACTGAACTGCTTCCCTCTCAGATTAACGGTTCAGCCGACCGGTCCGGTTTTCTAAACCATGGTAATTCTTTCATTATGTCTTCTTCACGTATCTCAGTGGCAATATTATTTGACCACCTGTTAAATTTCGTTGCTCTAAAAATTAGCAAAATCATTTCTAATGAACAAGATAATTTTCTCATGAGTTTAGTTGGTTATCACTTATCAGCAGGATGAATTTTACATATAGACTATTTTGCAACTTGGGGAAGGAATTAGTGACAATTTTATGAAATTGAAATGCTCTTGAAATGAATGGTTGATTTATATGGGTGTTGCTAATATTGCTTTGAAGACAAGGAGTCAAAGAGTTATCTTGCAGAAATTCAAGTTACATTCAGGAGGGAGTTTTCGAATTTGATAATTCTCTATGGTGGGTGCAGCAACATCTGATATAAAAGTTAGTAGGATGGAAAACAATAGATAGCAGAAATGCAAAAAGGGAAAAACCGAAAAAAATGTTGGGTTGATAATGAGATATCTTTGTTACAAGCACTACTCTCCAAGCTTCGAGTATTTTTTTTACTCGGTCTTGATTGGAAGGTAGGCAACTTAGTAGTGGATTGCCTTGACCAAATATATGACCTGACATGACCATGTTATGATATGCTCATTAATATCGTCATATGCAGAGATAGAGTATGCGATGAAGAACTCTAATTACCACAATAATTTTTTGGTTTGCTTAGATGAAATGATAAATAAACACCACGCATAACACTACCACTACTCACACCTGAGTTCGAACTCGGGAGCCGACGTCCCCATGTCACTAAAATTGCCAAGACAACCAACAATGAGGGACAAATCACCGCAATATGATATTGTGCTTAAAAACAACAAATTAATATGAAATTTTTATACTTTAAATATTATTTTTCAAATCACAAAAAATAGCGTCATTTACTTATACACGAGTTTTTCTACTAACTTACAAAATATAAATTATTCGACAACAATTTTCAATAGCATACTTATACCCGTGCATGGCACAGGACAATTATTCTAGTAGAAAAAATAGATAAATGTTGCGTACTTAATTAATTAAATATCTATCAAACTTTTATTAAGAAAATTAGTTTGAAAAATATACCCTCTCCGTCCAGAATGCCTCTGTAGTGTCTACCACGAAAGGAACAACTCGCGACTCTGTATGCGGGTCAATTTCTGTTTCAAAATAGAACAACAGTTATATAGAAACTAATTTAAAAAAAACGGATTTACGTGCCTCAAACGTAAATCCGCTTTGTAATTTTCAAAATCGGATATACCTCCATCCAGGTAAATCCGATTCATTAAAAGATATAAGCGGATTTACGTAAATCCGATTGCGCATCGGATTTAACTAAATCCGATTAATTAAAATTTAGCTTTCAATACTGAATTAAAAGGTCAAATCGGATTTATCTGTCAGCATGATACATCCGAGTTGACTTATGCGTGTGTATTTATTACGTATTTAAAGCTAATCGGATTTACCTTGCATTTACGTAAATCCGATTACCAGATAAAGTGGTCCCCCACCAGAGAATCTTCTAAAAATCAATTTTTGTTATTTATGTCAGGGGTATTTTTGGGATTACGATATTGTGTGGGGGTAGAAGGGAGTTGATGGGGGTAAAAAAAAGGCATTATTGTTATGTAGAGTAAAAAAATTAGGCCCATTAAGCATTATATCCAAGCCCAATAGGTTAGTCTTCTCTAACCCGGAACATCAAAAACGCAGAACGCTCGGAAATTCAGAGGAACCAAGAAAAATGGGCAATGTAGGAATAGATGAAAGATAACAAAAGGTTTGGAATCAGTTTTCTTCAAAATCGATTTGTTGTTGCTGTTGTAGCTAGGATTTCTAGCTTCATGTAGAATTGAGTTTGGAGGCAAAAACTTTAAAGAAAAGAGAACAAAACACACATTTTTAGTGCTAAATTCACATTCAGGCTTGCTAACTCACATTTGATGGTTTCCAACTCACAACCAAACAACAATAAGGACCCTAGACCCAGGTGGGGTGAAAAAATTCAATATCAGTATGACAGTATCATAGGTTTACGAGATTATTCTTTTTCTTTATCAAATATCATCTTTTGAGCAAACCATTCTTTGAACCATGAAGCTTTGTGATGGTTGGTACTTGAAGGAAGAATTACTTTATAAGGTGTAGAAATAACAGTGACGTTTGTCTATCGAAAAACAAGACAATTTCTAATTTATAATAAGGAGCTAGAAGTCTTGCCTAATCGAAAATTAAACGATACGAAATACAATTTGCTCCTCAGTGTTTCATCGCTTTTGCAATGTCAATCATCAATAAGAAAAAATTTCAGTGTTAATGCCTTTTTGGTAGGGGGATTGCCATGAATTTTATGTACCGAGGACTAACGCATGTAGAAAGATAGTTGAGTTGTCCTCAGAGTATATTTTTCTATACTGTCATAGGCAAATCAATGAGTCGGGCATTAATTGTAAAGATTTTCCTTCCCCTTGATAAGTAAATGTTTTTCACAGGACATCAAGAAAATAACTTCTAAACATGACATTTGCAAAACCCAAGGAAATAGATGATATTAGAATTAGAAGATAGAAAAAGGAGTGAATGAATGACCAATTAGGTAGATTATGATGAAGAAACTTCACAAAGGAAATATAGAATAGTTACTGAATAAAGGCAACACTAATTAACATCAAACATATCCATGCGTGACTTAGAATTTGTGTTTGGACACACACTCCCCAACTTCAATTTAGGGCACGCAGGTTCTCAGTCTCTCTCACCTTCGTCTCCCTCAATCCATCGCTAAATTGGTTGTAATATTCCACTGATTTCCAAGGAACGCAACCCTCTTCAATCAACATCTTACAAATTTATATTGGTTAGTAAAGGAGTATCCCAAAAACCCTAACAGAGATGGCTTCCAGCGCCGCGCCTTATGCCTGAGCCCCGACGTACACAACCTTAAGCCGTCATCATCTAAACTTGATTCTTCTCCTACGACTAACTTGTTGATGCAGTACAATGTTCTGAACAAAATAGTTTTTGACGCAGAACGGGTTTACTGAACAACGATTAATATGAAGAAGTGGGAGAGGGACACAGGTGAACCGTGGGGTGGGGTCGTAACAATGGAAGATGGCACGTGGTTATGGGAAAGAAAAACAAACGCTATGGAGAAGGACAACGACAGCGAAAAGTGGATTTTGCGTCTCATTTCATGAAGGATGACGATAGGAGAAAAGATTACACCTCTTTCTATTTTACGAACTTCCCGGAGAAGCTTTGGGCAAGAAACTTGTTGGAGATTTTCTCCAAACATGGAAGGGTGAAGGAGGTCGTAATTCCGGGAAGGAAAAACGCCCTTGGTAACAGGTTTGGATTCGTTCGTTTCCTTGATGTCCGCAATCCGGAAAGTGGCGATCATACTGGATAATATATTCGTGGAGGGAGAAAAGATTCACGTCAATCTTCCTCAATTCCAGAGGGAGGATCCCAAGAAAGCCCCACTAAAAACCATTCCCAAAGCTCCTTCGAAAACAACAAAGGTTTGGAAAGAGAACATGCAACCGAGTCTTATTCAGAAGAGAGATGCGGCGAAGGATATGTGGTCTTATGATATTCCGGATGTTGGGCAGTTGGCAAGAGCGATGGTGGGTGAGGTTATCAATCCGGGAAAAGCTTATAGTATTCATGATGACTTTGCGAGGGAAGGGGTATTTACTATCAAAGCTACTCTGTTGGGATCTAATCTAGTGCTGTTGGAAGGTGGAAAAGATGATGACGATTTCAGTGGCTTTATTGATGATGCGAAGGAATGGTTGTCTCAATGGTTTAAATGGGTTCGTCCGTGGAAACCTACTGTTGTCGACACAGAGAGGGTAACTTGGATTAGATGCTACGGGGTTCCGGTGCATGCATCGAATGCTGATTTTTTCGAGAAATTATCAGTCAATGTTGGCGTCTATATGAGCTCAGATGATAATACAGCTTTGAAGAAGTCTTTCGATGTTGCCTGAATCATGGTTCGCACTCAAAACATGGGAACGGTCAACAAGGTGATCCAAGTGTCAATTAACAAGGTCCCTTTTAAGATTAAAATGGTTGAAGATTGGTGTGGTCCATTGGTGTGGACTAAGAATGATACAAAAAAGGTGGATGATGATTCTTCTAGTTCTGATGAGGAGTTCTTGGAGTGTTACTTTTCCGGCAACGGCGATATCATTGGGGATGCACCCGGTGATGATGACGCATTCAATGGGGAATTAATGCCTAGCAATTTACGGGGGAGTAACGGTGTGACAATCTCAAATATTTCGATTAATGATAATATATTTTTACCGATTAGTTATTAAATTGATTGATTGTTAATAATATTTTTAATTTAATTTTTTGTCTTTTTTTTCTTAACGGAAACATACCAAGTTATTTAAACATAACATTACATTACTAATACATTCAAATTGTAGTACAACGGTTAGGAGCGCAAAGGTACAATAAGGCTACATCATCCTTACAGTCATCCACCACATCTTACTTCAATCACCCATATCACACACACACACACACACACACACACACACACACACACACACACACACACACACACACACACACACACACACACACACACACATATATATATATATATATTAAACATCCAACATTATTTTTTTCACTTGGCTGGTGTGTTACACACAGTCCTAATCCTTCTAGTATCCGGGAAAATGAGGAGGGGGTGCCATGTTTTGACGGTTGGGTGACAGAGCCGCAGCGACCCGCATATC
Organism: Astragalus membranaceus; assembly: GCA_039519185.1. NCBI lineage: Eukaryota > Viridiplantae > Streptophyta > Magnoliopsida > Fabales > Fabaceae > Astragalus > Astragalus membranaceus. The sequence goes on along the minus strand of CM076851.1, from coordinate 23,220,336 downwards.
CTCCAGAGGGAGATAAAAGGAAACTATAAGGTTTCTGTGATAAGTTCGGGTATTGAAGTTAGGAAAGGTTCCTGTAGTGATGACAATGATTGTTACATATCCAGCAAAGGTTACAGTTGAGTTGGCAAAGTCCAGAATCCAGTGTTGAAATCTACGTCGATCCTAGTCCGATGTAGGTTGGCCATCTTAAATAAAATACATATAAAACCAAACAAGAAAAACAAGGGGTGAGTATATATCAACAATAATCAATGTAGTAAAGTAAAGAGTAGTTAGATATAAATACTGAGTTTTATTATTTTAGATATTTAACACGCTAAACAAAACAAAATATGCATGGGGCCCATATCTACTCCATGGAGAGATTCTAAATTAGAGGAGCGATCGGGAGGACATGTTCCGTTTTATATTCTCATTGGTACAATTCTCATATCAGAATTTCATAACGAAACATTCTACCACCGATCCTGAGTTCTTGCAGTGTCTCGTCAGGATCATCATAGTGGGGAATCGAATACCACGACACAGGGGAGCTACTACCTGGTCACTTGTGGGGTCTCGCACCGTGATGCCCCCAAGGTTTTTCTTCAACCTTCACTAGTGCACTCACGCGTGTACCAAAGCGTGGCTCACTCTAAGAATCACACATCAATGTTTCAAATTTTACTTATTTTTGTTATTCCATTATTTCTTCATCTTTCTCAAAGGGTAAGTATTATATATATTTAAGGGATATTTACAATGATTAAATCACTGAGATACTTTCCTTAAAAGTTAAACAAACCATCCTCAATGTGAATTCGTTTTTAAGCATAAAATTTAAGAAATGAAAATAATATCATTTACCTAAAATTGATGATACTAAAATATTTTAGCAAAAAATATTTTGTAGTATCATTATTGAGTAAATTGTTAAACGATAAAAATATAAGTAACAATAGATTAGATAGCAATACATGTATTAAAGAATTAAATAGATTAATGAGGATAATAGTGATAATAGTAAAGATAACAATAGCGATGACCATAATAGTAGTAATAATAGCGATAATAATAATAATAATAGTAAGAAAATGATGAGAATAATAGTAATATTAATAATAATGGTGGTCATAACAATAATAATGATGACAATAATAATATTAGTAATACGATGACAATAACCAATTTAAGAATAATAATAGTAGAAGGATAAATAAAAATGATATAAGCTTATTCTATTTTATAGAATTCTTTATGTACTTATTTTTAGTCATAATTAATAAATTAGAATATCAAATAATAATGATTCAAGTTAATAATCAAGTTAAAGTTAGTAGTCCAAATCATAGTCCAAGACACAGTTAGTAGTCCAAATCACAGTTCAAGTCTTGGTTAATAGTCTAAAGTATAGTCCAAGTCACAGTCCGTAGGCCAAATTACAGTCCAAGTCACAGTCCAAGTTACAGATAGTAGTATAAATAACAGTCCAAATAGTAGATTAGATTATATTCTATCTAGAATAATAATTATAGAGACAAATTTAGTACCAATGATTTGATTGTTCAATAGTATGTTAAGTAAGAATATATTTAAATTATAAAAGGGCTAGGGTCACCCTTGACTCAATAATTTAGTATTTACTCTACTACTACTACTGTTGAAGTTCCTCACCCCCCTACCTGTTAGTTCTTCTCCGCTTCTGAATGATTCTATTACGTAGCGAAACAAGGAAAGAGTTCTGCCTATATATATGTACAGATGGTTGCAAGGGAAAAGTGTGAGTGTCGTAGAGTGAGTGTGGTGGGGTATAGAAGTGGTTTATGATTGGTGGAGAAGTGAAAGAAAGAGAAAAGGAGTGGGTGGGGTTTGAGGAAGAAAATGACAGGATGATGTGAAGAATATATTGGTGGGGCTCTTTTACTTGATTTGGTGCGTGACTTCAGTTGACAATGGGTCTATTTATAACAAGTCTTGGAAGGTCCTAGAGGGACACTTGGCATCTTTTAGTGGTGGGGCTTTTTTCTACCACACAATTTTACTTCTTCTCTAAGCACCTTATGTCATCAGGTGATGTAAATCACCACGTGATTTCCTTTCATTTATTATTCGAGTGAATTGGTGTCATCTGCGTGCAATTGTAGAGACTAATCGCCTGAGCCAAACAAGTTTCCCCTCAAGGGTTTTAATGTTACTGTACTCCCACAGTTGGACTCGAGCTTAAAATCTTAGTTATGTTGAAAGAGACCCTTACCATCTCATCCAATTACTTATAAGTGTTTTATTATGTCCAAAGGTGAGTGAAAATGACAGATTACTTCTCTGTCTTTACTGCAAGGCTATCACTCTCACTAGTCACTCATGTGGCTCAAGTTTTATTCTTTCCTACTTTTTAGTCAAAAGAGCATTCCTACCTATAGATATTTATATATCAGCTATTAATTATTTAGTAGTAGTTATATTCAAGTCTACTTATCATCTTTTATAAGTACTACTTATTTTCATAATACTTATCAAGTCATGATAACAATATAATTTAGTTATTATTAAAAATGGTATTTTATTTATATTATCAATTTTCCAAATTGGGGTGTTACAAACGGAGCTATTAAAGAAGGTATTCATGAGAAAGCCATTGATGAGGTAGAGCCTTTGTGGGAAAGTTCAAAATTAAATTCAAATGGGAATCACGTGTCAATGATGGGTGGGACCCAGGCTGGTGGGACGACTCCAACTATTGTGGAAGAGTCCATGTTTTCTTCCAATCAAAAATCGGGTCCAATGATGGACACTCTTGTCCCTAATGATTTGCGTGGTGTGGACGAATCCTTGGGTCCTATAGACGCAACCCCTGTATTGATCAAACCCAGGAAAGTCCGTAAAGTTTTAATGGTGGGCCCAAAGCGTAACCCAAAAAACGGCAAGCTAAAGAAAGCAACTCGTGAGCTAAAATTCGTTTCTACCGCTTCTCTTGAGGCAAACAATGTTGGCGCCGATCCTCTATATCCAACCAAAGGCCAAACTCGTCATCTTTATTTTCGGCGGGGATGGTTTTAAGTGATGGTTCTATCTCTTCTGGTAACATTGCTTGTTGTAACAATAAGTTCTGGATTCTGCAGAGCAAATCAGTTGCTCAAAAGGTTTGGGAGTCTGCTAAAAGCTTGGGAGTTGGAGGTAACATGCCTGATGAACACTATATTAGGTTGATTGAGGAAGGGGAGGCTAGAGATGAAGAGGCATGCAGTAAGAGGGTGAACACCAACGGGGTTCCATTAACTTGCTATCGTTGAACATGAGAGGATGGGGCGACCATAGAAAAAGGCGCCGACTAGCAACTAATATTCATTCTGGTTGCTTTGATTTTATATGCATTCAAGAAACTAAGAGGGAGGTGGTGGATGAAAGGGAGGTGGGGTGTTATGGGGTGCAAAGCCGTTCAAATTTATTTTTCATCCATCGACGGGCCTTTCAGGGGGTCTATTGTGTTCTTGGGTTGAAAGTGGTTGGTCTGTCTCTTCTACATTTAATGGTGAAGATTTTTTGGGAGTTAGTATTTCTTTCCAATCTAGCTTGGTTCATGTCATCAATGTTTATGCTCCATGTTCGATAGTGGCAAAGAGAAGGTTGTGGAATGATTTGTTAATGCTTAAACAATCCATTGGTGAGGGGAATGGTGTGTTGTTGGGGACTTTAATGTGATTTCTAGTGTGTGGGAGCGACAGGGGAGAAGTGGAGATAGTTCTTATATAGAGATCTCTGATTTCAACAACTTTATAGGAACCATGGATTTGATTGATGTTCTGGTATCAGGTAACAGATTCTCTTGGTATAGCTCAGATGGTCTTTCTATGAGTCGTCTGGATAGGTTCCTTGTTGTCGAGGGTTTAATTGATTTGTGGGGTATATCCGGGCAATGGATTGGTAAGCGTGACATATCCGATCACAATCCTATTTGGCTACTTCGTCTTGCAAAAGATTGGGGGCCAAAGCCTTTCCAGGTATTCAAGGCTTGGTATGATCATGCTGATTTCTTACCCTTTGTGAAGGAGTATTGGAATGACTTCCATGTTAGGGGACATAAGGCTCATGTTGTAAAGGAAAAATTCAAGCTTCTAAAGGAGAAATTGAGGGGATGGAATAGAGAGGTGTTCGGTAAGATTGATTTGAATATAGAGTCGTTGATTCGAGATTTGAATTCGCTTGACCATGCTTTATGTGAAGGGTGGGATAGCGCTTTGGTTAAGAATCGAAAGGAGGTCTCAATTTCTTTTTGAATCAAATTCAAGCAAAGGAATCTTTTTTGGCGCAAAAGTCTCGTGCCCGTTGGATCAAGGAAGGTGACATGAATTCAAGGTATTTCCACTCCCTTTTAAAATTTAAAAGGCGCCGTTGTAGTTTGTTGCTATTGAGGAGTAGTGGTGAGGTGTTAGAGGAGGTGGAGGAAGTGAAGAATACGGTCAAACATCATTTTGAAAACTGTTTTGTGGAGTCTTGTCATTTTCGTCCCACTCTTGGTGGTCTTACTTTTAGTCAGCTCTCCCGGGTTGCTATGGATTTCTTGATTGAACCTTTTTCGGAGGAAGAAGTTAGGGAGGAAGTGTGGAGGTGTCATGGCGATAAGAGTCCCGGGCCGGGTGGTTTTAACATGAGCTTCATCAAATTGTGTTGGGATTTGTTGAAAAAGGATGTTGTCGATTTCATTAATGAGTTTCATGATAAGGCTTTTCTTCCTAAGGCCATTTGCGCAACCTTTATTGCATTGATTCCCAAAAATGATAATCCCCAAGGTTTGGGGGAGTATAGACCGATTTCGTTGATAGGGTCTCTCTACAAAATTTTGGCAAAAGTGTTGGCAAATAGGCTCAAGAAGGTGCTCCCTAGTGTTATTTCGTCTAGCCAATCGGCTTTTTTGGGAGGTAGGCAAATCTTGGATGGGCTGGCAGTGGTTAATGAGGTTGTTGATTATGCTAAGAGATCGAAGGATGAATGTTTGTTATTTAAAGTTGATTTCGAGAAGGCGTATGATTCCATCTCGTGGGAATTCTTGTTCTACATGTTAGATCGGATGGTCTTTCCTAAAAAATGGATCATTTGGATGAAGTCTTGTGTATGCAATACTACTTTTTCGGTGTTAGTTAATGGGAGTCCCGCTAATGATTTTAAGGCGTATAGAGGTTTGAGACAAGGGGATCCTCTTTCCCCTTTTTTGTTCCTAATTGTGGCGGAAGGCTTGTCGGCTTTAGTAGCTAAAGCGGTGGAGATTGGCTATTTTGTGGGTTATGATATTAATGCTTCACTTCGGTTTTCTATTATGCAATTTGCGGATGATACAGTTGTGGATACCTTGTGTTGCAGGTAACCTGATATTGCAGGATGTGTTTTGATGATGAAAAAGACAAAGGTAAGATTGACGGTCAAAGTCAATAAAAGTGACTAAACGTCAAAGTCACAATCCAAGACAAGCAAGCCAAGAACTGAAGATTCAAGTTTAAGGGTAGTCCTTAAAAATAAGGGTAGTCCTTAGGGTTTGGGTGTGTCTTAGGAAAAAGTGTAAGCTCTTTCAAAGGTCAGCTCGTATCTCAAAGTCTCACACACTCACAAAGTTTTTTAAAGTTGCATGCATATTTACGTAAACATTCTTATCACCTTTATAAATAACAAAATCGATTTCCTCATGCATAAACAAATATCAAAATCGATTTTCAGGTAAAATAGAAAAGATAGAATCGATTGTCAGGCCATGTTTTTCAATACACAAATCGATTTCTGAGCCAAATAATTTTTAAGGGAAGAATCGATTCCCAATCTTTTGCAAACAACTGAGAATCGATTCTCACCTGTCTCAGGCAAGCTGAAAATCGATTCCTACATATTTTCACTTAGTATAGAATCGATTCCTAGCTTTCCATGGCACTCAAGAATCGATTTCCCATATTTTCCAAACAAAGATAAATCGATTCCTCACCTAAATAAATCGATTCCTAGATCAAATACATTTTAACAAAGAATCGATTCCTACATTATTTTTAACGTAAAAATGAATTCCTCATAGCCTATAAATAGGCAGTGCTTCACGATTCATTTTACACAACACACAACTCAACCCACTTGCATGAAACAGAAAACTCTTGAGAAAACTCTTCACGCTTATACTTTTGCTCATCACGTACCGTTGGTCTGTCTGAGCTGATCTGTTGCTAAGAGTTAGTTGGGGTTGTATTCTTCAAGTTGTAATATCTGCCTACACTAGAGGTATTTCTGCATTTACAATTGTTTATTATTTAATTGTTGTGTTTTGTTCTAGGGAGTGGGGTATCTCTCTAGGGTAGCTGCATGTACTAGGAAGTGGGGTATCTTTCTAGGGCAGTTGATTATAACAGGGGTGGGGTATCTCTTGTTATTGTTATATTAGATCTGAGGGCTCTCTATAGGTGGGGTATCCTAGGAGGAGAGTGCCTGAGTCTGTAAAGGTTTTCCAAGGCACCTGTAAGCCTTGTTGTGTTAGTGGAAAATCTCACAAGGGTGTGAGGACTGGACGTAGGTCACTAGGAGGTGACCGAACCAGGATAAATCTCTGCGTGCTTTACTGCTTTACTGTTATACCGCTTTACTGCTTTATATTCTAATTCCTTCGCTTCCACTTAACCTGCGCGAAAATTGATCTAAGTCATTGAAAAGGGGAAAAACGTTTTTGAAAGATCTGAAAAGTTTTTAAATCTCAATTCACCCCCCCCCCCCTCTTGAGACTGAAGCCACTTGGTAACAAGTGGTATTAGAGCTAGACTCTTGTATAAAGGGCCTAGCAGCTTCAAGAGAAATGGCTTCAGGTTGGTCTACGCAAGAGGGTGCTTCTCTTACCCGTCCTCCGGGATTCAACGGGAAAGATTATGCATATTGGAAAGAAAGAATGAAAATCTTTATTGAAGGGGTAGACTTAGATGTTTGGGATGCTGTGGAAAAAGGACCCTATGTCCCCACACACTTAGTAGATGGTATTCTTACTATTAAAAGTAGAAATGAATGGTCTGATGATGAGAAAAGAAAAGTGCAACATAATTTACGTGCCAAAAATATTATTACTTCTGCTTTAAGTCCTGATGAATTTTTTCGAGTTTCAAACTGTAAATCTGCCCAAGAAATGTGGGATAATCTCCAAGTTACTCATGAGGGTACAAATGAAGTGAAAAGGGCAAGAACAAATACTCTTATCAGAGAGTACGAATTATTTAGAATGAATACAGGTGAAACAATACCAGAAATGCAGAAAAGGTTCACTCACATTGTGAATCAGTTAAGCTTGTTGGGCAAGTCATTTCCTGCAGAGGATCTAATCAACAAAGTTCTGAGATGTCTGAATAGAGAATGGCAACCCAAGGTTACTGCTATAGCTGAATCAAGAAATTTAGCTACTATGACTCTGGCTACTCTGTTTGGTAAACTTCAAGAGCACGAACTAGAACTCACTCGTCTAGCTGAGTACGAAAATACAGATAAGAAAAAGAAAAGCTTGGCTCTAAAAGCATCTTGTTCTAGTCAATTTGATGATAGTGACAACTCAGATGATGAAATTGATGAAAATGAAGAGAATATGGCTCTTATGGTTCGGAAGTTCAAAAGGTTCATGAAAGGCAACAACTATCCAAAGAAGAACTTCAAATCAAAAAGGTTCTCTAGCAAAGAAAGTACATCCGGTCCTCCTACTTGTTATGAATGCGGGAAACCCGGGCACATGAAAATGGAATGTCCTAATCTACAGAAAAAGGACTCCAAATCGGAAAAGAAGGCATTCAAAAATAACAAAGGAAGAAAAGCCTACATCGCATGGGAAGACAACTGCATGGATTCATCAGATGAATCAGAGGATGAAGAAGCTCAAGTTGCATTAATGGCTGATCATGAAAGCGAGAATGAAAACGAGGTATGCTTCAAGGTACGGGGGTCAGATTGGTACCTTGACAGCGGATGCTCAAAGCACATGACTGGAGATATTACAAAGTTCCTAACTCTTACCCCCAGATCAAGCAGTCATGTGACTTATGGTGACAATAACAGAGGAAGAATCCTTGGTGAAGGTAAAGTTGGTAAAGACTTATCTACTGCTATTGATAATGTGCTCTATGTTGAAGGTCTTAAACATAATCTTTTAAGCATTAGCCAACTTTGTGATAAAGGAAATAGAGTAATATTTGACTCAGGTTCATGCATCATTGAAGATAAACAAAGTAAACAAGTTAGAATGATAGGAAATAGAGTAGAAAACATATACATGATGAGTTTAGATAGTGTTTCATCACATAATGCATGTTGCCTCATTAGTAAGGAAGAAAACTCTTGGTTATGGCACCGTAGGACAGCTCATATTCATATGGATCATCTTAACAAGCTAGTGTCTAAAGATCTAGTTAGTGGTTTGCCTAATATCAAGTTTGAAAAAGATAAATTGTGTGATGCATGCCAAAAGGGTAAACAGGTAAAAGTGTCCTTTAAATCAAAGAATATTGTGTCTACTAACAAACCTTTGCAGCTGTTACACATGGATCTATTTGGTCCCTCAAGGACAAAAAGTTATGGTGGAAATTACTATGCTCTAGTTATAGTAGATGATTATTCAAGGTATACCTGGACTCTCTTTCTGGCAAATAAGAGCGAAGCTTTTGGAGCATTCAAAAAGCTTGCTCGCAGCATTCAAAATGAGAAAGAATTGAAGATTGTCTCAATTCGATCTGATCACGGTGGAGAATTTGAAAATGAAAAATTCGAAATCCTATGTGAAGAACTTGGTATAAATCACAACTTCTCAGCACCTAGAACTCCTCAACAAAATGGAGTTGTTGAAAGGAAAAATCGATCATTGGAGGAACTTGCCAGAACAATGTTAAATGATCATGACATCCCAAAATATTTTTGGGCGGATGCTGTAAGTACTGCTTGTTATGTTATGAATAGAGTTCTAATTAGGCCTATTTTAAAGAAAACCCCCTATGAACTTTACAAGGGGAGAAAACCAAATATTTCACACCTTCACACCTTTGGTTGCAAATGTTTTGTATTGAATAATGGAAAAGACAACCTAGGTAAATTCGATGCTAAAGCTGATGAAGGAATTTTTCTTGGTTACTCTTTATCTAGCAAGGCCTTTAGAATTTTTAATAAAAGAAATAAGGTAATTGAGGAATCTGTACATGTTACATTTGATGAAACTAACCCCAAAAGGCTGGGAAAGGTTATTGATATTGCAGATGAATCTGAAGAGTTAGAGATAGGTGAGAAGAAGAAAGAAGAAGAAACAAAAACCACCCCTCAAGAGAAGTCAGAAGAAGGATCAAGCAGTGAACTTCCCAAGGAATGGAGAATCCCAAGGGATCACTCGCTTGAAAATGTCATAGGTGATGTAACTAAAGGGGTAACTACTCGTAACTCTCTTCGAAATGCATGTAATCATATGGCTTTCGTATCTCAAATTGAACTTAGAAATATAGATGAAGCCGTAGTTGATGAACATTGGACTATTGCTATGCAAGAAGAGTTAAATCAGTTTGAAAGAAACGAAGTGTGGGATCTAGTTCCTAGACCTGATAAACACCAGATAATAGGCACAAAATGGGTGTTTAAAAACAAGCTAGACGAATCAGGTATAATAATTAGGAACAAAGCTAGACTAGTTGCTAAAGGTTATAATCAAGAAGAAGGAATAGACTATGATGAAACGTATGCTCCTGTAGCTAGATTAGAAGCTATTCGCATGTTACTTGCTTTTGCATCAATCATGGATTTTAAATTGTATCAGATGGATGTTAAGAGCGCTTTCTTAAATGGTTTTATCCAAGAAGAAGTATATGTTGAACAACCTCCTGGTTTTGAAAATTTCGAAAAACCAGACCATGTTTTTAAACTCAAAAAGGCTCTATATGGTCTGAAGCAAGCTCCCAGAGCTTGGTACGAAAGATTGAGCAAATTCCTACTCAATCATGATTTTCAAAGAGGAAAAGTTGACACTACACTTTTTATAAAAAGGTCAAAAGATGACATCTTACTCGTGCAAATTTATGTGGATGATATTATTTTCGGTGCTACTAATGAATTGCTTTGCAAAGAATTTTCAAGTATTATGCAGAATGAATTTGAAATGTCAATGATGGGAGAACTCAACTTCTTCCTTGGGCTTCAAATAAAACAAACAAACAACGGCATCTTCATATCTCAATCAAAGTACTGCAAAGAACTACTCAAAAGATTCGAAATGGACAAAGCAAAAGAAATGTCCACACCAATGAGCACCTCATGCTACTTGGACAAAGATGAAGAAGGTAAACCGGTAGAACTAAGCAAATATCGAGGTATGATTGGCTCTCTTCTCTACTTAACTGCTAGTAGACCGGACATCATGTTTAGTGTTTGCATGTGTGCTAGGTATCAAGCAAATCCAAAAGAGTCACATTTAGTAGCTGTCAAAAGAATAATGAGATATCTGGTAGGCACTCAAAATGTTGGTCTATGGTACCCAAAAGGCGCCACATGTAGTCTTATTGGATATTCAGATTCTGACTTTGCAGGATGTAAGTTGGACAGAAAAAGCACTAGTGGAACATGTCACATACTAGGTAGTGCATTAGTCTCATGGCACAGTAAGAAACAAGTCAGTGTCGCACTGTCAACTGCTGAAGCAGAATATGTTGCAGCAGGGAGTTGTTGTGCACAAATCCTCTGGATGAAGCAACAACTTCTTGACTATGGTATAGATCTAGATCATATCCCTATAAAATGCGATAATACCAGCGCTATCAGTCTTACAAAGAACCCCGTCCAACACTCTAGGACCAAGCATATAGAGATAAGACACCATTTTCTTAGAGATCATGTCCAAAAAGGGGATTGTGTAATCGAATTTGTGGAATCGGCAAAACAGCTAGCTGATATTTTTACAAAACCTTTACAAAAAGAAAACTTCTTCTTCATTCGAAGAGAACTTGGAATCATTGATTCCTCTTCATGCTGTTAGATTCGCATTTTTTATTACATGTTGCCCTCTTTGATCATGACAAAAAGGGGGAGAAGAATAGAGTTTTTAATATTTAGAATAAAGTTTTAATATTCAGCATGCATTTGCATTTACTTGCATACAGTCAATAAAACAGGGGGAGCATCATGATAGGGGGGAGTATCATATACATTATCTGTTTGAACTAACCTCCCACCTTGAGATGAGTTAATGTTTTGTCATCATCAAAAAGGGGGAGAATGTGGATACCTTGTGTTGCAGGTAACCTGATATTGCAGGATGTGTTTTGATGATGAAAAAGACAAAGGTAAGATTGACGGTCAAAGTCAATAAAAGTGACTAAACGTCAAAGTCACAATCCAAGACAAGCAAGCCAAGAACTGAAGATTCAAGTTTAAGGGTAGTCCTTAAAAATAAGGGTAGTCCTTAGGGTTTGGGTGTGTCTTAGGAAAAAGTGTAAGCTCTTTCAAAGGTCAGCTCGTATCTCAAAGTCTCACACACTCACAAAGTTTTTTAAAGTTGCATGCATATTTACGTAAACATTCTTATCACCTTTATAAATAACAAAATCGATTTCCTCATGCATAAACAAATATCAAAATCGATTTTCAAGTAAATAGAAATGATAGAATCGATTGTCAGGCCATGTTTTTCAATACACAAATCGATTTCTGAGCCAAATAATTTTTAAGGGAAGAATCGATTCCCAATCTTTTGCAAACAACTGAGAATCGATTCCCACTTGTCTCAGGCAAGCTGAAATCGATTCCTACATATTTTCACTTAGTATAGAATCGATTCCTAGCTTTCCATGGCACTCAAGAATCGATTTCCCATATTTTCCAAACAAAGATAAATCGATTCCTCACCTAAATAAATCGATTCCTAGATCAAATACATTTTAACAAAGAATCGATTCCTACATTATTTTTAACGTAAAAATGAATTCCTCATAGCCTATAAATAGGCAGTGCTTCACGATTCATTTTACACAACACACAACTCAACCCACTTGCATGAAACAGAAAACTCTTGAGAAAACTCTTCACGCTTATACTTTTGCTCGTCACGTACCGTTGGTCTGTCTGAGCTGATCTGTTGCTAAGAGTTAGTTGGGGTTGTATTCTTCAAGTTGTAATATCTGCCTACACTAGAGGTATTTCTGCATTTACAATTGTTTATTATTTAATTGTTGTGTTTTGTTCTAGGGAGTGGGGTATCTCTCTAGGGTAGCTGCATGTACTAGGAAGTGGGGTATCTTTCTAGGGCAGTTGATTATAACAGGGGTGGGGTATCTCTTGTTATTGTTATATTAGATCTGAGGGCTCTCTATAGGTGGGGTATCCTAGGAGGAGAGTGCCTGAGTCTGTAAAGGTTTTCCAAGGCACCTGTAAGCCTTGTTGTGTTAGTGGAAAATCTCACAAGGGTGTGAGGACTGGACGTAGGTCACTAGGAGGTGACCGAACCAGGATAAATCTCTGCGTGCTTTACTGCTTTCCTGCTTTACTGTTATACCGCTTTACTGCTTTATATTCTAATTCCTTCGCTTCCACTTAACCTGCGCGAAAATTGATCTAAGTCATTGAAAAGGGGAAAAACGTTTTTGAAAGATCTGAAAAGTTTTTAAATCTCAATTCACCCCCCCCCTCTTGAGACTGAAGCCACTTGGTAACAACAGTGCTAATGGGGAAGCCATCTTGGGATAATTTGTGGGCCATCAAGACAATCTTAAGAAGCTTTGAATTGGTTTCCGGTTTGCGTGTGAATTTTCATAAGAGCAAGATCATTGGTATTAACACTTCCGAGGAATTTCTTGATTCCGCTTCTACTTTCCTTCATTGTAAAACGGAGTCCTTCCCATTCAAGTTCTTATGGATTCCGGTTGGGGCTAATCCGACTAGGGAAACAACGTGGAAGCCGGTGCTTGATATACTTAGAAAAAGGTTAGCTTCATGGAAGGGGCACCATCTTTCAATTGGAGGTAGAGTCACTCTTATTAATTCGGTGCTAAATAGTTTCCCATTGTATTTCTTTTCTTTTTACAAAGCACTGAAGTTGGTTATTAATGCGATGGTCAAATTTCAAAGAGATTTTTTTGTGGCAAATCATTGATGGAGATAGGGGCATGTATTGGGTGGCTTGGGACAAGGTTTCTAAACCGAAGAATGAAGGAGGCCTCGGTATCAAAAATTTAGAATTATTTAATGTGGCTCTTTTAAGTAAGTGGAAGTGGAGGGCTCTTGTTGATGATATCGCTCCTTGGAAAGGTTTATTATTTCATAGATATGGAAGTTTCAAGGATGCTTTTATACAATGGTCGGAGGGTGCTTTAAGAAGAGGTGTTGTTGGTTCTATTTGGTGGCGAGATTTGTTGTTGCTTGATCTCGCATTTTCTCCTCTAGTTACATTCAGTCAGCAGGCTTTTCGCAGGATGGGGAATGGTGCATCGTCGTATTTTTGGGATGATGTGTGGCTGGGAACTTCTTCTTTTTCTCGGCTTTTTCCTTCTCTTTGGGCGGGGCGTGAATCCAGACGTGTGGTTGTGCGGGACTTCGGAGGGTGGCGGGATGGAGTTTGGCGTTGGAATGAGTCTTGGTTGGTTTCTCAATTTCGTATCAATCAAATGGAGGCTGCAAATATTCAGCAGATTTTGGTCCCTGTGACTCTTGCTCAAGAGATTGAGGATAGTTGGGTGTGGAAGCTTGAGGCTTCAAAAAAAATTTTCGTTCGTTCTTGTTATAAAGAGTTGCTTCGGGAGGTAATGGGGAGCGATCAAAATGATTTACATAAGCTGTTGGACAAATTATGGAGATGTGTCGCTCCCTCTAAGGTTATTGTTTTTGGATGGCGATTACTTAGGGACTCATTGCCAACTCGTGGAAATTTACGACACCGGCTTGTTATCGCATCGGATGCTGATACTCTTTGTCCTCTGTGTTGGACCAAAGCTGAATCGCAGCTTCACCTTTTTTTGAACTGCACTTTTGCATCGGATATTTGGTCGCGGGTGTCTGCTTGGCTTAAGATCGATCACGTGGGGTCCAACAACTTGATCGATCATTGTCTTTGGTGGGGGAAGCTGTCTAGAGGCAAAAAGGCTAAGCAAACAAAGCACTTAATTTGGTTGACTACTTGTTGGAGCATTTGGTTGGCTAGGAATGCTCTTATCTTCAAGACCGAGGATCCCAACATTGACTCTACTTTTTCTCGCATCAAGCAGTTAACTTGGAGTTGGTTGGTTTATAGATCTCATTGGAATTTAAATTTTTGTATTTCTGCTTGGTGGCTTGATCCACTTCATTGCCTAAACAATATGTTTGGGTTCGGGCACCCCTAATGCTTTATCAATGAAGTATTGCTTATTAAAAAAATCAAACATATCACAATCAATAAAGTGCATCAAACCACAAAGAAAGAAGATGGAGACAAAAGAAAAAAAGAAAAAAATATAGTGATTTCTTTTTGTAAACAACAATTAAACATGTTAAAGTTAGAAACTTATATACAACTCAACTTTCAAAAATTATATTTTAAGACATGGAAGCAAATAGTTTCAAGTACCATTATAAGTTTCTAACACCAAATTACTCTTTCCCTTAACAACCCCATTATCCATCAATTAAGTTGGAATGTGTTGAACCAAGGTCAAACACTCTTTGTTTTGTATGATAACAAATTACAATCTGTCTACTAATGGATACAGTTGAACAAGAGTACAGGACATGAATCAAAGAGCATGATATCTTCATGAATCAAAAGAAGGATATCTTAAAGTATAGCGGCTTGAAGGAGAAGCTACTATGGCGTTCAAAAACTATGTGTTAATTTGCTTTTGATAGGACACCGTGTAAGATCCTATCACTTTCGTTCTATAACTTTTGTAGTTGAGAGATGATTTTTTAAATTATAACTGTTGTGTTAAGCTTGAAAAAAATCTTTTATATAAAAGCCTAATAGGTAGGCACATAGCATGAGAAAATGGTTTTTGCAAAGTTAAGAAGAAAATCGATTTTAAGGCCCTTTTATAAAGCTAGAAATCGATTTCTAGCTTCCTTGTTTAAAGTAAGAAATCGATTTCCCTCCTTCTGTTAAGGCTAGGAATCGATTTCTCACTTCCTTGTGTAAAACTATAATCGATTCCTCACTCCTTTCTTAAAAAGGAAAATCGATTCCTCACCTGTTTCCCACAGGCAATAAATCGATTCTCCTCTTGCTATTGTGAAGCACAAAAATCGATTTCCTCCTTATTTTAACAAGCCAATAATCGATTTTCAACTTCCTATTTCTCAAGAAATGAATCGATTTCCATACACTCCTTTTTAAGCAAATAACCGATTCCCTTCTTATTTCAACGGTCACATTTTGACTAAATAAATCGATTTACATTCCATTTGTTTCAAGTAAGGAATCGATTCACTACTCACCTTTTTTACGTGAAAAATTGTTCCAACGGTCATATTTCTACAAACCCTATAAATAGGCACTTAGGGTTTTTCACGTAAGAGTGAATACAACGCACAACTCAAAAATCAAAGAAAAGAACTCTCACCGTCATATTGTTTCTTCAAGTTCTTCATCGTTAAATGCAAATCACTCATCTCTCACAACTAGTATACTGTTATACTGCTTGAGTGATTGAATCATAGTTTTTCAGTTGTGTTCATCTATTACTTGGTTGTTGTGAAGTCCTGGGAAGTGTTCTTGGGTAATTCAATCGGGGAGATTGAGTTGTTAGCGAAATCCTTAGCGGGGAGCTTGGGTTCTCAATTTGGGGAAAATTGAGATTGGTGTGGTAGCTATAGGGAAGTTGCTTGCTTGTAAGACGTTGAAGAAGCTCTTCTCATATAGTGGTTTTATCAGGTCCAAAGGTTGCAAAGCCGGAGACCGAGGATGTAGGGCTTTTATCCCGAACCTCGTAAAAATTACGGTGTATCTCTTTCCCTTCTCTTTACTTTGTTTTTCGTTTATATTTGTTTATTGTTATATTTGATATCATTGCGTTGCATTCAATATCACTATTTGTTTATCGTTATATTTGATAATAGTGTGGTTAGCTTTCAATATCACTGTAACTGGTTCTGTCATAGTGATAGCTTGCTTAGGTATTGCATATAGTTTAAATCCTATTTTTCGCATTCGATTTAAACGTGCATCGTTAAGTTTTTGAAAATTAAAAAGACTTCAATTTTAGCGTATAACTTTATTCACCCCCCCCTCTAAGGTTATCATATAGTCCAACAATTGGTATCAGAGCTAGAAATTGCATATATAGCTTAACATTTCGCAATTTTATTTTATTTATTTATTTTTGATCATGGGTTCATTTATGAAAGAGGGGATGTCCTTCAATAGGCCACCCCTGTTCGATGGGATTAACTATGACTATTGGAGTAGTCGAATGAAATGTCATGTGCATGCTATAGATTTCACTTTATGGAGGATCATTGTTGATGGACCACTTATTCCTATGAGAATCAAAATTACTAAACCTGGTGTTGCTGTTGACGAAGATACTACTAAATCTCAAGCTACTGGTAAAGCTGAGGAAGTACCTATTGAAGATATCTACGCCATTGCCTTGAGTGAGCTGAGAAAGTCTGAGTTAGATAAAATATCTCTAAATGCCAAAGCAATGAACATTCTTCACTTATCTCTATGTGAAGAAGAGTATGGAAGGGTAAAAGGTTGTCAGACGGCAAAAGAAATTTGGGACTGTTTGGAAGCAACACATGTTGGCACGAGTCAAGTGAAAGATACAAAAATTAGAGTTCTCACTTCTTAGTATGGAGCTTTCAAAATGAAGGAAGGTGAATATGTTGCAGCTATGCACCAAAGATTAAATCTGATAGTGAATAACTTGAGAGCACTTGGGAAGAAGTATTCAACAAAAGATTTGAATGGGAAGATTCTTGCATCCTTGACTAGTGAGTTCTTTCCTAAGACTTGTGCCATCACTGAAGCCAAAAATATTGGGACTTTACCTCAAGAAGACTTGATTGGTTCACTTCTTGCATTTGAGGTGGTGTTGGCCGCTAAAAAGGCTCAAGAAAAAGAAGCGGTCAAAGAAAGGAAGTCTCTTGCTCTTGCTGCTAAGACTCCTAAGATGGCAAGGAAAGAGGTTGAGTCTGATGAAGAATCAGATGATGAAGACATGGCTATGTTTGCCAAGAAATTCAAAAAATTCATGAGACTCAACAAGCTTGGAAAGGGTGACTATTCAAAGAAATCTGGGTACAACAAAGAAGACAGTTATGAGAGAAGAGATGATGAACCAAAATGTTTTGAATGCAACAAACTGGGTCATCTCAAAGTAAATTGTCCTAAGCTAAAATCCAAGTACCAACAAAAGAAAGCCATGAAGGCTACATGGGACAACACAGATACTGATGGTGATACAGATGAAGAAGAGGAGGTTGCAAATGATGTTTGTCTTATGGCAAATGACACACCTGAGGCTACATGGGACAATGTTGACACTGATAGTGAAACAGATGAAGAAGAGAAGGCTGCCAATGTTGTTTGTCTTATGGAAAATGACACCCCTAAGGTAATCCTTACTAACCATAGTCTTTCTGATTCACTTGAGCATGATGATTTATTTGATGATGTGTGTAGTAGTCAAGATTTGAGTGAGGCTTTTGAAACTCTTTATAATGAACATGAAACTCTTTTGGTAAAATCTAAGAATTTGACAAAGAGCAACAAAAGTATGCTCACTCAAATTGAGACTCTTGAGAATGAGGTAGCTAAGTTGAAGAATGAGCTACATAAAACTAAACCTTTCAACCTTGAGCTTCTTGAGCTTAAACAAAATTTTGAAAAATTCAAGGTTGAAAATGAAATTTTGAAAGAATCTTTAAAAAATTTTGAGGTAGGTGAAAAGATCTTAACCAAGATACTTCACTCCCAACATGAATATGTTGATAGGAGAGGTATTGGGTATGAAGGTAATTCCACCTCCTCTGTTTTGAAAAAGAAAGTGATTTTTGTAGCTGCCACCTCAAGTAAGACACCTACTGTTTTCTCTTGCACTTATGTCAAAAAGGGAACCATAGCTCTCATAGATGCCCTATTCGTAGATTGTGTGAGCTTGGTACCCTTATACCTGCTTGTAAGAAACCAAGGTGGATTGTGAAAACAAACCCCTTGATGACTAACCCCCAAGGACCCAACAAAATTTGGGTACCTCGTACTAGTTGTTAATGTTCCTTTTGCAGGTTGGTCAGTCATCCAAGAAGAAAAATGTGTGGATGGTTGATATTGGATGCTCAAGGCATATAACTGGTGATGCTTCACTATTCCTGAAGTTGAGCAACAAAGCTAGTGGATCTGTAAAATTTGTCAACAATGAATCTGCTCAAGTAATAGGTAAAGGTTGTGTGGGTAAGGAAAACACAATCAAAATTAAAAATGCTTTACTAGTTGATGGTGTGAAATTTAACTTGCTA
Source organism: Astragalus membranaceus (assembly GCA_039519185.1). Classification (NCBI taxonomy): domain Eukaryota; kingdom Viridiplantae; phylum Streptophyta; class Magnoliopsida; order Fabales; family Fabaceae; genus Astragalus; species Astragalus membranaceus. The sequence goes on along the minus strand of CM076851.1, from coordinate 23,201,910 downwards.
AGTGTTAGCCAATTATGTGATAGTGATTTTGATGTGCATCTTTTTGTTGATAAATGTGTTATTACTCATAGAACTTCTAAACTTTATATTAATGGCTTTCGAGAAAATAATGTATATTATGTTGATTTTGATAATGTGAGTAATGATATTGTATGCATGCCTTCCTTTATTGATGATGTGGATCTGTGGCATAGACGTCTAGGACATGCTAGTATAGAACATTTATCTAGGTTGAGTAATGTAGCGACCGAAAAATCCGGGTGAGGATTCCTCGAAGGTTCAAAAATGAAGCCGCCACCAAAGTTTAGTTTAAGGGCAAATATTGGAAAATCCCTTTTGGAATGGATAAGGGTCCTTGAGACCAGATAAGGGTTCGGGAGTCGGTTATGCGTGGGGAAGGTATTAGCACCCCACGACATCCTTCCTAATAAAGGTTACCTGCTGTTGAGTCATTATTATATGATGATTTTCATTCAGTTTGCAACCAAAATGTCGGTGGTTTATTGTTTGATTGAGCCAATTGCTAAGGGTTTTAGCATAATTTTAGTTTTTTGTAACAAGTGTGGAGCTGTAACAAAATGTATGAAAAACCTTCAATTTGATGTGGCGTTTCCTAGCGAACCAGACACTTGCCTAGTGACGAAACGGAGAAAAGAAGAAAGGAAAAAGATCATACAGCCTTCGCACCAAGTAGCCAGAACGATCGCGCCACGACCAAACTTTCTGGAGAAAGTCGCGACGCGACCAGGCACCATCGCGATGCGATGCGTGGCCGAAGCTTTGGTTAAAATATCAGTTTTGCGTTTTCTGAATTCTCTCTTCGGCTTGGGAACGATTCTAGGGTTTGGAGCAGCAGCTGGAGATGATTTTGGGGCCTTCCCAACACCTTGGGAACAAGGGTTTTGAGGTTCTCATGGATCCATCTCTATGTAATCTTCTTCTACTATTTAATCTTATCCCTTTTATGCCCTTGTATGAATGCTTTGTTATGGTCAAGTCAAGTTTTCATTCATTTTATCCATTGCCTATGCCTTATGTTCTTAACGCTTTACAAGTACACATGATATTTGTATCGATCTAGGTTTATCATCACCATAGGAATGTGGGTTGTTTGCTGGAAATTGGGGCTTAGGTCACGACTTGAATTATCATAGGAATATGTAATTGGGTTTCGTGAATTCTTATTTCATTCGGTCGCCATTGATGATCGTAAGAGTGAGAATTTGTGTGAGTGAATTCTTTATTTCTTGAGTTTATTGCTTTACTTATTGGCATGAATCACCTAAGGAATTAGGGTATCTCTTTAGGTAAAAGGGGCTTTGAGGCAAGGGATTGTCCTTAGCCTAATTTAGTGAATTGAATCGGATAATTTGGATAATTACTTTGAGAGTGGCTGAAGGTCATATAAGAGTAGAGGGGAGATGAGTCAATCCCAATTCGCTTCTATCTTACTTTATGTTATTGCACTTTCTAGTTCGTTGTTACAATAAACCAATTCTATCACAAGTATCACGACTTAGAATTAACAAATTGCCTATTGATAAAGAATCGCAATCCCTGTGGAATCGACCGGTTACTTACCGTATTTTATTACTTGCGACGACAATTGGTACACTTGCCAAAAGTCTTAACACCTGCTAACTAGTTGTAGGAAAGAATATTAATTTTGAAAATATTTATTTTACCCTTTTCTTGTGAATTAAAGGAAACTAAGAGAATGAAAAGACTTGATATTTTTTGAATTGAAGAAAATGATTGTTTAGGGAAAGACTAAAAAAGGTTTTTTATTAGTGCATTTGACAGAGGTCGGCCGCCCTCTGCTCCTACGTATCTCCTGGTAGTGAATCAAATCACACCTAGTTCTTGGGTAGAAAATGGTTTGTTGGTTGGTATTTTTTTAATATAGGGTTTTAGGATTATTGAGCTGTACAGCTCATTCATCCTAGAACGCTGACTAACCCGTCTGTACAGTCGATTTAGTCCCCTATTTTATAAAAATGGAGTTTTTGGAGTTTGGAAAATGGTTTGATGTGCGTTGGTTTGATTTTATTGGAATAGGGATTTTAGGACTCTTGAGCCGTACAGCTCATTCATCCTAGAACGCTGACTAACCCGACTGTACGGCCGACTTAGTCCCCTATTTTGAAATTTTGATTTTTAAGAGAAAAAAATGATTTGATAGGTATTTTAGGATCCTTGACCCGTACGGCCCATTCATTCTAAAACGATGACTAACCCAGTCGTACGGCTGACTTAATCCCCTATTTTTGAAGATTTGATTTTTTGGGAAGAAAGAGAAAAATGATATGTATATTTGTATTTTTTGACATTATTCATTTTAAGTATGTATTTTAGGACTCTTAAGCCGTACGACTTATTCATCCTAAAACGATGACTAACCCGGCCGTACGGCCGACTTAATCCCCTAAAAAAATGAAATAACGAGGTGGATTGTAATAATGGAAACAGGGGTACAATTAGCAGCGAAGGGTTGTATTATTAAAACTGGGGGGGAGTTAGCGAGCCCAATTCGTATTTTGTGAACTGCCCTGCGTAAAAAATGGGCTTGCGTAGGGGGGTGTATAATGGAATTCGTGGGGTGCGAACAATAATCAGAATTTTAAAATTTAAAACAAAAAAAGGCCTATATAAGAGGAAACAAAATATTTGCTGGAACCCTAATTCATTTTCATCACCTCAGCGCCGCATCCAAAACGGGGAGAGAGAGAGAGAGAGAGAGAGAGAAGTTGCGAGATTTTCGGCGAGAGAGAGAGAGAGAGTTCATGGAGAGAGAAAGAGATTTACGGAGAGAGAGAGGGAAGAGGGGCTTCGTGGAGAGGGTTGAGAGATGGGGGATTCGTGGTGGTCAGGCACGGCGTTCCGTCGCCATTAACGACGACCCTGTGGTGCTGCTACGGCGAAGGGACGGCGACTACGGCTGCGACGGTAATGGTTGAACGCTGCGACAGGGATGTGATGGAGATGACCACCATATGGTGGTCATTTGTTTCTGGTTCGGTTTTGATTGCGAATGCACAGAAAAGATAAGAGGGGCTTCGACGGGTGTGGGGGTTGTACGCGAAGGGACGACAGCGACTATGGGTGGTTCACGGCCAACGACGACGCGCTTTGGGGAGAACGACCTCTGTCTACGGTGGTCGGAGCTAAAACGGTAATTTTCTGATTCTATTTTTTTTATATCTTTTTCTCTTCCCCTAGTCTATTTCTTCTACTGGTTCTTTTCTATCATTTTTACGGATCTAAACTTGCACTATTTACATAGAAAAAAATTATGTTTGTTCATTATGCTTCTTGTAGCAGTGGAAACTTGTTCTTGCCTTTTTTGTTTATGATCCTTTTAGGAACCTAATATGTTCATAGTTCTAATTTGAATCCTAATTTGTTCATAGCACTAATATCCACAGCACCAACATTTCTAACAAAAACATAAACTGAACCTATTCTAAGTTTTATAACTATTGCTATTTTTGTTTTTTAAAGAACTAATTCTGAAACAATAAATTTTTACAACTGAGCCTATTTCAAGTTGATAACTACTCCTACTAATGAAACAAAAGTAAAACGACTTTTAAAAGCAAACTAATTTGACCAACCTTTTTTCCAGCCTCTGAAAATTCTCCAATTGTTTGCTCTGCTACTGCTGCTCCTTTTACTGCTCTTGCCTTTTCTTGCTTCTCAGAATTTCGAAACTCTGTACTTTGGTGATTAGGGTTTCGGTGTGAAGCCCAAATCATTTTGGTGATTTCTGAATCTGAATTTTCTGTGAATTCTGTGTCTGAATTCGGGTGTTTTTGTGTCTGTCCATTGTTGTGTTTTCTCCGTGTTCTTTTATAGGCACCAATTAGGTTTTTTGCCACGAATTTCTGATTTTGACCTAATTTTGTTTCCTTTTTTACAAGTTTTGGGCTTGGGTTGGAGAAGATGGATAACTTGGTGTTCAAGGAGGGTGGTGAAGGCGCAGCTGCTGCCTTATTCCCTCCTTTTTTGTATTTTTATTGACTTTTTTATGTATTTTCGGATTTTATATTTTTTGTATTTTTCGATTTTTATTTTGTATTATTTTTGGACCTTTGGACATTGTAATATTATTTTTTGTAATTTTTCATTTCTTTTCGTTTTTTATTAATTATTGTGTTAAATAAAATGTTTTATTAATTCTGCTGTTATTGTATATTTTTTAATTATTGTAATTTTATTATTTTTGTATTTTTGGATAACTGTAAATAAATAAACAAACAATGGATTACGTTGAGCCAAATGATAATAAGAAACTGGGCCCAATAAGATAACATTCTAGTTTAGGCCCAAATCGCGTTTTAAAACAATACTCGATCGAATTAGGGGTCATAATTAGGCCCAATTACATGAATTTCATTTAGGCCTGAACACACAAATAAAAGCCTAGTTACACAAATGATAATGTCAGGCCCAGAATTACTAACATTAGGCCCAATTAGAGAAACCACTAAAATCTGGCCCAAAATGTTAGACATATACCCGATTAGACAAAACGGTCTAAATTAAAACAAGACAGCACTCGAAATGTCGTTCTCGTAATGATATGGACTTGTGACACGGGGGCTAAAACAATTGAGATAAATGATCGGAAAAAATTGGGGTATAACAGCTGCCCCTCTTTATTTATATTTTACTAGAAAAGGTGAATGATTTTCTGATTTTCGTAGTAGAAATAAAAATAAAGATAGAATAGACGCTGATTTTGTCCGCTTTGGGGGAAGATGAGTTAGGGAAATGAGAGACGATTAACACTTGGCGTGTTAACCGAGAATAATAAAGAAGGATCACTGGGGATCTGAAGGAGCACTGAGGCTGTGATGGTGTAATTCGCAGTCGATGCTTGGCGCATTGATTTAAATTAAACTGAAGGACCGACGGGGTCTGAGGGGCATGCCTAAGCCTGATGGACAAATGGGTCTGATGGAGCGCGAACTAGAAATAGTACTAGTAAAACGGTCTGCTTGGGGGTGGCCTTTTTTCGAGCGGCCGTGGGGGCAAGATCAGGCCGTGGACCTGATTTACTCACCTAGAAGGACGTGCACTGTGTTTTTTAGGCGGACACAGCTAGTCTGAAGGACCTGGGGTCGGATGATCCGTCGCGCTCAGTGTCGACATAGTGATCTGAAGGTAGAGTTCGAAGTTGTTGCTTTGACATATTAGTTCGAACTAAACTGAAGGACCTGGGGTCGGATGATCCGTCGGTTGCTCGATAACTCGACGTGCGATCTGGAATGAAGGACCATTGATGGTCTGAAGGAGCGCTTGGGCTCTGAAGGACCACTAGGGGTCTGGGACTCTGAATTATGATATGAGACCAGTGCTTGGAGCACTGACTTTGAGGGAACAAACTATTGGGATTGACACATGGCGTACTTGCCTAGAACATATCTAATGAATGCATTTACCTGAGAAGGGAAAAGCTATCTATATTTGGCATGTCTAAAAATGCGATGAATGATGCATGCGTGCAATATAGGTATGTGAAATGGTAGGTGTCCGATGGGATGAATGAAACGTGGCAGATGATGTGAGTTGAAGTTGGTGGAACATGGAGGTTGACAAACAACGTATGTGAATGCAGATAAGATATGAATGTGATTGTGCTGATTAATGATGAATGCAATGGAATGAGTGATTTTTCCTCTTTTTGCTTTTTTACCTTTCCTTTTTTTTTCTTAGTATATAATGAGTGTATGAAATGCAAAGTGCGAATGTGACGCAAATGTAATGCTTTGATGCGAATGCCATGGTGGATAAAGGAAAACATGCGAATGCATGGTATAATGATATGATTATTGATGTAAAAAAAAATTTGGCAAACGATGAGACCGGCACTTGACACAGCTATCGAAGCAAACAATGTTATACATGTGACGAACGTGCAATGATTGGTATCTGGTGGGATGATGAATGAAATGGGTATACCATGGGTGTTGAACCTGATGGGATGGGATGAGAAAGTTGACAAACGGTTGTATGCGGATGCAGATAAGATATGAATGCAATTGTACTGCTTAGATGCAGGTGCTACGATGAAATACATGGTTGCATGATGGAATGATTTATGCTTTGGTGGGGGTAATGAATGCAATGTGGATCATTTTTTTCTCTTTTGGCTTTTCTTTTTTGCTTTTTTTTTGTCTCTTTTTTTGGCTTTTCTTTTTGGGCCTCTATTTTTTGCTGGTCCTTCAACTCACAGGACTTCCGGCATGGGGTTACGAGGCTATCAAGTGCATTCGTACTGCTAGGTCAATTGCACATGACTGGGACTTATCATTTGAGATGATCACGCATTTATTGCTCTATTCCCGCGGTTCCTTTCTTCCTTATAGGTATTTTAATGGAAGACTATATCTCTTCTGTGATTCTCGGAAATTTCGTAATGATTGTAATGCTTTTGATTATGCCACATGTTTCACAATTCAGTATCAATTATCACAAAACATCATTTCAAAAATAGACGAAAGTAAAAAGAAAGGAAAGTGTTTGATATTGACATTGAAGTCCAAATGTGCAGAAGGCACACCGACTTAAGATTACGTCAGGAATTTCATTGAAAGAATAGGAAAGCTGAAATACTAAGCAGACTTCTCGGTAGTTAGTGTCCTTGAAGTAACGGTGCCGGCCACCCATGTTCATGACCTTGATCACTCATCATCCGACTTTTGGAAGTGTTGATTGCCTCAATGTTTGTTTAGTCCAACTTCCTGACCCTAATTTTTGCCTGGATTGTCCCTTTTGGATTTTCAATCCACCGGATCGCTCTAACTTTTGCCTAGACCGCCTTTCCGGGTTTTCAACCTAGCGAGCTTATTTTTGCTTAGCTCATCTTTCTCATTTATCTATACTCCTTTTTTAGGCAGAGTTCACTGGGAGTGGGAGGTCTTCCCCATCCATTTTTGTGAGAATTAATGCTCCTCCAGAGAATGATTTCTTTACCACGTAAGGTCCTTCATAATTCGGGGTCCATCTTCTGCGGGAATCCCTTTGGGTGAGTATGATTTCCTTGGACACCAAGTCTCCTTAAAATTAATGAGGATGAACCTTCTTCTGTTAAGCTTTCTTTGTTCTTTTCCGATATGACATAAGACAACCATTCTTTTGTTTGATGAGGTTTAATCGAAGTACTACTCCCATCGTACGGGGTTGCCCCTGTTGAAGTATGAAACGAGGTCTGATCCCCATGTAAGGTGAAAAGTCACTATCATCCCTGATATTCTTTGTTTGTCCTCGCAACTGCCCCATTCATTTTTTGGGCGGTATGGGGAAGGATCATGATGCTAGACTTGGAGTCCTAACATTGTCCTTTCACCACTGTCTGTGATGATCCTTTTGGAAGGCTGTAACGGCAGACCAAATTCCAGATTTGTTACACCAGTGGGCATCTTATGTCAAACAAGGTGATGCAAGCGAATTTTCTTGATTCGCTATCCTTTTGGTGTGATGTTAATTTTAACACCTTTTTATCTTCTTTTGTGCCCAAGTTAATCATTTCGCTTGATTCCACGCGTGGCTGGATCACTTTATCCTTTTGTTCCATTATTCTCATTACCTCTGGAAGAGTTTCCCAGTTATCTTCAACATTTTCCATAGTTTGATTAATGGGGCGATCAAAGTTATGATATGAGTTACCAACGTTGTTATTTTCAAGGACAAGTTATTTAGATCTGCATTAGTAGAAATTGAAGAAGGATAAAAGAAAAAGTAAAGCGAGCAAATGAGTAAAGAAGGAATTTATTGGAGAATTCAAAATGCTATTTTATTAATATTGATACCGGAAAGAAACATGCGTGCCCTTATTGAAATGTCCTAAGGCTTTGGGCGGAACCATAGGATTTGCATTACGTAACATTACTTTGAACTGAAAATCACAAGAAAATCAACAATCTCCCAATTCATAAGTGCTTCAGTTGTAGGACAAAGGCGCATAAGGTTGATGATGCTGTCTTTAGCCCTTTGATCGCCTTCAAAAGCATTGACGGATGACTTCTCATGCCCCTGGCAAAGGGTTAGCACCTCCATTCGGAGCATCCTCATTGAAGCTCAACAATTTGGATTCGATCAGATCATGAATCACATGTTTCAGTGCCTTGCAGTTTTCTACTGAATGCCCAATTGCGCCTGCGTGAAATTCGCATGTGGCGTTCGGGTCATAGCCTCTCGGGAAAGGAGGTTCAATGGGCCTCATCGGGCGGGGGGAGATTAAGTTGTGACTAGTGAGGTGATCGAACATATCTGAGTAGGATGCGGGAATTGGATCAAACTGTACATGTCTCCTTTCTGGGTATTTTGGTGGTTTATGGCTTTTAGTGGTTTGGGTAGAGAAGTGCAGGGCTTGAGGATGGTTTTTTGGAAGTGTAAGAGGCTTTCACTGATCCTGTTATGGAATTGGTTTCCCCTTCATTATTCCTAACAAATCCTGCGAAGGGCTTCTTTGGGTTATTGGTTTCGGCTGAACCGTAAGAAATTTTCCCGTTTCTCATTCCGTTTTCCAACCTTTCCCCTATGGTGATCATGTCTGAGAAGTTAGAGGATACACTTCCAATTAATATGTCATAGAGGGGTGATTGCAACGTATCTATGAACATGGATACCATCTCTTTCTCTAGTAGAGGCGGTGCTACCAGCGCTGCCGATCCTCTCCAACGCTGGGCATACTCCTTGAATGATTCGTTGTTTCTTTTCACCATATTCTGCAACTGTGCTCTATCGGGAGCTATATCGATGTTGTATTTGTACTGCTTTAAGAAATCATCAGCCAGATCTTTCCAACATCGAATGTGGGTGCGTTCCAACTGCATGTACCAGCTTGAGGCTGCCCCGGTCAAGCTGTCCTAAAAGTAATGGACGACCAGTTTGTCGTCGTGTGCAAATGCGGCCATTTTTCTACAATACATAGTCAGATGGCTAGCGGAACAAGTTACCCCTCTGTATTTGTCAAAGTCAGGCACTTTGAACTTGGGTGGGATAATCAAATTAGGAACGAGACACAGATCATATGCATCCCTTGCCCCAACATTGTATCCTTCCACAACCTTTAAACGTTCCTCTAGCATTTGCAGCTTATCTCTTGACTGAGGATTCTTTGTAAGGTGGTCATGAGGAAACCCGCTCATATTGTAGTACGGATGAATCATCGGAACCACGACTGGGTTCGCATTTGGGATATGCGAATGAGAAGGGTCCCCAAGGTTGAGCGTATGAGCTTGACGGCTTGTCAATGGTGGCACGGTGTAGCCCTGTGGAATGATTTGTGGTGTAGTGGTAGAATTTGGGAATTGAACTGGTGGTATCTCTGCACTTTCATTTTGAGCTAAAGGTCCAGCTACTCCCAAAGGTCCTTCCTGTGGATTGGCTTCCATGGTAGGAGGTGCATAACCAGCTGGGAGACCGTAAGGGGGCCATTGGTAGCTCTGGACATTTATTCCAGTGGTATCTGAAGTTCCGGAGCCGGGAGGAGGAGGAAGACTTGTAGCATTGTTCTCAGTATCCCTGCCGAAACACTTTCATCTGCATTTCTTCTCTCGAGGAGTTTCACGAGTTCAACCATTTGATCTTTCAGCACCATCATCTCGCTCATTTGAACTTTTAGTTTTGCAATGTATTCTCTCAGAGCCTGATTATCCTCTTCGGCCATTTTTCTTGCTTGAGAACGAGTCCAGTAGCGATGTTGATGAACCAGCTTGCCCTTTTACTCTCTGTTTATTTTTCAATTTTTTTTACGTAAGTACATGAATGAACGAATGAATGAGCATGAAATGCAAATGTATGATCTCGTGTTACGCCGAGGAAATTGTAAGTTTCTGTTTGACGCAAAACTGAAAGAAACTTACGATTTATTAATGCAAATGTTTGATCCATCTTGTCAGAAAGAAAGTCTTACAATTCCCTGGCGGTCATAGAAATGCATGAAAAATGAAATGTTAATGTGCAATAATAATTTTTTTGCCATGCAAAAAGGAAAAGGTAAAAATGCATGAGGTATGATAAAAAAGAATTTGCCAAAATAACATATGATTTTTTTGAAATTTTTTCCTTAAAGAAGACCGGAAAAATGTATCATTGTTTGTTTGAATGCAGGGGCATGAGGCTCCTTTGTGTCCTACGAGAGTTCCTTAGAGAATAGGTCTAGGGCTTGTCTATTGAGTGAACCTTTCAAAGGGTAGCTCTAAAGAGTCCTACATAAGGTTCCTAGAGCCAACGACCCCAGTTAAGAACACTGATCACAACAATAGGCGAGCTATTAGGAGTGCCAGCATTCTCAAGAGGGACCAAACTCTAGGTGAGACTTTCGTGACCACCCAACAGGACGCCAGTAGGCCATCACTACGCAGTCTTATTCTAACTTAGGTTATTCTCCAGTCCGGGTACAGGACTAATCTCACGTGTGTGCAAAAGTGTGATAGTTGAGTGTGTGAAGGAGCAAAATACCAAGAATACCCCCCAAGCTGCAAAACAAACAAACATATATACAAAAAAGTGGTCTTCTATCCTAGGGTTTTCATTTCACAAAAGAATAATATGCAATAAAAATAAAAGACAAAAAGGGAAAGGTAAAAATACACATTAAATTAACAATTAATCCTACAACTAATTAGACTAGGTTTGACTCTCTAAATTGTCCCCAGTGAAGTCGCCAGCTGTAGCGACCGAAAAATCCGGGTGAGGATTCCTCGAAGGTTCAAAAATGAAGCCGCCGCCAAAGTTTAGTTTAAGGGCAAACATTGGAAAATCCCTTTTGGAATGGATAAGGGTCCTTGAGACCAGATAATGGTTCGGGAGTCGGTTATGCGTGGGGAAGGTATTAGCACCCCACGACATCCTTCCTAATAAAGGTTACCTGCTAACTAGTTGTAGGAAAGAATATTAATTTTGAAAATGTTTATTTTACCCTTTTCTTGTGAATTAAAGGAAACTAAGAGAAAGAAAAGACTTGATATTTTTTGAATTGAAGAAAAGGATTGTTTAGGGAAAGACTAAAAAAGGTTTTTTATTAGTGCAATTGACAGAGGTCGGCCGCCCTCTGCTCCTACGTATCTCCTGGTAGAGAATCAAATCACGCGTAGTTCTTGGGTAGAAAAAGGTTTGTTGGTTGGTATTTTTTTAATATAGGGGTTTTAGGATTATTGAGCTGTACAGCTCATTCATCCTAGAACGCTGACTAACCCGTCTGTACAGCCGACTTAGTCCCCTATTTTGAAATTTTGATTTTTAAGAGAAAAAAATGATTTGATAGGTATTTTAGGATTCTTGAGCCGTACGGCCCATTCATTCTAAAACGATGACTAACCCGGCCGTACGGCCGACTTAATCCCCTATTTTTGAAGATTTGATTTTTTGGGAAGAAAGAGAAAAATGATATGTATATTTGTATTTTTTGACATTATTCATTTTAAGTAGGTATTTTAGGGTCGTACGGCTTATTCATCCTAAAACGATGACTAACCTGGCCGAACGGCCGACTTAATCCCCTAAAAAAATGAAATAACAAGGTGGATTGTAATAATGGAAACAGGGGTACAATTAGCAGCGAAGGGCTGTATTATTAAAACTGGGGGGGAGTTAGCTAGCCCAACTAGTATTTTGTGAACTGGCATGCGTTAAAGATGGGCTTGCGTAGGGGGGTGTATAATGGAATTGGTGGGGTGCGAATAGTATTCAGAATTTTAAAATTTAAAACAAAAAAGAAGGCCTATATAAGAGGAAACAAAATATTTGCTGGAACCCTAATTCATTTTCATCACCTGAGTGCCACATCCAAAACGGGGCGAGAGAGAGAAGCTGCGAGATTTCCGGCGAGAGAGAGTTCATGGAGAGAGAAAGAGATTTGCAGAGAGAGAGAAGGAAGAGGGGCTTCATGGAGAGGGTTGAGGAATGGGGGATTCGTGGTGGTCAGGCACGGCGTTCCGTCGCCATTAACGGCGACCCTGTGGTGCTGCTACGGTGAAGGGACGGCGACTGCGACAGTAATGGTTGAACGTTGCGACGATGTGACGAAGATGACCACCATATGGTGGTCATTTGTTTCTGGTTCGGTTTTGATTGCGAATGCACAGAAAAGATAAGAGGGGCTTCGACGGCCAACGACGACGCGCTTTGGGGAGAACGACCTCCGTCTACGGTGGTCGGAGCTAAAACGGTAATTTTCTGATTCTATTTTTTTATATCTTTTTCTCTTCCCCTAGTCTATTTCTTCTACTGGTTCTTTTCTTTCATTTTTACGGATCTAATCTTGCACTATTTACATAGAAAAAAATTATGCTTGTTCATTATGCTTCTTGTAGCAGTGGAAACTTGTTCTTGCCTTTTTTGTTTACGATCCTTTTAGGAACCTAATCTGTTCATAGTTCTAATTTGAATCCTAATTTGTTCATAGCACTAATATCCACAGCACCAACATTTCTAACAAAAACGTAAACTGAACCTATTCTAAGTTTTATAACTATTGCTATTTCGTTTTTTAAAGAACTAATTCTGAAACAATAAATTTTTACAACTGAGCCTATTTCAAGTTGATAACTACTCCTACTAATGAAACAAAAGTAAAACGACTTTTAAAAGCAAACTAATTTGACCAACCTTTTTTCCAGCCTCTGAAAATTCTCCAATTGTTTGCTCTGCTACTGCTGCTCCTTTTACTGCTCTTGCCTTTTCTTGCTTCTCAGAATTTCGAAACTCAGTACTTTGGTGATTAGGGTTTCGGTGTGAAGCCCTAATCTTTTTGGTGATTTCTGAATCTGAATTTTCTCTGTGAATTCTGTGTCTGAATTTGGGTGTTTTTGTGTCTGTCCATTGTTGTGTTTTCTCCGTGTTCTTTTATAGGCACCAATTAGGTTTTTTGCCATGAATTCCTGATTTTGACCTGATTTTGTTTCCTTTTTTACAGGTTTTGGGCTTGGGTTGGAGAAGATGGATAACTCGGTGTTCAAGGAGGGTGGTGAAGGCGCAGCTGCTGCCTTATTCCCTCCTTTTTTGTATTTTTATTGTTTTTTTATGTATTTTCGGATTTTATATTTTTTGTATTTTTCGGTTTTTATTTTATATTATTTTTGGACCTTTGGACATTGTAATATTATTTTTTGTAATTTTTCATTTATTTTCGTTTTTTTTATTAATTATTGTGTTAAATAAAATGCTTTATTAATTCTGCTGTTATTGTATATTTTTTAATTATTGTAATTTTATTATTTTTGTATTTTTGGATAACTGTAAATAAATAAACAAACAAAGGACTACGTTGAGCCAAATGAAAATAAGAAACTGGGCCCAATAAGATAACATTCTAACTTAGGCCCAAATCGCGTTTTAAAACAATACTCGATCGAATTAGGGGTCATAATTAGGCCCAATTACATGAATTGCATTTAGGCCTGAACACGCAAATAAAAGCCTAGTTAGGCAAATGATAATGTCAGGCCCAGAATTACTAACATTAGGCCCAATTAGAGAAACCACTAAAATCTGGCCCAAAATGTTAGACATATGCCCGATTAGACAAAACGGTCTAAATTAAAACAAGACAGCGCTCGAAATGTCGTTCTCGTAATGATATGGATCGTGACACAGGGGCTAAAACAATTGCGATAAATGATCGGACAAAATTGGGGTATAACAAGTAAGAATGAGCATGTTAGAGGTCTACCTAAGTTGAAATATGAAAAGGGTCAATTGTGTGATGCATGTCAGCTAGGTAAGTTGCATAGATCTTCTTTCAATCCAAAACCGGTTATTTCCACTAACAATGTGCTTGAATTGCTCCATCTTGATTTATTTGGTGAAATTGATGTTATAAGTCTAGGAGGGTCCAAGTATGTCTTCGTGATTGTAGATGATTTTTCTAGGTATACTTGGGTCATTCTACTTGCAAATAAAAGTGATGCTTTTAATGAGTTTGCTAAGTTGTGCAGAAAGTTACAGAATGAGAAAAGCTTAGCCATCAAGGAAATTAGAAGTGATCATGGAGGAGAGTACGAAAATTCATCATTCAGGACTTGGTGTGAAAAGTATGGTGTTCATCATAACTTTTCAGCTCCAAGGACTCCTCAACAAAACTGTGTGATGGAAAGGAAGAATAGAACCATACAAGAGATGAGCAGAACAATGTTGAACGAGCACAACTTATCCAAATGTTTTTTGGGTCATGCAGTTGATACAGCATGTCACGTGCTCAACCGGGCATACCTGAGGCCATCTCTTAACAAGACGCCATACGAGTTGTGGAATGGTAGAGCTCCAAATATTTCATACTTCAAGGTTTTTGGAAGTAAGTGTTTCATTCTCAACACAAAAGATAAGTTGGGTAAGTTTGATGCAAAATCAACAGAAGGTATTTTTATGGATTATTCAAGTCATAGTAGAGCATATATTGTTTACAATAAAATTGATAAATGTATGCAAGAATCAATACATGTTTCTTTTGATGAGACTAACCCTTTTGCTAAGAAAGTTGATGATGAGGATGAAGTGGTTGAAGTGATAAAAAACAGAATACCTGAATCAAACAGTGAAAGTGTGGAAGAAGCCGAGGTGAAAGTGGAACCTCAAGAAGAAGCTGAAGTGGAACGAGAGCCCCAAGACATCGATGACCATCTCCATGGAAGAACACATGATGATTTGCCCAAAACTTGGAAATCAGCTCGAGATCATCCCATGGAGCAAATTATTGGTAGTCCATCAAACGGGGTAACAACTCGTTCTTAATTTATGCTTTCATAGTGCTTTTGTCTCTCAAATAGTTCCTAATAATATTAAGGAAGCTTTAAATGATCCAGAATGGGTTGTGTCAATGGAAAAGGAACTTGAACAATTTGAACGGAACAAAGTTTGGCATTTAGTTGAAAAACATGTTGACAGAACCATTATTGGTACTAAATGGGTTTTTCACAACAAACTTGATGAAAATGGTGTTATTTTATTAAATAAAAGCCGTTTAGTTGTTCAAGGTTTTAACCAAATTGAATGGGTAGATTTTGAAGAAACTTTTGCTCCGGTGACTAGGTTGGAGTCCATTCGTATAATATTGGCATTTGCTAGTTACATGGACTTCAAACTACACCAAATGGATGTCAAGAGTGTCTTCCTAAATGGTTTTTTAGAAGAAGAAGTATATGTAAAACAAGCCCCTGGTTTTGAAGATTTCAAAAATCCAAACCATGTTTTCAAACTTGACAAAGCACTTTATGGATTAAAACAAGCTCCTAGAGCTTGGTATGAGAGACTAAGTAAACATTTAATTGCAAATGGCTGCAAAAAGGGTAAGATTGGCTCTACCTTATTCCTTAAAACCAAGGGCAAACATATCATAGTAGTTCAAATTTATGTCGAGATATTATTTTTGGGTCTACTAATGATGATCTGTGCAAGGAGTTTTCTGAAATGATGACTAGCGAGTTTGAGATGAGCATGATGGGGGAGCTGAATTTCTTTTTGGGACTTCAAGTAAAGCAAATGAAAGAAGGAATCTTCATATGTCAAAACAAGTTCTCAAAGGAGCTACTAAAGAAGTATGACATGAGTGATGCAAAGGAAATTGGTACTCCCATGGCGACTGCAACAAAGTTGGATAAGGACGAGCAAGGTAAACCAGTCAATGAAACGATGTATCGAGGTATGATTGGTAGTCTCTTGTATTTAACTGCTTCTCGACCTGATATTATGTTTGCTGTGTGCTTATGTGCTCGATTTCAAGCATGTCCCAAAGAATCACATTTAAAAGCTGTAAAACGGATTCTTAGATATGTTAGGGGAACCATAGATTTTGGATTGTGGTACCCGAAATCGAGTCAATTTTCTTTGGTCGGTTTCTGTGATGCTGATTTTGCTGGATGTACATTAGATAGGAAGAGTAGTAGTGGAACTTGTCATTTCTTAGGGCCTTGTTTGACTTCCTGGTTTAGTAAAAAACAGAACAGTGTTGCTTTGTCCACCGCTGAAGCCGAATATGTGGCGGTTGGAAATTGCGTTGCACAAGTTCTGTGGATGAAACAGACTTTAGAGGAGTTTGGTTTGTTATATGAAAATGTGCCAGTCCTATGTGATAACACTAGTGCCATTAACATTGCTAAGAACCCCATCCAATACTCTAGAACTAAGTATATAGACATAAGGCACCATTTCATTAGAGACCATATTTCTAGGGGGAGCATAGCATTACAGTTTGTAGGCACCGATGACGAACTTGCGGATATCTTCACGAAACCCCTAGCCGAAGCTCAATTTTGTAAGATCCGGAGAGAGCTAGGTATGCTTGATTTTGCCTGTTTATAATGTGATTATGTGTCTTGTGTGTTTTCCCTCCTTTTTGATGAAAACAAAGGGGGGGGGGGGGGAAATACTTGCTGCTATTTACGGCTATTGCTATGTTACTGGTTTAGTTTATTATTTTTATGCTTATGCTTAGGGGGAGCTTTTGCTATTGTTTCTTGTTTATCGCCTCCCTATGAATTAGGCAATTTGTTATCATCAAAAAGGGGGAGTTTGTTGAACCAAGGTCAAACACTATTTGTTTTGTATGATAACAAATTACAATCTGTCTACTAATGGCTACAGTTGAACAAGAGTACAGGACATGAATCAAAAAGCAGGATATCTTCATGACTCAAAAAGCGGGATATCTTAAAGTATAGCGGCTTGGAGGAGAAGCTACTCTGGCGTTCAAGACCTATGTGTTAATTTGCTTTTGATAGGACACCGTGTAAGATCCTATCACTTCCGTTCTATAACTTTTGTAGTTGAGAGATGATTTTTTAAAATATAACTGTTGTGTTAAAAGCTTGAAAAAAAATCTTTTATATAAAAGCCTAATAGGTAGGCACGTAGCATGAGAAAATGGTTTTTGCAAAGTTAAGAAGAAAATCGATTTTAATTAGGTCCTTTTATAAAGCTAGAAATCGATTTCTAGCTTCCTTGTTTAAAGTAAGAAATCGATTTCCCTCCTTCTTTTAAGGCTAGGAATCAATTTCTCACTTCCTTGTGTAAAACTATAATCGATTCCTCACTCTTTTCTTAAAAAGGAAAATCGATTCCTCACCTATTTCCCACAGGCAAGAAATCGATTCTCCTCTTGCTATTGCGAATCACAAAAATCGATTTCCTCCTTATTTTAACAAGCCAATAATCGATTTTCAACTTCCTATTTCTCAAGAAATGAATCGATTTCCATACACTCCTTTTTAAGCAAATAATCGATTCCCTTCTTATTTCAACGGTCACATTTTGACTAAATAAATCGATTTACATTCCATTTGTGTCAAGCAAGGAATCGATTCACTACTCACCTTTTTTACGTGAAAAATTGTTCCAACGGTCATATTTCTACAAACCCTATAAATAGACACTTAGGGTTTTTCACGTAAGAGGGAATACGACGCACAACTTAAAAATCAAAGAAAAGAACTCTCACCGTCATATTGTTTCTTCAAGTTCTTCATCGTTAAATCCAAACCACTCATCTCTCTCAACTACTATACTATTATACTGCTTGAGTGATTGGATCATAGTTTTTCAGTTGTATTCATCTATTACTTGGTTGTTGTGAAATCCTGGGAAGTGTTCTTGGGTAATTCAATCGGGGAGACAGTTGTTAGCGAAATCCTTAGCAGGGAGCTTGGGTTCTCAATTTGGGGAAAATTGAGATTGGTGTGGTAGCTATAGGGAAGTTGCTTGCTTGTAAGACGTTGAAGAAGTTCTTCTCATATAGTGGTTGTTATCAAGTCCAAAGGTTGCATAGCCGGAGGCCGAGGACGTAGGGCTTTTATCCCGAACCTCGTAAAAATTACGGTGTATCTCTTTCCCTTCTCTTTACTTTGTTTTTTGTTTATATTTGTTTATTGTTATATTTGATATCATTGCGCTGCGTTCAATATCACTATTTGTTTATCGTTATATTTGATAATAGTGTGGTTAGCTTTCAATATCACTGTAACTGGTTCTGTCATAGTTATAGCTTACTTAGGTATTGCATATAGTTTAAATCCTATTTCCCGCATTAGATTTAAACGTGCATCGTTAATTTTTTGAAAATTAAAAAGATTTCAATTTTAGCGTATAACCTTATTCACCCCCCTCTAAGGTTATCATATAGTCCAACAGAATGCTCACGTACACTGATTTATATAAATATATTATATATACTCATGATTTGCTGCCTACATTAATTCTTATTCCAGAAAATTCTGAAAGGTATGGGAAATAAATCAAAGCATACTGACATAGATTAATGGAGGAAATCATGCAATTCGTTTTAGCAAGGAAACATTGTTAAACTTAAACCCACTTGGGGTCATTAAAAAGACAACCTAACTCTCTACCTTAGCACTTGTCTACTTCACTCCTCTTTCTCTTGGTACTCTTGTTGCCTCCTCCTCTCCTTGCTTCTGATGTAATACCAATTAACCCAACTTAAAACCCTAAAATACAATAAAGTTAGTGTCTTAAGCCACAAAGCAAGTACCAAAAAGATGAAGTATGCAGAAAAAAATCATGGCATAAAGAGGCAATGAGGAGGAATAGAAAGGGAACTTTAATTTCTTTCCTAAGCTACAATATCATTTTTTTAGTTAACTAAAGGGTATGCGCTTATGGCCTTCCCTACAAACCCCTACCCACCGTCACCAATTCATTCTTGACCAAACAGTACAGTACCAATAACTTTAGGAAAACATGATTAGGGCATTTAAAAAAATAAAAAAAGTTGGAATTAAAAAAATAATGAACAAAAGAAGTAAAAAGAAAAAATAAAATCGAATAGAAATCGAGAAGAATCAATAATAAGAAAAAAGTAGAGAAGACACAATAAAAAAACTTAATTTTTTTTTAAAAATAGAAAAGGGAGAACAAAGACCAAGAAAAATAACCAAAGTGGTTGGCTCATCTGGCCCAGATGAGACACTTGGGGGGTCGTCACGGTTTGCTCCCGTGTTCGACTCCCTGCGGTGACAAACAATCGTTGGCCAGTGCTTTTAATGGGCCACGGCACGAACGGAGATTAGTCCTTCATTGAAAGTGTTGGGATCACTCCGTGGGTAACCTGCAAGGGTCCCGAATCAAAAAAAAAAAACCCAAGAAAAATGGGGAAGGAAAATGGATACCTCACCACCACCCTTGGTGGTTCTCACCACCGTACCTCCGCCGGAGACCGCAACAGACCCCCGTGAAATTGTCTCTCTTGCTATTGTTAGAAAAAGAAGCCCTAAAATGGAAACAAAGGGATTAACAGTCACCTTGAACCCTTGATGCAGTTGAGCTGGGACAAAGGAATGCTTTTGTGGGAAACAAAAACATTAGGGAAGTTGGAATTTGAAGGAGGAGGAGAGGGAAACACATGAAAGAAGAAGGTGAAGGTATAGGTAAAAGGGGAAGAATACTTTTTGATTTTTCACTAGTGCAAAAAAGACATTTAGCGTCGGTTATTTTGGACATTTAGCGTCGGTTATCTCCCGATGCTAAATGCCGCGATGCTAAAAGTGTGACATTTAGCGTCGGTTTTTTACCCGACGCTAAATGTCACTTTTAGCATCGGATTTTCAAAAAACCGATGCTAAATGTCACTTTCCTACTTTTTTGTAGTTTGGGAAATGACATTTAGCATTGGTTATTTGAAACAACCGATGCTAAAAGTTATTTGTTGAGACATTTAGCATCGGTTATTCTAAATAATCAATGCTAAATGTCATTTTTTTAATCAAAAAATGACATTTAGCATCGGTTATTTAGAATAACCGATGCTAAATGTGTCAACAAATAACATTTAGCATCGGTTGTTTCAAACAACCGATGCTAAATGTCATTTTTAAATCATAAAATGACATTTAGCATCAGTTCTTTGAAACAACCGATGCTAAAAGTTATTTGTTGAGACATTTAGCATCGGTTATTTTAAATAACCGATGCTAAATGTCTTTTTTTATCATTTGTATTCAACGGTTTGATTGATAAATTTCTCAACAAATAACTTTTAGCATCGGTTGTTTCAAACAACCGATGCTAAATGTCATTTTTTGATTTAAAAATGACATTTAGCATCGGTTGTTTGAAACAACTGATGCTAAATGTTATTTGTTGAGACATTTAGCATCGGTTATTCTAAATAACTGATACTAAATGTCATTTTTTGATTAAAAAAATGACATTTAGCATCGGTTATTTAGAATAACCGATGCTAATTGTCTAGTTTCTTTTTATAATATTGCTAATTTTTATCCAAACCAGAATTTTTAAGAACCTGCTTTTGTAACATAGACAGAACATGCACAACCCATAACAGAAGTCCTATAACAGCCAGAACACAAACCATAACAGAACTCATAATACAGCCAGAATTTACACAAAACAGAATTTATAACACAGACAGAATTTACACAAAATAGAAGTCATAACACAGCCATAATTTACAGGAACTCTTTGCGCCATTTGCATTAGCAAACAAGCGTATGAACCTGGGTATTATTGGAAGATACCATAAAACCTTGGCAGGGGAACCCTTTGTGTTGTTGTCGTCACAACTAGATTCACCCGACTTCACTTTGTAGCGCGACCAATTCCACGTAGGGGACTTGTGCAACTTCTCAAAGTTTTTCCAATACAATATGCAATCATTTGGACATGCATGAATTTTCTGATACTCCACACCCATCAGACACAATATCTTCTTTGCATCATATGTTTTGGCAATGTGTTACCTATGGGAAGCATGTCTACCAACAGCTTAAGCAATTCAGTGAATCCCTTATCAGTCCACCCATTTATCGCCTTCAGATTGATCAATTTTAACGTCGCAGATAGCCGTGTGTATGTTGTGCAACCCATATACAGAGGTTCTTCTTTGTCTTTGCACAAAGTATCATATTCATGCGCTCGCTTAAAAGATTCAGGATCAATGTCACGTATCATATCCTCCATTCGATCATCCATATCTTCATCGACTTTCTCTCTTTTGGACACACTTGGGTGGTCGGTTGATTCACCATGCCATATCCATGTGGTATAACTGGGACAGATCCCATAAACAAAGAGATGGTCCCGTATTACATTTGGTGGTTGTGGGGCTCGATTCACACAAAAACAACAAGGGCAAGAATAAGTTACACCAGTTTTGGGAACATCAGTTTTGGCAAAATGTGCTTGAGCAAAATTTATAAACTCTTCGACTCTATTCGCATACTCATCACTCAGACGATTACTTTGCATCCAACTACGATCCATGGCTACGCTCCAAAATAATAGACCAAGTATTGTCAAAACAAAATCAAACTATCACATCAAACCAACAGCAACAATTAACAGTTAGTTATACAAGCATATCCTAACTAAGTTGAACACAACAGAACTGGAAAAATGCTCCCTCTCAACACTAGATTCCAGAGAACAGTGACCAACAATTTGGCCAATGTTTTTACACCCCAAGTCAAGAAAACAATCATTTTCCTCCAAAAGTCATATACTAATGCTATTGCTAACACACACTTCCATCACACACTTCCATAAAAAAGAAGTGCATTCCAATAGTTAGTCCTATTATTAGTTAGAATGTATAATGTTGACCAAAAACTTGCAAATAATGAGTAAACAATGAATCAATGAACATAAAGGTAGAACACACAGAAACCAAGAGAGAGAGACTCACAAGTTCAGTAGGTGAATAGGTGATGAGGGTGAACTTTTTATCACTGTTCTAGACTCTGTTCAACACAAAAATGACGAATTAGAAAAATTAAAATTAGGGTTTCGGAACAAAATAGAAGCAATTAATCAAACCAGAGAAGAATACGAACCAGGTGCGACGACGGAGAAGACTTCGCAGAGGCTGTGCTTAAGAGGAGGCCATTTTGAAAACTTAGGGTTTTGAATATGTTATGGTAACTAGTAAAAGGCCTAAACTTATATTTACACCCCCTATAAGGCCCAATAACCAAACCAGCCCATATCCAGAAAATCTAGTCCAGTTAATCAACGGTACAGATGCCTCTGTAAGATCTAACGGCTCAGGGTCGACAAAACAAACATCACACAAACTCTATAAATACCACACTCAATGCTCATAAATGTAAGCAATTTCTAATACAAAGCACTGACTCACTCAGATACTGACTTTAGCATCGGAGTATCATTGCAGGTACAACATCGCCATTTCAAAGATCGAACATCAGCATCTCAAGGTCGAACATCGCAGATCAAGGACAACTCCTACCAACTGTTTCAGACAACCCACTAAGGTCGGAAGCACGGTAACCGATGCTGTTCAACAGCTCGTCCAACTGCTGGCCCGACAGGAGGTCATGAACCAAGAAAGAAGTTATCGCTTCACCGACCTTGCGGATGAGGTAGCAAATCTCCGGGAACGAAATGTTCCGAACCAGGAATCACCCGTACCGGGCTCCCCTGAAACGAGACTCCCGATCCGGAGAAGACATCGTTCCCCACCCAGGAGAAGACACTATCATCATTCTCCTCCTCGCCGACAACGAGGGAATGGTTCCCATTCTCCTCCGGCTCGACAATATGACGATCTTGATGAATATCATCGTTCTCCTCCTCGCCGACAACGAGGGAATGGTTCCCGTTCTCCTCCGACTCGACGACATGACGGTCTTAACAAACTAGATAACTCTCCCCAGCCTCGCTTAATTCTAGCCTCTTCGTCACCAAGAAGACGCTCCAGAAGTCGAGAGGATAACCCTGACAAGGCACAACCTCGACACTACGTTTATCCCGATCACCATGATCCGCATCGACCACACCCTCAGGCACGACTAACCAAGAGAAAGGGCCCTTTCACTGCGACAATCGACAACTACCGAGTCCCAAGATACCTCGAAAAACCGCCTGGAGGTCTGAAAACGTATGATGGAACGGGCGACCCTGACAGGCACCTCGATCAATTCGACACCATTATGCAATACCGTAATGTACCCATGGAAATGAAATGTCGTATCTTCCCCTTAACCCTAGACAAAATAGCGTCGGAATGGTTTCGGACCTTAAAAACGAACTCCGCATCTTCTTGGGAACAATTGGCAAAACTCTTTTCGGTTCACTTCGCCCATTCCAAAAGTAAACCCAAGAACAAAGCAGTATTGATGTCTGCCATCCAAAAGGAGGACGAACCTCTCAGGGAATACATAGAGAGGTTCAACAACGAAGCTTTCCAAGTTCGGGAACTTGACGACGCTTTCCGCATTTTCTTTATGACGCAGGGCCTACTCCCTGGAAGCCCTTTCAAAAAGCACGTCAACACTTGGGAACCTACTACCTTGCAGGATTTCCTACAACTATCCCAATGTTTCATCAATGAGGAAGAAAGCATCAAGATCGGAAATTGTATCCATCTCCGCTCCTATCATTATAAATTGAGTTCCTCATTTAAATGATAAATAAATTGAGTTTCAGTAAACTTGCAAATCAAAATTACAACTACGGAAGAGACTCGTACCTTGAGCCCCTCAAATACGATCTGGGGATCCCCCAAGCGATCAAACATGGTCGCAAACCCTTTGTTACCAGTTAAATCCAAGCCGAGTCTTGGTAAACTATTTCAAAGGGTCCAGGTCTTCTAGGGTCAAGATATCCTCAGAACGACCATTGGCCACAGCTGCCAATACCCCTATAGGGCGAGTTAAATCTGGGCCGAGTCCTGGTAAACGGCTCTATAGGCCAACGTTTATGACCACCTCGAGTCCCTCAGGTGCGAAACAAAAATTCAAAAAATTGTACATGACTTGCAGAATTAAAAATGAAGATCGATTACAAGCACAGGGCCGAACCCTCAAAATCCCAAAATTACATTACGAAGTTCTAAATCTATACAAAACTCAATCGGAAAAGCATACACTTAGAACTTCTTCAAAAGTACTGGAAGTTATTAAACATCGGAGGTCGGGAAAACGACGGTCTTCTGCTCCGTCACTGGATCGACCTTGACAATACTCTTTCCATCAACCTCATGATCAGCATTAACGATTAATGGGTTTAATGGAAGGGAAGGATTAACCAACAGAACCTGCAGAAGGGCACATTGAAAACCTTCTTTGTACATGTCGAGCGTCGCTTCGGCAGCCTCCTTGGCATCCCTCTTACTTTGATTGAGAGCAGCCTGAAGATTAGCGATACGAGCATCATGATCGGTACTAGCTTCCGCCCTCATTTCCAAGGCTTTTTTCAAACTGTCTTCCAGTTCGACAATTCGTTCCTCTGAGACCCTCAATTTTATCTTAGCCTCAGCCTCTGACTCATCTAAAACCTTGACCTGATCTTCGAGCTGCCTCACACGGGCCTCAGTAGTCTCGGCTCGGGTTAGAGCGATCGCCTTTAACGATGTCAGGGTCGCTTCATTCTCCTTCAATGTTCGGAGCTCGGACTTGACTCGACCAAGCTCATTGGTCTTCTTCGACAATTCCTCCAACGCCTTAAAACGTTTGGACTTCTCAGCCTCCAGCATCTCTACAGATGTGCCAAGAAAAACGATCAATACGAAGAGGAATATCATAAACAAATCAACATCGGCGAGAACGAGGGTATACAAATTAACAAAGAAACCCACCTTCAGCTCGCCTCTCATACTTCACTTTTGCGATCTTGTGAACATCAGTGAAGTTGAGGAAGATTTGGGCCGATGCTAAGATAGGATCCTCCCTCCACTGCTCAAAATTTTGCTCCAAAAACTTCTCATCTAGGGGCATAGCCTTACATTTGCGCTTAGACTTTTTCCAGTCTTTGCTTTCTTAGCCGATCCCGACTCATCATCGGCTTCACGTCCCCTTTTTACGGAGGTCCCAGCATCGACCCTCTTCCCCCTTTTTGCCTCAGCTCGTGCCAGATCTTTTTGAGTAACCATGTTAACCGGTTCAGCATTGATGGCGACCTCTTCAGCCTCAACAACGGGTCCAGTTTGGGGAAATATTTGCAACGGTACCCCTGCTGGCTCGACACCAGCAGGTACCCCTATTGGCCCGACACCAGCAGATTGCATCGCCAGTTTCTTAAAAAACGCAAGCTTCTTAGGCGCCATTGTATCTGAAAAAACAACGAAAATACGAATTATATAACTCAAAGAAAAATCAAAACACGCAAAAATCCACTACTGAAAAACAATCTACCTGGAACCCATTGCACCCGCACACGCTTCCCAGCCTGGACTAAGCGATCCGTAGGGATACCCCTGTACTTATGTTTTGAAAACGGAACCCTCTGGGAAATGAAGATCAAAATTGCTTTGGTGAGACGATCTTTTGCGCTCAGACGATCCTCCCCAACGGTATAGGAATGGGAAGATCGATTGAAATGACCATTACTCCAACCTATAGGAAACTTGGTTGACACCAGAGTCCGACCATCCGCTCCGAACTTCCCCACACTATCGATGGCCCTATCGTTGACCGGTTCAACCCAATAATAGAGCTGCTTCCAGCTTCCCCTCAGGGAGTTCGCATAGGCTTTAAAAATCTTCGCACCTTGCCTCGAGCGAAAGCTGACATGCTCGCGACCGGACTTATCCTCCCCGCTGTTCCGATTGAGCTCGAACAAATGAAAGAATAGTTGGGACGACACCGGTCTCTCCAAGTGAATGCACATCAACTCAAAAGCTCGAAGGAAGCCCCACGCGTTTGGGTGTAGCTGTGACGGTGCTACATCAAGCTCTGCCAGAACGGTCTGTTCGAGAGAAGTAAAAGGAGGCCGGATATTCATGTCATTAATGATCACATGGTACATAATGAACTTAAGATCTCCTACCCAAGAAGCCACATGTTCTCCATCCTTCATGCCCTCGACCATCCAAATGTTTCTCTCAGAACGCCCTGCAATTTTTCGTCCAACCAACTCCAGGTTATGGCCCGAACGATATAAAGACTCGACCTCCAGAATCTTGGCAGAAACCCAATCATACGGTCGAACTTCCCGCACCGGCACGTCATGAGCTCCAGGACCGGTGCTGGAATAACCGTCGATTGAAGATTTAGAAGCTCGGCTAGTACTTGGCTGCTCCGTCCCATCAACACCATCCTGATTTTCTGATGTCGAGTTTCTCCCAAACTCAGCGTCGGAGCTCTCCGATTCAACAGTGTCCGAGCTCCCCTGTCTTCCCCCAGATTGTGCACCCTCATCGGAGTCAGAAGAAAGAGCTACCACTCCAATCCTGCGATCTTCCTCCACTGCTTTCACAACATTCGCATCGTGTCCTTTAACATCGTCAGCCGGAGATGAAGTTTCAAAGTCGACGTTCTCCTCCGCATGTTCACTGGTAGGACCCGAAAGCGGATGGTCTTGCTCATCTGGAGTACCAACCATCATCTGATTGTCTCGATCTTCAGGAACGACACCACCAGAGGTCATGATCTTAACGAACTCGTTTCTATACTCCGTTATATCCCTACGGGTTTGTTTTGTCTTCACCAGGTCTTAAAAGCTACAGAAATTGAGGACGAAATGTCAGGACAAAGAAGATCGCAAATGGGTCCGCGAGAAAGTCAGAACCCGACCTGACGACCCCCACTCTAAGCGAACAAAAGAAAAAACTAGGAAGGGCCCAAAACACAAATACAATTGGGAAACAAAAACTAACCTCGAAACAAATGCAGATGAGAAGCTTGGATCTTTTTGTCAACCTTAAAATCAAACGCCTTGTCCGCCTCGCTCAAAGGAAACCTCGACGCCTCAAGATCGGTGATCAGAGCAGAAAGAGTTACACAACAACAAATGAATGGAAATGACCCCCTATTTATAGTGGGCCAGAAAATCGTGGGTTGGGCCTGGAAGTCAAATCAACGCGTCCAATCGAAACCCAAAAGTCAGGCACTAAAAAACAAAAACATCACCATCATTGGCCGCCATCGTTATACGCGCCGTGTCAGAAACATTTAATGCTTGGCACTGATACTGAGGCGTTGGACCCCTTGGCTCAAAACGAAAGCTCGGAACATCTCAAAATCATTTGAAGCTCGGCGTGTCTCGAGCTCCTCAAAAAACTAAGCTCGGTGCATCATATGATTGACAACGAGAGCTACCGCCAGGCCAAGATCACCCTCGGTAAATTTCAAGATCGATTAATGCTCGGTACATCTTGAGTCCCTTAAAAAGAAAGCTCGGTTCATCCTCAACTCCTCAAAAAGAAGGCTACCGTCAAGTCAAGATCTCCCCTTAGTCGACCAGACTTGGGGGGGGGCACTGTTATGGTAACTAGTAAAAGGCCTAAACTGATATTTACAACCCCTATAAGGCCCAATAACCAAACCAGCCCATATCCAGAAAATCTAGTCCAGTTAATCAACAGTACACATGCCTCTGTAAGATCTAACGGCTCAGGGTCGACAAAACAAACATCACACAAACTCTATAAATACCACACTCAATGCTCATAAATGTAAGCAATTTCTAATACAAAACACTGACTCACTCAGATACTGACTTTAGCATCGGAGTATCGTTGCAGGTACAACATCGCCATTTCAAAGATCGAACATCGCAGATCAATGACAAATCTTACCAACTGTTTCAGACAACCCACTAAGGTCGAAAGCACGGTACAGAACAGAATATATTTGCACTGAAACGACGGCGAGCAAGGCGACAGTGAGCAAGGCAACGACGAGAGTTGAGAATAGTGAGAGCGCCGTGTTCGTCGTGTTCAGAGAGTGAGAGTGTCGTATTGCTGAAAGAGTGAGAGACCTCAGAGAGTGAGAGCACTGTCTACGATTTCAAGCACCAAAATAGGAGTGAAGGCGACAACGAGAGCAACGGCGACGACGAACCAATAATCGACGGCGAGGAAGATGGAGGTCCAGAGACAGAGCGAGAGCCTTGAGAGAGTGAGACAGTTCAGAGAGTGAGAGTGAGAATGCGAAGAGTAGTGTATGCGATGAAAAAAATAAAACATGACCTTTGGCGTCGGGTATTTAAACACCCGATGCTAAATGTATTTGCTTTAGACATTTAGCATCGGGTGTTTAAACACCCGATGCTAAATGTCTAACACAAATATGTGGATATCTTGTACTGCAGGTAACTTATACTGCAGGTTAGGTTTTGATGATGAAAAAGACAAAGCCAAAGTTGATAGCCAAAGTTGATGAGAGTGACCAAAGGCAAAAGGTGATGAAAGTGACAAAGTATCAAAGTCACAATCCAAGACAATCAAGCTCAAGAATTGAAGTTTCAAGATATAAGGGTAGTCCTTATAAATAAGGGTAGTCCTTAGGGTTTGGGTGTGTCTTAGGAAAAAGTGTAAGCTCTTACGAAGGTCAGCTCATCTCTTAAAGTCCCATGATTTTCAAAATGCATGCATGCACACGTAAACTTAAAAACCATTTTGAAAAAGAAAGAAATCGATTCACTACTTTTAACTTAACCTCAAAATCGATTTCTAACTCACTATGAAAGAAAGCAATCATTTCATAAACTCTTTTCTAAATCAAAAAATCGATTTCCAAGTTGTGTTTTCAAAGAAAAGAATCGATTACATACTTCCTTGAAACAATCGATTCATTGGAGTATGAATATACTCAATTCATTGGAGTATGAATATACTCAATTCATTGAAACAATCGATTCATTGGAGTAGGAATATACTCAATTCATTGGAGTATGAATATACTCAATTCATTGGAGCCTCTATTTTGAAGCAAATAATCGATTACATGCTTAGCTATTTCAAGCACATAATCGATTTGCACATTACTTGTTTTAAAGCACATAATCGATTCCTTGCTTCCTTATTTAAATGAAAATCGATTTCAAACCTTTTCCTTTAAACTACATAATCGATTCCTAGCCCTCATGAATCATAAGAATCGATTGTTACTCTTTCTCAAGTAAAGCAAAATCGATTCTCACTTAAAAGAAGTCATACATAAGAATCGATTCCCAGATCCAATACATTTTAGCATATAATCGATTCCTACATTATTTTAACGTAAACTTCTTTTTCTCATAGCCTATAAATAGGCACTTCATAGTCTTCATTTTGTACAACCCAAGTTTACGATCTATCACATCTTTGAAAAACTCTTTACACCTTATTATCTGCTCTTCTCGCACCGCTGGTCCGTTAGAGCTGATCTTTTGCTAAGAGTTAGTTGGGGTTGCGTTCTTCAAGTTGTATTATCTGCCTACATTAGAGGTATTTCGGTCTTTACGTTTGTTATTTTTTATTTGTTGTATTTTGTACTAGGGAGTGGGGTATCTCTCTAGGGTAGCTGTTTGTACTAGGAAGTGGGGTATCTTTCTGGGGCAGCTGGTTGTAACAGGGGTGGGGTATCTCTTGTTATTATTGTAATAGATTTGAGGGCTCTCCATAGGTGGGGTATCCTAGGAGGAGAGTGCTTGAGTCTGTAAAGGTTTCCAAGGCACCCGTAAGCCTTGTGTTGTGTTAGTGGAAGATCTCACAAGGGTGTGAGGACTGGACGTAGGTCACTGGGAGGTGACCGAACCAGGATAAATCTCTGCGTGCTTTACTGCTTTATTTCTAATTCCTTCGCTTCCATTTAACCTGCGCGATAATTAATCTAAGTCATTGAAAAAGGGGAAAAGTTTTCAAAAGATCTGAAAAGTTTTTAAATCTCAATTCACCCCCCCTCTTGAGACTGAAGCCACTTGGCAACAAGTGGTATCAGAGCTAGACTATTGTATAAAGGGCCTAGCAGCTTCAAGAGAAATGGCTTCAGGTTGGTCTACGCAAGAGGGTGCATCTCTTTTCCGTCCTCTGGGATTCAACGGAGAAGACTATGCATATTGGAAAGAATGAATGAGAATTTTTATTGAAGGGGTAGACTTAGATGTTTGGGATGCTGTGGAAAAAGGACCTTTCGTCCCCACACACATAGTAAATGGTATTCTTACAATAAAAAGTAGAAATGAATGGTCTGATGAAGAGAAAAGAAAAGTGCAACTTAATTTACGTGCTAAAAATATTATTACTTCTGCTTTGAGTGCTGATGAATTTTTCCGAGTTTCAAATTGTAAAACTGCCCAAGAAATGTGGGATAATCTTCAAGTTACTCATAAGGGTACAAGTGAAGTGAAAAGGGCAAGAACAAATACTATTACCAGAGAGTACGAATTGTTTAAAATGAATACAGGTGAAACAATATCAGAGATGCAGAAAAGGTTCACTCACATAGTGAACAAATTGGGTTCATTAGGAAAATCATTTCCTCCCGAAGACTTGATCAACAAAGTGCTGAGATGCCTAAACAGAGAATGGCAACCAAAGGTGACTGCAATAACTGAGTCATGAAACTTGACTACCATGACTCTCGCCACCCTGTTTGGGAAACTACTAGAGCACGAGTTAGAGCTCACCCGCCTAGCAGAGCATGAAGGAAAAGACAAGAAGAACAAAAACTTAGCTCTCAAAGCTTCCAGTTCAAGCTCATCCGACGATAGTGATGATTCAGAAGATGAAGATGAAGACGAGGAGAAAATGGAACTAATGGTTAGTAAATTCAAAAAGTTCATGAGAAGGGAAAGATCTCTCAAAAAGAATTCTCCAACCAAAAGAGGCTCAAGCAAGGAAAACCTCTCAAATCCACCAACTTGCCACGAATGTGGAAAATCCGGACACATAAAGATAGAGTGCCCAAAGTTACAAAGAAAACGATCAAGGTTTGAGAAAAAGGGATCCAAGAGAAACAGGAGTAGAAAAGCCTACACAGCATGGGAAAGCAATGACATGAACTCATCAGATAAATCAGAAAGTGAAAAAGATCAAGTTGCTCTCATGGCCGACCACGACAGCGAAAATGAAACTATGGTATATTCTAACTCTGAAACTTTGCAAGATACTTATGATGAACTGTATGAAGCATTTACTAAGTTGCATGATAAATCCTTAAAATTATCTAAGGCATTAAGTAAATCCAAGAAAGTCATCACTCATCTTCAAAATGATATTATTGCTTTAACTAAGGAAAAACTAGAGCTTAGAAGAGAAAATGATAGTCTTGCATGTTTTAAAGCAAATTACGTTTGTGATAGATGTGTTGATTTTGAAAATAAAGTGCATGAGCTAGAATGGACTGTAGAAAAATTGTCTAACGTACAACATGTGCATCATAGAAACAATCTCATAAAAAGGCATGAGCACTATAAACCAAAGTTTTCCACTAGATCATATATTAAATGTTATTATTGTGGTAAACCTGGACATACAGCTTCCGTTTGCAGGGCAAGAGGTATACAAAATATGAAAAAGGTATGGGTTCCCAAAAGGACCATACCAAACACTAACCCACAAGGACCCAAAGAGATTTGGGTACCGAGAACCTTGCTTTAGATCTTTGCAGGTATGCTTCAAGGTATGGGGGCAGATTGATACCTTGACAACAAAGACTCAAAGCGCATGACCGGAGACGCAATAAAGTTCTTACCACTCACCCCCGGAAAAAGCCGTCATGTGACTTGTGATAAATAGAGGAAGAATCACCGATAAAGGTCAGATTGGTTAAAATTTTTATTCACCTCTATTTTGAAAATGTGCTTAAGAATAGTTTATTAAGTCAAATATGTGACTAGTGAAACAGAGACTAACTTCATGCATCATTAAGAACAATATTTATAAGGCATGATTAGAATAACAGGAATCAACAAAGTATTCTGGTCAACCCTCTAGGACTGATCATATAGAAATTATACATCACCTTCTTAGAGGTTATGGTTAGAAAGGCGATAGTGTGATTGAGCTAGTTGAGTCGTCACAAACAGCTAGTTGATATGTTCACGATCCATTGCAAAAGAAAATTTGGTTCTTCAAACGAGTTTTTGTTTCTCAAGTGATTTTGTAAAGAAACGTGGATTCAAGTGAAATTGTGACTTATGAATTTCTCCGTGCTCAAAAAGCATTTTCTAAAAGCAATTGAAGCGCTATTTTTTTGAAATCTATTTTCTCCTGTCACAATCAATTGCTAGTAATTTTCAGAATACATGCTCACAATCGTTGTTTACCTAAAATAATTTCTCTCCCATATTCTGGCTGTCATCACCAACTTTCAAACTAAGCAGCATGAAATGTATGAAGCTTAAACAACTGCTTCACAGATTTTGAGACTCGTGATTAGCCTTTACTTGTTTTGATGAAATATTCTCTTCATGGTTTCAAATATGATTTTCTTTTGGTTTTGATGATCACTTATAAATCTGCAATGGTTCTTTTACCTTGTCAAAAAGCTGTGTCATTCGATTCGCAAACTTCATCATATGTCGACCCTTTTGATCATGACAAAAAGGGGGAGAAATATAGTGTTGCATGAAGCATATAATATTGTCATATTAAACATATAGAGGGAGAAATATTGTCACTTTGCATATAGTAAAAGAAACAGGGGAGCATCAAGTAAGGGGGAGTATAATCACATATATATGTATGCTTTATTTTCTTTGATGAACTAACCTCCCGCCTTAAGATGAGTATAGTTTTGTCATCATCAAAAAGGGGGAGAATGTGGATATCTTATACTGCAGGTAACTTATACTGCAGGTTAGGTTTTGATGATGAAAAAGACAAAGCCAAAGTTGATAGCCAAAGTTGATAGCCAAAGTTGATGAGAGTGACCAAAGGCAAAAGGTGATGAAAGTGACAAAGTGTCAAAGTCACAATCCAAGACAATCAAGCTCAAGAATTGAAGTTTCAAGATATAAGGGTAGTCCTTATAAATAAGGGTAGTCCTTAGGGTTTGGGTGTGTCTTAGGAAAAGCTGTAAGCTCTTACGAAGGTCGGCTCATCTCTCAAAGTCCCATGATTTTCAAAATGCATGCATGCACACGTAAACTTAAAAACCATTTTGAAAAAGAAAGAAATCGATTCACTACTTTTAACTTAACCTCAAAATCGATTTCTAACTCACTATGAAAGAAAGCAATCATTTCATAAACTCTTTTCTAAATCAAAAAATCGATTTCCAAGTTGTGTTTTCAAAGAAAATAATCGATTACATACTTCCTTGAAACAATCGATTCATTGGAGTATGAATATACTCAATTCATTGGAGTATGAATATACTCAATTCATTGAAACAATCGATTCATTGGAGTATGAATATACTCAATTCATTGGAGTATGAATATACTCAATTCATTGGAGCCTCTATTTTGAAGCAAATAATCGATTACATGCTTAGCTATTTCAAGCACATAATCGATTTGCACATTACTTGTTTTAAAGCACATAATCGATTCCTTGCTTCCTTATTTAAATGAAAATCGATTTCAAACCTTTTCCTTTAAACTACATAATCGATTCCTAGCCCTTCTGAATCATAAGAATCGATTGTTACTCTTTCTCAAGTAAAGCAAAATCGATTCTCACTTAAAAGAAGTCATACATAAGAATCGATTCCCAGATCCAATACATTTTAGCATATAATCGATTCCTACATTATTTTAACGTAAACTTCTTTTTCTCATAGCCTATAAATAGGCACTTCATAGTCTTCATTTTGTACAACCCAAGTTTACGATCTCTCACATATTTGAAAAACTCTTTACACCTTATTCTCTGCTCTTCTCGCACCGCTGGTCCGTTAGAGCTGATCTTTTGCTAAGAGTTAGTTGGGGTTGCGTTCTTCAAGTTGTATTATCTGCCTACATTAGAGGTATTTCGGTCTTTACGTTTGTTATTTTTTATTTGTTGTATTTTGTACTAGGGAGTGGGGTATCTCTCTAGGGTAGCTGTTTGTACTAGGAAGTGGGGTATCTTTCTGGGGCAGCTGGTTGTAACAAGGGTGGGGTATCTCTTGTTATTGTTGTAATAGATTTGAGGGCTCTCCATAGGTGGGGTATCCTAGGAGGAGAGTGCCTGAGTCTGTAAAGGTTTCCAAGGCACCCGTAAGCCTTGTGTTGTGTTAGTGGAAGATCTCACAAGGGTGTGAGGACTGGACGTAGGTCACTGGGAGGTGACCGAACCAGGATAAATCTCTGCGTGCTTTACTGCTTTATTTCTAATTCCTTCGCTTCCATTTAACCTGCGCGATAATTAATCTAAGTCATTGAAAAAGGGGAAAAGTTTTCAAAAGATCTGAAAAGTTTTTAAATCTCAATTCACCTCCCTCTTGAGACTGAAGCCAATTGGCAACAAAATACATTTAGCATCGGGTGTTTAAACAACTGATGCTAAAAGTAGGAGCAAAAAATGAAATCTTCCATTTAATTGCAAAAATGCCACCGGTTCAACATTTAGCATCAGCTGTTCAAACAACCGATGCTAAATGATGCTTATTAATGTCTTTTTTCCACTAGTGTTTGTAGAAAATCAGGGAAAAAAATGAATGATTTTGTTGAGTAAGGTAAAGAGAAGAATGAGGAAGAAGGAAGATGAAAAAGGAAGTGATATTCAAATTGAAATTGTTCTCATAGTAAAAGAGGTAAAAAGAAGGAAAATGAATGTGAGGATGATAGAGTGAGGAAAGAGGAGGCGAGAGAAAGAGAGGGAGGGAATTGGTGAGAGAGATTATCCCAAAAAAAAGTTGGTGAGGGTTGATTGAAGTGAAATATGAGAGATAAAGGTGGTTGAAAGTTTGGGAAAAAAGTTCCTATTAAATGACATCAATACCCTTTGGAGTTATTATAGAATGTCAATGTGTCAACTAAGTGTGGAGACTTTTATATGTAGTTTAAGTGTAGTTTATTTTCTTATAAAAAAAGTGTAGTTTATTTGTATAAATAGATATTAGATATCACAATAGATATTATATATCACAATGGTTGCTAGCGTGTAGTCACGTCACCACCCATTTTGACGCTCATAACATCAATGAAACTCATATTGACAACCTCACTTTTTAAAACAAATTGAAATCTTCAGAAGAGTTTTTGGAGCAATTGGAGAAGTATAGAAATTTAGAAGATAAACTTGTTTTGAAAAGACTTAAATATGTTTTAGGCCCCTGCAAATATATGGTGTTTTGGTTTAAGCCCCTGGAAATTTTTTTTAGTAAAAAGCCCTTGCAAAATGATGTGTTTTGTTATAAGCCCTTCTGTTAGTGAACTGTTAGTGTGACGCTAAAAAAAACCTACGTGCCTGCCAATGTGTCTTAAAATTGCTGACTGTAAATGCTGAGTGGATAATTGCTGAAATTGAAATTAGGGTTCTTTTGTTTCCATCTTCACAGCACCTCTTCATTCATATTCACCATCTTCACCTGTGGCTTCTTCTTCCTCTATATTGGAACCACCGCAACCATGGCTCTATCAAACTTCTTTTTGAACAATCTTGAACGCGTCTTCAATCTTTTTCCAGAGTTAATTCCCTTTAGACTAAATTCAGATATCAGATTCAATCCCTTTAGACTAAATCTGCCTTCAGAATTAAAATTACAGATTAAAGTTAGAATTAAAATGATTTGTTTCTCATCGTTGCTGCCTTCACTTTCGCATCTCTCTACTCAGAAGCATAAGGAACCAGATTACAAACTCATCACATTCTACAACCTTAAATCTGCATCTGAAAGATGGACTCAAAGAAAAAGAGAGAAACCCATATTACAAACTCAACCAGAATTTCAAAGAAAAAGCGAGAAACCCATATTACAAGCGAGAAACCCAGATCTGAAATCGTTGGGGTTGAAATCGAAGGTAAAGAACTAAAAACGCACAAGAACTGAAAACGCACGAGAAACGCATAAGAGCGATTTACAGGATTTGAGAAGAAGAAAGGATTTGAGAAAGAAGAAGAAAGGATATTCGTGGATTTGATTTTATGGGTTTGAAGGGGATTTTATGGGTTTGATTTCACCCTTTAAATCTTGTTTCCAATTTAGTTGTATATAATAATATAAGTTATTTTATTTATTTAAATATTATAATATGACGTGGCATTGGAAAAAAAAATAGACACGTGAAAGACAGACTGTGCATTTTTTAACGTCACACTAACAGTTAACTAACAGAAGGGCTATAACAAAACATGTCATTTTGCAAGAGTTTTTTGCTAAAAAAAAATTTTACCGGGACTTAAAGCAAAACACCTATATTTGCAGAGGCTAAAACATATTTAAGCCTTTTGAAAAATAAGAGGAATTTGGACCAAAAAAGAAAAATAAGAGGAAGAAAACCCAACAAGAGAGTAACAATGAAACAACGTGAACAACGAAGACACCCCCACAAAAACAATACCATTTACATAACATGTGTCAGCGTGATATTCCGTTAACCATGTAAGCATTAACTTAACGTTAAATCTATACTATATACAATGAAGACTTTGTTCAAAGCCCTCATTCCATGTGTCGCTCACGTAAAATTACATGTAATCGTTCATTTAATCCACATCATAGAAATTAATGCTGACATGTCCACAAACAATAATTGACGTGGCATATTTAAAACTACAACCACTATAATTTTCGGTTACAGCTGCATATTATAAATACATTCAAAATTATACTGGGATTCATAATAGCTGAATTAGGAAGGATTAAAAATGTTAATAAATATATTCATAATTAGTATATGCATTAAATGGAAACAAATCTCATTTGCAAATAGAAGTTCCATACGCCTATCATAATTTGGTCCAAAAAAAAAAACTGCCAAAATAACGAATCAATAAATAATCAATTTGCATTATTTCAGTCAACTTAAAAATGCAATATAAAAGTAAAAAGGCACTCAAATACGTTTATGGCATTAAATGGATTTCACATGTAGTGGAATTTGAAAGTACATATAAAATAATACAATTATAGATAGCAAATCACATAAGCAATTTAGAAAATAAATAATAATTAGATTATAGATGGAGCTTGCACATAGATGAAATTAGAAAACAAAAATCAAACAAACCACAAATCTTAATATTGAATTCAAAAAAAATTTCATTAGAAGTTTTTGTTAAAAAAATATGTCCATTGAAAATTAATTTATTTTGAATTTTAAATTCAAAATTCAATTGTAAGTAATTGACAAGTCAGTATGTTACAAGACAATTAAAAAAACATTTAAGACATCTAGGAAATAATTTGAAATTCAATTATTAAACTTTAATGCCAAGAGTTGGAAATAGAAACAATTCTAAATTCCTTGCTAGATTTATATTTTGACCATATTTGTTGTTCATTTTGTAAGCTTTGGACGATTTTGGAGTTCTCAATATGTATATATGACATCAAAAGACCACCACCATGATTTTAAGCATGTTCGTTTATCGGTAGTCATGCTATTAAGTTGGGTTTCACTTATCAAAATTGCAAAATGCCTTATGCTTTAGGATGTAACCTTATATTGGTTTGTTTGTTGAAGTTTTGCATTATTATTTGGGCGTGATTGGATTTGATGTCTGAATCAGAAGAATGATATGATGCTCCAATATGATAAGAATGACAAAAAATCATCATATATAACTGGGAGCTCGATATTATTTTTTTTATCTTCTTTCTTGATTACATGATTGGTGTAGACACTTTTTATCTATGTTCAATAAGTGATACTCCTCCCTATCAAGAAACTTAGTGAGGATTTTAATGGTTGATAAATGTTAGTCTAATATATCTTTTTGGAAATTAGCTTTAGTTGAGAATTGATCTTACAAAGTATGTTCTATTTCAATGGTTGTTGTGTATTAGTTACATTAATATTCACAATATCGTAAGCTTTTATAATTATTGATTATCGAGTCTATTCTCTTAATATTCATCTTTGGGATGACAACGGAGCGGGGCGGTGAGTACTCTCCCCGTCCACAACCCCAAAATTCACCGCGTGGGATTTTCTCTCTATCCTTATGGGGAAAGATACCTCGCATAAGGACACCAAACGGGGCAGGCCCTACAGGGAACCCACATACGGATAAAATTTTCACATCTATTTATTCATTTCTCATTTCTCTAATCTCCACCACGGGGAGTTTTTCTCACCCAACCCCGTCCCATGGATTCCCACACTCATTGCGGGGACCCCGATAATTTATCAAAAATTTAAATTAAAATATATTAAAATTGAAAAAAAATATATAAAAGTAGGACTGCAAAACAAAAGTTAAACATTTAAACAAAAAAAATTAGTCTTACTTTTATATTTTAATATGTAAAAAGTATATAAGCAATAATAAAAATATATAAAGTAGTACAATTTAATATTTAATTAATACTTTTAAAAATATATAAAAGACCAAAAAATTGGTTACTAATAATATTATATATATATATATATATATAATAAGGGTATTTATGTAAAATATTTGGGACGGGGAACATGGTCCCCGTCCCCAAAATTCATCGTGGGGGATTTTCTCTCTGTCCCTACGGGGAAAGATACCTCGCTTGTGGGCTTTAAATAGAGTAGGCCCCACGGGGAACCCACATATGGATAGAAATTGTCACCTCTATTTTATAAGTATGGTAGGAATATGGAAAACTACAATGTTAAAAATATTAAAATATTGATGTATATATATATATATATATATATATATATATATATAAAGATAAAAGTTTAATAACAAATTAAATTCCAATTAAATAAAAAAAGCGATATATACCCGTGCATCGCATGGGTCATACACACTAGTTAACAACAAAGACTAAAACTAAAAATAAAAATATGAATTAAGACCAAAAGAAACCGACAAATAGAATTCTCATCTCATATTTTATATACAAACTAAAAACATATTTAATTTTAGATCAAATTAATCAACGTTGATTAATTGGATCTAAAATTAAATATGTTCTTCAACTAACTATTTAAGAAAAGAATGAGTTGATCAAATTACTAATTTGCCCTTTTAATTTTTTCTTTGTTGAGAGTAAATTAGAAAAAATTATTATTATTCTATCTCATATTTTATTTTTGTGGGTCCCATTTTCTCATGTAATCTTTACACATTTTTTTTATTCTATCTATCGTATATTTAATCAAAGTACTAATGAACAACTATCTATTTATCAACTGTCAACTATCTATTTAATCGTTTATAAAAAAAAACCTATCTATTTAATCAAACAACTAATTATCAACTATCAAATATCTATTTAATCAACTCAACCACTACAAAAAATACCAAACTACCCATGTCTAAAATACTGGACGAGAAAAGATTTTTACTATTATAAAGAGATATCTTTTTTAAATAAATCTTTTTTTATCTTTCTTTTAAAAAGATCTTTACCCATGTTGATATAATTTCATTATTTTTGATTTCTTACCGTGAAATGTAACACATAGATATAATCATTTTCTGAGCCGCAACAAGAAAGTACTAGATATTGTCGAAAAAATTATTTTTTATTTTTTACTATTTATTTTCAGCAGGTAAACGTTATATGTTGTTGCTATAATTTCATTTAATTATATGTTGTCGAAAAAATTATTTTTTATTTTTTACTATTTCTTTTGTATTCTGCATTTTTTTACTGCACTTGATTCAACGGGAAAAAATTACATGTTATTATCATAATTTTATGACTGAGAAAATGTATTTTGTAACGATAAAAAATGTCAGATGAAGAAAATATTCTAAAGTTGTAAAAATTCATTTCTTAATAACTTAAAAGATTTATCGTAATTGAATTCTGTCCAAGCCTATTTATACAAAGAATATGATGTTACCCCGTGCTATGCACGTGTATAGTTCTAGTTTTTATAACACCAGATCCTATTATTCTAGGATTTCACTACCAGATTTATCATTTAATTAGATAAATCTGGTTTGCAAAACCGGATTTATCTACTAAATAGATAAGTCCATTTTCCAATTTTTTTAATATTACGAATTTATCCTAAAAAAGGTATATCAGTTTTGCATTTTTTTAAGGGGTAATATGAGGATAATTGAAATATGTGGAGTATGGTGTCTAAGTGTGGGGGTATAAAAAAATATTATCCTTATTCTCGATGAGAATATTCGGTTGCATCCCATTCACAAGTAACAGGTCCACCAAACTATGGATCTAAAAAATAAAATTGCACAAAAAAAACACGGTTTTTTTTGTACCCCCACACACCCTATGAAAGGACGAAAATACCCTTGATAATTTTACAAAATTGCAAAACACTTATCACTTCTCACTTACATCCGTTTTACAGAGAGAGGGAGAGAGAGAGTCATTTTCGCTGAAAACAGATTTACGTAGTTCCGTTTGAGATCGCTGCACGGAAACATCTAGTTTTGTTTTAGCATCAACAGACTTATCTAGTTCCGTTTCAACATCAACGAATTTATCTAGATCCGTCTCCAACTTCACAGAAGTAAGTACTTCTGTTTTCCATCTAACGGATTTACTTAGATCCGTTTCACGTTTTTTAATTTTTTTTCCAGTGTCTCTTCCGATCGAGGTATTAGAGCAAATACTGAGTAGGCTCCCTGTGAAGTACTTCATGCAACTCAAGTGTGTCTGCAAGTATTGGTTATTGTTGATCTCTTGCAACAAACAATTCTCCAACCAGCACCTTCAGATGTCAATTCAGCGCCATCACCTCATCACTCCCGGCCTCATGGATTACCCCCTCTCCTCCATCTTGCCCACGGTGACGACTGCCCTCTCGGTGCAGCTTCAGCACCCTCTCAACAATCAGAGTCCCTACCATCGCTTGTTGGGTCTTGCAATGGCATCATTTGTATTGCCATTGATAACAATTTTGCTCTTTAATGGAACCCTTCGATAAGGAATTTCAAGCTACTGTCGGACTTACAAAATCCACATCTAGAGAGAATAAGCTTCACAGTCTATGACTTTGGATATGATCGTTTCACTGATACATGCAAGGTAGTTGCTGTTTATTGCCATAAATGTTATGATGGGCGTAGGCAGTTTTATGAAGCAGAGGTCAAGGTTTATACATTGGGTACAAATATTTGGAAAATGATTGATCAGTAGTTCCCATGTCAAGGATTCCCAGAGCCTTTTTTTAGCCGGATTATTCGTCAATGGTCATGTTAATTGGATGTCATATGATACTGGTCATGTGCAGGTTGTTGTTTCTCTTCATCTGGGGACCGAGTCTTATGGACAGGTATTGCTGTCGGACTATGGGGATGTGGTTGTTTTGTATAAGTCATTGAGTGTATTGAGAGATCGGCTGTCTATTGTTGCTCATTGTAGCAATTTTGTTGATATCTGGGTTATGACAGAGTATGGCGTTACAGAGTCTTGGACTAAACTGTTCGGTGTCTTGGACTAAACAGTTTGCGAGGGACTATAAGATCCGTCGCTAACTGTCTTGATTTTCGTGCTGCGCAGATTTCAATTTGGCGCCTAGCATTTAGCGACGGAATGTCCGTCGCTAATGCTCAATGTTCCGTCGCTAATAATTAACTACACGAGGGGCCCGAATCCGTCGCAACTTTCGTCGCTAATGTCCGTCGCAACTTTCGTCGCTAATGTCGCAACTTTCGGATGCCAGTTTATTTATATTGTTGTTTGATGTTTTATTTTCTTGGATTGTACTGCTTGAACTATTTTAGACTACTTTATTATTAGTATTGTTCTTTTATTATATTAGACTATTTAAATTAAAAATTTATTTTCAATGATGCAAGCATACAAACTAACATAAAAAGTAAAACATAAACAACAACAAAAGTGGACATCATCTCCACGCTCCGATTTGCGATAAGTGATACTAGTGACCTCACAGTCATCACCAATTACTTGTTGATATCAAAACTGGGCCGTTGATCAAAACTGGCAGTTATCAAGACGAACAAAAGTTGGCCGTTGATCAAAACAGGCAGTGGAGTCGTGTCCGTTAAATTTAAATAAAAACTGATTTACCTATATAACCTAGATAAATCCGTTTTGATAATTAACAAAACGGATTTACCTTATGATCAGGTAAATCCGTTAGCAGAACGTAACAAAGACGGATTTATATATAAAAAGGTAATTTCGTTTTTTTAAAATTACAAAAACTGAATTATAAATTTTTCAATATATCCGTTGGCAAAATTTGGGTAAAAACGGATTTACGTAACCTAACTTACTTCCGTTTTGTTATTTTTTTCAAAACGGATTTATATATGATTTTGTAAATCCGTTAGTAACAATTTTATCAGGGGTATTTTTGGAATAATTTTTTTTGTAGGGGTGGTATAAAGTGAAGGTGCAGGGGTAAAAAAAACCAAAAAAACACTATGGATCTAAAAAAACATAAAACAAGTCCACCAAACTAAATGGTCTCACCTCACCTACCTACCAATCACTCAGTTTAGGTGAGTTCTTGAATCTGAGCAAATAAATCGTGCTGCTTAAGCAAAGTATATTCCATTTTTTTAACCGGAGAAATAATTGCAATTATGTAACATATATTACAAAATATACTATATTATATTATGATGGTAAAAATAGATTACTATATTTTAACTTGGGAAATAAATTATATGCTGGTTATTAATTTTAAACTCCGACCCGAAATTATCAATTTTTTTTTGACTCAAAACACTAATTCAAGTTAATTGTTTTAGTTGGTAAAATAGTTCAAATTCGTATTTTTGAAACCATCAACATCCAAAGACAAAGACTCATTTTGAGATTATCTATTCTTCGGGATTGACGATAGTATAAGCTAACAAAGCGGCGGGTCGGGATATTCGGGTTTGGGAGGATTTCTTTTCTTTCGCTTTCTGCGTACCCTTTTCAAACCTACTTTCTCCTCTCACTTTGAAAAACATTTCTTGATTCACGCTTTTGCTTGCTCTCATTCTCACTCTACCTACCCTCTCTCTTTTCAACACTCTCACAGCATGGCACCGCCTTCTATCATTCCTAACGGTAACGGTAACCCCGCTCCTACTTCCACTCGTTCCGCTTCCGTCTACAGCGACGTCCAAAACAGCCGCGTCATCCACGCTCTCCGTCTTCCCTCCGTTCTCAAATCACCATTCGCCATTGTCGACGGTCCTCCAAGCTCCGCCGCCGGAAATCCAGGTTAATCTCCTTCCTTCACTTCGATCTATACCTGATCCGTTTATCTCCTCACTCTCACATTCAATGTGTTCCTGCAGATGAGATCGCAAAGCTGTTTCCTCATTTGTTCGGACAACCTTCCGTCTCGTTGGTGCCGAACGATAAGCAACTTACGTCTCAGAGTTTGAAGATTGGTGTGGTTCTCTCCGGTGGTCAAGCTCCTGGTGGTCACAATGTTATTGCTGGAATCTTCGGTAACGCTCATTTTCAATCGAAGTCAATTAATCAATGAGACGTTCCAGTGGAAGTACTCTTCGGTAACGTTGTTATTAGATTTTAATTCTTTTTGCTTGTTAGATTACTTGCAACACCGTTCCAGTGGAAGTACTTTGTATGGTTTCAAGGGTGGTCCTGCTGGTATCATGAAGTGCAAATACATTGAACTCAAATCTGACTATATTACTCCCTACAGAAATCAGGTATTATTTTTTTCTCGGTTACAAGTTTTTGGAATGTAACTTTACTTGTTTCGCTGAGTTTTGGAAATCGGTTGTATTTATTGTTTGCTTTCACAATCACATCTTCTCTAGGCACATTTTGACTGGTAAAATCAACCTGTCTAGGAGATGTATATTTATATTGTGACTTTTGAGTTTTGATGCTATCTAAGCGACATGCTTATGAGATCTGACTCGTTTCTAATTTTTGCTCATGGATGTCAATGTATGTGGTAATGAGATTTTCTTGACCATACAAAATGATCATGAGATTTTGACATTTAATAATTTAATAATTAATAATGATAGTAATTTCTGTTGGTAGGGAGGCTTTGACATGATTTGCAGCGGGAGGGACAAGATTGAAACACCAGAGCAGGTAATAGCCATGTGGCTACATAATTACATTACAGTATGATTAATTCAATAGAGTTCTTATATATATCTTCTTTATGCCTGAAGAGTAATTTTAGTTTGCGTGCTTGGTATAGTTTCAACAAGCTGAAGAAACAGCAAAGAAGCTTGACTTGGATGGGATTGTTGTTATTGGTGGAGATGACTCAAACACCAATGCGTGCCTCCTTGCTGAGAACTTCAGGTTTGTCTTGATAAAATTTTAATTCTGGTACATCCCAGGAAGCTTTGTTAATAAATGATGTTTTCATGCTGGTTTATAATTTGCATTCAGGGTTCTTTTACCACTCAATTATGAATATGTTAGGTATTATTGTTTGTTTGCCTACCTTTTTTCCAATACTTTAATTTTTTATTTGTGTAGGAGCAAAAACTTGAAAACACGTGTGATTGGATGCCCTAAAACCATCGATGGCGATTTGAAATGCAAAGAAGTTCCCACAAGCTTTGGTTTTGATACTGCATGCAAGGTGAATGAAGATACTGATTTCAGTCTTCACTGTGCATTTATAATATTTTATTGGTCTAGTCCATATTTAAATCATTTCAAATATGTTGTATATTCTTTTGACCACCAGTAATTTGCTAAGGAAAAAGATATAAGAACCGGTTGTTCACTTTTTATCTGTGGGAAAGGATATATCACGTATATCAGGAATTCAGGATTGCTTTTGTGAGCGCAGAATGAATTGCTGTTTCTCCAGCAGTGCAGTCAACATTTAGTTGCAAAACTTTCATTTGTTTTATTGTGCTGTTTACAAAGATTTCTACAACAGTGAACACAACAAAAATGTTTGCACCTTATTTTGTACAATTCTTTGAAAACAAAAAACATAGTCAAAACAATGGGGAGTTTCGCAACTAAAAGTGAAAACAAAAACATTTTTTTTTTCTAATAAAACATGCCCGCAACTTTTTTTTTTCTTTTTTTGGCATGACTTTTTTCTACCACTACTTACTACTTATGCTTGCTTTACAAGATAAGATATTGTAATATTCCTATGATATAAATAAACTTGTTCTCCCAGAAATACTCCTTAGCAGATACTGTTTTGAATACATGTTGCATATTTACATGACATTATGAGGTGACGTATTTAACCTTATTTATTAATTAAATGCAGATATATGCAGAAATGATTGGAAATGTTATGATAGAT
The DNA here is from genome assembly GCA_039519185.1 of Astragalus membranaceus. Taxonomy (NCBI): domain Eukaryota; kingdom Viridiplantae; phylum Streptophyta; class Magnoliopsida; order Fabales; family Fabaceae; genus Astragalus; species Astragalus membranaceus. Next base: position 23,156,979 of record CM076851.1, on the reverse strand, counting down.
GCCCGATCAACTGGAAAATACTACCATTGTAAGTGCAGGAAATTGAGAAACTCTTTAGATCTGTATAACAAATAGAGTAGAGAGTAGAGACTTTGCAAGGTTTCACATACCGATGTTTAATGCATCTTCTTGGATATTGTTTGCTGTTACTATTCTATGATCTAACTGCTTCTGTTGCTTCTTGCTTCTTACTGCACAGATTGCTATACTCTTTTAACATTTTACTCTTCAGAACTGCTTCTACCATTTTGTTCTTGTTGTAGCCGGTGGTCATCTTTTCAGTTCTTTTGTCTAAGATTGCCAATATAACCATCAATATAACAAAAACAAAACCATATTTCAATACCTAAACGAGGCACATGCTATCTCTTTTTATTACAAATTACTAAAATTACTAATTATACTAATATTTATAATTTTCTTCACCCCTTTGCTTATATTAACACAAAACATTGACAACATGCTTATGGCTTTTCTTATATTCACCAGTGACTGTAACTATACAATGTCACCCATTCTATTTTTGAGCAACAAGTGCCGTGATCATACATCATCCTTTCCTGGTTTAACCATTTCTCTTGTAATTTATTTTTTGTACTTCTGATTCTTGACCTTGTGAGTAGTAATACTAATGTTTTGCGCTATTGAAGGCTTTATCTAATTTCATGGTACTTTATCGAGTCGGTAAAATAATATCAACTATATCCTTGAGAATAAATTTGATAGAAAAGGTTCTGCGCTTCTCATAACTTCCTCTATTTAATTCCTAAATAATGTGATATGTCCTGAAAGAAATGATGCTTCAATTCATACAGTGGATATCAGACATTATTTTTTTAAGTAGCCAAGTGCCTCCTCTGTGTACCTGCCTGTCTGTCTTTCCACACATACATGCATGTACATTATTGTTCTTCTGGGGTTTTAAACTATATGGCATGTGATCATCTGTCTGCAGTTGTGAGGCTTATGGGGCGTGCAGCTTCACACATTACGCTGGAATGCGCTCTGCAAACTCATCCAAACATTACTATTATTGGAGAGGAGGTTTGTGAAATTTCATCATTTTATCTAGTTCTGTACATTCTATGGATTGATGGAAATGGAATAAATGCATACATTCTATGGGTTGATGTAACCAATGCAAAATGCTTCATATTAACTCTAACTAAATTTTACTAATTGGTTGGGAGTCCTTTATAAAATTTTGATTTGATCTGTAAATATGCATTACAGGTTGCTGCAAAGAAGCTGACACTGAAAAATGTCACGGACTATATTGTAGATGTTATCTGTAAGAGAGCTGAAGTTAATTATAACTATGGGGTCATTCTTATCCCTGAAGGTCTAATTGACTTCATTCCTGAGGTGCCTATCACTCTTCTTAACATTTACCAGTGTATCCCTCTTTATGAACTCGTGATCATTATGTATTACTGGTGTTGTACAACCAGTGTGAAAACTTGCTTATGATACACATTTGTACATGCTATTGTGCTATTTGCAGGTCCAACATCTTATTGCCGAACTCAATGAAATTCTGGCTCATGAGGTCGTAGACGAGGGTGGTTTGTGGAAGAAGAAACTCACCGATCAGTCATTGAGGCTTTTTGATTTTCTACCTCAAGCAATTCAAGAACAGTTGATGCTTGAAAGAGATCCACACGGAAATGTTCAGGTACCTAAAGTTGCATGATGCTATATTGCCGTGTTTATTTGTCTACTGTATGCAGTTTGAGTCAGCACCAATATTGACATTGGTGTATTGTCATCCAGGTAGCCAAAATAGAAACTGAGAAAATGCTTATCGAAATGGTTGAAACTGAGTTGGGAAAGAGAAAGCAAGAAGGAAAATATAAAGGTGGATTTAAAGGGCAGTCTCACTTTTTTGGGTACTGATTTCAATTTTATTGTTCCTAGTTATACATTCCATTAAATATTGCTATGCTACGAAGAGGTTATGTTACACACACACACACAGATATATATATATATATATATATATATATAGACAATTTGTTACACACCAGTAACTTGGATGAAAATTTCCTTTGTTCATGTATATGCTATTTATGATCTTTGCCATGATTTTGTGTTAGAGTCTGTAGTTATCCATACTTATTTTAAAATATGCAGTTATGAAGGGAGATGTGGTTTGCCAACTAATTTTGATGCTACTTATTGCTATGCTCTGGGTTATGGTGCTGGAGCCCTCCTTCATAGTGGGAAGACTGGACTAATATCATCAGTTTGTGCTTCTTTAATTATCCCTTCATCTTAAGATTATCTACTTACAAATTTCTTCTAGATTGATGTTTATAATTTACTGTGACTTGAAATTGTTCATTTTTTATTTTGAAGACATCAGCTTGATTGATTTTTCTCATATTTTGATCAGGTTGGGAATTTATGTGCTCCAGTAGAAGAATGGACAGTCGGTGGAACTGCACTCACCGCACTGATGGATGTGGAGAGGAGACATGGTACACACTTTGGTCTATTTTGCTTTGCCCAAATAAGATTCACCGAATTAGCATCCATGCAATAACTTCTGTTGAATGCTGTAGTAAAATATAGATCCATGGTTATGGTGCTTTTTGATTGTTAACCAAATGCATTGTCAGAAATATAGTGTTTTCGGACTGTCAATATTTATCGTTGTTGCATTCACAATTTCTGGTTATTTAAAATGGAAGAAAGTTTTATTATGTTTCATTTATATGAATGCTTTTTTCCGTTGTGTTGCTGTATACAATTATGTGATTTTCTTTGCAGGTAAATTCAAGCCAGTGATCAAGAAGGCAATGGTGGAGCTTGAAGGTATATTTTCATTAGGAGAAATGTTATTTGTACACCAATATCAGACACCTAAATTCAACTACTTTTTAAATGGTTAATTAATGTAGTTCACACACTTGGTTAATGAAGTGTTAGATTTGATTAATAAAATTGTATACCTGTTAGCAACTCAATAATCATCAAATAAACTTCATTGATAATAAATTTTAGGTGTTTGATATGTAGATTTGAACACCTAGTAGTAGAAATTGTGGATAATTATCCACAATTTCTACTTCTAGGTGTTCAAATCTACATATCAAACACCTAAAATTTATTATCAAAGAAGTTTATTTGATGATTATTGAGTTGCGACACCTGATATATAATATATTCAATAGCCAAGTTTAATATTTCTTCAACACATGTGCGAACTTCGATAACCATTTAAAAAGTTGTGGAAGTTAGGTGTTCAGATAATAACAATTGTTTCATTAGACCTTTGACGATTCAAGCTTAATGCTCTGCTAAAGTAGTGACTTATAATGTTCAAATATTCATGTTGGATCATTCAGGGGCACCCTTCAAAAAGTTTGCCTCCTTGCGGGATGAATGGGCACTGAAAAATTGTTACATCAGTCCAGGTATAATTACTGTTATTTCACCATTTGTTCCGTTGCCTTCACTTTAGGGAAGCCATGTTTCTTTGCTTTGTTTAAATCGATATTTAAGTTGGCTAGAATGAAGTGATATATGTTTGAAATCCACTTTCATATTGAACTGGAATTAGTCTACTTTATGTATTAAGTTCGGTTCTCATGGTTATGATGTTCGTTATAGGTCCAATTCAATTTCATGGCGAAGGATCTGATGCAATTAGTCACACCCTACTGTTGGAATCTGGATTAGAAGCTTAGGTAGGCATAATGAAGCCCTTGTTTTGACGGTGATAATTAAATTTTGAGGGATATGGCAAAATATATTTGATCGAAGACTAGCTAGGTTATTTTTCTTTACATTTGAAATTTCCCGGCGAATGGTCATGAGTGTGTTGACGTCCATTAATTTGTAAACGCTGATGTTGTGTTTTGCATCGGCAATTTATGTTGACAATCTTTGAGTGTTTGAAGATGATGTTCTATTTGCCTAATAATAATTATTAAGGTAATTGCATGTGAAGAAACAGCATACCCTGATTTATCTTTCTGGCTTTGAGTGAAGGGAGTTTTTTATATGCAAAAAGAAGCTCGTTCTTTCACATGCTTTACCTATTTACCCATTTTGGAGTACTGTTCCACTTACCACGTTATGGCAACTCGGAAAAATAATATGGAAAAGAGAATAGCCCCACTGGTACAGTGAAATGTGTATGTTCAAAATTGTCCTCCTGAGCATTTGTACTTAAAAAGAAAGATACCTCTATTAAGTTAGCCTAAACTAGTGGAGAATCTACTTAAATTAATTCTGTTGTTACGGTTAATGGTGTTAGTTATTCAGTTAATTGTATAGTTAGTTTACTCAACTCTGATTAGTAGACTTAGGTTTATTATTAACTCTAGTTGACTTTTATCCATTGGTGTATATATTGTAAGTCAAGTCAATTTGTACAGAAACTGATTCAATAACAAAAATGAATATTCACATTCTTCAATCTTTCATTCTCTGCATCTTCATATTAGTCCATGTTCTTCTCTGATTCTATTGATGAATTCCTTCACAATCAATATGGTATCATTCACGACGGTGCTTTCGCTATGTTTCTCCGATTGATTCCACCACTGCCTCGGTTCTTCCCACCGATTCGCGTGTCCTTTCTTCTTCGATTGATTCCTCATTTCCAGTTCAAACCTCTTCGATTTTCGTTGTGAAATCTTCCATCAATGGCTGACGTTGGTGTTGATCCCTACTATCTCCACCCTTCTGACAACCCTAGTGTTGTGCTCGTATCTCAAATCCTCACTGAATCTGGTAACAACTATGGATCTTGGACCCGCGCCATGCGATTGCTCTTGGTGCCAAGAACAAGCTCGGTTTCGTCATTGGTACCATTACAAAACCTGCAGAAACTTCTGAGAATTATGCCAAATGGATGCGTAGCAACGATATGGCGACCTCGTGGATTCTCAATTCGATCTCAAAGGAACTGCACAACAGTGTCCTTTATGCTGATTCTGCTGACATTTGGAAGGATTTGAAGCATCGATTTCAGCAAAGCAATGGTCCACGAATCTACGATCTCAAGAAGGAGGTTCTCAATTGCACACAAGGATCTCTTTCGGTAAGTGCTTATTTCAGCAAATTTAAGGGGCTTTGGGATGCTTTATCTGCACATGACACTTGCACTGATTGTTCCTGTGGTGGTTCTTATCTAAGAAAAGAACAAGTCATGATTTTCTTGATGGGACTAAATGACTCTTTTAACAATGTTCGTGGCCAAATTTTGATTCAAGAACCTATGCTTGAGATTAGCAAGGTCTATTCCATGGTTCTCCAAGATGAGAAACAAAGGGAAATCTGTTCCAATGCCACTGAACAATCCTCTCATGTTACCTTTGCTGGGAATAACAAAGGTGCTAGAAGAGATCGTCCCCAGTGCTCTCATTGTGGTGTTCTTGGTCACACCAAAGAGAAATGCTTCAAGCTTCATGGTTTTCCACCTGGTTTCAAGAAGACCAAGACTACCACCACTCAACCACACGTGCTTCATGTTACTGCTGGTTCGGGTTCAGGTGTTGCTGCACAAGTGGATTACCAACAATATCAACAACTGATTGACTATATGCAAGCCCAAATGGCTAAAGCTGCCATTAACACTTCTGAATCTAAGGATTCATCAGGTGATGTTTTGCTACATTTCTTGCATTTCTCTTGTTCATTGAGTACTCTATTGTTTGCTTTTTCCTTCTTGCATTCAGATGACTGGATAATAGATTCTGGAGCCACTGCTCACATATGCACATCATTGTCTTCTTTTACTTCATACACTACTCTACATAACACCTTTGTCACTCTGCCAAATGGCCATAGAGTTCCTGTCACTGCATCTGGTTCAGTCAAATTAGATTCTGGCTTAGTATTGCATAATGTTCTATGCATTCCTGATTTCCATGTCAACATTATCTCTGTTAGTTGCTTACATCAAGATCCTAATTATCATATATCATTCTCTAATAATGTATTCTTGATCCAGGAATCACACCAACACAGGGTGATTGGCAGGAGTGATTTTAGACATGGCCTCTATTTCCACTCATCAAGTTTTCCTTGCAATTCTATTTCTCACACACTTAATAGTGATTCTGTTCATTCTTTTCAGCTATGGCATTCTAGGCTAGGCCATCTCTATGATTCTGTATTGAAATTGTTGTTTTCCAAATTGTCTTTCAATAATACTGAATGCAATAATAGTTCATGTCTCATTTGTCCATTGTCCAAAATGCATCGTTTACCATTTAATGCACATAATCATCACTCACATTTTCCCTTTGATTTGATACATTGTGATGTTTAGGGACCATTTCACACACCAACACATGATGCCAAGCACTATTTCTTGACCATTGTTGATGATTGTACAAGGTTCACTTGGGTACACCTTATGAAGGCTAAATCTGAAGCTCCTAACCTGATACAATGCTTCTTTTCTTTTGTCAAAACTCAATTTGACAAACAAATCAAGGCCATCCGCACTGATAATGCCAAGGAGCTAGCTCTTCACAGCTTCCTCCAGGCTCAGGGTACTCTTCATCAGTTGTCTTGCCCCCACAGACCTCAATAGAACTCAGTTGTTGAGAGGAAACACCAACACCTGTTGAATGTGGCTCGATCTCTCTATTTTCAATCAAAGGTACCTCTTGCCTATTGGGGTGAATGTGTTTCCACAGCTGCTCACTTGATCAATAGGCTGCTTTCCCCATCTCTAAAAGGTATATCCCTTATGAAGGGCTTTAAAAAGTTGAGCCTGATTACTCATTGTTGAGAGTGTTTGGCTGCCTTGCCTTTGCCTCTACCATATCTTCCCAAAGACATAAGTTCTCACTAGAGCCACCCCTTGCATCTTCATGGGATATCCCATTGGAGTCAAAGGATACAAACTTTTTGACCCCACCACCAACAAATTTATCATCTCTAGATATGTCATTTTTTGTGAAACTACATTTCCATATCACATGACACATTCTAGTTCCCCATCCCAAACTTTGTTCAGTGATACCTTATTACCAAATATCCTTGATAATCATGTTCCACCACCAGATGATACCTCAACTACCCCTGTCATTCCTCTACCCGTAGCTGAAGACATCACTGAGCCAACTCTTAACCCTGCACAAGACCAAACTCCTGCTAGTCCTGTTATTGACCCTACACCTGTCACTTATAGGAGATCTACTAGACCTCACAATCCTCCATCACATTTTCAAATTTATGATTTCAACTCGGTAGCTTACCCAATTCAGCCCTTTCTCAATTACAACAACCTGTCTCCACCATACAAACACTTCATCCTTAATATTTCATCCATCTTTGAACCACAACATTACTTTCAAGCCATAAAACACCCTGAATGGAAAAAGGAAATGGCTGAAGAACTTGTAGCCCTAGAAGCAAATCATACATGGAATGTTGTTTCCCTACCCATTGGAAAGAAACCAGTTGGCTGCAAGTGGGTTTACAAAGTCAAATACCATGCTGATGGGTCTCTAGATAAGTACAAGGCTCGCCTTGTGGCACAAGGTTTCACATAACAAGCTGGGATAGACTTCCTGGATACCTTTTCACCGGTTGCCAAATTAACTTCAGTCAAGATCCTCCTTTCTCTTGCTTCTCAGTTAAATTGGCATCTACTCCAGCTTGATATCAACAATGCTTTCTTGAATGGAGAGCTTGATGAAGAGGTCTACATGAGTTTGCCTCTTGGCTATCCAAGTCAGGGGGAGAACAAAGTGTGTAGACTGAATAAGTCTCTTTATGGACTTAGACAAGCCTCGAGACAGTGGTTTCAAAAATTCAGTTCCACAATCACAAGCTCGGGGTTTCAGAAAAGTACAGCAAACCATTCCTTATTCACAAAAGGATCTGGTTCAACCTTCATAGCCCTATTAGTATATGTGGATGATATAATAGTTGCTGGACCAAATAATGGTCTTATATCTGAGGTTAAATGTTTGCTGCAGAATCACTTCAAACTAAAGGTTATAGGAGACCTAAAGTACTTCCTAGGACTTGAAATAGCAAGATCCAAGAGAGGAATACATTTGTGTCAAAGGAAATATACACTTCAATTGCTTATGGACACGGGTTTTACCTCTGCCAAGCCAGTATATGTTCCCATGGATGCTGGCACACAACTAAATGAAATAGATGGTGAAGCATTGAAAGATGTATCTCAGCATAGGAGATTAATTGGGAGACTGATATATTTGACAATATCAAGACCTGACATCACTTTTACAGTCAACAAGTTAAGCCAATTTATGGCAAAGCCAAGAACCACTCAATTACAGGCTGCCCATCATCTACTGCAGTACTTGAAGACTACTGTAGGATTAGGAATCATTTTTCCTGCTAACTCTAATCTAAAACTGACTGCATACGTGGATGCACATTGGGGAAGTTGTCAAGTAAGTAGGAGGTCTACCACAGGTTATTGTATATACCTTGGAGAGTCAATGATTACTTGGAAATCTAAGAAACAAGCCACAGTTGCAAGGTCTTCTGCAGAAGCGGAATATAGAGCTTTAGCATCTGTCACTTCTGAATTACTCTGGATTAAACAGTTGCTGAGAGACTTTGAAATCAGAATTACATCAACCATGGTGTTAAGTGACAGTAAATCAACAATTCAACTAGCTGAGAATCCCACCACTCATGAGAGATCCAAGCATATAGACATAGATTGTCATTTTATAAGAGAGCATGTACAAACTGGGTTCCTGAAGCTAATTCATGTGGCATCACAGAAACAGCTCGCAGATATACTAACAAAGGCTCTACCCAAAAATCAATTCTCTCAATTATTGTGTAAGTTAGGAATGAAGAATATCTACCTTCCAACTTGAGGGGGAGTATCGAGTTAGCCCAAACTAGTGGAGAATCTACTTAAAAGAATTCTGTTGTTACAGTTATTGGTGTTAGGTATTCAGTTAATTATACAGTTAGTTTACTCAACTCTGATTAGTAGACTTAGGTTTATTATTAACTCTAGTTGACTTTTATATATCCATTGGTGTATATATTGTAAGTCAAGTCAGTTTGTACAGTAACCGATTGAATAACAGAAATGAATATTCACATTCTTCAATCTTTCATTCTCTACATCTTCATATTAGTTCATGTTCTTCTGATTCTATTGATGAATTCCTTCACAATCAATAACCTCAGTGTCCTAAAATGGCTGACACGCTCGTGAAGCTTCAACGTATCTATCTTGGATCAACTTCAATCTTCTATGCTTTCTGCAACTACAACCCAATGAAATGAAATAACAAACCAACCACTATTCATTCTATTTTCTCAGCTTCCCTCTTCAGCTTAAATTAAACCAAACAAAACAGCGTGTGAGTAGGCTTTTGAATCGTAAAAAGAAATCGAATAATGCATCCTTCTTCTGCATACAAACCACTGTTACTTTCAGCATTAAAGCTGGACCAATTAAAGATGAGTAGCTTTTAGATGAATCGATCTTGTTCTTTTCCTCCCCCCAACAGCTACCTATATATATTTTTGGTTCAAGAGGCTGGCACAAGGGCCGCATATTGGGGAAATGAGGAATAAGAGTGTCGCATACCGAGTTCGAATCCGGGAGCAACAGAAAGATTTTCCTAGCTCCAACCAACTGAGTTACACCGCTGAGACTATATATGCTATTCTTTGCCACCCTTCATCTTTTTCCTTTTTTATAAATATATATATTTTTCTCATTCTATTTCATTGTTTATGTTTTTTTTACTGTTTCCTCAATTATTTGTGTACTAATTTTAGCTCTCTTATTTGTTTTTACTGTCCTTTTTCTGCAACTTCCAAATCATGGCTTCTAATAGGATCCTCTGTCTACTATTCTATTGTACATTGTTACATATCATAGCAACTTGGATGGGTAGATGGATGATCATTGATAATTAAAAGCGTGTCTGGATCAACAATTTGACTTAAAAAAACTCCTATAGGATCAGATAAGAGTCACGAGTAGGGCTGTTCAAATGAACTGCCGAACTGAACTGAACTGCCAAACTGAACCGAACCGAACTGTTATGAACCGAACCATTCATTAAAGTTCTGAACCGAACTGTCTTTCTCAAATACAGTTCGCTAACTGAACTGTGACTCAAATAAACTGGTGAACTGTTAACGAACTGGAAACTGAAAACTTAAGTTAGTAAATAGTAAGTGACTTATTCAGATTTCAGTGAAATTGCTCCAAGTCTGAACTCTGAAGTCTCCACTCTCCAACAATTCGAACTTGAATCGCAGATTCGCAGTTCATCTTCAATGGAAGTTCGAACCCTAAATCCCTAATCAGCGACATCATCTTCTTCGAAAATCATCTTCAATGGCAATCGCAATTCATCTATGGCAGTCGCAGCTCCTTCTTCGAACCCTAAATCCCTAATCTACAATTTCATCTTCTTCGAACTTCATCTTCAATCGCAGTTCTACTCCTTGGAAGTTCGAACCCTAAATCCCTGATCAGCGACTTCATCTTCTTCGAAGATCATCTTCAATGGCAGTCACAGTTCATCTTCTTTGAACCCTAAATCCCTAATCTTCGAAACTTCATCTTCGAATTTCATCTCTTGCACTCTCGCAGTACCAACCAGTGGAAACACATCTTCTTCGAACTTCAGAAATCGTAGAACGCATCTTCTTCAAACTTCAGAACGTTGAAACGCTTCTTCTGCTCAGTTAGGTAAGTTTCTTCATTGTTTCTGGGTTGCGTAACTTCTCTCTTCTTCTATTTTTGTTCTGTTTTGTGAGTTAAATAGACCTTAGCTGAACATATTCATGGTGATACTGATGGTGCTATGCTATGCATTTCTGGGTTCTGTTTCTGTATGCATTTCTGGGTTCTGTTCTGTTTCTGGTGATACTTATAATGTCTTTGATGAATGTGAGACAATATACCATACATAATTCAGTAAATGTTTTCTGTGCTGTTCTTTTGTGTAAAGAAGGAAAGAGACAGGCATACACAATAATAATTAGCTGCTGCTGATTGATTCTGTGATGATTAGCCAATTCTTATAGCATCTGTTTTCTGTTGTTGCTGATCAAAAGCTTGATTATTATTATTATGATCTGAAGAAGATCCTTTTATATTGAATGATAGAATGATATATGATGACTACATGACTTTGTTCTTTGTTCTTTCATTTCTTTTTTACAATGTAGGAGAAATCTATGACGTCGCACGATCAAATCCTGGACTTTACACTACTGGAAAATGTTGAAGAGTCGGAGGTAGATACCACAGCAGTTGCCTCGGAAGCTACACTACCGCCTCTTCCGAAACCTTCTAAGCGTAAGCCTCGATCTAATATGTGGGACCACTTTGATAAACAACCCGGTGATGAAATGTATGCTAAATGTCACTATTGCTGAGACTTAATAAAGTATAAGAGTGGAACAAGTTCAATGAGGAACCATTTGGCTAGATGCAAGGAGTCCCCTATAAATACATCAAACAAAAGGCAAAGGCAAGCAATGTCAAATGCTACCGAAGGACAAGTAGCATCTTCACCAAGCTACTCAAAATTTGACCAAGCGGCATGCCGACTTCAGCTTGCGAAGACAATTGTGAGTGCGGAGCTCCCATTTCGTTTTGTGGAGAATGAAGAATTTCAGAAGTTTTTGAACCTCATGCAACCCCGTTTTGACATCCCATCACGATCTACAGTGAGACGTGATATCTGGAATCTTTACATGGAAGAGAAGGAGAAGTTGAAAGCAATTCTCTCAAAAAATTGTGGAAGAGTTTGTCTTACCACTGACACATGGACCTCGGCTCAAAATCTCACTTACATGAGTTTGACTGCACATTATGTTGATTGTGAATGGAAGCTTCAAAAAAAATATTATAAACTTCTGTCAAATTACGGGGCATTCGGGAGAGGCCATTGCGAGGTATATTGAGGAGTTTCTAAATGGGTGGGAGTTAAAATGAGTTTTAACCATAACCGTTGATAATGCTTCAGCAAATGACGCTGGGTTGAAATACTTGAAGAGCAGGATGGAGTCTTGGGACAACCTTGTCCTAAATGGAGATTATATCCATATGCGATGTTGTGCGCACATCTTGAACTTGGTTGTCAAGGAGGGACTAAAAGAGATTGATATTTCCATTATGAGAATTCGGGCTGCTATTAAATATGTCACGGTTACTCCTGCAAGAGAAAGAAAATTCATGGAATGTGTGGAGCAAGAGAGGATTACTGAAAAAACTGCTCTTATTCTTGATGTTGATACAAGGTGGAATTCTACATTCTACATGCTACGGTTGGCCCTAAAATATCAAAATGCCTTTTCCTTGTTGCAATTGAGAGACAAGTCATTTAAGCATGATATGGAAAAGAAAAACAAGGGTCTACTTGTAAAAGAAGATTGGGATCATGCTAGGGCTGTGGTGCCTTTTTTGGAAATGTTTATGGTTTCCACTAAAAGTATGTCCGGAACCTCTTATGTAACCAGCAATCTTTACATGAAAGAGGTTTTTGGTATTGGGACAAAGATCCGGAAATATTTAGAGAGTAGCAACGAGAGCATAAAGAAAATGGCAAAGAGTATGAAAACCAAATTTGACAAATATTGGGGAGATCCCCAATCAATGAATATTTTGCTATGGATTGCTCTTGTACTTGATCCTAGGATGAAGTATTCGTTTGTGGAGTATCATATTGGTATTCTATGTGTTGATGCTACGAAGGCCACCGAATTGAAGCTAAAAGTGATGACTTCCCTAAAAGCAATGTATGCTCAATATCAATGTATAGAGCTTAGTAGCCAACCAGAATCACAGCCCGATGATGATGATGAAGATGATCCGATGTACCTCTATCTAAAAACAACTGGGCGTAGTAGAGCCGATCCACAATCAGAAATTGACAAGTATTTAAAGGAAGAAGCTGAAGCTTACAACAAAAATGTAAGTTTTGATATATTGGGTTGGTGGAAAGTCAATTCTGTAAGGTTCCCCATTCTTGCAAGCATAGCTCGAGAGGTGTTGGCAATTCCCGTCTCAACAGTGGCATCCGAATGTGCATTCAGCACGGGAGGAAGAGTGCTCGGCGACCATCGTTGTTGCTTAAAGCACACAATGTTAGAAGGACTTGTTTGCTTGCAAGATTGGTTGAAAGGGCAACCACACTATCTATTTAATGATGAGGACCCTGAGGAGATCCTTAGATTTGATCAAGGTAAATTTATAACATTTTATTTATTTGGTCCATATTTTCGTTTGTAGATGAAATAATTTTGGTTCTGCAGAAATATCCTCCCAAGATTGCGGTGTTAATTTGGATGACTGAGGACTTTATTAGGCCTGCAGCCTGTTGCATGCAACTTTGATCATGGTAAGATTTTAGTTTGCTGAAGTAATATGAAGTAATATGATATGGATTATATGACATTAAGGCTTGGTTTGTAAGATTTTAGTTTGCTGTATTTGCTGTCAAATAACTACCAAACTTGCCATTCTCTATGATTGAACCATATTTTAGTTTGCTGTATTTTCCCTGTCAAATAAGCCTTCAAAGCTAGGTTATTTTTAATGGTTGCAGTTGGTTCTTTGGATATTTGTGGTCATATTTTTGTTGCTGAATATCAATGGTTGATAAATTGCAGAAACAATTCAGCCAATAAACTGCAGAAACAGTTCAGCCAATATTTTTGTTGCTGAATATCAATGGTTGCTGAATATCAATGAACGGCTTAGAGCATAAACTGAAATTTTGTGAAACAGTTCAGCCAATATCAGTAATTTTTTCTCTGAATATCAATGGTTGCTGAATATCAAGGTATTAATTTTTTCTCTGACCAATATATGTGTTTGCAAGATGCAGAATGTATATTATTAGCTGCTAAGATAGCATATTCACTTGTTTATTATGCTATGAGTTTGTAAGATGCAGAATGTGTTTGTAAGATGCAGAATGTATATTCTGCAGAATGCAGAATATGTATTATGCTATGAGTGCTAAGATAGCATATTCACTTGTTTATTATTAGCTGAACAAAATAAGTAATTGCTTGGATAGATTTTCCCCTCACAGACTTCAGTTATTTTGAACAAAAGGAAATCCTATTCTGTTACTTGGGCATTTTCCAGAATGTAACTCTTCAATCCTTTCTTAACAGTGTTTGCTTTCAGGTCTAATATCAGGTTTGGGCATTTTCCAAAGACTTCTTTATCAACTGATGCAATCTTGAAGCTTCACACGACAGATCACAGGCCAACCATTTATTATAAGAGTATGTTATAAGAGTATGTTATACTGATGCAATCTTGAAGCTTCTTTATCAACTTAATGCAGAAGAAAATTCAACATGTATTATAAGAGTATGTTATATTAATATATTTCATGCAAATCTTACATCCAGATTGTATATTAGTATTTAAAGTTATAATCATAAAGGTCTTGAATACTATATAAGGTCTTGAATACTATTAATATCATGCAAAAGACTATTATTATTTAAAAAAAAAAACAGTTTGGGTAGTTTGGGTTAACAGTTCGGGCTTAACAGTTCGGGCAGTGTGGGCTTAACAGTTCAAAAAAAAAAGTTCAGAATTTAAACAGTTCAGTTCGAACTCGAACTTCCGAACTGAACTATTACGACAGTTCAGTTCAGTTCGGAGAACTGTTAACACAGTTCAGTTCAGTTCGGTTGAACTGTTTAAACAGTTCAGTTCAGTTCGGTGCAGTTATGCTTGTGAACTGAACTATGAACAGCCCTAGTTTTTATGTAGTTCGATTGGGGCACTTTACAATTTTCTTTCGAATAAGACAGCTGAGAAAGTAGTTCCGACTAAGTATACCTTATACACGTTTGAAGGTCATCTACATTTGGACATTCGACATGTTCAAGTCACATCTATTATCAGAGAAGGTGATGTATAAGACTCTTAGAAAAATCTAATTTTCCTTCCATGTATGATTTGTATTTACACGCTTGTCGAATATCTGTAGCTGTTTCTATTGCATCTGTTTCGACAGATGATGCATCAACAGCAACGACGAAGAGGAAGGGCACTAATGCCTCGTCGAAAAAGGACGTACCTCTTCAGGCAGAGAAGCAAAAAGTAAGTATCTTTGTGCTTTCTATTTGCACCAAATCATTTTACTCGTCGACTGATTAACCCTTTATTTTACAGAGTCGAAAGAGACCCAGTAGTTCTACAACTACTGCTCCAAAGAAAGCAAAAAGGACCAACCCAATAACGGTGAGTGATTCAGAGGTCGAAACTCCTAACCTCTTTCTCTTTTACATTTATGCTTTCTCTTTCTTGCTTATGTTTATATGAGTGTCAAACTTTCAGTCTGATGAGCCATTGACCAAAGCAAAACCCGTTGAGATTCCTACTTCTGAAGTAGAAAGAGAGAAGAAGAAGAAGAAAAACTCTCAGGATGCCACTAAGGTCACTCCCCAACAAACTCCTGTCGAGAGACAACGGAAGAAAGGGGATTATGTGCCCAAGGAGAAAGCTCCAAAGAAAATCCTCAAGAAACCTGAGAGTGCACATTCTCATGTCGAGGGTAATATACCCAAGGTAATTGGTCGACTTGAATCTCCACTTTAAGAGTTTTCCTTTTTATATGTCGAAAACTTATTCAGTGTTTATTTTCAGGAAACCCAAGCCCCCACCATTGCAGTCCAAGCAAGGCAAGTTACGCCTACTTCTACTCTTTCCCTTTCCAAAGAGCCAATAGTCGAAAAGGGTGCTGAGGGAGAGGGGCTAGACCAAGATCAACTCACCAACATCATTGAAGACATGCCTATGGTCGAAGAAACCAATCCCATTGAAGCTGAAGGGGAGATTTTTGACCACAATCAAGAACATGAAGGTCATGCCATGGACGTTGATGAATATCTCAATGCTGGTGACGTTGATGTCAGAGTCAGCTTGTCTCCATCTCCAAATTTATAGGGCAAAGATGTAGAAGAAGATAACCCCCAAGAGAATGATGAAGAAAGTGAAGATGATGGTGGCAGCAATGAAGGTGAGGCAGAGGAAGAGGAACTAACTGAGCATGAAGGTAAATCTCCTAAGAGTGCCAATTCTTCACCCAACTTGCCTTCGACCAATACTGGCCTGAGTGAAAAAGAACTATCAGAGTTGAAGACCAAAAACCCTCTTGAAGCATTCAGATTATTGCTGAGTGCATCTTCGACAGAAAGTAGGCTAAGCCCTTCGACAGCCTCTGTTGGCCAAACTTCTGAAAGTTCAAACGCAGATTTGATCCGAGAGCTTCAAACAATACTTTTTGAGGAAGATTTGCTCAAAGCTATTGAGGAGGATCATATGATCATTTTCAAGATCAAGGCTTTGTTTAATAAACTTAACACTCCTGGATCCAGCAAATCCCTTATATGCTTTATAGTCGAATTTGAGCCTTTTCTGGAGCAAGTTGCCAGAGATTTTCAGAAGAAACATAGTGTTGTTGCCAGTAAAGAGCTCGAGGCTGGGCTTCAACAAGAGGAATGGGCAGCAGTCAGGGCATCAGATACTAAAATTTCGACCCTGGAACAGCAAGAAGCAATTGATACTAAAGGGATAGCTGAATGTGATGCTGACATTTCAAAGATCCAGGCACAAATTAAGGTATTACAGTCGAAGCTCAGGGAAGCAGAACAGAAGAAGGCCACCATTCAAAAGAGAATCCCTGATTCTTTGGAAGCCGTACTTCAAGCTGAGGCCATTTCGGCCATAGTGCATCTAGAGAAGGCAAACAAACACAAGGCAGCAGTAGAAAGATTGGTCGAAGATGAGAACCTCATTGTTGGTAGATTAGACCATGCTAAGATTATTCTTGAAAAATTCAAAGCTTCTTTTGTACCTTAAATTTCATCTTTCTGAATTTCTCATAATCTACTTTGTATTATGACAATATTTTTTGGCACTTGGATTTGACTATGCCATGTTTAAATATCTTCATTACATCCCAGTCTTGTGTTATTTTAACTTCTTGCAATATTGGCTTATATATTTTTAAGTACTTGCCATTTATACGCAATATTTGACTATCAGTGCCTAGTTCTTCGGCTTCGTAAGCACCGTTTGAGAAAACTTGTATAATTTTAAATGGTCATTCCCAATTTGGCGACCATTTACCTAAGGCCCTATCTTTTTTGTCCATAGGTAAAATAACTTTCCACACCAAGTCTCCCAAAGCAAAGGTTTTTACCTTTACTCTTTTGTTATAGGCTTTGGCTACTCTTTCTTTCTGCCTTATAAGGACCTCTAATGCGAATGACCTCTCTTCATCTAAATCAACCAACTCATCTAAAATCATATCCCAATAATGGTCTGATGGGATCTCAAACTGCCTTTGGATTTTGGTTGATTGTAGATAAATTTCGACAGGTAACACTGCATCATGCCCAAAAGTGAGTCTAAATGGAGTAGCATTAATGGATTCTCTAGGGGAATTTCGACAAGCCCACAAAGCTTGATCAAGAGTTTTGTGCCAATTCCTAGGCTTCTGTCCAATATGCTTTTTAATCAAATTAATGATACTTTTATTGGCTGCTTCGACTTGACCATTCACTTGTGCATAATATGGTGTCAAACTTAATAACTTGAATCCAGTAAAAACTGAACATTGGTCTGTGGTAATGGTTTCTGGAATCCCAAACCTATATAAAATATGGTTTTGAATAAAATTTATAACTGCCTCTTGGTCCTCATTAGCTAAGGGAATGGCTTCGACCCACTTAGTGAAGTAGTCGATACCCACTAGTATATAACGGTGGCCTTTCGACGAAGTTGGCTTAATTTCACCAATTATATCTAAATCCCATCCTCTAAATGGCCAAGGTTTTACTATTTAATGTAACTCACTTGCAGGTACATGTTGCACCCCTGCAAATTTTTGACATTCTTGATATCCTTTAGCAAATTCTATGCAATCTTTTAACATAGTTGGCCAGTACACCCCTTGTCGAAACAAGAGCCACTTCATCTTGTGACCTGCTTGATGAGATCCACAAGTTCCACTGTGAGTATTGGATATTGCTAAATTTGCCTAACATTCACTAAGACATTTAAGCAAAACTCCTTCAGGAGTTTTCTTGAACAATTCATTTCCAATTAAGGCTCTATATTTGGTTTTCCTGTCAATTATTCCTGTTGGATTTTCCAAGTATTCGACAATTTGTTTTCGCCAGTCATCATTTAGCATATTGTCAATGGCAAAAATTTCAAACAAATTTTCATTTGGAGGTAATAACATTTCTGACTTGTCTGCCCCCCAAGTTTTGGCATTGACAATTCATTTAAAGAACAATCTGTCAAAATTAATTTCTCTTTGATCTCTATTAGCTCTTCTAGTTTTTCTCGAGAAACTTTGTAACACCCCGGTATTTCTATCATGTAGAGATACCGAAGATGCACAGATGCGGAAGTTCAGAGGACACAGTTCCTGTTTAAGTTTTGGATATACAAACTTTTCCCGAATTAAAAACATAATCGGAAACAACATTACTTCATAAAATAGAAGTTTATCGGTTTCATACCGAACGGAATACAATATCCAAGTCCAAAACCAAACAGAAACATAAAGCGGTTCGTAAAACTCATAACCAATACAAGTTATACAACCAAAAAGAACAACAAAAGGACAAAGGATAAATATGACTAAGTCTTCAGCACCTCCGAGAGTATATCAACTACTCGTGCACAATAGTCTTCCTTTTTCCCTGCTTCTCTGAAAAACAACAAATATGGATTGGGTGAGATAACATTATCTCAGTGAGTCCTGCCTGTTGAACCAAGGGCAAACACTCAGTGTTTTGTATGATAACAAATTACACCTTATCTACTAATGGTTCAAGTTGAATTAAGTACAGGACATAAAGCAAAGAGCAGGAAGATTAAAATGGAGCAGCTTGGAGAAGAAGCCACCTCAGCAGTTCAAGACCTATTTGTTTATCCGCTTTCTTTAGGACACTGTGTAAGGTCCTATCACTGAAGGTCTATGACTTTTAGTAGCTGAGAGATGAATTTTTCAAAACATGCATGGTGCATCAAAATAGTTTTGAAAAATATTTTATAAAATTGCATGCATGCTTAAGGTGGCACCTAAACCATAAAACGATTTTGTGGAAAGCAAAAAACAATTTCTATTTTGTTCCAACGGCTATGAGATCGATTTATACAATTTATATAGGCTATGAAATCGATTTTAGGCTCACCTATAGGCCAAGAATCGATTTCCTTATCCTATGTTTGAAGCATGAAATCGATTTTGCACATATACTCAAGCCAAGCCAATAATTGATTTCCTTCATTTTCAAAACACCATGAAATCGATTTTCAAGCTCTTCTATAGGCAATGAATCGATTCCTCCTTATTTTATCAAAGCTTGAAATCGATTCTTAGCACATTCAGGATGTCCAAGAATCGATTCTTTCATATTTCCAAAGGCTCAAACAAATCGATTATATCCTATTTTAACTAAAGCATGAAATCGATTCTTTGATGTTTTAAAGAGCCAAGAATCGATTCCTCACTCATTTAACTAAGCTTGGAATCGATTCATGTGATTTTTCAAAGGCAAGGAATCGATTATCACATTATTACACATCATACATAATCGATTCTTTCATTTCATTAAATATTTTTTTTCAGATCTACGTTTTCCTAAACCTATAAATAGTGAGGTGCTTCACACTTTTCATCTCACTCAACCACACGAAAAATTACAACAAATCTCTCTTCTTCTCACATACATTTTCTAGATCTGAGAAAGAGAAAAATAGAGCTATCACTTTCATATCATTTTTTATAGATCTAGTCACTCATCTCTCGCTATATTGTAATCTACTTTAGTGGGGTCATTTTGAAATCCTGGGAAGCGTTCTTGGGTCTCTCAATCAGGAGATTGAGTTGGTTTGAAATCCTGGGAGGTAATCTTGGGTCGTTCAATCAGGGAAGATTGAAGTGGTATTGAAATCCTGAGAGGTGCTCTTGGGTCGTTCAATCAGGAGATTGAAGCGGTGTTGAAATCCTTAGCTGTGTGCTCGGGTTCTCAATTAGGGTTAATTGAGATTAGCTATAGGGAAGTTGCTTGCTTGTAAACATGGAAGAGGTTCTTCTCATATAGTGGTTGTTATCAAGTCCAAAGGTTGCCAAGCCGGAGGCCGAGGACGTAGGGCTTTTATCCCGAACCTCGTAAAATTCCTGCTTGCATATATCTGATAAGTTCAAATCTCTTTTTCCGCATTTGATTTAAACAAACATATCATTTATTTTGAAAAGAATCCAAGATTTACACATAACCTTATTCACCCCCCTCTAAGGTTATCAGATAGTCTAACAAGTGGTATCAGTAGCTAGAAATTGCATATAGAGCTTTACATCTCGCAATTTAAATTTTATTTATCTATCTGTGATTATGGGTTCTTTTATGAAAGAGGGGATGTCCTTCAATAGGCCACCCCTGTTTGATGGGACTAACTATGACTATTGGAGTAGTCGAATGAAATGTCATGTGCAGGCTATAGATTTCACCATTTGGAGGATTATTGTTGATGGACCACTGATTCCTATGAAGATCAAAATTACAAAACCAGGTGGTACTGATGGAGACACTACAAAAAGTCAAGCCACCGGCAAAGCAGAAGAAGTTCCAATTGAAGACATCTACGCCATCGATCTGAGCGAGCTGAGAAAATCTGAGCTTGACAAAATATCTCAAAATGCCAAGGCTATGAATATTCTTCACCTATCACTTTGTGAAGAAGAGTATGGAAGAGTAAAAGGATGTCAAACAGCAAAAGAAATCTGGGATTGTCTGGAAGCTACACATGTCGGTACAAGCCAAGTAAAGGATACAAAAATCAGAATCCTAACTTCTGAGTATGAATCATTAAAAATGAAGGAAGGTGAATCTGTTGCAGCTATGCACCAGAGACTAAATCTGATTATAAACAACCTAAGGGCTCTGGGAAAAAGGTATTCTACAAAAGACATAAATGGGAAGATTCTTGCATCTCTGACTGGTGAGTTCTTTCCAAAAACTTGTGCAATCACTGAAGCCAAAGATATTGGCACTCTACCCCAAGAAGACTTGATTGGGTCACTTCTTGCATTTGAGGTTGTATTGGCTGCTAACAAAGATCAAGAAGCAGAAATGGTAAAAGAAAGAAAATCTCTTGCTCTTGCTGCTAAAACACCTAAGGTAGCAAGGAAAAAGGTTGAGTCTGATGAAGAATCTGATGATGAAGACATGGCTGAATTATTTGAAGAATTCATGAGATTCAACAAACTTGAAAAGAGAAATAACTCAAAGAAATCCAAGAAAGCTAAGAAGGCTACATGGAACAACTATACTGACAGTGAAGAAGAGGAGGTTACAAATGCCATTTGTCTCACGGCATCTGAAACACCTAAGGCTACTATATGGGATTGTCTTTGCACTAATAGTGACACAGACGAAGAAGAACAAATTGCAAATGGTGTTTGTCATATGGCAAATGACTCATCTAAGGTAAGCCTTAACTCTTCTAGTCTTTCTGATTCCTCTATGCATGATGATTTACTTGATGATGGTTGTAGTAGTCAAGATTTGAGTGAGGATTTTGAAGCTCTCTATTTTGAACATGAAACTCTTTTGTTAAAATCTAAGAAATTGGCAAAGAGTAACAAAATCATGCTCACTCAAATTGAGACACTTGAAAATGAAGTAGATAGATTAAAGAATGAACTGCATAAATCTGTCAACCTTGAGTTTTGTGAGCTTAAACAAAATTTTGAAAATGCCAAAGTTGAAAATGAACTTTTGAAAGAAACATTGAAAAATTTTGAAGGTGGTGAAAAGACCTTGACTCAGTTGCTTCACTCTCAACATCAATATGTTGATAGGAGAGGAATTGGGTACAAAGGTAATTCCACCTCCTCCATTTTAAACAAGAAATTAACTTTTGTTGCATCTACTTCAAGTTATAAACCCATTGTTTTCTCATGCACCTACTGTCAAAAGGGAAACCATAGCTCACCTAGATGCCCTATCCGTAAATTATGTGAGCTTGGTACCCTTATACCTGCCTGTAAGAAACCAAGGTGGATTGTGAAAACCCCCTTGATAACTAACCCCAAAGGACCCAAAGAGAAATGGGTACCAAAAGTTCCTACTTGATTTTTTGTGCAGGTATGCTTCAAGGTATAGGGGATTGGTACCTTGATAGCTGAGACACGAAGCTCATGAATCTGGTAATGCTTCACTACTCTTGAACTTGAGCAACAAAGCTAGTGAATCTGTAATGTATACCAACTATAAATCTGCTTAATAGGTAAAGGTTTTGTGGGTAAGGAAAACACAACTATATTTATCAAGTATTAAACACTTATGTGAAGTAATTGTTTGTATGCATCAAAGCTTTTTCTCAAGTTCTATTATACTAGATCTTTGATGCAACATATTTTTGATGTTAAAAATGATACCTATATTGTTGAACCAAGGATGATTATCTTGGGTATCATATTTTTAAAACCATGATGATCCACCCTCTTTTTGCTAAAGCCTTGCATTCTAAAATTATTAAGGGGGATCACCAAGTAAGGGGGAGCATAGCATGAACTACTGTTTCTGATATCTCATATGCTATGTGCTCTTTTGCTAGTTTACAAAGTGATTATGTCTGTTTGTGATTATCTCATATGCTATGTGCTCACCCCCCCTCCTTTTTGATGAAAACAAAGGGGGAGAGAATATTATGCATGTTATATGTGGGAGAGAATATATGCATGTTATATGTGAGGGGAGAAAATAATTGCTGCTATCCTGCTGATGTACTGTTTATTTTATTATGCATATGCTTAGGGGGAGCTTTTTGAAAAAGTTCCATTACTATCAAACCCCCTATGCATAATGTAATTTGTTATCATCAAAAAGGGGGAGTTTGTTGAACCAAGGGCAAACACTCCTTGTTTTGTATGATAACAAATTACACCTTATCTACTAATGGTTCAAGTTGAATTAAGTACAGGACATAAAGCAAAGAGCAGGAAGATTAAAATGGAGCAGCTTGGAGAAGAAGCCACTTCAGCAGTTCAAGACCTATTTGTTTATCCGCTTTCTTTAGGACACTGTGTAAGGTCCTATCACTGAAGGTCTATGACTTTTAGTAGCTGAGAGATGAGTTTTTCAAAACATGCATGGTGCATCAAAATAGTTTTGAAAAATATTTTATAAAATTGCATGCATGCTTAAGGTGGCACCTAAACCATAAAACGATTTTGTGGAAAGCAAAAAACAATTTCTATTTTGTTCCAACGACTATGAAATCAATTTATACAATTTATATAGGCTATGAAATCGATTTTAGGCCCACCTATAGGCCAAGAATCGATTTCCTTATCCTATGTTTGAAGCATGAAATCGATTTTGCACATATACTCAAGCCAAGCCAATAATCGATTTCCTTCATTTTCAAAAGACCATGAAATCGATTTTCAAGCTCTTCTATAGGCAATGAATCGATTCCTCCTTATTTTATCAAAGCTTGAAATCGATTCTTAGCACATTCAGAATGTCCAAGAATCGATTCTTTCATATTTCCAAAGGCTCAAACAAATAGATTATATCCTATTTTAACTAAAGCATGAAATCGATTCTTTGATGTTTTAAAGAGCCAAGAATCGATTCCTCACTCATTTAACTAAGCTTGGAATCGATTCATGTGATTTTTCAAAGGCAAGGAATCGATTATCACATTATTACACATCATACATAATCGATTCTTTCATTTCATTAAATATTTTTTTTCAGATCTACGTTTTCCTAAACCTATAAATAGGGAGGTGCTTCACACTTTTCATCTCACTCAACCACACAAAAAATTACAACAAATCTCTCTTCTTCTCACATACATTTTCTAGATCTGAGAAAGAGAAAAATAGAGCTATCACTTTCATATCATTTTTTATAGATCTAGTCACTCATCTCTCGCTATATTGTAATCTACTTTAGTGGGGTCATTTTGAAATCCTGGGAAGCGTTCTTGGGTCTCTCAATCAGGAGATTGAGTTGGTTTGAAATCCTGGGAGGTAATCTTGGGTCGTTCAATCAGGGAAGATTGAAGTGGTATTGAAATCCTGGGAGGTGCTCTTGGGTCGTTCAATCAGGAGACTGAAGCGGTGTTGAAATCCTTAGCTGTGTGCTCGGGTTCTCAATTAGGGCTAATTGAGATTAGCTATAGGGAAGTTGCTTGCTTGTAAACATTGAAGAGGTTCTTCTCATATAGTGGTTGTTATCAAGTCCAAAGGTTGCCAAGCCGGAGGCCGAGGACGTAGGGCTTTTATCCCGAACCTCGTAAAATTCCTGGTGTATCTCTATCCCTATCTCTTTACATTTCTTATTGTTTATATCTGTCCATATTATTATACTGCTGTGATCTGTTTATAGCTATACTACTCAGATCTGTTTATAATCATACTATTCATACTATTTAAGATCTGTTTATAGCTATACTATTTAGATCTGTTTATAATATCACTCAGTGGATTTATTGTATAACTATATCCCTACTCTGATCTGAATCTGTTAATCTGGTTATAGTTATACTCTTTGAACTACAGATCTGTTTATCTATTATTTTCTCTATCACTACTGTAGATCTGCTATATTCAATATCATAGCATTACTTATAAAACAACCTTATTGTGAATATTGAATATAGAGTAATATCTCATTGTGCCTGATCTGCCTGCTTGCATATATCTGATAAGTTCAAATCTCTTTTTCCGCATTTGATTTAAACAAACTTATCATTTATTTTGAAAAGAATCCAAGATTTACACATAACCTTATTCACCCCCTCTAAGGTTATCAGATAGTCTAACATTACCGTGCCCCCTCACCGACACTCGGTTCAATTTATGAAACCGTTATAACATATTTTCAATAGCCATCGCAAGCTACAAATCGAAATGCCGACTGTACAACAACTACGAATCCCGGCAAATCGTGCTCTTATCTTAGCTTAACACGAAACAGCTGTACAACGACTACGAATCCCGGCAAATCGTGTTCTCATTTTAGTTTAGCATAAATCGGCTGTACAACGACTACGAATCCCGATAACCCACGAATTGACCACGCCAAAACGTATACAGGGCCTAGGTAAGGGATCATGACTTCCCTCCCTAGTATGCTACTTGTCGGATCGTCACCCAACGCGATACATATGACAATACGTATCAATTCTCGAGAGTTAGATAATTTTATATCTTTTCGATCACCAAAGGATCTATCACATAGTCTTTTTAGATAATTTATATCCATACGATCACCAAAGGATCAATCACATAATCATTGGATAATTTATATCTTATCGATCAATAACCCGTTTAGATGAATTTAATAATTTAAACATCCGGCATTATAATCACATTGTAACGTATTATTGACTTATAACCCGTTTTGATGAATTTATAAACATCCGGCATTTTAATCATATTCAATTGACATATATAACATATATATATATATATATATATATATATATATATATATATATATATATATATATATATATATATATATATATATATATTGGTCAATCCATCAGTCGGTGTACCCACACGTGTACTACGGTTTCGTTTCTCGATCAAATAAGTTTTCAAAGCTCTTTTCCAAAATCATAAGTTGAACAAGTTCCAAACAGGGTTTTCAGTAGGCCAATTGCCTTAAAATTTAATAGGAAAGAGATTAGAAAAAGGTTCGGGACTGAACGGAGCGACGAAGCGAGAAAACGGAAGCCGGTAACAGATCCCCACGCATGGTCCGTGCCCAGGGGCGCACGACCCGTGCGTGATGCACCTCAAATGACTGGCTCTATCAGAAGGGGACGCACGATCCGTGCCCAGGGGCGTACGATCCGTGCGTCCTGTAAAAGTCACATTCAGTCATTTCAGAAGCAGGCGCACGATCCGTGCGCAGGGGAGCACGATCCGTGCGCAGGGGAGCACGATCCGTGCGCAGGGGCGCACGATCCGTGCGCAGGGGCGCACGATCCGTGCGTCCTGTAACTGTTACAGAACACTCAGTATTTTCTCGAATCGAATCTCCGATCGCGCCCAATTCGATTCCCAATTTCAATTCCCCTGAAAAACAGAAAAGTTCCAGGCATTCCAGAATATGTGTACAGTACAAATAATTCTTCAAAAATCATTTCCAACACTTATCATTTTTCCAAAAACCGTAAAATATCAGTTTTAGCAAAATTGTTTCTCGACTGTGAAAATAGTTCGAAACTGAAACTGTTGCCATGGAACTCAACACCAAAATCATTTCAGAATATGGTAATTTTCCTAATCGTGAGTAGAAGTCACCGTGATGTCGATTTCGCTAGGAGCTTCCACCGAGACACGGAATGACCGAAACGTAAAACGCGCGAATGAGAACCGAAGGCACCAACTGGAGCGAAACAGCAACCCGCTTCACAACAGCAACTGAAACACAGCTCCAAATGACTGAACTTCCTCCAACTCGAAATATGAGACTAGGATGCCCTTTCCTTCAGCTGGTACAGAACATGCAAACCATAACAAACTCAGAATTCTACCATCTTCATCATTGGAGCTTCATGACCGAAATGGAGTAGAGAGAAATAGCGAGAATCAGGCCTTGAAAGTGGTACCAGTAGATTGGAAATCGAAAATGGAATAGAATGGGAGTGAGAGCACTTACATGCATTCAGCTTTGTGGTGAAGCCCTTCTCCTCCCTTCCTTCTCCTTCGCGCCCCTCCTTCTTCTTTTCCCTTTTCTGTTTTCAGTTTCAAACTTCATAACTCTTGGAGAGTGATTAAGTGAGGAAGATGTGGTTGAATGGGTTCAGACATAAGGGTATTTATATGAAGGGGGTGAAAATACGATTTTGCCCTTCATCTTAGACTTTCATTTAAATCATGACTGAGTCACAATTTAATGTAGAATAGGATTTCTTTCGACTTTTTCCTCGACTAATCCTCGTCGAGACACGACCAGTTATCCCCACAAATAATCAAGTCGGTCTTAGGTTTCATAGTTCGAGTCTTTAAAAATTGGGGATGTTATAAACTTTATAGCCAAAAGCAATTTGTGCCAAATCGTTTGCCTCTTGGTTGTCAATTCGAGGCACATGCTCAATGTTAGCGTGATCAAAACGTTTTAACAAAGCATTGGCAGTGACGAAGTATATTATTAAATTTTCTTTAATACACTTATATTCTTTAGTTAATTGCTTCACAACTAATTTAGAGTCACCTCTAATTTCGACATATTTTGCCCCCAATTCCAGCAAAATTTCAAGTCCTGCTATCAAGGCTTCGTATTTAGCCTCATTATTGGAGCAAAATCCTTCGATTTTAAACTTATACTTCGTTGGGATATTTGTTGGAGAAACAATCAGTATCCCTATTCCAGAACCATTTTTATGGCTTGAACCGTCAAAGTATAATTTCCATGATCGAATATTCAGATTACTTACTGTTGCTTCGACCAATGAGTGGTCGACAATAAAATCAGCAACAATTTGACCTTTAATAGCTTTCAAAGGCTGGTATGTGAGTGAGTATTCGGATAGAGCTAGAGCCCACTTACCAATTCTGCTATGTAATATTGGTTTCGACAACATATGTTTAATTATATCAAAATGCGAATAAACATACACATCAACAGGCTTTATATATTGCTTCAATTTTGTACATGAGAAATACAAGCACAGGCATAATTTTTCAGTTGGGTGGTACCTAGTTTCAGCAACATTCAAAACCCTACTGAGGTAATATATAGCTCTTTCGACACCATTTTCATCCTCTTGTGCTAACATGCTACCTATTGACAGGTCTGATGCTGCTATATACAATTTCATCATCTTACTTCTAATAGGTGGTAACAATATAGGAGGTTTAACTAAGTAAGACTTGATCGCGTCGAAGGCTTTCTGAAGTTCTGGATCCCATCTGAATACATCTTCCTTCTTCAGTCGAAGCAATGGCGAAAAAACTTGAGTCTTGCCACTTAGGTTTGAAATGAACCTTCTAAGGAAATTGATTTTCCCTAATAAAGACTGCAGTTCTTTCTTAGTCGAAGGAGCTCTCGTTTCTAAGATTGCCTTTGTTTTGTTTTGATTGATTTTGATGCCTTTTTTATGCACAACAAATCCCAAGAAATCACCTGCACGCACACAGAAGGCACATTTTATGGGATTCATTTTTAATCCATATTTTCTCATCCTTTCGAATGATTGTCGAAGATGGTCTATATGACCATTTTCTGTCGAAGATTTAACAACAATGTCATCTATGTAAACTTGCATAAAATTTTCTATAAAGTCATGAAACATAGAATTCATTGCTCTTTGGTATGTGGCACCAACATTTTTTAGGCCAAAAGGCATTACTACCCATTCATAGACGCCTAAGGCCCCTGGGCAACGAAATGCGGTTTTCGACACATCTTCAGCAATAAAGATTTGATTATAGCCCGAATAACCATCAAGCATACTTAAATAATCAAACCCGGCTGCTGAATCGACCAGCATTTCTGCCGCAGGCATGGGATATTCATCCTTAGGTATAGTATTATTTAAATCCCTAAAGTCTATGCAGACTCTTAGAGTCCCATTTTTCTTAATAAAGGGAACTATATTAGCTAACCAATCAACACACCTGGCAGTTCTGATAAAACTGCTTTTGAGCAATCTTTCAACTTCTTCTTTGATTTTCTACAGAATCTGCGGTGCAAATCTTCTTGGAGTTTGCTTCACTGGCTTCCTATCTGGTCGAATTGGCAGTTTTAACTCCACCACTTCTCGACTCAATCCAGGCATTTCATTGTAATCCCAGGCGAAGCAATCCTTATATTCCTTCAAGAGCTCTATGGTTCGATCTCTCAAACCTTTGTCAATCTTAGCACTTATAAATGTTGGCCTCTTTATGGAGCCATTTCCTCAGTCGACTTCCTCCAGGGGATCTTGAGCTTGAATTTTCTTGGTCGAACCCATTGGGTCCTTTTCAAAACCTAAAGGCTCTTCATCATAGATACAATCGAGCCTTTGGCCTTCAACCATATTATCTTTATATTTGATTCCACTGGTTTCGTTAACCATTTTTGTTGTATTTCAGCTTCCAAAGCCGCATTTTGTTTGTTCTCGGCCACATAGGCCGTGATTCGATCCCAAGCACTGGGCTCAGACATCATAGCTGTTTAGGGACCATCCCACCCTGTAGGCTTGCAGAAGCCTTTTGAGTGGTTTTCTTCGCCAATGACCTCCCTCTCCCAAATGAATCCATGGTTTGGGTGAAGGTCAAGTGAAGAGAACACATTATCTTGTGGTGTGTATCCACTTGTTGATGGTGTACATGGTGCAATGTTTGCCAGGTGTTTATCGAACGTCTTCTTTGTTATGTGATCTACCTCTACCAAGAAATAGCGTTGATCACCTTCGACGTTTTCAACTAGTCCATCTTCTCTCAAGATGGAAAGCCTTTGGTGAAGGGTCGAAGGCACTGCGCCTACTCCATGGATCCACTCCCTGCCAAGTAACAAATTGAAGTTTGCTTTAGTTGGGATTACCATGAACAAGGTTAACCTCTTAACACAGCCCACTACCAGTTCGACTTCAATGGCCCCAAGTGAGTGGCCAGTTTTTCCTTCGTAGTTTGTAAGCACTACGTTATGTGGCCTTAAATCAGTATCTGATTTGCCAATTTTTGTAAGCATGTGTTGTGGCATTAGATTCACTGCCGCACCACCATCGACCAGGACCTTGTTTACCCCAACATTGTTGGCTTTTGCCTGAATAAATAAGGGTTTGAGGTGGTACTTCATCCCACCATCAGGCCTCTCAAACATGGCACTTTATTCTTCAATGCAGCCATTATTTAAAACATAGTAACATCTTGGCTTGTGCATAGCCATATCTTAATTGAAGTCTTCTTCGACTTCATTTACCTCTGACACAATATCGTACTCAATTGGGAGAATTGAGACGACGCATATCATGTCTAAATCAGGTTCTGAATCTGAAAACTCGGATTCCATTTCGTCATCCTCTAGATTGAGGCCTTTTTTTGAGTCAAGGCCTTTTTTAATAACTGAGAGTGGAGGGAATATCCTCTCAGTGGCAGACCTCCTGGGCACTTCGACAAGGGAGGTTAACTGTTTACCCTTGTTTGGGTTTGAGTTTCTGCCCTTCTCTGCAGCAGCAGCCTTCATCTGGCGTTGATACCTACGCCATTGAGTCCTAGTCATAGGGTTCTTCCCTTTGTAGTTATTATTGTAGGCATACCTCTTTGATTTAGGAGCCTTATTTTGATTCATGGCACTTGTGCTTCCTTTCGCCATAGTTGAGTAATATCCTGCATCCTTTCCACCAGAATATACCCATTTTCCGACAGGTGGCCTAGATGATGGCACAAATGTTTTGATTTGAGCCTTCTGGGTCGAAGGCGTGACCTTGTATGGTACACATCTTGGGTTGAAGCTAAATTTAGGCCTGTTGGTCGACCCATTTGCTTTTCCTCTTTGACTGAGGTTTGAAACCCTCAAGGCTTTTGGCAGCCTCCTTGTCGAACACAGAACTGGACCTTGGGCACAGCATAACCTCGGTGTTGTTGATTTTGCAACGGTTCAGAAAGTCTATTAATTCTTCCTCAGCATTAGGATAAATCACTTGTATCTTCTCATTGTACTGGTCTTTAATGACCATTTTAGTGTTGATCTCTGCGCTCTTCGTAGCCCCTTTGGCCACGAAATCTGCAGCAATGACCTCAGTAGCTTCGACAACATTTATGTCGACTGGCTCAGCGTACATGGCATCCACCACAGGGAGAGGATCAGTATCTATCTTCATCTGAGGCTTCGACTTCTCACCAAAACTCAGCCGGCCTTCATTCAGTTCTTTTTGGACCAAATCCCTGAAAAGAACACAACGAGGTGTGTTATGGCCAAAAAAATTATGATATTTGCAGTAACCTCTTTTCTTTTGTTGTTCTAATGGTGGCACTTTTAGGCCCTTAGGCACTAAAATCTGACCATCAGTAACTAAAAGATCAAATATTTGGTCACATTTTGTGACATCAAAGGTATAAGTTTTTGCAATAAATTTATCATTTTTTGGTTCGACAGGATTTTTCCCATCATAAGGCTTCAACAATTTACAAGTATATGGAGGCCTTGGTTTTAATTCTGCAACATTGACATCTTCTTCGACATCTTCTTCGACATCTTCATATGATATGTCGAATTCTTGGTCACTCTCATTAGCATTGACATATGCAACCTTTCCTTTTTTGTCGAACCTACTGGTTCTGGCCTTTTCATCCTTAAGTCTTTCGACTTGTCGAACTCTATCAGCCAATTGTGCCATATCTCTTAAGTGTAGAGTATCTAATTTCTTTCTAATAGAGTAGTCGAGGCCACCAGCGGCCATTTCGACTAACTCATGTTCAGGCACTTGAGTAGTCTGAATCTATTGAGATAATCGTCAATTGACTATGGCATTCTGCGTCGAACACTAGCCAACTCTTTAAGACTAATCTTCAATTGTCCCATATAGAATTGTTCATGGAATGCCTTTTCTAACTGGTTCCAATTAAACATGGAATGTGGGGGTAAACTAGTGAACCATGTAAAAACATTTTTGGTTAGTGAACTTGGAAAATATTTCATTTTTAAGTTCTCATTTTGTGCTATATCACCAGCCTCAGTTAAATAACGGGCAATGTGTTCGACAGTAGATTCGCTAGTTTCTCCAGCGAA
This sequence comes from Astragalus membranaceus, assembly GCA_039519185.1. NCBI lineage: Eukaryota > Viridiplantae > Streptophyta > Magnoliopsida > Fabales > Fabaceae > Astragalus > Astragalus membranaceus. The sequence continues at coordinate 23,125,242 of CM076851.1, read as the reverse complement.
TTTTGTGAATTTAGGGATTTTCCACCCCCTAGGCAATTCTGTTTGCGGAACATATTCCGACAAAGGTGATACATAATTAGGCTTGTGTAGGCCTAGATTAAGACCATTCTGTGCTAGAATAGTTTCGACAAGATTGGCTAAGTTATTTTGGATTCCAAATTTTTTTTGGTGAACTTGTCTAACCACTTCATCAGCATCTTGGTTCCTGTGGACTAGTACAACATCTGGAATGGACTCTTCGACGATAAGTTGTTGCCCTTGATTGATGGGAGTTGCAGTGTTAGGCCTTTCTATAGGGATTTCGACTGGCCTAGCATTCTGAATTTGAGGGATTTGCTGGTTATGCATTGGCGTACTGCCAAAGAAATCAGCAATTCTTCCCATTTGTGTTGCCCACATTTGGTAACTATGATTTGTGTTTTGTATTAAAGAGTTAAACACAGTACCAATCTGTTGTGTTAACATATTAACCATGTCATGGTTACTATCGTCCATTTGTTGTCTTAATGCCAACAAAGTCGATGTGGTCAGTGAAGGGTGGGGATTTCGACTATAAAAGCTCTCTGGCGAACTGTGCAAATGCGAAAACCCTGACTACGTTATCTGCATGAGCAATCGTACTTGTCTGAAGGCCTGCCATTAAGGCAGTTGGCATGCCGTATGGGTAACTTCGACTATTCGTAGGAAGATTAAATGGAAGGCTTCCAATTGTTGGATTAGCCATATTCTGTGTCAACGCTGGAGTAGTCATCATAGACACAGGGTTGAGTACAAGAGCGGTTACGGTAGTTACTCCTATAGTTGTCGAAGAAGGCATAGGAACGGTTACTCCTATGACATTTGCAGCGTTAGTATCACTAACTAACGCTTGAACGTGTAAGATTTGTGCATTAGATGCAGGAAGGTTGGTTGCATTAGAGCGAGGCATCTCTGGAAGACGTCTACCACTCCTTAAACGCATGCAAAGTATGAATTACACATTGAGTTGGATAACAAACCCAGAAAATTTCAACAAACTTCAAAAAATTTCGCACAAATGTCCCACTGGGCGTGCCAATTTGTTTACCGTGGTTTTTGGCAAACACCACTAGTTACACATAAGTGTTGCTTGCAGGATCAACTAGAAAATCCCAGAACATTTGTGTTTAAAGTTTTCCAGAAATTGTTAGTGTTCTTATGGTTTAATTTGACCGCATTAAGAATAACCGTCGAATTGACGGGGAAAGCGGATAAAGAAGAGATGAATGTGAAGAGAACAAGCAATAAATGTGCAGAAATCTTAAAGAAACAGAAGTAAAATTGCATTAATTTATAAAGAGTGGAACGCAGATTCATACATTGTTTCTGTTGACTCGTTTTCTCTGTATGCGGAAGTTTGAGTGTTTTAGAATTATGAAAATGAATTTCGACCCTTTTTTCCCTTCAGACAACTAGTATTTATAATAGAAGGGAAAAGAATAACTGTTTAATGAATTCAAAAAATGGTAACTGCTGAGGACTTCGACAGTGTAACTGCCACCTGCTTCGACCACGTTACATTCGTACTCCTCAGTGACGTCGTTGCTATGCTTCTTCGACAGCGCCTCTTTATCTTTGATCTGCTACCAAACTCACTTTCTCCTGTCGAAATACCTCTTCTTCAAAATCATAAGTTTAAGCTTCATTGACTGCATTTAATTTAGCCTGTCGAAAATACAGGCTAACAGGAGGATCAACCCCAACCATCGAACCCCACACTCTGGGTTTGATGATCCCTTTGATGGTCTTTTGTTTTTTACATAATCATATTAATCTGATACGAGATTCATGTTGTTACCAACGTTTCTAGCTTAATTCTCTTCCTCTATTCATTTTTGTTTTGTAAACTATGAATTGTCGAATACTTGAAAACTATGTGGTGTTTTATCTTATCAAATCATAACTATGGTAAGTTATTTCAAAACAATAAATTATTTGCAAAATTAGAACTAAACATGTATACGTGTTTAAACAATTAAGAATCGATGATTTTCATTTAGTTATTAAAATTAAAATTTTCTTAAACAACCAGCAATGCCAAGTTTTTGGTAAAGAGACCTACTGTGCCTGTGACTGAAATTGGTGTATTGATGACTCTAAGTGAATACATTATACTAGATAGATAGGATATCAATAAAGTTATCTCCAAGTGCACAGAAGTGACCTTTGGGACAATAAACAGAAGTAAATATGGAGTGAGGAAAATTGAAGCCATCTCCTCAAGTAACATCATTCCAGTATACTGCACCAGACAAAAATACATGAGCATGATATGTATTCAAAACTATTCTATCATGTAAATGATGAACAGATAAGGGTCATGCTAACATAGTGTGAATCCATTAAACAAAAACCTCAGGTAGAATACCTGGAATAAGGTTTCGAACTCGATGCGGACTATTTCAGTACTTTCCTTGCCATGCCATCTCTTTGGCATATAATGTGTATGTTGAACCACCATAGATACTGCTCCCTCGGGATCTAAAACAAGAAGTTCATCTGCAATTGCAGCCCGGCTAATAGCAGTTATAGTTCCGAAAATGGCAGCATACCAAAACAATAACTGTAACTGCTATAACTGCTATTAGCCGGGCTGCAATTGCAGATGAACTTCTTGATTTAGATCCCGAGGGAGCAGTATCTATGGTGGTTCAACATACACATTATATGCCAAAGAGATGGCATGGCAAGGAAAGTACTGAAATAGTCCGCATCGAGTTCGAAACCTTATTCCAGGTATTCTACCTGAGGTTTTTGTTTAATGGATTAACACTATGTTAGCATGACCCTTATCTGTTCATCATTTACATGATAGAAAAGTTTTGAATACATATCATGCTCATGTATTTTTGTCTGGTGCAGTATACTGGAATGATGTTACTTGAGGAGTTGGCTTCAATTTTCCTCACTCCATATTTACTTCTGTTTATTGTCCCAAAGGTCACTTCTGTGCACTTGAAGATAACTTTATTGATATCCTATCTATCTAGTATAATGTATTCACTGTTTAATTTTTTCTTTTTAATTAGATAAATCCGTTTTGGGAAAAAACAAAAAACGGATTTATATTGAATTAATAAATCCGGTTTTAAAAAATAACAAAATGGATTTACCTAAGAAATACTTAAATCTGTTTTTGTTATTTTTTAATAACAGATTTATCTATTAAAATATTTTTTTAAAAAAATAAAATAGATATGAATATCGGTTGTCATTTTGTTCCGTTTAGTGCGTAGATATTCGTTAACACGTGACGATGTTGTACGTCGTGTGAATAATTTAGGCTAAAAAATCGGTTTTCGGGCAACCTACTCCGGTTGTAATAAAACCACAGCCAGTAAATTCGAAAAAATCAGGCATCAAGACTCCCCAAGAAAGGATTTTTATAGGGACCACGAGGCTCAAAATCCCAAATTCCATCATTTACTATTTTTTATTAATTTTTTTAATTTTTCATAATCTGCAAAAAAATTTAAAAAAATCTAAAAAGATATTTATTAGATAAATCCGTTTTGAGTATTTTCAAAACGGAATTTTCTAATAAATAGGTAAATCTGTTATTATAAATTTTCTAATAAACAGAATTATGTGTTGCTTAGGTAAATCCGCTTCGCAAAAATATAAAACAGAATTAGGTAATTTTTATTCTTAAAAACAGATTTATCTAATTTAAAGATAAATCCATTTTTAAAAAAACCAAAAACGGACTTATCTTTAAATTAGGTAAATCTATGTAAAGAAACTTATAAGGGTATTCTCGAAATATCAAATTGTGTGGGGTATAGGGGGAAACTATGGGGGTAAAAAAACCTTATGATTTTCATTATAGGTCCAATTCAATTTCATGGCGAAGGATCCGATACAATTAGTCACACCATACTGTTGGAATCTTCTGGATTAGAAGCTTATACCCCCAGAAGGGTATTTTGAATTATCTAATATCTATTTATCTAACTATTTATAGAAACAAACTTCCTATAAAATTACCAATTTGAATCTCTTATTAACACGACACATATCTAATTTAAGGGTAAAAATGTCATAACTCTTTCTTTCTTTTTTATTCTTACACTCTCTTTCTTCATTTTCTTTTCTTTCTTCTTACACTCTCTTTCCTCCTTTTCAATTTTCTTTTAGAGTCTCTTTCTTCCTTTTTTCTTTTTACTTTACTTTTACTTTTTCCATAAACAATTCTTCTTTTTCTCTTATCACTTCACTTTAGTTTTTTTTAACTAAATTTCTAAATTTATACAAACACTACTCTATTTGTTAGTATAAGGCAAAATATCTCCCCAGGTCCCTTAACTTATTTATTTGTAACGAATAGGTCCCTTAACTTTTTTTTGTAACACATAGGTCCCTTAACTTTTAAAAACGTAACACCGTTGCCCCCTTTAACGTTTTTTGTTAACTCCGTTAATCTGTCGGTGATGTGGCTATTTGACTATTGTTTGACTGCTCACTAGACATGTCACATGAGATAATTTCATTATTGATAAATATTTTTAATTAAAAATTAAAGAAAAATATGATTTGTTTTTTTTGTCCTTGTCCTCTCCTAAATTCCAACGCCCCTCCCACTCTTCAGTTTGCATCCACTGCCGTCTTCTCCTTCCTCTCCATCTCCTCCACCGCCACACCACCACCACAATCCATAACTCCACCATGATTTAGACGACGGTGAAATAAACAAACAGAGATAAGCTCCAGAAATTTGCATTCTCAAAATTAACCAAAATGGAAAAAAAAAACTTTAGTAATTGCAAACCCAGAATTCAGATCCAAATTCAAAACCAATTTCAGTTCCATTTTCAAATCCAGATCGCAAACCCAGAAGTGGAAGAGACATGGAAACGTAAACCCAGATTCAAAACGCAAACCCAGAAGAAGAAGAAGAAGAAGAAGAAGAAGAAGAAGAAGAAGAAGAAGAAGAAGAAGACATTCGAAACGCAAATCCATTTTGATTTCGTCGTTCTGTAACATTTTCGTTGTTCTGTGATTTCGTGGATGAGATGAGATTTCATTTTTCTTCTTCCTTTTCCGCGTTAATCTCAGTTCAGGTTTCATGGATGAGATGAGATTGCGTTTTGAGTTCCTGATTCTTTCTCTGCGTGTGTTGATTCAATTTTGGGGAAGAAGAAAATGGGTTGATTTTACGGAAGAAGACACCAGTACTCCGTGGGAAACAGGAAATGTTTTTTTTTTTAATTTTTAATTAAACAATAATTACAAATAACAAGTCTGTAAATAAAATTTCCACGTAAGCATAAAAAAAAGGCCACATAAGCAGCCCAAACAGCCACTTAGGTGTTTTTGTAACGGTGTTAACAAAAAAACGTTAAAAGGGGCAACGATGTTACATTTTTAAAAGTTAAGAGGCCTACGCGTTACAAAAAAAAGTTAATGGACCTATTCGTTACAAATAAATAAGTTAAGGGACTTGGGGAGATATTTTTCCTTAGTATAATTATTACTATAATAAAATGATATGTTAGCTTTACGCAGGTAAATGCCAAAATATGTCAGCTTTACGCAGGTTTCCCTTTTCTCTCTTTTTTCAATTGTATATGAAAGATGATAAAATGTCATAAAGGAGAATGAAAAGACTCTCTTAGAAGCTAGGTGGGTCACGTGGAGGGGGGAATCAAAAGGTAGTGATTTCACTTTTAGCTTTTGCATCTTTTGTTTTTAACATCTATTTTTTTAAATTAAGTTCTCTCTCTCACTTTTCAATTGCATATAAACCTGTTTTAATTTTTTCTTTTTCTTAAATTTTTTACTTCATCTCTATAATTAAAAGAGGTGTTAGCATAATTTACTTTAAATTAATATTAAATGATCTAGGTTTTATTATTTACAATAATCTACCAAAATCAATCATTTTAACTACTAATAATTGACAAAAAAAATTAACCACTATCAAAAATTCCAAAATAACTTTTTTATTAATAATTTAATTAAAATGAATGGCAACGAGAGAGACAACATAAGATGCAACAGAAAGCTGCAACGAGAGCGGCAACGAGATCTGCAAAGGGAGAGGCAGCGGGAACGACAATGGGAGCGACAACGAGAGAGACAACAGAGAGCGGCACCGTCGGGGAGAGGCAACGGGGGCGGCAACGGGAACGGCCACGTGGGTGCATATTTTATATCACATTTTCTGACTTTTTTTAACTTTCTACAACAGGGTGCATATATTATATTAAATCTCATTTTCTGACTTTTTTTTAAATTTCCGCAACACAAATTTTTTAAGCAAGTTGAAATATAGTCTTTTTCTCGAGTTTTCCCTTTTCTTTCATTAAATTTTGCAATTTTCAACATATTTATAATTTCATAGCAAATTATAACAAATACAATGTCACCCGTGCGGATGCACGGATAAAATACTAGTATACAGTGATGTTGTTTACTACAATAAAATGATATGTTAGCATAATTACCATTATAGTGTTCTTATCAATTTGACACCTGCCCCAAATTAGGGGTAAAATAGTCATTAGCATGCTAAATGCCAAAATATGCCAGCTTTAAGCAGGTTTCCCTTTTCTCTCTTTTTTCAATTGCATATGAAGATATTTACTATTTACTATAAATAAAATGATATGTTAGCATAATTACCATTATAGTGTTCTTATCAATTTGACACCTATCCCAAATTAGGGGTAAAATAGTCATTAGCATCCTAAATGCCAAAATATGTCAGCTTTAAGCAGGTTTCCCTTTTCTCTCTTTTTTTAATTGCATATGAAGATATTTACTATTTACTATAATAAAATCATTTGTTAGCATAATCACTATTATAGTGTTCTTATCAATTTGACACCTGTCCCAATTACTATAATAAAATAAAATGATATTTTAGCATAATGACCATTGTAGTGTTCTTATCAATTTGACACATGTCCCAAATTAGGGGTAAAATAGTCATTAGCATGCTAAATGCCAAAATATGCCAGCTTTAAGCAAGTTTCCGTTTTCTCTCTTTTTTCAATTGCATGTGAAAGATGATAAAGTGTCATAAAGGAGAATGAAAAGGCTATCTTAGAAGCTAGGTGGGTCACGTGGGTGGGGGAATCAAAATATTTCATGGAATGCTATGATTGCTGGATATGTTGAGAAGGACTTATAACAAAATATTTCATTTTGTAAGGGCTTTTAACAAAAAAAAAATTGCAGGGACTTAAACCAAAACACCCTATATTTGCAGGGGCCTAAAACATATTTAAGCCTATATTATATTAGATCTCATTTTGTGACTTTTTTTTATTTTTTGCAACAAAAAAATTTTAAGCAAGTTGAAATATAGTCTTTTTATCGAGTTTTCCCTTTTCTTTCATTAAATTTTGCAATTTTCAATATATTTATAATTTCATAGCAAATTATAACAAATACAGTGTCACCCCGTGTGGATGCACGGGTAAAATACTAGTATACAGTGATGTTGTTTACTATAGTGTTCTTATCATTTTGACACTTGTCCCAAATTAGGGGTAAAATAGTCATTAGCATGCTAAATGCCAAAATATGTCAGTTTTACACAGGTTTCCCTTTTCTCTCTTTTTTCAGTTGCATATGAAAGATGATAAAGTGTCATAAAGGAGAAAGAAAATGCTATCTTAGAAGCTAGGTGGGTCACGTGGGGGAATCAAAAGGTAATAATTTTATTTTCAACTTTTGCATCTTTTGTTTTTAACATATATTTTTTTAAATTAAGTTCTCTGTCTCACTTTTCAATTGCATATAAACCTATTTTTATTTTTTCTTTTGCTTAAATTTTTTACTTCATCTCTATAATTAAAAGAGGTGTTAGCATAATTTACTTTAAATTAATATTAAATGATCTAGCTTTTATTATTTACTATAATTTACTAAAATCAATCATTTTAACTACTAATAATTGACAAAAAAACTAACCACTATCAAAAATTCTAAAATAACTTTTTGGTTAATAATTTAATTAAAATGATCGGCAACGAGAGAGACATGAGACGCAACATAAAGCTGCAACGAGAGCGGCAACGAGATCTGCAACGGGAGCGGCAATGAGAGAGACAACAGAGAGCGGCAACGGGGAGCGGCAACAAGGGCGGCAACGGGAACGACCACGGGGGTCCATATTTTACATTATATCACATTTTCTGACTTTTTTTGAATTTTCTACAACAGGGTGCATATATTATATTAGATCTCATTTTCTGACTTTTTTTTATTTTTTGCAACAAAAAATTTTAAGCAAGTTGAAATATAGTCTTTTTATCGAGTTTTCCCTTTTCTTTCATTAAATTTTGCAATTTTCAATATATTTATAATTTCATAGCAAATTATAACAAATACAGTGTCACCCCGTGTGGATGCACGGGTAAAATACTAGTATACAGTGATGTTGTTTACTATAGTGTTCTTATCATTTTGACACTTGTCCCAAATTAGGGGTAAAATAGTCATTAGCATGCTAAATGCCAAAATATGTCAGTTTTACACAGGTTTCCCTTTTCTCTCGTTTTTCAGTTGCATATGAATGATGATAAAGTGTCGTAAAGGAGAAAGAAAATGCTATCTTAGAAGCTAGGTGGGTCACGTGGGTGGGGGAATCAAAAGGTAATAATTTTATTTTCAACTTTTGCATCTTTTGTTTTTAACATATATTTTTTTAAATTAAGTTCTCTGTCTCACTTTTCAATTGCATATAAACCTATTTTTATTTTTTCTTTTGCTTAAATTTTTTACTTCATCTCTATAATTAAAAGAGGTGTTAGCATAATTTACTTTAAATTAATATTAAATGATCTAGCTTTTATTATTTATTATAATCTACTAAAATCAATCATTTGAACTACTAATAATTGACAAAAAAATTAACCACTATCAAAAATTCCAAAATAACTTTTTGGTTAATAGTTTAATTAAAATGATCGGCAACGAGAGAGACATGAGACGCAACAGAAAGCTGCAACGAGAGCGGCAACGAGATCTGCAACGGGAGCGGCAATGAGAGCGACAACGAGAGAGAGAGACAATAGAGAGCGACAACGGGGAGCGGCAACAGGAACGGGAACGGGGTGCATATTTTATATTATATCACATTTTCTGACTTTTTTTTACTTTCTACAACAGAGTGCATATATTATATTAAATCTCATTTTCTAACTTTTTTTTTTAAATTTCTGCAACACAAATTTTTTAAGCAAGTTGAAATATAGTCTTTTTATCGAGTTTTACCTTTTCTTTCATTAAATCTTACAATTTTCAATATATTTATAATTTCATAGCAAATTATAACAAATACAATGTCACCCGTGCGGATGCACCGGTAAAATACGAGTATACAGTGATGTTGTAGGGTATTGAGGACAAAAGAAATCGATAGAGAATGATACTGAAAATCAGTTTTTACATTATGCGGAAAAAAAATCAATTTTTACATTGATTTACTATTATTTTTGTTGTATTTTATTGAAAATAAAAGGATATTTCAAAAGTGACACTACAACATTTTGACCCTACGGCAACGGTCGAAAAACGTTGCATAAAGCCATAAAACCGTTGCCAAAAGCTACGGCAACGGTTATCAAACCGTTGTACCTTCGGGCGTTGTCTTAGCTTTAGGCAACGGTTATTTGTCCCCAAAGGCAACGGAAGCTGAAAACCGTTGCCAATGATAGATGGAACGCAACGGTTTTAGTTTACACTCTATGGCAACGGTTGAAAACCGTTGTCAGATACGGCAACACTTTGAAACCGTTGCCAGGTATGGCAACACGTGGAAACCGTTGCCATAAAGTGGAAACCAAAACCGTTGCCATGTATGGCAACATGTAGAAATCAAAACCGTTGCCATGATATGGCAACACTTTAGAACCGTTGCCATGCTATGGCAACACATAAAAACCGTTGCCAGAAATCAAAACCGTTGCCATGATATGGCAACACTTTAGAACCGTTGCCATGCTATGGCAACACATAAAAACCGTTGCCATAAAGTGGAAACCAAAACCGTTGTATGGCAACACTTTAGAACCGTTGCCATCTATGGCAACACGTACAAACCGTTGCCATAAATCCAAATAATGCAATCACATCAAACATTGACCATTCCCTGTTTATTTTGCTACTTCAACCACATAATTATATTGCTAATTCAATCACATCCATTGCTATCAATCACATATCAAACGTGTAACAATTTAACATACAAAAATGCTATCAATCACATAATTAAGACTTGAAGAGAAATGCTCTACTATATATATTGCTACTTCAAACATATAATTAATGTATGTTGAACAACATTATATTGCTACTTCAATGTTGCCAACAATATTGCTATCAATCACATATCAAACATGTAATAATTTAACAGACAAAGATTAATATCTTACAAGTCTTCAACATAATTAATGTGTTGAAAAGTTATAGTACAAAAAACATGTTCCATTTCCAAAATAAAGCCATTCAAGTCTTCAACACATGTCTTCAACACATGTCTTCAAACTCTTCATCATCCAAGTCCAAGCCATCAAGACCAAGATTTATACCTTCATTATTTTCCTACAAAAGTAACAAAATTCGATTAATGCCATAAAATCACCAAAACAAGTGTTGAAGGAAAAGAATATGGATCATCAATTGCAATCTTTATAGTTTTCAGTTTTCAGTTTTCAGGCAATCTTTTTGCAATCTTTATAGTTTTCAGGCAATCTTTTTGCAATATTTTCAGTTTTCAGTTACAGAATAGAATTTATCCTTCTGTTTTTTTAAACATGTAAAAACAATGGGATTAATTTCAAACGGATCAAAAATTCCAATTCCATGATCATCATCATCATCATTCAAAATATTAAAGCGTTCAATCACAAGACAGAGCATGCAAGAAATCAAAGACATGTTTATTCATCGAAAATTCAAGTTCCATGATGATCATCATCATTCAAAATATTAAAGCTTCAATCACAAGACAAAGCATGCAAGAAATCCAAGACATGATTTTTTTTTTCATTCGTAGAATTAATCAAACAAGTAAACAATCACCGAATGAGAAGAAAGAAAATAAAAGAAAGAAAGAGAAGCTACCGTTGTCGTTCAAGAAAAACGATGTCGAAGAAACTTGAGGAGGATTGCGCCTCCGACTCGAATTGAGATATCAGCACAGCAGTTCGCTCTCAAAGTTCTTCTCTCTGAAATCAAAACAGAAAACTGAATTTAATCAATTCAACTCAATTCAATTCTCTGTCTTTGCTCTCAGAGTATTTTTAATCACCAAGAAGCACAACACAAATATTAATAGGATTGTTTCCCACTTTTTTCTCCTAAGAAATACAACTCCTAGTTTCGTATATTCTACTTTGCTGTAATTTGATAGCAGAAGTTTACAATTATACTATAACATGTCATGAAAAATGTCACTAGAATATATATAGTAAATATAATTAAAGTTTAATATTCCTGAACAAGTAAACATCTTTCAGTTGCAATGCAATGCAAGCAATTTCTCATCATCAAAACAAGTTCATTTCATATCAATGAGTAGTTTTGCATCAACAAGAGCGGATTCAAGTGAAGAGTGGTGTAGGAACAAAAGAACAACAGATCAATCCCCACAAACTGTGACAGTGTATCAATTAACATAAATGAAATTCAGTTGAAGTTAGTTAGATTAGATCAGATTACAACTTCTAACAAACACCAAAACCATCCCTATATCTTCTAAGTCTCTAACTAACACTAACTTCTCCTTATCTTCTATTCTAACAGAAGACTTACTTATCAGTCCCACATACAATTGGACATAACATATGCAATCACCGGATGTGCTTCACTGTTTGAAAGCTGCAATTAACCAAAACAATTTTATCATTAGTAATTAGTAATTAAAAATCTAAACAAAATCTAAACCTGACTTCCAAACAATCAACTTAATGTTACATATTAAACCAAATAACTCTTTAATAAATCCTCAAAACTAGTATCTTACATAAAAAGCTGTTATAACTCCTGCAGTATAGCCAGGTTGAAGCTTAATGGAAGCACCAAAATATCCGTATCGAAATGGTCGAACCGACTTGAAGCCACTACCTGTTTAACAGAAACAAAACAGTAGAAGTTGATTAAATTTCAATGTTATGTAACAGAAAGAGAAAGCATTTAAGTGATCATGATTCAGACCTGAAGTTCTATCAAGCCAAATTGTTAATGCAGTTTGGTCTAGTCTTTGATGCTGGGCCCCCAAAGGTTTCTAAATCCTCTGTAAAAGCTCATAGACCTGAATTTAGAACTTGGATAATAGCCAGGTGAAGGTGGCCAGTAAGCATTGCTTGAAAGGACCATTAAGATTAAAATAGCAAATACAAAGAAAGCCATGAAGGAAAGTGAGTGTTAAAGTGTTAGCAGAAAGTAGAATGATTCTATTGTGTGTATAAATGCAATGTAGAGAGAGAGAGAGGAGGAGAGAGAGAGAGAGAGAGAGAAGAAGAGTATGGTATTGTTATGGGAGTGAGTTTGATATTAATAAGAAAATTAGTGGGTCCCAGATTGAAAATTTTTGTGAATTTTGTGGACTGATATGAATTGAACATACCAATAATTATTTAGATCTTTACTTGTTGGGTAACATTAAATTAATTATAGATTGCATAGGATTTTAGATTATTGACATATTTGTCATTTTCTATTTATGACAGATAACCTGTTGGCTTGGCTGGAAAGGTGAAAAACAAGATGATGGGATGCAGAAGGGGGGTAGATGAGTGTGCCTTAAATGTGCATCTTAATGTTGGGTATGTTAGCATGGTTTTCTGATTTCTATCTATATTTAAGGCTACAGGTATCTTTGTCTGGTTTTTGAAAGCAATAGATGGATTAACCCATCGTTGTAAATACCGTAATTCTTAATTATTTAGCCGGCCTAATTATTAAGCCTGTTAAACTTACATTTAGAATAGCCCGTTTGACATAACAGATTTATTGCAAACATTGAAGCTATGTGACATAACAGATTTATTGCAAACATCGACTAACTATTTGCATTTGAAGTTAGTTAAAGTTTGATAACAGAATATTGTATGAAGCTATATAATACAAAGCAACAATTTGACCATGAAAATATTTTCAAACAATCAGAATATTTTAAAGGTAGACCCACTCATCATACTTTCAAACAATCAGAATATTTTCAAACAGAATATTCTATGTTCAGACCCAATCAGAATATTTTCAAACAATCACAATATTGTGTGAAATATGAATCATTATAATTACCTTTTGATTGCAATAAGAGGTAGACCCACTCATCATACTACTACTCTATGTTCCGATGCCCAGGCAGATAGTTTCCTTCGTAGTCTCAAGAATCTAAAATCAAGTAGCTGTTAGAACAAAAATAAAGTTAGCTTCACTTATACAAATGTAGCAAAGATTAATGAATGCAGTAAATTATAGTTAATTACCTTAGGGAGCAATCATATGGTGTCCATCGGAGAATCCATTGCTCTAAAACCAGTTGAAGTTAATTATAGTTAATTATAAAAATTTTAACATAGTTAAAATATTACAATGTAAACAATCATAAACAATTAAAAACTTACTTTATTAATGAAATGATCTAGTTTTTCTTCTTCAAGTTCTGAACTTCCTCTAATTATCTACAAAATAACTAACTCAGATTCTAACGCCATGTAAGACATTCATGATCTCCAAGCCATGTTGTTTATCCTACCACAACCTCAGCTGCAATCAAACAAAATTAGCCATCAATGATATTGCAATAAAACAGAATTATTCAGGTTATTTGGACCAAATGGGATTGTTAGATAATATATATTGTTTTTTCATCAGAGAGGGCAGTAAATGTTCTTTTAGAGGCCTCTCCAATGTAGGCTCTCCAATAAAACAGAATTATTCAGGTTATTTGGACCAAGCTGTTATAGATGCTGGTCCTTTACTTCAAACTATGCTTCTTGCAGGTCCACTTCCTAATTGGAAAAACCCTCCTCCTCCTTTGCAACAAAACCTTAAAGTTCCACCTATGACTATCAAACAGTATAATACCAATAATACCCCTAGCAATAGTGTCATTGAGCCAAATGTTGTCTCAACTTGTTCAGCTTCTATGCTTAACTTTGCTGCTCATCCTTCTACTTCATGGAACAATTCATGTCAGTTTAATAATTCTAGTTCTTCTAGTGTTAAGATTCAAATTCCGCCGAGGAAGCGTCAAAGGCATTGATGAATTTTTCTTCCTTTTTTCCCTTGTGTAAATGGAGCGACAGCAATTGGTGTAAATTGAGTTAGCCTTTTTGGTTATGGTTGAAAAATGTTTGGTTTTTTGTGATGAAAATCACAAACTGTTGACTACCCATAATTATTATCATAAACTTCATATTAACACTTTCATAATTTTGAAACTTAATAGAAATATCATGCACTTTAATATTCTATCCACAACAGAGCAACTTTTATAACTCAACAAATTCACAGATGTAACCATTCTGCAGGTAAATAACTAAATTGAACTGACATGGTGATGGGTTTATTTCGGAATCGATGATTTATGTTAATTAGGAATCACAGATACTAAAATTAAATTTGCAACAGTAAAACAAAACCCTAAATCGAAGATAAAGAAGATAGATGTAAACAAAACCCTAAATTGAAGAAGAAGATAGATGTAAACAAAACCCAAAAAAACAAAACCCTAAATTAAAAAAGATTAAATAACAAAATCGAACCCGAGGGAGGAAAACCAAGAGAGAGTGAGAAACGAACCTGAAATCATTGCGAGAGAGAGAGAGAAACGAGCTTGAGGGAGACGAGGGTTGAGAGCTGAGGGAGACGAGGGCGGAGAACTGAGGGAGACGAGGGCGGAGAACTGAGCGACGAGGGCGGAGAACTGAGCGACGAGGGAGACGAGGGCGGAGAACTGAGGAACTGAGGGACGACTGATGTTTGCTTTCTGTTTTTGCGACGAGGGAGACGACGTCGGAGAACTGAGGAACTGAGGGCGGAGAACCGAGGAACCTGAAACGTTTTGTGTTTGCTTTCTGTTCGCGTGGCGTGAGTGATGTTTGCTGCGTGAGTGATGTTTGCGTGAGTGATGTTTGCTGCGTGAGTGATGTTTGCGTTTTTTTTTGTTTAGAGTTTATTTGGGAACAGAAAAGGCGCTGCTGTTTAGCGCCTAGTATTTTGGTTTTTCAATAATTGTCCTATGGCAACGTTTATTGACCGTTGCCTAAAGGTTAAACAAAAAACCGTTGCCGTAGATCTTATGGGAACGGTTTTCAGCCGTTGCCAGTATAAAAAATTAAAAAAAAAATGAGAAAGCAACGGGTTCAAAAAACCGTTGCCATTGTTAGCTAAGGCAACGGTTTTTTTGACGTTGCAATTTTTGGCGTTGCCGTAGGGTCCAAATGTTGTAGTGTGAGAAGTCCCACATTGCTTGGCTTTGGATTCACCAAAGTCTTCATATACTAAAGCTTAATGAGAGCTAGTAAACAAGCAACTAGAAGGGACTCCCTCGCGCGCACAAGCAGGGACCAACATGGCTTGGTTCAGTGCGAATCTTTCGATTCCCCCCCCCCCCCCCTGCGCGCTCGACTGGCTTTGTACTAATTTTATGAAATGAAATATTACTTTTATCAGGGCAGTCGCAAGATGCCTCCGGTCGTTTATCTAACATTTCTGTGTTTGCAGGTTTAATTTCGACAGCAGCTCTTCGACTAACCCTTCAAGGTTCGACAAAGGCAAACCAGTCTCTCCAAACAAAAGGTACGATCCCAATAAATCATCTAATCAAAAGTATCACAAAAGGAACAATGATCATTATCCTGGTACTCATAGCACTGAATTCAAGAAAAGAGGATACTGCTTTGTTTGTGGAAAGCCAGGACACTATGCACCTAAATGCAGGCATAGGGCGAGAAATGACAATCCTCCTAAGGCTAACGCCAACTTGGCTGATGCTGGTGGCGATGATAATGAGGATGACGATGTCATTGCTGCTGTCGTTTCTCTGGTCAACATGGCAACTGATGTGAACAAATGGGTGGTGGATTCTGGAGCCACCAAGCACATCTGTGCTAATAGAGAAGTTTTTACCTCCTATACTGCTGTAGGGGAAGGAGAAGAAAATATCTATCTGGGTGACTCACATCCAGCCCCAGTTGTGGGGAAAGGAAAAGTTCTTCTCAACCTCACATCGGGAAAAACTCTGGCTCTCACAAATGTGCTTCATGTGCCTAACATAAGGGCAAACCTGATCTCTGTTGGGGTTCTGCTGAAGCATGGTATCAAAGTGACATTTGAATCTGATAAGATTGTTCTTACCAAGAACAACATTTTTGTTGGAAAGGGATATTATGATCAAGGACTTTTTGTACTCAACACTTTTGATTTCAATAACAATGTCTCGACCTCTGCTTACTTGATTGACTATTATAATATGTGGCATGCTAGATTAGGTCATATTAACTTTCAGTATATTATTAAATTGCAACGTCTTGGCATGATTTCGACTAGTGATAATCAACATAGTAAATGCAATGTATGTGTCGAATTAAAGTTAACAAAGAAATCGTGTCCCCCAGTACAACGTGAAACTGAACTGCTTAGTTTAATTCACACGGACCTAGGAGATTTAAAACAAACTCCAACTAGGGGCCGAAAAAATTATTATGTAACGTTTATAGATGATTTTTCGCGATACACTAAGGTGTTTCTATTAAGACAAAAAGATGAAGCATTTGAAGCCTTTCTTTCATATAAAGCTGAAGTCGAAAATCAATTAGATAGAAAGATTAAAAGAGTTAGATCCGACCGTGGAGGAGAATACATATCTTTTAATGAGTTTTGTGAAAAGGAAGGTATAATACATGAAACAACTCCCCCTCTATTCACCTGAATCCAATGGCATAGCCGAAAGGAAAAATAGGACATTGAAAGAGATGATGAACGCTATGTTAATAACTTCTAATGCGCCAACCAACTTGTGGGGTGAGGCTATATTAACCACATGTTTTATACAAAATAGAACCCCTCATAGGAAAACCGGAAAGACCCCCTATGAGCTGTGGAAAGGTTATCAACCTAACTTGAAATATTTAAAAGTGTTGGGGTGCTTAGCTATAGTTATGTTGCCTGATCCTAAGAAAAGAAAAATTGGTTGCAAAACCTCTGATTGTGTTTTTATAGGATATGCAGAACACAGCGCTGCTTATAGATTCCTTGTTGTGAAAAGTGATGTTCTAGATAACAATACTATCGTGGAAACTAAAAATGCTGAGTTTTTTGAAAACGTTTTTCCTTTGAAACATGATAGTATATCTAGACAACCATTAGCAAGTACTAATGATGAAACTCATGAGGAACCGTATCAAGAACTAAGAAGAAGTAAAAGACCAAGAAAAGAAACATCCTTCGGAAATGATTTTTACACTTATCTAGTCGAAAAAGATCCAGAAACCTTTTTTGAAGCAACTTCTTCTTCTGAGTCAAAATTTTGGAAATAAGCCATTAAAACTGAAATAGACTCAATTTCCAAATGTAACACTTGGACCTTAGTTGATTTACCACCTGGGGCAAAATCAATAGGATGCAAGTGGATTTTCAAAAGAAAATATAAACCTGATGGGTCTATTGATAAATACAAAGCTAGATTAGTAGCAAAAGGCTTTTCTCAAAAACAAAACATTGATTACTTTGATACCTTTGCTCCAGTAACAAGAATTTCTTCTATTAGAGTTTTAATAGCTTTGGCTTCTATCCATAAACTAGTTATTCATCAAATGGATGTTAAAACCGCTTTTTTGAACGGTGACTTAGAAGAAGAAATTTACATGAATCAACCCGAAGGATGTATAGTTTCAGGTCAAGAAAACAAAGTATGAAAACTCCTTAAGTCGTTATATGGTTTAAAACAAGCACCAAAACAATGGCATGAAAAATTCGACAGAACCTTAGTCGAAGATGGCTTCACCACAACTGAAGGTGATAAATGTGTTTACACTAAAACTGTGTACGGAGAACATGTGATCATATGTTTATATGTAGATGACATACTCATATTTGGTACTTGTTTGGATATTGTTATCAAAACAAAATCCTTTCTTTCATCTAGTTTCGACATGAAAGATATGGGTGAGGCTAATGTAATATTAGGAGTTAGAATCATCAGGGAAGGTGATAGTATCACACTATCACAAGATCATTATGTGGAAAAACTTCTTAGGAAGTTTGGACACTATGACTCAACCCCCTTGAGTACCCCCTATGAAGCTAACTCACGCTTAAAGAAAAATAGAGGTGATCCTGTTGACCAACACCAGTATTCCCAAGTAATTGGGAGCCTACTGCATTTAATGAACTTTTCTCGACCAGACATTGCATTTGCAGTCGGTCGTCTGAGTAGGTATACTCACAATCCTGGTCAGGATAATTGGAAGGCAATTGCTCACCTTATGAGATATTTGAGAGGTACCACAACTTATGGTATTACTTATAGTGGATTTCCCGCAGTATTAGAAGGATACTGCGATGCTAACTGGATATCTGATTCAGATGAGACAAAATCCACTAGTGGTTACATTTTCACGCTTGGTGGTGGTGCGGTAACTTGGAGGTCAGCCAAACAATCCATCATTGCTAGATCGACCATGGAGTCGGAATTTGTAGCTCTGGAATTGGCCGGTACTGAAGCTGAATGGTTGAAGAACCTTTTAGCTGGTATTCCTTTGGGAATAAAACCGACACCATCAGTGTCAATACATTGTGATAGTCAATCGGCAATAGCCGTTGCAAAGAATAAGACCTATAATGGCAAAAATAGACGTGTACAATTAAGACATAATGTTGTCAAACAATTGCAAAAGTATGGAGCAATATCGATCGATTATGTGAAGTCAGAAGTGAATTTGGCCGATCCTCTGACAAAACCCTTAGGGAAGAAAATGATATGTGAAACATCGAGGGGAATGGGACTAAAAGCCAACTGATATTAAGAAGTGATGGTAACCCAACCTTTGTGATTGGAGATCCCATGAATAAGGTTCAATGTGGTAAAAACAAGTTACTTCTTGATAGTGCTAGCACTGGAAATTAATTCAAGTAAATTAATTTCATTATTGTCCCTTCCTATGGTGTTATTGTGATGGTGCTAGACTGCAGGGTTAAAAGGATAAGCTTAAAGCTTTTAATGATTTCCATAGCCCTTATGGGTGGTGTATGACTTGCAGCATACACTTGATGAAATCACCTATATGAGTGTCAAGTGAGGCCGCTTGCATGAGATCCTGGCGAGGTCTCTAGAGCACTCATGAATACCGAGCACGCGCAGGGCCTAGTAGCGCAACACCGCGAAAACAGCAAGAATTGTGGGGGTGTAATGTGATAATAAAACCTCTAACATATAATATGCGTCTTGGGTTCTATAGCTTGCTATACCAATTCACAGTATGTTATGTTTTATCTATCTAGGACTTGTTCCATAGCTTGCTATACAGCTCCGAAACATTACATCTACGATGTTAACCCAGAAAACCTCTTTTATAAATTTATTTTTCAACTTTTGAAATATGTGGGGGATTGTTGTATTTTATTGAAAATAAAAGGATATTTCAAAAGTGAGAAGTCCCACATTGCTTGGCTTCGGATTCAACAAAGTCTTCATATACTAAAGCTTAATGAGAGCTAGTAAACAAGCAACTAGAAGGGACTCCCTCGCGCGCACAAGCAGGGACCAACATGGCTTGGTTCAGTGCGAATCTTTCGATTCCCGCCCCCCCCCCCCCCCCCTGCGCGCTCGACTGGCTTTGTACTAATTTTATTAAATGAAATATTACTTTTATCAGCCTATCCGTATACGCCCAATCATGGGTCGAAATGTTTTATGAAATAATTTGTAACGGAAAGCTCATGTCGAAAACTGCAAGTTGGTCGAACCGATTGGCAATACAATCTGGTCGAAAACTGAAAGTTGGTCGAACTGACTGGCGAAAAGATTTGGTCGAAAACTGAACCTTAATTCCCTTTATTTTGTAACTGTCAGTTTCTTCCAACGACTTCTTTTCCTTTAAACCCATTTATTCCGTAACCGCAGAGTTAAAACCTTTTGATTACAATTGATTTTCGAAACGGTTTTTGACTGGCTATTGATTGCTGGAGCCTATGTCTCTAACAGCTATTTTTCTTAAAGCCTATATAAACAATTTCGAGTTGCACTTGAAATATATATCAGAAAACTCATTTTCCTCCCTTCTTGAAAAAGAGCTCTGGGTTGCTTTCCTGTTACACAATCTATTCTTGCTAGTTCTGATACCTCTTTCGCTACTGCGATTGAGAAGACCCGGTTGTACCTCGGGGAATTTGCGCTGTAGAGGCGGATAAATTCTTCAGGGCAGTCGCAAGACGCCTCCGGTCGTTTATCTAACATTTCTGTGTTTGCAGGTTTAATTTCGACAGCATCAGTACAATTCGACAGCAGCTCTTCGACTTCGATAGTTTCTATTCCTGCACATTTAGTTCGCAGCAGTCCTTCACACTCAACAGCATCAGTCGAAATTTTACTTCTGAAATTCGACTAAAGAATTTCGACTGCAGTCAGCATCATTCGACTACAGCCATATCAGCAATTTTCGACAACAATTTTTACATTGATTTATTCTCATATTGGAAAAAAAAATCATCTTCATCTCATAGCTCTGTCAAGTGCAAACACACTTTTTCGAAATGGAATCGTTATCGAAGTGGAATTGAAGTGCAAACTCACATTTCAAACAATGTTATTGAAAATCAATTTTTTGTTTGCTTTTCTGAAGGCGGAGTAGTATATATTGTTACCTCCACGGATGCATTCTTTTCATGATGAGAAGCAATGTGGTTCTTTAGCTTGTATTCATGAGCATAGCCTCTTTCGACAATCTGGGTATGGGCATATGTGATGGTTCTCTCGTGAATGTGTCTTCATATATATGAAAACTCAGGTGAAAATCCAAGGAACATGCCTTACCACAGCCTTCATGGACACACAAAATCTTTCTCTTCTTTTTAGCTTGGAGCTGTGTCTAGAAATTTCTTTCCACACCTCTCGTAATGGCAAACAAATTGCCTCTATACATGGATGTGAGAATGTTTCCTCAAAGCATCAAGCATCAGCATCTATTAATGTCTTTCCACAGCCTTCGTAGATGCAAAAAAGAGAGCCTTCTGTAAATACAATAAACTTTGTTAGAAACTGGGTAAATAGGTAGCATGGATTAATCTTGGCCATCAAAAATTTTAGACACCAAATCAATGGTTTTGAGACAACTTTTCCACTATGCACAATTTTGTTACTTGTGCAGTTGATCTGCCCGTCATTGAATGTGAAAGTTTTAGATTTTCCTTTTATTTATTTTTTGGTTATCATGTCATTGGTGCGTAGTTTTCACCGGCTTTATCGGTGACTAATTTACGCCGGGGAACCCGGATGATCATAGGTTTCCGGCTTTGCCGGTCCGTGTGGTTCTCCCCTCCCAACAGAGTTTTTGCCACACCCAAAATTCGAACCCGAGACATTGGGATGGAAACCCAAGATTTGCCTTTTATCTTGTCCATGAGTATTTCAATAAATTTTCTAGTTTTTGAAAATTTCTCAATTTTTTTATTTACGAAAAGGTCCCAAGCTTAGAGTTTCTTTTTTTTGGCTGACCGGACTTAGCTTAGTGTTTCTGAAATTTCTTTAATTTTTTTAATTTATCTTTTTTTCACTTGAGAAAACTCTTATCTGCTCTGAAAGCGTGCCATTTTTGTAATCATGGAACATAATCGGTAGGGATTATATTTCAGGATTTAAAGTGTAATGATAACCATTGAAAAATTAAGTTGCTGATGTTGTAATTAATTAAATACATATAAATGCTCAAAAAATTATTAAATCTTATAACTATTGCGAATACCGGCACTGCAGTCACTCTGCAGTTGCCAATTCGCGCCAAAGTGTGTTGTTGCCGCACCCAATTATTCTTCTGTGGCCCCACCCACCCAACTTGCTAATATGCTATCTTTTGCTTTTTTCCATTCCTTTTCCTCTTCTTTTTTTTTGCCGGAACTTTTTCCTCTCTTCTCTCCCTCTTTCTTTATTTCTTTTTTCCTCTCTGCTGGCTCTCCTTCCCTCTCTACGATGACAATCGCCCTCCCTCCTCCGCTTCTTTCTCAATAAAATCGAAACAAAAGATGAAATTTGGGATTGAAATCCCTAAATCTGTAACAGCAAGAGATTGATGAAACAGTGAAGAGAGGGAGAAGATATGATGCAGTGGTGAGGAGAAAGAGAATATAGTGGTGGTGGTGGTGAAGAGGCAGGGATGGAGGAAGCTGACGGATGGGGGAGGAAGGTGACCAAGGGAGATGAGGTGAGACCAAGAGAGGGAGAGGATTCGAATTCCCGACTTTCACTAACGAGAAATCCATGACAGATGCGATCGAGGGGATGAACGGCCAGGATATTGGTAGGTATTGGTAGGTTTTGATTTTAGACTTTCTGATGTCTATTATTTATTTGACTGTTGTGATTTTTCACAAATTTTAGCTAATAAACTAAGATTCGGATAATTCAGTTTGTATTCAAATATTGCATCTTTATTGAGTTAATTTCATCATGTTTGTTGAATGCGAACTAATTTTAGTTCATTATATACTGATTATTGGTTCTTACAAATTTGATTATGAGAAACATAACAGGTCTTGTGTTTGTGAATGAACAAGAGTTTTTGCAGTAGCCAAGTGAACAATTTATGTTGTTGAACTCGTGTGAGAACAACATATTGTGATAGTTTATATAATGATGGTTGAAATAGTGGGTGACAAAGAAACGCCGAGGAGAGAGAGGAGGGTTTGTGGCGGGGAGAGAGAGAGAGAGAGAGAGAGAGAGAGTTTGTGGTGGTGGGTGCGGTTGTGTTGCACGGTGGTGGTGGCGGCTTCACGGTGGTGTTGCACGGTGGTAGTGGCTTCACGGTGGTGTTGCACGGTAACTCAGTTTCTTCCGGTTTACTCATATCTGCGTTTTTTATTTTTTCATCATTCATAATCTGTTCTTTTGTGTTGATTTTAGGTTTTCCTTTGAGTTCCTTTCCAGAAAACCACAAGCTTCGGTATGATTTTCTCTTTAAAGTTCATTTTATTTCCTCATTTTGTGTTTTAACATTCATGAATGTTTTCTTACCGGTAATGTTTTCTCTTATAGCATTTAAATTCCTGCAAAGTTATTAACATTCATTTCTTAAACTGATTTAAGTTGTTTCTCCTTTTTATTTTCTTTACCCGATATAATGTTTACCAAATGTTTGCTTTTATTCCCCACAAAAGACCAAAAGACTATATAGCAAGCTAAAATGCTTTTGTATTTCCTTTTCAAACTTCAAAATAAGTTTATTAAACTCACAATGGATTGTTGTTTGAACCGTGAACTATAGGACTGACTTGGAGGGGGTGGTCTTTGATGCTTTGAAGGTGTTTTTCTATGAGTTGAAGTTCTGCTTTACAAACACAAGTCTTGCTTTCAAAAGATTTCGGTTTTTTTTTTTTGCAATATGAATATTAAATTGTTGTATTGGAAGTGTATTAAATTGAATCTGTTTTTTTTATAATGAACTGGTTTTATATGTTTTTTTAAAACGATTTATAATATTTCATTATTATTTTTTTATTTAGTGTAAAGGCTGCTACTTGCTTCATTTTTCTTCCTTCACAAGCAATATTTATGACCTGCTTGATTTAGTAGAACAGCGAACTTTCTGGAAACTCTTAATGGTTTGTATTTTGATTTTTATTTGTTAAATAGGGATATGATGGTAGAATGACATGCAATAGGAAGTGGATAGCTCTTTCAATATGTAGGTGTGTTCTCAAGCATTAACAACCAATAAGATCTACTTTCATATTTTTAATTTCTTAAACATTGTAATTTTTAGACTAAGTGTTTGAGTTAGATGATTTGACAAAAGTGCTCTATTTGTAAATGGAAGTGTGGTATTTCATATTATATTCTTTCCTATGTTGCTTCCATATTGGTTTGGCATATGAAGTTTTAAACTTAAACAATACTTGGTCTATTTTTGTTATCTTTGTAGTAAAAGCTCTGATAGATATTTAAATCATATTTCTAAGGGATTGTTACTATTATTGTTACTCTTAATGTATTACTAGGCAATTTTATAATTGCTTTTTCCTACATTAGCGGGGTAATGGGTTTTGCTGTTACACGATTCAGTAAAACATGCTGAAGTTTAGCCTTCTATTATTGACTATGTTCTTCTTTGATGTGAATTTTATCTTCTTTTCTCATTTTCCGGATGTTGTTTTTGCAGGAGTCTCAAATGAGACACTACCTTCACAGCCATTAACTCCTTATTCTATGCAAACAATGCCTATGTAAGTTTTGATTTACAGAGAAGGAGAACATAATTTACGATATAGAGAAATGTCTTTGTTGTAGACTCCTCTGTTATTTAGGGTAGTTCTTTGTTGAAGGGCCACAGGACATTACTGCATGAATTGTTTGCTTGATTAGAATCTCTTACCACCTCTTAAGAGTCAAGGAAGCACTTGGTAGTTAGTAACTCAAAATAGACATTGTTGGCTTAACAAAAAATGAGTGTTTCACGAGGTGGGTTGATTTCTACTAACAATCTCTTTTCCTTACAAGTTACATTGTACTCTTAACTATGATAGTGCTACTGCTGCGGACATAGAGCCAAATTCTCGATCATTGATAGATGTAACTTTTAATGCTATGGGAGTTCCCTTGCTATAGTTTTATGTATCATTATACTGCTTTAGTTAGTTCTCTTCAATCCATATTTTGATTCTTAATGCAGTTTAACTAATAATAATACAAGCTCTTAGAAGAATGGGGATATTGTTGAGTATATTGTTGATATGCTTGAGGTTACTTCTCTAATTTTTAATACCAATAATGTGAAAAAGCTTTTGTTGTTGTTACTATTGTTGTGCTGCAACAATGCTTCTATTTTTGTGATTGGAAAACTGAAAGGGTGATGTAGAAATATGTTTTGTGATTGGGTTTGTTAGTGTACATCTCATTTATTTTGCCTTTTTCACATTTGCACCTGTAAATACATAGAGTCTAAGTCAATTTGTATGAAAGTTGCTTATTTCAATGATTCAATAGTGATTGTTGCTTATGATAACCTGCAGGTACACAAGATTTTTTTGTCATCATCGAGACTGTCCAATTGCATTGGGGAATTATGCTTTGTACTGGTCTTAACCTGCTCCTTTGTCTCGCTCTTTAGTGCCTCTGCGGTTGATATAAATATTCTTGCATTTGTTTTCTTGGCTTCTTCATATCATATTGCACCAGAACTTATGTTTTTTCTTGCTTAATCCTTATAAGCCCACTAGCCAATATTATCAGTTTATTATAATTAGTGCTTTTTGCATTGATTCCTTATAAGCTTCAACCGTGTCAATGTCTCCAGAGTCTAGACCATTCTATCTATTTGTGATTCACAATCACATTCTATTTTGGGTGTACAGAATTTCCAATTTTAATTTTCCTTATTCAATATTTTGATTGTTACAAAGCTACCTGCCCATTACATCATATTTTTGAAGGAGCAAGCTTAAGCAACCAAGTTGCCTGTTTATTGTTTTCAAAGGGTCTTGGATATATAAATTGTTAATTTAGGATGAATGGTCTTGCTTAGTCTTATTATTCATTCCCTAAGCTTGATGGAGTTAAAGTGAAAAGCCAGTTAAACTTCATGCAAATTATAGCTTTTTGCAGCCTGATTTTGCAGGTTAGGTATTGTCTTTTTCTGCCTAACATATTTTGGCTACGAAGGAGATGAAGACAGGATGCAGGAGGAGCTCTCATGGGGGATACAAAATGGTGATTTCTTTGGCTTATATCCTACTCAGTTCCCTTTCTATTATTCCTCTTCTAATTTTGATTCTATTTTCTTATGTAGTTTCTTATACTATCTTCATGAAATTTTGGAAATGTGATGTTGGATACGTGTTAATTGTGTAATACTGTAATTGGACTCCTTGAAAATTTCTTTTGTCTTTCCCCTCCTCTCCCTTAAAAGGTCTTTTAAATTTTTCAATGTTGCTATGCAGATAAGTTGTGCAGAAGCAAAACAGAATGTGGTTTTGATGGGGCTTTCTCAACATTGCTTTCACTCTTGGTGTCAAGCAGATGACCTGCTGCAGCAACAAGATATTTAATTTGTTTAGGCACTCAACCTCCTTTAAAAGCACATTTGCTTGAAAAACTCATTTTTTGTTGTGTTGAGCTGGTGGATGGTACTTCACCTAAGTACTCCAAGGCAGAAAATTGTGAAGGGAATTTCCTCCTATTCAAGGAGGTACATTTATCCATCTATTGCTTTATCACATTATATATTGCATGTATGGTTCGTTCTAGATTGAAACTAGCTTTATCCCACTGCATTAGACAAAATGTTTTCATGCAATTTGCAAAAAATGGGAGATGTAAGTTTGTATATGTCCTTGCTTTTTCTGTTCTCCTGCAAAGGGATCCAATTTTCTCCTGCAAAGGGATCCAATTTTATGTTGTTCTCCTATATGTCCTTGCTTTTTTCCCCTATGTTCTATGAAAAAGTTGTGTTTAGATGAAATATGTGCGTTTAGATTATTACTATAAGATGATTGAGTTGGATCTTAAATTTGTGGATGCTTTTGGGGTCTTTCTATAAAAAAGATAAACTACCTTTCAAAACCAACTCTCATATAAAGCATGTGTTTAATTTGCTATTATATCATTCCATTATTTGGATTATGCCTTAAAAATCTCTTTTCTATATATGAGAGCATCAATTTTATGCCTAGAAGCATATCAGGTACAACTTCCAAACATGCATGCCATTTGATAAGAAACAAATCTTGCTATCATCGAAAATGCATAATTCTCACTAGACAAGGTCCTAAAATCAAAATGGCCTGATAGATTGACAATCATAATTGGAGTTGCCAAGGATGTGCATTTTTTTCATATTGGATGTATACCAGATTGTTTTAGAAATCAATTAAAGACAAATATTTGTTCAATTGGCACACGTTGCTAGCTATTTTTAAGTGGGATGAACCATCATTTCCTCGCAGTCAATGAGTTAGTGAATATGAGAAATGGTTTGTGTTTATTTGGTTTTACTTGCTGCTAAATTTAATTTACCGCAAATAGTCTCTATTTAAGTAGGTGTCTTTCTAAAACTTAGTCATGAAAGTTTCATAAAAATTGCTCTTCAAATCCTTAGATTTGATTATATGAACTATTTAGAACTCTTTAATTTTGTTGAATATCTTCAAACTCTGTATACATACCGTATAATTCAATAATTGTTTTGAAAAGTCATATACTGATGACCATTAGAGGTTATTGTTTCATCTAGAATAGATTAATTTGTCTTGGTTTTATGTTCAATAGAAATCCTTATCTCCTATTTTTTAGCCATCAGATTTATATGTTACACTTATCATATTTCTATTCATCATCATGTTTGTTTTATATTTAACTTATCTCACTGGAATTTATTTCAAAGATGGGTGGCACACACTTTAATTCAATTATTAGCTACTATATTGTCCAACATTCCCTTATGTTTTCTTGTTTGAGTTTCGATACCTGTTAGTGTTATTTTCTTTGTACTAACATTAAAACTTCCTTTTTGTTTTAGATTCCCATAGATCATGGTGCCGCTAATTATATTGTGGGTGCTTCTCCTGCTGAAGTGGCTGGGACTCCAACTAGCAAGTCCACCTCTAGCAAGACAACATGTTCAATTGAATCCATTCCTACAACTGGTTCAAAGAGGCACGTCTCTTCAATTGAAGGCCCTTCAAGTTCTGTTGTGCACTTTCTTTCTAAGTCATCGTACACTTGCATGAGGTGTATATGTATAACCAACACATAATTTTTATTGCTTCCACATTTTTATTTTTTCACTTATAACTACACTCATATTTTCCCATTTGCTTCCAAAGTAAATCATCCAAATTTATCTCCTGGAATACAAATTTTCGTGAATAATCTACTTTTTAAAAGTGAAATAGCCGTTTATATCAATACTGAAATTCCTTGCATTTGTATATTCCTGCGGTTTTTTTACATTCTTGCATACTTCTACAAAATATAGTTAATTTTATCTTTACTCATCATGCTACTATTTTTACTTTTCAAGGAGCATGACCCCTATACTTATAGCTGGATGAAAGTGGATTCTTTTCTTTATATTTTATGATTTATATGAGGGAATTAAAAGAGGACAAGTGTACTAACACTAATTATGTTTAGTTTGTTGCTACTTTTAACCTTTTGTTGATTCCGTTGTAATTTTTAATTATTATGATATTCCTTAAGTTCACCAAATGAAAATGAGGAAATCCCAATTGCATTTATTTGTCTTATTTTCTTCACTGCATAATGTTGAAGTTTCTAATAGGCATTTCATGTTCTTTGATAATAGCTTATTAGTTACAGCACATAATTGGGCAATATGGCCTTATTATGGATGTTGTCCTCGCCATCCACACAATGAACTCCAAACTCTCCAAATCCAGTTTGTGATCAAAATTTTCATCGACAGAACTTTCATAATAGGAATGCAAACAATCCAATTGTCGTTAACCTCAAGGTGATAACTTTCGCAGTGATTTTTTGTCACTTTTGTTTGAATTCGGTATGACATGAATTGTCTTGCTTTGCAACTACTCGCACTAATTATGTTTAGTTTGCTGCTACTGTTTAACCTTTTGTGGATTCGGTTATAATTTTTAATTATCATGATATTTCTTAAGTTTATCAAACAAAAATGAGGAAAGCCCCGTGCGTAGCACGGGTATTAGGACTAGTTATGAAAGTACCAATTGTGATCTTTGTATTCGTCAAAAAAATTGTGATATTTGTATTTCTCCATAGTTAGTACTCCCTCTCTTTTCCTATATAAACAAATATACCAATAAAGTCAAGTTATCAAATATAAGCAAACCAAAACATTTTTAGTTAATATACCAATTCTATCTCTATTGATTACTCCACTTTTTCATTTCTCAATGCAAGTTATTCTTGGTTTTCCAACTTTTATTTTCCCTTTCACAGCGTTCAAGAAAAGCTAATAGGTTATAGGGGTAATATAAAAATGATACTTTTTTTTTACTTTTCTTAGTAAGCGTGTGTACTCGTCTGTTGCTTATCTATGAAAATGGAGGGAGTATATCTTAGAAGATATGCTATTGAACTACCATCATTGATTTTTGGCTTAATTACAGTTTTGGTCCCCCTATTATGACCAACTCACGATTTTGGTCCCCAAAGTTTTAATTTGACGATTTTGATCCCCCTATTTTTCCAATTTGTAAAATCAAGGTCCCCCTTTTTAATTTGGTCAAAATTAAAACTGTATTTTGACCTTTATCCTACGTGTCAGTTCACGTGGCACTGTTCCTCTTCAACCCCTCCCCCACGTGGACTGCCACGCAGGATAAAAGTCAAAATACAGTTTTAATTTTGACCAAATTAAGAAGGGGGACCTTGATTTTACAAATTGGGAAAATACGGGGATCAAAATCGTCAAATTAAAACTTTGGGGACCAAAATCGTGAGTTGATCATAGTAGAGGGACCAAAACTGTAATTAAGCCTTGATTTTTCATCAATTGTCTACTATGATTTTTGTCAAAAAAAAAGTTTGGTCGATCTGTCTGGTCATTTTGTCATGGGTGTTGGGATCTAATATCTATCTATACAAACAAACCTCTTATGAAATTACCAATTTGGATCTCTTATTAACAATACACATATCTAATTTAAGAGTAAAAATGTCATTACACTCCCTTTCTTCATTTTTTTTTCTCTTTCTTCTTACACTCTCTTTCTTACTTTCGCTTTTCTCTTACACTCTCTTTCTTTCTTTTTTTCTCTTTTTTCTTACACTCTCTTTTCTCCTTTTCACTTTTCTCTTACACTCACTTTTTTTCTTTTTACTTTACTTTTAATTTTCCAATAAATAATTATTCTCTTTCTTTTATAACTTCACTTTAATTTTTTTAACTAAATTTCTAAATTTATACAAACACTATTCTATTAAAATTACCTATAAAAATGTAAATGAGTCACACAAAAAAAAAACAAAAAAAAATATCACCTTTTTGGAAACAGTTATCAACTTAAAATTTTAATTTTTACTCTGAAACCTGTTTACACTCTTATTGATAATCAACTATCATCTCTTATTCATAATCTACTATCTATCTTTTAATATATAATCAACTAAAGTAATCAATTGAAACTACGAGATAACCGCAATGATATATAAAAAAACACGGGATAACTGCACTGATATATAAAAAACACAGGATTAATATTTCTATTTATACAAACAAACCTCCTATGAAATTACCAATTTGGATCTCTTATTAACAATACACATATCTAATTTAAGGTAAAAATGTCATTACACTTTCTTTCTTCATTTTTTTTCTCTTTCTTCTTACACTCTCTTTCTTACTTTTCACTTTTCTCTTACACTCTCTTTCTTCCTTTTTTCTTTTTCTTCTTACACTCTCTTTCCTCATTTTCAGTTTTTTCTTTCACTCTCTTTCTTCCTTTTTTATTTTTACTGTACTTTTAATTTTCCCATAAATAATTAATCTCTCTCTTTTATCACTTCACTTTAATTTTGTTAACTAGATTTCTAAATTGATAATCTACTATCACCTCTTATTGATAATCTACTATCTATATTTTAATATCTACTATAATCAACTAATCAACTAAAGTAATCAATTGAAACTACGAGATAACCGCAATGATATATAGAAAACACGGGATAACTGCACTGATATATAAAAAACACACGATTAATATTTGTCATTGATAATTAAAATTTTTGAAGACTACTATAAACCTACTATCTAAAAAACAATAATATTTAAAGACTATCTAAACTACTGATTAATATTTAAAACAAATATTTATTATTGATAATCTACTATCTCTCTTTTACTATCTACTACAATCTACTAGCCAACAAAAATAATCAATTGAAATTACGAAATAACTGCACTGATATAAAAAAAAAGCATGAGATTAATATTTGTCATTGATAATTAATTTTTTTGAAGACTACTACTACAAACCTACTATCTAAAAAACAAGAAGACTTAATGACTATTTAAATTAGTAATTAATATTTCTTATTTAAAACAAACACACGATAAAAAAACACGGGATTAAGAGTTACCATTGATAATTATAATTTTTGAAAACAACTATAAGCCTACTATCTAAAAAAACAAGAAGGCTTAATGACTATTTAAACTGATTAATATTTAAAACACACGTGACAATATTTGCCACTAATACCTAAAGAAGGACAAATAACTGTTACTGATAAATAAAAAACACGGGATAGATATTTCTTATTGATAATCTACTATCTATATTTTATTATCTACGAATCAACTCAAATAACCAATTGAAACTATGGGATAACTGCAATGATATATAAAAAAATCACGGGATAACTGTACTAATATATAAAAAAACACACGATTAATATTTGTTATTGATAATTAAATTTTTTGAAGACTACTATAAACCTACTATCTAAAAAACAATAATATTTAATGACTATTTAAACTACTGATTAATATTTAAAACAAATTAATATTTAAAACAAATATTTTTAATTGATAATCTATTATCTCTCTTTTACTATCTACTATAATCTACTAATCAACTAAAATAATCAATTGCACTGATATATAAAAAAACATGAGATTAATATTTTTCATTGATAATTAAATTTTTTGAAGACTACTACTACTACGAACCTACTATATAAAAAACAAGAAGACTTAATGACTATCTAACAAATTTACTATATACTATAATCTACTAATAAACTAAAATAATCAATTGAAACGACGAGATAACTGCACTGATATATAAAAAACACTGGGTAACTGTAGTGATATATAAAAAAACACAAGATTAACATTTACCATTGATAATTATAATTTTTGAAAACTACTATAAACCTACTATCTAAAAAAACAAGAGGGCTTAATGACTATTTAAACTGATTAATATTTAAAACACACGCGACAAATATTTGTTACTAATACCTAAAAAAGGACAAATAATTGTTACCGATAAATAAAAAAACACTAGATAGATATTTCTTACTGATAATCTACTATCTATCTTTTACTATCTACTATAATCTACTAATCAACTCAAATAATCAATTGAAACTAAGAGATAACTACAATGATATATAAAAAAACACGGGATAACTGCACTGATATATAAAAATGCTTAATAATTATTGATAATTAAATTTTTTGAAGACTACTACTACAACTTTACTACTTAAAAAACAATAAGACTTAATAACTATTTAAATTACTAATTAATATTTAAAATAGTTATTTCTTATTGATAATCTACTATCTAACAAATTTACTATCTACTATAATCTACTAATCAACAAAAATAATCAATTAAAACTAACAGATAACTGAACTGATATATGAAAAACACGGGATAACTGCAGTGATATATTAAAAAACACGGGATTAATATTTGTCATTGATAATTATAATTTTTGAAAACTTCTATAAACCTACTATCTAAAAAAACAAGAAGGCTTAATGACTATTTAAACTGATTAATATGTAAAACACACGCGACAAATATTTGTCACTAATACCCAAAAAAGGACAAATAATTGTTACTGATATATAAAAAACACGGGATAAATATTTCTTATTAATAATCTAATATCTATCTTTTACTATCTACTATAATCTACTAATCAACTCAAATAATCAGTTGAAACTATGAGATAACTGCACTATATATAAAAAAACACAGGATAACAACACTGATATATAAAAAGAACACTGCACTGATATATAAAAAAACACGGGATAAATGTACATATTGTTTTTAAATAACAGTTTTACATTTTTAGATTTTAATATTTATCTATTTTTTATTTGAAACTCATTTTTTATCTACTTTAAAATTGTCTTTATTTTCACGGGGTAATGTTCAAACTATTTAAATACTGTCTAAGTTCATTCATAAAAATAACACGACAGCACCCGTGCGTATGCACGGGTATTCTACTAGTTAAATATAAAAATCAAAACAAGTCTAATGATGACCAGCATTAGCTTGTTATATCACGGTGTGATTCAGCTGGTTCCCCTTTTAATTTCTTCTTTTTAAATGGAAATTACACTCCATGAAGGGGTGGGGAAGAAAAAATATATAAAAGGCTCTCAGATACTATATTCTAATACACTTACATTCGAAGAAGAGAAATCTTTAAAAATATCGTATTCTTATTTTCATGTTTTCCTAATTCAGTTGTTCAAAAAATAATTAAAAGCGCGTCTCTTGAAACAATTTGACTTAGAAAGTCCTATAGGATCGGATAAGAACGTAGTAAGAGTTACAAGGTACAACTAACTATATTTTTGGTTTTATCCGGGTATCCACTGCAGACCGCTGGCCCAGAGTTTTAACGTTATTCCGTACTCAATGTGGGGATCGAACCACAACCCTTAGTTAAGAGAGTATCAACCCCAGTCCCCAACCGCTAAATCTCAAGGTCCGGTTCGGTACAACGAACTATATGCATTCAGCATATAACAACGTTGATATATTTATTGGGTTTCAACCTTCTAAGGTGACTAGCTACTACAGCTTGCAAGACGTTGACGATCAAACGTGGTGGGGCTTGCTCTGAGTTGGGTCAAGGGAAGTGTTTGTGTGGCAAAGAAACTAAACGCTTTTATGACTTGGTTCGTAGTTAGGTGTGTACATGAAAAGACATTAGACATATCTCCCTTTCCTTCTCTTATAATAGTATATACACATTCGTTCAAACAGATACAGACACCGAATGTCTTACAAACAATGTTGATTCAGTACCATGACTTGTCAAATGTCAACCACGTGTCGATCAAGCGACATTTTAAATCACAGTAAGTCATTTCCAGTAGATATTTTTTTATTAAGCAAAAACTATATATAATGAGAGTACACACCTGTGCCATCACATCTTTATCCTAGCTACCATGTTATTGCAATTTGAAATGTTTGTGAATTCTTTTTTGTTTGTTGAAAGACTGTGTAAGCCCAACAAACAGAGACGACTAACAGAATACACTATCGGGGTAGAAATCCCTACACTATCAATAAACAATAAAGGCCCAATAGAAGGAGGACACTGCTCAAACAAAACTAAGACATCAACTTGAGAATAATCAATACTAGCAAGAGCATCCCCACACAAATTAACTTCACGATACACATGCTCAAAGCGAACCTCCCACGACAATTGAAGGAGCTTCTAGATCTATCTAACAATCCTTCCTCCGTCAACACGCTCATCCACATTACTAAAAACAATACGAGACACTGCTTCAGAATCAACCTAAACTACTGGTCTAGAAATAGTTCTCTCACGACACAGATTCAAGTCTTCCCAAACACCCCCACAATTCAGCTTCAAAGGCATTGCAATTCCCAATCCTTTGCGAGTTTTTTTTTGTCTATAAAGGTTTGTGAGTTGTGACTCAAATGAATGTGGAATGGACTTTATTCAGCAATGCACATGATGACCTAATCTATATGTCTCACCAATATTGTGTTAAATTGGGTCCATACTACTGTAAGTTTCTCTAGGGGAAATAGTTTGTGTTCTATATGAGGGGTAACTGTGATAATTTGGAAGCTAATAAGATAAACACAGGCATTCCATTTTTCTCCGTGCTTTTCTACAATGATTATTTTTTTCTTCCTTTTGCACAAAATTGGCTTCATGAGTGATGTGTTCTGCTACTCCTGCTTTATATATGCAAAACTGAAAAGGAAGGCCACTTTTTCTGTGAAGAAACAGCATGCCCTAGCTTATCTTTGTGGCTTTGGGTGAAGGGTATCACATGCTATGCTTATTTTCCCTTTTTTGGAGTACTGTTCCACTTACCAATGGAACATCGCATGACAACTGTAGTAATCTATCTCTCGCCCATTGCGGAACTATTCCTGTCATACCTATAAATTTGCCAGATGGTGCACAAAAACCAAATTTTAAAATAAGAAATGATATAGAACTTAGGGTCTAATGAGGTAACTCACGCTGACTGAGTGAAAGAGACATTAAGGAAAAGTGGGTGTATGTAGTTTGTACCCCACTCCTGCTCTGCTATAACAGCTAACACACTAATTACTAATCATTTCGTCTATGAAAAAAATACATTAGGGTTCAATCGGGGTAGAAATCATTTTAATTTTATGTATATTAGGTTATCTCTTTCTTTTTTTCTATCTTTCTCTATGATTCTATGTGATCTTGGTTTTCATATCGATATTGAATCCGGTGAGAGATGATCTTCTTTGTGCTACGGCAGAGGAAGGGAAGTGAAGTGTTTATGAAATCCCTATGTTCTCTACGAGTTCGAGGGTGAAGTGAATATTATTTTATTTTTATAAAAAGAAACATTTCCTACAGATTTTAGTATGTAGGAAAATATGCGACTGAAAATTTTCCTGTGTACTTACCTACAAATTAAAATTTGCAGCAAACTTTATACATAAAAATGGCCGAAAATTTTGTACGAAATTGTTGGAAAAAATTTCTGCATGAAATTAATCTTACAATTTCTAATAGTCCCAAATTCCGAAGTGTTGCAATTTGGTGTATAATTAGAAGAGTGTGGCATTTCACTATGTTTTTAGGATATTTATAAAGAGAGCATTGCTATTTAGTAAGAATAATTTTAGTAAAAAATGGAAGAAATACACTAGAAGCTGAATTGTAGAATTGGTCAAAAAAAAAGCTGAATTGTAGACACCAACTAACACTACACGAGCACTACTATTTAGTAAGAATAGTTTTTGTAAGAAATGTAAGAAATACACTGGAAGCTAAATTGTAGGCACCAACTCACACTACACACCAAGTGTCTTGTTTTGTTATTCTTACTTTTCTTACATTTATTTTCTTACCATCTAACAGGAAAATTAGTGTAAAGTTATCATTGCTCACTGCTCATGCCAACGGTGAAGCAAGGACAACTTAATAGTTTCTCAACATTTTCCCACAACATCTTTCAGTGAGAGAGTGAGCAAGCGAGAAGAATCGTATTGTAATCATTGCCTCATTGCATTTAAACAATCACCGTGCAAATCGGTATGCATTTCGCTCCAACACTTCACTAAAGTAGTTATCAACAGTCATGAAATACTTGTTACCCCCACTAGAGGGTACATCAAATGGTCACATAGATCGGTATAAACATGTACACTACAAGAATTTCGTGAATTACCGGCGGGATATTTCCGGCGGATTAAATCCGCCAGTACATTTTCGGCGGATTTTCGCAGTTTCGGGCGGATTTTTTTCGCCAGTAACTTACCGGCGGATTTTTCAGGTGTTTCTGGCGGATTTTATTTAGCCTATAACTTACCGGCGGATTTTTTAGGTGTTTCCGGCGGAAATTATTTACGAAAAAAATTTAAAACAAATCCGCCGGTTATTACATGTTCCGGCGGATAATTTCCGTAATTCAAAGAAAATATGTAAAACAAAATCCGCCGGTAAGTACGGGTTCCGGCGCTAATATCCGTCGGTAAACACCCACTAAAAAAATCCGCCGGTAAGTGGAATTTGCGGCGGATAAAATTTAAAATTCGAAATTCGAAAATCCGCCGGTAATGTAACTAAATCCGCCGGGCCTATAAAAAAAACTAAATCCGTCGGTAATTATGAATTCCTCGGTAAGCCATAAAATCCGCCGGTATTTTCCATTTCCGGCGGATTTCTTAATGGGAAGTTGTGTTCGGATCGTTTACTGAAATCCGTCGATAAAGTCATAAAATCAGCCGGTAGCCGTCATTTCCGGCGGAATTGCAAAGTGAACCATAAAAACAAAAAAAACTATTAGTTATTATTTAGGAAAAATAAAATAAAATAAATTTAATTTGTTGTGTAATAATTAGATTGTGTTTACACTGATTGTATAATAATGATCTGAAATTTTTTTATATTTTTGAAATACGAATTATTTTAATGTATTAGTTAAAAACATAAAAATAAATTATCTGAAATTTCTTGTATTTTTAAAATACGAATTATTTTAATGTTATTTGATGTTATTAGCTGAAATTTTTTGTGAAAATAAAATAAATTTAATTTGTTGTGTAATAATTAGATTATGTTTACACTGATTGTATAATAATTATCTGAAAATTAATAGTTATTATTTAGTAAAAATTATTGATGTTATAAGTTGGAATTATTCAAAAAAATAAAATAAATTAGATTTTAATAATAGTTTGTTATTTGTATTTTTTTAGATAAAATAAATTCGAAATATTATTATAATATATATATATATATATATAATATTTGTAAAAACGTAAAATTATTAGTAAAATAAAATGTTACCATTATTATTAAAATATGTTATCATTTACTAAAATATCAAAATATGAATATATATTCAATAATAATAGTTAATAGTTTATTTAATTTACTTTGTATTTGGTCAAACATAAAAATACCAAAGAACCCAGAGCGTTGGGTTCAGCGGTTGGGGCTGATCCTCCTTTAACCAAGGGTTGGGGGTTCGATCCCCACCTTGGGTACGGAGCAGCGTTAAAACTCTGGGCCATCTGTCCTGCCCCTCGAGACACCTACAATTCAGCGAGTGGATTAGTCACTGCGGTCGGCGGTGGATACCCTGGGTAAAACCAAAACATAAAAATACCAATGTGTATTGTTCTAATACACATATACGATATATGTTGTGTAGTATATATATACTATAAGGAACATACACAAAAAAATGGATCGTAGTTGGATGTATGATCGAATGTATCCTGGAAGAGCTGGCCATGGTTGAAGCGACGTTTTGTACAAGGAGTCGAAGAGTCTGTTCTTTTTGCTAAGCGTCAAAAAGAATTTGAGCGACAAGGTGGAATTAGATGTCCTTGCTCCAAATGTATATGTTTCGATCTATAAAAAAGGAAGGTGATGTTCGACTTGATTTGTACAATAATGAGTTTAAGCCAAATTATTAGATATGGACCCGTCATGGCGAGGTAGCAGCCGGAGTTCCTGCGGTTGATAATGTTCTTGTCCAAGTAGAAGGTCCCACACCAAGTCCAGTCGTAGAAGCTTCCACATCAAGTAGTAATCCAACGACTACGGGATATCAGCCGTTTGATGTTGTTTAGGGGATGATAGCTGATGCTGTCGGTGTAAATTTGGATTTCGAAGAACCACAATATGATGCTGAAGAAGTTCCAAACAAGGAAGCTCAGAGGTTTTATATGTTTTTGAGTGAGACAAATAAATCATTATTTGAATGATCTAAAGACTCTAAGTTATCATTGTGCGTTCGGTTGTTGGGTCTTAAGTCTCAATTTAATGTTGCGGAATTCTGCATGGAATACATGACAAAAATGATGTTGGATGCAACCCCCACTAGAGAACTTTTACCGCAGAGTTATTATGATGTAAAAAGATTGGTATCGAAGCTTGGTTTAAATTCCATAAGAATCGATTGTTGTGTGTCTGGTGGCATGATCTATTATAACAATGAGTTTGGCATAAATGATGGATAGTTGCTGGAATGCAAGTTTTGTCAAGAGCCACGGTATCGTGTCAGCAGGAAAGGGACAAGCAGAGGCAAACAAGTTCCAAGGAAAGCAATGTTCTATCTGCCGATTATATCAAGACTGAAGAGGATGTTTACTTCAATTTAAACAGTGGGTAAAATGACGTGGCACTATGAAAATAGAAATAATTCTGGTGAATTGCGTCATCCATTTGATGGTGAAGCTTGGAAGCATTTTGATCGTGTTCATCCAGATTTTGCCAATGATCCACACAATGTTCGGCTTGGTTTATGCTCTGATGGTTTCACACCAATTATTGTTACCACATACATAACAGGGCCAACTAATCCAACAACTGGTATTGACATATATTTGCAACCTTTGATTGATGACCTAAAAAGGTTGTGGAATGGTGTTTTAACTTATGATGCAGCACGTAGACAAAATTTCATGATGAGGGTGGCATTGATGTGGACCATTAATGACTTTCCTGCGTATGGAATGTTGTCTGGATGGGGGACACATGGTAAGATGGCGTGTCCGATTTGCATGGTTGACACAAAAGCTTTTACTCTTAAATATGAAGGAAAAACCTCATGGTTTGACTCGCACCGTAGGTTTTTACCTAGCGATCATCCTTTTAGAAAACAAAAATATGCATGCATTCATCAAGGGGAATGTTGAAACAGCTGAACCTCCTCGTAGGTTGACACCAGAAGAAGTTTGGAATAGTGTTAAGGACATCCCTCCTGTGGAAGTCGTTGCGGGTGTTGTTTCTCGTCCAGATGGTTATGGACTATAGCATAATTGGACAAAAAAAGTATTTTTTGGGAACTTCCATATTGGAAAGATAATCTATTGAGACACAATCTCGATGTAATGCATATTGAAAAGAATTTCTTTGATAACATATTTAACACTGTTATGAACGTGAAAGGTAAAACGAAAGACAATGAGAAGGCTAGGAAGGACATGGATCATTACTGTAGGCGAAAGGATTTGTTGTTGGTTGAGCAAGCTAACGGTAGGACATTGAAACCCAAAGCCAATTATACTTTATCTACGGATCAAGCGAAAGCAGTTTATCGGTGGATTTCTGAGTTGAAAATGTCAGACGGTTATTCTTCCAATTTAGCAAGATGTGCCGATGTGGATAATGGGAGGTTACATGGATGAAGAGCCATGATTGTCATGTATTCATGGAGTGCTTACTTCCTATTGCCTTTAGTTCGTTGCCAACACACGTTTTGAATCCGCTCATTGAAATAAGTCAATACTTTAAGAATTTGTGTTTTGCAACGCTAAAAGTGGATGATCTTACAAAAATGGAACAAGACATCCCACTTATCTTATGCAAGTTGGAGAGAATATTTTCGCCTGGTTCCTTTGATTCTATGGAGCATCTTCCTGTTCATCTCGCATATGAAGCTAACCTTGGCAGACCTGTCCAATACAGATGGATGTATTCGTTTGAAAGGTTAGTTAGTATATGAAAGGAGTTTAATATATATATATATATATATATATATATATATATATATATATATATATATATATATAAATTAGATGATTATTAACATATCATTTTCTCTAGGTTCATGGATGATTCAAAAAGATCTGTTAAAAATAAAGCTAGAGTTGAAGGATCGATGTGTTCTTCTTACTTACACCGTGAAACAACCCATTTTTGTTCTTATTATTTAAAGAATGAATTTGCTCCTAGAAGTAGTCGAAATGAAATGGAAATTGAATGTCCAAGACATCATTTAGCTTTGTCTGTCTTTTGTCTACCTGGCCGTCATTCTGGAAAGGAGTCAATTCCCTGGCTAACAGAAGAAGAGTTAAATTCAGCCCATGTTCATGTCTTGATAAACTGTACTGAGAGGTCCAACCATTCATTGAGTATGTATTTCTCAACCTAGCTATCTCAAGTAGTTAATAAAGTTCACACTTGTGTAACAATTAATAATTTCTTATTAGGGAGTTCTTGTCATCAGAGGAAGTAAGTGAAGAATAATCTTCTCCTCATATTCATGCGCATTTTCCAATGTGGTTTAGGCAACGTGTTTATTCCCTCCCGCCAACTCCTACCAACCAACACTTGAGGAACTTATCTGACGGTCCTCGAAGATGTGTTAAATAATGGCACACATACTTTGTCAATGGATACAAATTTCACACTAAGGAATGGACAGAGGGCAGAGAAATGGTCAATAGTGGAGTTTGCATGAAGGGTGTCACTGGGAGAGGCGAAGATGATTTCTATGGTGTGGTTGAACACATATATGAACTTACGTATCCTTATTTAGATTATAGTCAAAAGGTGGTGGTTTTTTATTGTAATTGGTTTGATCCGTCTGCTCGAGGAACAAAGTTTAATCCAAAGTCAAATACAGTGGACATTAAAATGAATAGTAGATATCGACTGTATGATTCGTTCGTCATTGCACAAAATGTGAGACAAGTCTATTATGCCTCTTATCCATCAACACGAACTGATCGGCGTGGTTGGTGTGTCGCAATTAAGACAAAACCAAGAGGTCGCATTGTGACAAATGATGACACGGTAGAAGACGTGCCATATCAGATGGATGAAATGTCCAACGTAAATGAAGTTATTGAAGTTGAACATATTACTCGTTTATGTGATGAGCCAAACACGGGTGATGAAGTTAATGAAGAAGAAGATAAAGATCATGAGGAAGTAGCCGATCACGTCGGTGTATCAGGAATTCACTCATCTGATGATGATGGTGATTTCGAGAAAGAATGGGATTCAAATTAATTAGATGATCTTATTTGTAATTAATTAATTTGTTGTTATGAAGTAACATTTATATTTATTAGACTTGATTCATGTATGTTATTCATCATTTATATATATTTGTTGTTATGAAATAACATTTATATTTACAGTCATGGCATCGGGATCAGAATCTGATCATGACTCACCTCCATCGGGATCATGGAGGAGAATTTCTACTTCTTTACGCGGGCGTCGTCGTCGTCAAGTTCAGGTCGTTGTTAGTGGTCCATTTGTGCCTCCACCTAGTACAGATGATGGCTGTGGACCCAGTACGCTAAGTCGCCCATTTGTGCCCCCACCCGGTACTGACATACCTTCGGCAGATGCAAATGGGATACGCGCGTATCACATTAATGATGAGGT
Organism: Astragalus membranaceus; assembly: GCA_039519185.1. Classification (NCBI taxonomy): domain Eukaryota; kingdom Viridiplantae; phylum Streptophyta; class Magnoliopsida; order Fabales; family Fabaceae; genus Astragalus; species Astragalus membranaceus. Next base: position 23,083,403 of record CM076851.1, on the reverse strand, counting down.
GGTTGAGGTTACGTCTGACGGTCGTATCATAGTGAAGGTTGCTGGCCAACAGTAAGTATATTAATGATATTTGTTGGATTTATATTAAAACTTTAAATATAAATAAATTATTATATAAAATTTATCCTTTTTATGTACAGGTTTATTCCTGGGAGGATGGCACCGGGCACAATCACAAATATTATCAAGGAGAATTACAATAAACCCTGGATTAATTGGACAGAGATCCGAAAAGATCCGGATGCCAAAAAGACGATGTTTAATGCTTTCAGAGTAAGTTGTTTTACGAATTACTTAATTTTCAATTATTTTATTTTTTTGAATTGATTAGTTTGTTTTTATTAATTAACAAGTTAATTAAATTTGTTTAAATAGTAAAAAATGGCATGGCTTCCAGAGGAGTCGACGGAAGTTGGGAAAACATTTCATAAAAGAGTTTCTCACCGTTTTTCTGAAATGCTCCGGATTGCGCCCAATAAGGATGAGAAGCTGACGTGGATCGACGATTCTGATTGGCATGAGCTCAAATTGAGATGGGACGACCCTAACTATAAATCCAAATGTGAGAAGGCCAAGAAGAATCGTGCCTCTGAAAAGGGTGGTTGCATAAACACAACTGGTTCTATCAATGCTGCTGAACATCTCAGACACTTGGTAAATTTATATTATACATACGTATTTTATATTTTATTAAATAATAACTATGTATATAGGAGGCACACCTTGGTAGGCCAGTTACTTTGCTTCAATATTGCTTGAATGGTGGCTGTGAACAGGTATTGACGAAAAACCCTTTGTTTTCGTTACTGATTTTCTTGTTTCAGAAACCCTATGAAGTGTGAATCTGATTTTCTATGGTTTCTATTGTTGTATATGCGAGATGAAAGATGACGTTGGACGAACTCGTTAATGAACACTATGAAAGGTATGAATCACTCTCACAGTGATTTCTGTTTCGGTCTGATTCACAACCTAATCACTGTTTTCTCTGTTCGTATGTGCTGTTTTTGTGTTCTTTGATGAACACACACGCCCCAACACACTTGTGAATCTTCTCTCAGGACCACACAAGGTATATCTCTTGATCCCAACAAGATGGTGTTTTAAAAAAAATCAAAGTAATTAAATAATATTAAATATTAACAAGATGGTGTTTTAAACAAATTTTTTGGTAACCAGATTCAAGCAAGTGGGCCTGTTCTACTATTTGCACCTCTTGGGTTTGTGGCTTCAACCCCAACAAGATGGACGAGCGACAGGCCAAATATGAAATAGAATTAGCACAAATGCGAGCGCAACAGAGGTTGAATGAAGAGCAGATGCGGGAGCAGCAGAGGTTGAATGATGAGCGCTGGAGGCAAGTAATGGATAATATGTCTCAACACCCGAGGCCATCTATGGCATCATCATCATTTTATCCACCGTACCAGCAGATGCAGCCTTACGGCGGTGCTTTTCAGCAGTACCATGGTGTCTTCCCGCCTTCCTTCCAGAACACATATGGTCAGCTGTACTCTGGTTTCAACTCTCAGCTCCAGCACTAGCAGCCCCAGCAGCCCGAGCCCAACACAGAGTCTAACATTGATTTTAGTCTCTACTTTGATGGCCCCAGCAGCAGCAGAAGCTACTATGACGAGTAGCAGTTTTAGTCGTATTTTGTAGATATTTTAATTTGCATTTGTTGGATGGATATTATGGAAATTTTATCATTTTGAATTATTATTCAATTCTCGTTTAATTAGTAAATATTTAAATTATAAATATAAATATTATAAAATCAATAATATTTATTTTTTTAATTAACTAAACAAATTCAATAATCTGTTTCAAAAAAAATCAAAATAATTAAATAATATTAATTTTTTAAATAAACGAATTAAAGAAAACTGTTTTTTTTTTAAAAAAAATTACCGCCTCAGTTAAGTTAATGCTGATTTTAAAGGTTCTGCTAGTGGCTAAAGGAGTACTAGTTTATTTTTAGTATCAAACAGTTTTTAGCTTTAAGTCCTTCATAACTACTGAAAAACCTTTTTCAAAGCTAATTAAGTTGCAACTAATACCTGATACATAGAAAACTGTAACACCCCAATATTTCTAACATGTAGATTCATTGAAATGCACAGCTTAACCATAATCAGAGGACACAATACCTGTTTAAATATTGAACATACTAAATTTTTTTCCGAAATAAAACATAATATTTCAGATTCATCCCTCTTCATTTCCATGAAGTTCACTTGGTTCACAATCCAAAAGGAACACAGAGCCTAAGGTTCAATATCATAAACAGATAAGCGGAAATAGGTTCATACAACTCATATCAAATATAAGTTACATAACCATAACAGAAACTACAAAAGAGGAACAATCAGAAACACCAAGATTACAAGTCTTCGGCTTCGTCATAAGCACGTCGCCTACTCGTGTCGCCTTGTCTTCCTTTTTCCCTGTTTCTCTGTAAAAATTAACAACAATAATGATAGGGTGAGATAACATATCTCAGTGAGTTCTACCGTGCCCCCTTACGATCACTCGGTTCCATTATAAAACCGTTGCAACATAGTTAAATTTATAAACTACTTGCATATATACATTCTTAGCATAACATCGTCTGTGAAACCGCGACAATCACGATATTTTAATGTGCTATTTATTTATTTTAAGCCTTGCAAGTTACTTTACCATTGCAAGCCTACCAATCGAAACACCGACTGTGAAACAGCCACAATCCCGGCGAATCGTATATTGAACTTAGCATAACATTGTGTATTGAACTTAGCATAACATCGCCTGTGAAACAGCCACAATCACGATAAACCCTTGTTAGTCTATTCCATAACGTTTTTCCAGGGCCTAGGGTAAGGGCTCATGACTTCCCCGCCTAGTATGCTATTCGTCGGGTCGTCACCCAACTTGATATAATTTATATATCATATCTGCATTGGGCCGACTCCTATTTTTGATATAATCTATATATCACACCCGCATTGGGCCGACTCCTATTTTCGATATAATCTATATATTTATATCATTGTTCTATAACCCGTTTTGATGAATACGATACTAGACGTCCGGCGTTATAATACAATACCAAATTGGATGTGTAATCCGTTTTATTATTCAAAAACATGTACTCACACGCGGTTTACTTTTCGGTTTTTCAAACATTTATACTTTCAAAACCTTTTCTTCAAAATCAAGTTGGACACCTTCAAAATAATGATTTTATCAATGTAATATCATTACAATTGGTTGGGAAGAAGATTAGAAGAGGTTTAGAATCAAAAGGAGCGGCGAAACGATATTTTGGCAACCAGTGGCAGAAGGTCCTGCACGACCCGTGCCAAACCTTGCACGACCCGTGCTAGACTGAAATTCCAAACAGAAAGTCTAGCACGACTCGTGCTAAAGGTGGCACGACCCGTGCTGCCTGTAGCAGATTCGTTATTTGTTCGTTTCGTTCCGTTTCGCTTCTCCGATCGCTTCCAATCGAAACCCAATCCAATTTCCAACAAAACCATCATCATTCCAGTAGTATACCAATACAATTATAATCCACATAGTACATATATATTTTTATAAAAACCGTAATACGCGATATTTTAGAAAAACGGTTTTCGACTCAAATATCGTTTCGGAATCAGAATATCGAGTATATCAAAATCATCAAGATCGAAATGTCGAAACCCTATACGTGATTAAAACTCACCGGTTTGACGAACTCACGAGAAATCATGCCGGAGCACGAAACGATCGGACGGTAACCTCTCGAACAATCCCCGTAATCACGAGCTCGTACTGTACGTGTCCAAGCACTTCCACGATCGAATACCCAACTTCCTCAATCTCTAAACCAGTAACTGGAACACCTCAAATTCTTCTCCAATCTACAATGTAGGGTTGGAAAAGACCAAAATGCCCCTGGCTCATTAATTCATAGCTTTGTTGTTAGAATCCCTTAATCTTACGGTTTATCCATTAGGCATAGTTTTTCTCAACTATACCATATCTGAGTCTTGAATTATTATCTCACTCAACCAAGGAGTTATTTATAATCCCCACAGATTACATTTAAAAAAATTAGGGATGTTAGAAAAACATTCTGAATTAGGATTACCTGGCCATTTCCCTTAGTGAACCTGATATTCCCCATTCCTTCAGAAACTATGGACCTGTTGCTAGCACATCTGATTGTGGTCTTCTTGGTGGGATCAAAATCCACCAACCAGACTTTGTTTCCTGTCATGAGGTTGGAACAACCAGAGTCTAGATACCAGGTTTCTATCACTAGTGGATATAGCCAACTTTATGTTAAGTTTGTTATTAACAAACTTTTTGTTATAACAAACTTCAGGTTGTAAGATAACTAAAGTAGTTATCAACAGTCATATTAGTTTGTTTTTACCAACAGCGGTAACTACCTAGGTTTTTAATTACACAATTTAACAACTAAAAGTATTAAAAAAATCATAATCATGTCAATGATAAGATGCGAACTGAAAAAATTAAATTCTAAATGAGATGTAACTAGATGCTATTAGAACGAAAGCATATCATAGTGCTGAGTTCACGAAGAACGACATTGTAAACGTCTTTGTTTTTAGAAGGATGAATGTGTACATTTAACTTGGCTTTTGAAACCTTCAAACATTGCATTCCATTGGTGACTGTACTCGGAGCACAAACACGACGGTATCTGATGTCAGAAGGCAGATGGGATAGCAATGATCCCCGACCAGGTTCGCCATTGGATGAAAATCAATACCATTTGCAACGTCGCATTCCTCAATCAGATTACGAAAAGCACGACCCCAAATAATGCTCAATCCATGGTATATGGCCCAAAGCTCGGCCTCGAGAACAAAACACACATCAAATTATGAGAATAATTCCATTTGTCACACAATTTTATTTGTCTTTTACGTTCGCAAAAACAGGGAAAACATGGAAATTAGTAATGTTGATGACGTGTCACACAATTCTATTCGTCTTTCACGTTCGCAAAAACAGGAAAATTAGTAAAGTTATGATAGCTCATTGCTCACGCCAACGGTGAAGCAAGGACAACTTAATAGTTTCGCAACATTTTCCCACAACATCTTTTAGAGAGCGAGCGAGAAGGATCGTATTGTAATCATTGCCTCATTGCATTTAAACAATAACCGTGCAAATCGGTTTGCATTTCGCTTCATCACTCGGGTAAAGTTCTTCTTTTATAGCTCTCTCAGCTTTTTCTTTCTCTTTCTCAACAAACAAACGAGTAAGAAAGAATAATGAATAAAAAAGGAAAAGTTCGAAAATGAGTTACTAAAAGAAAAAGTGTAGCAATCAATAGGGGTAAATTTGGTATACTAACTATAAAAAACTTTGGCCGGTCTATATTTGAAAAAAAAAATTCGAAAACCATGAGTTCGAAAATAAAAAGTGTAGCAATCATAAATTTGGTACATTAACTATAAAAAACTTTGGCTTGTCTATATTCGATAACACTAGTATAGGACACGGGACATATATTTTATTCTGAATATATATTAAATATGATATATATATATATATATATATATATATATATATATATATAGGCTAAATAGCACTTTTGGTCATTTATCTTTGCTCCAGATTTCACTTTGGTCCTTTATCTTTTTTTTGATCCGTTTTGGTCCCTCATGTTTCATTTTCGTTTCATTTTGGTCCCTCACCTTAGTTTTGACTAAAATTAATATTATTTAATTCAATTAAATCATTAAAACAATTAATCAATTATTAAATATATATTTTTGGTTCCCCCCACCGTGAAATTACTTCCCCCACCGTGAAATTACTCCCCCCACCGTGAACCCCTCTCTGGTTCGCTCTCCCCCCCCCCCTCTTCTCACCGATCCTCCCCCCTCTTTTCACCAATCCTCCCCCCTCTTCTCACCGATCCTCCCCCCTCTCTGGTTCGCTCTCCCCTCCCTCTTCTCACTGTCGCAACCCCCCTCTCTCGCCGTTGTCTCACTCGTCGCTCTCCCTCTTCGCATCTCCCCCCTCGCCGTTCTCTCTCTTCGCATCCCCCCCGGTCGTTTTCCCTCTCCTGAATCGCAGATTCAGATCCAGATCGCAGAGGAGGAGGGGTGGTGGTTGTGGGTGGTGACGGTGGGTGGTGGCGGTGAGAGAGAGAGACAGATTGTGAGATGGGTGGTGGCTGTGGGTAGGTGATGACGGAGAGAGAGAGAGAGAGAGAGAGAGAGAGAGAGAGATTGGGTGGTGGTGGGTGGTGGTTGTTGGTGGCTGACGGTGGTTGTTGGTGGCTGACGGTGGCTGACGGTGGTTGTTGGTGGCTGACAGTTGTTGGTTCTTTTTTTAATTTTGTTTTAATTGAATTAATTGTTTTAATTGTTTTAATGTTTTAATTGAATTAAATAATATTAATTTGGCTAAATTGCTGTTTTGGCCCTTTATCTTTGGGGTTGGTGTCACTTTGGCCCTTTATCTTTTTTTTTCTCGTTTTAGACCCTCATGTTTTTTTTGTGTGTCATTTTGGCCCCTACCGTTAGTTTTTTCTAACGGACGCCACGCTGGCAGTTAACTGCTGACGTGGCGTCTTATATGTCAGGGTTGACTTAGACCTGATTTGGTGATATGGCACATAAGGGACCAAATTGAAACTTAAAAAGAACATGGGGGGCCAAATTGACACAAACACAAAACATTCATCTTCTTCCTCCAAACACCACCTCCATCTTCATCTTCTCCGGCGACCCACCACCACCTCCGGTGAGCCTCCGCCACCAGAAACAGTGACATTGTCTCTCTCTCTCTCTCCCCCCTCCCCCTCTCTCTCTCTCTCCCTTCGTCATTGAAAAACCCAAAAAACCGTAAAACGTGAATCTTCATTTCCATTTCGTTCTCAATTCTTTATCATTTTTGTTGAAATCTTTTGCCAACAGTCAGTTACTGCACCAATTTTGAGTCTATTGCAAGTGGTTTGGTGAATTTTGGTTGAGTTTTGAAGGTTTCCCCAATTTGCAAAACCCAAAACGCGTTTTCCTCTGAAAATCGCGTTTTTGATTAAGTTCTTCCACTTTTTTGTGAGAATTGGTGATGGATTCTTGTTCCTTGTGAAATTTCGCATGAAATGCACTATTTATTTGCTTGATTTGGTGAAGAATTGAGAATTTTGGTGTTCTTGAGGAGAGAGAGAGAGAGGGGGGAGAGAGAGAAGTGATGTCACTGTTTGTGGTGGTGGTGGCGGAGGCTCATCGAAGGTGGTGGTGGCTCGCCGGAGAAGATGAAGATGGAGGTGGTGTTTGGAGGAAGAAGATGAATGTTTTGTGTTTGTGTCAATTTGGCCCCCCATGTTCTTTTTGAATTTCAATTTGGTCCCTTATGTGCCACATCACCAAATCAGGTCCAAGTCAACCCTGACATTTAAGACGCCACGTCAGCAGTTAACTGCCAGCGTGGCGTCCGTTAGAAAAAACTAACGGCAGGGGCCAAAATGACACACACACAAAAATGAGGGTCTAAAATGAGAAAAAAAAAAGATAACGGGCCAAAGTGACACCAACCCTAAAGATAAAGGGCCAAAACAGCAATTTGGCCTATTAACTTTAGTCAAAACTAAGGTGAGAGACCAAAATGAAATGAAAATGAAACATGAGGGACCAAAACGGACCAAAAAAATATAAAGGACCAAAGTGAAATCTGGAGCAAAGATAAAGGACCAAAAGTGCTATTTAGCCTATATATATATATATATATATATATATATATATATATATATATATATATATATATATATATATATATATATATATATATATATACACCTTATTTTTATATCAAATAAAATTAATAGTTTATTAAATTAAAGTTAAAATAGTTATTTCAATTTATTAACATAAATTTGGAAATTAATCTTATTTACCACAAAAATGCTTAGCTGAATTATTAATAATTGCGCGTAGAGTATACCGATTTGCACTAAAAAAGAGGTTATATAAAAAAGTAATTAAGTGTCGTTGAACGAATGTAACAAATTGAAAATTTAAATAACACATTATCTTAAAATACTCTATGTTTAGCATAAAATTCTCCCTTATATATCGATGAAAATCTTATGAGGAAATATGAGACAATAATATAAAGGAAAGTGATCATGACATATGTTTTATTTTTTTTGACAACATCATGACATATATTTTGTTCTAAATATATATTAAACATATACCATATACTATATAAAAAGAATTATATCAAATTGAATTAGAAGTTTAATAAATTTCATTAAATTTTTTATTTAAAATTTTTATAAAAAAAATGGAACTTAAAATAATATATTAAAAAAATGTTTAGCTGAGTTATTAATACATAGTAGTCAATAAACCAATTATATAATATAGTTAGGTGAAATAAAAGAAAAAACTAGTGTTGTAGAGCGAATGTAACAACTTAAAAATTTTTTTTTACAAAACAACCAACCGAATGCTTAAATAACATATTATGAATACTTAATGAATATTAACACCAAACACATAGCATAAAATTCTCGTTTATATATGTCATGAAAATCTTATGAGGAGGTGAACATCAAATTACTATTGTATTTCAAGTGAATAAATGAGAATTTCCCATATTGGACCATCTTGGTCTAAAATGAAATGCATTACTGTGGCACCAGGAAAATCAAATTAATTAGTAAATACATAATAAGATGACACGTATAATCACATTTATTGAGATTTATTTTCAATTGTTAATTATATAGATAGATAAATTTATAATATCAATAGTATCAAAATAAATAAATAGTGATTAATACGTGTATTTATAAATTCAGAAATAATTCTCAATTATACTATATTATGTCAATTCTCAATAATAAAATTAAAGAATTTTAATAATCATCTTATATTAATAAATGAGTTATTTGAATTGAAGTTTTCTTGCTTTTGATAAAAAAAATTAATTGGCAATATTTATTTATTTCAATTAATTATACCAAGAAATTAAAAATACTTTTAGTTACACAGAAATAAGTAGAATTGAAAACAACATTAGCAGATATTGAATAACATTATATTCTCGAAAAAAGAACATTACATGGAATTGTAAAATCTAATAATTCATATAACTCCTATAAAACTTAATAAGACACTGAAAATTAGTAACTATTTTGAATGTAAATAATGTCTATATATTAGTTAATTGCACTGTCTTCAATACCACTTAGGGTGTTGTGAATCTCTTGATGGTCCTCGCATTATCTTGAATAATTTTTGTAATGCTACGAATCTCTTCATTTTCATTGAGGAAATATTCGACTGAGTAATTGTCATCCTGAAATGAAATAAATCAAAATAATTTTGTTGTTAGGTGGCGTTTATACGTAGAAAACAAAATGTTTATTAGTAATCACACATGAGGACGTTCACCAACAATGATTGTTGGAGTAGCATGAGTGTATGAGAAATGATCATGTTTTTTGGATAGAAAGCAGTTAACAAAATCAAAAAATTAACGATGTGTTATTTAGAAAAAATTAAAATGAAAAGTTTAGATGATAATGAATAAACAATTTACCTCTATAATTAGTTTGTATTGAAATTGGTCAATTAAGTCATTATCTGTGCTTATACTTGCAACACGATATTTTATTTTAGTGGAAAATGAATGACTGTTGGGACATTAAACCTTAAAAAATAGCATTGATTGAATAATCCAAGTATATTTGTGGAATGTTATCCTTGCTCCGTGGGATATTGAACAAAAACAATAATCAAATAAATAATGAATAATAAAAAATAAATACAATATTATATTTATTTTCAATATAATAGACACTGATAGAAAAATATAAAAGTCGGTTTTTTATGAACACTATGTGTTGAAAATATTGTTATTACCCCGATATCCAATCAATCAATGAAATCAACACATGCCTTGCCAATAAGGTATTATGCCATCGAGTCTATAAGAACAAATGTATTAGAACTTGTATGATCAACATTCACTTGAAGATGATATCTAAAAAAAGTGAACATGGTATATTAGTTGTGAATAAGAGCCTATAAAAAAAGTTGTGAATAAGACAAATTTATAATATCGAATTTAAAAAATTAAAATGAATGTAAATTGAATACCATGACATGAAGTTTTGTATGTCATGTTTGTATTTAGCACACGAAAAATCACTTGACTCGTCATATAAATTCACATAGCATGCAAGATTTGTACCACCAATGACTCCCAATAATCCCATGAGTAGCAATAAAAAAATAGCAGACCTACTAAAAATTAAACAAACAATTCAGATAAATTGAACAAACAATTAAACAAACAATTCAGATAAAATGACACAATTAGATACATCCGCCAGAATTATGTTTCTATTCATGGATAAGAAGTCACTCATCATTTGTGCATCTATGAGCATTTTGAAAATGAGTCTAGAATAAAAATAGGTCAAGTGATAAGTCATGATTGTTACCAAAAAATGGTATACTTATATATATTTTGAAAGGTGGGAAATAATTTGAATTCAATTTTTTTGAAAATGGCATAAGTGATAATATTTCTCCACTACAATCACGAGCCTTTAATTTATTTTCATATTTACTTGCTAAATGTTCATTCTTGATTTGCCTAATATTAATGCATTCATTTCACATTTTTGCATATCAATAGAGGGTAGGATAGAATATTTCTCCTGCGGAATATGGGAAATGAAGTACGGATTACATATATTATACATAAAATAGTACAAAATCATGGTAGACCTAATATTGTAATTAATATGAAATTACTGTGAGAATGACACGTGGGAAAGGATTAATTGAGATTCATTCTCAAATGTTATTAGTATAGATTACAAATTAATTCTCATTTATTTATTTAAATGAAACACAGTTTTCCGTCTAATTCAAGTCATTTTATTTGACATTTTTTCTTTTTTATTAGTATCATTCAAAGCTCATTAATTCATTCTAGAAGTCATAGAGAAAGTGATGCATTATTTACCAAAATCTATGGATCATAATTATGAGAAATAAATAAATTAATAAGTTTAAAATTAAATAGTATATTCTAGCGATTTTGTAAAGCAGTTTTTTGACAAAGTTTAAACCAAAATATTAGACGTTGTCTTTGTTTTTTGGTTACCATGTTATTGGTGCGCAGTTTCCACCAGCTTTGCCGATGATTAATCTACGCCGGGGAACCTGGCTGGCCACGTGTATACTCGACTTTGCCGGTCCGTGTGGTTCTCCACCACCAACAGAGTTTTTGCCACACCCGATATTCGAACCCGAGACCTTGGGGTGGAATCCAAGCCCAGTTACCACTTGGATCAACCCTTGTTGGCGGACGTTGTCAATTCACAATGTTTAATACTATCATTTTTTGTTTTAACTCAGGAAAATATTATTTTCCAGTTGATGAATGAAATGGTTTCTTAAAACTTCATTTTGAATTATGCTTTTTGATGAGAAAAAATAATATTATTTTGTTTACGTAAGAAGACGGAAAATGGATGGAGGATTATGGAGAATTCTTCTTAAGTATCTTTATTAATTACTTTTGTTTAGGAACAAGATTAATATCCCAAGATTATCCTAATTTGCTCACCTTATTAAAACTTTACAACTCAATCAAGAGTTTAAGATTATCTAATCACTTACAAGATCCATGGTATGGTGATAAATGATAAATTCTTAAAACTTTTCTATGTTCTCCTTTATCTCACTATATACCTAATTGTGAGGAGGGAGGGAGACAAAGGAAAGTGATTAGAAGAAGATCAAATTGAAATGGCGAAGAAGATCAAAAAGGAAAGTGATTAGAACTTCACTCCCCTCCATATGATTGCATATAAATTCCATCTTAATTAATTAATAAAAAATGCAGGAACAGAACACTTTTAGTTTTTTAAATAGGACCAGCAACAACCATCTAGTTAGGGTGTTGGTCACGGACTGACAAGCTGTCCCTTGCAATTTAGGATTCAATTTGTTTATTTTTTTTCTTATTTGTCTTAGTATTGTTCAGTTTTATGAGTAGTATTTTTATGAAAATAATCTGAAAGATCTCTTTACTTTGTATCGGGACTAAATTCCATTACCTTTTGTCTTTTTTCTTGTCTGGAGTAGGTGTAATCAAAAGACTGATGATTTCTGGTTTTGTTTGCACAAAAAAGGAAAATGAGTGATAAGGGAGTCCTTTCATTTAACATACTTTAGCTCATCAATATAGAACTTTCTTATTACATTATTTTATTAATAGAACTTTCTTATCCTAAGTAGGTAGCTCGGTTGGCGAGCTAAGAGATATTGAAAGAGTGCACCGGCGTAGATTGGTCACCGACAAAGCCGGTGAAAACTAAGCACTAATGACATGGTAACAAAAAAAACATTATATTCACAAAAAAAAACACACACATAACATTATTTAATAATTTTTTTTGGTGAACAAAATTAGGACAGAATAATCTTGCAAGAAATAAATAACACATGTTTTATACAAATATTTAATCGTATTTTACTATCTTATCATATGGTAAAATTATTTCTCAAATTTTTTTATATTATAGTAAGATAGTAAAACATGATCAAATGACTGTATATAACATAATCACACAATCATATCTATTCTAGAATGACGATGGGATTGACTTAACTTCAATCTAAGGTTATAACACAAGCTCTATATTTACCTTATTATATGTGTGCTTCTCATACTGTTACTTTTTTTTCCTTGCCATTTGTTCATCATATTAAAATACTCATATTAATTTGAATTGGTTATTCTATCATAAAAATACATTTGTCTGTAGGAATCAAACAAGCAAATCCAACATTGGATGTGACTTGTGAGGGAAGCTGGCAGTCAGTACTCTGTACAAGGTTTGGTGGCTTATATATTCTCCTTTTAAGCTTGAATTGCTTGCCAAACAACCATACAGTTGTTTAAACATTTAAATAAAGTTAAAGAAAAAAATTATCAAATTACTAAAAAATATTAGTAATTATTTATAACACTGAATTAGACCATACTAGCTATCTCCAACTAATTCATTATTCAATCCACACACTTCAATGAATGGTGATAACGTGATATACTACAATATTTTCCTTTTAGAAATAGGAAAAAATGGTTAATGTTATGAATTGATCCAAGCAAGAGTAAGATATAACCATTATAATAAACTATAGATGAAGAAGAATGAGAGAAGAAAAGAGCATTTGCATTCTACTCTTGAAAGTGTCATTTACATTGCCATATAAGTCCTATTTATAGGATACAAATCTTGTAACTTACAAGCACAAAGTTAAGAGCAATAAGATAATTAAGTCTCATGATATACGGACATTGAATATTTTCTTCATTTATTATTAAATTTGGTATACCCACTTAGATGAGTATCCTTGAAACTTAATTAATTAGTTTCTATGAGACTTGATGAGAGAATCTAATACAATATCAATGTGTAATTTTGTTCATTTAAGTAACAATACAATAGCTCTTCTAGAGTCCTCTATTATATTTGCAAACTTCTGCTTGCAAGTTGGAAATAAGTACCCATGCTATCATATGGCTTGTAAATGGTAAAACTATGTAGACTATTAAATTTCAGGTTTAAATTTTTTTTTCCTTCTATAAGTGCATAGCAAACTAATGAAAATAAAAATTTTAATTGCTCTCATATATATTTGAATTGACAATGAATAAAATTTTAACTGCTCTCATATATATTTGAATTGACGATGAATAAAAATAATGTATTAAACTCTTATCATTCAAACAACGAAATATAAAAATACTATCTAATGCATATAACAAAATTACTATTTACAAACAAAGAATTAGGCACACACATTTCTTTTTCCTATATATTTATATGGAATTCCAAGCATGAGAAAGAAAATAAGTTACATATTCCATAATACCAAAATAGTAAACCATTATTAGTAACACCAAAGGCCATAACCACAAATCATACTAATGAAAAGAAAACCACAACACATTTATTAAAAATATTAAAGAAATTAACTTTGTGTCAATCCGTTACTACATCATTATATTCTTGAAAGAGAACCGCAATACCATTATTAGGAGTAGTAAAGGATATAAACACAAATTATGATGAAGTTATTTTACAATATGAATGGTCATAACCACAATATTTGCCACACTCTAAAATTTTAGTATAAACCATTCAATTTTGGGAATAAAGTTCAATTGTTATGTGACATTTCACATTTTAATCAACAACCACTTATTTGTTCAATCAAATTATGTCTAAAAACTTTCAAAATATTCTTGAAAGTATTTTCTCAATTTTGCTACTTCAATAGCATAATTGTGAGAAATAAAAATAAATTACTTATTTTTCTCACTTTTCCTTGTTTCAAAGTATACTAAGATCAAGTAGATCTTACAAATTTCAATCACAGTCTAAAAGTCTAGTTCTTCAGGAACTCGACCACAAATTTTTCATGTTTTTGTGGTCAAAGAAGTTCAAAAAAATCTTTCATAAAGGATAATGGTAACATTTACTACACCAATGATCATAACCTCAACTTTTGTTGTATCCCAAACTTTTAAGTTGATTCATTCTCTTCTGGGAATGAAGTTTAATCCATTGAGTGGTTTGCGGATATTCAATCACAATATCACATAATCTTGATTCAAAATATTTTCTCATTTGTGCTACTCCAAGAGCATATTCAAGTAAAATTTCTCTTATATTCCTTTGATTCTATTATACTAAGATCAAATAGATCATTTAGATTACAATCATGGTCTAAAGATTCAGTTCTTCAAGAACTTGACCACAAATATTTCATTAGTGATGATCAAGAAAAATCATACTTGCTAACTATTTGTTCTCCAAGAATTAGACCATGCACGAGTTTATACGATTACTATAATTCTTTGAACAATCCTCCAATGATGGTTGAATATTAAGTTTTTTTTTAATTCTTCATTAACTATCACAAATCTTCACATTTTAATCCTACAAGGATACTCGGATATTTTTTTTCAATTCTTCGAGAACTATATAACAAATCATCACAAAAAATTCTTTAAGCAATCCTACAGGGATTCTTGAACATTTTTTTTTCCAGTTCTTCAAGAACTTCACAAACTTTCATACTTTGAGCAATCCTATAGGATGCTTCAATATTTAGTTATTTGTGCAATCCTTCCGGGAAGCTTGAATGATGAATTCTTCTAGAATTCATCAAGAATATAGACAAACACGATATGCTTCAATATTAAGTTTTTTTTTGTGCAATCCTTTTAGGATGCCTAAATGATGAATTCTTCTAGAATTTATCAAGAATACATAAACATGATAGTTGTCCCTATGCAATTCAATAGGGATGCTTAAATATTGAATTCTTCAAGAATAGAAAATGATAACCATAGTAGCTAAATTAAATTCTCAATAAAATTTCTATACAAGAAATATAAAATGTTAACATGATAAAATAAAAGCTATAAGAAACAAAACATGATAATATGAGTTAGATTAACTATAAGATAGTAAAAGAAAACATATCTTTGCCAAATAGCCTCCAAGCTTATTAAGCCGTCATTTTGGTAGAGCGTCGTGCTGATAACGTGTTATGAAATTGATCCAAACAAGAGTAAGATATAACCATTATAATAAACTATAGTGAAGAAGAAATAGAAAAAGAGAATGAGAGAAGAAAATAGCATTTGCATTCTACTTTTGAATGTGTCATTTACATTGTCATATAAGTCCTATTTATAGGATACAAATCTTGTAACTTACAAGCACAAAGTTAAGAGCAATAAGAATGAGTTAAAGCTTTTGTCAAAAAAAAATGAGTTAAAACTCTTTACTCTTGAGAGTTATAGAGTATCCTAGGTAAGATAAAAGAACTAAAGAGAGATAGACATCCACCGATTATTCATAACAGTTAAATTTTAGTAAGAGCCAACAAAGCTAGTAGCTAGTAATCAAACCCCCTAATAAGGGGATCTACTTTTCAATCCTTGAAGTTACTGTTAATCCACTTTGGGCGGCAATGCTAAAATTTTTGCCTTACTCATTATCTAGCTAACCCTTAAATCCAATCTCTTCAAAGATATTGTACTTTCTGTTTTCCTTCACCTAAAATATCTTAATTCACTGTGTATAGGGCCCTTTCAAAAGGGGGTTTGATTTACCCAAACAGTCATTGTCATATCCCTTCATTCTGAACGCCAGACATTTGTTCAACTGAGGGAGCAAAGGAAGATTGTTTTCAACTCTTGCTTTAAGCCTATAGTTTGCACTTAGCAGCTATGGATACTACATTTTTGAACGTCAACTCATCATCATTCACATTAGCAGCTATGGATACTACGCCCATTGAGATAACATATCAACTCATTAGCAGCTATGTAGCAAATCTCAAGGCACCCTCTCACGTAACTAGATTGGATAACAATAATGTTAGAATCTAAATATATAGTCACACCAGCATTCCTTCAGATTTCAAACTGATATACATTGGTTACTGAGGCAACATAGGAAACATGTGTAAACAGTCTTAACTATAGTCTCAAGGAACTAATGAGGTTCACGTTTGCAACATATGAGTATTACCTTCTTAACCCTCTGTCATTCCCTATATAAAGACATCATAGTTACACACAATCAAACCACCTTCAAACTGAATTCTCACCAAGTAACAAGACAAGTAACAAGAAAAGCTTTCTCATTCAAACGTTTGGAATTTTCTTTAACCTATCTTTCTATTTTTATCATTCACTGTCTTACACACTCTCTTCAAATACGGGCATTAACCTTCCTTATTCTATCATCTTTAACTTATATATATGATAGACTTGCAAAGTTTGAATGAGAATCACAGAACATTGTTTCTTCTATTTTTATCCTTCACTATCTTACACACTCTCTTTAAAAACCTTATTTTGTCATCTTTAACTTCCTTTTAAATACTTTATGTAACCTTCCTTCTTCTGTCATTTTGATCTTATATTTATGTTAGACTTGCAAAGTAGGACAAAGAATCACAGAACATTGTAGTTTAGCCCTTTATCAGCACAATCATGCATCATTCAATTAACTTATATTGAATGAACTTAATTACTCACTATTCAATACTTTTTCAATGGTAATCTCAGAATGGACTCCCAAATTTCAAACATTCATGAGATTAAGGCTGGAAGAGTTGATTGGAAACTAAGGGTGAGAATCACCAACCTTTGGACTATTGTCAATAAGAACAACCCACTGGATAAGGACAAAATTGAAATGTTGTTGATTGATGAAAAGGTAAAACCTATTGTTATGTATGTTTTGGCTAAGCACCCTTACATATATCTGTGATATTTAGTTATTCAAATAATCTGTTTAACAATTCAAGACCTATATTGTTAACAGCGTGGAAAAATTTTTGCTGTTGTGCCCAAGGCTTGGGTAAGGAAATTTGAAAACCAGCTGGTTGAAGGAGGTGCTTTTTTGCTGGAGGGAGTCACTGTGTCACAGAATGACAAGTTCTTTAGGAGGACTTCTCACAAGTTCAAGCTAATGTTCATGGGAACCACAAAAGTGTCGCCTATCAGTGCACCTGATATCCCCATTAACTCCTTTGAGTTCTTCAGTTTTGATAGGATCATGAAGGAGACACGCACCGACCTTTTCATTGGTTGAAGTCTTATTTTTTCCTACTTTTCATTGTGAACCAAACAATTTATACGTCATTTCCTGTCCATCTTGATGACATCCCCCCAGTTGTAAGAATAATCCTAAATACAAATATGAATTTTCATAAAAAACGTAAACTTATTAGCCTTGGTCATCAAGGATGCTCATCTTCTTTATTTATAACATCATTACATGAGCTATGCCCAATATGTTATTTTTTATCTGCAAGTTGGACATGGATAATCGAAATTTTTTTATTCCAACAGCTTGCTCTCACTGCTGGAGATGTCAAAGTGAAAGGGAAAGAATTGCTTGAAGAATTCAACAACACTATCTCAATTGAAAATTCATTCCAGAACACTGAAAATGAAGTTGCAATGTCCAATGAGAATTTATCCCAACTCCCTATACCTGTCATCACTATGTCAAATGAGAATTCATCCCAAGCTCCCGTTTCTGACATGCCTATGAAGGCCAACAACTTGGGAAACCCTGTTTTCCTCTCTGATGCTGAGGTGGGTGTTAGTCTTACCACATACTTTCATGATTTGGAAGAAACACCTCCAAACAAGACACCAGGAAAGAGGGCTGTAGCCGAGCTTGATGCCATTGACTTCAACAGTCTCGACTTCTCGCCGGAGTCCGCAGCTAAGTTGGCCAAGAACATCCCTGATGGTGGCAGCAAGGAATGAATCTTTGAAGGAAACTATCTTTATGTTGAATTAATTTACTGTCATGAGTAGTTTAAGTTTAATTAAGTTCATGTTTAGGGTCCTTTTGCATCTCCAAGCCATTTTGCATCACCAACCTTTATCCTGAGGTCTTTACCAATTTACAATAATTAATATCCCCAGGTTTGTGCAACTTTATTCTTTTTAATGTTTATCTTTTTCCAACGGTTAGATTATGAAACAATTTTAGGACTTTTACATTTCAGAATTTATAAATATGTTGTTATTGTAATTTCTCCCCGTTTTCATTCACAGGTTGCTCAACGTCAGTTCCTGACGTCCCATGTTTTGATATAATGGTTTCTCTTCATTTTGATACTATTAAACTACATCAGCACCAGTGCTATATGAAGCTGCCTTTATTATTTCATTCCATGTCTTCACTGACCTTATCATACTAAAGGTTACATTTAATGGAAAACCCTCTTTTTGTAATAAGTTAAAGTCGTGACATCGAATTCTCATGTCTAACCTGTAACTTATGCAACTTATTGACAGCCATTTATCTATACCTTCAGGTTTAAAATCTTATTATGTAGCATGCTAGATATTTTGAACTATTCTAACTTATGCCACACTTCAATACCATATTGTGATTTGCTTTATGTTATTTTTATAATTTCATATTTTATTATTGCCTTATTGAAATTCTTAACCCACTTATTAGGCATGATTGAATTCATAGTTCATTAATGTCAATATAATGTTATATACAACAATATTGGAACATTCAAAACACTTTCTCTCAAACCCCGTTATCCTTTTTTTCGAAGTTTTCATATCCACTTTGTAAACATCTCCCTGTGCGTAGCACGGGTGTTTGCCCTAGTATCAATTATCATTTTTGAGCTACAACAACAAAGACAAGTAAAATGGCGGTCACCAAACAGTAGATAGGGTGTGTTTGAAGTGGGACCAAAATTCATTGATGAAATAATGTTTGCATGTGCCCATACAAACGCAAATAACATCCTCAACTCCGTTTCTTTTCGTTTTGCGTTGGGGTCAACAGGATTTTTTTTACCCCTATTATATCACTATATACCCCCACATAATTTGATAAACCGAAAATATTTCTGTCAGACTAAAACTCGCTCGGCTTTATCTTTTTTTAGATAAATCCGCTTTGTTATTTTTCTAAAGCGGATTCCGATTTTCTTTTTTTTAGGGAAATCGGATTTAGATAAATCCGCTTTGTTATTTTTCCAGAGCGGATTTATCTTCCCAATAGGTAAATCCGACTTTTAAATAACAAAGCGGATTTACCTAATGTGGGGGTACATCCGCTTTTAAAATTAACAAAAGCGGATTTCCCTAATGTGGGGGTAAATCCGATTTTGAAATTAAAATTAAATTTTTTTTTTAGAAATATAAAATAGATATGAATATCGGTCGTCTTCTGGTTTTGTTTAGTGTATTGTTCGTTAACATGTGACGATGTTGTACGTCGGGTGAATAATTTAGGCTAATAAATCGGTTTTCGAGCAATCTACTCATACCACTATAGAAATCCGTTAAATAGTCAAAATCCCAAATTCCATCATATCACTATAGAAATCCGTTAAAGAGTCAAAACTAATCTAAAAATTATAAAAACACCACTATAAATCTAATAAAACCAAAATAAGGTTAGGCAAAAAATTTCTGATTTTTTGGAGATTATAAAAAATCAAAAAAATTAATAAAAAATAGCAAACGATGTAATTTGGGATTTTGAGCTCCACTGTCCTAAAAGAAGTCCCATATTGAGGACTCTTGATCCCTGATTTTTTTCGGATTTAATGGCCGTGGTTTCATTACAATCTGAGTAGGTTGCTCGAAAACCGATTTTTTAGCCTAAATTATTCACCTGACGTACAACATCGTCACATGTTAACGAACAATCTAAACAGAACCAAAAGACGACTGATATTCATATCTATTTTATATTTCTAAAAAAAAATTAATTTTAATTTTAATTTCAAAATCGGATTTACCCCCACATTAGGTAAATCCGCTTTTGTTAATTTTAAAAGCGGATGTACCCTCACATAAGGTAAATCCGCGTTGTTATTTAAAAGTCGGATTTACCTATTGGGAAGATAAATCTGCTTTGGAAAAATAACAAAGCGGATTTATCTAAATCCGATTTCCCGAAAAAAAAATCGGATTTACCCACAATAGATAAATCCGCTTTGAAAAAATAACAAAAACGGATTTAGTTTGGCAGAAATATTTTCGATTTATCAAATTATGTGGGGGATATGGTGATATGATGGGGGGTAAAAAAAATTCCATTATCAACCCTTCATGCCTCTCTTGATTTGATTCGGTCCCCACCACTAGATACAGCCACTTGTACGTTCTATCCTTTTATTGGGCCCACCATCATTGTCAACTTGCCCCGGCCCTACCTGTTGCTGTAGGAATGGGCTTCAGGTGCAACCCATTTACCCTTGGACTTTTCTTTCCACTTTATTATAAGGGATTTTTTTTATACCCCCACATAATTTCTAAAACCCAAAAATACCCCTGCCCAACTAAAATTCGCTCGGATTTACCCCCTCCCATTTAAGGTAAATCCGATTTGTTATTTTTTCAAATCGGATTTATCTACCCAATAGCTAAATCCGACTTTAAAAATAACAAAGCGGATTTACCTCAGATGGGGGTACATCCGCTTTCTTATTTTTAAAATCGGATTTACCTAGTGGGTAGATAAATCCGATTTCCCTAAAAAAAGAAAATCGGATTTACCCCACCTAAGGTAAATCCGATTTTGTTATTAAAAATAATTGTTTTTTATTTAAATTTTTAAAAAGGTTTATAAAAATGCTACTGAAAATCCGTTAAAGAGTCAAAATTAATCCACAAATTATAAAAACACCACTAAAAATCTAATAAAACCAAAATAAGGTTATGCAATTTTTTTTAGATTTTTTGGAAATTATGAAAAATTAATAAAAAATAGTAAACGATGGAATTTGGGATTTTGAGCTCCCCTGTCCTATAAGAAGTCACTTCTTGAGGTGCCTTGATCCTTGATTTGTTTCGGATTTAATGACTGTGGTTTCATTATAATTTGAGTAGGTTGCCCGAAAACCGATTTTTTAGCCTAAATTATTCGCTCGACATACAACATCGTCACATGTTAACGAACTACACACTAAACATAACCAAAAGACGGTCAAAATTCGTATCTAATTTTTCAACTGATTTATATATTTATTAATTAGGTTTAAAAAGCGGATTTACCCCACATAAGGTAAATCCGCTTTTGTTATTTAAAAGCGGATATACCCCCACATAAGGTAAATCCGCATTTAAAAATAACAAAATCGGATTTGCCCCACACCTAAGGTAAATCCGCTTTGTTATTTTTAAAAGCGGATATACCCCCACCTTAAATAAATCCGATTTCCAAAAAAATTGAAATCAGGATATGTTCGGGTTTTTTAAATTTTGTGAAGGGCAATTGCATCTTTTCGCAGGGTCTGTGGGGGTATAATTGAATGTGACGGGGGTACAAAATAAAGCCTTATTATAACCATAGTCATAGATCATATAATGATGTTTCCCTTCTTTACTTTTTCTACCTTCTCAATTTAACTACTTTTTTCTAATTAAATATAAATTTATTTATTATATTAACTCATTTAGTTGGATTTATATCGTAAAAAAGAGAAGATATTAATAAATCTTTATCATAATCATTGAAAAGATCCAAAATCTTAATGAAAATTTTCTAAATAGACCTAGTAAATAGTATAAGTTGTCTTTTTTGTTGTTTTGATATTCAATTTGATTCAAGTCAAGTTAGGTGGACCATATAAGGATGATGTCCCACTTAGATTGGTAATATGATATGTTTTATTTTGTGAATCAAACTAATAAGAGATTTAAAATGCTTTTTTTATAAATGACAAAGGTTCGTATATAGTATTAGATTTGATAGGAAAGTTACTAAGTGGGAGTTGAATCCCAACTCCTTATCATTTCACTCCTTAACTCTTTCGTTCCAAACACCAAGTCAACCCTATATTCACATATTTAAAGTACAATTCAATTTAATTAGCACAGTGTAACACAAATGGTAGATATTTGGGCTCCTTAATTAACCGTCTGGTCATGAGTTCGATCTCTGGTCGGTGCGTGTGGAATAACATCTGTTAGGAGATGTTAATCCCTTAAATGGATCTCAGTACCTAGAAGATTAGTCTTTGCAGTTGTACTCATGTGATATCTTAGTTTACCAAAAAAAGTACTTCAATTTAAAATCTACCATGAGATTTTAATTGCAAATCTTTAAGGTGGGAAATATTGACATTGAGCTAGTAAAAGTTTAAAATTATCATGTACGGAAGAATGGAATTTAACTAGTTGGTAGTCAATGATTAAAACGTAATTAAGACATTTTTAAAGGGAATAATCAGGGACTTAATTATAAAGAGCATCAAGCCAAAAGAAGCTTAATGGCATGTGATTAAGATTGACAATGGAAATGAAGCTTTTGAGCGGAGCATCATATGCAATAATAGATGCAGAAGTCAACATTCACAAATTAGGTGGCCTCAATTTTTCAATATTGTGCCATGATATGGATTCATAATATTGATGATATGACATCTTTACATAAAATGAGGTTTGGAATTCATTGTGTGAATCATCTCTTCTTGTCCTCTATTTTCTTGCAAATACTCCTTCATTTGAGAAAATGAAACCAACAAAATATTCATATTCCTATCATTGCATTTTCCATGGTTCATGTTCGCGACAAGTATATTTGCATATTGCGGGGTGTCACAATATTAGGGTTCCGCAAAAGTTAGGGTTCACTATTATTGAAGAAATTACAGGTCTTGTTGGCCATGTTGTCGCGATTTGGTTACCCAAATGTCACAATATAATTCTTGTTCGCATAGTAGTTTGAAAAGCTATGAACAAAACTCAATGTCTCGGGATTTATATGTCGTGCTGCTGTAAAGAGATGTCCCCCTTTTTGTCGTTGCCATGAGGTCATTGTTGTGCGAACTATTACTGATTTGTTATGTGTAAATCATGGGAAGAAGTTTTAGGGATGTAAGAACTCCTAAGTAAATATGATTTTGTGACCTATATACTTTTTTCAATTTTAAGGAAGTGCAAATCCGAGAGGACACTAGTGCAGAAAAGACATTTAGCGTCGGTTATTTTGGACTTTTAGCGTCGGTTATCGCCCGACGCTATATGTCGCGATGCTAAAAATTAGACTTTTAGCGTCGGTTTTTTAACCGACACTAAATGTCACTTTTAGCATCGGATTTTTAAAAAGCTGATGCTAAATCTCCCTTTCATCACTTTTTTGTTGTTTGGAAAATGACATTTAGCATCGGTTATTTGAAATAATTGATGCTAAAAGTCATTTATGGATACATTTAGCATCGGCTATTTGAAATAACCGATGCTAAAAGTTATTTGTTGAGACATTTAGTATCGGTTGTTTCAAATAACCGATGCTAAATGTAATTTTTTGGAAAAAAAATGACATTTAGCATCGGGTATGCTAAATGTCTCAACAAACAACCTTTAGCATCGGTTGTTTCAAATAACCGATGCTAAAAGTTATTTGTTGAGATATTTAGCATCGGGTATTCTAAATACCCGATGCTAAATGTCATTTTTGATAAAAAAAATGACATTTAGCATCGGTTATTTAGAATAACTGATGCTAAATGTCTAGTTTCTTTTTATATATTGTTGATTTTTATCCAAACCAGAATTTATAAGAACCTGCTATTGTTATGGTTGTCACACAGTCAGAACACAAAACAGAACACAGCCATATTATAACAACCATAACAGAACCCAGCCAGAACACAGCCATATAACAACCATAACAGAACCCATAACACAGCCAGAGTTTACACAAAACAGAATTTATAACAACCAGAATTTACAATTACAAATTGGAACCATAACACAAACCATATAGAAGCAGCACAAAAATTGGAACCATAACAAAGTATTTCTGCCCAACACAAACAATATAGAAGTAGTGTATCTAAAACAAAATATTTCTAAAAAGACATTAAACTAGTAAATCTAAAAGATTGTTCTGTACGAATCTTCATAAAGAATTCTGCCCAAAGCTGACGAATCTCCAAAACTTCCTCTTCGGTGTATGCCTTTGGGTCATTAAATACCTACAAGTTTAAAATTACTCAAACAAATTATATCCAATCAACAGTATAAACACAAACAAATATCCAAACAAAATTATACCTTCTCCCAATTATCAACAACACCGGCACTCAAAATGGTCATCATAAACTTCATCACATAATAGCCACAATGAAAACCATTTCGTTGTATTGGCATCTACACAATTGAATTAACAAAATTAAAGAGAGTATTATATATATCATATATTAATTCACTCTAAATTAAATCAACCCATATTTTAAATTACTTACTATAGGGTACAACCACTTGATGGTCGATGTAGAATTCCCTTTGACAGCTCTAATAACATAATATAAAATTAGTTATAAAATTTCAACCCAAAGTTCAAATACTACAATCTAAACCATGATAAAAAAATTAAAAACTTACCTGCTAAACATGCATTTGATTTCTTTGTTTGGTTTGCGGCATAAGGAACACATCCAGACCACAGTATTTTCATTTGGGAGTAGGGCACTTGTGCAACTTCTCAAAGTCTTTCCAATATAATATGCAATCATTTGGACATGCATGTATTTTCTGATACTCCACACCCATCGGACACAATATCTTCTTCGCATCATATGTACGCTTTGGCAATGTTTTACCTATGGGAAGCATGTCTACCAACAGGTCAAGCAATTCAGTGAATCCCTTATCAGTCCACCCATTTATCGCCTTCAGATTGATCAATTTTAACGTCGCAGACAGCCGTGTGTATTTTGTGCAACTCATATATAGAGGTTCTTCTTTGTCTTTGCACAAAGTATCATATTCATGCGCTCGCTTGAAAGATTCAGGACCAATGTCACGTATCATATCCTCCATTCGATCATTCATATCTTCATCGACTTTCTCTCCTTTGGACACACTTGGGTTGTCGGTTGATTCACCATGCCATATCCATGTGGTATAATTGGGACAGATCCCATAAACAAAGAGATGGTCTCGTATTACATTTGGTGGTTGTGGGGCTCGATTCACACAAAAACAACAAGGGCAGGAAAAAGTTTTGGGAACATCAGTTTTGGCTAAATGTGCTGGAGAAAAATTTATAAACTCTTCGACTCCGTTCGCATACTCATCATTCAGACGATTACTTTGCATCCAACTACGATCCATGACTACACTCCAAAATAATAGACCAAGTATTGTCAAAACAAAATCAAACTATCACATCAAACCAACGGCAACAATTAACAGTTAGTTATACAAGCATATCCTAACTAAGTTGAACACAACAGAACTGGAAAAATGCTCCCTCTCAACACTAGATTCCAGAGAACAACGACCAACAATTTGGCCAATGTTTTTACACCCCAAGTCAAGAAAACAATCATTTTCCTCCAAAAGTCGTATATTATTGCTATTGCTAACACACTTCCATCACACAGTAAGTTGCAAATAATGAATCAGGAAACTTGCAAATAATGAGTAAACAATGAATCAATGAACATAAAGATAAAACACACAGCAACCAAGAGGGAGACTCACAAGTTCAGTAGGTGAATAGGTGATGAGGGTGAACTTTTTATCACTGTGATAGACTCTGTTCAACTCAAAAATGACAAATCAGAAAAATTAAAATTAGGGTTTCAGAACAAAATAGAAGCAATTAATCAAACCAGAGAAGAATACGAACCAGGTGCGACGACGGAGAGGCTGTCCTTAAGAGGAGGCCGTTTTGAAAACTTAGGGTTTCGAATATCCTTGCACTGAAACGAGGGCGAGCAAGGCGACAGCGAGAGTTGAGAACGGTGAGAGCGTCGTGTTCGTCGAGTTCAGAGAGTGAGAGTGTCGTATTGTTGACGGCGAAGAAGAGTGAGAGCACCGTCTTCGATTTCAAGCCCCAAAATAGGAGTGATGGCGAAGAAGGCGACGACGAGAGCAACAGCGACGACGAGAGCAACAGTGACGACGAGAGCAACGGCGACAACAAGGAAGATGGAGGTTCAGAGAGAGTGAGACAGTTCAGAGAGTGAGAGTGAGAATGCGAAGACTAGTGTGTATGCGATGGAAGAAGTGAAAAAAAATAAAACATGACATGTAGCATCGGGTGTATGCGAAGACTAGTGTTTAAACACCCGATGCTAAATGTATTTGCTTTAGACATTTAGCATCGGGTGTTTAAACACCCGATGCTAAATGTCTAAAGCAAATACATTTAGGGTCGGGTGTTTAAACACCCGACGCTAAAAGTAGGCGTGAAATATGAAATCTTTCATTTAATTACAAAAATGCCACCGGTTCAATATTTAGCATCGGTTGTTCAAACAACCGATGCTAAATGATGCTTAATAATATCTCTTTTCCACTTGTGGAGTGCAACTTTGTTTTGCGGTATGATGAAGAAATTGCTAGTGAAAGAGATTTGAATATTCCCCGACAAAAGAAGAAATGGTTGTCAAAAATTTCTTTTTGTGACGTCTCTGGATGGCAAAGCCCCTCTAGTAGCTTGTTTTCTCTGGCATTTCTCTCTTAGGTAGCCGTCTAATTTTATTCTAGAATTTTTGATGTTTTATAATTATAACTCTAATAGCTTTTACTAAGCACTGATACCCAAGACCAACTGGGTGCGGTACAAGTGGTAAATTGTTTGGGCCCTTTAAGCATTTGGTCAGGGGTTCGATCTCTGGTCGGTGTGTATGGAGAGACATCGCTTGGGAGAGGTCAGCCCTTAAATGAACTCCAGTATCTCGAGGGATTAGTCTCCACAGTCGCCGTGGATAATACTCGGGTTTACCCAAAAAAAGCACTGATACCCAAGCCAATAGTTCACTACTCATCAAAAGAAATGTTAATTAATATCTAGAGATAGGGCCGATCATGGGCCTATGCGGCCTGTGCTACCGCACAGGGCCCCAGCCCAATGTCATTTATTTAGGGCCCCCAAAAAAATTAGTTGTCTATATATATATATATATATATATATATATATATATATATATATATATATATATATAGATATGTGAGGCATATCAAGTGAGAATTAGTGCTCATAATGAGAAAATGAGAACTCTTAATTATCACTGTTAGATTGAAACTAACGATCTAGATTATCTCTTTAATTATAGGGTCTGACGAAACAACCACACAACATGTCAACATCCTATAATTAAGGAGGTAATCTAAATCGTTTATTTTAATCTAACGGTTATAATGATTAGTTCTCATTTTCTCATTATGAGCACTAGTTCTCGCCTGATAAAAATTAGGATTAAAGGTCATTTTGGCCCCTGCAAAATACACATTAATCCAGTTTGGCCCCTGCAAAATAAAAAACTTTAAATAAGCCCCTGCAAAATAGTTAGTTGTTCAGTTAAGTCCTCGCTGTTAGTGGTCCACTAACGCTGTTAGTTTTAAAGGTATTTTGCAGGGGCCAAAATGGATTAATGTGTATTTTGCAGGGGCCAAAATGGATTAATGTGTATTTTGCAGGGGCCAAAATGACCTTTAATGTGTATTTTGCAGGGGCCAAAATGAGGGTTAAAAATAACAGCGTTAGTGGACCACTAACAGCGAGGGCTTAACTGAACAACTAACTATTTTGCAGGGGCTTATTTAAAGTTTTTTATTTTGCAGGGGCCAAAATGGATTAATGTGTATTTTGCAGGGGCCAAAATGACCTTTAAGCCTAAAAATTAAATTGAATTTTACGCAAAAAGGCAAAATCAAGATTTGAACCGATCATATTTGACTCACAACTCAATGCTCAATACCAACACAAATAGTTTTGTTAGAGAATCGAAAATATGTTTATATATTACCTCTCATTTAAGGGTGCTTCTAGGGTTAGAGAGCTAATCAAATCTCACACCAGTGAACCATTAAATACGAGCTTAGGATGTAGTATAAAAATTTATCAATGGTTGAGATTTAATACTGGTGTTAGCCTAGAATTTCGACAAGGCTTTTGAGTGGTTAGTTAATAGGGTTTGACTCTTCATTAAAGATCATTCATAATGCCTTCGGAAAGAAAAAGTGACATTTAAGTCATCTCAACATGTTTTCGACAGAAGAAGTCTTCACCAATTCGACAGGGAAGAGTTTTCGACAGGACAGTGTATTCAGGACTTCGTCAAGCAGTTATTGGCAAACAGTTGTGTCGAATTTCAAGACTACGGTTAATACAACGTAGGCAGTATGTGGCATCGAGCGTGGCACGAAGTCCATCACTGGTTAATGAGACGTAGCCACGTGTCTATAGCAGTTTACATTTCAGTCATTATTCGTAGCCACGTGTCCATAGCAGTTTACATTTCAGTCATTATTTTCTGTATAAATAGGAGTTTCTACGTAGAAATCAAGGGTGGCAAATTATTATACCAAACACACAGTTCTGAAAACTCTAACTTCCAAGTCACAGCGAAAACAGAGTAAAAGAATTATTGTACAACGTATGTGAATTTGTGCACCATTTTCTTTACATTTAATGCAATTTATTACTTTCAATACAAGTCATTTTACATTTCTGCGTTCCATTTTATTACTTCTTTTTCTTTGACTTCCATTTTCATGGTGAATTGTCTCCCTTTTAAAATATATTTGTTGACAAACTGCGGTGTTTAAAGGCAATTGCTTTGGAGATTTCTGGTTTAATCTCACAAACATTTCTAATAAAACCAGTGATTGTTTGCTAAAAACACCAGCGAACAAATTGGCACGCCCAGTGGGACAGTTTGCCTTTAATACATAATTTTTCTATGTTCTTGTATGTGTTTGTATTTGCATGTACTTAAGAAGTGGAAAAATGGTTCGTCCTACTAATAATGCGTCTAGTTCTAATCCTGTGATTTCACAAGAACAGGGAACAATAGTAGACTCTGCAAACGTAAATGCAGGGGTGGTTGTGGGAACAATATCCCCATCATCATCAACAACCGTTCCTTCAGTATCAATGACTAACGTTGGATCAACGCAGTCAAACATGGCATCTATGCCTATGCCTTTGCCGTCACATATGGGACTTCATAGTCCTTATATGGCAATAGGAAGCGGTTTAAATCCACATTTTCATAATGTAAGTTTTCCTGCATTTCCTTCTGGATCGTATGGCATGCCTACTGGAATGCCACATATTTCGACCATGTCTCCTGTACATGTTTCTTCTGAAAGTGTAATGGGTCGAAATCCCACAGCATTAACCAATGAATCTTTGTTTGCCTTACGACAACAAGTTGATGAGAGCAATCATGATATGGTTAATATGTTAACCCAACAAATCGGTACGGTTTTTTAATCCATTGATTCAAAATACTAATACTAGTTACCAAAGGTTAGCCAATCAAATGGGTCGAATTGCAGATTTCTTTGGGGCTCCAAATATGAGTAATAGGCTGATGCCCAACACAGTAAATAATGGATTGCCTGTTAATACCCAAAGAACAATTCCAGTCGAAGTCCCAGTGAATGTAGGTGAGCGTCAGGGAACTGCAAATCATGTTCCTGAAGTTGTTCTGGTAAATCGAAATCAGAACGCTGATGAAGTTGTTCGACAAGTGCAACAAAATAATGTTGGCGCTCAAGATAATATAGCTACTTTAGTAGAAACTATATTGACACAAAATGGCGTTAATGTAGGCTTACATAGGCCAAATTTCATATCACCATTGTGTGAATATGTGTTGCAAACTGAGTTACCAAGGGGCTGGAAAGTTCCTAAATATACTAAGTTTGGTGGTGACACAAAAGAGTCTACTGTCGAACATATTGCTCGTTATTTGACTGAGTCTGGGGATATAGCCCAAAATGAGAATTTGAAGATGAAATATTTCCCAAATTCTTTAACAAAAAATGCTTTTACTTGGTTTACTACATTACCCCCTAGTTCTATTTTCACATGGGGGCAATTAGAAAAAGCATTTCATGCGCAGTTTTACATGGGCCAATCTAAGATTAGTCTCAAAGAATTGGCCAGTGTTCAGCGCAAAATGCCTGAAACTGTTGATGACTATTTGAATAGGTTTAGGCTACTGAAGGCTCGTTGTTTCACACAAGTGCCTGAACATGAACTCGTCGAAATGGCTGCTGGTGGTCTTGATTATTCAATCAGAAAGAAATTGGACACATCTTATCTAAAAGACATGGCCCAATTGGCTGATAGAGTTCGACAAGTTGAAAGGTTAAAAGAGGAGAAATCTAGGTCAACTAGGTTTCCTAAAAAAGAAAAAATTGCATATGTCAAAGAAGAATTTGACGTCGCATTCGGTGATGTCGAAGAAGAGGAGATAGACGTGGCTGAACTCAAGCCTGGTCCTCCTTATACTTGTAAATTACTAAGGCCTGCTAATGGGAAAAATCCTGTTGAGCCAAAAAATGACAGATTTGTGCCTAAGACATATACTTTTGATGTTACTAAATGTGATGAAATATTTGATCTGTTAGTAAAAGATGGTCAGATATTGGTACCTAGTGGTTTAAAAGTACCAACTCTTGACCAGAGAAAGAAAAAGGGTTATTGTAAGTTCCATAATTTTTTTGGGACATAACACTGACCGTTGTGTGCTTTTCAGGGATCTTGTGCAAAAAGCGATCGAAGAAGGTAGATTAAAATTTGAGGATAGAAAGATGAAAGCTCCAATGGAAGTTGTGGATGACCCTTTACCTAAAGCTGAAGGCATGTATTCAGAACCTTTCGAAGCGAATGTAAACATGGTAGACGCTGAAATGGAAAATTCCCCAAAAACTCTCAAATATTCTACCAAACAATTCGAAGGTTTTATTTATGCTGAAGGAGAAAAACGACAGGTAACTGTGAAAGAGTACGATGGAAAGAAGCATGTGGTGTACCCAAAAGCTGAAGAGGAATTGATAGATTTCCTCAACAGATGTAAGTGGAACAATTCTGAGGTTATGCTATGTCCAAGGTGCAGTGCTGTTTTCGACAAAGAGGCAGCTAAAGCTGTTGAAGGGTACCAGGATCAGGAACAACGTAAGAGGAAATGGCTTGACAATAGGCCATCCTTTGATTTTGGTAGCACTGAGCTTCCTGGTTACAAGGCCAATGTTACGACTAAGCCTTCATCTAGCAAGGTTAGTGTTTCGACTAAACCTTCGACAAGCCAAAAGCCAGGAAAGAAAGGATCCATAAAACTGTTTGGTAAAACCTTCGTTCCACAGACGAATTCCCCTGTTGGAAAATGGGTTCATAACAATGCACCTGCTCAAGTTGTCCATCAAGATGAGTATTATTCCAACAAGTATAATTATCGGAATAATTATAAAGGTAAGAATCCTATGACTAAAACCCAGTGGCGTCGTTTTCAGAGAAAACAGAAGGAGAAAGCTTCTTTAGACGTAAACAAAGTTCCTAGTCACTTTGGAATCAAAGTCTGGTTGGATGATAAGAAGGTGGCTTCTAAGGTTGAGGCAAGTACCAGTGCTGATGTTGCTAAGCCTACAAATGTGGTAAATAAGGCAAAAGGCAAGGATGTTTCGATGGAAAAACCTAGAAGGCCTGCACTTGAAAGAATCTGTCCTCCATCTTCGACATTTAAAGGGAAAGAATCTCAGTCCGACTCTGATGAGGACATAGGTTCTGGTTTTGATGATTCTGATGATGACTTCGATGTCGTCTGTAATGTGGTGTCAATATTGCCACTGGAGTATGATGTCATAACTATGCCTAACAGTGAGGAAGAAGATTTCACTGAAGATATGGCTTGTCACAAACCCATGTGTTACTATGTGATGAATGATGGCTGTGTCGAAGAGCAGATGGCTACTTTCGAGAGGCCAGATACGAGTATGCAGAATCACCTGAAGCCTTTATATATTCAGGCTAAGGTTAATGGTATTGGCATCAACAAAGTGTTAGTTGATGGAGGTGCTGCTGTGAATCTTATGCCTGAAGTGCTTATGAAGAAGATAGGCATATCCATCACTGACCTCAAGCCACACAATATTGTCTTAAGTAATTACGAAGGCAAAACTGGTTATTCTCTTGGAGCCATTGAAGTGGAATTGATTGTTGGAACTATCAAGAGGACCACTCTGTTCTTAGTGATTGCTTCCAAAGCAAACTTTAATATGTTACTTGGAAGGGAGTGGATACATGGAGTCGGTGCTGTGCCTTCAACATTACATCAAAGACTAGTGATGTGGAAGGAAGATGGTCTTGTCGAATACATTGAAGCAGACCAAAGTTATTTTCGTGCTGACGTGAATCACATCACCAAGGAAAATTTTGAGAAAAGATTGGCGAACATTGCGCCATGTCCATCTTCTAATGAGGCATACATTCCTGCTGATAATGTATTTGCTTCAGTTAATTTGCATCCAAACTATGGTTTTGTTTGGGAAAGGCAAATAATAGGAGATGCTACTGCCCAACCTGAGGGGTGGTATTCTGATTCTTAAAATGTTTCCTATGTCAGTTCCTAATGCATGGAACAAGATTACGGCTTATATGGCCGAAAATAAGTTAAAAACGGCTATGGAAGCCGAATTAAATCATCAAACAATGGCTGTTGAAGCCAAAGGTTCTGAAGACGAAAATGGCATTATTATGAATGGAAAGCTTGATTGCATTTATGATAATGAGCCATTAGGGTTTGAAAAGGATCCTAGAGATTCAACAAAGCGAATGCAAGCTCAAGATCCATTGGAGGAAGTAGATTTAGGAGATGGCTCAAAGAAGAGGCTAACTTATGTTAGTGCATACTTGGATGTTGCATTAAAAGCCCAAGTTATAACATTACTAAGGGAGTTCAAAGATTGCTTTGCTTGGGACTATGATGAAATGCCTGGATTGAGTCGAGACGTTGTGGAATTGCAATTGCCAATTCGACCAGAGAAGAAGCCAGTGAAGCAGATACCAAGAAGGTTTGCTCCTCAAATATTAACTAAAATTAAAGAGGAGATCGAAAGGTTGTTCGAGAACAAATTCATCAGAACTGCCAGGTATGTCGAATGGTTAGCTAATATAGTTCCTGTGATTAAGAAAAATGGCACTCTTAGAGTTTGCATAGATTTTAGAGACTTGAATAATGCAACTCCCAAAGATGAATACGCAATGCCTGTGGCAGAAATGTTAATAGATTCAGCAGCAGGATTTAAATACCTCAGCATGCTTGATGGTTATTCTGGGTATAATCAAATCTTTATTGCTGAAGAAGATGTATCGAAAACTGCATTTCGTTGTCCAGGGGAGTTAGGTATTTATGAATGGGTAGTAATGTCATTTGGTTTAAAAAATGCTGGTGCTACATATCAGAGGGCAATGAATTGTATGTTTCATGATTTTATTGAAAACTTTATGCAAGTATACATAGATGATGTGGTGGTTAAATCTTCCTCAGAAAATGGTCATTTAGACCATCTTCGACAATCTTTTGAAAGAATGAGGAAATATGGATTGAAAATGAATCCATTAAAATGTGCCTTCTGTGTGCGTGCAGGCGATTTTTTGGGTTTTGTGGTGCACAAAAAAGGCATTGAAATCAATCAGAATAAGACTAAAGCTATAATAGAAACGAAAGCTCCTTCAACCAAAAAAGAACTTCAGTCATTGTTGGGAAAAATCAATTTCCTACGAAGATTCATATCAAATCTAAGTGGCAAAACTCAAGCATTTTCGCCATTGTTGAGACTGAAGAAAGAAGAAGTTTTCAAATGGGAATCAGTTCATCAAGCAGCCTTTGAAGAAATTAAGTCTTATTTGATGAAACCACCAATTCTAATGCCTATTATTAGAAACAAAGTGCTCAAATTGTATATAGCAGCATTTGAAAAAACAATAGGTAGCATGTTAGCTCGAGAGGATGATAATGGTGTCGAAAGAGCCATATATTACCTTAGTAGAGTCTTAATAGATGCTGAAACTAGGTATAGTTCTATAGAAAAGTTGTGCCTTTGCTTGTATTTTTCTTGCACAAAGTTAAAGCAATATATAAAGCCAGCTAATGTTTGTGTTTATTCGCATTCTGATATTATTAAGCATATGCTGTCGAAACCAATAATGCATAGTAGAATTGGTAAGTGGGCTTTAGCTTTGTCTGAATATGACTTAACTTATCAACCTTTAAAATCAATTAAAGGACAAGTGGTTGCTGATTTTATAGCGGACCACTCTGTTGTCGAAGAAACATTACATTTCGTAGACACATATCCTTGGAGGTTGTATTTTGATGGTTCGAGTCATAAAAAAGGAGTTGGGATTAGTGTTTTAATTATTTCACCAAATAACATTCCAACGAAGTACAAGTGTAAGATTCGAAATCATTGCTCAAATAATGAAGCTGAGTATGAGGCTCTAATTATAGGCCTTGAAATTTTACTTGAGCTGGGGGCAAGATGTATCGAAATAAAAGGTGATTCAGAATTGGTTATCAAACAAATGACCAAAGAATATAAATGTATTAAAGAGCACCTTATTAAATACTTTATTATGGCCAATTCCTTGTTAAAGAGATTTGACTCTGTTCATTTAGAACATTTACCACGAGTTGATAATCAAGTGGCGAATGATTTGGCCCAAATTGTATCAGGTTATAGAGTTTCAAAACAAAGCCTTGAAGAATTAATCGAAATAAAAGAGAAACTCGTATCTGATGATATTTCTTCATCATTATTGTCAACACCAAAAACTGGGGGGGGGTAACAAATACAGATGAGGAATGTATTGAACAACGCCACATTGTTGATGAAGTTGTTTTAGCAGAAGTTTTTGCCATTGACAAAATGTCCAATGATGATTGGCGAAGGCCTATTGTAGAATACTTGCAAAATCCCACAGGAAATACCAATAAAAAGATAAAGTACAGAGCTTTAAGCTATGTGATAATTGGAAATGAATTGTTTAAGAAAAATCCTGAAGGAGTATTATTGAAATGTCTTAGTGAAACTGAGGCATATTTAGCAGTTTCTGAAACACACAGTGGAGCTTGTGGTTCGCACCAAGTAGGCCATAAAATGAAATGGCTATTATTTCGACAAGGAATATATTGGCCATCAATGTTGAAAGATTGTATAGAGTTTGCCAAAGGATGCCAAGAGTGTCAAAAGCATGCTGGAATACAACATGTGCCTGCAAATGAATTGCATGCCATAGTGAAACCTTGGCCATTCAGAGGTTGGGCTCTTGATATAATTGGAGAAATAAAACCAACATCATCAAAAGGTCATAAGTATATATTAGTAGGAATTGATTATTTTACCAAATGGGTTGAAGCAATACCTTTAACCAATGTTGATCAAGAAGCAGTAATACGGTTTATCCGAAATCATATTATTTATAGGTATGGAATTCCAGAAACCATAACTACAGATCAAGGTTCTGTTTTCACTGGTCGAAAAATGGTGGAATTTGCTTCTGAAATTGGTTTTAAGTTATTAACTTCGACACCATATTATGCACAAGCCAATGGTCAAGTGGAAGCTGCCAATAAGATCATTATTAACTTGATTAAAAAGCATGTTGGGCAAAAACCCAGAAATTGGCATAACACTTTGGATCAAGTTTTATGGGCTTGTAGAAATTCACCCAAAGAATCTATCAATGCTACTCCATACAGGTTAACCTTTGGACACGATGCAGTATTGCCTGTTGAAATCTGTTTACAATCAACAAGAATTCAAAGACAGTATGAAATTCCTTTTGATCATTATTGGAATATGATGCTTGATGAGTTAGTTGATTTAGACGAAGAAAGGTTGTTAGCTTTGGAAATGCTTATTCGACAGAAGGAAAGAGTAGCTAAAACTTATAACAAAAAGGTTAAGTTAAAAACCTTTAATTCAGGTGATTTAGTTTGGAAAGTGTTGTTGCCTATGGATAAAAAAGATAGAGTTTTGGGTAAATGGTCACCTAGTTGGGAAGGTCCACTTCGCATATTGCAATGTTTTTCTAATGGGGCATACGAAGTCGAAGAATTGGGTGACGAAAACAGAATCTTCAAAATAAATGGCAAGTATTTAAAACAGTATAAGCCAACATTAAATGAAGTTAGAATCGAGCAAAGATAAAACCGTAAATTGGTTCAAAATGGTAATGTATTCAATCAAAATAATTACATAGCCATTAAAAGAAATTCTACACTATTACAAGTTACTAAAGGCTTTGAAGAGAATGCTTGAGCCTGTAGAGGATCTTAGTGCCCACAGCAATTGAAGACTCCAGAAAGCTTAACTCTTTGTCCGGTCGAGCAATAGTGGCTTGGTGTTTTTGAGCATCATCAAAATGTTGAAGAGCCTCAGTAGCTGCATTTTCAATCTCCGACTTAGGGGTCTCCATCCTTTGTTGCACTAAACTTTTTTGGTGTTTAGCATTTGCCAGTTTTGTTTGGAGAATTCTTATCTCTTCATCATAGTGCTGAATTTCTGAATCCCAGTTAGCAAGTTCTTGCTCATCTTCTGTTATTTGACCTTCCAATTCATCAATGGGGGTTTGAGAAACCTTGAAGGCATTAATTTTTTCTTGATGAAGTACAGCCTCTTGGTTTTTCAACCTGGAAATTTCAGAACGTTTGCTGATGTGAAGTGCAAAAGTTTCAAAGACTGGCAAAAATTCGATCAGGAAAGCGAAAAGTTTTGCATTAGCCTCTGATTTTAGCAATTTTTGAACGATGTCCTTAATTGCAAAGCTTTCTGATGGGTTCTCTCCAATCCTAGTAAAGAGATTGCCTTCCAAGACCTTAGCTTTTAATTGTTGATGCAATTCTTCAGTAGATTCTTGAGTAACAGAGGTCAAAGAAGTAGTCGAAGCACTGGAGACCATGGCAGGGGAAGAGGAAGAAAGGCTCAGCAAGTGTTTAAGAGCAGCCAAAGGATTTGTAGTCTTCATCAGCGAAAACTCCTGGTCACTCATAGCGCTACTAGTTGATTCCTTGGTAGAAGCTTGTTCTTGAGCCTCAATTTCAGTCGTCTCTTTGCTTGAATCCTTAGCGCCTGCTACATCTGGTGTTTGCTCGTTGGTTTGCTCAAGTTCCATTTCAACATTCGCGTTAGTAGCAATGTTTGTTCCTCCGACGTCAACAACCATAGGAGAATTTTGGGTAGTTGGAGGTACTGTGGTGATTTCCACAGGCGTTGATGGTGCAGGCAAAATTTGTTCAGTCGAAGGAACATTTGGAGCAGCTACAGATTTGACAACAGGAACTTCGACTGATGTGTGAAGTCTCTTAGGGGGAGGTCCGTGAGATTTCTCTTGTGGTTCTTTGATCACAATCCCTTTAGCCCTTGCTTGGGATTCGGGTTGCATTCGTTTCCTTGACCGGTGAATAAGAGGCATGTTATCATTATCACTATCAGTATCCTGCGAAAGAGAAACATGAGTTTAAAACATAATCAAGTGTTAAAAGAGTCGAAGAAAAGGTCTAGTCAATTAACAAAGATATACCTCTATTTGGGGTAAGCTGGAAGTGGATTTGATCACAAGTTTCTTCTTTGTTTTGGGTGGTGTTCTTGCTGTTGGCTTGTTTTGCTTTGGTGCTGCTTTAGTGGGCTTTTTCTGTGAAACAACAGCTGTTCATAACGCAAAGATTTTATCAGGTAAATGGTTTTAAATTTTAACTAATGAGGAAAAAAGGGCCATACCTGGGGATTTGTTCTTCTCAGCAATTTGAGAGGGAAAAGCTGAATACAAAATTTTCGAAATTTCTGCATCAGTTTTTCCTTTAGAAGCTTTAGTATAGTATCCACCCCACCAATCTTGGAATGTCTTCGTACAAGAAAAGCGTGGTTGAAATTTAGCAGGTTCAAAGAGCAAATCTTTGAAACGAAAATTCTTGAAGATTTGGTGATAAGCTTGCTCTGTCTCTGGAGTGTTGAACTCTCTCCTATGCAAGCAGACCGGAGCCGGTCGAAGTTGGCATAGCCCAAATTGCCTTGAAAAGTAGCTGGGAAAATACTTGCTAATGCCAAGATTGTTTTTGTTGTTGCTTGGGGATAGCCTTATCGAAAGAAGAGAGGGCGAAAGATAGGCTTGCCAGATTTGGTTTATCTCTTCGGCATTTTCTGTTGAGTTAGAGGGAAATTCGTTGATGAACCAAGATGGTCCATAAGTGCATTTGACAAAAGGCGCCATAGCATCAACGAAAGTAGTGCACTTGTTGAAGATGTCGAAGTACGTGGAAAACGTCTCTTCATAAGACAAGTTTTTCTCCCTATTCCTTAATTGTGCTAGTCGAACTCCTTCTGTTCTTCTAGTTGGTAAGGTTGGTCGAATGTCCTTAGGAATAAACAAGTTCAGCCTTGATTCAAAAGTGGCTAAGAGCCAAAGTTGCATAAGCCACATAGGACCAGCAATGAGCAGTTTGTCAGTTGGTTCGCTTTCTTTCAATTCGAGGGCAGCACCATCAAGATGCTGATAGAGATTTCCTAAAACCAATTTCGCTAAATTGATATTCTTGGCTTTATGGAGTTGAGTGGCCAAAGAAACGAAAACTTTTGCTACTTGGAGAGAACGGGAGCAAAAGACAAAGCATGACAACCATATGGTAAGAAAAGCTATATGTTCTGAATCAGACACTTCAGCATTCTCAGTATCATGATGATCAGCAATATAAGCACTAAAGGTAGGGTTGTTAAATGAAAAGCCATAGTCGTTGGTGGCCAGTTTAGGGTCAAAGGTTTCACCTAGTGGTTTCAGACCAGTAATGGCAGCCACATCCAACAGAGTGGGAGATAACATGCCACACTTCAGATGGAGACTATGAGTGGATATATCCCAGAACTGCAATGCTGCTAGAATCATAGTGCTGTCGTATCTGGGTCCATATTTCGACAGTTGGATAATGTCAAAAATCCCCTGTTCTTGCCAAATGGCTTCCTTTTGGTTTTGAACCTTGTCAAGCCATGCGATGTAATCACCTTGTTCTACCTTAGGAGCGGATCTAAATACTCTATTGGGGTTTTTCAGAAATTCCAAATGAAAAGGAGTTTCTTCAAAAATTCTGGGTTAAAGTTTACGGTGACTAGGAAAAATTGCTTTAACTTCTTCGCTTTCTATGGGGTCAGGAAGAGGACCTAAATAAGCATGGGTAAAAGGTTTACCAGCTGGAATAAGTATCTATTTAAACCAAGTTGGTGAAGGTTCTTCAACGAAGCCTTCAAAGCCATGCACAGCAACTGTTTGTTCTTGAGGTTGAGCGCTGGAAGAAGCCATCTGTGTAAATAACGAACAAAGAGGGTTGTGTTCTTAGTGGAGATGTCGAAACGATGAAAAAGTTTGAAGCTTTCGTGAAGAGGCAAGGTTAGCTGAGAAATTTTCAGAGTTTAAGGTTCAAAGGGAGCGTGAGAATGAAGAAGATGAAGTGAAACGTATTTATACGTTAGAGGTGCAACGGTTGCACAGTTACGACGCTTCGCACGTTTGAGATTCTGAAAAGACGTGGTCTACCAACCAAATGCCGTGGCCCAATGAAACGGTTCGCTTTATCTGCGTAAGGTCATGATCATTTTTGCCTATCACCATTTAATGCAAAGTTGTTGGAGGTGACGTTTCGAAATCTTCAAAAATATTATTTTTCTTCCTTAACACTTGTGCTGTCGAAAAAGATATTTTTGGGGGGCAATTTGTTAGCCTAGAATTTCGACAAGGCTTTTGAGTGGTTAGTTAATAGGGTTTGACTCTTCATTAAAGATCATTCATAATGCCTTCGGAAAGAAAAAGTGACATTTAAGTCATCTCAACATGTTTTCGACAGAAGAAGTCTTCACCAATTCGACAGGGAAGAGTTTTCGACAGGACAGTGTATTCAGGACTTCGTCAAGCAGTTATTGGCAAACAGTTGTGTCGAATTTCAAGACTACGGTTAATACAACGTAGGCAGTATGTGGCATCGAGCGTGGCACGAAGTCCATCACTGGTTAATGAGACGTAGCCACGTGTCTATAGCAGTTTACATTTCAGTCATTATTCGTAGCCACGTGTCCATAGCAGTTTACATTTCAGTCATTATTTTCTGTATAAATAGGAGTTTCTACGTAGAAATCAAGGGTGGCAAATTATTATACCAAACACACAGTTCTGAAACTCTAACTTCCAAGTCACAGCGAAAACAGAGTAAAAGAATTATTGTACAACGTATGTGAATTTGTGCACCATTTTCTTTACATTTAATGCAATTTATTACTTTCAATACAAGTCATTTTACATTTCTGCGTTCCATTTTATTACTTCTTTTTCTTTGACTTCCATTTTCATGGTGAATTGTCTCCCTTTTAAAATATATTTGTTGACAAACTGCGGTGTTTAAAGGCAATTGCTTTGGAGATTTCTGGTTTAATCTCACAAACATTTCTAATAAAACCAGTGATTGTTTGCTAAAAACACCAGCGAACAACTGGTTGATTCAATTTTAACCACTCATAGCATTTTACACAATATCATACCGTCAATTTTAGTGGTTCACCGGTGAGGATTTGATTTGCTCCCTCACCCTAGAAGCACCCCTCATTTAAATATAAAAACAAATCGTCACACAAACTCTTTTTTTTTTAAGAAAGCATTTTACCAATTTTTGGTGTTCTCTATATAGCCATTATATTCTTTTCTTTTATATAAAAAAATACTCGTTTTCTTATAAAGAGAAACTCAATGCATTTTTTTTATAAGCAAAAATTATATTAAATGGGGTGCAAAAGGGCACCCCAACCGATATATATATACAAGGGGCCTCATTAAAACCTCCATGGGAAAAAGAGTACCCCAGGAAGATTGAGGCAAAAAGTCAATTACACCGAGTTCATACAAACAGAAGGATTATTCCCACGAATCAGAAAGCTTAAAAGTTGAGTTGCGGCCTTCTATGCTAATGAACCAGGTCTATGTTATAGACTTAACATGGTTAACAACCACCTGCGGATTAAAAATTTGACCTCTGAAAAGAATATGGTTCCGATGTAACCATATACACCAAATAACAGCCATGCATATCAAGTACTTCAATCTACCCGCCTTCTTCGAGACCAAATGCAACCCATGAGCCCGGAAATGATCGACGCCTTCTAAAGTATCTGAAATCGCCAATCCCGACCAATCTTGAATAGCAAGCCAAACTACACCGGAACACCTGCACAAGAAAAAAAGA
This sequence comes from Astragalus membranaceus, assembly GCA_039519185.1. Classification (NCBI taxonomy): domain Eukaryota; kingdom Viridiplantae; phylum Streptophyta; class Magnoliopsida; order Fabales; family Fabaceae; genus Astragalus; species Astragalus membranaceus. The sequence continues at coordinate 23,041,797 of CM076851.1, read as the reverse complement.
TGTGGAATCGACTCATCCTACTCAAAACACAAGAGACAACACGCCCCATGAGGGTCATTAATAATGCCCTTAGAATAAAGGGAATCACGAGTTGGGAGCTTCCCCAACAACAGTTTCCAACTAAAAACTCCCACCTTAGTGGGAATAGATTTCTGCCACATATCATCAAGAGCACTCTGGATATCATTATCCAAACTATCTTGTTGCATCAAATTCAACAGAAACACATAACAATATTTAACAGAAAAAGAATGCATGTTCTCAAGCCTCCACCGCCATCGATCTTGCTCTATGTTGGCAGAATGAAGCGGATATAAGGTGGCCAAAAGAAAATCCTGATCAACTCTCTCCTCTGCAGTTAAGTCATGACTCCAATCAAGATTCCACCACCAGATGTTATCAAGTCAATACCCGTGCTCCAAAATACTACCATGTTTAAGCTTTGGCACTTCAAAAAGGTAAGGAAATAAATCCTTAAAAGTCTCATTGCTTGCCACCTATGTGTCCAGAACGAAATCATATTCCCCATCCTCAACATAGGCCTAAGCGCAGAAGCAAATGCTCCCTGCCACAATGGATTTCCATCTTTCAAAAGTAATAAATCTCTCCACCATAAGGAGTCCTTAGTATCACCTCTAGGCAAAAAAGTCTCTGTGAAGATATGCCTCAAATCACCATATCGGTGAGAAAGAAGCTGCCATCAGCTTGCACTATTGTCGTTGATGCGTATCCACTTCCACTTACTCAAAAGAGCCAAATTGAATGCTTCTGGATTCTTCACCCCAAGCCTCCCACAGAAAATCCCTTTGAATCTTGACAAGCTCTTGAATTACAATCTTGGGGGCCTTATAAAAGGAGAACATGTAAAGCGGAATACTATTGAGAACCGAGTTAATGAGAGTCGCTGCCCCCGATAGACAGGAAACTTCCACTCAACGATGAAAGCCTCTTCCTCACCTTATCAATAATTGACACCCAAGAATATCTTCTTCTAGGATTGGTTCCCACTGATATACCCAAAAACTTAAACGGAATATTAGCTTTGCTACAAGACAAGAAAGTTGCACCAGCCTCCAGAAAGTCATCCTTTAAATTAATGCCATAAAGGCAACTCTTATGAAAGTTTACCTTCAGCCTCGAGACCAATTCAAAAATTCTGAATATAGACTTTGTGCACCATAAATTATCCCAGGTGCCCTTGCTGACAAAAATAGTATCATCTGCGAACTGCAACATAGAAAAACTGAGACTATTATGAACCTTAAACTCAGCAAAGCATCCTTCACTCACAGCTTTCTTAACCATTCCGGTTAAGCCCTCAACTACAATCAGAAATACGAAAGGAGATAAGGGATCCCCTTGCTTAAGACCCCTGTGCATCTTAAAATCCCCATTTGGGCTCCCGTTGACAAGAACAGACATCGAAGAATTGTGGAGACAAGAATTAATCCAATGAATCCACTTCAAACCGAAACCTATAAGACCCATCATATACTCAAGGAAACCCCAAAAAATAGAATCATATGCCTTTTCAAAATCGACTTTAAACAACATACATTCGTCTTTTCTTCGCTTAGCCAGATCAACCAGCTCATTAACCACCAACACCCCATCCAAAATATGCCTACCCGAAATAAACGCCGACTGACAAGGATAAATTCAATGCATTAGTTTTTCATGAGTTTAATTTTAGTAAAGTAAATTTAACATGTATGAAATTTATATGTCCTAAAAATTTGAAAATTTTTAATCGAGACAGAATCAATGGTCATGTGGTTCAACTACATACCCCTCGGTCCGACCCTTCATTGAATCGGTCACCGGTCTGATTCTTTAAAATAAGTGTCGAACTTGAGACACCAGGCTATTTGACGAACTATTTACCGTCGAACCAAGGAACGAAACCTCGTTACCCCACACAGAAAATATATAAATGTTAATTTGGCCCCTTAAAGAACCATCTCAAGCTCCGCCCCTATCCATTCAATGTTTGAAAATTAGTATACTAAAAGCTAAATATATAAATGTTATTTAAAATTTAAATAAAGTAGTCTGAGGTTTTGGTCTTAGGGCCTAATTTTTAAAATTTGAACAGGGCCTACAAATTGTTTGGGACGGCCCTGTCTATAGATAGTACAGTTCTAATTTTCTTAGGTGAGGCCTAGGTTGCCTTTGAAAAAATGTGGGTAATTTATCCATATTCACTTGTATTTCTTAAATTTTTACACACACGTCCTATTAATTTAATCAATGTGATTTATACATATAAATATACAAATCAATCATGTGTCTAGGTGAAATTTACTTTTTATGTGAGCTCCTAATCACTTTTGAAAAATGTGGGTAACTTACCCAATCTCACTTGCATTCATTCAAAATCTGTCACAAGTATTCAAATAACTTAATATGAATGTGGTGTAAAAGCACGAATATATATATTTTTGGATTAAAAAACACAAATATATTTTAATTGACAAAGATATTAGACTCCACAAAAAAATAAAAAAAAATAAAAAAAGTGGTTAATTTTATCAATTTCACATCATAGTGGATAAATTACACACATTTTTCGAAAGGCAACTAAGAATTTACTATTTTCTTATTCCGTTTGTCAATGGCCAAAATATAAATGGTATATATAGTGAGGGGATGATTCTAGAGTGAGGAAGCAAATCAAATCCCTCATTGGTGAACTATTAAATATGACTGTAGTATAAAAATTTAATCAACAGTTGAGATTTAATATTGGTTGATTCAATTAATCTTAATCACTCATCGTATTTTACACAATATCCTACCGTTAATTTTAACGGTTCACCGGTGAAAGATTTAGTATATTCGATCATTTGTTCTTTGGTTACTACATTTGTTCTTTGGTTACTACTCTTCTTACTCTAGTAACTGATAGTTCAACACAGACCATAGTTACGCAATGACGTGGGTCAACCTCAACGTTCCTTAGTTCAAACTGAATTAATGATTCTGAAGTGGCGGCCGAAGAAGACGGTGTGATGTTGAGGCCATTGACGTTCTACTAAGGTCAGCGCTACAATACCATCATTCATCAAGAGATACATAACATAACCCATTCACTATTTTTTTTTTGTATAATTATATTCAAATTCCAGTGCTAACTAATTTTTGTCTGATCAATGCCATTCTACACAACATGTTTTTTATATACTAACTAATGCACGTACAATACACTTATGAATTTACAGTATCTAATCCTAATTAATTAATTGATAACAAGCAGTTTAAAAAGTAACTAAGCATGTGCACCCATACATATCCACCATTTTCTTTTTGTTGTAAACGATGTGATTTGTATACAGACAGAGCCACGCATAAAGCTGCATATTAAGATGATTATATATACACACCAAATATCCCTTTTTCCCTAATAAATCTCCACAAATTATCTCTTGACAAATACTACTACCAATTTATATGGCTCACCTCACCCACATGCTCTCTCTCTCTCTCTCTCTCTCTCTCTCTCATTCCATTCCAATCTCCACCCTTAAGTTAAAATCTATTTATCCCTTTCCTTCTTCTTTTATTCATTCTCCTTTTCTTTAATGCTTCGTTGTGTCATTTTCTGATTTTCTCTCACTCTCTCACCCACCCAAACCCACCACCATAAAAACCTTCTCTTTTTCCCTTCTCTCTTTCTCTCTGTGTATTAACAATGGACTCTAAAGAACCTCAAACTCTTTCACCAAGTAACAGTATCAAAACCAACCATTGTAATTCACCTGAATTCGAGTTTTGGATGCTCCGAAACCCTTCTTTTCCACAACCTAACCTTCTCTCCGCCGATGAACTCTTCGTCGACGGTGTCCTCCTTCCACTTCACCTTCTCCCTACCGCAACAAACAAATCTGAAGCACCCAACTCAGATCCGGAACCCGAATCCGATTCTCGACCCGAGTCGTCAGCAGCTATAACTGAAGCTTCGTCGTCTACTTTCTCGTCGTCGAAGCGGTGGAAAGATATTTTCAGAAAAGGTGAGAAGAAAGAGAAAAACAGAGAAAATAATAACACCGAAGAGAAAGAGAAAGAGAAAGAGAAAGAGAAAGAGAAGGTGAAGAAGAAAGAGAAGGAGAGAAAGAATGGAACCGGTGCGGGTTCTGCAGAGTTGAACATCAATATATGGCCTTTCTCACGAAGTAGGTCTGCTGGTAATACGGGTACACGACCCAAGTTGTTTCCCGGAGCTCCGGCGACAAGGAAGGTGAACAGTGCACCGTGTTCCCGGAGCAACTCCGCCGGCGAGTCAAAGTCCAGAAAGTGGCCAAGTAGTCCGGGTCGGGCTGGAGTCCATTTGGGTCGGGCTAGTCCCGTTTGGCAAGTTCGCCGCGGCGGTAACAAGAACTCAGAGACTCAAACTCTGAACACGGAGAAAAAGTCAAAGAGAGAAACCACAGTGACTAGCCGGAGCAAGGTGGTTACCGGCGGTGGTGGAAAGGCCAAGGTTTTGAATCTCAACGTTCCGATGTGTATTGGTTATAGACATCACTTGAGCTGCAGAAGCGACGAGAATAGTGCCGTTGGTGTAAGTAGCGCCGCCGCCACTAACGACGGCGTTAATGTCCGTGGGAATAACGGTGGTGAATGTCATGATGCGGGAAATGGGGGTAATCTTTTTAATCTAAGGAACCTATTCAGCAAAAAAAGTATAGTAATTTCTCACTAGTGTTCTTTTCTTAACCACGTCACACGCTATGTAATTATTTACTAGTACTAGTACTTTTCCTTTTTCTCTTTTGCCCCCCATTAAATTTACCTTTTTTGGGGTTTTCTTTGTTTTAATTTTCATAATATACAGAAAGTTACTATAAGTTTATCTTTTTATGATTTTATCACACCATGTTTACAACTTTTTATGATTTTAGCATGTAGTAATAGTAATAATAAGATATAATAAGATAATAGCTGAGAAAGTATCTTTTTCTGACCTACACAGATTAGGGTTTAGTTTAGGTGTTAGAAGTAGACTAGACTAGTTGCCAGATAGATATAGTTCTGATTAATGTCAATTGTCATAGCTGGATGGATGTTGGAATGCTATCCTTTTGAAATGCTTTATCAGAGTGTACTTATTAAATTATTTATGATGTGGGTTCGGCCTAGTGGGCATTTTCCCTCTTTTTCATATTTTTGTTAACCTTTGTTGGCATCTCATTAGCTTTGATTTTCGCATGTTAAGAGTTTTGCATCAAGTTTGTACGATATTTCAATAGTGGGTTTGTGGGTGTTGCCTTTACAAATGAAATATTGCCCTCTATTAGAGATACTAGTATTTTACCCGTGGATACGCACAGGTGATACTGTATGGTCCGTGTATTGTCATAAAGTCATATATAATAGTAATTTGGAAGATAATCATAAGTTGTGAACAATGTCCAAAAAGTATGATTTGAAATTTAATGTGGAAAGAGATAGGTATTGTGTCATATAAGATACAAATGAAAATTATATTGAGTCGAAGAAATTAAAGGAGATTGACAATCAGAATTACATTGATCCATAATAATGTATTTAGACATTAGAGGTAAAATATGCATTCCCGTTGACATTCCCATTTGCATCCTCGTTGGCCCTCCCATTGGCACTCACGTTGACACTCGTTACATTTCTGGTTGCCACTCCCATTGCAGCTACCATTGTCAGTCTCTCGTTGTCGCTTCCGTTGCCACATGTTAACTCATATTTTTCTATATGATTTAATATTAATTAAATCATATTCGTTTAATTATAAGTAAGTTATTTTGTAAAGTTTGGCACTCCCATTGCCGCTCTCGTTGTCGATCTCGTTGTCAGTCTCTCGTTGCCGCTCCCGGTGCCACATGTTTTTCCTTTTTTTCTATATGATCTAATATTACAATTGTTAGTGGTTAAATTGATTTTATTTATTACACGAAAAATTTGATTGATTTTAGTAGTTTTAATAGATATTATAATAAATAGTAAATTTTAAATTATTTAATTATTAAGTGTAATATTAATTTAATAATTTATTTTTTTAGAATAAATAATTTTGAAACTATTGTTAGAGGTATGGTTTTTTTTACGATTGTTAGTAGTTAAATTGATTAATTTTAGTAGTTTGAGTAAATTATAGAAATAGTTAAAAAACATTATGTTTTTAGTAAAAAAACTGACAAAAAAGTGATTATTTTATGGAAAGAAAAACTAAAGAAAAAAAAAGTTGTTTTTAAAATTCTGCTGTTCTTTGTCCTTTTGTTGCGTCTGTTGCACCTTCTGATTGCAGTTTTCAATTAGTTTTTTGTCCCTCACTTTGTTTTCCCTATATTGTTGCCTCTCCCGTTGGCGCTTTCGTTGCCACTCCCATTGGGGCTCTCGTTGCCACTCCGGTTGGCGCTCCCGTTGGCATTTTACTCCTTTTTAGTAATTATAAAATAGTTATTTGGTAATTTTTGGTAGTGGTTAAATTGATTGATTTTAACAAAAGTAGTTAAATTGATTAGTTTTAGTAGTTATTTTGTAATTTTTGGTACGTGTTAAAGTTTTTTACAATTCTTTTTTTGGCAATAGATAGTGGCTAATTGATTTATAGTGACTAATTGTTTTATTAATTTTAGTAGATTATAAATATAGTGAATACTTGATTTATAGTGACTAATTGTTTTTATAAAAATATAGACAAACGGTTTTTAAAAAAAAAATTAAAAAACTGAATAAAAAAAATTTCAAAAAATTTCATTTTTTTTTTAAAAAAAACTATTTTAAAAATATCAGTTTTTTTTAAAAAAAATAGTTTTCAAAAAAAAAAATTAAAAAACTGCATTGGTACCGTAGCGTACTGTAGCGCGACAGAATTGGCACTGTAGCGTACTGTAGCGCGTCAGAATTTGCACTGTAGCGTACTGTTGTGGCACTGTAGTGTTTTGTCTTTTTGTGGTGAATTGTCTATTTTGCCCCTAAATTGTGACAAATGTCAAAATTTGGTGATGTCTAAAAATGTAAATGTGCTGGCATGTGTTTTTATTAGATTGAAAGCAGATACTCCCTCCGTCCCATATATGTCGTTTTGGGTCATTTCGCACATTAAGAAAAGTAGTTAATTTTGTATGGGGAAGAGAAATTGTGAGTTAGTTTACTAAATTAACTTTTATTAATAATATTAGAAAGATAAATTAGTAAGAGATATTATTAAATAATGAAGAGTATGGTAGTAAAGAAACATTAATGTTTTATTGGGATTCTAAAAAGTCATGTATCATGGGACAAATTTTTTTGGCTAGAAAGTCATATAATATGGGACAGATGGAGTAGTTTGTTAGTAGGAGTAAGTGCCTATAAATAAGCTTAGGTAGTCATTTTATTTTTAATTTTTCTCATTTGTATCACTTTTACCTTTATCAATGTAAGAGTCATTTTAAGCTTTTCTCTCTAACTTTCCATGGATGCCATGTTTTTCAACATGGTATCAGAGCAAACATAGTATCCTCTGTGAGAGTATTTTCCGCTGCAGGTTTTCTATTTTTCCATTCTTTTCTTTTTCCAGTTTTCCTATTCCTTTTCTTTCTCAGTTTTGAGTTTTTCCTTTTTCGCATTCCTTTTGCGATTTCTGCGTTTCTGCACTGCGTTTCCCTCTTTGTGAATCATTCTTGATTTCGTCTACCATTTCTGTTTAAGTTTGTGTAACACCCCGGTATATTTATCGAGTAAAAATACCCAAGTGCACCATCCCTAATACATCAGAGATATAAAATTCCTGCATAGATACTGAACACTGCAATATAGTTCTCGCTGAATTACAACAAAACAGTCTTAAATACAAATAAGACCAAAAAGGCTCCCTGACCATAACCTTCAGCAAACTATAGTGCTCAATATCATACAGAAAGCGGAATGAAGTCATAACACTAAGACATAGAGTTGTAGTACATAGACAACCAAAGGAAATATAAACTTAAGCATAAAAGCTAAGTCGTCAGCAGTCGCCCGAGCTCAACCTACTCGTGCCTCTTGAAATTCCGTTGTCCCTGTTTCTCTGTAAAACAACAACATATGAACAGTGAGATACAATCTCAGTGAGTTCTACCGAGACCCCTACTAACACTCTCGGTCCAATTATGAATCCTGTTTAACTTAACACGGCACTGACTGCATTACTGTTACAAACCCGGTGAACCACATTATTTAACTTTTAATAAATCACCGACTGCAACTCTGCTATAATCCCGGTGAACCTATTATTTAACTTTTAACAGATCACCGACTGCAACTCTGCTATAATCCCGGTGAACCTGTTATGACTCAGTACGACACCGACTGCAACTCTGCTATATTCCCGGTGAACCGCACTACAAACTTTTAACACAACACCGGCTGCAACTCTGCTATATTCCCGGTGAACCCCCTTACCAATAGTACTTTCCCTAATGGCACGGCGCCTAAGGTAAGGGTGCATGACTACCCCGCCTTAGTGTGTTAGACCTATGGGTCGTCACCCAAACTCGATATAATATATATATATATATATATATATATATATATATATATATATATATATCTACTTTCACATGAACATTTAGTTCATTTACATTAGACCAATAGTTGAACATTGAGTTCGCGTCATAAACATAATTTAAGTTTACTCTCGCCGCTTTTAAAACCATTTATAAAAACCTTTGAAAACATATTCAAAATCATGGAATTATAAGCCTAATATCATTGGAAAAGGGTTAGGAAAGGATTAAAAGAGGATTGGGATCGATCGGAATCGTTTCGGGCACTTTTGGAAAATTTGGATAGAACACTGCGCACGGGTCGTGCGCTGGGGCGCATGGACCGTGCGCTTGGGGCGCATGAGGAAATTTGCACTGTGCGCTTGGACGCACGGATCGTGCGCTTGGGGCGCACGGGTAGTGCGTCTTTGACAGCACTTGGATTTTATCCTGTTTTCGCATTTTTCGTCGTTCCGATCAATTCCGATCACTTCCGGTACCTGTTCCAGTCCAATCCCAACACCAAAACAGTACAAAAACACATCCAAAACAGTACAAAAACACATCCAGTAACATCACTCGATCAATCAATCCAATCAAAAACTCAACATATACGAGTTTCGTCAAAACGCGATATATTTCAAAATAACGTTTTCGACTCAAAATCTTTCGAAACCAAATCACATAAAATTCATTTCAAAACGGAGTAAACCTAAACGTGAGTAAAACTCACCCTTGAAGCGAGAGCGACGGTTGAACCGAAATCACCGAAACCTCGAAAATCCCCAAACGAACCCTAGAATCACCAATTCGCTTCCAACACCGAATCGAAGTTCAATCCGCGTTCAATCCACCTTAGGCTTGCTTCAAATCATGAATAACCAATCAAAATCATCATCAATCCCCCAAATCATCTCAAATTCGAAAATCAAATAGAGGGGAAAAGAGGAAAATAAGCTCACCAAAACTATGAGGAAAGGAAGCTAGTAGGAAGATGATGATGATGGTGAAAAACTTGGAGTTTAGGTGGTGATGAAAACCTTTCTTCTGCTCTTTCTCTTCTTTCTTCCTTCTTCTTTCTTTTCTCCTCTTCTCTTCTTTTCTCCTCTGTTTCCTTTCTCTTCTTAGTTTCCTTTCTTTCTTCTTTTTCTTTCTTTTATTCTTTTCTTTCTTTCTTTTTAATTAAGTGGTAATATGGTCAAATGACCATATTGCCCTTAATCTCTTATTTATTCCCCAAATCACCCTTATTTCGCTTTATTGGTTTAACTTTCCTGAGACATCCAAATAATTAACTTTAGCGCTCGATAAGTACACAAATCAAGTACTAAAACAATTCATTTGGGTCTTCCTCCAAATAATTCGATTAATTATTTTGAGGATGTTACATTCTCCCCAATTTGAAAGAATTTTGTCCTCAAAATTTAATACAACGTACCTCATGAAACAAATACGGATAGCGAGTTCACATATCATCCTCCAACTCCTAAGTAGCTTCCTCGGCGGAAAAACCGTCGCAAACCACTTTGACAATGGGAATTGTCTTCGTCCGCAGTGTCCTCTCGCCACGTTCCATGATGTAATTTGGGTGAGGTTGGAAGGACAAGTCCGGTCAAAGATAAATCGTTTCAAAATCTAACGGTTGACTTGGATCGGGAATGTACTTTCGCAATTGAGACACATGGAATACATCATGAAGATTTGATAATGGTGGAGGCAAAGCAATACGGTATGCTAGTGCCCCAACTAGCTCGATAATTTGGAAAGGTCCAATATACCGAGGACTGAGTTTCTTCACCCGTAATGCCCTACCTGTACCAATTGTCGGTGACAGTCTCAAAAATACATGATCACCCGACTCAAACTCTAATGGCCTTCTTCTTTTATCAGCATAGCTCTTTTGTCTACTCTGGACAGCTTTCATTCTTTCTCTGATTTGTCGGATCTTCTCAGTAGTTTCATGAATCATCCCAGGCCCTAACAATCGGTTGTCGCCGACTTCCCACCAACACAATGGAGTTCTACATTTCCTCCCATACAGAGCTTCAAATGGTGCCGTTCCTATGCTGGAATGATAACTGTTGTTGTAAGCGAATTCCACTAATGGAAGATGATTCTCCCACTTCTTTCCGTTATCGAGCACGGAAGCCCGAAGCATATCTTCTAAAGTCTGGATAGTTCTCTCGGTCTGACCATCTGTCTGTGGGTGATAGGCGGTACTAGTAAACACCTTAGTCCCCAATGCTTCATGCAAAGCTTTCCAAAATCGAGAAGTGAATTTCGGATCTCGATCCGACACAACACTGGTAGGAACCCCATGTAACCTCACTATGCTCCTCAGATATTCCTCGGCCAACTTAGATACTTTACTGGTCGAACGAACAACAATAAAATGAGCTGATTTAGTTAACCGATCCACAACTACCCAAATGGAGTCGTTACCGGCTTGAGACCTTGGCAATGCCATAACAAAATCCATGGAAATGTCTTCCCATTTCCACACTGGTACGTCTAGTGGCCGCAACAGACCAGCAGGCTTCTGATGCTCTATCTTAACTCTTTGACAAGTTAAGCATTGAGACACAAATTCGGCAACTTCTAACTTCATTCTAGGCCACCAGTACATCTGCTTTAAATCTCTATACATCTTGGTGGATCCAGGATGTACCGAAAATAAACTTCGGTGTGCTTCCTCTAACACTTGCCTTTTAATGTTTCCATCATCGGGCACGCAGATCCTACCGTTGAAACAAATAATTCCATCACTATCTTCGGTAAAATCTGGCAACACTTTTTGTGATTGTAGCTTCACATCAACTTCCTGTGCTAAGCGAATAGAATCTCTTAAGGAACTAGAGATCTTCATGTGGCTCAACACTAACCCGTTCCTCCTTGGCTTTGTATTCAGATTTAAGTCTCTAAAAGACTCCAACAATTCCATTTCATGCATCATTAACTCTGCTATGTGAATGGATTTCCTACTTAGTGCATCGGCTACAACATTAGCCTTTCCCGGATGATACTTCAATTCAAAGTCATAATCCTTCAGAAACTCCACCCACCTTCTCTGCCTGTTATTCAGTTCCTTATGATCAAACAGATATTTTAGACTTTTGTGATCACTAAAGACTTCGAAACGAGACCCATACAGGTAATGTCTCCAAATCTTCAGTGCATACACAATAGCTGCCAACTCCAAATCATGAGTCGGATAATTCTCCTCATGGGTCTTTAATTGTCTGGATGCATATGCTACCACTTGTTGATTCTGCATGAGAACACATCCTAAGCCCTTCCCAGAAGCATCGCTGTAAATTTGAAATTCCAACGACGGATCCGGAAGAATCAGCATCGGAGCAGAAGTCAACCGAACTTTCAATTCTTGAAAACATTGTTCACAATCAGCATCCCATGTAAACGGTTGACCCTTACGAGTTAGCCGAGTAAGCGGAAGAACCAATTGTGAGAATCCTTGGATGAACCTCCTGTAGTAACCGGCTAGACCCATAAAACTTCTTATTTCAGTGACTGACGTTGGCCGTTCCCAGTTCAATACAGCTTCCACCTTACTGGGATCCACCGCGACTCCTGATTGAGAAATCACATGTCCCAAAAACTTCACTTCAGGCATCCAGAAGTCACATTTCGAAGGCTTTGCATACAACTTCTTTTCTCGGAGTACATTCAGAACAATGCGGAGATGTTGAACATGCTCCTCAATGGTCTAAGAGTACGCCAATATATCATCAATGAAAACTACAACAAACTGATCTAGGTAAGTGTGGAAATCTCGGTTCATGTAATCCATGAATACCGCCGGAGCATTAGTCAAACCGAAGGGCATCACTACGAACTCGTAATGTCCATATCTCGTACGGAAAGCAGTCTTCGAAATATCTAAGGCTCTAACTTTGATTTGATGATAGCCCGACCTCAGGTCAATTTTAGAAAACACCACTGCTTCTCTAAGTTGATCAAGCAAATCATCTATCCTTGGCAAGGGATATTTGTTCTTGATCGTCACTTTATTCAGTTGTCGGTAATCAATACACAACCTCATGCTTCTGTCCTTTTTCTTAACTAACAACACCGGAGCATCCCATGGAGAAGCGCTCGGTCGAATGAGCCTCTTTGAGATCAACTCTTCAAGTTGAGACTTCAATTCCTTTAATTCTAATGGAGACATTCTATAAGGAGCAATAGATATTGATCCTATGCCAGGAACCAGCTATATAGAAAACTCTACCTCTCGGTCAGGAGGTACAGAAGAGACTTCATCCGGAAAAACATCCAGAAATTCATTCACCACATGTACAGATGACAAATCTAAACCCGTTTCAGTGGATGCAGATAACATAATAATATAAGCTTCCGCACCTTGGAATAATGATTGGCTCGCTGAGGTGAAAGAGATGACTGCTTCGGAATTTGCCTGTGTCAATCCTACAGTTTCAGAGGCGAAGCTGATGGTTCGATCGGCACAGTTGATCGTCACATGATTTGCAGCCATCCAATCCATACCCCGAACGATGTCCATACTTCTCATAGGCAAGCAAATAAATTTTACTACAAAATTCCTGTCCCCTATGACAAGTAGACAATTTTCACACAATGATTGGGTCTGGACCCGACCCTTGGCAGCAGTTAAAATGGTTATCGGCTCGGATAGCTCAGACAATGCCAATCCCAACCAATCTACACATGCTTGTGCTATAAACAATGGGTTGCACCGGAATCATATAATATATTGACTGAGTTATTAAAAAGAGATCTCGTACCCCTCAGTAAGTTGTCATTATGTGTGATGGTCCGAGCATCCAAAGTGTTGATTCGCCCCTGCTTAGGAGCATTTGGTGCTCCTTGGAAATTCTTCTTGGTTGGGCACTCATTTGCATAGTGGCCCTCTTCATTGCAGACATAGCACCGATTGGATCTTTGCTGACAATCCCCACGGTGATACCTTCCGCAATTTGGACAATTTCTAAAGCTTGATGGATCGGACGATTGCACCTGCTTCCCCTTATAATTGATTCCCTTGAATTGTCTGCTTGAAGTAGAAGATTCAACCACCTTCTTCTTACCCTTCCAATAATCCTTCCTTTCAACATACATTTTCCTCAGATCCTCCACAGCAACATATGCTTGTTGCACTAAGGCGGGATAATTAACCAGAGTGTAAGAACTAAGGCCTTGGCTCACATCAGCTCGGAGACCTTCTTTGAACATTTGCATCTTCCACATATCATTTGGGGCATAGCTCCCCAACTCATAGAACTGAGACAATCTTTCAAATTTCGCAGCATATTCCCCAACTGACAAGTCACCTTGTTTGAGATTCACAAACTCTGCTTGCTTGCTTAGTTTCTTCACTGAAGGGAAATATTGTTTCAAAAATAATTCCTTGAGGTTGTCCCAAGTGAGGGGGAGTTCCTTGGAGTTCCATCATTTTCCTTGCATTACACCACCAGGTATGGGCATCTTCATTGAGCACATTTGCCGCACATATTACCTTTTCTTCTTCCCCGCATTGCAAGGTTTGAAAAATTTTCTCCATTGCATCTATCCAATAATAAGCAGTCATTGGATCTGGTCCACCCTTGTAAGCCGGGGGCTTCATCTTTTGAAATTGGAAATATGTCCGGTTAGGATCTTCTTGATGAGGTTGAACATTGGGCTGCTGCAGACCCATATGGTCATGCTGTATTTGCAACATATCCTGCATCATCTTCTGCTGATTCTCAATCACATTCTGCATCCATTCGAAATGTGGATCAGCAGGAGGAGGGACTCCTTTACCTCTTCTGGCCATGATTCTGCGAAATATGCACAAAGTATTAAGTTGATCAAGCTTAATGTCTAATAGCATACTAAGAAGAATCACAACTAAAGGAAGTAAAAGACTCTAACATCTAAGTCCGACTAGGTCGAACTGCTCTGATACCAACTGTAACACCCCGGTATATTTATCGAGTAAAAATACCCAAGTGCACCATCCCTAATACATCAGAGATATAAAATTCTTGCATAGATACTGAACACTGCAATATAGTTCTCGCTGAATTACAACAAAACAGTCTTAAATACAAATAAGACCAAAAAGGTTCCCTGACCATAACCTTCAGCAAACTATAGTGCTCAATATCATACAGAAAGCGGAATAAAGTCACAACACTAAGACATAGAGTTGTAGTACATAGACAACAAAAGGAAATATAAACTTAAGCATAAAAGCTAAGTCGTCAGCAGAGTCGCCCGAGCTCAACCTACTCGTGCCTCTTGAATTTCCGCTGTCTCTGTTTCTCTGTAAAACAATAACATATGAACAGTGAGATACAATCTCAGTGAGTTCTACCGAGACCCCTACTAACACTCTCGTTCCAATTATGAATCTTGTTTAACGTAACACGACACCGACTGCATTACTGCTACAAACCTGGTGAACCACATTATTTAACTTTTAATAAATCACCGACTGCAAATCTGCTATAATTCCGGTGGACCTATTATTTAACTTTTAATAGATCACTGAGTGCAACTCTGCTATAATCCCAGTGAACCTGTTATGACTCAGTACGACACCGACTGCAACTCTGCTATATTCCCGGTGAACCGCACTACAAACTTTTAACACAACATCGATTGCAACTCTGCTATATTCCCGGTGAACCCCCTTACCAATAGTACTTTCCCTAATGGCGCGGCGCCTAAGGTAAGGGTGCATGACTACCCCGCCTTAGTGTGTTAGACCTATGGTCGTCACCCAAACTCGATATAATATATATATATATATATATATATATATATATATATATATATATATATCTACTTTCACATGAACATTTAGTTCATTTACATTAGACCAATAGTTGAACATTGAGTTCGCGTCATAAACATAATTTAAGTTTACTCTCGCCGTTTTTAAAACCATTTATAAAAACCTTTGAAAACATATTCAAAATCATGGCATTATAAGCCTAATATCATTGGAAAAGGGTTAGGAAAGGATTAAAAGAGGATTGGGATCGATCAGAATCGTTTCGGGCACTTTTGGAAAATTTGAACAGAACACTGCGCACGGACCGTGCGCTTGGGGCGCATGAGGAAATTTGCACTGTGCGCTTGGACGCACGGATCGTGCGCTTGGGGCGCACGGGTCGTGTGTCTTTGACAGCACTTGGATTTTATCCCGTTTTCGCATTTTTCGTCGTTCCGATCAATTCCGATCACTTCCGGTACCTGTTCCAGTCCAATCCCAACACCAAAACAGTACAAAAACACATCCAATAACATCACTCGATCAATCAATCCAATCAAAAACTCAACATATACGAGTTTCGTCAAAACGCGATATATTTCAAAATAACGTTTTCGACTCAAAATCTTTCGAAACCAAATCACATAAAATTCATTTCAAAACGGAGTAAACCTAAACGTGAGTAAAACTCACCCTTGAAGCGAGAGCGACGGTTGAACCGAAATCACCGAAAACTCGAAAATCCCCAAACGAACCCTAGAATCACCAATTCGCTTCCAACACCGAATCGAAGTTCAATCCGCGTTCAATCCACCTTAGGGCTTAGGCTTGCTTCAAATCATGAATAACCAATCAAAATCATCATCAATCCCCCAAATCATCTCAAATTCGAAAATCAAATACAGGGGAAAAGAGGAAAATAAGCTCACCAAAACTATGAGGAAAGGAAGCTAGTAGGAAGATGATGATGATGATGGTGAAAAACTTGGAGTTTGGGTGGTGATAAAAACCCTTCTTCTCCTCTTTCTCTTCTTTCTTTTCTCCTCTTCTCTTCTTTTCTCGTCTGTTTCCTTTATCTTCTTCGTTTCCTTTCTTTCTTCTTTTTCTTTCTTTTATTCTTTTCTTTCTTTCATTTTAATTAAGTGGTAATATGGTCAAATGATCACATTGCCCTTAATCTCTTATTTATTCCCCAAATCACCCTTATTTCGCTTTATCGGTTTAACGTTCTTGAGACAACCAAATGATTAACTTTAGCGCTCGATAAGTACACAAATCAAGTACTAAAATAATTCATTTGGGTCTTCCTCCAAATAATTCGATTAATTATTTTGAGGATGTTACAGTTTGCTTTTTCAGTTTTTGTTTTCCTTTCTGAATTCGATTTTGCCTTACTTCCTATGAATTCTTGCAATATTCGTTTTCAATTGCTGCAATCTCGGTTTCTGTTTGTGGATCAATTTTGCTTACAATTGCAATTTTTGCAATTATGGTTTCAATTTCAGTTTTGATTTCCGTTTGATCTTTGAATCACCATATCCGGTTTCGATTCCTGATTCCGATCTTGATTCTGAATCGCTACGTTTAATCTTGTTTCGGTTTCACATTGAATCAATTCAAGATTAATTACACTGTGATTTCGTTTTCGGATCCCTTTTTCGGGTTTTCAGTTTCTTTTCCCAATTCTTGATTGTTCGTTTTCAGATATTCGGGAATTTGTGTTCCTCTGATTTACGATTTTTCATGTGACTGTGATTTGCGATTTCAGTCATGCTCATCTGCAATTCTGCCTTTGATGTTCGTTTTGGCTTTTGCCTTTGGTGTTAGAGGATTTGTGATCTCTGAAGTTTGTTGTGCGTTGCGTTCTTTCTTCATTACGTTTGCGTGTTTCGCGTTTTCGCACATCGCGTTTTGGTGTTCTTTTACATCGCCGTATTGCATTCCTCCTTTCATTGTCCTCCGCTTCATCGCCGTATTGCATTCCGTATTGCATTCCGCTTCATTGTCCTCCTGTTGATGCTGTTGGCCTGGCAATTAGCTCCTTTCAGGTTGTTTTTCAAAAGGTTTTGCAGAACAGGTCTGATATAAACATGGATGTCCTACTACGAGAGTGACTTGCTCTCATTTGTTCATTTTCTCATTCCATCAATGAATGAGACCAACCTTCATGGTAGTGGCAAGGTCCCTGAAGGGGATCATGAATATATTGCTGTTGGGTTTTCCAATATTTGTAAGGCTGGTTCTTCTTCTCTCAAGACATTGACATTGTTGGATCGCTATAAAATTTGGGATGAAACCATTTCTTCTTTGACTGAATCTGCATTAATCTAAAGACTTTGATAATTACTTGTTGCTGATATTTGCCTTGTTATTCTGGATTTGATGGACATCTTAATTAGCTTTAATTGGATTGATTTTTTTAGCATCTACCAAGTGGCTATAGCATTGTTGCTTCCTTGATGGTTAAGCATTTGCCTTATGGCTTTTATTTTTGCCGATGTATTCCCAGCATTTCTCATTGTAATTTTCTTTTGAATTGATGTACTTTTGTCTTGCTCATCCCAAGCTAGAAGTGTTGTGAACACCTTCTAGCTTGCGGGGGACTATTAGAGATATAGTTTATTAGTAGTAGTAAGTGCCTATAAATAGGCTTAGGTAGTCATTTTATTTTTAACCTTTCTCATTTGTATCACTTTTACCTTTATCAATGTAAAAGTCATTTTAAGCTTTTCTCTCTAACTTTC
Organism: Astragalus membranaceus; assembly: GCA_039519185.1. Taxonomy (NCBI): domain Eukaryota; kingdom Viridiplantae; phylum Streptophyta; class Magnoliopsida; order Fabales; family Fabaceae; genus Astragalus; species Astragalus membranaceus. Next base: position 23,023,819 of record CM076851.1, on the reverse strand, counting down.
CATGGATGCCATGTTTTTCAACACACAGTTTGGAAAAAAAAAAAGAACATGAAAATAGGACGATGGCTTTGCTTTTGAAAATTTGGAGTAGGGATGGGCACAACCTCATGGGCACACTTTTACTTGGCGAAAAAAACCTGCACATGCGGGTATTATCCATGACGAGCATGGGGCGGGTAGCTTAACGGGTACCGGCAGGTTAAATAAACAGGTAATTAGACTATCGTCAATAAATGGGGCGGGGGTAAATATTGAGGTACCCATATCCGTAACAAATATATTTATTTGGAAACTTTCCTATTATTGTTAATTCTAGTATTTTCTATCTCATTTTATTAACTACTAGTATAAGCTAACAAATAAATGATAAGATAAATGCATAATTAAATGCCTAACTAATTTATATAAATGAACAAAAAATGGTGATCAAAAGGTTAATTTTATGTAGTATTATAAATTTAATTTTATTAAAAAATATTTCAATTAATATAAAAAGTATCTGTGGGGATCCACGGGAACCCGTGGGGAGATAATACCCGTAAAAAACTCGTTACGCTTGTACCCGTGCGAGTACGGGTAGCATTTATATCCAACACGGCGAGTAACAGGCTTATTTTCCCAGATACTTCAAAACAGGCTAAGTATCTGTACCTGACACGTACCTGACACTGATATGTGTCTGATACGCCAGGAGACGTACCCATGGAGTATCCTGGAATTTTCTTTTGTTTTTGAAAAAGAAAAATGCCTGAAACGTGGGGGGTACGCGGCTGATACTCCTGGAATATGGATGACTTATACGGATACGCTCAGAATACAACAGACTTATATGGATATGCACGGGATACGGCATATGGGCCTCTTTATTTTTTTGACAACAAATGTAGCTCCTTTTTTAGTGTTTTTAATTTATATCCTAAATAAAATTAAACTATAATAAAATATTAAATCCTAAAAGGGGTTATTACCGTCTGGATAAATTGTGACTCCTTTCTGTTCCTTTTTTTGTGCATTTTTTTCTATTATGAACAATTGTCAATTAGTAAGTGAACACACTTTACTCTTATGTTTAGTCACACTAGCAGTATACCCGTGCATACACACGGGTGTTGTCGTGTTATCGTTATTAATAGACTTAGACATAATTTAATTAGTTCAAACATTACCCTGTGAATATCAAGACTAATTTAAAGTAGATAAAAAATGAGTTTCAAATTGTAATTTAATTAGTCCGAACATGACCCCGTAAATATCAAGACTAATTTAAAGTAGATAAAAAAATGAGTTTCAAATAGTAGTTTAATTAGTCCAAACATTACCCCGTGAATATCAAGATTAATTTAAAGTAGATAAAAAATGAGTTTCAAATAGTAATTTAATTAGTCCGAACATTTTCCGTGAATATCAAAACTAATTTAAAGTAGATAAAAAATGAGTTTCAAATAGTAATTTAATTAGTCCGAACATTACCCGTGAACATTTACCAACAATATGTAATATTCCCATAGAGATTAAAAAACAAAATTATATTAATGTTTCAAACTTTTCAAATTGTAATATTTCCCGTAGAGATTAAATAAAACTTATTGATAGAGAAAAAATGGAATATTAAAAAAATTAAGGAGACATGTAGATGAATTTAAAGAAGATATATTGTGAAAAATAGAAAAATGAGATAGAGTTAAAGTTTAAAAACAAAATAATGATTAAATATTTTAAATATTAAATAGATGGAGGTGAGAGAGAGGGGGGGAAGAGAAAAGTAGGTTTTAAAAGTGAAATAAAAAATTAAAAGATGATGTGAGAGTGAGACCCACTAATGATAAAAGTGACAGAGAGAAAAAAACTGAGAGGAAATCATTAGAAATGACATTTTTATCCTTAGGATTGAGATAAAAGTGATGGATAATTTAGTATTTTTGTAGTAGGTTGTTTGTATATATTTATAGTAAATTTTGTATATTAGGTTTTTTTTTATATATTTGAATTTTAATTTAACTTTTTGTTAAAGTATTCAAGCTGTATCGTATCTTGATTTTTAAAATGTTCCCGTTTCCTTATATCTGTATCGTATCGCGTATTGTATCATGTATCTGGGCTTCGTAGGTAGCGGGTATGGCGGGCTTTGCATAGGAAAAAAGTAAAAGAGAACTAAGCATATGTTTTCTTTAACTACTTGCTGGTGTATTTGAACTTCTGGTATTATCTTTGTTAAAGAGGTAGAGAGCATAGGAATACTCATGGGGTAAAAGAGGTAGAAACTCTTCATAAGGAATCATATTGATAAAAGATATTAAAAGTGATTACAATGTGCTCTATATATAGAGCTCTAGGAAAGTTTAACTAACTAACATTTCTCTAACAAACTAATTACCACTAAACTAATTTTTATCTAATTTTATATTTCTAATAATCTTCAAGAACGAGGAGCCTAATTTGGAATGTATTCTATCTCGTATTAAGTCTTTAACGTGGAGTTGGTTTATTTACAGATTAGGTTGTAACTCTAATTTGTCTGTTATGTCTTGGGGGTTAAACCCTCTCCAGTGCCTAAACAATGTGTAATCATTCAATGGTTTGGGTTCAAACACCCCTAGTGCTTCGTTAATGAATTTTTTGCTTATCTAAAAAAAATTACTACATGTGCCCGCCCCGTTGACATCCCTACTTTTACCCAACCCACATATTTTATCCCGTGTATGAATTGGGCTTTGAGCCTGAAAATTGTGAACCTACCGAATCCAATCCAATCTAACTAATAAAATATGTGACCTTAGATATGTCATGTACGATCTAGCTAACACTTATGGAAGTCTAACGCGAATTAAGAGATAAGGCATATGATATAATAAAATAGTGCAGACTCTTAATATTTGGATCAATAGAATTTAACACTTTTTTCTTGTATTTTAATGAAGAAAATTGTTGGGTATGTTAATAGTAACAACAAAACGGACGAAAAACTCGAATCTCATTTAAAGATTTATTTGAATACCTTAAATGAATAATCTGAGCTGGATAAAAAAAATAATTGAAGACATTCTATTCGTTCTAAGTTGGGCCACCAACATTGAATATTTTCCCTAATGTTCGACTGCTAAATCTTATATCACCGAAATCGGATCACTCTCCTCTGCTATTACAGCGTGATCCGATGGGCGATCCTCGGAGAACTACTCCTTTCAGATTTGAGAATACGTGGCTAAGGGAGCCTGACATTGATGATGTTGTTCGTGATGGGTGGAGTCAGGGGGTGGTGGGGGATATTCAGTCCCATTTGAGAGGTTGTGCGAAGTCCCTTTCACATTGGGGGTGTCGTTTGAGTCTCAAATTTAGGGAGGATATTGCTGGCTGTAAGGACGCTGTGGAAAGGGTGCGGGACAGGAGGGATAGTCAGGGTGTTTCGAGGTTCAATCGAATTAAGAGGAGATTGAATGTCTTAATTTTACAGGAGGAGGCTTTTTGGAGGCAGCGTTCGAAATCCTTTTGGCTTAAAGATGGAGATCAAAATACCAAAATTTTTCATGCTAACGCTACTTGCAGGTACAAAAAGAAGAAAATAGAGAGCCTGCAGCGCTTGGATGGGACCATGGCGGCTGACCCTTTGTCTATTAAGCAGGTGGCTGGGGACTATTTTCAGACGTTGTTCTTAAGTCAGGTTGGTGAATATGGCCCGGTGACTAGTGTGTTGGAGCCTAAGTTAACAGTGGAGGATAACGATGTCTTGACTGCTGCATTTAGTATAGAGGAATTCAAGGAAGGTGTGATGGCCATGGATGATGATAAGGCTCCAAGCCCGAATGGTTTTAATCCGGCTTTCTTCAAGCGATATTGGACTTCTTGTGGTGACGAGATCTTTGCTACTTGTATTGATTGGTTGGAGAAGGGCGAATTCCCTCATGCTTTGAATGATACAAACTTGGCTCTTATTCCGAAGACTGACAATCCCACCTCTATGAAGGACTGGGGCGCCCCATTGCTCTCTGCAACGTCATTTACAAGATTGTGTCTAAGGTATTAGCTAATCGCCTTAAACATGTTCTTTCAATGTGTGTATCTGTTGAGCAATCTGCATTTGTATCTGATCGATCTATTCTAGATAATGCGATGATTGCCTTTGAAGTCATCCATTACCTAAAAAACAAGAGGAAAGGAAAGAAGGGAGAGGTTGCGTTAAAAATTGATATGAGTAAGGCTTATGACAGGGTAGACTGGGGATGCATTTATGCGGTTTTGGGCAAATTGGGCTTCAGTGATAAATGGATTAGTTGGATGCGCATGTGTATTGAGTCGGTTTCTCTCTCTGTGCTTGTTAATCAGGACCGTGTTGGGCCCATAAATTCCGGCAGAGGGCTTCGGCAAGGGGATCCGCTATCGCCGTATCTGTTTATTTTATGTGCTGAATACCTTACAGCTCTCCTGCACAGGTCATTAGCTACTGGTGATATTCATGGTTTATCTATCTGGAGAGGCGCTCCTGTGATCTCTCATCTTCTGTTTGCGGATGACTGTTTCTTATTTTTCAGGGCAACAACAGCGGAGGCTATGCGCATACAGTATATCCTTGATATTTATGAGAAAGCTTTGGGCCAGAGCATAAATCTGCAAAAGTCAGAAATATTCTTTAGTCGGAATGTACCTCCGGGGGACAAGGAGTTGCTGGCAGTCCAACTTGGTGTCAATGTCTGTTTAGGTACCGACAAATACTTGGGTCTTCCTTCTATGATTGGAAGGAGCAAGAAAGCTATGTTTAAATTTATTAAAGATAGAGTTTGGCGCAAAATCAACTCTTGGGGAGGGAAAATGCTTTCAAAGGCCGGCAAGGAAGTGGTGATTAAATCGGTCCTTCAAGCTATCCCGACTTACTTCATGAGTTTGTTTCTCATCCCAACCACATTAATTGAGGAGGTTGAGCGATTGTTAAACGGCTACTGGTGGGGAGGCCATGGTAATCAAACCAAGGGGATTCGGTGGATGTCTTGGGAGAAACTGTGTCCCTAAGATGTTTGGAGGGATGGGTTTTAGAAATTTGAAGGCTTTTAACTTGGCTTTGTTGGGGAAGCAGGCTTGGCGCATTCAATCCCAACCTCACCTGCTGGTCTCGCGCCTTTATAAGGCCAAGTATTATCCTCAGGGTGACTTTTTACATGCTACTAATCATGGCAACGGAAGCTTTGTTTGGAATAGCATCTTAGCATCTCAACGGTTAATTCGTGAAGGATCTCAATGGAGCATCGGTGATGGGAATGGTATTAGATTGTTTGATGATAACTGGACTGGGAATTCCTCTACAATCCAACCCCGGAATCACGGTATGTATAACCCCTTCCAATTCGTGTTGATTACTTGATTAACGAACGGAAGAGTTGGAACGAAGCCCTGGTTTCTTTTCTCTTAGATGAACAGTCTGTGGATGCTGTTCTAAAAACACCCTTATTTACTTGTGTGACTGAGGATACTTTATGTTGGAGGGGTGAGAGGAATGGTAATTATTCGGTCCGGAGTGCTTATCGGTTGGCTACAAATACTATTATTAACAATGCCCATCTTCGTGTTGAGGGGTGTTGGAATATGTTGTGGAAGCCGCAGGTACCACCCAAGGTGAAAGTTTTCTTATGGAGACTAGCTCGTAATGCCATCCCAACTAGAGCTGTTCTGGCTCATCATCACATTGATGTGCCGACATCATGCCCATGTTGTGGTGCAGCCGATGAGACTATTTTGCACTTATTCACAACTTGTTCACTGGCCGAGACTTGTTGGAGGACTCTTGGTATTGCTACCATCATCACTCGTGTGACGTCTGATATCCAGGCTAACTACTCTTGGTTCTTTACGATTTTCCAAGCGCTCACTGGGGAGGTTCGGATTGCATGGTGTATGACGCTTTGGAGCTTATGGTCTAGTCGCAACAATATGGTCTGGAATAATGTCAGAGACACGGCTGGCACCGTCTTATTACGCGGACGCTCGCTGCACTCGGACTGGGCTGCAGCCCGTGGCGATGCAATTCGCCCAGCTTGCGCTGCTGCTGCCCCGGGCGGTAATAGAACAACTACAGTGTGGAACGCGCCGCCACCCGGCTTTGTGAAGTGTAATGTAGATACGGCTTTCGACAATGTTGGCAATAAGGTAGGTTTTGGTATGTGCATTCGTGATGACAATGGAGCTTTCGTGGCTGCAAAAACTCACTCTTTTTGCCCGCTTCTTGAGCCTTACAAAGGTGAGGCGGTTGGGCTCTTACTAGCTATGGATTGGGCTCGGGCGCTGAACTACAAAGATGTTGTTTTCGAGATTGATGCGAAAGTTTTTGTTGATGATTTTAATAATCGTCCCGCTATAATAACGGATTATGGATGTATTTTGCACTCCATTAGAAGTGCTTTTGCTTATTTTTCTGTAAACTCTCATGTGGAGTTCTCTAGGAGAGAAACTAACAAGGTGGCTAACACCCTTGCAGGGGTAGCCTTGTTATCAGTTTCTTCTCAAACTTTCTTTGACATTCCAGCATGTATTTCTGCTCTTATTATTAATGAAATGAAGTAGTTTTCTTGGGTCAAAAAAAACATTGAACTTTGGTCAACAAAATCAATGTTATGTCTGCCTACCATTTGAGCTAGCCAGAATTACTTGTATGAGAATAGAGTTTATATTAAACTGTTAAATGGTTTCATTAGCAACTGATATTTGGAGTTCAATCCAAAACTTAAATTATATATGTGTCGCATATGTTGATGTTAAAATATTGATTTTCATGCTCGTATATCTTTCTTATTTATATTGTAAATGTTTTTTTTTTGTTTTTTTTTTCAAAAAGAGGATATTTACAAAATGACCCCAGTATAACCATTCCAATCCGACCTATTTAAAATTGGATTGAGTTGGTTCGAGTTACATGGAATTTTGAGTCTAATATTACAGAGCTCAATTCAAAAATATTTGATTGAGTTGGCTCTCTAAACACGTCAAAACCTGCCTAACCTAACCAACACCTAGTGGCGGAGCCGCATACAGTCCGGGGTGTGCACTTGCATACCCTGAAAAATAGATATTAGCACTAAACATTTTATATATCTCTTATTGACCCCCCTAAGTTTGATATTTTGCACTTATATTCTTCAATTCTTCCAACTTTGACGATTAAATAAATATTTATTTCTCAATTTAATTTATCAAAATAAAACCGTTTGTGAAGTTTGTCAAATTAGTTTCTAAAATTTAAAAAAAATTGTCTAATCAATTTTCGTAATTGACTACTTATAAAACTTTAAGAATTAATTTAATTAATGTCACAAGTTTTAGAGACTACTTTTGCTTGGAAATTAAATTGAAAATTTACTCTTAATTTTAACGATTCAAGATGTAATATTTTTTTGGTTAAAAGATTTTTCGCACTCTCTGACTCAGGGTTTTACATCCGTCACTACCCACCTGTCATACCCTAATTTTGTCTGATTAATCAAAAAATCAAAAAAATGGTTTTTATTCTCGTTGTGTCACGTATCGTTTTAAACGCGCGTGTCTTTAGCACTCTCGTGCAACGATTGTTTTGATGCTCGTTTTATTTTATTTTGTTGTTATTATTATTTTAGTCTATCGTTATTGGTGCAAAAATACACAAAAAATAATTGAAAGTATAATAAACTTTTTTGAGCTGAATAGCCAAAGGCCTTTTCATTACATAATCAAGTTTTTTTTTACACACATATAAACAAAAAAAGCAAAAAAGAGATAAATATTACACAAATTAAAATACAAGATTCAAAAAGAGGGAGAGGGGCGCAGCTGCTGGCTGCCCTAGCTAGGGTTGTCCTTTTTATTTTTCCTCAATTGCTGTCCTTTTTGCGCCACCCATTGCCAGCTACAGTTCTTTTGCTGATTCAAATGGTTGTCCTTTTGATTTTTCCTCAATTGTTGTCCTTTTGGGCCACCTATTGCTAGGTGCTCTTCTTTTGATTCCTCAGCACCTCACCTCCATCACACCAATTTGCCTATAAATACTGAACAACAATACACACAAAAAACACACGCTGAGATAGACAGACTGAGACACACACAGACACTGAGATACGCAGATACACACACACAGCAACAGAGACACAAAAATTCAGAGATTACCAAAAGATTAGTGCAGAACCCTAATCAACCTAGAAACACTGAGCAGCAAATAGTAGCAGCAAACAACTAAAAAGAGTCTTCAGAAACAAAAGCCTAGAGGCTAGGTTGGTGCTTCGGTTACTAGTTTTTTTAGTTTTCAAAACATGTAGATATTGTTTAGTTTCTGAAATGTTCAAATATGCTAGCCTACATTTTTGTTTTAGCAAATAGTTGAGTAGTCAAGTTCCTAAATAACATCAGAAATCATTGTTTATGCAAACTGCTTGTACACTTTTTTTAAAAAAATATAGGTGACAACTAAAGTCTACGTTTGATTAGCCTAAAATCTAGAAACTAAGAAACTAGGATCAGATTGAGTGTGATGGAGAGGGAATAAACGAATTAGAGGAGATCATATGGAATCAAGGAAACAAGAAATAGAACTCACCTCCGGTCACCGCGTACGGTGGTCGTTCTCCAAGCCGTCGCCAAACCCCCGGTCGTCTCCTTCGGCGCCATTCCTCTGTCATCGTGACCAGTGCACCAACGCCCCGCCGCCGTGACCTCCGGCGAGCACCACGTCACCACCATCGTTCGTCCTCCACTTCTCTCCTTCTCCGTGTATGTCTCTCCCCCTCTCACTCCTCTCACAGTCACCACCACCACACCTTAACCACCGCGTTTCTCTCTCTCTCTCTCTCTCTCTCTCTCTCTCTCTCTCTCGTTCAGCTTCCCCTTCTCCATCCTCGCGCCATACGATCACCATCACCACCACCATAGCCATCGTCGCCACCGTAACCACCCCCCGCACCAAACCCCCACCACTGTCGCAAACTTCTCTCTTCTCCCTCATCACCATGAGCTTCACCCTCCTCTCCACACCACCGAACAACCACCCTCAAAAATCTTTCCTTTCCCTCCGTAATCCCTTCTCACTCTGTTTTACGTCCCATTCGCGTTTCTCTCTCTTCCCTTTTGTTGAATCGGCGCCGTTGTCAAAATAGGAGATGAGGGGTGGTGGTGAGAAGAGAAAGTAAGATTAGGGTTGCTGTTGTTTGTGAGAAGAGGACCAGGTTGGTGAGGGAAAGAGAGATGGTACGACTTGATGAAGAGAGAAAAGAAAATTAGGGTTGAAGGGGGAGTGGTGCAGTGCTGAGAGGAGGAAAGAATTTTTAGGGTTTTTTAGTTTAGCTTTTGCCTTATATACCCCTCTCCTTTTATTTATTTATTTATTTATTTATTTTATTTCAGTTTTTTTTCTAATTCTGTTTACTACTTACACCCCTACATTTCATTAAGATAGCGCCCCCTTCCTTATTATTATTTACACCCTTTCATTTTTATATCTGCGCCCCCTCCCTTCTATCTTGTTTTCATCTTAAAAAATGTTTATTAATCTGGTTTATAATGGCACCCCTCCTTTTCCTTGTCATAACCCCCTCACTAAAGGCCCATGTTAGCAATCTGGGCCTCAGATACGATTGGGTTCGCTAACTACACCCCAATATTTTAAATACAACCTCTGTTACTCTTCGCAGCCCCTTTTTCAATACAACACCCCCTATTGTTAATTGCACCTATCCCCTTTTACCATGACCCATGACATTTTTTTATTACACCGTAATGCTTTCAAATCAATTTTTCTTCTTTTTTCCTTTTCTTCCCTTTCAAACAATCAAACTCACACAAAAAAAAGCGGTTCGTTACTAATAGTCACTCTGAGCTCAACTTGTTTGACTGTTAGTAACAACTGTAGTTTTCAAATGGGCTATGAGTAATGACCACTCTGAGTTCTACTCGTTTGGTCATTACGAATACCTCTCCCAATTTCAAAAATAAATAAAAAACACCAAACACACAAACATTTTCTACCCAAGAACTACGTAGCTTTGATTTCTCCATGGCACCTGGAGATACGTAGGAGCGGGGGCACACTCCCGTCAAGCACAAAAAATAAATCTTTTCATTAAGTCTTTTTTTTCTTTTTTAATTCACAATAAAAGGGTAAAATTAACATTTTCAAAATTAACATCATTTTCATACAATTAGAAGGTAACCTTCCTTAGGAAGGATGTCGTGGGGTGCTAATACCTTCCTCACGCATAACTGACTCCCGAACCCAAATCTGGTCTCAAGGACCCTTATCCATTCCAAAAGGGATTTACTAATGTTTGCCCTTATAATTAAACGGCTAAAGTGCTCCCGGGGTCCCTTATCTTTATTTAAAGTAACGATTTGGTCCTTTATCTTTTTTTTGTCCCAAATCAGTCCTTTATGTTTTAAATTTTTGACACATAAATCCTTTTCTGTCCCAAATCAGTCCTTTATGTTTCAAATTTTTAACACATAAATCCTTTTTTTTGACACATAAATCAGCACTGTTAACGGAAAAGGATTTATGTGTCAAAATTTTGATAGATAAAGGACTTATTTGAGACAAAAAAAACATAAAGGACTAATTCGTTACTTTAAATAAAGATAAGGGACCCCGGAAGCACTTTAGCCTAATTAAACATTGGTGGCGGCTTCATTTTTGAACTTCGAAGAATCCTCACCCAAATTTTTCGGTCGCTACACCACCCCTACCCTGAGTGGTAGTAAAAAGGAAGAGAGGTATTTGTTAAATTGCTTCCTCGGCCAATCAAACTTTTGTGCTTTTCCAATACATTGTCTGTTGTAACCTTTGATTCTATTGCAAGGAAAGGAATGTGTTTTTAGGAAGGTATATTATAATATTGGCTTGTTCAAACTTTTGAGAGCTTCTAAAGGGCGTAGATATTGATTGTTGAAAGCATTGATTTCTTTCAACAATCAATATCTATGAGTAAAAGCTTTCAAAATTCCTCCTCGGGTTTTTTCTCATTGGGTTTTGACCATTTGAGGTTTTAATGAGCCCCCCTTTCACTTACATGTAACGACATGGGCGAAGTATTTCTTGTGCTCCCCTTATCAATAAAATTCATTTGCTTATAAAAAAATATGCTCTTTTTTTGCGGAGGCTACTTCAGCTTCATTGCTGTCATGCCAGGTGTGGCATAAATTGAATTTACAAAATACTAGTAACATTTAGTGTTTTAATTCAGTGATTTTATAGAAGAAGCTTTCAATTTGTTTTCTTTGAAAACATATTTATTGTGAGAAAATCATTATCGACTTGCTTCACAAGGTCAATTCACTAGCTTATAGTGAATAATTTGTTAGCAGATAAGCACTTTGTAAGTGTTTTGTAAAACCAGTTTATAGATTTTTTATAAGCTTGTGTTTTTTGAAATGCTTCTTAAAGTTGCGTTTGAGCTTATAACATTTCATTTTTTAATCATTTTCATGCTTATTATTTTAGTTGGATTATTCATTTATGCTCTATTAAATGAATCTTTTGTCATTTTAAGCATTAATTACAAATGTTCATTTGTGTCATTTCAAATTTAAAAGTCAATTCAACCGCTAATTTTATCAAACACTTTAAATTCAACCTGCTAGCTTATCGCTATCAGCTCATCCACTAAAAGCTAGCTTATCCGCTATCTATTACTTTTAATCGAACAAAGTGTGTGTGTGATCGATGTTGGTGCTGAAAATTGATTTTGAATATAAATGGTTATGTATAATTAATTTACTGTGGGTACATATGTGCATTTTTTATAGACAAATACTGGTGGTTAATTGTTAGGGCAGGGGAAAATGTTACTACCTCCGATAGACAAGATACATCTGTTATTTAATGAACCTAAAACTGCATTATTTTTTATAGTAGACTAGAGGGGGTAGTTTCCAATGTTTGAACCTTGCACCTTCTTCTGGTCCATTAGCTCGCAGAGTGGGCTACATACTTGGGTATGTTTGAAAATAATTTTGATTTAAAATGAGTCAGACATGAAGTTATTTATGTTTGAAAAAGTTTAAAGAAAAAATAGTCATCATAGTGAAGGTCAATTCTTCATTTTGATAACGATGAAATCAACATCTGTTTTAGCATATCACAATTTTATTAGAAGAAATGCTGAAATGAGTATTGATTTCAATCGTTATAAACATGGAACCATGGACCTTCACCATGACGATTACCATAGGTCAATTAACTTGGTTCCATCTTGGTGTGTTCAAATTATCCAAGTCAGTATGTGTATTTGCCTTAAGTTTGGAGAGTTGACATAAATGTACACATTTGCTTGATGATGCTATTCCTTTATATAGTGTTGATCCGAGTGGGTATTGGTGTTCGGGTTCATGTGTGCTAAGGTCACATCTCGACATCGAACCATATCCTTGTACCGTGGTCAACATCCTATGTTGTCGGTGATGGGGAATCGACACATAAACGTAATAACAGAGCAATATGCAGCTGTAATAAATTCCCCAAACTTGCGAGAACCTATGAGGAGCAACAACGAATATATGGCGACAAATAAAATGAAATAAAAATGTCCAATTGAACACCGATATTTTTAACGTGGAAAACCCCTCAAAGAAAAGGGTAAAAAACCACGGGTCGTCCAGACCAAAGAAATAGCTCCACTATAATCAAATAAGGGTATAAGAGAGTCTCAACAAAGTGCACAAATAGTGCCAACAACCAGCCAATACAATAAAGCACAAAAGCTTACAAATTGAGAACAAGAAGATGAAAATACCCAAAACTACAACTTCAGTGCAAAGACGGTTTCTCTCTCCTCGGACCTCGTTTCGACGATTCAAACGGTGAAAGTGTAGAACTATGTCTCGCAAACCTGCTGTCCAAAAAGGAAGTCGATCCAACGGTTAACGAATCCACAATCGCAGTTTTACGGTGACAAGTTTGAGAAAAACGGGAATTGCTCTCTCTCTTCTTTTCTCTCTTTTGGTGGCTCTCTCTATTCCGAAAATCTCTCTTCATCAACCCTAATTTAACCCTCTCCACTTATAATAAGTGAGAAACATAATGGGCTAAAATATTTGGGCCTTTATCCACATAGGAAGGGAGCCCAATACCCAACATATCTCCCCCTCACAACTATGTGGAGGCGATCGCCAAACCGGCGATATCACAACAAATTTGAAACTTCCCTCTTGGCAAAGCTCTAGTCATCATATCTGAACCATTATCATCTGTATGAACTTTAGCTAACTCCAACAACTTAGCATCCAAAACATCACGTATCCAATGATACCTCACATCAATGTGTTTGGACCTACTATGAAAAGTCGGATTCTTACCAAGATGAATAGCACTTTGACTATCAACAAATAAGAAGTATTTGTCCTGAACATAACCAAGCTCCCGCAAGAATTTCTTCAACCATATCAACTCTTTGCATGCTTCGGTAATGGCAATGAACTCTGCCTCTGTAGTAGACAATGCTACACACTTTTGCAACCTGGACTGCCAAGCCACAGCTCCCCTTGCAAACTTAATCATATACCCCGAAGTGGACTTCATGGAATCAATATCTCCAGCCATGTCTGAGTCGGAGTATCCCACTAAGGTGGGTTTGTCACCTCCAAAAAAAAGCCTCATACAAGTAGTACCACAAAGATACCTTAAAATCCATTTCGTAGCATTCCAATGCTCTCTACCTGGATTTGACAAAAATCTACTGACTGTACAAACAGCATGCGCAATATCTGGTCTTGTACACACCATTGCATACATCAAACTACCCACAGCAGACGCATAAGGAACTCGTTCCATATCAATTTTATCATCTTCATTTGAAGGACTTTGTTTGGAACTCAACTTAAAATGAGTAGCAAGAGGAGTGCTTACCGCCTTAGAGTTTTCCATCTGAAATATCTGCAACACTCTTTCAATATAGTGCTCTTGCGATAACCAAAGTTTCTTTTCCTTTCTGTCACGCATGATTCTTATACCAAGAATCTGTATAGTTGCTCCCATGTCTTTCATGGCAAAAGACTCCCCTAACTCCTTCTTTAACCTGACAATCTCGGAAATATTTTTCCCTACAATAAGCATGTCATCAACATATAACAACAGGATAATGAAATCATCATTAGAAAATTTCTAACAAAGACACAATGATCAGAAGTAGTCTTTTTATATCATTGGTCGCACATAACTGACTCAAACTTCTTGTACCACTGTCTTGGAGCCTGCTTCAAACCATATAGACTCTTTCTTAGTCTACACACATAGTCTTCCTTGCCTTCAACAAGAAAACCATCAGGTTGTTTCATGTAGATCTCTTCCTCCAAATCACCATGAAGGAAAGCTGTTTTTACATCCATTTGCTCTACCTCTAAATCTAGAGTAGCCGCCAAACTCAACACGGTTCTAATCGTTGACATCTTTACCACATGCGAGAAAATTTCATTAAAATCAACACCTTTTCTTTGACAAAACCCTTCACCACTAATCTGGTTTATACCTTGGAGACTTAGAGTTACTCTCATGTTTCACTCTATAAATCCAACTGTTTTCCAAAGCCTTTTTACCTTTTGGCAACTTCACCAAATTATAAGTGTGATTATCATGCAATGATTTCATCTCATCATGCATTGCATTCAGCCACTTTTGACTTTCTTCACTTTCTATGGTCTCTTGGAAATACTCAGGTTTCCCTTGATCGGTCACTGTCACATACTCATCAGAATTATACCTTGTCGATGGTTGTCTTTCCCTGCTAGACCTTCTGAGTTGAGCTTGAGATGACTCAAGCGTCACCAGGATTCTCATCTTCTGACATCTCATTCTCCTCATCATCATTAACTGGAATGTGTAACCCATCTTCAAGTTGTTGATCATCAACATGTGGCTCACCATTTTGAACATTACCATCAACGCTATCCAAATTCTAAATAGGCAACCGAACTGGATCAACATCTGACAAGTTGTCATCTTTCTTGGGTGTAGTCTTCTCCACCTTATCAATGTCCTCAATAGTTTTGTCTTCCATGAAAACAACATCACGACTTCTGAGAAGTTTTTTCCCTATAGAATCATACAACCTATAACCAAATTCATCTTGACCATAACCAATGAAAATACATTGCTTTGACTTTGCATCCAACTTGGATCTTTCATCCTTTGGAACATGCACAAAGGCCTTACAACCAAAGACTCTCAAATGATCATAATTGACCTTCTTCCCAAACCAAACTTTATATGGAACATCATTATTCAAAGCAGCAGCGGGACTGAGATTAATAACATGCACTGCCGTGTACAGTGCCTCACCCCAGTAGTGTTTGGGCAACTTGGCTTCCGAGAGCATACACCTCACTTTTTCAACTAGTACTGTTCGATTCATCCTCTCTGCTAAACCATTTAGCTGAGGAGTTTTAGGAGGAGTCTTTTCATGTGCAATACCATGCTGCTTGCAATAATCATCAAAGGGTCCACAATACTCACCACCGTTGTCGGTACGAACACGTTTCAACTTCTTACCTGTTTTCCTCTCAACCAGAGTATGGAATTGTTTGAACTTCTCCAGCACTTGGTCTTTTGTCTTCAAGGCATAAACCCATAATTTCCTGGAACAATCATCAATAAAAGTAACAAAATAAAGTGCACCACTAAAAGATTTTACCTTTAGAGGGCTGCAAACATCAGAATGCACCAGTTCAAGTAGCTCTGACTTCCTAAAGGGAGGATGCTTTTTGAATGACACTCAAGTTTGTTTACCAGCCATGCAATGAGAACATTTCTCCAAATCTGCATTCTTCAAACCTACAAGCACATCCTTTTTGGCTAAGACATTTAACCCCTTTTCACTGATATGACCAAGCCTTCGGTGCCACAAAGATGCTTCCATATGCACAGCATTCACGCTGTCTATAGAAACCAAAGTTTTTGTCCAATACAGTTTAGAAATTTTCTTCCCTCTAGCTAAAACCAAGTTACCTTTGCTGAGTTTCCACTTTCCACCACCAAAGTGATTATCATAACCACAATCATCAAGCATAGACACAGAAATCAAATTAAAGCGAACATTGGGAGCATGTTTGACTCCTTTAAGTAACAACCGCATTCCCATGTTGGTTTGCAAACAAACATCACCAACACAAATTACCTTAGATACACCATCATTACCCATCCTCAACACTCCAAAGTCACCTGGAGTATAAGATGTGAAGAACTTCTTCTTAGGTGTAACGTGCAATGTAGCACCAGTATCAACTATCCACATGCTCTCATCTGACACAAGATTAATTGTCTCATGATCACAGAGAATAATAAGGTCATCACCAATAGTATCAGTAACACGATCATCATAATCATCATTATCCCTTTGTTTCTGCTTACCTTTCTTGTCTTTATTCTCCCTCTTCCTCTGAAAACAATTCTTTTGTATGTGCCCTTTTCTGTGACAATAATTGCATTCCACATTTTCAAACCGAGACTTGGACTTGCTTCTGCTTTTCTCTCTACCACCCTTTGTTTTCTTTCTCTGAGTACTTCTCCCCTAGTTTCAGTGACAAGTACCTCGGATTGAGATGAAGAACCCCGTGCCTTCCTTCTCATCTCCTCATTAAGTACACCACCCTTAGCCGTTTCCAAAGAAACAATACCATTAGGAGCAGAACTCGTTATAGAAACCCGAAATGTCTCCCACGAATCTGGTAAAGATAATAATAGAAATAGTCCCAAAAACTCATCATCAAATTTGATACCCATTCCTGCCATTTGATCAAGAAGCCCTTGAAAATCACTCAAATGATCCGAAATAGAAGTCCCCTCCTTATACTTCAAACTTATGAAGCTATTCAACAAGAACAATTTATTATTCTCTGATTTAGAGGCATACAAGGACTCTGTCTTCTCCCACAAGGTTTTTGCATTTGTTTCATTAGCAATATGGTTATAAACATTATCTTCTACATATTGGCGAATGAAACCACATACATGTGATGTTCAAAATCCCATTCTTCGGTAGATGTCGAATCCGGCTTTTTACTACCAAAAATAGGAAGATGCATTTTCTTCACAAACAATAAATCTTTCATCTTGCCCTTCCAAAAATGATAATTTATACCATTCAAAGAAACCATCTTTATATTCATATTTGCTTCCATCAATCAAGCAAGTAAAATAGCCCCTAATCAAGAGCTCTGATGCCACTCTGATGGGGAATCAACACATAAACATAATAACAGAGCAATATGCAGCCGAAATAAATTTCCCAAACTTGCGAGAACCTATGAGGAGCAACAACGAATATATGGCGACAAATAAAACGAAATAAAAAGTCCAATTGAACACCGGTATTTTTAACGTGGAAAACCCCTCAAAGAAAAGGGTAAAAAACCACGGGTCGTCCAGACCAAAGAAATAGCTCCACTATAATCAAATAAGGGTACAAGAGGGTCTCAACAAAGTGCACAAATAGTGCCAACAACCAGACAATACAATAAAACACAAAAGCTTACAAATTGAGAACAATAAGATGAAAATACCCAAAACTACAACTTTAGTGCAAAGAGGGTTTCTCTCTCCTCGGACCTCGTTTCGACGATCCGAACGGTGAAAGTGTAGAACTATGTCTCACGAACCTTCTGTCCATAAACGAAATCGATCCAACGGTTAAAGAATCCGCAATCACAGTTTTACAGTGACAGGTTTGGGAAAAATGGCAATTGCTCTCTCTCTTCTTTTCTCTCTTTTGGTGGCTCTCTCTATTCCGAAAATCTCTCTTCATTAACCCTAATTTAGTCCTCTCCACTTATAATAAGTGAGAAACATAATGGGCTAAAATATTTAGGCCTTTATCCACATAGGAAGGGAGCCCAATACCCAACAGTCGGGCTATCAATACCTTTATGTATTGTTTGTGCTTTCCTAAAAATTTCCCTATTACTATTGTTAATTGAGTAAATAGTCAGTTTGGTCCTTGGAATCGTAGTATAGTACAATTTAGTCCTCTACATTATTGATATTCCAACTTGGTTCATGGAATTGCAAAATAGGGGGTGTATCAGATGAGAGGGATTTTAATATGAGAGAGTGAGAGGAGTAAATCCGACCGTATAACAATACAAGAGTGGTTGTGATTAAAAAGAAGTTGGTTATCACGTTGATTTTTTGTTTTGATCTCAACCACCCATGATTTGATTTATGGCCATGATCGGTTCTTCCCACTCTCTCATTATAAAACTCATCTCATAACATACATTTCCTTGCAAAATATTAATCAAGTTTGCCCTTTTGTCTAAATATGTTAGCAAAGACATCTCTAACATTATTCACTTAATTTCAAATGCATCAATGAGATCACCAACCTAATGTCACAATAATCCCTAAGAATACCAATGAAGGGAGGAACCTAATTAATTATTTTTACAATTACAGAGATTATTTTGAATCTTGATACTGTATGAGACTAAATTGATATGGTCCTACAATTTGAGGGACCAAATTGGATATTTACTTATTATTAATGATGAGGTAAAGTTTCGCTTACTTAAGGTCATATATTTACTTGTTTTTATGAGGGTGTCTTTCTTGATGCGGTATCAAATTGATTGTTTGTACACTTTGAATCTCGATAATCCTCCTTTCCAAATCATGATTTGGAGAGACTTTGAGTATGTGCAAAATTGTGTTTTTCATTCCCATTTTCTCGCGACTATGTGCAACGACGACGTGGTGAAGGGGGCGGCATGACGTGGCGAGTTTTAAAGATGGAGGTGTGAGATGAGAGTGTGAGAGGAAGAGGGAAGTGAGAGGGAGGTGAAAAAGAAAGAAGGGGGTGGGGGGGGGGGGGGGAGAAAAAACCAATACATAAAGTTTAGGTAGTTTAGGTATCAGATTGAAGTGTGAGATGCTGAGGCCCACACAATTTTCTTTTGGAAGAAATTGGGGGTGAAGCCCCATAAAACAAAAACAACTAGCGGTAGAAATCCCCACACTATCGGCAAGCAACAACGGCCCAACAGAAGGAGGGCACTGTTCAAACAAAACTAAGGTCTCATCTTAAGAACAACCAATACTAGCAAGAGCATTTGCACATGAATTAGCTTCACGATATACATGCACAAAGCGAACCTCCCAGGGAAATTGAAGGAGCTTCTGGATCTCTCTAACAATGCTCCCTCCCACAACACACCCGACCACAATACTAGCAACAATACGAGAAACTGTCTCAGTATCAACCTGTACCTCCAATCTAGAGATACCTCTGTCACGAAACAAATTCAAGTCTTCCCAAAGACCCCACAAGTGATGAGGACCAAGATTGGAGAATAAGAATAAAAGCAATGCCATTTTCAAGTCATTGATTATAGGAAAATATTAGTTGCTATTCTCATTTGTTCCATTAAAATGTAATAATTGTACTTTGGTGTATTTTGCTTTTAGAAGCCTAGTATTTGATCTAAGGCATATAGGATGTGATTAGAAATTTAGGGGGTGTGCTTAGTAAAATGCCAAAAGTATAAATTGGCAAACTTGTCATTGTAAAAAGGAGTATATGGCGGCTGACCATTGAGATATTTGTGTGACCACTTGAGGACATGATGAGTCATCACTCTTATCTCTTCTTCTCAGCTGGATATTTTGACTTCCAAGTGGATGCTAAATTACACTTGACGCCTCCTAAATGGAACCCATGTGATAGTTGGTGAATTCCATCATTAGCACCTTTTTGTAAAGTAACTTGAGGATAATATCTAAGTTTTATGATCATGATTTATTATTATTATTTTATTAAGACTTAGTTAGTTTTAGATTAGAATAGATTGCTTCATTAGGTAGTAACATACGTAGACACAAGTAGTTGTAACTTGGAAGAAGAATCACTTATGACACAGTAGCTTTTCTCCATTGTTATTTCACTTTTAAGCTTTTATTTTTAGGATAATTTTCTAGTCTTCATTAAAGGTTTTTCTCACACCTCAACTTCATCCTTCGTATGCTACTTGGGATCATTGGAGTGTATCTTTTGCAACCACTCTTCTCTTGTCTTCTTACGGTAATACACACTCTCTAGTTGTATTATGTTGATGGAACTTGTGATGAGCTAACTTTGTTGTAGTTGGATTGTTCTTGGTGTGTAATGAACCTTGAGTAACTTTTGTATAATATTATGATGTTTGTGTTTTATTCCTTGTGTCATAATGCTTTCAATCTTGGTTTGGAATGATCAACTAAAACAAGGTAACTTTGTGGGTACAGACATGGTTCACAAAGAGAACTCAATGAATGATATGAATGAAAACCCTTAAAGACATTTAAAGGAAGCACTACTTAACTCTAGACATAGGGGAGTAATAGTTCACAAGGCAAATGTTGCAAGAGCTTAATATACAGGGGTAAAACTTATTTAGAGCCTAGACATAGGAGTCTTGTAACATAACCCTGACGAAAGTGACTGAAAGGCACGCTACCAAGGCGCTACAGCGTCTACGGATTCTGAAGTGCTACAGCGTCTAAATATTATTTGAACATTACCCTTACACAACTATTGAGCTATCCAACTCACTTTTAAATACTTCAAATTAATACTGTTTTATCACAACTTATCATGTTTACAACACCTTACTTTTATTTGTCACTCAACTCTTTTCACTAAGCTTCTAATCACTTAAACTTCTTAGATTACTTCCAATCCCTGTGGGAACGAACTTTACATATAATTATATTACTTGTTGCGATTGTGTATACTTGCACATCTACTTTTCGCACAACAAGAGCTTAGAGCTTTCTCTTCATTGGTTATTGGAAGAACTCAAGTTGGATCTTATCAAGGGCTATTCATCTCCCTTGTGGCGATCACGCACCGGTCTTATCATCTATCCTTAGATGTGGCGATCTTCACTCCATCTCCACCTTCTTTCATTTCCATTTTGAGTTTAATTCCTTCTTTGTGTGCTTGATTTTGTTGATTGTGTCAAGAAATGAAAACCTAATCATGGAAACGATCCTACTTTTAAAATTAAGTTTCTTTCATACAACTAATTAGATGGTAACCTTCCTTAGGAAGGATGTCGTGGGGTGCTAATACCTTCCCCACGCATAACCGACTCCCGAACCCAAATCTGGTCACGAGGACCCTTATCCATTTCAAAGGGATTTTCCAACGTTTGCCCTTAAAAACTAAACTTTGGTGGCGACTTCATTTTTGAACCTTCGAAGAATCCTTTCCCGGATTTTTCGGTCGCTACACATTCATTATGTGGATTGTAAGTTTTTAGTACCATACTTTCCACAATTGTTGTTACATACACACATTTGTTATATAATCGCATTAGCTACAATAGATCGATATTGATCAGTTCAACGTTACTTTCAAATTGAACGTTTCTTTTGTGCGTAAGTTCTGCATTTTTGGTTTCTTCCTTTCACCCGTTCTTGATTTCGTTGGTAGTCGATTCTGTGCAGTTAGCGCTGGTGTTGTGCTTTGTGCATCAAATTCTGTTCTGTTTGGTTTTTAATTGTAATTACAAATTTCATTTTAGTGTTATTTCTTCAATACTTGCTCAAATCTGGATTTTCAAAAGCCAAAATAGTATAGAAAAAAAAAAGATGAATCCAATTCTGCATAGAAAAGTCAAGAAAACAGCTTCTGAAAAAAGTGATTTTGAAAGAAAAAAAAGCAAAAAAAAAAATTGCTTATAAAAAAAGCAAGTATTCAAAAAAAAAAGCAGATATTCAGATTTGAGATATAGTTTCTTCATTCAATTTGCAAATAGTTGTCACTTTCATTATGTGGATTGTAAGTTTTTAGTACCATACTTTCCACAATTGTTGTTACATACACACATTTGTTATATAATCACATTAGCTACATACACACACTTGTTACAAATACACATTTAGTTCCATTGCTCACATACAATTTTCCTCCTTGAGTCTCTTGTTCAAGCCTTAGTTGTTTTAGCGTCCGTTTGTCTTTTAGCTTCTTGTGTAGTTCTATTAATTCTTTAGTTGTGTCCTACAGTCTCTTTTTGTCATTTTTGGCCTCTTGTGTGATAATTTCCTTGCGTGGTTGTCTCATTGGCTATGGTAGGAACATCAACACCTTGGTGATTGAAATCTACTTGAATCCTTTTAAGAACCTCAAGGAGGGAAATTTAGGGACTGGAAAAAGGCAAGAGAGATACATTACATAAAAGCCAACAAGAGTGTAAACATGAGTGAAAATTCAAGAGTGTAAACACTTAGTTGAGTGGTGAGGACCAATTTTTTTCCTTTGTAATTTGTATTGCTTATTTGTACATCATGTCAAGTGTTTCACCATCGCCAAGAACAGCTGCCCTCATGGCTCATATGGCTAATCTTGAAAGAGAAACACAATTGAAGATTAGGAGGTTTAGTGAAATTCTTGGGAAAAGGATTAGTTTGGTTGAAAGGAGGGTGGGACAACGTACTTCAAATCATGAATATGAGGGGGAAGAACACCGTAGGTATAGGCGACATTGGAGGAATAGAAACAATGATGAGGATGAGAGGAGAGAAAATGAAAGTTCAAGTGAGTATGAAATGTATGTCCGGGATTTTGTGATGGATCCGGAAAATGTGAAGTATCTATATAAAGCGGGTTGAAAAAGGAGGCAAGAAGAGTAGAAAAATTAGCCTTGAAAGAAAAGAAGAAAATGAAAAAAGAGAGTGAAGAAAAGCTTGAGAATGCATCTAAAAAGAAAAAGAAGGAGGAAACTCCTATAGAGGTTAGAGAAGTGGGAAGCATGGAGAACTTTGGAATACTGTTGGAAGAGTTATCCAAGCTTACTGTTTCTAATGATTTTGATTGCTTGACCACTAATGCTAACATTCTCTCTAGTTTTGTTGATTCCTCTTTGAAGGTACTTAAAGATGATGTTCCAAAGGAGACACTTGAAAAGAATGATGCTTTCCAAGCGATATATGCTCTTGAGGATGAGGATATGTCCTCTAGTGAGTATCTCATAATTTGGAAAATTGTGATGTGTTGCCAAATTTGGAAGTTTGGAACTCTCTACTCCTATTCTTGTTACATTTGAAAATATTTTTGTTGAAAATTTTTCTTTCCCTTATCTTGATTGCTCTTTATTTGTGAACCTTGCATTTAATGACTTTTTTAACATATATAATGTATGTTTTGAAGCTTTGTCGGTTCATAGAATTTGCAAGATGCATGTTGGAAATAATCATTTGTTTGCTAATTTGAACACTTACCCTTTTATTAAACAAAATGTTAGTACAAATAATTTTGACTTTGGAACCAAAGGATTGTATATACAATTAATTGATAGGTTTCCCCCTCACACCTTACATGTTTTCAAAAGTTTATTCAAAATTCCATACAATTTCATTGTTGTGATAAAGGGGATTATTTTATGTCAAAGAGAGCCTTCAATTGTACTTATTCTATTTGGTGATTTCTCTCAATTTCCATTTAATCCCGGTGGAAGTATAATACTCTTAGTATCATTGACTTGTGCTTTTCTTACGTAGGCGCTATCATAGATCTAAATTGGAGGTAAAATTTCTTCTAAGCGGAAGGGAATGATGAGGACCAAGATTGGAGAATAAGAATCAATGCCATTTTCAAGTCATTGATTACACTACAAGAATAATCAGTTTTACCGGCCAGGACTTTCCGGCGGATTTTTATCCGCCGCAAACTTACTGGCGAAATTAGGGACTTTCCGGCGGATTTATCCGCCGCAAACATTTCTGGCAGATTTCGAGGTATTTCCGGCGGATCTGGTTTACGAAAAAAAAAATTTGAAAAAAAAATCAAAATCCGCCAGAAATGTTTGCGGCGGATAAATCCGCCGGAAAGTCCCTAATTCCGCCGGTAAGTTTGCGGCAGATAAAAATCTATCGGAAAAGCCTGGAAGCGCCAATTTTGAATTTCAAAAATCTACCGGAAACACCCTAAATCCGCCAGAAATTACATTTCCGGCGGATTCGCCTTTTGACCGTTGATTTTCGTTTCCTCTATATAATCTCTTCTCCACTTCTTCTTCTTCACACCTCTTCTCCACTTCTTTTTCTTCTCCACTTCTCCACTCCTCTATATAAATCTCTTCTCCACTTCTTCTTCTTCGCCACTTCTCTCTTCAAAGAAACAGAGACATACGCCACTCTCTTGAGCATTGTCGGCAGCGGCTCCAAGAGAGTGGCGTATGTCTCCATTTCTTTGTAAAGAAACTTCCACCTTGTCATTAACATCCCCTTCATCTTTTTCGTTAAAAGTAACATTGTCATGAACCTCCCCTACGAATTCCTCTCTTGTTAAGTTAGGGGATGATGCCGAGCGTTTGATGAGTGTAGACATTTACCCACATCAAACGCTCCGTATCATCCTCCAACTTAACAACAGGTCCTTGGAGTTCCTCAAACTTTCTATTTAGGGCAAGGTAATCAAAATTGGACCGGACATTGAATCGGAAGAGGTAGCGGTTTAGGGGTTATTGGGTTCAACCGGAATCAATTAAAGTTTTTAATAAAATAATATTAATTTTTTAAATAAAACGATTTTTTTAAAAAATAATATTTATTTTTTAAAAATAATTAAATTAAAAAAAAACGGTTTTTCCGGCAGATTTGTGGACTTTCCGGCGGATTTGTGGACTTTCCGGCGGATAAAGCATACGAATTTCTCTGGGGTTTTCCGGCGGATAATCCGTCGGAAACTTCCGGCGGATTTTTCGGCGCCACAAAATCCGCCGAAAATTTCCGGCGGATAATCCGATGGAAACCGTTTGCCACGAGCTGTCCACCGGCGCCAAAAATCCGCCCGAAAGTCCACATTTTCGGCGGATTTTTGGCTTTTCCGGCGGATTTTGTCCGCCGAAAAGTCCAATTTTTCTTGTAGTGTTATAGGAAAATATTAGTTGCTATTCTCATTTGTTCCATTAAAATGTAATAATTGTACTTTGGTGTATTTTCCTTTTAGAAGCCTAGTATTTGATCTAAAGCATATAAGATGTGATTAGAAATTTAGGGGGTGTGCTTAGTAAAATGCCAAAAGTATAAATTGGCAAACAACAAACTTGTCATTGTAAAAATGAGTTTTTTTTTTTGAAATAGAAATTATGATTTTGAGAGCGTAGAGCTTTCTCTCCATTGGTTCTTGGAAGAACTCAAATTGGATCTTATCAATGGGCTATTCATCTCCCTTGTGGCGATCACGCACCGATCTTATCATCTATTCTTAGATGTGGCGATCTTCACTCCATCTCCACCTTCTTTCCTTTCCATTTTGTGAGTGTAATTCCTTCTTTGTGTGCTTGATTTTATGGATTGTGTCAAGAAATTGAAAACCTAATCATGGAAACGATCCTAATTTTCAAGATTACCCTTGAATTTCACATCAACAACCCAGCTTTAAAGGCACTACAAGTTCCAATCCTTTTAGTGAAACCACATATCCATCGACCCCACTGGTCCCGGACCAAACCAATGCTCGCCTTGCAAGCACCATCAGTGTTGAGACTAAATCAACCCACTGTAAGTGGGTTCCAATGCACATCCACCAAGACCCAGCTACCAGAGACACCAGCCCATCAAACATAGAGCATATCTATAAGGCGTTTGCTTTCCCCACACCCTCTCCTACTCTTTCACACCCCCTAACTTCTAAAAACCCTAAAATACCCTCAACTTAAAAAAAAAATACACACACACTCACACCCCTCACTCCTCTCATTTTCCCTTTCACTCTCCCTCACACCCCTCATTCATTCGAACCCTAACTATCCTCTCCCTCTCACTCAACTTCTCACAACTCACTCAATCTCACCCAATCTCCCACTCAATCTTCTCCACAAACACCCTCAAGACCACCTGGGTTTTGTTCGCGTCCTCTCACTCTCTCTAATCGTTCCATTTTCATTCAGGTAACCCTCTCCCCCTTCTGTACATTTAAGTTTTTTTTTTCTGTGCATCTGTTGTGTTCGCATGACCTCATGCGAACACTTGAAAACGAAGGTGTTCGAATGAGGTCATGCGAACACCGTTCGAATGAGGCCATGCGAACACCGTTCGAATGAGGCCATGCGAACACCCGTTCGAATGGGGTTGTTCGAACACGTGCGAATGCTTCTGTTCGAACAGGTGCGAATGATGCTGTTCGAACAGGTGTGACAGTATTGTTCCTGTTATATTGCTGGTTATGTTGCTTAATTGGTTTAATGGTTGTTGTTTCAGATATGGTGAGGCATCGTGGCGGTAGTTCGCAACAGCCGGAGCGTAGGCCACCCCCGACGGCTTCCGAACGCAAACGGAGGCAAGATGGAGCTGAACCTTCCCGGAGGGGTAGGCGTAGGGACAGATTAGACGTCCCTCCTCCCCCACCGGAGGTTGATGATATTGGCCGGGATGTTGAGCGTGATGCTCAATTTCCGGCATATGAGCTGGCCGGCCCTTCTGGTCATGCACATGAGGAGGGAGGTGCTCAACATGAGGAGGATGTTGAGCCTCAGGAGCCTGCTGCTGCTCCTAGGGCTACATTCCCATTCCCTGGTGGACCTGTTGATGGTTCTGTCTTGCCCACATACGGGTCTCATATTTTGACTGAGTTCTATGCTGCCCGGGTAAGTTATTGTTATATAATAGCGTGTTGTCAATTTTGTTTCTTATTTTGTTGAACATATTGGCTTATTGTGCCGGTGTCATTTGTCAATGCAGGTTCGGCCAGACATAACTACGATTCCACATGGACCGGTTAACCTTGTGGTCCATGCTAGGATCAGGGAGACTCTTATCCTATCGGGGTTGTTCCCTCTCATACGACTTGGTTTTCCCCTCACTCACAAGGGGCTGCTGAACGCATTCATAGAGCGTTGGCAGCCGGATACATCATCATTCCACCTTCCTGTGGGTGAGATGTCTATCACCCTTGATGATGTATCCCAGCTGCTACACATCCCCATCACGGGCCAGTTCTATGACATGCCTGACTGGACTTCGTGGCAGGGAGAGCAGCTGCTGATTGACTATTTGGGGGCCACCCCCCAAGATGCCGCTGAACAGACTTCTGCGCGAGGGTTGTCAGTTGGTCTTGTATGGCTGAGGGATCATGTCTACCACCCAGCCATAGCTGAGCAGAGGTGGCATCATGCTGCTAGGGCCTATTTGCTCTATCTTTTGGGCTGCACATTGTTCGCAGACAAGTTAGGAAGCAAGGTTAAGCTTGGCTACCTAGGTATGCTTCTTGATTTGAACAATGTTGGAGACTACTGCTGGGGGGCAATGGCCCTTGCCCATCTTTATGATCAGCTGAAGGATGCTTCAAGAAAGAAGACGAAGAAGATGGCTGGTCATATGGCTCTACTACAGGTATAAAACTTACTTTTTTTTTAATAAGTTTGCTTTAGGTTTACTTTCAGATTTATAATCAACCAATGATATGTTCATTACAGGGTTGGATTTTTGAGCACTTCCAGAGTGCCAATTTTACATCTTGGGTGGTGCACCCAGAATATGTTGAGAGTATGCCACGGGCGAAGAAATGGCTGTGTAGGGATGGCCCCGGGGCCATCAAGTCACACATCATCAGACTGTGCCTTGACCGGCTACACCGTGAGGAGGTCACCTGGGACCCCTACACAGGCCATAGGCAGGAGAGACCCTTTGAGGAGTTGGGCAGGTTCAGAGGGTTCATCCGGAGTGCTGGCTGTATGGTGAGCCATTTGCCGGATAGAGTGGTCAGACAGTTTGGCCAGGTACAGCACATCCCAGAGGAGCCCAGACCTGCAAATCGGGCCGTCTGTACTCTCACGGAGTGTGATGAGAGGTGGACACAGTTCTAGGACCACTTGGTGGCGCGGGGGCCTCCCTGTGTGCCGTACTCCTCAAACACGGTGCCGGGCTACTTTCCATGGTTTTCTAGGGTCTCACATCCCTTTGCCTTCCCTGAAAATTATGTAGAGCTTGTGGATGAGCCGGATGTCAGTGTGGTACGTGTTTTTTATGTTAATTACAGTAATAAGTTTCTTCTACTTATTTAAATCTACTTATTTAAATAATGTTATGTTATTTGTTTGACAGATGCTGCCAGAGCTCCTGGATATGGTGGATGAGATGGATGGGACCATCAATGATAATGTCCCAGAGCCAACCAGGAGCGTCTTTCAGCGCATCAAGAGGTTGCTCAACCCCTTCCGTAGGCTTAGGAGGAGGATCGTCAATGTGTATCAGAGGAGGGGGCGCAACACCCAGTAGGATGATGTCTTAGGGGGGGATATTTGTTTGGAACTTTTGTATAATTTAACTACTTTTGATATTATTAAGTATTTTTCTGATGTCATCTACTTAATTTGGCGCGAATTTATTGCCTTTTTATTACAAACCATAACCATACATGAAATACGAAAGACATGAAATACGAAAGACATAAAACCAACATAAGCAAACAACTAACTAAGAAACTAGTGTTTCGGTAGTCCCTGTTCCAGAAGATAAATGATCTCTTCTGGAGTGCGTATTGTGTCCACGTACAACTCTAAGACTTGTCGCCCCATCGGAAGTGTAGCATGATATTCCATCATGGTCCCAACGTCGTCATCGTTGCGGATCTCCATAACTGTAAAATAGCCAGTCCCGTAATCAAGACGGTTGTACTTTCGGTAACGTATACGCGCCACGTCTTTACGCCACGCTCCCTCTGGACGAATCTTCCTCTCAGCCTTTTCCTTCAGTTGGGCGAAGGTGATGTCCTTACTCATCCTGCAGAATACATGGTTAGGACAACGAAACACAACACCATGTTCGTCGGTGGTGACAGTCCCATGGTGATGAAGGGCCGTTAGGAATTTGGTGGATGAGTACTGGGTTGAGCACAATTGCCATTCCATTTCAGCTTGGTTGTAGCTGTCAAGAGGGAGAGTAGGTTTTGGTGAAGAAGAAGATTAGGGTTTGGTGAAGAAGGTCTGAGGATGTGAACCCCCTTTTATAATAGGCATGGTGAAATGTCAGCCGTTGATTTCATTTTTAGATCACAAATCTGAGCCGTTTAAATTCTATCCGTTCAGACACATTTTCCAAAGGGATTGACATCCACTCCTTTATCTGACACACATTTGACTGATTGTAAGCCGTTGATCAAAACTGTCGGTGGAATCTGAGACGTCCAATATCTGTCGCTCTGCAACACTGGTTCGAACATCCTCATGCGAACATATTCGCATGACCACATTCGAACCTGTTCGCATGACCCCATTCGAACAGTTGAAAAACACCCAAGAGGGTGTGTCCCCATATTTAACACACGCGAATGGCCGCGTGCGAACCTGTTCGAAGGCCCGTGTTCGAACAGGTGAAAATTCGTGAAAAAAAAGAGGTTTGGCCTGGCCTTTTGGTCATTTCACACCTTTATGGGGTGTGTTTCGAGTAGGAGGGGGTGTGGGAAAAGCAAACACCATCTATAATTAGAAGCTTGGCCCTAAAAATAACCCTCCACGGATGGAGTGGTCCGATAAAGAAATAATCATGACTATCTTTATTCTTCCAGATCCATAGAGAATGTTTGAGAAAAATTAAGGGTATTGCTTTTCCCACACCCCCTCCTACTCGAAACACACCCCATAAGGGTGTGAAAAGACCAAAAGGCCAGGCCAAACCTCTTTTTTTTCACGAATTTTCACCTGTTCGAACACGGGCATTCGAACAGGTTCGAATGACATCGTTCGAGTGTGTTAAATTTTGACTTCACACCCTTTTGGGCGTTTTTCACCTGTTCGCATCAGGTCATGCGAACCTGTTCGCATGACCTCGTTCGAACACATTCGAACGACATCGTTCGAGTGTGTTAAATTTTGACTTCACACCCTTTTGGGCGTTTTTAAACTGTTCGCATGAGGTCATGCGAACCTGTTCGAACAAGGTCGTTCGAACAGTCATAAAACACGTCCTCGCAGCATCTCACGCGAGGTTATTTTTGGAATAAAATTTGTTAAGGGGTGTGAAAGAGTAGGAGGGGGTGTGGGAAAAGCAAAACCCAAAATTAAACTTGATCCAATCAACAAGCCCATCATCAAAAAAACCAGCTCCTTTTTTCATGTTTGACGAGCCAAACTGAAGAAACTCCCTTTAGGTAGTTTTTTTTTACTCGTACTTTCGGGTTCAACACTCGCTGGCATCTTAAGCGGGAAACTTGACATTGAAGTTTAGATGATGATCATGAATAATTGAATTCTCACCGACCCACATCATCCGTTCTCTGGTTATCGTAATCAGTGTAATATCACTACACTCTCGAATCAACGCCAACGCTTCGAATTTGTATTTCGTTTCTGAACTCTCCAATGGAGCAGCTACTTAGGTCAGCTGGTGCGTTTCGTTTGCGTTATCGTTCATTTCCATCTTTCCAAACCCTAACTTCTCACTCCTCAGTCTCACGCCGCATTCCCCCCTCTCTCTATCCAAGTAAGTAACACTTCTCCATGCTTCGGTGAGTTTATCTTTCTATGAATTTCAGTTATGATTGATTTTTTTTTGTGTGTGTAGAAGTAGAATCGGCTTATGCTGTGTCCACCTCCGCCTCCGACGTATTTGGACCGTATTCGTTGCTTCCGGCGGTGTTGGCTGGTATTTTTGGAATTGGATTGGTGGAAACGGCTTATGCGGATTATGCTAATGAGGAGTTGCAGGAATTTGCTAAGAAAGAACGCCAGCGAATTGATGAGTTGCTTAGAAGTAAGGAAATTCCGCATGGTTCTTATCCTCGCTTCTCTGTTGCTGTTAAAGGCCAAAAGGTTATTGCATTTTTGTGATTCTGTGGTTTGCCTAACGCATCTTATATATGTTAATTCAATTGAATTGTGGTTTATGTTTAAAAAGTTTATTACTGTAAACCAGAAAACGGACTTAGCTGAACGAGACCATCAGAATTCAGAACAATAGCTCCACTCTCTCCCTCTCTTGCGTAAATAAATAAGTGAACGGATTTTACCTTTTTGTAACTGTTTCAGTACTGCTCTCACGTTTCTTTAGCAGTGATCAATCTGAATGCAAGGCAAATTTGATTGCCGAAGTGTCTGTTCCTTTTCAAGATTATATCATATACTATTTTGAACTCAGCCTAGATTATCTTTTTCATATATTGGTTTTAACTTCATGTGAGACATGTTTCCACTTCAACCTCTCTTTTCTTCAATAACATTGACATGGGCACATTCTACTATTTTTTACTTAAGAAAGAAGACATGATTTTCCATTACTGTGTAGTTTGTTCTAGTTTTGATGACTTGATGTTCTCTTATTGCAATGGAAGTCAAACTATATCTGATGGGGGAATTGCAATTATAGGTCAGTATTAAGTTTCAAATTCCTCCTGGTTGTGAAATTTCACAACTTATTGCGAATCTTGCTTCACATCTTGGCCTGAAAGCCGAAGGCCATGGCGGTGGTTCGGATATGATGTTGCGCGCTTGGGACAGGTACTTAGTTTTCAATTTCTATAATTTCGGGAATTTTAGTGTGCTTGTTTTTGGTTTTTAATACTGATACCTCATTTAGTTAAAATCCTCAATGTTTCTTGTGACCTGTCCTATCCACAGCACGGTTGCTTGGCAACTTACCCTTACGCATCCATTAAAGGAGAAAAATATTCAACAAAATGATCTGTCTTCGACAGATACAAATGTACATGATAGAGATTTATGCATACTTCTCTTTCATTCCCTCATTGGCTCAGATAAAGCTGTAAGCATTTAGTTTTGCATTTTTCTTAATTTGATTTTTAAATTATTGTGCTTTTGTGCAATGGAAAAAGTGGTCATTACTCATCAGAGATTTATCTTCTTTTGTCAATATTGCAGGAAATTGAATTTATTAAGCAAGGGAGCTTGAGTCCTGAAGAGCTTGATGCTTTCGTATCTGTTTTACAATTAGCTGGTAACAAGTTGGTACAAAGGAACCCCCCTGGAAGAAGACCAAGGGAAGAGGCCGAACATGTGCCACAATCTCCAGATAAATCTATTTCTAGTCTTGAGGCCATGGGAGTAAGAGTTTACGGACTCAATGAACCTATAGGTATATCCAATGGAGAGATATCATGGGACAACATCGCCGGGTATGAGCATCAAAAACGGTATGTAAATTTAGAAATTCATTTTTTGACTAGATTAGTGTTCTATTTCATTTCAAAAGCAAATGTTTTTGACAAAGATTGTCCATTTTTGTGAAATAGAACATCATTTTTCAGCAAAACTGAAATAGACATGCCCTTCATCAATTTTTTTTTCTTCAAATATCTCCTTGAAATTACATAGCTTGTCATGTCCTCGTTGCTCATCATCCGTCATATTTCAGCAAAACTTGTTAGTTCACAACATATTTTTCTGATAATTGAGGCACATATAGTGTGTCGTCTATGATATTTATTGATTTGATACTAGTATTTGAAGAGATAGAGAGATTAATCAGTCATTCTGAACAAATTTGGTTAGCTATGTATGCTTAGTATGATCTCTATATCTCATCAGAAAACTGGAACTCTTCAATTTTTTTATTCCTTTCCCTTATGTATTTCCATACTCTCTGTAGTTAAGAGCCCAACTTGTAATTACCATGTACACGCTTTTATTTCCCTAATTAGGATAAAATCAACTCTTATATTTTTCCTTACTCTCTGTAGTTAAGAGTCCATCATGTAATTACCATGTACAAGTTTTTATTTCCTTAATTAGGATAGAGTCAAGAGTGCCTATACATGGGTACTCCATCTGTAAATTCATTAAGAGAAATATAATTCTATTCTCTCCATTATTTTCAAGTCTCTCCTTTCTGTATTTTCTTTACTCATTACACCTTTGTATTATCTGTTGACATGTGTGCTTGGCTATGTATTCCAGCTATCAATATGCATAAAAAGTACTTTGGTTTACTTAATCTTTAATTGAAATTTTTGTAGAGTAATAGAAGATACAATACTATTGGCTTTGCGTAGTCCTGAAGTATATGATGATATAGCTCGAGGGACTCGCCATAAGTTTGAGTCAAACAAACCTCGAGCTGTGCTGTTTGAAGGTCCACCAGGTCTGTCATTATAACTTCTTTTATATGTTCTCTATTTAATTGAATAATTTGAAGCATTTAGTGCATACTAATATAGGTGTAAATTTTCTATTTTCTGTTTTTGTTGTTTGTTTGTTTTTAAAAAAGGGGAGAAGTGTTTGGTAAGGATTGTTGACATGTAAGGGAAACCCTTTTATCCAACTTTGAACTTGTAAAGTAACCACCAACTGTTGATATTAAGCAGGAATTCATTCTTTTCCGACAATATGACTTTGAAACAACTACATGATACAAAACTTGTTTTTCCTTTTTGTTTTTATCTTTAGAAAAATTTCAAATACCAATATCTCAATTATTGCATAGATGGTACTCTTGTCTGATGTGTTGCAAAGTAAGCAACTCATAGAGGGGATTGAAAAAGGCGAGGAGTTTGTTTAAACATCATCTCTTGAACTTCAAGTTTTAAAATGACCAGGCTTCTTCAACTGTGGGAAATTGGTGTACAAATTGTTCACTAAAATTTTAGTAAAAATTTTCATCTTACTGTTTAATGTTTATATAGCTCTTCTTACATGGTTTGGACATAAATACAACATAAATATATCTTATTTATGTACATTTTGGCACATAAAAATTTCATATGGCCTTCAACCTACTATCATTTCTTGCTTTGGATTATAAGCATTGAGTACCACACTGTCACACTATTTTGAAAAGAAACTGCATCTGTTGAACTGTTGTTCTATGAAGTTGGAATCTCAATTTAGTGAAAACTAAGTTACTAATAGCATCTAATTCATTCTTCTAAGTTGTAGTAATGTTTGAGTGGCACCTTTTTATGGTTTCAGGTACCGGGAAGACATCATGTGCACGTGTGATTGCCAATCAAGCGGTATGCTGCTTTTAACACTATAACCTACAGACGTTACATTTAGCTTTATTATTGCACTGGTTTCTGAATATCCCGTGTTGTCCTGAACTGAAAAGAAAACAATAAATTAAATCTGTCCTTGAGACCAAGGTAATCAAAATCGAGATTCTACGTAAGATCAGGAGGGGGGGGAGGGGGTAGTAAAATCGTAAACCGTAAAATCGCAAGTAGAATCGGAAGATTCTACCGAAGAAAATTTGTAGAATCGGGAGGGGGTTAACAAGATCGTAACTCGTAAAATCGCAAGTAAAATTGTAAGATTCTACAAAAACGTAGATATTACTATAAACTAATATAGTGCATAAGTTCACAAGTCTTAATCAAAATAAAACAACCAATTCCACCAAAGAAACTACTCAAAGTCTTAAATATAAACCAACAACCAAATCCACCAAGGAAACTACTCAAGGTCTTAAACATAAACCAACAACCGAATCCACCAAGGAAACTACTAAAAGCTGACACATAAAAGTCAAAGTTTAAAGAAATTACATCAAGCCTAAATCACATCATTCATATTGATATTAGGCATATCCCCATAATATTTTCATCTTCATTACTCTCATCATTAGTTTCATATGCCCCATAATCAGCCCCCTCATAATCATCTTCCTCATAATCATCTCCATTATCACCTTCATCATCACCTCCTCCATCATCTCATCCATCATCAACAACATCAAATTCATCCACAGGTGAAGCTGATGCAACACTACTAGTACCAGCCCCATCATTACCAATCAAGTCTTCATCTAAATCAACAATATTCGCAAAACCCTCGGGTGCATTTTCTTCCTCATCTTGATAACATGATCCAATCATCATCATCATTGATATCTTCAATATCTAGAGACCGTTTCCTCCTTTTAGTCCTATTTTTGATTAATGTTCCATTTACCATCACATACACACGATTGTTCATTTTCTTTTGCAGCATTTGGTTTCTTCTCTTAGTATGGACCTACACAATATAGAAAAATTAAATTGAAGTACATATCACGTAACAATTATGAGAAATAAATACACTAATAATTTGAAATCATACCATCTCAAATGCACTTCAGTTCCTATCACAACCTGAAGAACTACATATCAAGTTCAAGACACGCATATCAAACCATTGCAACAATGGTGTTGAATCACCATAAGATTCCCACCATTGAGCCGGTGTCTTAGTTTTTAGAGCATGCAGAGCTATTTCATCACCAAAGAAACCTTTTCTAGCCTTGAAAATCTCAAGTTGTTCATCAACTTTTCCCACTTTGTCCCTATCATAGTTCAACATCTTTTTCAAACAAGCATACATTCCCTGCTTCATCCTCTGGTGTGAAGTTGGGTTGGTAATGCAACATTGGATTGAGATAATACCCCGCAACATGCAAAGGTCTATGCAGTTGTTTGTCTCACCTCTTATCAATAATCTTCCACAAAGGCATGTAGCTAAGGTTTGAAAAAATGATTAAATTAGTTTATGGTAAAATACTAAACTAATGCTACACTATAAATTTTGCAATAAATCAATAGAGTACCTCTTCTTAACATTATTGAAGGCTTGTTGAATTTGCTATTTACATTGATCCATTGATTCAAATATATATGCCATGGCTCGAATATCATCAGAATCCACATTCGCAAAATTTTAAGCCATGGAAAAGCACCTTTTAGGCAAGTGATTAAATTCTTCCAAAATTGCTTATCTAAGACTATGTCTTCAACCTCTTTTTCTAAAGGCAACTTTGCAAATTGACTTCCCTTCCATTGCTTAGAAGTGAACATTCTAATAAGTGCTCCCGAATTCTCATTCAGACATCCCAAACACAGATAACATGTGGCAAAACATGTAATGCCAGGTCTAACCAATTCACCTCCCTCCGTAAAGTAATGCAATAAATTTACAAGACCAAACCGAAGATATATGGAGTTTATGATCTTTTAACCTTTAGTAATGGTCACCTTATGAATTGGAAGTTGCTCTCAAAATCCTCCAACATCAAATCAATGCAATGAGCCGCACAAGGTGTCCATTAAAGGTAAGGCCTAATTAGCAGCATTGTCCGTCACAATCTGGACAACATTTTCTATCGCAGCCTCATCAACAACGTCTTTCATCATCTTCAAAATCTTATCAATTGTTTTTGAATAGCCAAAAGCATCAATTGATTTTAAAAAGAATGTTTCCTTAGGGCTATGTACCATGGAATTGGGGAGAGTCCTCCTTCTCTGATCAGTCCATCCATCTGTCATAATCGTGGATCCAAACTTCTTCCAAGCCACTCTATGCTCCTCCATGATGAAATGTGTGTGGCCTGAATTTTTTTCTTCAGGAATTTCTCCCTAATGTCATGAAAGGATGATGACTTATATCCATTACCAAACCGCGAAATACCCGCACTTATTTAGGAATTCATCATTTTTTGCAACATTAAATGGGATAGCATTGTCGTAAAAGAATGTTGCAACTTGTAAATCTAGTTCTTCCTTCTGCTTCTGCTTGAATACATTGTTGATTATTGGTTAAGAAGTTACACCCTTCTTGAAAATATTTGAAATATTTGGCTGCCGAAATTCAACCCTTTTTCTTTTACCACTATCAAATTTTTCTACTTCATCTGATTGAGGTGGAGTTCTTTTGTCAATCAATTTCTGCTGCAATCCAAGTAAAATAGTCCACATTTGCTCCCAAACGTTCTCTGGGACAGTTCTGCACTCTTCAACATCTTTCTTTGTACAAGCTAAATGGTGCTTCAATCTGTAAATCCCCCACTAGCAATCACTTTGTGATAATAATTGCATTTAATTTTCTTGCCTTTAATAAGTGTACAGTGTAACCAGCCTACATCTTGTCCGAGAGCATTTTTGGCGGGTTTCGGCGTCTAGTTGTTGTTCCCAACACTTGGCGTTGATCCAGTTGTTGAAATAGGAGGCCTACTAATGCCCGTTCCAGCCATAGAAACCAAAAGAACACTGTTCTTCCCAAGCTACGATTTTGCTGCGATTTTGTTGGAAAAATCAAGATTTTGTTCGTAACATCATGTGATCCTGAGTATCGGCCGATTCTACTAGATTTACAATTCTGTTTAGACCGTGATTTGCTGAGGGTGGGTAAAATCGTGATTTTACGATTAAAATCGCGATATTGATTTTTACAGAATTCTAGTGGGGGATTTACAAAATGTTAGGACAACAAAATTAAATGCAATTATTGTCACAAAATGATTGCTAGTGGGGGATTTATAGATTGGAGCACCATTTAGCTTGCACAAAGAAAAATGTTGAAGAGTGTAGAACTGTTCCGGATAATGTACGAGAGCAAACGTGAACTATTGTACTTGGATTGCAACAGAAATTGATTAACAAAAGAACTCCACCTCAATCAGATGAAGTAGAAGAAATTGATAGTGGTAAAAGAAAAATGGTTGACGTTCGGCAGCCAAATATTTTCAAGAAGTGTGCAACTTCTCAACCAACAATCAACAATGTATTCAAGCAGAAGGAAGAACTAGATTTACGGGTTGCAACATTCTTTTACGTCAATGCTATCCTGTTTAATGTTGAAAAAAATGATGAATTCCTAATAATGTGTGCGGGTATTTCACGGTTTGGAAATGAATATAAGCCACTATCATTTTATGACATTAGGGAGAAATTCTTGAAGAAAAAAGTTCAGGCCACATATTCCATCATGGAGGAGCATAAAGAGTGACTTGGAAGAAATTTGGATGCACGATTATGACAGATGGATAAACTGACCAGAGGAAGAAGACTCTCCTCAATTTCGTGGTACATAGTCCTAAGGGAACATTCTTTTTAAAATCAATTGATGCTTATGGCTATTCAAAAACAGCTGATAAGATTTTTAAGATGATGGAGAATGTCGTTGATGAGGTTGGGATAGAAAATGTTGTCCAGATTGTGGCGGACAGTGCTGCTAACTATAAGTTGGCTGGAGAGATGCTGATGCAGAAGAGGCCTTACATTTAATGGACGCCTTGTGCGGCTCATTGCATTGATTTGATGTTGGAGGATTTTAAGAGCAACTTGCCAATTCATAAAGTGACCATTACTAAAGATAAAAAGATCACAAACTTCATGTATCTTTGGTCTGGTCTTGTAAATTTATTGCATTACTTTACGGAGGGAGGTGAACTGGTTAGACCTGGCATCACACGTTTTGCCAGATCTTATCTGTGCTTGGGATGTCTGAATGAGAATACGGGAGCACTTATTAGGATGTTCACTTCTAAGCAAATGAAGGGAAGCCAATTTACGAAGCTGCCTTTGGGAAAAGAGGTTGAAGATATAGTCTTAGATAAACAATTTTGGAAGAATTTAATCACTTGCATAAAATGTGCTTTTCCATTGCTTAAGTTTTGCGAATGGTGGATTCTTATGATAGTCCAACCATGGTGTACATATATGATTCATTGGATCAATGTAAAAAGCAGATTCAACAAGCCTTCAATAATGTTAAAAAGCGGTACTCTATTGATTTATTGCAAAATTGATAGTGTAGCATTAATTTTACCATAGTCCAACCTAAGATGTATGCTTGTTTGAAAAGTATGTTGAACTATGATATAGACAAAGTGGGAAAAGTGGATGAATAATTTGGGATTTTCAAGGCTAGAAAAGGTTTCTTTGGTGATGAAATAGCTCTGCGTGCTCTAAAAACTAAGACACCGGCTCAATAGTGGGAATCTTATGGTGATTCAACACCATTGTTACAATGGTTTGTTATGCGTGTCTTGAACTTGATATGTAGTTCTTCGGGTTGTGAGAGGAAATGGAGTGCATTCGAGATGATATGATTTCAAATTTTTAGTATATTTATTTCTCATAACTGTTATGTGATATGTACTTTAATTTAGTTTTTCTAAATTGTGTAGGTCCATACCAAGATAACAAACCGAATGTTGCAAAAGAAAATGAACGATCTTATGTATGTGATGGTAAATGGAAGATTAATCAAGAATAGGACGAAAGAAGAAAACGGTTTGTTGATATCGATGATGATGATTGGTTGTTAGTTTATGTTTAAGACTTTGAGTAGTTTTGTTGGTGGAATTGGCTGTTTTATTTTGATTAAGACTTGTGAACTTATGCAGTATATTAGTTTATAGTAATATCTACGTTGTTGTAGAACCTTACGATTTTACGAGTTACGAACTTGTTAACCCCATCCCAATTCTACATATTTTCTTCGGTAGAATCTTCCGATTCTACTTGCGATTTTACGGTTTACGATTTTGCTACCCCCTCCCGATCTTACGTAGAATCTCAATTTTGATTACCTTGAGTATACCTTTTATATGCTATTTTGCACTTGAGTTCAATTCAATACGCCTTTTTTATAATTGAAATTATTTGGAGTTAGCTATGTAGAGTTTTGTATTTTGAGTTTGAGTAAATAGTGAATTCATATTTGGAGTTAGCTATGTAGAGTTTTGTATTTTGAGTTTGAGTACATAGTGAATTCATATTGGCATGCAACTTGACTTGGCAGGGCATCCCTTTGGTCTATGTGCCACTTGAGGTAGTAATGTCTGAATTCTATGGTAAAAGTGAACGACTTCTAGGGAAAGTGTTTTCATTAGCAAACAATCTTTCCAATGGTGCTATTATATTTCTGGATGAGGTAATGAAACGATAAGCTTGGATGAGTTGTTTTGTGCCTCTTATTGATTTTGCATTTTGATTTCTCTGTGTTGTTTGTGATTTTCTTGAGATACAGATTGACTCTTTTGCTGCTGCTCGTGACAGTGAAATGCATGAAGCTACACGCAGGATGTTGTCAGTATTATTGCGACAGGTTAATGTTCTTGCTCACTTCTTTATGACACATTATTGCGACAGGTTGATGGACTAGATTTCAACTTTTATATTTTAGCATCACGAGTACTCATCAAGATTATTTTGTATTAGTTTCTGAGATGATTTGGTTTTTGATAGAGCTCATTAGTGCTGATCGATTGAGTAACTAACTCTATCTAGTGGGATAATCTTGATTGGTGTTCGTTTGGAAAATAACGATATATTTCTTTTACTGGATCCAAGTAAGCCGTGGACTTGCATTCTTACTGCAGTAATCAGCTTGACAACTGATAAGTATGTATAGTAAATCTGTTGGGCCCACCCTTCATGTTTATTCTAGAAAGAGACAAGAGACTCACGTGAAAAGTAATGGGCCAAAGCCAAATGCTGAATTGGAAGTGAAAGTTCAAGTGCTTCAATTGAATTTTCTCCATTTTTATTTTTTATTTTTGTTTTGTTGTTTGGATAGAGTAATTAACTTTCTCCATTATTAGAAATCATTGTTTAGATAGAGTAATTATTTAAAAGTTATGAATAAGTATAAAAAATATGATATTCTTTTATCCTAGTAAAAGATGTCACGGCCGCAGGCGACTTGTTTGTTTTTTCTTTGGTTTCTAGAATATTTTCTCGTTATAAGCACCTTTGCAACGCAACTATTTTCCGTTTAACCAAATTTCAGGGCTTTACACAATTCTTGTTATATAAATTCTTGTTATGTAAACTATATCAAACTGGCTGAAAGTTTAAATCTTTGTGGAATTTAACTGAAAAATGTAACATTTTGCAGATAGACGGTTTTGAGCAGGATAAGAAAGTCGTTGTCATTGCTGCCACAAATAGAAAGGAAGACCTTGATCCTGCATTAATTAGGTGAGCATGAGCTTAACACAAATTGCCGTATAGTTTGCGAAGTTTACACAATTGATCACGCAGGAATCTTATCCTAAGCATTTTTTCTTCTTGCAGTCGGTTTGATACTATGATTGCTTTTGGCTTACCTGATCATCATACTCGTCAGGAAATAGCATCCAAATATGCTAAGCACCTGTCCAAAGCCGAACTTGATGAACTTGCAAGAGTTACAGAAGAGTAAGTCAGACTAACTATTGAGTTTCCCACCAAAGTTATCGCTTACAGGTTGCTGAGTAGTTAAAGCAATAAGGTAGAAGATGAGGGAAGTATATGGACGTATTTACCTTCTCATCTTCTACCAACCAATCATGCTACCATTTACAGTCATATCTTTTAATTGTTTGCACTAATATTTTTTGTCATTCCTTTCCGGTTCATCGGTTTTTTTGTTTCAGTATGTCTGGAAGAGATATTAGAGATGTATGTCTGCAAGCAGAACGATCCTGGGCATCAAAGGTAAGATTTTAATATTATTATTTTTGAACAAAAATCAATTTCCAGTCTGTTATAAGCATTCTGGGGTATTATTTAGAAGCATTTATTCATGGTTGGACAGATTATTCGAGGACAAGTATCTAAAGATGGGGAAAAAGCAAACCTTCCTCCTTTGCAAGAATATATAGTGTGTACAACCGATCGACAGGAAGCGCTGCATAGTGCTGCTGCAAATAGGAAGCAACGAAGTACTTCCCGGCCTGCCAGGAGGGTATATAGTGACTGAAGACCAACGGTTGCTGCAGTCATCTGTTCCTATCTCTCTACATGTATATTTTCATATTTTTTGGACAAAACCATGCATGGGTTTAGAGTGTGAGACAAATAGATCAAATAACTCTCATTGCTGTGACTTGTTCCTATCTCTCTATGTATATTTTTCATATATTTTGCACAAAACCATCCATGGGTTTAGAGTGTGAGACAAATAGATAAAGGAACTCTCATTGCGGTGACTGCACTGAGCAATGACTATACTCAATTTTGGGCAATAACATGAAATTTCTGTTTTTTAAACCATGGGGATATTTTTTTAAATATTTAATTAAATAAAAAATAAGAAAAGTATCAAATTTTGGAGAAAAAGTAAATTAAAAAAAATCAAAAAATGCATTTCGGGCGGTTCAATCGGGGCCAATTGACGGCTCAAAGCGGTCGAACCGCGGTTCAATTTGGTCCAACCCGGTTCTGAACGGTTCAAATGGGGTTGAACCAATCGTTGGAGTGTCTGATTCCCGGCTTGGTTCTTACAACACTCTATTTTTGGGTAAACCCGGGTATCCACCGCACGGACAGTAGTGACTAATCCCTCGCTCATTGTAGGTGCCTCGAGGGGCAGGACAGCTTGCCCAGAGTTTTAACGCTGCTACGTACCCAAGGCGGGGATCGAACCCCCGAGTGTACGAAAGTGTATACACAATTTAATTTTAAAATAAGAAGAAACAAAGAAAAAATAAGGTTTATATTATGGATTTAATTTATATACACTGTCGGTATAAGAGATATTCTACAATGTCTACTAATCACTAAATGACACGTCATAAAAAATATTTGACTTTATCTCAACTTTCTTAAAAGTTACTCCTACCATATATTTTTATTAGTTGATAGTGTACAATTTTTTACATATAAATTAAACCTTACATTATAGTGTTTTTTTCTTTTGGACGAAGTCCATCTTTATTATCTTTCTATAGGAGGCAACTTTGCTTGACAGTTGGGACCAACGATGTGTAAGACACTAAGATGTATTTAAAGCCCGTTTGTTACTACTTATTTTGAAGAATAATCACCTTTAAAAAAACAATCTATTTTAGAAGCTTTCCATCTGTTTGTTACAGTTTTTCAAAAAAATGAGAATCTAAAAATAATTTAGGGCCCGTTTGTTACAGATTAAAAAATAAGTGATTTTGTTGTTAAATAATTTAGATATTAGTTTTTAGAGATTTAATGAGAATTTATTTTTTGTTTGTGTAACATAT
The DNA here is from genome assembly GCA_039519185.1 of Astragalus membranaceus. NCBI lineage: Eukaryota > Viridiplantae > Streptophyta > Magnoliopsida > Fabales > Fabaceae > Astragalus > Astragalus membranaceus. Next base: position 22,981,212 of record CM076851.1, on the reverse strand, counting down.
TGAAAACCACTTATTTTAAAAAAAAAAATCATTCTTAAAAAACTGATTTTTATGAGAAGCTAGTCAAAACAGCTTCTCATATGAAGCAGTTTTTAGATTATTTTCAGTTTTTCATTTTTTAAGAATTTGTAACAAATAGACAATATGTCGTCATAAGTGATTATTTTTTTAAAAAAATAAGCCGTAACAAAGGGGCTCTTAAAAACCGCTTCAAATGAGAATCTGTTTTGAGTTTCTTTTCTTAAAAATCATTTTTTTAAGAATGATTTTCTTAAAATATGTGCTTTTTCATTATGTTATACAAACACAAAACAACTTCTCATTTTTTTGGTCAACTTTGAATGGCTTTCATTAATGAAATGGGCTAAGCCCAACCGGTTACAAAGATTTAGTAAACAACAACACACTGACGTGCCAACCCGGCCCAAACTAAACGACACCATTACAACCCGTTCTAGAATACATATAATTAAAAAAAGTAAAACAGATCCAACAAATTTCACGAAAAAAGCAAAAACATAAACACGAGGAGAACACCAGAGCGACGAGGAACCCTAATTCGGCAAAGCTACCAACTCTTCACCCACCACCTTAATCACCATCAATGTTCGATGCATCCGCCATTAGCAGATCTTTGAGAGGTAGTGGAAGGTCAATTACCCAGTTTCGAGGCAAGGAATTAGACGAGGCGAGCTTCGCTACACAATCCGCTACTTTGTTACCTTCATGATTCGTCCAGAGAAGACCACACCAGGTAAATCCCTTCTTCACTTCTAAAATGTCATTAACAATAAGCTTGATCTCTCTTCTAACTTTGTCTCCTCTACATACATCAATCAACTCGAGACAATCGGATTCAAGAAGAATAGCTGGGATGCTGAGGCTTGAGGCGAAGATAATAGCTTCCCAAAGAGCAATAGCTTCTGCAACTAAAGGAGAGGCAGCAAAGAGCTTTGAGGTACATCCTGCAACCATAAACCCTAAGTTGTTTCTCGCAACAATTCCTGAAAAATCCTTACCTGAACCCAAATCAAATTGGGCATTAGAGTTAACTTTAATAATATTGTCACGAGAAGCTCTCCATTTAGGCATAGATTTCCTTGGACAATTTTGGATCCCCAAATTAGGGTTAGGGTTAGGATTAGGGCTTAGCATGTTTGAACAGTTAATCTTGATTGTCTGTAGCACCTTATTAGCACTACAAAAAAAATGCGTTTTTCCGGCAGAAAAAATCCGCCGAAAATGCACCGAATCCGCCGGAAAAGTGACGTTTTCGGCGGATTTTTTCCGCTGATAAAACGCTCGCAGGTAATGTTTTCCGGCGGAACTTCGGATTTTCCGCTGATAATTTCCGGCGGATTTTTTTAAAATAAAAAATAATTTTTTTTGGGAAAATCCGCCGGAAACGTGCATTACCGGCGGATTTTTTCCTCCGGTAATGGGCTTTCCGGCGGATTTCTTAAAAAAATAAAAAATAATTTTTTTTTGAAAAATCCGCCGGAAATGCACATTACCGGCGGATTTTTTTTTATTTTAAAAAATATATTTAATTTTGGCTTAAATATGTTTTAGGCCCCTGCAAAAAAATTTTTTTGTTAAAAGCCCTTGCAAAATGACATATTTTGTTATAAGCCCTTCTCAACATATCCAGCAATCATAGCATTCCATGTTAAGACTAACATTTTACTCATAGAAGGGCTTATAACAAAATATGTCATTTTGCAAGGGCTTTTAACAAAAAATTTTTTTTGCAGGGGCTTAAACCAAAACACCCTATATTTGCAGGGGCCTAAAACATATTTAAGCCTTTAATTTTTTAATTTTTTTTTTGAATTTTAAAATTTAATATGTAATTTAATAAGAAGTAAGAAAACTGAAAATGAAGTAGAATATGAGAAAAATGATATAGAACACAATGAGTAGGAATAAATGAATGAGAATGAAGAAGTAGGAATGAATAAGAAGGAAAGAGAGTATGAGAAGAAATAATATTGGAGAGAATAAAAATGAACAAGTAAGAAGGAATAAGAATGAAGGAGAGTATGAGAAGTAATAATATAAGAGAGAATAAGAATGAAGGAATAAGAATGAATGAGTGAGAATGAATGAGAAGGAAGAAGAAAGAGGAAATATAGAAGAGAGATATGTAGAGAAATTTATGGAGATTGGAGAGTATGAGAAAGAAGAAGAAAGATAAGATAGGGAAAGTGTAGAAAAGAATGAGAAGGAAATAAAGAGTGAAATGAGAGAATGAGAAGAGTGTAGGAGAAAGTTTTATTTATAGGCATTTTCGAACGGTTCCGGCGGATTTACCGGCGGTTTTTTCCGTCGGAAATGTGCTGAAAAAAATCCGCCGGAAATGCCAAATTTCCGCCGGAACCGTACCGGCAGAAAAAATCCGTCGGGAAAACGCGTTTTTCTTGTAGTACGTAGGGATAGGAGACCTATCTTCAAACACCTTGATATTACGAGCTTCCAAATGTACCACACCGCAATCATGGCAAAGCAGATCATATTTTCCTTTTCCTCTCCAGAACACCAAGAAGCCTCTAGTAAAGAGTCAAAACATTCCCCAAAGTGTTTAATATTATACTGATTAGGCACATGGCAGAATTGCAAGCCAAACCACATAGGTGTAGTCCAGGACATAGGAAGAAAAGATGTTCAATAGTTTCCTCATTCCTGTTGCAGATAGGACAAATAGGCACCATAGAGATTCTCCTTTTTACCAAGTTAACTCTATTTGCAATAGCATTATGCTTAAGCTTCCACATAAAATGCTTGACTCTACCAGACACCTTTTCCCTCCAAATCATCTTTGCCCTCCAAATCATCTTCCAAGATGCCTCAGAATGTAAGTAGGAAGAGGGGGGCACCCTAATAGGACCACCAGAACCTTCCTTGAGCACTTTGTAACCAGATTTCACACTATAGGTACCTTCTTTAGTAAGTGGCCAGTATAGCTTATCCTCAGTATCATAAATACCTATAGGAGTTTTGATGGCCTCAATAGCACTATCAGGATGAAGAAACTCCCTCAAAGCATTGATGTTCCAAGAATGAGAGGGCTGATCAATTAGATCCTACACTTTATTTATAGAACAACCCTGTTTTGTAACAGTAAGACCCCCTGAAGCCAGCCATCTATCCCCAGAAATACTAACGTTAGCTCCATTGCCAATATTCCACCTGCCTTGTTGCTTCAAAAGGTCTCTCCCATGTAGAAGACTTCTCCACACCCAAGAAATGCCAGTTTTAGGTTTCACAGTCCATAAATCATCCCTCCCATAGTAGATACCCCTCAAAATAGTAGCCCAGTATTCATTAGGATTTTGGATGCACCTCCAGGCCTGCTTTGAGAGGAGAGAGGAGTTGTGGACAGCAAAATCCTTAAACCCCATTCCACCTTTATTCTTGGCACCACACATAAATTCCCAACTCTTCCAATGGATACCTCTAGACCTAACCTTCAAACTCCACCAAAAATTTACCACAACAGAACAAAGAGACTGGCAAAAATTCTTAGGGAGCCTAACAATAGCCATCACATAAGATGGGATGGCCTGAATAACAGATTTAATCATAATCTCTTTACCTACTTGAGAAAGAATTTGTTCTTTCCAACCATCAAGTTTGGACAACACTCTCTCTTTAATCCATAATAAAGCATGAGATCTGGAGGAACCCAACTCAGCTGGGATCCCTAGATACTTGCCTGGGGAATCCCAAAGGGGAATTAGAAGAGCCCCAAAAATAGTTTGTTTGAGACTCACATATACACTTTTTCCACAAATAACTCCTGATTTCTGTAAGCTAATCTTTTGGCCAGAAACTGCAGTAAAGTCATTAAGAATAGAAACAATTTGATAGACTTCCTCTAGACTTGCCTTTCCAAATATGAGAGCATCATCTGCAAAAAAAAGGTGGGTTAGTGTAGGGGCTCTAGGAGCTAGTTTAAGACCTTGAATAAGACCCAGGGAATTAGCATTAGACAGGAGCCTAAATAGGACATCAAACACCAATATAAATAGATAAGGAGAAAGAGGATCTCCCTGTCTTAAGCCACATTTAGAAATAATGACTTTACTCCTTGACCCATTGACTTGATACATATATTTAACAGTAGTGACAAGAGACATAACCAAAGACACCCAACCAGGATAGAAACCAAAGGACAACAAGACTTTATTAAGGAAAGACCAATCAACCCGATCATAAGCCTTGTTCATATATAATTTGATGGCAAAACCATGACTAGCACCCACACTCCTTTTCTTTAAAAAATGGAAAGCCTCTTGAGCCACAACAAGATTATCTTGGATAAGTCTCCCACCAACAAAGGCACTTTGTTGGGGGGAGATCAATTTATTCAGAATAGGCTTAAGTCTTGAAACCATAATTTTAGGGATGATTTTGTAGATGAAGTTACAGCAACTGATAGGACGCAATTGACCAATCTCCTCAGGGTGAGGGATCTTAGGAGTTAAAGCTACCAAAGTGTCATTAATAGAATCACCAATGCTCCCAGACTTAAAGAACTCACATACAGCAGCAATCACATCCTCTTTAATAATATCCCAATTTTTCTGGAAGAATTCCCCATTTAAGCCATCGGGCCCAGGGGCTTTAAGGGCACCTAAGGAGAAAACATCCCTTTCAATCTTAGCACTGCAAACATTAGCCACAAGCTTTTGATTCATATCATCAGAAACAATATTGGGAATAACATGTAGACATTCAGAACCAGGAGAGCCATTAGCTTGAACATAGATATCTCTAAAGTAATCCTCAACAGCTGTCATAACATTAGAGTGACCCTCCACCCAAACTCCATCTTTATCCTTAAGTCTATACAACTTGTTCCTGCCCCTTCTCTGTACAGTTGTAGCATGAAAGAATTTTGAGTTTTTATCACCAAAGGTTAACTATTTCAATCTAGATCTTTGCCCCCAATACAATCCCTCCTGTCTCCACAGCCTGTCAATTTCTTGTCTAATCCAATTAATCTCTTCCTAGTTGGATCTAGAGTTCCCTTCATTTAATAACTTTTGTAGCCTGGTCTTCAACTTAGATATCTCCACTGCAGCATTCTTAAAAGTTGATTGATTCCAAGCTAGCAGAGTTTTCTTACAATTCTTAGATTTATCTTTAAAGATGGACCAACTACAATTAGATGAAACAGAAACCTTCCACCCCTCAGGACACCACTTTCCTATAGATCTTCCCAATAACTTTCATATCTGAAGAAATTAGCACTTCTAGTAGGAGGGTAGGGGAGCGGAACTACAGGAGAGTGGTCAGAGTTCACAATATGTAGAGCCACCCTAGTAGCATGGGGATATAGGAACCTCCAACCCGAGTTCACCAACACCCTATCAATTTTTTGGTAGGTCACCACTCCATCTCTTGGATTACTAGCCCAAGTAAATTTATTGCCTTTAAGATCTAGATCCATCAAACTAGCTGAATTGAGAAAATATCTTAAGAGAGAAAACCTGATAGGAGCCACACGTCTCAGGCCATCTTTTGCTGTAACAGAACACATTTCATTAAAGTCCCCAACACAACACCATGGACCATTCCTTCTAGGAATTAAGCCAAGTAATTTCCTCCAAAGAAGCCTTCTTCTATCAAAAGTAGGGCTCCCATAAACTAAGGTCATCTCAAACATATTGCCAGATTTCTTCTCCTTTACAGCAACATGCATAAAGTTGATACAGGATTCCAGTATTATTGTTCCAAAACAGACCTAATCCCCCTGATATGCCCATAGCAGGCACACAACACTTTATTGAATTTCAGTTTCCTTCTAACTATCTCAACTCTATCCTTCTGGGCTCTGCTGGTCTCCATCAGGAATATTTGGCCGGCTTATGAACCTTTAACAGGTCGTGAAGCTCTCTACTAGTCGTGGACGCCGCCAATCCACAACAGTTCCAACTAATAGTAGTCATTTGGACTTTGGGGGCATGCTTGGGCTCGCCTCCTCAGCCTTTTTAGGATAATAACCAATACAGAATTGTCCAAACATACCATCATCTCTCACTGTAGAGCAAGAACTCCCCAGCAAATCAACACTAGACACCATTTTTGGTTTTTTTGTTCCATCTAGAAGATCTTCCTGTTCATGAATGGTAGCATTATTATCTCCAATCTTCTTTTTAAGGCTCATACCAAATCCCATAGACAGAACCAGGGTATTCTCTACCTGAACATCCAGTTTCACTTAGGAAACCTCTTCATCTTCACTATCATCATCAGGAAATTCCACCACATAATCAACCTTACTCTACTCCTTTTGTTGATTTCTCCATACCCCTTGGAAGCTAGTATTACCATACCTAAAGACTTTCACAATAAGATTGTCTGCTTCTTTATTGCTCGTATGCCTCAACTCATTTTTCTAATTTGAACTCGAGACTAAGTCCAGAGAAGGAGGATCAGCAAAATGAGTAGTAACCAAAGGCTGTTGAATATCATTAAGGCCAACCCCTATATGAACTTTAGGGAGCTTAGAATTATCACAACCCACTCTCATATTAGGGCTATCCAATTGAACAAACATACATTCACTTTGAAACAAAGGTTTAGCAGTAGCACTTTGATGAATGTACGAAGGATTTTACCCTCAACAATAGGGTTTTCAATCTCCATAACCTCTCCAACTTTACTCGACAATTTCAACCTTTAGATTAGTGAGAGGAAGATTGTGGATCTCGATCCAAAAGGAGTTTTGTTGAAAGCATTTTCCTTACAAGAGATCTGCGGGTGCCATTGTTCCAAACATAAAAGATGATTCATAACAAACCAATGAGCTTTGTTCAAAACTTCTTTAGCTTCTGTTGGTGTGGGGAAACAAAATAGAAACATATTATGCCCTAACTCAGTAATGTGGACATTTGGGGAAGAGAACCAAGCTTTAGACAAAATCTCCTTTATTGCTTTAACATTGAACACTTTGATATCTTTTATCTTTCCAACTAACGCCTTTTCAACTAACTCATCATTCTGCAGGTTATCTTCTTCAAGGACATCAAGAAGGATCTCTGGGTTCTCCACAAAAGAAGAGTGAGAGATTGACGAGGCAGCCATCAAAACACAACTCAACTACCGGAACAGAGACTAAAAGCAAAGAAAAGGAGGACTAAGGCAACTAGGGCAGGAACAAGCAGAACGAGAAGGATACAAGACTGGTACCTTTGAAAGGGTAACCAAATAGAAACAAAGATAGGACTGATTTCAACAGGAGATTCAAAGATCAAGGACTATATGATGTAACAGTAACCTAGGAAACAACTCTTGTAACCCAGGTTAAATTGTGGGCACCACATATTTGTTATGCATGATGCGACACAACGACAAACTAGGTTAGAAACAACAAAGACATGAACGAAAGGACCCAACAGGTCAAAAGACGAGTCTAGTGTAGAAGAGGAAACGAGACGAACACACGCAATTAGGACACATACATAGATACAGAGATCTTAAAAGACTGACAAATTACAACACTAACAAGACCTAGCTTAACTGAGATTCTTTCAAGGAAAGAAACAAACATTTGAAGACGACGAAATGCTAATTCCTGGTCTAAACAAAGACAAACTAGCGAACTAGAACCACCTCACGGACCAAACCCTAGCGAACAAACCCTAGGGACTATTGAGGTTGTAAAATAAAGACTTAAATATGTTTTAGGCCTCTGCAAATATAGCGTGTTTTGGTTTAAGCGTTTGCAAAAAAATTTTTTAGTAAAAAGTCCCTGCAAAATCAACTTTTTTGAAATAGGCCATTCTGTTAGTCGAACGTTACAAAAAAACACAGTTGACTAACAGGAATTGTAACACCCCCTTTTCCTAACCTTTAGAAGTGGTGCTACACTTAAATAATAATCCCATTTCTATTTTCTTTTGAAAATGTATTGATTCAAAGTAGATATGAGTTCAAATTCTCAACTTATGTAAAAATAATTGTCTAAATGTTTGAGAAGATATAAAGGAAAATCATATCATACAACCTCATAATATATATATATATATATATATATATATATATATATATATATATATATATATATATATATATATATATGCATCATATATAGGTCACTGTCTATCAGGTCATAATCATGCCCTTAGGCTTACAAAGAGTTAACAACTAAATATCACATCTCACAAAAGTAGCCAAAAGGTAGTACGTCCTACGAGGTGATAGCTATCATAAATCAGACTAAGTCCTAAGCAGTCAGGTTACTATACCGAAATACCTGATGGTTACTGCCTCAAAATATAGAGTTATAAGAGAATACAATCCATCATAAATCCCACGAAACTCTTATACCCTAACCTCCAAAAAGTCATAAAAAAAACCCAACGTCCCATAAATACTAATGATAACCATTGGGGATATCCCCCGATGGTACCACCACTATTGGAACCATTAGACAGTTCCCACTCAGGTACAACAGGCACTGGGACTTCAACTTCAGGAACTACGACTTCGGGGACTACAGCATCGGGTACTACTACATTAGGAATCCCCACATCTGGTATCAATGCCTCTATCATTCTGTCCATGGGTAACTGAATCTCTAAGGTCATGTGAGAAGTAATCGAGGTCATGGGTACTCCCCTGATTCCATCTGTTGTCTGTACAATACTAGTATAGGTTAAAGTTTGAGCTACTACGTCGATTTCCCAGATGGGATTTCCCTCGTCCTCGAAGAACCTAATATGACGGTGGCCCGAGTGACCCAGTGGTTCTCCCGTCGCCATCTGAAATGTAAGGGGCGAAATACTCGTACACAAGTTACACATAATAGTATATAATCACATGCAATAATTTATTAAATAATATACAAGCAGAATTTGTTCAAATGACACACATCAAATTTAATCAAGACCAATGAAATCAATCACACACAATCACCAGATCCTGCAAAACATGAATAATATTCTAGTGAAATCAATTAGTCAAATAACTAGATATCACACTTATCCTCTAATTCATCAATAAGGTTAGTCTGCTAACTAGAAATAATATACTCAACCTACTCCATGGAGATTTATCTATCATCTTGAGCGTAAGGCCGTTTCAACTGCCATAACATGATTGTTTGCAATGAGAAGATATCTGATCCATACTCCAATCATTCTGGCCCGAGCGCTGCACCTTATTATAGATAGTCCTGCACAGTCAGGCTCACCGTGTCGGGTAATACGATTTCCTCCAGCCAGAGATCGATGGTACAACTGACTATTGGTAGGAGTTCGAAACACAAGTGCCCCCAGAAGGTTTGTAGTCGACCCAACCGAATCTATCCTCAGTCTTATATACTTGATAGTACTATAAGAAACATCATGTATTAGCTCTTTAGTAAAATCATCAATCCTACTCATCTAATCCATAATCAACTTGATAATCAGTTCCCAAAATCCATAAAACAACTTATCAGATTCCACCTTAGCTTACTAATATCCTCCTAAGTTATGTGCAATAAGTAAAATAGACATCCAATATTTCACTTAAATCTAAAGAGGTACTTATTTTGCCAATCCCAGAAATAAACTCTTGTAAACAAGATCACCAAGCACACAAATCACCTAAGAATAACTAGATAATATATATATATATATATATATATATATATATATATATACAAGCAACACAAAAATTGTGCCCATCAACTTATTATTAGTATTTCCCCTTACCTTGAAATTGTTCCGAAATATCTTGTTGGACACTTTCTTCAATTTCCTCAATACCTGTTACTCATTAAAAACAACTATGTCTTAATATACTATACTCATAAAAAAATATATTACTAAAACTCTACTTAATATTTGTGGGTTTTTCAAAATGCAAGGAAATATTTGTTCTTAAAGGAAAACCCCTTTGATAGGCATATTTTCTATTTTATAGATTTTAAGTGCATTTGACAAAATATAATAAACCAGAGTAAGGAATTTTTTTTTTGAACTAGTGTCTAAGCATATACAAATATTTAATCTAGTTCATCATCTAATTAATCAAGTTTTTGAATAAGTATTCTATCCCATTTTAAAGCTAATGTCATAATTAAGTACTCTACCTAAACTATATTCTAACATAGAAGTAAGGATATAATAAAATAAAACACATAATTTTAAGAGAAAGAAAAAAAATAACTAAGGGTAAGATATCTATATTAGTTAGTGTGTGAAGTATGAGAGGAAGTGAAAAAATTAAATGTTTGAAAATTGTCTGCAGTACCTAAAAGTGTCAAATGTGGTTCTTGTTTTTGAAAAAAAAAATGTAATAATAAAAACAATAAACAAGAAGCAAAAGTAAGGAAAGGGAGAGAGAATAGAGAAAGATTTGGAACCTGATTCTTCAGCTTTTGAAAGTGTGAGATGAAAGTGGAGAGTGAGACTCTCTATTTATAGGAGTAAAAGTAGGTTTGTCGGTGAAACAAAACTTACACATACCGGTATTTTTCTTTATTCACCACTCTCTCAATTTTATATCTATTTATTTTGTTTTTCGGTAATAATAAAAGACATATTTTTAGGTAAAAAAAATTCTGCAGATACTATTTTGATCTTTATATTTTATAGAACTCAAATATTTAAATTTCAAAATTTTCTAATAAGTTTGGACTTTTTAGTGCAGTACAAATTTACACTGACAAATACTTTTTAGCTATAATTTGATAGAGTTTTAAGCTCAATTTTTTTTGATAAATCACTATAATATTTCTCTTTGGTCCTACAAAATTATTTTTCCTAAAACCACTCTCTAGATACGAAACTAATTATTATTTCATATAAGATAAATACATTGTTATAATACATACAAATGAAGTCAAAATTTAGGGTGTTACAGAAATCCTATGCGGCTTTTATATTTATTTCTATTTTTTTTAAAATCCTAATTATTTGGCATCCACATCATCATCTTTCTCAACTTCATCTCTCTCAATCTCCCCTCAAAACCAGCCCCCTCCGTTCCCCATCTCCATGACCAACCACCCCAAACTCCGGCGACCCTTCGCCGGCAACCACCGCACCACCAACCATCGCCGGAAAACAAACAGATCTAGTTTTCTCTAGGGTTCACCCCTCTCTTTCTGTTTTCACGAAAGCAATCAATAATCCCGAACCCATATTTTTTCACTCCTCTAAACTTTCCTCCTCTTCCCATCCCTTTTTCCAATCAAAACCAAAACCTCAATTCCATCAAAAACAAAAACCCCATACCCCTTGACAAAAGCTTGATTAATTTTGTTGAGCAATCTCATTTTGGAGTTCACGTTTTTTCATGTTATTTTTGTATTTCATAAGCACAATCACCATGTTTGGTGATGAGTGGCGAAGAAAAGAACGAAAGAGTGAAAGAGAATAGACAAAAGAAGAAGACCCATGTTTGAAAGAGAGAGAAAGATAGAGGGATTTGGAAGGGGTTTATGGTGGTGTGGTGGTTGTGGTGTCGGTGAGAGAGAGAGAGAGAGAGAGAGAGAGAGAGAGAGAGAGAGAGAGAGAATAGAGTGGTTGTGGTGGTGGTGGTGGTTGTGGTGTGGGTGAGAGAGAGAGAGAGAGAGAGAGAGAGAAGAGAGTGGTTGTGGTGTGGGTGAGAGAGAGAAGAGAGTGGTTGTTGTAACATCCTCAAAATAATTAATCAAGTTATTTGGATGTTAACCCAATTGAATTAATTTAGTACTTAATTGGTAAAATTATTGAGTGCTAAAGTTAATTATTGGTTGTCTCAGGATCGCTAACCGGTTAATACGGGTCAATGACGATTTAGAAATGAAATTAGAGATTAAGGGCAATGTGGTCATTTGACCACATTACCACTTAATATATATAAAGAAAGAAAAAGAAGAAAGAAAGGAAACGAAGAAGAGAAAGGAAACAGAGGAGAAAAGAAGAGAAGAGGAGAAAAGAATAGAAGAAGGAGGAAGAAGAAGAAGGTCATCACCCATCATCCTAATAGTTCATCATCAACATCATCTCCCCTCCATTTTTGCTCTCCATGGACTAGGTAATCTCTCACCCCATTTTCCCCCATTTTTAATGAATTCGAATTTTAGGGTTTAAGTGAGGGATTAGTCGAAATCATGGATTGGGGAACGATATTGATGATTGAAACATTCTTAGGAACGAAGCCAAGGAAGATTGAACGCGATTTGAAGCTCGAATCGAGGTTGGAAGCGGATTGGTGATTATAGGGTTCCGTTTTGGGATTTTGAAGTCTCGGTGATTTCGGCTCGGTATCGACTCTCGCGTCAAGGGTGAGTTTTACTCAAGTTTAGGATTGTCCCGTTTTGAAATGAATTTTTTGTGATTTGGCTTCGAGAGATTTTGAGTCAAAAACCGTTATTTCGAAATATATCGTATTTCGATAAAATTCGTTTATGTTGAGTTTTTGATTGATTTGATTGATTGTGTGATATTGATAGAATCTATTATTCTGGTTGTTTGGACTGCTTTCAATCGGAACAAGAATCGGAATTGAGCGGGATAGCGGATTTCGCAAGAAACCGCAAAATCTGCATTTCACAGCAGACCGTCGCGTCGCGACCCGCCCCGTCGCGTCGCGACCCTTCCTGAAATTTTAACAGTTTTCGTTTCTGTCATTTTTCACGTCGCGACGGAATCCGTTCGCGTCGCGACGCTTTGCAGTTTTTCAGCAACAGTCACTGATTTTGTTTTCGCGATAACTTTTGATCCGGGAACCCAATTGAGGTGTTCTCAGGTGCGTTTGAAAGCTTATAAAAAGGCCTAATCAAATGAATGATTTAAATTGTATAATGAGTTTTTTTCTTGGTGATAATCATGTTGAAAAACCGTAAAATAGTGTGCATGAGCGAACACGTAATACGTTGTTACATGTAACTAACTGTTCAACTAACGGTCAAGTGTAGATGAACTAAAAATGTTCATTTAGTGTAGATATATATAATATATCGAGTTGGGTGACGACCCATGTTAACATACTAGGCGGGGCAGTCATGATCCCTTACCCTAGGCCCTATACCATTAGGGAAAGTACTATTGGTAAGGGGGTTCACCGGGATTACCATGTCTGGGGTCGGTGTTGTGTTAAAAAGTTATATAATACGGATCACCGGGATTACCATGTCTGGGGTCGGTGCCGTGTTAAAGTTATATAGTGCGATTCACCGGGATTACCATGTCTGGGGTCGGTGTCGTGTTGAATTGAAAATGCATGTGGTTTATAAATTAAACTACGAGATAAAAAGGTTTCATAATTGAACCGAGAGTGTAGATAGGGGTCTCGGTAGAACTCACTGAGATTGTATCTCACTATTTAAATGTTGTTGTTTTACAGAGAAACAGGGACAGCGGAAATCCAAGAGGCACGAGTAGGTTGAGCTCGGGCGACTGCTGATGACTTAGCTTTTATGCTTAAGTTTATATTTCCTTTTGTTGTCTATGTATTACGACTCTATGTCTTAGTGTTATGACTTTATTCCGCTTTCTTGTATGATATTGAGCACTATAGTTTGCTGAAGGTTAAGGTCAGAGAACCTTTTTGGGTCTTATTTGTATTTAAGACTGTTTTGTTGTTCTTCAGCGAGAACTATATTGTAGTGTTCAGTATCTATGCAGGAACTTTATATCTCTGATGTTTTAGGGATGGTGCACTTGGGTATTTTTACTCGATAAAAACCGGGGTGTTACAGTTGTGGTGGTGGTGGTGTGGTGGTTGTGTGGGTGAGAGAGGGTGAGAAGAGAGTGGAGAAGAAGGGGAATAATTGAAAATAATGAAAAATAAAAAATAATGAATTGGCATGCCAAATAAGCATTTAAAATAAATAAAAATGAATATTAAATGACACATAAGTATTCCGTCAGCCAAGTCAGCATTTTTTTAACAGACCACTACGAGGAGGGCCTAAATCAAAAAGTTGTAATTTGCAAGGAGTTTTTTAAAAAAAAAATTGCAGGGTGTTAAACCAAAACACGCTATATTTGTAGGGGCCTCAAACATATTTAAGCCTAAAATAAATTATTTTATCATTTTCTTAAAAATCTCTAAAAAATCTAAAAACTAATCTCTATGGGCCCATTTGTTACGGATTAAAAAATAAACGAGTTTTAAAAAGCTGTAACAAAAAGTTGAAACAAACGGACTCTAGATTATTTAACAACAAAATCACTCCTTTTTTAATCCGGAACAAACCGCACTTAGATTCACTCTTTCACTTATATTGTGAATAGAATCTTATTACTTATATTTAATTATTGTATCATTCATTGAGTAAAAAAAATTATTGTATCTTTCACTTTTTTTTGGTATACTGCATCATTCACTATTGATATTGAATTTCATTTTTCAATATTCTTTTAAATGACATATTTTCTCCAATTGCACTTTTAGTCCTTTATCTTTGACCAAAGTTTCATTTTGATCATTTATCATTTTTTTTCTCACGTTTTGGTCATTTAAATTTCATTTTTGTGTCAGTTTGGTCATTTATCTTCTTTTTTCTCATTTTGGTCTTTTATCTTTCATATCTGTTTCTTTTGGTCATTTTAAACAAAAACGCACAAAAAATGAAGAACACTATGAAGCACACCGAGGTCCTTCAATTTCTTGTTTCTTGAATAACTCATGCAATATGCGACCAAATTGAATGAAATTGGACTCTAACTTGAATAAAATTTTGCAAGGAATTCAATGGAACCAAAATTAAGCTCAGAAAAGTTCTTATGCGCAAAATCACTTCGGGAACTGAAATCTTGAATTTGAAGTTCAAAAAAACTTCAATCTAAACAATGGTGATTTTGCTATAGAGCACCAAATTGAACGATTCTTGAGCTTAAAATGCTTGAAATCCAACAAGGAATAAGAATATGGCAAGCATTTTGTTTAGAAAAGCGCTAAAATGCAATACCGTGAAAAATCAATTCGCATCTCTAAAACAAATTTTGGCTCTTATTTGCTCATTTCTCAATCAATTTACATCAAACCAATTGTGTTCGACTCATATTGAGTGTAGAAATTGAACTATAGGAAAAGGGTTCAACGAAAACGAAGCAAATTCAAGAACGACTTGAAAAACAGAAATGCAAATAAAAGTTTCTGTTTTTCACATCGTTCTCGAATTTGCATTGCTTTTGTTGAAACCTTTTGCTATGGTTCAATTTTTTGCACTCAATACGATTTGAGCGCAGTTGGTTTGACGCAAATTGGTTGAGAAATGAGAAAATAAGAGTCAAAACACGTTTTATAGTTGCAAATTGCTTTTTGACAGTGTTTGCATTTTATGTGCTTTTCTAAAAAAAATACTTGCCATATTCTGTTTCCTTGGTGAATTTCGAGCATTTTAGGCTTAAGAATCGTTCGATTTGATACTATATAGCAAAATCACCATTGTTGAGATTGAAGGTTTTTTGAACTTCAAATTCAAGATTATGATTCTAGAAGTGATTGTGTGCATAAGCACTTTTATAAGCTTAATTTTGGGTCCATTGAGTTTCTTGCGAAATTTTATTCAACTTAGAGTCCAGTTTTATTCAATTTGATCGCGTATTGCATGAGTTATTCAAGAAACAAGAAATCGAAGGGACCTTGGTGTGCTTGAAGACATTCATAGTGTTCTTCATTTTTTTTTTGTTTAAAAGGACAACACAAACAAATATGAAAAATAATGGACCAAAGTGAGGAAAAAAAGATAAATGACCAAACTGACACAAAAATAAAAGATAAAGGACCAAAACGAGAAAAAACAAGATAAAAAACCAAAATAAAACTTTGGTTAAAGATAAATGAGCAAAAGTGTTATTTAGCACCAAGTGAGTGTGGCACAAGTGGTAATGTAACACCCCGATAATTTCTAACTTGTAGAAATCACCGAAATGCACTACTAGCATATATCAGAGTACTTCCTGTTTCAAATACTGAACACGAACTAAAACCTCGATGCTAAAACCATCAAGTACGCTTGCATAACTTAACATAAAATACATAAATTGATCCTTGCACCACTCATAACTAGTGTTCAGTACCAAAATAGAAAGTATGCGGAAGCGATTCACAACTTTTACAAACAAAGTCATACGAATCGAACATACTAAGATAATCAAAAGGAAATACAAGACATGACGAAAATAAGATATCAGCATCTCCTCCAAGCAGTCCCATACCAATGCTCCGGTGCCTTCAACCTTTCCCTACTTCACTGAAAAACAACAACACATGATAGGGTGGGACAACTTGTCTCCGTGAGTTCTATCGAGACCCCTTACTAACTCTCGCGGTTCATTATGCTTGATTCATTACTCATAGTCCCGATAGCCGACTATGTGGATAATTCTAACGTTGTCCTCATAACTCTTAAGCCGGCTACGAGAGGCAACACTAACACATGATTTTTAGCATGTCACCGGTCATTTGGCAAAATAAACTCCCGGTGAACCTGTTGCACCCCGAAAAATCCCCTGCTCGGGTTTCTCAATGTACAACGTGGAAAATTTTTGGAGCCGCCACCAATATTTTAATTTTAAGACCAAAACATTGAAAAAAGGTCTTTTGGACAAGGCGGATGGTCTTTGAAAACTAGAGATATAGGTTCGGGGGTCGATTACGTGCGAGGAAGGTGTTAGCACCGCGCACGTCCTTTCTACCGAAAGGGAACCTCTAATTAAATGTGTGGTTTTAACGTTTGATTTGAAAAATACCTAGATTTGCCTATTTATTTCTTATTTGGAGATGAATGGGAAAACTTTAATGAAAATTTATTTTTGGTGAGAAGGGGGGAAAAAAAGGGTTTTTAGAAAAAGTGCTTGACGGGTCATGGCCCGCTCCTACGTATCTCCCGGTGCGATGGAGAATTCAAAGCTACGGTTCTTCTTTTCCTTATGAAGCTCTAATTCCTTCACACTGACTTGCAACAACAAAGAGAATCTCTGATCTGAATATTGATTCCCCTGGCACTGATAAGGCGTCACCTCTGACTTAAAGAAACCTAGAATTTGCTCATACTCTTCTAAAGTTGGTGAGAGCTGGAAATCCTTGAAGATGAAACAGCGAATATCCGGATCATAGAACTGACTGAGGGCTTTCACAACATTTTCTTGGAGATTCAACTGCAGCAACCGAAGAATATTCCCATAAGCCTTTTCAAATAACCCACACTCATCCAGTCCCATTAGAGAGGCGCACTCTATCAAACTGGGCACATCTGCTTTCTTTACTACTGGAAATCTCGAATTTAGCGTACCATCGCTTCTTGATCCCATGTTGTCTTTGTTTTTCACACCTACGACAAGATCCCAAATTACTCCACGATTACCGGCAAACAAATTAGATGCATGAGGAATGCTGCATGAATTTTTTCAGAATTTTGCTTATGTAATGCATGATGTTATGATGCAAAGTGCGGATGATGAGGATGCTTGTTATAAAGACAGATATTTACAGGTGGGGGTTTTGAAAATTTAGGGCAGTATACCCTATATGCCACCTCATATAGGTATTCATGAAAGAGAAGGAAAAACATATTCTTTTTGATTTTGTTGTTTTTTTTTTTTTCGAAAAAAAAAACGTTGGCGGAAAAGAACTGACTAGATGTAATAATGCAACACACAATTTTGGAAAAGCCCTTGTGACCTAAAAAGAGGTGAGACCTATGATCTAGGGCAATTTAAAGGGTAATCCTCCCATGTAGCTCTATTTACTCCCTCACAAGGCCACCAGAGCTACAGTCCCTTTCACAAAATTCCCCACAAATGCAGCAGACTGCTAGGTGTGAGGCATCATGAAAGAGCACAACTCTGGTTGAAACTTTCGCAAGTAGCCAAACGGACAAAGGTCCTGATGGGCCCTCACTACTCGAATCCACTCTCCTAAGTTTTTGCAGACCTGGGTTATGGTCCCACTCAAAACACATAGTCACAGGGTATAAGTGTAGTGTGTGTCAAGGGCATTTTCCCTAGCACTACCCCCACCTGAAATAAAAAACCAGAGCAGTCCAGACAAAAGCAAGCAATAACAAGTCATCTACCCTAGGGTTCCATACATAGAATATCCACAAACAAGGATATTGCTTACCTTAGGAAGAGGAGCCAAGAAGAGGGGATCATGGGGATTGGAAGAATGCATGGGCATAAATGATAAAAGAAAGGGAATAAGAGATGAGACGGGGAACAACATAGAAGAACACAAATGCATACGCCTACAATCAATGATAAGAAAGAAAGGCAAACAAGGTTTTAATCAGATCAACAATACATTAAACCACACATTTAAATTAGTTAGGCTTGACCCTCGTCTTTTAAAAAGTCCCCAGCGGAGTCGCCAGCTGTTGCACCCCGAAAAATCCCCTGCTCGGGTTTCTCAATGTACAACGTGGAAAATTTTTGGAGCCGCCACCAATATTTTAATTTTAAGACCAAAACATTGAAAAAAGGTCTTTTGGACAAGGCGGATGGTCTTTGAAAACTAGAGATATAGGTTCGGGGGTCGATTACGTGCGAGGAAGGTGTTAGCACCGTGCACGTCCTTTCTACCGAAAGGGAACCTCTAATTAAATGTGTGGTTTTAACGTTTGATTTGAAAAATACCTAGATTTGCCTATTTATTTCTTATTTGGAGATGAATGGGAAAACTTTAATGAAAATTTTATTTTTGGTGAGAAGGGGAAAAAAAAGGGTTTTTAGAAAAAGTGCTTGACGGGTCATGGCCCGCTCCTACGTATCTCCCGGTGCAATGGAGAATTCAAAGCTACGTAGTTCTTGGTTGTCTTTTTGAAAAGTTTTTGTTTTTTATCTTTTTTTTGGTGAGTTTTTGAAATAGGACGAGCATTAGTGTATGATTAAACTAGCAGAGGCTATGATGAATCACTACTAAATGCTCAAAAAAGAGAGTTGTACCGTTAGTCAAACGAACAAAGGTTCTGATGGACTATTTGATAACAACTCGTTTTTATTATCTTTTTTGAAAGTGATTTTCGAAAGAGATTGATTCGCACGATGATCAAACTAACAAAGGTTATGATGGATCATCGCTTATTATTCTTATGAGAAAAAGACATTGCCACTAATAGCTAAACGAACAAAGGTTCTGATGAGCTACTAGCAACAATGGGTTTGAAAATGGTTCTTGTTTATTTTATGAAAATGATTTGTTTCTGGTTGCGAAAAGGATTTTTATTCGTTGCGCTTGACGAGAACGTGACTCGCTCCTACGTATCCCAAATGGGAATCAAAGCGACGTAGTTCTAAGGAAATTGTTTTTGAAAGGGTTTGAAAGATTTTTGGAAAAAGGGTGAAGGCACCATCAATGATTGATTAAAAAAATTCAAGCACATTCACTAATCACGAAATCATGCATATGTTGAACATCTAATCAAGACTAAACATGCCAATATAATCAAAAGACCCACTTATCAGGGATGCAAGGTAAAGTTCTCAAAGCAAGTGTGTGCGTAGGAGGGAGTGTATTTACCCTAACGACTCTATGCTACAACAGGTATGTAGACTTACGTCTTCATTAGGAGGTCATACACATGGATGGGATGGCATATTGAATTGAGACATTTAAAATGCATAAAAAACAAGCAAGCAATTGATCATAGACATAGAATGATTTTAATTAAACTAAGGAACATATGAGCAACGATTTCTCAAAGAGGGGGCAATTTTGGCACGGATCACGATAATTAAATATTAACAAATGTAAAGACCGAAATACCTCTAATGAAGGCAGGTATTACAACTTTGAAGAACGCAACCCCAACTAACTCTTGCAGAAGATCAGCTCAGACGGACCAGCGGAACGAATAGAGCAAAAAATAAAGCGTAGAAGAGTTTCTTTTTTTCTAAAGAGGGATTTCGCAACAGATGAGTTTCTGGAAGTGAGATTTGCGAAAGTTGTCTTCTCTGATCTCGTGAAAGAATGTCTGTGGAAGAGTGATTTGAGGCTGCCTATTTATAGGCTTAGGAAAGCGTAGAAATTTGGAAAAATATTTATTGCAAAGATGAATCGATTGTTTGATGAAGTGTAACAAGTGTATAATCGATTCCTTGCCTTTGGAAAATCACATGAATCGATTCCCAGCTTTAGTTAAATGAGAGAGGAATCGATTCTTGGCTCTTTGGAAAACATGGGAATCGATTCTTTGCTCTTTGAAAACAAGTGGGAATCGATTTTCAGGACATCTATCATAGGTGAAAATCGATTCTTCACTTAGTTGAAACAATTAGGAATCGATTTTCAGGACATCTATCATAGATGAAAATCGATTCTTCACTTAGTTGAAACAATTAGGAATCGATTTTCAGGACATCTATCATAGATGAAAATCGATTCTTCACTTAGTTGAAACAATTAGGAATCGATTCATGGCCTATGGGATGGCTTGAAAATCGATTTCATGGCCTATGAGATGGCTTGAAAATCGATTTCATGGCCTTTAGAATATACTATAAATCGATTCTTAGCCTTTGGTATACAATAGAAATTGAATCTTGCTTTCCACAAAATTGTTTTTTAGGTTTTTGCCATGCATGCATAAAATGTTTTCCAAAGCTTGCCATGCATGCATAACATATTTTCAAAACCCTAATTTCCCAAAAAGTGTATTCTAACCCTAAAAATGATTTCAAAAACTTTGGAATGGGTTCTAGGACCCAAAATGCAATGCATAATTTATTATATATTTTTTTGTGTGGAAAATTAAGGTTTGGACCTAAGCCGGACAAAATTGGGGTATGACAGAACCCAATCCACTAATCACTAGTGGGCAAACCTCATGGGGCCTAGGTTCACACTAAACTGAAATAGGGTCGTCACCCTAGACTGAACTGATGTATATATTTTAATATGCCTGAACATGAACATAACATGATGCTAACTTGACATAAACATAACTTAGTCTTATTCTTAACCTTAGGGCCTTTAGTCCGTCTTATCTTATCATAATGTGATCTCTCCCGAGATTACTAAAGTTGTTAACTTAACTCGTAATTATTTACCATTCAGTCCAAACATAATTACATCCACCACACTCAGCACAATCATAGCATGAACCATTAACTTCATATCATGGACTTACCTCGATCATAATCATTATCGTAACCTTAACATGATTTAGAACATTCAACTAACATCAATCATAACTAAATTCATAGTAATATTATCCAGCCAACAATCCACATATCCATCAACATAACAATCGTAATAATCAAACACAATCTCAATTAAGCAATCACATAACTTGACGGCTAAAACGTATTTTCGCAAAGCGGCTTGACGCCGGTTTTCACAATCGAAAGACCAAACCAGACGATATCGGAATTTAGCGAACGACCTCTCTACGAAAAGCTTATGAAGTCTAGTCTCTGGCTGTATTTTTATAATTTCAGAATGATGAGTCAAATAGTACAGTTTTCACAAACAAGGCAGTAGGTCCAGAAAATGGGACAGTGACAGTGTCCTGAGTTGGAACTCTCCTAAAGTGGTCAAAACTAATCCAAATGACCTGAAACTTGTGCCTAAACAGTAGAAAATCTTGACTAGTTTCCCAATAAACAGAAATTATGCAAAAAGGAGTTTATTTGAAAGTGCTATGCTCAAAATATCGAACCTATGTCAGGACTATCACCAGAATTCTAACCTAACTTGTACTGCTCATATCTTGAGCCACACAAGTCCACTTGCAACCAAACCAAAGCCAAAATGTCAAGCATCGAGTCTAGTTTCAATAATGGCAGGTTATAAAATTTTTGGATACCTAGATCATCCCCAGATACCCAGAAACCGAACATATCCCTAGATTGTCTCCAGAATTCTACCCTAACTTGTGATGCCCACAACAGGAGCTATACTACTCCAAATGAGACCAAACAAAAGCCAAAATGACAAGCATTCAATCTAGTTTCGAAAAAGGTAAGTCACATAATTTTTGAACCGGTAAAACAGTCTCAGTTACAAGAAAACCGAACCTATCCAGAATGTCTCCACATAGTGAAATTATCAATACAATAAGCATCCAATTTCAGTCATCAAAACACATATTCATCAAGGAAAAACAACACATATATTAACATCAATTTCCCTAGTGAGTATAGAACTCACCTTTTGGTGATGACAATTTCACCCGACGCCGAAATTTCTCGAATATGAACGAACGGTGACTCACGAACTCTCCCGAATCTGCTCCAAATAACCCAAAACTGAAACTCAGCTTCCCAATAGCTTATACTCTAAACCCAGTCACTGAGATGCTCCCTAGGTTGTTCCAATGTGTGATATGTGCACTGAAATCTGTCTTATGGCTCTCTAAGTTAACATGAAATGGTCAGATTTTCTGGTTTTGATCAATGGAGCTTGGGTGGTCATCAATGGTGGTTTATGGTGGAGGAGGGTGATGATTTCGAAATGGTTATCAATAGAAAGAGGAAGATGAGCTGATCACTTTGGTATGGATGGATGGTCCATGCATTAAACTTTGAGGAAACTCTCCTCTTCTCTTCTTCCCTCTCCCTCTCGCGCCCCACCCTCCCTTTCTCTCTTCAGTTTTCTGTTTCTCAACTTTTGTAAAATGAATGGAATGGCTGGGTGTTGGCAGCTGGGGAGGTTTAAGTGACAAGGTAAAAAGACATCCCTACCCCTTACCTAATCCTTCTATTCTCTATGACTCCTATTATTCTAACTAAAAGCAATGACTTATAAATCACACACAATTTTCATAATTAATCACTCAAACAATTCAATTTCAAATCATTTTATTTTCAACAAACTTAATTAATCACCCAATATAATTTCATGCCAATTTAATTAAAATAGCAAAAATAGGGGATGTTACAGGTAAGTTGCTTGGGCCCCTTAAGAATTTGGTCAGGGGTTCGATCCCTGCCCGGTGTGTATGGAGAGACATCGCTTGGGAGAGGTCAGCCCTTAAATGAACTCCAGTACCTCGAGGGATTAGTCTCCACAGTCGCCGTGGAGGATACCCGGGTTTACCCAAAAAGTGTTATTTAGCCTATTTTTTTATTTTCTCAACTCTTGAACAACTCCCCTTTCTTCCTTACAAAATTTTGTGCCTCCTCTGTTTGCCAAAAAAAAAACTAATAAAAATGATGACTAAGGTTCACACGTGACATAGTTTTATAGTGTGTTTGGTAGCCATGAAAACTAAGAGAAAAGAAAGGAAAGAAAAAGGAATATACCATTTTCATTTGTTTGGTTGCCTTATAAAATAGGAAGGAAAAGAAAGTTTTAGTGGGGGGTCCCTTTTTGAGAAGAAAAGTAAGGAAAAATACAATTTTTTTATGTAATTGACATATTTAACTTTGCACTAAAATTTTACTTTTTTATTCAAGGTTAGTTTTGTCATTTTATACACATACACTTTTCTTTCCTCTTATTTTTTCTCCGATCAAACAAGGGAAGAGAAACATCTCATTTTGTACTCTTTTTTTCCTTTCCCTTACATTTCTTTCCTCTCACTTTCTCTTTTGAACCAAACATAGGTTAAATGTCAATTATTTTTTTTGCTAGAAAATATTTCATTTATTCAAATTAATAAAATAAATCGAAAATAACATAAATTTAATATCGTTAAAATAAAAAAGGATTGAATATTGCTTCGGTGAGACACTACATCACTCTCTTTTTCAATGCAGTCGGGCAAGAAACTTTGGCTAAGTTGCTTCGGTGAGAGCTTCAACTCCCCAACGACCAATTTTAATTCGTTGGAGTGGCTACATGACTCGGTTAAACAACATGGGATTTTTGTGTGTAGTGCTGCTTTGGAAATGTTGGTCTGCTAGGAACAAGCTAGTTGTTGAGGGAGAATTTATTCTTGATTATGTGGTTTTGTCGCAAGCATGGGCTATGCATCATGACATCTTGAGGGCCTACTCAGAAGAGAAGATGAGTAATAGTTCTGGCCAACTTGTTTCATGGACCTATCCAAATATGGGATGGGTGGCTCTAAATGTAGATGGGAGTGCACTCACTAATCTAAGTCAAGCAAGATATGGAGGACTGATTAGAGATCATACAGGAAAATTCCTTTGTGGTTTTTATGGCTCTAAGGGGATTTCCAACATTATGCGTGCAGAATGAATCGCTCTTCTCCATGGTCTTTCTCTTTGTTGGGACATGGGTAATAGAAATATAATTTGTTATACGGATTCTCTCAATACCCCGAGGCTGTTTGAAACTGCTAATCCCACTTATCATAAATATGGGAATGACATAGCTGAGATTGAGAGTTTGTTGCAAAGACACTGGACAGTGAAGATTCCACATGTTGTTAGAGTGGATGTTCCACTTACCATGCTGCACAATCTTAATGCTGATGCGTTCGATATTGTTTTCGTGACCGTGAGGCCTTAGCCTCTTTTTTTTTTCTTTTTTCTATCGTAACAAAAAAAGGATTAAATATTACAAAAAAGTGACTAATAAAAATGATGACTAAGGTTCACACGTGACATAGTTTTAGACTTTAGTGGTAGAGTCTTTGGAATGATAATTATTGATTCATTAATGGGTATTAATTAGGGGTGTTCAAAACCAAACCAACCCAATAGAAAACCGCAAATAGAACCAACCCAAACAAAAAACCGCAAATAGAACCAACCCAAACAGAAAACCGCAAAAAATCGCAAACCGCAAATTCTATTCAGTTTTTTTTTCAACCAACCGCGCGGTTTGGTTCAGGCCGCAGTTTTTGTTCCACCAACCGAACCAAACCAAACCGCAAGTAACATTAAGACTTATTGACTTGCAACCTTCCTTATTAACTTATTAGCCCAAATCCAACTAAAACCCAACTCTCACTCACTTACTAGCCCAAATCCAATTGATTCATTGACTCATTTACAAACAATCCATATTGTTATGATATATTTAAAAATAACAATAAAACATTTAATTCAAATACTTTTAAACATGGTTGTAGCCGTTTTTTATTTTGGTTAATTTTAACTCCGTTTTAAATTATGTTTTGTCTCGGAAAAAAAATCGAACCAACCGAACCAATCCGAACCGCATTGGTTTGGTTTTTTTTAGGAAGCCAATCGAACCAAATCAAACTGCATGTAATTTTAACTTGCGGTTCGGTTTACTTTTTATCTCAAAATTGAACCAAACCGCACCGCGAAACCCGGAGTACTGATTGAACTTTAGAAAAAATATATGCCTCATATTTCACGAAATATCATCATCATTATTTAGTAGACGGATCGGAGCCACCTGGCACCAAAGGGTGACGTGGTTCACTAGTACGCGCCTTCAGTGCGCGTATCTCATAATAGCATCCCGAAGGAGACCGCGTGGCTCGAGATATTGCTCTCTCTCTCTCTCTCTCTCTCCCTCCCTGACTGAAATCAATTCAATGGCATCACGGGACAACAAGAAGGCATCGAGCAGTCGTGCTGGTAAAATCCGCACGCTTTCCGATCTGAACCGACCATCCGCTGATTCCGACAGCGATTCTGATGGCCCTCAAGAGTATTACACGGGCGGCGAGAAAAGGTTCTATTTCTCTCTCTCTCTCTCTCTCTCTCTCTCTCTCACTACACTCTCTTTAAAAACCCTACTTTCCAAATTATTTTCATGTTTTGTTGATTTTATTGCAATTGGTGCTTCTACTATTCATATTATAGTGATGCTTGAGTTGTTCGAGTTACATATATTTTCCATGAAATTAGGTTATGGTTTAATAATTGAGGGAAATTGAATGGAACGGAATTTAACAAAAAAGATGAGGATCTGAATGGATAGAGCTTGAAGCAGTGAAGTGAGTGAACCGTGAGCTGGGGAGAGATGGTAAGGGTCGGGTGGAAACTTATTAGGGCACAATTATTCTGCGGAAATGTTTTTTTTTTCTTTCTCATCCGTGATTATTCAATATCATGTTGTTATATTTGAAGAAGGAAAACAAAAGTAACAATAATGTGGTATTTTTTATAGTTACTACTGAAAAAATTGGATGTAAATTGAGAATATTTACTCAAATTATAGTCCTTCCTAGTGCTTGGCATTGAAAGGCAATTGTGATGCAAATAGGTTCATGAATTAACATATAGAAAACTTTTTGATTCGAGTTAATTGCAAATTTGTAATTTGCTAGGGGTTTGGTGTCTTCCTGGTTTTTTCTTGGTGATAATATATTAGTGATTTTGCATTTATCATGGCCGTGCTATCAATATCATTCAGTTTCCATTGCAATTGATCTCTTGGCAGTCAAGTCTACATTTTAGTAACTCTCAGAATTTTAAAGTTTTCAACTTCACATCACTTCGAATGCATAAACATGTATGTTGCCTTGCCAATTAGTACTCTCTGTTGTAACGGGGGTTACTTAAATCGACCTGGTATACAGCCAGTTAAAAAACTAGGTTATATTTTGGGAGCATTTTTTCAAATCTTCTAAAATACTGACACAATGTATGCACATTTGAAATGAGAGTTAGAACTTAGAACGTACAATATGTGCTGATATGCTTCATTTTTATTTTCTCTTGTTTCGGTATCATTATTGTTCCAATTGTCTTACTATGATTGTGGATTCTGAGACTTCTTTGATGTGTGTCATTTGAAGATCCTTTTTCCTCAGTTGCTGTTGTCTAGGTTCACTTGATTGATGGGCCTTAATCCTGCTACACGTTTTTGCATACTGCCTTGATATTATAGGTCCTCAAATAGAGACCATTGGTTACATTTTGTTATTCTTTTACACTTATACAGAGTGCTTTCATATTTTCCACAAAATCATTTTTGGGTGGCGGCATTTGAAAACATATCTTAAGGCCATAAAGGTGATAAAATCATGCTTTTGATGAGCATCTTGAAACTTTTACTTTGAAGCTATATTGCTTAATTTTGAGTTACTTTTTCTGCTATGCTTTTGAAAACCCATCCAGATCCAGCTCAAATAGTTAATAAATGGGAGTGGGGAAATTCTCAATGCGATGTGTTTTTTGTCATTTCTTGATTCCCTTGGTTCAAATAGCTATTGCTTCTACTCTCCCTGGGTCTAATGACAGTGCTCTTATATATTGCGAGAGCAGTTTGAGGTCTATAAAGTCTTATGTAAAGGGTTATACTATGACTTTACGCATCACTCTCTTGATTGTTTAACTTTAAGCTGTTTTAAGTTCACAGAATGTGAATTTTTCGAACTATATGGCTTAATCTTGACCTTGAATGTGTGAATAGTGAATACAAATAGCTATGTCATTTTTTAAATATATTTCTTATATAATATGTAATATATTCACTTTTAAGATATGTTGGATGGATGATGGAGTGGAATGGTAAAAGGAAGTCAACTGATTGTTGTAGTTTTAAGGTAATGAAGCGGACCGGTAGAGGATGGGAATTGAAACCACTCCTTATTAAAGACCCTAGTATTATATGGTGCACTAGAGTGCACCTCCCCTTATAGAATCCCCTCTTTGTAACTAACTGACTGAGCTAATTTCAAGTCGGTTAGCTCTCTCCTTCTAGGTCACGAAGCACACCTTGCTTGTTTCAACAAAGCCACCGCCCCTACGGCGAATCTCCTGGTTGCCTCGTCGTCTTCGCAACCGACTTCGTCTACTTCCAACGCTCCTGCGCAGACGTTCCTTGCTCAGGCCTCTGATTCGTCTTCGCAACCGTCCACTAGTGGCTTTCGTGGCAACCACTCTCTGCGTGGTGGCCGTGGTAGAGGCCACAGTGGCACGCAATGTCAAGTTTGCCACAAATTTGGCCATGTTGCATCAATATGCTTCCACCGGTTCAAGTGTGATTACGCTCCTGATACTTCCTCCAGTGCACGTGGCGCCTCTCATCATAGCCCCGATTTCTCTCTTAATATCCAACAAACATCACCATTTGAAGGTCCTGACCAATTGACCATATCAAATGGCCAAGGTTTGTCCATTAAAACAATTGGTTCCTCTGTTTTCAAGTCTCCTTCAGTCCAAAATCGTAAACTAATTTTAAATGATATTCTACATGTACCTAGTCTCACACACAACCTCCTCAGTGTAAGCAAATTTGCAAGAGATAATTCTGCATACTTTCAATTTAACACTCCTTACCACTCAAACTCTCAAAATTTTCACACTCTCCTCTCCTATTTATAGAGTTAAGATAGCTACGTACAATTTCCCCCTTCAGAATGTAACCTTTTGTTCACAACTAGCTAGTTTAAATGGTAATACCATATATTTGAAATCTACTCCACTTCAGTTAGTGACCATTTTTACTTCCAAACGTAGGAATGGGCTCCCCAGTCCCCACCATTCACTAGTTATACCTTTCAAACATTAATGGTTCCTTTCCCCTCTATCTGATTCCAAATCATTGCACTTCATCACTCCAAAACTGACAAACATAGCCTTATGCTGAACTTTATGCATTCCTTTTCTTGAACCTCAAGCACCTGTTACTGGAAAAAGTCACTTTAACTACCTCAATAGAATTTTGGATGATCTAAGTTGGCTTCAAAAGGTGTATATATCCACCTGTTGATTAAATAAGGTTGCTACATCTGTAATAATGTTTTCTATACTTTTAAGTTTGATATACACATAAGTTTACTGGTCTCACTAATTTTGAACAAGATATACAGATAAACACATTTAGCTTCTTTTATGATTTGGTACTTTTCTATTGATTGTTTAACAATTGTACATTATGTCTCCAGTGGAATGCTTGTCCAGGACCCTTCAAAAGGAAATGATGTGGATGCAATTTTCAATCAAGCTAGGCAACTTGGAGCTGTAGAAAGGCCTCTTGATCAGCTTCAAGAACCTCCAAGGTCAACTAGCTTTACTGGAACTGGCAGGTTACTCTCAGGGGAAACAGTGCAATCTACTTCTCAGCAACCCGAGGCTGTTGTTCACAACATTGTTTTTTGGAGTAATGGTTTTACTGTAAATGATGGACCTTTGAGGAGATTGGACGATCCTGCAAATGCCGCATTTTTGGAGGTACTGCATTTAAGGTTCTTATTCAGTAAATCGATTGGAGGGTAAATATATTGGGAGTAGTGTTAGAAGGTTGAGCTTTTTTTATCATTATTCAGGGAACAATGGAATATGAATATCACAACAAATTTCACTTATATCTTCACTATTCTATTTAAATTTTCTCTGAAGGTCAGCTTATCTTGTAAGTTTACTGTATGTGTTGCTTTTAGAATCTCTTGACGAGACTATCTAAGAATGTCCCTTTATGTGTTTGGGAAAGTATTACTTTCCTAATGGTCATATCAATGGTTTCATTGTGTTTAATGATAATAGCCATTTTTGAATGCAGAGCATAAAAAAATCTGAATGCCCCAAAGAGCTTGAACCTGCAGATAGGAGGTCGTCTGTAAATGTCAACCTAATAAGGAGGAATGAGGACTATCGTGTAAGTGTTCTCTTTGGGTGGTTTGGTTTGGTTTGTCTTTATCCAATTTACTATTTAATTAGAACGAATTTAGTTTGCTGTCTTTTAGTTCTGGAGCTGCTAAAGATATTATTTTGAAATGCAATTCAGGACTTTTGTTATTCGTAGTTACTTATATTTGATTATTTATATTTGAAGTCACACATTTGCATTGTATATTTGATTATTTATATTTGAAGTCACACATTTGCATTGTATAAATCATAAGTGCACTTTGTCACACTAGCAGGAACCCGAAAAGCGCCAAGCTACTTCATTTCAGGGAGTGGGGAGAACTCTTGGAAGCAGCTCCACTTCAACGGCACCTGAGCCAAATGTAATAACTCCCAGCTCAGCTCCACCCCCTTCTGCTGGCTTGGTGGTTGACCAGGCATTGCCATCAACTTCAGTACAACTAAGGTTAGCTGATGGAACCCGCTTGGTATCGCATTTCAATTATCACCACACGATCAGCGACATCCGTGCCTTCATTGATGCATCTAGACCTGGGGGTCGGCCGAATTATCAACTTCAGATGATGGGGTTCCCCCCAAAGGTTCTAGCTGATGAAACTCAGACTATTGAGCAGGCAGGACTGGCAAATTCAGTTGTCATACAGAAATTTTAACAACCTTTTGCTTCATGGTCATTAGTCATTACTAGCTAAATTATGCATAGAAGTGATCCAGTTTTATCGAGGGCTTCTTGACCTGAGGCACTGTCATTAAGAAAACAAATAGAATATCTTCTTTTTTGTGTCTCAGCCTTTATCAAGTGCTCTATTTGCTTTAGGATCAATTGGGTGGCTTAGCTCTGGACTTAATTCTGTGTGTTATGATGATTGTGTTGTGTATGGCGTACTAGCTGGGCCTAATGACTGGGTTTGAAATTTATATTGAATACTCTTTTGAAATGAAGAATAATCTTCACATTTGTTTGTTTTTTAATTTACTAACAAGTATGCTCATGTATCTTCTAAATAAAATAGGACTAGATGTTTATGTAAACTCTGTATACACTGTCATTGTATAGTTCTTAAAAAAAATCCTTCTGGTAAGTGTTAATTCTTGGGCCCAAAATATGGGGAGCGGATTCCCTCATGTTTAAAATAACATGACCAAGTCATGTTAGTTAATCTCACCCATTCATTTGCTTTAATGAAATTTAATGGCCAAGATTAAATGTTGAGTGACCCAACATCCCAAAAAAACTGTACCGCTTCTTCCTCTTTTATTTGTTGAAAATTCCCTCCTCTTTTCCTAATTCTTTTTCATCTTCTTCATCGAGTACAAAAAACTGAGGCGTGATGCTGCCTTTGTTGTAATTCTTTCATCCTCCTAAAGAGCTTTTATTTTGAGTACCATTTCTGCATTTTAATTGCTGTACTTGTTTCTATATTCAATATTCAATGATACAAGTGGTTCCACGTTTCTGTGAAGTCTTTTAAGTGCAGTAGCACTATATTACGGTACAAAAATTGAAATTGATCCGAATTTGAAGAATCATCAAACCAATTCAACAATCGTAAGAGAGGAATAAGACAGAGATAGAAAATAACCAAAAAATGGGGCACAAAATCCTCTGCCGCCGTCGATGTGGCCAACCATGCCGCCGCGTTCACAACCGACGATTCAATCCCACCTGTGTCTTGTTCTTCGGTCTCGTCTCATTCATGCAGAGAGAGAGATAGCGCAGTTTCTTTTGGTGTTGGGTCACTCAATATTTAATCTTGGCCATCAAATTTCATTAAAGTAAATGAATGGGTGGGATTTAGAGCTGTCAATTTGGCCCATGTGGGCCAGCCCACCCTAGGCCCACATGGCCCATGGGCCAAAAAGCCCACCATCCTAAGGCCCTACATAGGCCCCAAGCCCATAAGGCCCATGTGGGCCCAGCCCCGCCCATAGGCGCTGAATATTTATTTTGCAAAAAATGACCCACTCAACTTTGATGGCCTAGTTTAGCCCATGGGCACTGAATATTTATTTTGCAAATAATGACCCACTCTTGGTGGTGGTGGTGGTGGTGGTGAGTGTGAGATAGTGATGATGGTGGTTGTGGTGAGAGGGAGAAGGAGGTGGTGGTGAGTGAGGGAGAAGAGGAAGGGGGTGAAAGAATGAAAGTGGATGTGTAAATAGTGGAAAAATAGGTGGTGGTGGTGGTTGGTGAGAGGAAAAAGGAGGTGGTGGTTGTTGTGTGATGATGGTGAGATGGAAAAGGAGGTGGTGGTGGTGGTGAGAGAGAAAAGAAGGTGGTGGTGAGTCGAAGATGGTGGTGGTGGTTGTGGTGAAAGGGAAAAGGAGGTTGTGGTGAGAGTGAAAGAGAAGAGGAAGAGGGTGAAAGAATGAAAGTAGATGTGTAAATAGTGGGAAAATAGGTGGTGGTGGTGGTGGTGGTAGTGAGAGGAAAATGAAGGTGATGGTGGTGAGAGGGAAAATGAGGTGGTGGTGGTGAGTAGAAGATGGTGGTGGTGGTGGTGGTGGTGGTGGTGGGAGTGAGAGAGAAGAGGAAGTGGGTGAAAGAATGAAAGTAGAGGTATAAATAGTGGGAAAAGAGGTGGGGTGGTGGTGGCGAGAGGGATAAGGAGGTGGTGGTGGTGGGAGGGAAAATGAGGTGGTGGTGGTGAGTGGGAGATGGTGGTGGTGGTTGTGGTGAGAGAGAGAAGAATGTGGTGGTAAGAGGGAGGGAGAAGAGGAATGGGGGTGAAAGAATGAAAGTAGAGGTGTAAATAGTGGGAAAAAAATGAGAATAAAATTTGGAACCCACTAAAAAATTTAAAAGTGTGGGCTGGGGCTAAAAAAAGTCCCATTAATAGGGGGCTTCAATTTTATAGGGCTTGATTGGGGGCCAATGAGGCTGGGCTTGGGGGGATTAACCAACATGACCAAGTCATGTTTTTTTTTTTTTGGATAAGCAATGACCAAGTCATGTTATTTTAAACAGAACTCATGCTCCGAAAAGTCCAATTCCCTTCCTCGTGGCGTGACATGACATGAAGCAGAACAAACAAGCATGATGCACCCATATGTACAAACTACAAACCATAAATGCTACTCCAAGTAAAATTAATTATGCAAAACCAAACTATAAGCCCACTTAGAATTGTAAGTCCAAGGTTATTAGTAATAAAATTCTCCACGTTTCTAAACCAATTTTAAGAGAAACCCTTTTACTTTAAATGATCGAGCTTAATAAGACCAGTCAGTCTTATTGTCTGTATGTGTGGTATGTCGCTTTATTAAAATTAATTAATGGCAAATAATTTGTGTTGGTGGGCCTAAATCCAAGACTTTAGTAGTCTCACCATTGGCCTAATCCCGATTCCTACTAGACATTTAGAACCTCAACATGTCTTGGAACAATATCTAATAACCACAATCTTATCTTAGAACCTAAAAAAGATCTTCAAGAGAAGACTCAAAACGAAAGGCACACTACTTTGTACCACTCCACTTGAAGAAAAAGCTAAATATGCGAATGAGAAAAGCATGAGTTGATTTAAGTTGGAAAGTTGTGAGCCAAACAACAGTGAAGAAACACAAGTATGTATCGCACCAACTTTACAACTAGTAAGATGCCATCTAAAAATGTAATTAGACTAACTATATGAAGATAGCTATAGCCCATGTAGGTGGAGGAGGGTACTAACATGTGGGGACTTCTCTCCTTTTGTGGTGTACAGATAATGTGCAAGGAAGCTTGGACCCACTGCTCCTTACATCTGATTTATTCTCCCACCAAACAGGTGCTATATGTCTAGGTGAAATTAGAAAATTTACATCTTTCCATTACTAAAAAGAATAGTTATTAAACCCGATCCGAATGCTAGTAAAAATAATAAAAATAGGCATGGCATGTATACGATCATACATCTCAAAGCCATCAAACTTTTTTACCACACCTTAAAATCTCCAAACAATACTAACATAATTCACCAACTACTAATTCAAATTCAAAAGTTCATATTATCAAATGCATAATCAAAAGGTCCATAACAATGTAATTTTGTTTTTTTTAGTTTTTTAAAAACACGTAAGACTCAGCTCAGGTCATGGATCACCAGGTTGATTCTAACCCGACCGGGTTGATCTGGGTCAATTGCATAATCGGTCAGCAACGTGACTAGACTCGGTTGTGTGAGTCGGTCATGGTTGGACCGGTTCTCTTATCAAAAAGTGGTTGGACCGGTTCGACCGACCGGGTTCGATAACACTGCTCAAAAGAAATAATAAAACTTGATTACTATAGTTTAGGTTTATGCTACTCCCTCCGTCTCAATTTAGCTGCCCTGTTTTCCATTTTTCTATATCTCAAATTATTTTTCACTTTAGAATACCAATACAATATTTATAGTTTTTCCCAATAATACCCTCATTACTTTTTACTTTTTAAAAGTGGGTTTGCTTTAACCAAGAAGCAAGAAAAGTGAAGTAATCATACTAATATAGGAGTGTTTTAGTCTTACCATTTTTTTACCATAAAAATTAGCATATCCAATCATTTTATTTAGACCCAGACATAACCTTAAATAACAGTTAAATTGAGACGGAGGGAGTATAATTTATGAATGAGTAGGGTTCAAGTTACTTTAAGAGTAACTTTAATAAAGTTACCTTTGGAGTAACTTTAACCCTACTCTACATAAAAAAAAAACTTTAACCCTACTCATTATAAATGCCTAATATATGGCCATTGTTTTAGAAATTTGTGCATCTATTTGTACACCTTAAATAATAGTAACAGAGTTCTCTATTTCTTTGAAAAATAGAGAGGATCTCTCCTCAAAATTATGTAGTTTTTTTTAGCAAAACAAAGAGTTATTGAGCCTCATTAAAACCTTCTGATGCAAAACTCTCCTTATGGAAAAAAAAACATCAAGAAGGAAAAACAGCACTCCCCCTGCAATTTATTGATAAAAAAAGAAAAAAGATACAAAAGACATGGGGGGAGTAGGGCAACACCCATGAAAGAAAAAACAAGGTTAAAATGCTCCCGGGGTCTCTTAACTTTATTTAAAGTAACGATTTAGTCCTTTATCTTTTTTTTGTCTCAAATTAGTCATTCATCTTACCAAACGTTAGCCACATAAGTCCTTTTTTAACATTTTCGTTAGACTCCATTTCTGTCATATTTTTATTTTATTTTTTATTAAAAAAAGAAAGAGAAGAAGCATCAATCTGGAAATCCAACAACTCGTTCATCTTATTCTTTTAGTTTTAATTAAAATAAAGGCTTAATTACAGTTTTGGTCCCCCTATTATGACCAATTCTCGATTTTGGTCCCCTGAACTTTTAATTTGACGATTTTGGTCCCCCTATTTTCCCAATTTGTAAAATCATAGTCCCCCTCTTAATTGGTCAAAATTGAATCCTACGTGGCAGCTCACGTGGACTGCCACGTAGGCGCACCCCCACCCACCCCCCCACTGTTCCTCTTCCCCACCGATCCCCCCTCCACTGTTCCTCTTCCCCTCCCCCCTCCCACCCCCCACCTCCGTGAACCCCACCCCCCTCCACTGTTCCTCTTCCCCTCCCCCCTCCCACCCCCACCTCCATGACCCCCCCCCCCCACAACCACACCCTCTCTCCCTCCTCGCATCTCCCACCGTCGCTCTCCCTCTCTCGCTCGTCGCTCTCCCTCTCTCGCTCGTCGCTCTCTCCTTCGCATCTCCGGTCTCCCACCGTCGCTCTCCCTCCTCGCATCTCCCACTGTCGCTCTCCCTCTCTCACTCGTCGCTCTCCCTCTCTCGCTCGTCGCAGATCGCAATCGCTCTCGCTCGCAATCGCTCTCGCTCGTCGCACCATCTAATCTCTCTGTTGGGGGGGTGAAGAGGATCGGTGCGAAGGAGAGAGAGAGGGTGTGGTTGTGTGGGGGGGGTGGGAGGGGGAGGGGAAGAGGAACAGTGGAGGGGGAGGGGGTTCACGGTGGTGGGGGTGGGAGGGGGGAGGGTGAAGAGGAACAGTGGAGGGGGAGGGGAAAAGGGTCACGAGGAAGAAGAAGGTGGGGGGTGGGGGTGCGCCTACGTGGCATTCCACGTGGGCTGCCACGTAGGATAAGTTAGTCAAAATTGGGGTGGGGGACCTTGATTTTACAAATTGGGAAAATAGGGGGACCAAAATCGTCAAATTAAAAGTTCAGGGACCAAAATCGAGAATTGGTCATAATAGGGGGACCAAAACTGTAATTAAGCCTAAAATAAATTAAAAATTATGACTCATTAACTATATAATGCCACATAAGCAAAAATAAAATAAAAAATATGATTTAAATGATGACTAGGATTTTTTTAACGGAGTTAGATGGAGATTAACGGAAAAGGGTTTATGTGCTTAAAATTTAAAACATAAATGATTAATTTGGGACAAAAAAAGATAAATGACTAAATCGTTACTTTAAATAAAGTTAAGGGACCCCGGGAGCTTTTTAACCAAAAAGCAATACAACCAAAAGAAAAAAACAACAGTCCTATTAAAAGGAATCTAGACCAAAGAAAAATAAAAATGACATGTAAGAGCATCACTATAATGACTCTCATCCCAACCAGGTTGGCACCAGAGACATTAACAATCATTTGCAGCACACCAATGTCGGAAGGATACTGAAACCATCAAACAAAATCATCAGAACCTATAGCTAGGTAGACCTAACCTGTTTCTGGAGAAATCCTCAGCAATGAAGCTAAGAGGAAGGTCCCACCAGACAAAACCACTAATATTAGTACCATGTCCGACAAGTTTATCAGCACAAGTGTTGCCTTCTCTATAGATGTGAGAGCAAAGCGAAATTCATATGTCTCGCCAAATATAAACAATTATTCCATCTGTTTCTAAAATTCCAAGAAACAATTTTGCAATTCTTGAAGGCGGAAACTACTAGGGTGAGAATCGCACTCAAAATTATGTATGAGATACCTCTAAGCGGCATGGAGAAGTCTATTACTTGGCACATAAGAACTTTAATTCGAACCCAACACACAGCTTTTATGTTTTAAACTACTTCAACATCGATCAAAAAACAACTTCAAAGTGGTTATAATTTCAATATATTTTTAAATAGGCTTATTATAATTTAAAACTTTTTAATTATTTCTTATATATCTTAACATTTTCAAGTTGGTTCTTAATTTCTTTTTATTATTATTAAATTTATGTTAATATGGGAACATTACTGTCGTTTAAGAGTCGAAGTCCACAACGGTTTTCACTCTATTGACACCGACTCGATGATATTCCTTTCCCTTTTGAAATAGCAACCAACTTGCTTTACACCGACTCGATGCTTTTCGTTTTGTTATTGGTGCTTTCACCCAAGCCATAACTAACTAACTCATTGTTATTTTAACCTGAGGATAAGTCGACTCCTGAGTCAACCACCTTTTACAAAGGAGGAAAGCCAACAAGATGTACTAGTAAATCCCACTAATGATAACTTTGAGATTGTAATGCTAATCAAATAAGATCACGATAGCGTGCTTTGACGTTGATGCCAAATTTAATTATTTCTTTGAATGATTGCATGGAGTTAATACCACCCATGAAGTTGCTTGTCTCCTAAAGGCTAAATCCTCTAATGACAGTGATAATAGCCATCTTTTGGCTGTTCATTAGTAGTAGTTAGTATATACTATCCATTAATCAATGCTTGATTTGCCTAAAAAGAAAAGTTTAGTAAATTTGACTTTACTTTTTCCTAAAAAGAAAAACTTATATACCAGAAAGGGTAAATTCTCAGTTTTTATAATTAATTATGATTCTAGTCATAACATCAAAGTGGCCATCCCCACCTACTTACTAATATGGGCTACTGTGAGTAAAACCTGGTCTGGTCCGCCAATCCGTCCCAACTCATAATGTAGGGTTGGGTGTGGCTTGAAAAACGGTTTTTTTTTATACCCCCATCAACTTCCTTCTACCCCCACACATTATTGTAATCCCGAAAATACCCCCGACATAAATAACAAAAATCGACTTTTGGAAGATTCTCTGGTGGGGGACCACTTTATCCGGTAATCGGATTTACCTAAATGCAAGGTAAATCCGATTAGCTTTAAATACGTAATAAATACACACACATAAGTCAAATCGGATGTATCAAACTGACAGATAAATCCGACTTGACCATTTAATTCAGTATAAAAAGCGAAATTTTAATTAATCGGATTTAGCGCAATCGGATTTACGTAAATCCGCTTATATCTTTTACTGAATCGGATTTACCTGGATGGGGGTATATCTGATTTTGAAAAATACAAAGCGGATTTACGTTTGAGGCACGTAAATCCGATTTGTTTTTTTTTAAGTTAATTTCTATATAACTGTTGTTCTATTTTGAAACAGATATTGACCCGCATAC
Organism: Astragalus membranaceus; assembly: GCA_039519185.1. Taxonomy (NCBI): domain Eukaryota; kingdom Viridiplantae; phylum Streptophyta; class Magnoliopsida; order Fabales; family Fabaceae; genus Astragalus; species Astragalus membranaceus. The sequence continues at coordinate 22,943,477 of CM076851.1, read as the reverse complement.
AGAGTCGCAGGTTGTTCATTTCGTGGTAGACACTACAGAGGCATTCTGGACGGAGAGGGTATATTTTTCAAACTAATTTTCTTAATCAAAGTTTGGTAGATATTTAATTATTTAAGTACGCAACATTTATCTATTTTTTCTATTTTGTAAATATTTTCTACACGCGAGGATGTAGAAGAGTGGGCTAACGCGGTTGGGAGGCGTATTGGAGTTGTGGTTATCATTGTAAGATCGGACAAAGCTGGAGTTAAAAGGGGTTCTAGAGATAAGATTATTTTTGGTTGCGAGAAGCAAGGGAAGTGGTCTAATGATTCTAGAGTTTTCGGGTCTAAGAAAAGAAGCTGTCCGTTTACATTGAGAGCTACTTGTATAATACGTCATGGGGGTTGACGTGTGAATGTTAAGTGTGGTATTCACACACATGAGTTGCTTACTACCCCGGTCGGGTCGACAACTTTTGGTTGTTTAACTAAGCCGCAGAAAGCTATTGTTAATGAGCACATTGATCTGAATGTTGCCCCGAAAGATTGTCTTACTGCTTTGAAGAACCATTATCTGGACAACGTCACTTCTCTTCCTCAAATATATAGGCAGTGTTACGCCTATAGGTCTTATAAGAGGGGTCCTAGAACGGACATTCAAGAGCTTTTGAGATTGATTGAGTCGCAAAATTATTTATGTTGGAGCAAAAAAGTTGAGGGTTCCGATGTGGTCAGTGACATCATGTGGGCGCATCCCACTTCTATTAAGTTATTCCAGTTGTTTCCAAAGGTTCTTATTCTTGACACCACCTACAAGACCAACAAATACAATCTACCTCTATTGGAGATTGTAGGAGTCACTTCAACGGAGTTAACTTTCTCGGTTGCTTTTGCCTATATTTCACACGAGCTTGGAATTCATTTTACTTGGGCATTGCAGCAACTGAAAGAATTATTTGACTTGCACGGGCTTCAGCCTCAGGTATTCTTGACTGACAGAGATCTTGGTCTTATGTCCGGTATTCTTGATGTCTTTCCTTCGGCTACAAATTTGTTATGTTCTTGGCACGTGACTAAAAATGTGAAAGCGAAGATTAAAGAGTTTGTGCACGTGGATAGGTAAAAGGACGTCCTCTCTCTTTGGCATAACATTATTGATTCACTTGACGAGTTAGAGTACTCAGCTCACTTGAAGATTTTTGAGGACTCCTGCGTTGATTTGCCCGCTCTTATTAAGTATGTGCATGACACGTGGTTGACAAAGCATAAGGAAAGATTTATCTTGGCATGGACAAACCAGATCCCACACTTCGGGAATCAGACCACCAATAGGTACTTTGACACGTGTTTAATATTTTTATCGTAGTTAAAAAATCTTTGACACGTGTTTAGTATTTTTATCGTAGTTTAAATTTTTTTGACACGTGTTTAGTATTTTTATCGTAGTTTAAATTTTTTTTGACACGTGTTTAGTATTTTTATCATAGTTTAAAGAATTTTCAACACGTGTTTAGTATTTTTATCCTAGTTTAAAGAATTTTTGACACGTGTTTATTGTTATTATTTAAGAGTCGAGTCAGCTCATTGGACTTTGAAGAGACATTTGAGGACTTTTGGAGGTGACTTGTCTAAGTCTTTTAAATATATGCATGAGATGCTTACTCTTCAATTTGATAAAGTCATCGGGTCTTTTCAAATTAAAGAAGCATAAACCGTATTGAAGTGGCTTCCAATACTCTTTTGTTTAAAAAGCTTCGCGGTGTTATGTCTTTAAATGCTTTGGATCATATTGTTAAAGAGTTTTCAAAATCGACGTCTGGGGTTGGATATGACAAATCCCGCTATGGGTGCATTATTAGAAAGACACATCTTCTTCCTTGTGCTTGTGAGCTAGGTGTGTACCATGTCTCCGGTACTCCTATTCCGTTGGATGTTGTAGACGACCATTGGAAAAACTTGAGTTTGGATTCTATAGATGATAAATTTTTCCAAGAAAAATCTGCTGACTGTGATATCTCTTACCAAATGGAGATGATTTGGGCGAGATATAATCGTATGACTCCTGAGGAGAGATTTGTCTTCAAGAAACAACTTAATGAGCTTGCATTCCCTACCACTTCTTCAATGGTTGCACCACCATTTAAAGTTAAAACAAAAGATGCACCAAAGAAGAAAAAACAGAAATTATATGATGTCAAGCATGATCCTTCTGGGTGGGAGCATGTGGATGAGAAGATGAAACTGACTCAAGAATCTGGGACTTCTTGTAAAAATTTATCACAACGGTCTTCTTGTACAAAATCATCACATCGGTCTTCAAAGCTATCTCAGAGTGTTTCTAAAAAATTAACACATCAGGGTGAGACTAAATTCAATTTACTACCGGTTCCTCATCACGTGCACTCTTATGTAGAAAAAATTATTGATGTTGAAAGGGATGGTAATTGTGGGTTCCGAGCAGTAGCGGTTGGTCTCGATCTTGGTGAGGATAGTTGGCCTATAATTAGGCAAGATTTAATCAAAGAAACAAAGGAGATGGAGCAACTATATACTTACATGTTTGGAAAGGACAGACTTGCAATGCTTAGAAAAGTGTTATCCATTGAATACCCCGATTTTCAGAAGGAGGATAAGTGGTTGAGTTTGCCTGAGATGGGGATACTTTATAGCTACTAAGTATAATGTGGCCGTAGTTCAATTGTCTTTGGATATGAATTTTACTTATCTTCCTTTGAGAGGTAGTTATTCTTCTTCTAAGTATAAAATCATATCTATTCTGAACGTCCGGGATATCCATTGGATGCATATTTCGATCTCACCTGTCTGTCCGTTGCCTCCAGTTGCTTTCACTACAAAAAAAATAGGATAAGCGATGGATTTTTCCGTCGCTAATGGTCCAAAATCCGTCGCTAATGTGACTTAGTGAGGGAATTAGCGACGGACAAAATCCGTCGCTAAAAAGAGCCTCGCTAATATTTAGCGACAGATTTTCAAAAGTTAGCGACAGATTTATTTTTATTTTTAAAAAATTAGCGACGGATATGTCAAAAGTTAGCGACGGTTTGTTTAAAAAAATTAGCGACAGATTTTGCAAAAGTTAGCGATGGATTTAATTTAATTTTTTAAAAGAAAACCCGTTTTTTTATGGCACAACAGTTACGAAGCAAAAAGAAAGGAAAAATAAGGGAAAATTGCAGATTCAGTGAACCAACAGCAACATGAAGTAAAATCCTGGAAAATTCAATGTGTTGTTAACCACTTAGCAGCAGACATCAGACATCAGATTTTTCCTGTTTAATAACAACTAAAATGAATCAGCCCCTAAATCATAAATGGAAAGCAAATAAATAGATAAATAGATTTAGGGTTCACAGAAACTTGTCATTCCAATCCAAAACCAAAAGAATTCCTCTATCAGTAACTGCAACCCATTTCCACCAGTCTCTATACCTGCAATCGAAAAAACCGAGCACCATGAGAAAAATAATAAACCTTTGAAACACTATTTTGTAGCTTATAAGACTATTTTTTAAGATTAACCAATGAGGAGAGAGAGGGAGACCGGTTCGTTAGTGAGAGAAAATGAGACGGTTTTGTTGGTGAGTGAGAGAAAATGGAGAAGATTATGGTGGTGGCGTGGCGCAATGGTGGCGGAGAGATGGTGGTGAAGGAGGTTGTTGGAGGTTGAAGGAGAGAAGAGAGAAAAATGAGTGAGAGAAGAGAAAAGAGGAGTGAAGAGAGAAGTGAGGAGGGTTTACGGTGGTAATGAAAAAAATAAGGGTAGCGACGGATTTTTAGCGACGAAATTCAAATTTAGCGACAAATTTGATTATTTCACGCATTCCAAGAACTGCCAACGGTCACGTTATTTTTTAGCTACGAAATTCAAATTTAGCGACGGATTTGATTCTTTCACGCATTCCAAGAACCGGCAACGGTCACGTCATTTTTTAGCGACGGAATTCAAATTTAGCGACGGATTTGATTCTTTCACGCATTCCAGGAACTGACAACGGTCACGTCATTTTAGCGACGGATTTGATTTATTTTTTTAAAACAAAGCGCGCCATTTTAGTGACGGAATTATGTGTCGCTAAATCTCTCGCTAAGTTAAATTTTGCGACGGATTTGGTTTCCGTCGCTAAAATCCGTCGCTTATCCTGCGTTTTTTGTAGTGTTTAATGTGGTCTCATAATCGATCAGAGGAATCTACTTCATGGTTGGATCCTTATACCAGCCGTTTTGCCCTTTGGCAGTCTACCGCTTTGAAGATGCCCCGTCTCCCTCCCAGTGATGCGCCCACCTTTGTAGACTTAGCCCATGATTCCGACGATTTAGATTGACATTTCTTGTATTTATTATTGTACCTACATTTTTGTAATTATTTATCCATATATATATATATATATATATATATATATATATATATATATATATATACACAACAAAATTAAAAGTTGTAAAAAAAAAATTAAATGTTTTAAATTTTTTTTACAAGTCGGATTTACACTGGTAAAGGGTAAATCCGCTTTTGAATTTAACAAAGCGGATGTACCCCCACAACAGGTAAATCCGACTTGATAAATAGACAAAGCGGATCTACCTGTTGTGGGGGTACATCCGCTTTGTTAAACTCAAAAGCGGATTTACCCCTCCTCCCACACAACAAAAGTCTCTCCTACAATCAAAAGACCATCTTTAGGCATGAATTGCCCATCCACTCATCCTCCCAAAAGAGGATGGAGGCCAAATACCCCTTTTTCTTTAGCCACATTATCAGATAGCTATAGTCTAGGCAGGAATTCATACCGGCACCCATCTAACATATATCTTTTAACTAAAGATATTTTTGAGGGCTGGCCGCCGATAATTCTCTAGGGGCCAAAGTCGCCAGTAACACAATTTTTTTAAACACATTACCAACGGCTTTTGGCTGCTAGAAATTACCGGCGACTATTTATCGGCGGCCAAAGCCGCCATAAACCTCCGGATTAGTGCATATAACCGAGTTCCTCCTCGTTCTATTCTTTACTCTTCATTTTCCTTCTTCATCCTCTCACACTCTACTTTCTCCTTTGACTTTGAAATTATAAAAGAGTTTTCACCGAACGTCTGAATTAACACCAAACCAAAGTTCTTAACGACATATCTCTCATACTCTATTTCTCCTCTCCTTCATTTTCTCATACTCTTCTTCATTTTCATTTTCTTCTTCACTCTCTCATTTTTTCCTTTGTTATATAAATTAAAATAAAGTTAATTATTTAATTAGTTATATAAATTAAAATTAAAAATTTAAATAATTATTTATTATTAAGTTAAATAATAAACAAAGTTTTAAAAAATTTTAGAAAATAAAAAGGCCGCCGGTAATTATTTGCTACACCATTTTTAGTGGCGGCCTACTGGTACCCAAAAGCCGCCGAAAATACTACTCTACCGACAATTTTTTTAGCATTTTTAGCTGTTTTTGGCCGCTAATTTTTTTGGTAGTGATTGAATGCAAGTTATTTACCATGGAACTTCACTCCATTAACATCTTTCCAAACACAACCATCATTCACCAGAAGCCTCCACCTTCATTTTGTTTATAAATTTTAAAATAAGCCTCTATAGGACATTTAATTTTAATTTTAAAATTTAAAATAAACTAAAATGATCATATGATCATAATAGGAGTATATTATTGACCATATATAGAGTACATGTTATGCTTTCCTAAAAAGCACTCCTATGTGATTAGTATGTATTACAAAGTTAATTGAAATGTACTCGAAATGTCAAAAAAATTTGAAATACAAAATGAAGAGAGCATAAGCTGGGTGGGGGGACAATGGGATGCGACAATATGTACGTAAGGTGATAGAGCTTCTTTCACAATATACGGTATATTTTACGGGAAGTGATGCTAGTCTAGGCCTTTATCATGTTCATCATATGAACGAGGGAAGAAGGGATACATAGATAGATATCTATGACTATGGTGCTAGAAATAGAGTGTGAGAAAAAGAAGAAGAGACATTCGGACTGTCCCACAAGCTTTACCAGCTTTATTTTACTTAGCTGCACTGCAAAGACGCGCTTTTTTCTGCGGTAAATAATACTAGTAATCAGATTACGTTAGATTAGATGCTCGCTAGCATATAGACTTAATAAAGCATCCATCGTCACCACTCATCATGTTCTGTTCAATAAAAGAAAAAAGTAAGTTAAGTTTCTCAGTTATCGAAAAATTAATTAAAAATTGTAAAAAAAAATTACAAATAGATAAAAAGTACTCCCTCCATCTCACTATTACTGATCGTTTTTAAAAAAAAGTAAGGAGCTTCATTTTATTTGTCGTTTTTGGAACTAAGTTATTTTTGAAAAAGCAAAATATCCTAATTTACATCAAAAGTTTCTAAGCTTAGTTCAGCATATCACACAGTCTAATGGATTAGAACTTAAGAATCACCAATACTCTAAAATAGGTCATGTACTCGGGCTTCATAGATTAGAATATCTACATGCTAATATTTATTAAGTGTATTCGACCTCTTTAAATTGAATCTAGGAAAGATTTTTGAATTCATGTAGACGATGAAACTTGAATTCATTTTAGAGGTAAAAGTTAGTGATTAATTATTAAAAGGGAAAACATTAGTTTTTGGGTTTTAACTTTGGATTTCATTATTATACTCTTTTAATCTCACACATTTAGAATTAATTTTATCCAACATAAAAACTAAGAATTGCTACCTAAGCACTAGAATGAGATTGTAGGGATCTCTTCCAGCTTAACCAAGGTATTGGATTCGAATTCAGTCTTGGACATGCAGCAGTGTCGCTCATTGTGGTCCTACCTGACTCGAGGGATTAGTCTATGTAATTACGCTGCACAGAGAATACCTAATTTATACAAAAAAAAACTAAGAATTGTTGGCTTATATTAAAATGAATACAAAACAAGAATCAATTTGATCCACCGAAATTTTGTAATCCAAACACATGAATAATTTTTTTTAATTTTATTCACATTGTTTTTGCCCTAACAACTTATTCCAAGCTCTTCAAAATCATAAACAAACAGGCACAAAAGCCCGGTACAATAATGATGTAAAATTTTCTAGTTCTTTTTTTAATTAGCAAAATAGATTCAACAATGGGAACAAGGAGTAGTCAAACCTGAATACAAAAATCACAGCGGTGATAATCGCCAATTCTCAAAAGACATACTATGAACCATATAACCACGACACCCCTACTATATGGCTAAACAACTCGTTACCATCAACAATAACACCCTGAAAAATCACATCATTCATTGTTCCCCATAATCACATTTTTTCCTTTACTTGAGATTCTCCATGTTGCAAGAAATTTTGCATTGGATCAATATGAGGTACGTCGAAAACTCCTACCCATTGAGAGACCATGTACCAAATACTAGTAGATGAGCTACAAACAAAAAATAAACGCTCAATTGATTCATTAACCTAGAAGCAAAATGGACAAGTTGTATTATGAGGATCCGGGATGCCACAGTTCAATAGATTATTTCCTAGGTTATCAAGGCTACACTAACATTAGGAAATAACATACGTTACACAGTTAGTTAGGGGTGTCAAACTTGGCCCCAGGCCAAAACACAAAAGCGGGTTGGCCAAACTCATCTATCTATTTAAAAAGCATGCTCAATCTGATTCATGAGTTGGACTAAAATGACTCAATATTTATATATACCAGCCTAAACCAGAACACTGGACTATTGGAGCGACTCGTTGAGCTAGCCAAAATTGACTCTAGTAACTTCAATGAATTTTTTGACAGCAGTAATTTCTATGACTTGAAAGTCCCACATACCATCAGAGAAAATGCACCGATTTAAACATAGCCATAAGACGGTAACAAACAAGGAACCAGATAAAGCAAAGAATGAAACCGATCGTGGAATGGTATAATGAATTAAAACCCTAATGGTTCAAGAATGATAATAATTTTATATTATTGGAGCAAGAAAAGGACAAAGGATATGAGAATATAAGCTAATTAAAAAAAGAGAGGTAGTACAAGAATATAAGAATGGAGTGAGAGAGAGAGAGATATAGAGAGAAAGCACAGGTTGATTGATTCCGTCTCGTCTACTCTCATCTCCATAGTAGGTAACTTGTTTTCTCTTCCTCGATTTGATCGTTCGTTCCTCTCACACACTATTTATTATCTCTATCTCTCTCTACTGCTTTTATATGGCAGAAAGAAAAGAAATACAGCAGGGTATCAGTGGCAGTGCAAGAAAAGGGTGGTAGAGTTTTCATTGGGAAGGTAAAACCTTTTTTTGGCACCAATACCTTACAAGAACCCTTGTTCTCACCTTCTTCAGTAACTCAAGTGTTAGTATCATCGCTTTCTCTGTGTGCCCCGCGTGCACTAACCTTGTACCCACTAGAAAGCAAAGAGGGTAATTCATTAATGTTAGCTGAAATGGGTTGAAAGATAGATTAACTCTCATTTTCCAAAGGAAATCTATCTGTGCAGTGCAGTTTTGCCAGACAAGTTAAGTGAGATAAGAAAAGAAAACCTCTACAGTACACATACACTCTACTACTTCATCTAGTAACTGACTGTAACTATACCCAACACTATCACTATTTAGGATTTTCTGTAAAAAGCCTCTTACTTTTTACCATAAAACCCGGGAGAGTTCTCTCAACATATTATAATAACTAAGTGAACTCACTCTATCTAGTGTAGTGAGGAGCTAGAGAGAAAATGGAGGGTAGTAGTTCTTCTAATTTGATGATGGGTTTTGGAGAAAACAGTGGTGGGCTATATCCAATGATGATGATGCCTTTAGTCACTTCTCATCATCATCATCCAATAAATCAAAATCCTCCTAATACTACTACTACTACTAATGCAAACACAAGCTGTCTCTTCCTTCCCATCTCTTCCAACAATATTAACAGTACTGGAGGAGGAGATCAAATTCAAAACCCTTCTAATTCTACGATGTTTCACAATAACCAACCCACTGCCTTAGGTTATTATTTCATGGACAATAACACCAACAACAATATTGGAAGCTCCTCTTCTTCCTCTTCTTCTGTTAAGGCTAAGATCATGGCCCATCCTCATTATCATCGTCTCTTGGAAGCTTACGTCAATTGTCAAAAGGTGATCACAAAAAAAGAAGAAACAACTTAATTTTGACTCAACTTTGTGAAACTGACTCACAGTGTTTGAAAATGATGTTTAATTAACTTCTGTGTACACTCTTTCTTTGACAAAGTTTGGATCTGATAAGTTGTGTTGTATTTTCAATATTGACAAAAATTATTTGAAGGGAATGAAAGAGTTGCAAAGAAGTCAAAACCCTTTAAAGCAGAAAATGATTAAGACAGTTTTTTTGCCTGTCATGTTTTTTTTTTGTACTCATGATATTTATATACATGGTTTGTGTGCACTTGCTGCTTAGGTTGGAGCACCTCCTGAAGTGGTGGCAAGGTTAGAAGAAGCAGTGAGAGTGGCTGGCGATGGTGTTGGATCAAGCTGTTTAGGTGAAGATCCAGCTCTGGATCAGTTCATGGAGGCTTATTGTGAGATGCTCATCAAGTATGAACAAGAACTCTCTAAACCCTTAAAGGAAGCCATGCTCTTCCTTCAAAGGATTGAGTCTCAGTTCAAAAATCTTACTATTTCTTCTTCAGATAATAATATTGGTGACCACCTCTCTCTCTCTCTCTCTCTCCTAAAAATATTATTCATATTATTAATTATTATAGTATAAATAATCTATGAGTAAACTTATTTTGCTCTTGAAACTGCCCATAAGAAGGTAACCAAAAAATACTTGTTTTGCTTTTGTTTATAGAAAGTTGGTTCATTTTGTTAGGATATAGAAGTGCTTGATTATTAAATTGAGATTGATGAAGCACTAACTTTTTCTTTTTAATTACCTTCAAAAAATCTTATCTAATGCTTGGATTGTCTTTCTAAATGATATTTTTATATTTCTAGCTATAGTCTTTTCACATGTACTAGACCCGGTGCCCTTGCACAAAACGTGTTTTTGTCTGTGAAAAAAAGGGAGTAGTAGAACTAGGCAACTAGCTAGTACATATACTCTTCTTGGTGTTAGTGCATTGAAGTAACTGATCTGTATTGGTATCTTGTTAATTCATCATTTCGTGTTCTGATATTGACATATATTCAGCTGGTTTTTATGGGAAAATATCAGACTTCAATCTAAGTATTTTCCCTATTTAATGATGTTACAGCTACTCAGATTTCACTGGCATTGTTGTGCCTTGACTAATTTTTTTTAAAGATTCTACTTGAAATGAGTCCAAAGATTGGAGGACAGCCAAACAGGAAGCTAGTGTCGGTGAAATTAGGTTTTGTATGTAACCAAAAAAAAAAGAAATTAGGTTATGTCAATAACCTAGAGATTAGGGTTTCTTTTGCACTTCTGTCCAGGAGTGGTGATTGCAAAGTTTTCTAAATGAAGTAGCTTTTCTGAAAACAAACAAAGTTTGTAATTAAGAATGGATTTAAGAACTGGAAAAATTGAATTCTTGCATGAAATTTGTGAACGAGCATATTGCTTGGTTGTGAATGATCAATGAATGAATTTGCAAAGTAGTTTGGATTTCACAAACATTTTGTACTTAGTGGTAACCCTATTGGTTTCATTCTTAAAAGTTGATGTTTTGCTTCTTTTTTGTTTTGGTTTGGTCTAATCATTGGGTTTAGGTATGACCTATGTCATTCTTTTTGTTCCATGAGTGACTTGATATTTGGATTGAAGTACACTCGGTGTTCCCACTCTTTATTTGTTGATAAGCAAACTTTTATTTATAAGAGTACAATGGGTACTTTAACCCGATACATCGATTCAAATCATAGAGCTTCTTGAGCATGGACCTCAACGTTGTGTGATTGGAAGAACTTTTTGTTGGGAGAGGGCTGTTGCTTAAATGAATTGTAGTAATTTGAAGGATTAGTGTCTCTTATAAATTTCAAACGTGTTTTCATTTAAAGGGCTTTTTGTGTAAAGGGGTTGTGTCTCTTATATATGTATGTATCTCTATAAAAAAAAGTATGTATCTCTATCTATCTTACAACTAATTAAGCTACTATATATTATGATAGTTGATTATTATGGAACTAGAGCTTTAGATAATCAAGTTGATTTTAATTATTTCTATGTTTCTATTCTTAGTCAAAAATTGAATTTTACCATATGGTAGCTAGAGTAAACAGTTGGCTCCCCTTGAGCCTTGGTCTTTGATATCAATAAAACTTTTTGCTTTTTAAAAAAAAATGATGAACTTGTTTATTTTAATTTGTAGCGTTTTCACTTTTGTTTAGCTTCCTCAAGGTTCCCTAGAAACCACTTTCCGTGTAGTTCTGCGTATTGTCAACTTGTAATTATGCTGCATTTATTTGTGTCTGCTGGTGTAGAAGCACATTATGATGCTTGTTAGAATTATGTTCATGAAGTTAGATACTATGATAAAATTTTACTTTCTTGTCTTTAACTGAAAATGGATATACAATTACACTTGTCATATCTACATGATGTTCATTGTTGAATGAAGTATAGAATTGAATATGACCACCATCAATTTGAGTCAAACTTTGCTGCTATAAAGCTTTAGTGACCTTGCTAGAAGCTTATCACATATGCTTCCCTTGATATAAACATGACCAAGCTTTTAGTGAATCACTGTTCTCAATCTTCCAACTATGCATTGGCCAAAAGAAGTATTGACTTTACACACAATGACTCCTTGTAGTAATGTACTCTTTTACCCTTCAAAACATATACTAGTAGTTCCCAATAAATCAAATCATTGAGGAGTAAACTTTTTGCTCTCAAATTTTGTCGTGTATGAAGAAAAAGGAGTATCCATTACCTCATTCTCAGGGTTTTTTAGATGCATGGAGCCTTGGGAGTATTGTTTCCACCCGGCTCTTTATCCTATGCGCCAGTTTTAAGTGCTAACTTTCATTGTGGTGAATCAATTCTGCACCAATGATTGCATGGTGTACTTGTACTCCCTCACTATTGGTTATCTTGGCAATTTCAACGACATGAGACCTCAGCTCCCGTGTTCGAACCCGGGTGTAAGCAGTGGTAGTGTGTGTGTGGTGTTTATTTGTATTTCATCTACGTAGACCAAAAAGTTGATGTACTTCAACCTAGTTATCTTCTATTTAATCATTCATTGTCCCGAACAATACTAATTTGGTAGTAGCTTGTCATATAAACCAAATTTATTTGCTAGTCGCAACTAGTTGAAATAGTTGTAGTGATAATTTATAGTCATTTTATAATTGAATTGATTAATATGGTGATGATCAGCTTGTAATGAGGGTGGTGAAAGGAATGGATCATCTGAAGAAGATGTTGATCTATACAACAATATAATAGATCCTCAGGCAGAGGACAGGGAATTAAAGGGTCAGCTTTTGAGGAAGTACAGTGGATACTTGGGAAGTCTGAAGCAGGAATTTATGAAGAAAAGAAAAAAGGGAAAGCTACCTAAAGAAGCAAGGCAACAATTACTTGAATGGTGGAGCAGACATTACAAATGGCCTTACCCATCTGTAAGTAAATCAATCTATCTATCTATCTATTACTCCATTCTTTCATATTTTTTTTTAGTCACTAACTAACAATGCTAATAATCATAATATTAGTGAATACTTAAATTGGTCTCTAACAAAAAGGGTGGAGACAAATTTAGCCCTAGAGTCGTCTCAAACAATTTGAAGGCCATGTTTAAATCTTAAAAATTGGGCCTCTAAGTATACTTTTATCAAATGAATCAAAAAAACTCAAACTACTTTATTTAATTTGTAAATAAATCTCTGGGTTGTAGCCTAGCCCGCACAGTCCCTTAGACGGCATTGGTTACCCCTTGTGAGATGAAAAGTACCAAATATTGGATCCTCAACAATTTCAACGGGACATTTTAGTTTGTATTAGGCACTAGTTACTCACATTTTTATTTATTAGGGACTAAATTGATACTTAACATCTCTCATGATCTAAATTTATCGTTGCATTTTTTTTAAGGTATGACCTAAATTAGTCGTTGCATTTTTTTAAGGTTTGAGAATTTACTCTAATTATAATTAAGAGAAATGCTAAAGATCATGATAAGAAGTTTTGTGAAGACACCCACGTATGATGTAGTTCATTATTATGTGGTGACATCACTCCCATGTTGTGTTAGTCGGCCGACAAATTAACTTTTAGATTTTTTAAGATGCCTCCACTTAATTCATGGGTGGTTTTTGCTAAGCATGTTTGGTACACAAAAGAAAGTGAGAGGAAATAAAGGTTAGGGAAGGGAAAGAAAGAGTAGAAAATGAGAAATAATGGTTCTAAGTTCTAACACCCCAAAGGAACATAAATTTATGTCAGCATTCAACTAGGTTTTTTTTTCCCATATAGTTAACATGTATTTATTGATGAATAACAGGAATCACAGAAGCTGGCACTTGCAGAGTCGACAGGTTTGGATCAGAAGCAAATTAACAACTGGTTTATTAACCAAAGGAAACGGCACTGGAAGCCTTCAGAGGACATGCAATTTGTGGTGATGGATCCAAGTCATCCACATTATTACATGGATAATGTTCTCTCCAATCCCTTTCCCATGGATCTCTCCAACACCATGCTCTAGTAGAATTTATATATGTAAGTGGGGGTGCTTCGTAGTGGCCTCGAGGATTCTATATATTTATATATGTCACGTTGAAAGTTAAAACCTTATATAATAATTATTATATATATTATTACAGTGTGTAGAAATTAAGCACTCTTAAGTCATTCATAGATCGCAATACAATAGTAAGCAGGTCTACATCGCTGGTCTTTGGATGGTCCTTAATGGAGCTAGACCATCCATTGTTAAAATTAGCAAGATAATATTTATCAAGTTATAAATAAAATGAAAGTTTGATTACTTTGTTGGTTCTTCAATTATTTAAAGAAGTTTATAATTGGATCTATAAATTTATCTAAATATGAACTAGGTCCCTAAAGTTTAATCGTGTCATTGGATTTTAAAGTGGTTAATCGGTACAAATTAAAGAAAATGACAATAATAACACTACACTACTAAGGAAAAAAAGCAATTATAAGAAATGACAATAAATTAAATATTCCTACAATAAATCCTTCATTGCAGTAGAGAGAAAGATGGACGAAATATGATTTGAACAGGGGACGAAGAACAGAGACTTCCTAATTCAAACAATTTGGTTCATCAGTACTATTAGTGTTGTTAAAATTTAAAGTAATGTACCAAAAAAAAATTAAACTAATAATAGGTAATTATGCAGTACACATAAATTATGAAGAGATCTTTGGTAAGTTAAACTCTACCTTTTGGCATAATTCGGCTGCAGTGAGAGAGAGAGAGTGAGAGAATTTTGGTGTGAAATTTTTTGAGGGAAAGTATGTTCTATTTTTTTAAAAAATTATCCTTTTTAATTAGCACTATATAAAATGTGAATTAGCTCGAAAAAGCTCACGGCCCACATAGGGCCGAGTCTGGGCTATAAAGTCTCAGCCCAAATTTCAAATTGCGCTTGTTAGCTCGGCCTGAAAAGGCTCGAGCCCAATACAGCCCGGGTAGCCTGCTTTGCTGCCTCAAACTCGATAGGCCGAGACTAATCCACCCCCAGTGGGTCGGGTCCGACATCCGGTGGGTCGGTCTAGCCGGTTGTTGAAGTTTCATGTCATTAAACCCTTGGGCAAAGTGAAGAATTTTTAAAAATATAACAAAATGAAGAATTTTAATTACTCTATCCAAACAATGGATTTTAAGAATGAAGAATTTTAATTATCTAATCCAAACATATAATTTTGAAAATGAAATTGTAGCATTTGAATTCCCTAGAATTGGAAATTCCCTAGAATTTTCAAATGCCCCATCCAAACGCACTCTTAGAGTTTGCTTTGTTAAAAAGCAAGCAGCGGTACAAAACAATTCTAGTTATACAGGTATTTGATTTGAAAATTGGTTACAGTACCGTACAAAAGAGTGGGCAAAAGATGAGACAAAAACACAATATTTGTGTTTTTATTAAATTATGGTACAACCTTTTTGTTCTACATACAAGCTATCTAAAATATCAAAGTACACCATTTTTATTTCATTCTCAATAAATATTTTATCTCTTCTCTTTCTCTCCTCACCCCTCTATCTCATCACTCCTCTCTCTCTCTCTCTCTCTCTCTCTCTCTCTCTCTCTCTCTCTCTCTCTCTCTCTCTCTCTCTCCTCCCTTCCTCTCCCTCTCCCTCTCTCTCATCTCTCTCTCTCCTCTCTCTCTCTCTCTCTCCCTCTCCCTCCCTCCCTCCCTCCCTTCCTCTTTCGCTCTCTCCCTCTCTCTCTCTCTCTCTCTCTCTCTCTCTCTCTCTCTCTCTCTCTCTCCTCCCTTCCTCTTCCTCTCCCTCTCTCTCATCTCTCTCTCTCCCTCCCCCTCTCCCTCTCCCTCCCTCCCTCCCTCCCTCCCTCCCTCCCTCCCTCTCTCTCTCTCCCTCTCTCTCTCACTCTCCCTCTCACCCCCTCTCTCTCCTTCTCTCCCTCTCCCTCTCTCTCTCCTGCTCTCCCTCTCTCTCACTCTCATATCTAAAGCTTCTCTATTTAGGTTAGGTTTAACTTTGAACACAAAAAGATTAGAATAAATCAATAAAGAGTAGAAATGGCCACTCATGCCCTTGCATCCAAGTGAGTAGAAGATATCACTTTAACTAATTACAGCCACATGGGAAGAGGGCCACAACCCACCCCAACACAAAAAATTACTCTCACCATAGTAAAAGTAAAACTAACTTCTAGTGAGGTACTTAGCGGATCTACACCCCACTTAACAAATAAACAATATCCCTTATAATTATTCGACATATGTTGTTTTTGAGTTTCAGAAAAGTATTTCAGAAAATCAATCCCCCGAAGAAATTACTGGGTTGAGTTGCGGACTAGGTCGCTCTCTTTAAGACGTTTCGTGGCGCTGCTCAAAATTGTGCAGGCAGACTATCAACCACGACGTCCCCAGGATAAAATAGCCGAGTCAAAACTGTTACGAAATATCACTGCATAGTGAAATTTTGCTCAAGAAATACACCTTAATTTTATGGTCCGAAGACCACTCAAATATGGTACTAAGACCACTCTAATATGGTACGAATACCACTCTAATTTAAGAAGAAAGGAAATTGGGGAGGGAGAAGAGAAGAAAACTCGGTACTACTTTGAGTTTTTGGTGCAAAGAATGAAGTGAGGAAAGGTCCTATTTATAGGAAAAAAATCGACTTGCTGCGCACGTAAGTTGTTGGAGAAAAATCCTCAACAGATAAGAATGGCCTACTTGCTGCACAAGTCAAGTTTTTGGAGAAAAATCCTCAACAGCTAAAAACGGCTAGTTAAGCGTATCTAGATAGTTAAACGAATCTGGACAGTTAGCGAGCGCCGCACCAAAATAAAATAAAAATAATTATTTTTCGTAAAGAATAAATTACACCTCACAGCCGAAGCCCAAACCTAGGTCCGGCCCGACCCGACTGGGTGACCCGGTCGGATGGCGCGCGCGTGTGTGGTGGTCAGTTAGTGTCTGTGCTCTCCCTTTTACAAAACTGGGTACCCTTTGGTCCCCAAACCAAGGTGTGAAGTCCACACTTATAAGCGCTCTTAAAGTGCCTAGTCTTAGCAATGTGGGACTTTTTCAACTCACCAACACCAAGGTTCCAACAATCCCCCACTTGAATTTAAAAAGAAGTTTCAGAAGTAGTGTCAAACGCCTCCATAAGATTGTGCATAAGCAGAGGTGTCATTCGACTTGAACCTTTGCATAGCGGTTAAGATTTAGATTCAACAAGAGTGACTCGTAGTCTTGAACTCTATCTCTAATCATCAAAACCACACACAACCTTTTCCATAGGTGTATCCTCAAAAGCCCGAACTTTTATGGCCCTGCACGTCTATCCCAATTTAGTGAACGCTCTAGGAATTTCTGCCAAGAATTCCATAGGAAGCGGCCCCACTTCCACATTCACAAAGGTGAGTCTATCAAGAGTACTCCTGTAGCTAGGTACTCCACTCCACATAGAGTATAGATCTCATTAAGAGTTTCTATTACCTCAACCTTACATCGCTTCAGGAATCATGCTTATTTACTTATAGTAGCATGTTCATCTCCTATCACTTCACAACTTGTTATTACCCATTGAACCTAATTTTTGGGATCTCCAGTTTTTTAGGTCGGGTTGTGATAACTCTATTTTATATAGAGTTATTTGTTTATGCATCTAAACATAACTAAATTGCTTGAAACCAAGTATAATATCTGTTAAATATAGTAGTATAAGTAAGATAACAACATTTTATGTTTCAAAGAGGATTATGTAATGATTTGAGCATTATATATATATATATATATATATATATATATTATTGGTATGTTTGATATGTTTGTTCAGTACACTTGCAGTTAGGTGCAAATACACCAGGGAAACAGCAATGCATCAACACTAAACTACTCTTACAGCAGTGCAACTGCACTTAGGTGCATCTGCACCATCCTGCGCTGAAGGCAGATTTAACCCCACCTTAGAAGCACCTCAATTCATACCAATGCATAAACTTTTCTATGACATCATGCTTAGTCATAAGTCACATGGAGACACATGCCAACATGCAAGAGGAGGCGCCCACAATGGAAAATCATCATGAAAGGCTACGCATCTAGAACACATGGCTTTCCACAATTGGACCTCCCCTTTGGACTCAATCTTCTCAATCAAAGCTCTGAAAAGTAACCATGGTTATGCCACCTTTGGTCAGCTTGATCTCCAAGCAAACCCTCACTTAAAGGAAACCTCCAAGGCTATATAAAGGCTTCCACTTCTCACTTGAAGAGAATCTCATTCATAAGCAATTCACATATAATTTAGTAGTTTCCTTTCTTGTATTTTATTTTATAGTTTTAGTAGTAGTTAGTTGGCAAGAAGGTAAGGAGGGAACTGACGACTTCTTCCTTCACTTCTTCATCAAGTTAGTTAGGTGCAACTGCATCAGGAAGTCAGTGCTTCTGGACTGTTGGGCAAATTAATGCAAGAGTACTTCTGGACTTGTGAGCAAGGTAGTCCCAGTGGATATGACTTATCAACAAAGAAGGAGATTTTTTCACATAGTCAATCAGTATCATTGGGATGATCCATTTCTCTATAAAATGTGCCCAGATCAGTTAATGAGAAAATGCATCCCACAAGAAGAACAGCAAGCAGTGCTTCTGCACTGCCATGCTGCACCATATGGAGGTCACTTTGGAAGCCACAGAACAGCAGCTAAGGTATTACAGTCTGGTTATTAATGGACCACTTTATTTAAAGATTCATATTCAATGGTCAAAATTTGTGACAAATGTCAAAGAGCAGGTAATATTTCTGAAAAACATGAAATGCCTAGAACCAATATATTAGAAATTGAACTTTTTGATGTATGGGGCATGGATTTCATGGGTCCTTTCCCACCTTCTTTTAGCAAACAATATATCTTGGTAGCTGTTGATTATGTGTCCAAATGGGTAGAGGCAGTAGCATTGCCTAATAATGATGCCAAATCTGTTAGTAAATTCCTTCTGAAAAACATTTTTACAAGGTTTGGCACCCCAAGGGCAATCATCAATGATGAAGTCTCACATTTTTGCAATAAACTCATTGAAAATTTTCTTGCAAAATATGGGATTAAGCATAAAATTGCTACAGCCTACCACCCACAAACAAGTGGGCAGGCTGAGCTATCAAATAGAGAATTTAAAGAATGCTTGAAAAAATGGTTGGACCATCAAGAAAAGATTGGTCTCTACATTTAGATGAGGCGTTATGGGCATACAGAACTGCATTTAAGACACCATTAGGTATGTCCCCCCTTTAGGCTAGTCTATGGCAAAGCATGTCATCTGTCTGTTGAGTTGGAAAACAAATCTTATTGGGCTATGAAAAAGTTGAATTATGAACTCAACAAAGCAGGTGCACAAAGGTTTTTAGAGTTGAATGAATTGGAAGAATTTAGGCAATTTTCTTATGAGAATGCAGAAATTTACAAGACAAAAACCAAAGCTTGGCATGACAAAAGAATCCAAAGAAGAGAACTTAGAGAATGAGGAATGGTCTTGTTATACAATTCCAGGTTGAAACTATTTCCTGGAAAACTTAAATCAAGATGGTCAGGACCATTCAAACTAGCCAAGATTTACCCCCATGGTGCAGTTGATTTGTATGATGCAGCCACAGAGATCAATTTCAAGGTAAATGGCCAAAGAGTAAAAATGTACTATGGTGAACATGTGGTGAGGGATAAATTAACCACACATTTTCAAAATCTCTAAGGTAAATAGATAGTCAGGCTGAAAGACTCTTAAAACAAGCGCTTATGGGAGGCAACCCATGTTATTAAATATTTAGTTTTGCAATTTTTTGTTCAATTTGATGTTTTCAAGTGTTTTATAGGAACACGGATTTTAGTGCATCTGCACTTCTCATTCCTCAAAGTGCTCCTGCACCATAAATTCAAAAATTTCACTTGGGTGAAAAATTTTCAAAAATGCCAGCACAACAATGTTTAAAACATGATTAGTGGCTGAGATGTTGAGTTGCCCCACCTAGACTCCCACGTGTCTTAGTGCATACAAACCCACATACCCCTAACGGCTACTCCACCCATCAAATCAACCAACCACTAACTCGTTCACCTCTTTAAACTGACCCAATTCCCCATGGCTACCGTTTATTCACCCACAGTAACCCCCTCTCTCACAAAACCGTAAAACATCCCCAAACTTTCTCTCTCTCGCAAATCCCCAATTTTTCTGTAAACACCATCTTCAACCTCTATTCAAGAAAATGGTTCGCAAGCAAAGTGCCATGAAAACATCAGGGAAGAGCATCACAGGCACAAGATCAACATCAAAACAACCCCAAAAGAAGAAAGCTGGTGCAACTGTACCTAGTCCAGTACCAATTGATGCTGATCATACGCATTTCTGGGAAATGAAATTCCTACCGGAAAGAGGTTACAGTTTGATGAAAGCACATCCAAGCTTCATGTCAACAATCTCAAATCTTCATTGGGATCTGTTTGTGCAACAGAGAGCATTTCTACTTGGAGCAAGTAGTAAGAGAGTTCTATTCTGGAATTCAGGACAACAACAAAGGGAAAACTCTGGACCATTCTGTAATTAGGGGTAGGAAGGTTTACTTTGATGCTGATAGAATTAATAACCATTACAACCTAGTCTACTCTGGTTCTGATTTTGAATAGAAAATAGAAGAGTATGGAAAGAAAGAGATGGAAAGAATAAGGTCTAGAATTGTTGTGTGTTGTGCGAAAAGGTGATGTGCAAGTATACACAATCGCAACAAGTAATACAATGATAAGTAAAGTTCGTTCCCACAGGGATTGGAATTAATCTAAGAAGTTTAAGTGATTAGAATCTTAGTGAAAAGAATTAAGTAACAAGTAAAGGTGAAGAGTTGTAAACATTATAAGTTGTGATAAAACAGTATTAAGTTTGAAGTAATTAAAGGTGAGTTGGATAGCTCAATAGTTATGTAAGTCCCCAAGAGTAATGTTCAGATAATATTAGACGCTGTAGCGTTAAGCGCTGTAGCGCTTCAGAATCCGTAGACGCTGTAGCGCCTTGGTGGCGTGCCTTTCAGTCACTTTCGTCAGGGCTATGTTACAAGACTCCTATGTCTAGGCTCTAAATAAGTTTTACCCCTGTATATTAAGCTCTTACAACATTTGCCTTATGAACTATTACTCCCCTATGTCTAGAGTTAAGTAGTGCTTCCTTTAAATGTCTTTAAAGGGTTTTCATTCATATCATTCCTTGAGTTCTCTTTGTGAACCATGTCTGTACCCACAAAGTTACCTTGTTTTAGTTGATCATTCCCAAACCAAGATTGAAAGTATTATGACACAAGGAATAAAACACAAACATCATAATATTATACAAAAGTTACTCAAGGTTCATTACATACCAAGAACAATCCAACTACAACAAAGTTAGCTCATCACAAGTTCCATGAACATAATACAACTAGAGAGTATGTATTACCGTATGAAGACAAGAGAAGAGTGGTTGCAAAAGATACACTCCAATGATCCCAAGTAGCATACAAGAGATGAAGTTGAGGCGTGAGCAAAACCTTGAATGAAGACTAGAAAACTATGCTAAAAATAAAAGCTTAAAGGTAGTGTATCAATGGAGAGTGGCTACCATCTATTGTGTAGTTCTCTCATCAAGTTACAACTACTTGTCTACGTAAGTTACCTCCTTGAGAAGCAATCTTAATTAATCTAATTAATAACTAAGTCTTAATAGAATAATAATATTACATGATGATTATTAGACTTAGATATTATCCTTAAAGTACTTTACAAAAAGTGCTAATGATGGAATACAACAACTATCACATGGGTTCTGTCATACCCTAATTTCGTCCGTCAGACTAACGCAAATGGTTTCAATTCGCACCTAGCGTGTGCGGGTCGCTTTTGATTGTGCACGCATTGTTGCTCTCGTTGTGCCACGTTTCTTTTTTAATTGTACGCGTTTGTTGCTCTCATTGCGTGAGCGTGTTTGTTTCTCGTTGCATACGAGCTTTTTTTGGTACTCGTTTTTTTTTTACCGCTATTAAAGTCATTGCTATTAGTTTAATTATTATTATTATTATTATAAAAAAATGTAATAAAAAAATCAGATCTGAACATACAGTCTTTTTATTATTGTAATTCAGTTTTATTTACAATACAACCCAAAAGTCAAATTTGTTACAAATAAGGACAAAAAAAAAGAGTAAAAAAGTAAAAAAAAATTAAAACAAAAGTAAAAAAAACAGGAAGCAGCGCTGCTGCCTTTGTTGTTACTGTAGCAGGACTTCAT
Source organism: Astragalus membranaceus (assembly GCA_039519185.1). Taxonomy (NCBI): domain Eukaryota; kingdom Viridiplantae; phylum Streptophyta; class Magnoliopsida; order Fabales; family Fabaceae; genus Astragalus; species Astragalus membranaceus. The sequence goes on along the minus strand of CM076851.1, from coordinate 22,921,550 downwards.
TTTTGGCTACCAACCCAAGCCTATTTCTCCTTGTTCCTTGCTGCCTTCCCATTCTTGGCACCAACAGCCCAACCTTTTGCAGCAGCAGTACCACCACCTCTGGGTGGTTTGTTTTGGCTCTGCAGCATTTGTCCCCCAAGAGTTTTTGCTCCCCTGCTTCCTCACACACCTACACCATAGTTTCTCCACTATAAATACCACCACTATACAACACAGGAGAGGCAGAGAATCAGCCACTGAATATACACAATCATCCACACGCAGAAAAATATGAACACATAGAGAGGCACACAGTGACTAAAAATACACCAAAACAGCATACACTGAAACCCCAATCTGAAAATAAAACGAAAGTTCCCGAAGCAGTGGGTAAGGCAGAAGCAGCAACAAAGAGGCAGCACTGAGCAAGATCAACAGCAAGCAACAGGAGTAGGTAGTTTTCTTTTTCTCTATTATAGGATCCGAAAATACCAGAGCATATATTTTTTTAGATGCTTTAAGTTTCATCTGCCATGATTTATAACAGCAAGTATGTTATGTTTTAGCAAATGATTGGAAATATTTGTTAGTTAGTTAGTAGCAAATGGTTGTAAACTTGAAGTAGTCGTTAGCCAGAAAAGTTTGGTCTTTAGAACACAAGCCAATAACAAAAATAACAATAAGAGCAATAACGCAATCAGTAAAGGAAAATAGGCATAGAATGAGCAGTAAGAATCGGAAGAGAGTAGAACCGAAAAAGGGAAACAAAATATAGTAGAAATCACCTCGTCAACTCCGGTCACCGTAAGCGGCGGCCGTTGGCCGTTCGCTCCTCGCCACCGCCGTCAACCTCCGTCCTCCCGTTGCCATCATAAGCTGTGATCTATCCACTGTCAAGCCACTCACCTCATTTTTCACCACCAACAGAACCGACCCCTCTCCCCAGCCGAACCCAAAACACCACCGCCAGCCACCCACTGTAACCCGAGACACCACCGTCAGCCACTCCACAGCTCACCACCGTACACACCAAACCGTGGCCCAAACACCACCCTTTCCCCTCCACGAACCAACGCCAACCGAACCACCACCACTCACGAACCCGTGGCGAGTCCGGGCCTGACCAAAGCCACCGCCGTAGACCACCCTCCCTCTTCCGTTTCATTCCTCCATATCTCTAATGCCTCGCGTTTGGTGAGAAAGGGAGAGAGTGAGAGTAGGGATTAAGATCCGTGAGATGGAGAGAAAGGGGGCGGAGTTGGGTTTGAGAGAGAGAGAGGGTTGGAGCGAAGAAGAAGGAGCGCGGCGAGTTTAGGAGGAGATCAGTGAAAGGAAAAGAGAGGCGAAGGCGGAGGGTTTGAGAACGGAAGGGAAGAGGGAAACGGCGGAGTCGCTGAGAGAGGGAGCGTGATGAGTGAAATCGAAATTAGGGTAAAAGAGTGAGAGAGCGGCGCTGTGAGAGAGGAGAGATTAGGTTTAGGAAAATTAGGGTTTAGGTTTAAATTAAGCTTTTATAGTGGATTTATATCTGCTTCGCACACCCCCTCTGTTGTTGCATGAAACCCCCCTGAGAAGCCCAGGTCTTGTTAGGCCGTTGAACTTGGCTGACAGCTTGGGCCTGTTATCTACACCCCAGTTTTAATAATACAGCCCCCCTTTTATTTACACCCTTATTTTACCACTGCACCCCCTGTTTCGTTTTTTTTAAAAAAAAGGGGAAATCTCTTTTCCCTAAATAAATATTTTCTCTCACAAACCTATTTTTTTCCAAATGACGAATAAATGTTTTCCTAAACAAAAAAATTGGTTTGTTATTAATGGTCACTCTGAGCTTAGCTTGTTTGACCGTTGATAACAGCTTTGGTTTTCAAACGAGCTATGAGCGACGACCACTCTGAGTTTTACTTGTTTGGTCGTCCCGAGTACCTCTCCCGATTTCAAAATAAATAAAAAACGTCAAACACACAAACATTTTTCCACCCCAAGAACTACGTAGCTTTGATTTCTCCATCGCACCTGGAGATACGTAGGAGCAGGGGCCCACTCCTGTCAAGCGCAAAAAAACTAAATTTTTATTAAGTCTTCCTCTTCAATTTTGCAAATAATAAAAAGGTAAAATAAAGTATTTTCTTTGAATTAACGTTCTCTCTACACATTAAATTAAATGGTAACCTTTCTCTTGAAAGGATGCTGTGGGGTGCTAATACCTTCCCCGCGCATAACCGACCCCCGAACCCAAAAATAAAGGTTTTTTCAATGTTTTCCTATTTAATAAATGTTGATGGCGGCTTCATTGCAAAAATGACGAAGAATCCCCTCTTTCGGATTTTTCGGTCGCTACAGCTGGCGACTTCACTGGGGACCTTTTAGAGGGTCAAGCCTAATTTAATCAAATGTGTAGATTATTGTTAATTTAATACTTTTTACCTTTGTTAATTTAATACTTTTTTTATTTGTTTATTTATTCATGGCTTCATTGAACCTTAGGGTAGAAAACTTTTGTACTATTATCTATATTTCTTTTGCAGCTTGTGTGGTCTAAGTATGGTGCCCGTGTCACACACGTCACTTACACATGTTTATTCACACACTTCCGAGTGGGGCCTTATACCCGGGTCTGAAAATTAACCTAGGACGAGTGGAGATTATTAGTGACAGTCATTCTGGATTTTATCTGTCTGACTCTCATGAAAGTCTCAACCAGAGTATGCTCTTTCATGGTATCCCACACCAGGTAGCTCGCTATCGTTGTGGATCATATCATGAAGGGGACTTTAGCTCTGGAAACCTTTGTGAGGAAGTGAATAGAGCCACCTGAGAGATTGATCACGTAAGTGACCCTAGACCGTGACCTACATATAAGACATAACCTGTTTAGGACACAAGGGCATTTCACCTACCCGCTGCATCATTACAGATTTTTTTTTAAATTGTTTTTTTTCCTTTTCCCAAAGAAAAAAAAAATCAAATCATCTAAAACCGTTTTATTATTACTATTATTCTTTTTTCTTTTAAATATATAGGATGTGACACATAGTTAACACCTTCTCAAAGATGAATCACTAAATCTTCCCTAATTTTTTTTTAACACGCGTGACATCATTCTTTCATCCATCATATAGCATCATTATTTCACAAAATATAAAAAAAATCCTCACATGCATGTTATTCATCTCATTTAGGTTTGCCGAGAATTGTAAGAGGCTCAAAAATTGTGTCATAAGCAAGACAATATGGGATCAAACGGTGAAGCAGTTCAAACCCTGAATTACCCTACAGTGAAGCAGCCCAATCTGACGAGCTTAAGAGAATGTGCGGGTTGGTTGCCGCCCATCGAGCGCAGGTCTTTCGATAGAACTTATGGGAAGATTATTATGTTATTACGGTTGGAAGTGCAAACAAATGCCATTGTTGCCCTGAGCCAATTCTATGACTCCTCCTTGAGATGCTTCACTTTCAAAAATTTCCAGATGGCACCTACCCTGGAAGAATATACGCAGATCCTTGGTTTTCCTCAACGAGACACTAGGCCCTACCAATACCAGGGGCATTACTACACAGATGAGAAACTTGCCTCAATGTTACAAATCAGCAAAGAAAATTTGAAACTCCAAAAGAAAAACCGAAATTGCATTGTAGGGTTCCCGCAAGAGTACTTGGAAAGTCAAATGAAGTCCTTCGCCGACGCTAGAAATTGGGGTCCTTTCAAGCAACTGTTAGCTTTAACTATCTTTGGGATTGTGCTATTCCCGCGCCTTGAAAGATATGTGGACACAACCGCTATTGGTGTGTTCCTATCCTTCAAAGATGAAGAAAACCCAACCAACCCAATTCCAGCCATTCTTGCAGACACTTACTGTACCTTCACTCATTATAGTGAGCTAAAAGGAAAAAGGATATCCTGCTGCCTAAAAGCCTTGTATGTCTGGCTTCTTACCCATGCCTTCGTCAACAAAGTTAAGGTAGAAGGCCCAATTGACGACGCTAGAGGATGTGATGTGGAGTCAATGAATACCGGTGAATGGTTGCAAGTGCTAAGGGGCCTTCATGAGTACAAGGTTCGTTGGCACCCATCGTGGTGGAAAGACCGGCCTACGGTAATTTTTCAGTGTGGAAGTTTTCAAAATGTCCCACTCATGGGGACAAGAGGATGCATAAATTACAACCCCTCTCTGACTCTAAGACAGCTAGGGTACCCCATGCGAAATCCGCCCACCGAAGACATGTTAATCCCTTTTTACCTCCATGAGGGAGGCCCAAAAGAGGTTGACATGCTCCGGAAGATTTCTCAAGCGTGGGACATGGTTGTCCGCAAAGGACAAGAGCTTACTAAGAGGGGCGGCGATAAGGAATCCACCTTTCGTCAGTGGCTCCAAAAAAGGATCCAAGACACTCGATTGTCTTACCGAAGCGCACTACGGGTTGAGGAAGAAATAGCTGAACCTACCCTTCCCACTGTCGAAGAGTTAGATAAGCTCAAAATGGCCTTGTCAAAAGCTGAAGAAGAAAAGAAGGGCTTACAGGCAGAATTAGAGAAGGTGCTTCTAAGAAACCAGAAATTGGAGGAGGAAAATACAACTAAGTCATCGGCCATTGAGGATAGCCGCAAGCAACTTAAGATTGAAGAAAAGAATAAAGAAGAGGTCCAGAAATACCTGAGAGGGGCAAAGGAAGAACTAAAGCGATGCAACCTGAAGATGAACCAAGCCATTGATGATGCGCATGAATGGAAAGAGTTATGGGAGGAGTCAATGATTGCAGAAAAAACCGCACAAGGCTTGTTGGCGAAGTCAAAGAGAGAATCTCAGATATTGATAGCTGAGCTTGAAGATCAAGTGAAAAGTATCCGGCAGGATAAAGAGACCATTGAAGAAATACTCCAAGAATACCAACAAGCCTTGAGAAGGGAGCATGAGAAATCTGATGAGCTGAAAGACCACATCAGATATCAAGAGGAAGTTTACCACCAGCTGAAGATTGAAAGCATCCACTGGGAGAGCCGCTTTGTAGAATTGGTCAGCAGGATAGAAAACCATGAAGTCTTCATAGAGTTGAAGAATGAAAGCTTATACTGGAGAGACAGATTTGCAAAGTTGGCATGGCTGGCCGATCAAGCTATCATGGGTATCCCAAAGCGTCTAAAAGAGGCTGACGCAGCAATGCACCCATTCAACACCCCGGTCCAAGTTTCCGAATTTATGGAATTTTGCAAAATCCTGATTGCCGAACTTAGGGAGAAGGCTGGTAGCACCACTAGTAGAAAAAGAGAGAGGAGTGGAAAGATGAAAGCTATATTTATTTGAGCGAAATTTAAAAGAGCATTGTAATGTTTTTTTTCGAATTTTTATTTCAAGAACGCTGTACTTTTCCCCCATCAATGAAGTTTGTTTGTTCCACCTATTGATCCTCCTTTTGGAAATGCTTGAAACGTTAGTTTACGTACTTATGACAAATCAAGACGCGCTTACAATTCTCGGCCTAAAACAATAAAACTCATGCACACATGCATCACTCATTTTTCATCCATTCACATACTCATATCATGTATCCCGTCAACAGAGAATAAAAGACAAGCTGGTGCGTCAACATCGCTATTGGACTCGTTCTCAGGCCAGATACATGGAAGCAAATCAGGACAATCCGCCTCAAGATAACCTGGATCAAGGCGATCCACATCAGGACGACTTAGGACAGGGTAACGAGAACCTAGGCAATCAACAGCTTAGGGCAGAAATAGATGTGATGAAGCAACAGATGGCTGAGATCTTAAGGGTCCTACAAGCTTTGAAGAATGGGAATACAGATGAAGATGTCTCCGCTGGGAACACTAAAAATCAAGCTACCAACCCTCCTATTCCCAATGGACCCGGAATCCCCCATACAGTGTACCCTATTGGGGCTAACGAACAGGGCTACCAATGGCCTCCTTATGGACTTCCACAAGGTTACACACCTCCGACAGTCGCTGCCAATCCGGAAGATGGTCCCTCAGGAGTCGTGGGACAAGGACATCCTGCGCCGATAGGTCACAACAGTAACCCGGGGGCACCGCAGATGCACAACCCGAGTCCTATTGTCGCACCGCAAAGATTTCCACTCGGCTACACTCCACCGCTGGTAGTCGATGCTCAAGCTCAAGGGTCGAGCCTCAGGAACCCCACTCATTCACATATCCCAAATGTGAACCCAGCCATAGTTCCGATGATTCATCCTTACTATGGTATGAGTGGGCTTCCTCACAACTACTCTATGGAGAACCCTCAAGCCCAAGACAAACTGCAAATGCTGGAAGAAAGGTTGAGAGCAGTTGAAGGATTCAGTATTGGTGCAAGAAATGCACAAGATTTATGTCTCGTTCCAAACGTGGTCATTCCCCCTAAGTTTAAGGTGCCAGATTTTGATAAATACAGAGGAGCAACATGTCCGGCAAGCCACCTAACTATGTACTGCAGGAAGATGGCTGCATTCGCAAATGACGATAAGCTGCTTATCCACTACTTCCAAGACAGCTTAGCTGGGGCAGCTTCAAATTGGTATATGCAGTTGACACCCACTCATATTCGGTGTTGGAAGGATCTCGCTGATGCTTTCCTTAAGCAGTATAAGTACAACACTGATATGGCTCCTGATAGGACTCAGCTACAAAACATGACTAAAAGGGATAATGAGTCCATCAAGGAATATGCTCAGCGTTGGAGAGGACTAGCAGCACAGGTAGCACCACCTCTGTTTGAAAGGGAAATGGTGTCTATGTTCATGGAAACTCTTCCTTCACCCTTCTATGAAAAACTGATCGGGAGTGTATCGTCAAGTTTCTCGGATATGGTCGTTATTGGAGAAAGGCTAGAGAACGGAATGAGGAATGGGAAAATCGCTTATACTTCCCCCGGAAACACTAACCAGAGAAAGCCCTTCTCCGGATTTCCTAAAAAGAAAGAAGGAGAAGCCAACGCCATCACGGGAACCGGAAAAACTTCCTACTCCAATCCCTCTCACACCAATCCATTCTCAGCACAAACACTATCTACCCCACCTACCCAAAATAACCAAGGCCATAAACCACAAAACTACTCAGCCGGAAAGTTCGTCCAGTTTGATCCAATCCCAATGTCATACTCCGACCTATTTCGCCACCTGCTCAGCCATAATTTAATCACCACCCGCCCGATGAGACAGATCCAACCCCCTTTCCCCAGAGGCTTCGACCCAAACACCACATGCGAATTTCACTCGGGAACGGTCGACCATTCCATAGAAAACTGCAAGGCATTGAAGTATGTCGTCCAAGATCTAATCGCCTCGGGCTGGTTGAACTTCAAGGAAAATGGTCCTAATGTGGCTACCAACCCATTACCAGGACATGGGATGCCCTCAGCTAATGCAATTGAGGATTCTGCAGAACCGTCCCTAATCAGGAGGGTAGAATGCATCCAGACACCCCTGGAAGTGATTCATGCTAATCTGTGTTCCTTTGGGATTATTGAGAGAGAATGCACTGGAAAGAATCCATGCAATGACCATCACTGCATTGGATAAATTGTGAGGCGTTTAAACAGGTGCTTCAGGACTTGTTGGACCGACATGTAATACAAGTGGGCTTTCAAAAGAGGGAGGACCAGGTGTCAACTATCCTATCGAGCAACGGCCAGAACAAGGATACTCGGAAGCCGCTAGAGATCCGCTATACTAAGGACTCAAAGTCGTCCCTGGGTATGCCTAAACCAATCACTATCCAAGTGCCAGCTCCCTTCCCCTACAATGACACCAAAGCAATCCCATGGAACTACAACGCAAAAGTCCAAGTGAAAGGTCCTCAGAACAATCCTGATGTCACCAATATCTCGGGAAGCAGCGGAATGACTCGGAGTGGGCGCGTCTACGCCCCTGAAAGACCCGGAGGAAGAGAATCAAATGAAAGAGGAAAGATTGATAAAGGAAAAAACGTAGAGGGAGAGTCGTCTGACAAAAATACAAGCAAGAAAGCACTATCTGAGCAAGAAGCCAATGAGTTTCTAAAGATTATGAGGCAGAGTGAGTACAAGGTAGTAGATCAGCTGAATCAGACTCCTGCTAAGATATCCATGTTATCACTATTACTCAATTCTGAAGCCCATCGAGCAACACTAATGAAGGTGCTGAGTGAAGCTCATGTCATTCACGACATCACAGTTGGTCAGTTTGATGGGATCGTCGGAAATATCGTCGCAAACAACTACCTCACCTTCACAGATGACGAGATTCCCGTCGAGGGAAGAGGGCACAACAAGGCTTTGCATATCTCCGTGAAATGTGGAGAATACTCTCTAGCTCGGGTACTCATCGATAACGGATCATCCCTGAACGTACTACCCAAATCAACCATGAACAAACTAGACGTAGATTGTTCATACATGAAACCCAGTTCTACACTGGTCAGGGCATTCGATGGGTCCAAAAGAGAGGTTATCGGAGAGATGGAGTTACCTGTACAGGTAGGTCCAGAAGTCTTCATAGTGAGTTTCCAAGTGATGGACATCAATCCGTCTTACAGTTGTCTTCTGGGAAGACCTTGGATCCATTCTGCAGGGGCTGTGCCCTCTTCTCTACACCAAAAGCTCAAGTTCATAGTCAACAATAGGTTGGTGGTCGTTTCAGGAGAAGAAGAGTTGCTAGTCAATAAGTCGTTTCCTATCCGTTATGTTGAGGCTGCAGAAGAATCTTTCGAGACCGCCTTCCAAGCACTAGAAATTGCAAATGCTACCTTTGCGGGGGACGGGGCCCCATCGTTAAAACCAAAGCTGTCCAAAGCTGCATTGATGATTGCTAAAGTCATGACAAGCAAGGGTTATCAAGCGGGAAACGGTTTAGGGAAGACTGAACAAGGGATCCTAACACCCATACAGTTGCGTGAGAACAAGGACAGATGTGGGATAGGGTACCAGCCTAGTCGTACTGACAAAGGAAGGATCGCCGCGGAAAAGAAGGAGCGGAGGTTGGCCAAACTTGAGGGTCGGGAGCCAAATATGAAGAAGATTTTCATCGGCGACATAAAGCAAAGCTTTCAGAGCGCAGGGGTGCTAGATCCTAACCAGGTTGCAGCTATTGAAGGTGATTCAAGCGCTGAAAACGGCGGTGCCGGTCTTGTTCGCCGTTGTCCAGCAAGCGAAAAGCTCAAGAATTGGGAGATCGTCGATTTTCCTGTAGTTTTTAGTTCAAAGTAATGTTGCTGTAATGCAATCCTATGGCTCTGCCCAAGGCCTTAGGACATTTCATTCGGGCACACATGTTTCCTTTCAATATCAATAAAATGTTATTTCAGATTCTCCAACAAATTTCAGTTCTCTTTTGCACTTGCGTTTTATTTTCTTTTGCTCGTTTTCATTCCGTCAATTTATACTAATGCAGATTTGAAAAAAACGCCTTCGAAAATAACAACGCCAATAATTCATACTGTGACTTTGATCACCCGATTAATCAAACTGAGGAAGATGTTGAAGATAACTGGGCAACTCCTCCAGAGTTAATGAGAATGATGGAACAAGAAGAAAAAGTGATTCAACCCCACGAGGAATCTACTGAGGTAATAAACTTGGGCACAGAAGAGGATAAGAAAGAGGTTAAAATCGGCATCACAATGAAAGATAGTGAGCGAGAGAAGCTAGTCAGGCTCTTGTTCGACTATGTTGACATCTTCGCATGGACATACCAAGACATGCCTGGACTGGACCCCAACATAGTCGAGCATAAGTTACCAGTAAAACCCAAATGCCCGCCAGTAAAGCAAAAGCTAAGAAGGATGAAGTCGGAGATGTCACTAAAAATCAGAGATGAGGTCAAGAAGCAGTTTGATGCCGGATTCTTAGCGGTAGCAAAGTATCCTCAATGGGTAGCCAACATTGTCCCGGTTCCGAAGAAGGATGGGAAGGTCAGAATGTGCGTCGATTATCGAGACCTGAACAGAGCAAGTCCTAAAGATGATTTCCCTTTGCCCCACATTGATGTCTTGGTAGATAGCACCGCACAACACTCCTTATTTTCCTTCATGGATGGATATTCCGGATATAATCAAATCAAGATGGCCCCCGAAGATATGGAGAAAACCACCTTCATCACTCTCTGGGGAACCTTCTGTTACAAAGTAATGCCATTCGGATTGAAGAACGCCGGTGCCACGTACCAAAGGGCAATGGTGGCTTTATTCCATGACATGATGCATAAAGAAATTGAAGTCTATGTGGATGACATGATCGCAAAGTCTAAGACTGAAGAAGAACATGTTGTTAATCTGCAGAAACTATTTGAACGCCTAAGGAAGTTCAAACTCAGATTAAACCCCGCCAAATGCACTTTCGGTGTAAGGTCAGGAAAGTTGTTGGGGTTCATAGTCAGTCAGAAGGGAATAGAGGTAGATCCGGACAAGGTACGAGCAATTCTTGAAATGCCAGCGCCTAAAACCGAAAGGGAAGTTCGTGGGTTCCTAGGAAGGCTGAACTACATCTCCAGATTCATATCCCAATTAACATCGACCTGCGAGCCGATCTTCAAATTGCTGTGCAAGAACCAAGAAACAAAGTGGAACGATAAGTGCCAGGAGGCCTTTGAAAAGATCAAGAGGTACCTCCAAAATCCACCAATTCTGATGCCACCGGTGCAGGGCAGACCCCTCATTCTATACTTAACAGTGCTAGACAACTCAATGGGTTGCGTACTGGGGCAACATGATGAGTCTGGAAGGAGAGAACATGCCATCTACTACCTAAGCAAGAAGTTCACCGAGTGCGAGACGAGATACTCATTGTTGGAAAAAACATGTTGCGCTCTGGCCTGGGCTGCACGTCGTCTGAGGCAGTATATGTTGAGCCACACGACTTGGCTGGTATCTAAAATGGATCCAATCAAGTACATTTTTGAAAAACCTGCACTCACAGGAAGAATCGCCCGCTGGCAAATGCTACTATCTGAATACGACCTCTTGTATGTCACTCAGAAAGCAATCAAAGGTAGTGCCCTAGCTGAATACTTGGCACATCAGCCCATTGAGGATTACCAATCAATGCAATACGATTTCCCATATGAAGATATAATGGCTCTATTCGGAGAAGGGAAATCTCCAGACGACGAAAGGTGGAGGATGTCATTTGATGGCGCTTCCAATTTGTATGGGCACGGGGTCGGAGCTGTGTTGATTTCCCCTGATAACCGCTTCATACCATTCACTGCTAGACTGAGCTTCTATTGCACCAATAACATTGCAGAATATGAAGCGTGTGTCTTAGGCATCAAAGCGGCCCTTGAATGGAAAGTCAAAAGACTCGATGTATATGGGGACTCAGCGTTGGTCATCCATCAGATAAAAGGCGACTGGGTAACCAGGGACCCCAAATTAATTCCTTATCGTGATCATATCCAAGAGATGGTTGAGCGATTCGAGGAGGTCACCTTCCACCATCTCCCTCGCGAAGAAAATCAGTTGGCTGACGCTTTAGCGACTTTGTCATCAATGTTCAATATCAATAACAACAAAAGTCTGACATTCATCCGAATCCAGCATCGAGACCTACCGGCACATCATTGCGTGGCGATCGAAGAAGAGCCTGACAGTAAACCTTGGTATTACGATATCAAGCACTATATCACAAGCCGAGAGTATCCTCCTGGTGCCACTGAGAATGATAAGAGAACACTTAGGAGGTTGTCAATGGGTTTCTTCCTACACGGGGAAGTGCTTTACAAAAGGAATCATGACATGGTCCTCCTCAGATGTGTTGCAAAAGAAGAGGCAGAAAGAATTATGAAAGATGTCTGTTGCTCCCGAAAAAGTCCCAGAGGGAGTCTTTCTTCGTTTACAACTTTTTGAAAATCAATGAAGTCGCCACCAATATTTTTTTATAAGGAAAATATTGAAGAAAAACCTTTTGGAAAGCGAATGGCCTTTTGGAAAAACCGGAAGATTTGGGTTCGGGGGTCGGTTAGGCATAGGGAAGGTTTTAGCACCCCACACCTCCTTTCTACCGAAAGGGAACCTTTAATAAAATGTGTGGTTTTAAGTGCGGATTTGAAAAATACTTAAATTTGCCTTTTTTTCGAAAAGAGAATGAAAAGACTTAATGAAAATTTTTATTTTCGGCAAAAGTGTTTGTTGCCCTTTTTTAAGAGAAAAAAAAATGTTTTTAGTTTATTGTGCTTGACGGAGGATATCCGCTCCTACGTATCTCCCGGTGCGATGGAGAATTCAAAGCTACGTAGTTCTGGTTTTTTTGAAAAGGTTTTGTTTTTTAATCTTTTTGGAGTTTTTCGCAAAGAGGTTGAGCGTTCGCAGTGACCAAACAACAATGGTTTAGAGTGGTCGCACTACTAACTCGTATGAAAATGAATTATCATTAACGTCCAAACGGCAACGGCGCGAGTGGTGATTAATGACAATTGGTTTTTATTTTGAGCATTGAGAATGTTTTTCGAAATTGGAGGAGAGCGTTTGTAAGGACCAAACAACAACGGTTTAGAGTGGCCACACTACTAGCTCCCACAGGAATGAAATCATCACCCACAATCAAACGGCAACGGCGCGAGTGATCATTGGTGATGATTAATTTTAATTTCGATGTTTGAAGATATTTGTTTTCGATGTAAGAAAATATTTATGTGGGGCAGGAAATATGTTATTTTTTTTGAATGCAATAGTAAAAATGGGGGTGCAAAAAAAGAAGCCCAATTCGCATGGGAGGGCCCAGTTAGCGAAACTGGGCTTAAGTGACAAAAGGGGTTTATGCTTGGGCCTGGGGGGTGTAAATAACAATTTACTTGTTTCTTAAAAAAAGTTTTACTTACCACTCCTTTTTTACTAATGAAAGCTTTTTTGTTCTTTTTTTTTTGAGATTCTTTTGTTATTATTTTTTGGTTGAGGTAATTTTTGGTTGGAAAAGAATAAATAAATTAAATAAAAACGAAAAAAAAACAAAAATCAGTTTATTTGTTTTTAAAAAAAGTTTTATTTACCCTTTTTTATTAGTTGCTAGGAAATGATTTCTATGAAGTGTTTTTTTTTGGTATTTGGTATAAAAAGATCTATTAATCATTTAGAGAAACACTTCACCTTAAAGTGTAAACATTAAACAAAATTGAATCATATAGAGTAATCCTTTCACTTAGATTAAAGTGCCATGGGCGCGAGTGAAAATCAACTTACCCCATCATCAACATCTAGCAATGAGCAAAATAGAACATATGAACCAAGAAAATAAAGTTGAATCCTTTCTAGCCATCTTCACCACTTAAATTAAAATGCACTAGGCACTAGCGGAGACTCATATGGCTAGATCATCAACAACTAACCAAAAACCAATTAAGGAACATATGAACTATGAAACTAGATTAGGGTGAAAATACATAGATAAATAAACTAGTTTAGCAAATTAGCATATGAAAATTGAAGAGCATCTAAATAAAGTTGAATCCCTTCTAGCCATCTCCTCCACTTAAATTAAAGTGCACTAGGCACTAGCGGAGACTCATATGGCTAGATCATCAACAAATAACAACTAAAACAACTATTGAACAAGGGAAATTCATAAGGAAAGTTGAATCCTATCTTAAAATCTTCTCCCTTAAATCATGGTGTTCTAAACACAAGGGAGAGTCAAGTTGTAAGATCATCAACATCACAAGGACTAAAAATCACATTTAACACAAGGCTTTAAACACTAATAATAAATCATCCTCAAGTGAAAAGGAACCACAAGATAAGTTAAAAAAAAAAAAAGGAAAATGCGAAATATAAGGGATATAAAATCACATGTTTATTTCATTTTAAAAAAAACAAAGATCAACACAAACTAACAACAAGCTAAATTACTCAAAGGTGAGAAGCAACTTCTCACCCTAACAACAACAAACTACATTCTAAAAGTGAAAATGATGAGTATATCAAAAATAAAGAGGAGAATATGAGATGAAGATGATAAGATAAATCTTGATGCAAAATGTTTGAAAATGATGCTAAGACATTAGGAATTTTACCTTATCTCTAAAATAGGTAGAAAATTGGAGAAGTAGAGGAGAGGTAAATAAAGGGAAGCTACGGTTTTAATGGAGGAGAGGAGGAGAAGGATTATGTGCTTGATTTTTCTTGAGTGTGAGAGGAATGGATTGGAGGTAGTTTGATGATGAATTGGTTAAGAGAAATTGAAAAAAATGGAGGTGGTTTAGGAGAGGTGAGGCTACGGTTTTAGAGGAGAAGAGGAGGAGAGGAATTATCTCAAAATCTTAGAGTGAGACCAAATGAGAGCTAAGAAGGGTTTTTCAAGGGGAAGTGTGTGAGAGAGAGTGAGTTGAGTGATATGTGAGGGAGAGGGAGAGATGGCCGTAGGGGGGGGGGAGGTTGAGTGTGTGAGTGTGTGAGAGTGAGTGATGGGAAGGGTGGAGTGTATGGGGAAAGGAGATGTGGGGAAGTGGGGTTGTGTGTGGAAGTGGGATTGTGAGTTCCAAGGAGGAAAAGAGGGAAAGTGGGGCGGATTTCTAGGGAGGAGAGAGAGGATGAGTGTGGATGATTTTTAAGGCTAGGGGGGAGAGTGAATGTAGACACATTTTAGGGTTAAGGGGGAGAGTGAATGTGGACACATTTTAGAGTGAAGGGGGGGAGGTATGCGAATTAGAGTTTAGTTGGAGTGGGTTGGATGGAGTTGTGTGTTGGGTTATGGGTTGGATATGGGTTAGGGTTAGGATATGGATTGGGTTTGGTGGAGGAGTTGGATTGGGCTTGGTGGAGGAGTTGGATATGGGTTAGGTCTAGGGTATGGATTGGGTTTGGTGGAGGAGTTGGATTGGGCTTGGTGGAGGAGTTGGATATGGGTTAGGTCTAGGGTATGCGAATTGGGCATAAGGTTTGGTGGAGGAGTGGGCTTTAGATGGCCCAATCCTAAATGCACCTCTATATATTTTTTACAAACCTCCCCTATTTCCTCCTTTGCTTATTTTGTTTCTTTACTTCTAATTATTATTTTTTTTTTTTCAAAAATTGGAACTTGTAGCAAACTAAAATAAAATAAAGCATGGCATAAAAATAAAAATAATTATTTTTTTTTATTAAAAATAGGTAAAACTTCTTATTTTTGGATAGGACAAAATTAGGGTGTTACAGCTGCCCCTCTTTATTTCACATTTCGCCAAGAAATATGACTTGGCCTTTTCATATTTGTTGGTGAAATGGAAATAAAGATATAGAAATAACACTAATTTTGTCCGCTTTCGGAAAAGCTCAGATTTTCTTTTTGTTATTTTCTTTTTGAGAAAAGGGGGGTTACACTTGTCGTATTAACGGGAAAGCAGTAAATTGGAAAAAGCAGTAAATTGGGAATTCGGAGGTTGCCTAAAAACCTTCTAACGAACTCTTGTCGAGTCCGAGCTTTGGGGGTGGCCTTTTCGAGCGGCCGATCAATATCAGGTCCGGAACTGATTTGATCAATGGATTTACGCTATGCCTTAGGTTGACACAACTAATCCGAAGGACTTAACGAAGTCTGATGGATCCATCGCGTGCTCGTACACGATGTTGTGATCTGTGGAAGGAGTTCACTAACTCTGTGTTGATGGAGTTTACTAACTCTGGGTTGATGGAGTTTACTAACTCAGTGCTGATGGTGATTTTCTGAAAAATAAGATTTTTGGGACCCTCTGGTCCAAAGTAACTTCCTGGATGGTGCATGAAATGCATGCATTTGAGTATTTGGATGTGCATGAATGCAATGATTGATTTTGGTGGGATGCTTTTTCTGTTTGATTCTTCATCCACTTCTTTTCTTTTGTTATTCTCCGCTCTTCTGAGATGCGAATTTGAAGGTGTAACGCGCCACAGTTTGATGGCATGGAGTGACGAATGGTATGGATGATATGATGAATGATGTGAAGATGTTGTGTTCTTTTATGTTCCGTCTTCTGTGATTTTCTCTTTTGTTTGTTTTTTTTTTTGTTTATTCTGTTTGTTTTCTTTAAGCAGCTTTCTTTTTTCTGCTTATTTGTTTTTTCTTTGGCATTCTGTTTTTTTTTTTTTGCTGGTTAAATCGATCTGCCGGGCGAAGGCTGCTCCAGGACGATGATCCCGCGGGGATTGCACACTGGTTCGTTACGACTGTCTTTTCTGCAATTTTATTCACTTGGGGAATCACTTCTTTCTGTATTTTTCAAAGATTTCGTAATGATCCTGTAATGCTCTGAATGTGCACATGTTTTGCAAATCGATTTCATCAATCATAAAAGTTATTATTTTGAAAGAAACTGAATAGATGAAAGCAGGGACACGAAAAGCACACATATGGAGGAAAAGTTGGACTTTTATTGATATAGAAATTGGACGTGCAGAAAGTCACGCCAATCGAAAGTGCATTGCAATCTTTCTTTTAAACTACAAAAAATACAAGCAAAAGGAAACAGATCTCGTGATTCTATCTCTGAAGTAACGGTGCCCACCGTCCATACTCATAATATTGATCACCCCCTTATCCGAACCTTTGGAATGCTGATTGCCTTTTTCTTTTCTCAAGCCCAAGTTTTCTGACCCTAATTTTTGCCTGGATCGCCCTTTGCGGGTTTTCAATCCACCAGGCCGCTCTGATTTTGCCTAGGTCGCCCTTTGCGGGTTTTCAACCTAGCGAGCTGATTTTTCCTTGGCTTATCTTTCTCTTTTTTCGTCTATTTTTCTAGGCATAATACTTCTTGGCCACATCTGAGTTCACTGGATTTGGGATCTCATCTCCGTCCATGTTTGCCAGAATTAAAGCTCCTCCTGAGAATGCCTTCTTCACCACATAAGGTCCTTCATATTTGGGAGCCCATTTGCCCCTAGAGTCTGTCTGAATCGGCAAGATCTGCTTGAGTACAAGATCTCCTTCTTGGAATTCACGAGGACGGACCTTCTTGTCAAAAGCCCTCCTCATCCTCTGCTGGTACAACTGTCCATGACACATTGCGGCCACCCGTTTTTCATCAATGAGATTCAACTGGTCAAGACGAGACCGCACCCATTCTGCTTCATCAAGTTTTGTCTCCATCAACACCCGCAGGGATGGTATTTCAACCTCGATGGGGAGGACTGCCTCTGACCCATAAACCAGGGAGTAAGGGGTTGCCCCTGTGGAGGTGCGTACTGAGGTTCTGTAACCATGCAGGGCAAATGGGAGCATCTCATGCCAATCCTTGTAGGTCACCACCATCTTTTGCACAATCTTCTTGATGTTCTTGTTAGCTGCCTCAACTGCCCCATTCATCTTTGGGCGGTAGGGAGAAGAGTTGTGATGTTGTATTTTGAAGTCTTTGCACAAATCCTTCATCACTCTGCTGTTCAAATTACTACCGTTGTCTGTGATAATCTTGTTTGGAAGGCCGTAGCGGCAAACCAAGTCTTTCTTGATGAATTTAGCAATCACTGAGCTCGTTACATTGGGATAAGAGGCAGCTTCCACCCACTTAGTGAAGTAGTCAATAGCAACCAGGATGAAACGGTGACCATTGGAAGCTTTGGGTTCAATGGGACCAATGATGTCCATGCCCCACATTGAGAATGGCCATGGTGCGCTTAAAACATTCAGAGAAGTTGGAGGTACATGGGTGTGATCTGCATAGATTTGGCATTTATGGCATCTTCTCACAAAACTGTAACAGTCTGATTCCATCTGCAACCAGTAGTATCCAGCTCTCAGAATTTTTCTAGCCATTGCGTGCCCGTTGGAATGAACCCCAAATGAGCCTTCATGAACATCTCACATAATCTTTACTGATTCTTCTCCTGTTACGCACCTGAGGAGTACCAAGTCATGGTTTCTCTTGTAAAGGACGTCTCCACTCAAGAAGAAACCTGTTGACAGCCTCCGGAGGGTTCTCTTGTCATTCTCTGTAGCTCCGAGAGGATACTCTCTGTTTGTGATATAATGCTTGATGTCATGGTACCAAGGCTTACTATCTGATCCCTCTTCGACTGCCATACAGTAATGATAAGCAGGTTGTTCTCTGTGCTGGATTCTGACAGTTGTCAGACTTTTGTCACAGCTGACGTTGAACATAGAGGACAAAGTTGCCAAGGCGTCGGCCAGCTGATTCTCGCTGCGGGGTATGTGTTGGAAAGTGATTTCCTCAAAGGGCTTGATTAATTCTTGAATGCAGTCACGGTAAGGAATCAAATCTGAATTTCTTGTTTCCCAGTCTCCTTTTACTTGATGGACAACTAGAGCTGAATCTCCGTACACGTCGAGCCTCTTGACTTTCCAATCGAGGGCTGCCTGGATACCCAAGATACATGCTTCATACTCCGCAATATTGTTTGTGACATAGAAGCTTAGTCTAGCGGTGACTGGTATGAAGCGGTTGTCTGGGGAGATCAGCACTGCTCCGATTCCGTGCCCCCACATGTTAGAGGCACCGTCAAACAACATTCTCCACCTTTCATCATCTTGAGACTTCCCTGCATCAAATAATGCCATAATGTCCTCATCTGGGAACTCACATTGCATTGATTGGTAATCCTCAACCGGTTGATGTGCCAGGTAGTCTGCCAGTGTGCTACCTTTAATCGCCTTCTGGGTCACGTACACGAGATCGTATTCTGACAGAAGCATTTGCCAACGAGCAATTCTACCTGTGAGCGCAGGTTTTTCAAAGATGTACTTGATTGGGTCCATTTTGGACACCAACCAGGTAGTGTGACTCAGCATATACTGTCTCAGTCGATGCGCAGCCCAGGCTAGAGCACAACAAGTCTTCTCCAATGATGAATACCTTGCCTCACAGTCTGTGAACTTCTTGCTTATATAGTAGATCGCGTGTTCTTTCTTTCCTGACTCATCGTGTTGCCCCAGCACGCAGCCCATAGAGTTGTCTAGCACTGTGAGGTATAGGATGAGGGGCCTGCCGGACACAGGTGGCATTAGGACGGGTGGACTTTGAAGGTACGCCTTGATTTTCTCAAATGCTTCTTGACATTTATCATTCCACTTCATCTCTTGGTTTTTGCACAGCAGTTTGAAAATCGGTTCGCAAGTCGCAGTCAACTGGAAGATGAATCGAGAGATGTAATTTAGTCTTCCCAGGAAACCACGAACTTCTTTCTCTGACTTAGGTGCTGGCATCTCCAGGATTGCTCGTACTTTGTCCGGGTCTACCTCAATTCCCTTCTGGCTAACTAAGAAACCTAACAGCTTCCCTGACCTAACCCCAAAGGTGCACTTGGCGGGGTTCAACCTGAGCTTGTACTTTCTGAGACGTTCGAACAGCTTCTGCAGGTTAACCACGTGCTCTTCATCAGTCTTTGATTTAGCAATCATGTCATCCACATAGACTTCGATCTCCTTATGCATCATGTCATGGAATAGGGTTACCATCGCTCTTTGGTAGGTTGCCCCGGCATTCCTCAACCCGAAAGGCATGACCTTGTAACAGAAAGTTCCCCAAAGGGTTATGAAGGTGGTTTTCTCCATATCCTCTGGAGCCATTTTGATCTGGTTATAGCCCGAATATCCATCCATGAAGGAGAACATTGAATGCTGAGCGGTACTGTCCACCAAAACGTCAATATGGGGTAGAGGGAAGTCATCTTTAGGGCTCGCTCTGTTCAAGTCACGGTAGTCGACACACATTCGGACCTTTCCATCTTTCTTAGGGACTGGAACAATGTTTGCTACCCACTCAGGATATTTCGCCACAGCTAAGAACCCTGCATCAAACTGTTTCTTGACCTCATCCCTGATCTTCAGAGACATTTCAGGCTTCATTCGCCTTAACTTCTGTTTCACAGGGGGACACTCTGATTTCACTGGCAATTTATGTTCAACAATATCTGTGCTCAACCCTGGCATGTCCCGATATGTCCATGCGAATACGTCGGCGTAATCGAACAGGAGATGAATCAACTTTTTGCGCTTTTTATCCTCCATTGCGGTACCAACCTTGATCTCTTTTCTGTCTTCCTCAGTACCCAAATTGACCATTTCTGTAGACTCCTCATGGGGTTCGATGACCTTTTCTTCTTGTTCTACCATTCTCATGATTTCTGGAGGAGTATCCCAATCATTCTCAACGTCTTCCTCGGCTTGATTAACCGGGTAATCAAAATCACAGTATGAGTTATGGGCATTATTATTTTCAGAGTTTGTTATCGATCTGCATTAGAATGGAGCGGCGAATAAAAACAAAGAAAAAGCAACACAGATAAAAGATGAAGACAGAAATTTTATTGAAAATTCAAAATAACACTTTATTGATTGATGATTTTCGACGAAAACATGTGTGCCCGAATGAAATATCCCAAGGCCTTGGGCAGAGCCGAGGGATTTGCATTACAATGATAATTACTTTAAATTGGAAAATACGGGGAAATCCATGGTCTCCCAGTTTTGCAGCTTCTCTCCAACCGCACAGCAGCGCACCAGACCTTCAGCACGGCCACTTGAGCTTGATCCTTCTTCAACCATATTGACCTGGTCAGGGTTCAGCATACCAGCACTCCGGAAGTTGTCCTTAAGATTAGCGATGACTATTCTCTCCTGATTGGGTGCCCTTCCTCTGAGTTTGGCCAGCCATTTCTCCCTCCTGTGAGATGTCAGCCTCTCCCGATCAGCAAGACTTGGGATGTATCCAACACCGAACCTCTCAATATTACCCCTCAACTGGATAGGCATTACAATTCCTTGAGCAGCTTTTCCTAAGCCCTTACCAACCTGATACCCATGTCCCAGCATCACTTTTGCAGTCATCATGTCTGCCCTGGACCACTTAGGCTTCCACCGAGGCTCTTCTTCGACGAAGACAGCGTTTGAAATCTCCAATCCCTGGAAAGCAGTCTCAAAGGACTCTTCTGCTGCTTCCACATAATATTCAGGTGGTGATCGATTTATCAATGTTTCTTCCTCTCCGGAGATCACTATCAGCTTTCCCCTAGCCACAAACTTGAGTTTCTGATGAAGCGAGGATGGCACTGCCCCAGCCGCATGTATCCAAGGACGTCCTAGCAGGCAACTGTAGGATGAATTGATGTCCATCACTTGAAAGACGACATAAAATACTTCAGGGCCTACCTGCAGCGGCATTCCCACCTCTCCAAAAACTTCCTTCACTGACCCATCAAATGCTCTGACCAAGGTGGAGCTCGGTTTTAGATATGAACAGTCTACATCCAGCTTATCCATTGTAGACTTAGGCAGCACGTTCAAGGATGAACCGTTATCAATAAGCACCCTGGCAAGTATATGGTCCCCACACTTGACTGAGATATGAAGAGCTTGATTATGACTCTTTCCTGCCGGAGGCAGCTCGGTGTCTGAGAAGGTCAAGTAATTAGAGGCTACAATGCTGCCAACAATACCATCAAGCTGGTTTACTGTAATGTCATGGGAGACGTGAGCTTCATTCAAGACCTTTAGCAGTGCAGCACGATGTGCCTCTGAACTGAGCAGCAAAGAGAGCATTGAGATCTTGGATGGGGTTTGATTCAGCTGGTCTACCACCCGATATTCACTCTGTCTCATTACCCTCAGGAATTCTTGAGCTTCTTTGTCCGACACATCCCTGACCTCTACAGCTTCCTTGTCTTTTCCCTTACGGGCCCTTTCTTCACTTCCCTTGGATTGCTCTCTTCTGAGGTTTTCAGGAGTATACATCCTTCCACTCCTTGTGATACAACTACCTCCAGCAATGTTTGTTATATCCAGAGTGCCTTTAGGGACCTCCGCTTGTATTTGCACATTGCAGCTCCATGGAGTCATCCTAGTATCCCCATTAGGGGTAGCAGCAGGTACTGGAATAACAACAGTTGAGGGTCTCGTCACAGTTAGGCTGGAATTCAGGTTGCAGGGAATTTCAATCGGTCTCCTGAAACCTCCATTGCCTGATTGTAAGGTAAATACACTTTCTTCTTTCTCCTGGACTCCCACTTGGACCAGGTGTCTGTCTAAGAGATCTTGGAGAATTGGTTTAAAGCCTTCACATGCCCCGATGCAGCGAGGATTATCACAGGCGTCTTTCCTAGCACACCCTTCTTTGATGACACCAAAACGACATAATTCAGCATGGATAAAATTCAAGGGCATCTGAATGCAATCAACTTTTCTAACCAAACACTGACCCCCCTGACGGTCAACGGCATTAATAGCAGACCCTCCATGCCCTGGCAACGGGTTGGTGGCTACGTTGGGTTGTTGAAATGATATGCTTTTCTTATCAAGTAAGTCTTGCACCACATATTTGAATGCTTTACAATCCTCCACCACATGACCTACTGCCCCAGAATGAAAGGCGCAGGTGGCATTCGCGCTGTATCCTCTAGGATAGGGAGGCTGATATGGCTTCATTTGACGAGTACTGATTATTTTGTTGGTGATGAGATAATTAAACAAGTCCGTGTAGGACATGGGAATGGGATCAAAGACAGCAGGCTTTCTTTCATTATAGTTCCGGTACTGATAATTTGATTGAAAAGGCTGTGCCAGCGGTGCCTGAGGGGGAACCGAAATAGCTTGCGATGGATTGCTGTGCGACGGACCACTGGCTCCGATGACTGCATTAGTTTCACCTTCTTTCTTCTTATGAGACCCAAAAAATGGCTTCTTTTGACTGGCAGGAGGCGTCGGGCTATGAGCTATTCTTCCGCTGCGCATACCATTCTCTACTCTTTCCCCTGTGACCACCATCTCAGAGAAGTTTGAGGCTACGCTGCCAACCAACCTATCATAATACACTGCAGGAAGGGTTTCCATAAACATGTGGACCATTTCCTTGTCCAGCAGAGGGGGTTTTACTTGAGCCGCAAGGTTCCTCCATCTCTGAGCGTATTCTTTGAACGACTCGTTATCCCTCTTAGACATGCATTGTAGCTGAGTTCTATCTGGAGCCAAATCATTATTATATTGGTATTGACGCATGAAGGCATCCGCCATGTCTTTCCAGCAACGGATATTAGTTGGCTCTAACTGCATGTACCAGTCAAGGGGAGCTCCAGCTAAACTTTCTTGGAAGCAATGCATCATTAAGTTATCGTCACGGGCATAGGCAGTCATCTTTCGGCAGTACATTGTCACATGGCTGACTGGGCAAGTTGTCCCTCTGTATTTGTCAAAAGTTGGTGCTTTGAACTTGGGTGGCAGGACTAGATCAGGAACCAAGCACAACTCATGGGCATTCCTGGCTCGGGAACCTGCCCCTTCAACAGCTCTTAACCTTTCTTCCAGCATCTGATACTGACTTCTAGCTTCGGCAGGATAATTCTGTGGGAAAACGCCGGCACCATAGTGAGGGTTATTCATCGACGCCACGACCGGGGTCATGTGTTGGTGAGCAATATTCTGAGGGACTGGGCCCTGCACGTGTGGATGAACCATTATTGGTGAATTGAAACCCGCCGGAGTTCCTGGAGCAATGACAGGAATTGGGATCTGAATCTGGGCTTGATGCGTCCCTGTCCCAACTCCATTCACAACTGTATTAGGCTGAGCGTGCCCCGTGGTTCCTGAAGGATCTCCTCCAGGGTTTGCATCAGCAGCAGGAGGCGTATAGCCCAGTGGGAGGCCATTGCGCAGCTTGGAGGGTTTGAGAGATCCCAGACCCAGGAAGGGGAGGAGGATTGTTCGTCCCAGCAACAGCGGTTTCAGTTGTGCCAACATCTCTTAAGGCACTTAGCACTCTTATGACCTCCGCCATTTGAGCCCTCAGGACTTCGATCTCAGCTTGAGTGACTTGATTCCCCTGATTCTGATCGTGCTGACCCTGACCATTAGGATCCGGACCTCCTGGAATTCCGTCATCCTGATGTGGCTGCGGATCGTTCTGATCATGGTTGGCTTGATCGTTTTCCATGTTTCTTGCTTGCAGACGCGTCCAATAGCGATGATTAACCAGCTTGCCTAATTTTCTGTTGACGGAACACGTTTATGAACACAAGAACGAATAAATGAATGCAATGCCAATGAATGCGTGTTTAGTTTGTCTTGCCGAGAATCGCAGTGTATTATGTCTTGTCATAGATACGCGAGTAAATCTTTGATTATTTTTGTTATATCGCTTTCTTTAAATTATACTGAAATTGGAATCTGGAAGCGAAACGGGTGTATTCAAAATACTTCAACATCTGAATTCGAAAGTACGACATTCTGATACAATGATTGAAAAAGGAAAGGTACAATAAAACAAAAATTACAATAGAGAAGCTCAAATACAAAGGGCTTTGACATTTCCACTCTTTTTCCTTTTGTTGTTGGTGGAGGTACTTCCGGTTCTTCCTTTGGCTTCCTCAACTAGGGCTCTGCAGTACTCCACAAACTTGTACACCTCAAGCGGGGTGTTGAGGGGATACATCTCAGTTTCAGCTTTTCTTAACCTCCTGGGCATATCCGCAAGAACCTGGTTGACCAATTCTGATAGCTTGGAGAACCTACCCTTCCAGTGTTGAACCTCGTCTCTCAGCTCTATGATGACTGCCTGCTCTTCGATCCTACCGAGCAGCTCAACATAGCGATGCTCCCAATACTGACTTTCATCCCTCACTTGCCGGTACGCATCACTGATGTGACAAAGACGCTCCTTCAACTCATCAGAATCCTCTTGCTCTGCTTTTAGGGCCCACTGATATTCCCTGAGGATGTTCTCAAAAGAGTCTCTCTCTTGCACAACACTGTCTAACTTACTCTCCCATTCAGCTTGTATCATGCGGGATTCTCTCTTTGACTTGGCAAGTAAGCTTTTCGCCGTTCTCTCTTCCATTTTTGCTTCATCCCATAACTCTTTCCACTGATTGGCTTCTTCCAGGGCCTTCTTCTCTTTCAAGCTTCGTCTCTTGATTTCCTCCTTGGCTCCTTGCAGATACCTTTGAACTTCTAACTTGCTCTCCTCTTCCCCTTTTAGTTTCTGACTGAAACTCTCAATGGTGGCAGACTTCATGGCATTTTCTTCTTTCAACCTCTTGTTCTTCAGAGCCATCTTCTCTATCTCTGCTTGCAAAGATTTCTTCTCTTCCTCTGCTTTCATCAGAGCCAACTTAACTTCGCCTAATTCTTCGACAACAGGGGCACTGGCGCCTACTACTTCCCTCTCGACTTGCAGCTCTTTTTGGTAAGGCAGTTGAACATTCTGGATCCTTTTTTCGAGCCATTGGGCGAAAGTGATACCACTAGTCCTCTGAGCGAGCTCTACTTTTCCCATGCGAACCACCGTATTCCAGGCTTGCAAGACCTTTCTAAGCAAACTGTCATCTTTTGGTCCTCCTTCATAGATGTAAAGTGGGAATATCATCTCTTCAGTAGGCGAATTCCTCATTGGATACCCTAATTGCCTCAGAGTCAGAGACGGGTTGTAGTTGATGCATCCTTTAGTGCCCATCAGCGGGACATTTTGAAAATTACCACAGCGGAAGACTACCTTAGGCCTATCTTCCCAGCAAGATGAGAGATACCAACGGATCGAGTGCTCATCTAGACCCCCTAGAAACTGGATCCATTCTTGAATACTCATAGCTTTCACCTCACAAGTTACAGCGTAGCTAATCAACTTTTCCACTCGTGTTGGGTTGGTGAAGGCATGGATGAGAAGCCATGCATACAACAGGTGAGAAGAGCAAGAGATTTTCTTCCTTCTTAAGTCACAATGATGAGTAAAAGCAGAATAAGTGTCGGCAAGGATGGCGGGAATTGGATTAATGGGGCTCCTCTTGTTCTGAAAAGCTAGGAAAATACCAATAACAGTCACATCCACATACCTCTCAATCTGCGGAAAGAGAACAACCCCAAAAATTGCTAAGGCTAAAACTCGCTTGAAGACAACCCAATTTTTATTTCTAGCATAGGCTCCCATTAAACCTTCAAGGTAGCTCTGCGGGAAACCTATCACATTGTTTCTCTTCTGCTTTTGGAGCTTCAGGTCCTCTACACTCACTTGCAATAATGCAGCGAACCCCTCGTCTGTGTAGTACTGTTCTTGATACCGGTAGGGGACAGCTTCTGTCTGAGTGAAACCCAAAATCTGCTGATATTCCTCCAATGTGGGTGCCATTTGAAAATTTTTGAAAAGAAAGCACCTGATTTCTGGGTCATAGAATCTACTCAAAGCCAAAATAGCCTCGGTCTGCACCTCTAGCAACAACAACTTCCGGAGGTTCCCATAAGCATTATCAAACGATCCCCTTTCTATAGGTCCCATCAGGTCAACACACTTTTTCAGACTAGTCACATCTACCTTGTTTACAGCAGGGTACCTTGGGGTATACACCGTCTCCCTTCTAGATTCCATGCCGTATCTATGACAAAAAATTTCTTATTACTTGGGGTTCTCGGCAAGCAAACCATGATGAGATGCAAAGATGCATGCGAAAACTATTGAAAATGTATGTTTTATGCAAAGGATGCGTGTAAATGATGATGATGTTCTATGTCTATGTAACTCAGAGACCAGCCCTTATTGGCAGTGATTCAAGTTTTTTTTGGAAAATGCGGGTCGTACGTCATTTCATATGGACCGGTATGAGAAAGGCTACAGCGGTAACTCTTTCACTCCCTCTTTTTTTTTAAAAAAAAAAAATAAAGTGGTTCATATGTCACTCCATACAGACCGGCGAGAGAAAGGTTACAACGGCAACTCTTTCTCTATTTTCTCTTTTTTCGAAAAATTTCCTTTTCTTTTTTGAAAACGTGCCTAGCTTACAATGCAGCACACAATTTGGAAGGCCCTTGTGACCTAAAAAGAGGTGAGACCTACGATCTAGGGCAATTTAAAGGGTAATCCTCCCATGTGGCTCTATTCACTCCCTCGCAAAGGTTACCAGAGCTAAATCTCTTTTATGATAACACCCACAACGATGGAACGCCATCTGGTGTGAGGTACCATAAAGAGCGTACTCTGGCTGAAACTTTCGTGAGAGCAGAAGGACATCGGTCCAATTGGCAGTCACTACTTGTTTCCACTCTCCTAGGTGTTTTTCAGACCTTGGGTTTTAGGCCTCTCTCAAAGCTCAATCATAAGGGGGTGAGTGTGTGTAGCGGGGACATACCGCCTAAAACTACCCACATATACCCCACCTGCGAAGGAAAACCCAGAACAGTCCAAACAAATAGCAAGCGGTAACATGTTGTCTACACTAGGGTTCAATATCAAATTAACTACCCTAGGGTTTCAACAATAATCAAGTGTTTTGCTTACCTCAAGAAAAAGGGCCAAGAAGAGGGGAACATAACAAGATGGGGGGGGGAAAGCATGAGGGTACTAAGCACATAAGCAAAGACGAGAAAAATAAACATGGAAAGAGAGAAAACAAATGCACATGCATACAACACGATAAGAAGAGCCAGCCGAAAAGGGATGTAAGTAACAAAGTATCCAAATCACATTGATAGCACGCTAAACCACACATTTAATTAGTTAGGCTTGACCCACTTAAAAAAAGAAAAATCCCCAGTGGAGTCGCCAGCTGTTGCGCCCGAAAAAGTCCCAGAGGGAGTCTTTCTTCGTTTACAACTTTTTGAAAATCAATGAAGTCGCCACCAATATTTTTTTTATAAGGAAAATATTGAAGAAAAACCTTTTGGAAAGCGAATGGCCTTTTGGAAAAACCGAAAGATTTGGGTTCGGGGGTCGGTTAGGCATAGGGAAGGTTTTAGCACCCCACACCTCCTTTCTACCGAAAGGTAACCTTTAATAAAATGTGTGGTTTTAAGTGCGGATTTGAAAAATACTTAAATTTGCCTTTTTTTCGAAAAGAGAATGAAAAGACTTAATGAAAATTTTTATTTTCGGCAAAAGTGTTTGTTGCCCTTTTTTAAGAGAAAAAAAAATGTTTTTAGTTTATTGTGCTTGACGGAGGATATCCGCTCCTACGTATCTCCCGGTGCGATGGAGAATTCAAAGCTACGTAGTTCTGGTTTTTTTGAAAAGGTTTTTTTTTTTAATCTTTTTGGAGTTTTTCGCAAAGAGGTTGAGCGTTCGCAGTGACCAAACAACAATGGTTTAGAGTGGTCGCACTACTAACTCGTATGAAAATGAATTATCATTAACGTCCAAACGGCAACGGCGCGAGTGGTGATTAATGACAATTGGTTTTTATTTTGAGCATTGAGAATGTTTTTCGAAATTGGAGGAGAGCGTTTGTAAGGACCAAACAACAACGGTTTAGAGTGGCCACACTACTAGCTCCCACAGGAATGAAATCATCACCCACAATCAAACGGCAACGGCGCGAGTGATCATTGGTGATGATTAATTTTAATTTCGATGTTTGAAGATATTTGTTTTCGATGTAAGAAAATATTTATGTGGGGCAGGAAATATGTTATTTTTTTTGAATGCAATAGTAAAAATGGGGGTGCAAAAAAAGAAGCCCAATTCGCATGGGAGGGCCCAGTTAGCGAAACTGGGCTTAAGTGACAAAAGGGGCTTTATGCTTGGGCCTGGGGGGTGTAAATAACAATTTACTTGTTTCTTAAAAAAAAGTTTTACTTACCACTCCTTTTTTACTAATGAAAGCTTTTTTGTTCTTTTTTTTTTTTTTGAGATTCTTTTGTTATTATTTTTTGGTTGAGGTAATTTTTGGTTGGAAAAGAATAAATAAATTAAATAAAAACGAAAAAAAAACAAAAATCAGTTTATTTGTTTTTAAAAAAAGTTTTATTTACCCTTTTTTATTAGTTGCTAGGAAATGATTTCTATGAAGTGTTTTTTTTGGTATTTGGTATAAAAAGATCTATTAATCATTTAGAGAAACACTTCACCTTAAAGTGTAAACATTAAACAAAATTGAATCATATAGAGTAATCCTTTCACTTAGATTAAAGTGCCATAGGCGCGAGTGAAAATCAACTTACCCCATCATCAACATCTAGCAATGAGCAAAATAGAACATATGAACCAAGAAAATAAAGTTGAATCCTTTCTAGCCATCTTCACCACTTAAATTAAAATGCACTAGGCACTAGCGGAGACTCATATGGCTAGATCATCAACAACTAACCAAAAACCAATTAAGGAACATATGAACTATGAAACTAGATTAGGGTGAAAATACATAGATAAATAAACTAGTTTAGCAAATTAGCATATGAAAATTGAAGAGCATCTAAATAAAGTTGAATCCCTTCTAGCCATCTCCTCCACTTAAATTAAAGTGCACTAGGCACTAGCGGAGACTCATATGGCTAGATCATCAACAAATAACAACTAAAACAACTATTGAACAAGGGAAATTCATAAGGAAAGTTGAATCCTATCTTAAAATCTTCTCCCTTAAATCATGGTGTTCTAAACACAAGGGAGAGTCAAGTTGTAAGATCATCAACATCACAAGGACTAAAAATCACATTTAACACAAGGCTTTAAACACTAATAATAAATCATCCTCAAGTGAAAAGGAACCACAAGATAAGTTAAAAAAAAAAAGGAAAATGCAAAATATAAGGGATATAAAATCACATGTTTATTTCATTTTAAAAAAAACAAAGATCAACACAAACTAACAACAAGCTAAATTACTCAAAGGTGAGAAGCAACTTCTCACCCTAACAACAACAAACTACATTCTAAAAGTGAAAATGATGAGTATATCAAAAATAAAGAGGAGAATATGAGATGAAGATGATAGGATAAATCTTGATGCAAAATGTTTGAAAATGATGCTAAGACATTAGGAATTTTACCTTATCTCTAAAATAGGTAGAAAATTGGAGAAGTAGAGGAGAGGTAAATAAAGGGAAGCTACGGTTTTAATGGAGGAGAGGAGGAGAAGGATTATGTGCTTGATTTTTCTTGAGTGTGAGAGGAATGGATTGGAGGTAGTTTGATGATGAATTGGTTAAGAGAAATTGAAAAAAATGGAGGTGGTTTAGGAGAGGTGAGGCTACGGTTTTAGAGGAGAAGAGGAGGAGAGGAATTATCTCAAAATCTTAGAGTGAGACCAAATGAGAGCTAAGAAGGGTTTTTCAAGGGGAAGTGTGTGAGAGAGAGAGTGAGTTGAGTGATATGTGAGGGAGAGGGAGAGATGGCCGTAGGGGGGGGGAGGTTGAGTGTGTGAGTGTGTGAGAGTGAGTGATGGGAAGGGTGGAGTGTATGGGGAAAGGAGATGTGGGGAAGTGGGGTTGTGTGTGGAAGTGGGATTGTGAGTTCCAAGGAGGAAAAGAGGGAAAGTGGGGCGGATTTCTAGGGAGGAGAGAGAGGATGAGTGTGGATGATTTTTAAGGCTAGGGGGAGAGTGAATGTAGACACATTTTAGGGTTAAGGGGGAGAGTGAATGTGGACACATTTTAGAGTAAAGGGGGGGAGGTATGCGAATTAGGGTTTAGTTGGAGTGGGTTGGATGGAGTTGTGTGTTGGGTTATGGGTTGGATATGGGTTAGGGTTAGGATATGGATTGGGTTTGGTGGAGGAGTTGGATTGGGCTTGGTGGAGGAGTTGGATATGGGTTAGGTCTAGGGTATGGATTGGGTTTGGTGGAGGAGTTGGATTGGGCTTGGTGGAGGAGTTGGATATGGGTTAGGTCTAGGGTATACGAATTGGGCATAAGGTTTGGTGGAGGAGTGGGCTTTAGATGGCCCAATCCTAAATGCACCTCTATATATTTTTTACAAACCTCCCCTATTTCCTCCTTTGCTTATTTTGTTTCTTTACTTCTAATTATTATTATTTTTTTTCAAAAATTGGAACTTGTAGCAAACTAAAATAAAATAAAGCATGGCATAAAAATAAAAATAATTATTTTTTTTATTAAAAATAGGTAAAACTTCTTATTTTTGGATAGGACAAAATTAGGGTGTTACAATGTCCATGAAGGCTCGTTCGGAACCCATTCTAGCGGGCACACCATGGCAAGAAAAATCCTAAGGGCTGGCTACTACTGGTTGTCAATGGAAACCGACTGCTTTAACTACGTGAGAAAATGCCACAAGTGTCAAATCTACGCCGATAATATCCATGTGCCGCCCGCTTCTTTGAACGTCCTAACAGCACCATGGCCATTCTCAATGTGGGGGATGGATGTCATTGGTCCCATCGAACCTAAGGCATCAAGTGGACATCGCTTCATTCTTGTCGCCATCGATTATTTCACTAAATGGGTCGAGGCCGCTTCTTATGCCAGCGTAACAAAATCTGTGGTTGTCAAGTTCATAAAGAGAGATTTGATCTGCCGATACGGCCTTCCAAATAAAATCATCACAGACAATGGGACCAACCTGAACAACAAGATGATGAAAGAGTTGTGTGATGACTTCAAAATCCAACATCATAACTCCTCCCCATACCGTCCAAAGATGAATGGGGCAGTCGAAGCTGCAAATAAGAACATAAAGAAGATCGTGCAAAAGATGGTAGTGACCTTCAAGGACTGGCATGAAATGTTACCTTTCGCTTTGCATGGGTACCGGACCTCAGTTCGCACGTCGACAGGGGCAACACCATTCTCACTAGTATACGGGATGGAAGCAGTGCTTCCTGTAGAAGTCGAAATACCCTCTCTGCGAGTGTTAATGGAAACCAAATTAGAGGAAGCAGAATGGGTTCAATCTCGATTTGATCAATTGAACCTCATAGAGGAAAAAAGAGTGGAAGCTTTATGTCACGGGCAGTTGTATCAGCAAAGAATGAAGAAAGCTTATGATAAGAAAGTTCGACCCCGGAAGTTTCAAGAAGGAGATCTAGTGCTCAAGAAAATTTTACCTATCCAAAAGGATTCCCGTGGAAAATGGACCCCAAATTACGAAGGGCCTTATGTGGTAAAGAAAGCATTCTCTGGAGGAGCCTTAATTCTCACAAAAATGGACGGTGAAGACCTCCCACTCCCAGTGAACTCAGATGCAGTTAAGAAGTACTATGCCTAAAGAAATATATGAAAAAAGAGAAAGATGAGCCAAGCAAAAATGAGCTCGCTAGGTTGAAAACCCGAAAGGGCGACCTAGGCAAAAATTAGAGCGACCTGGTGGATTGAAAACTCTAAAGAGCAGTCCAGGCAAAAATTAGGGTCAATGAGTTGGACTTGGAACAAATGCAAAGGCAGTCCTCCGAAAGTTGGGTGATGGATGCTCAAGGTCATGTGTATGGGTGATTGGCATTGCTACCTCCAAGATACAAACAATCAAAAGATCTGCTTTTTCTTTTTCTTTTTCTTTCTTTCTTTTTAGTTTAAACTCTCAATGTAATTTTCAGCCAGTGTGACCTTCTGCGCACTCGGTTTCCATTTGAATATTAAACTCTATCTTCACTCTCTCACTTCCCTATTCGCTTTGAAAAGATGTTTTATGGTAGATGATATTGAATGGCGAAACATGTGCATAATCGAAAGCATTACAATCATCACGAAATTTCTAAAAATCACAAAAATGAGATGATCTCTTATGAAATGGCAAAGAGGACAAGTGCATAATCATTTCAAGCAACAAAGCCTAATAACCCGCGCTTTGGCACCACTACTTTGAGGCAACCCTCATATCTCACGTCGAGAATCCCGCGAGGTGATGAGATCAGTAGAAAAGTCAAGAAAGAGCAAAAGAGCAAAAAGAATCAAAAAAAAAAAAGAAGAAAAAAACACAAAGAGAAAAAGCATCCCACATTTCATTCATCATACCACCAGATATCGATCGTTGCACATGCTTACACTGCATGCACGCATACATCATCCATTGCATCCTTAAAATGCGTTCAAATATAGATTAGTTTTTTATCTGTCAAAAATTTAAGTTATAGTGTTAGCATTGAGCCTAGTATCAACCTTTTAGACCCCCAGCAGTCCTTCAGAGCCCTAGTGCTCCTTCAGACCAACAATTGGTCCTTCAATCCAGATCACACGTCGCGTTAATCGAGCAACCGACGGATCATCCGACCCCAGGTCCTTCAGACTAGCTGTGTCCGCCTAAAAAACACTGCACGTCCTTCGAGGTGTGCAAATCAGGTCAACGACCTGACCTTGCCACCCATGGCCGCTCGAAAAAGGCCATCCCCCAAGCAGACCGTTTTCCTAGTACCCCGTTGCTAGTTTGCGCTCCTTCAGACCCATTGGTCCATCAGGCTTAGGCATGCCCTTCAGACCCCGTCGGTCCTTCAGTTTGACTCCAATCAATGCGCCAAGCATCAATTGTGAATTAAACCATCAGAGCCCCAGTGCTCCTTCAGATCCCCAGTGATCCCTACTTACTTTTGTTCTATGTAAACCCATTTTTCTTATGTTTTTTTCTCAAAAAAGAAAAGGTTTTGACAAAATTAGTGTTTTTATCTTTATTTCTATTTTACTCGAGGAATTTGGAAACCCTTCATATTTCCTAGTAAAATATAAATAAAGAGGGGCAGCTGTCATACCCTAATTTCGTCCGTCAGACTAACGCAAATGGTTTCAATTCGCACCTAGCGTGTGCGGGTCGCTTTTGATTGTGCACGCATTGTTGCTCTCGTTGTGCCACGTTTCTTTTTTAATTGTACGCGTTTGTTGCTCTCATTGCGTGAGCGTGTTTGTTTCTCGTTGCATACGAGCTTTTTTTGGTACTCGTTTTTTTTTACCGCTATTAAAGTCATTGCTATTAGTTTAATTATTATTATTATTATAAAAAAAAATGTAATAAAAAAATCAGATCTGAACATACAGTCTTTTTATTATTGTAATTCAGTTTTATTTACAATACAACCCAAAAGTCAAATTTGTTACAAATAAGGACAAAAAAAAGAGTAAAAAAGTAAAAAAAAAATTAAAACAAAAGTAAAAAAAACAGGAAGCAGCGCTGCTGCCTTTGTTGTTACTGTAGCAGGACTTCATTTTTGGCTACCAACCCAAGCCTATTTCTCCTTGTTCCTTGCTGCCTTCCCATTCTTGGCACCAACAGCCCAGCCTTTTGCAGCAGCAGTACCACCACCTCTGGGTTGTTTGTTTTGGCTCTGCAGCATTTGTCCCCCAAGAGTTTTTGCTCCCCTGCTTCCTCACACACCTACACCATAGTTTCTCCACTATAAATACCACCACTATACAACACAGGAGAGGCAGAGAATCAGCCACTGAATATACACAATCATCCACACGCAGAAAAATATGAACACATAGAGAGGCACACAGTGACTAAAAATACACCAAAACAGCATACACTGAAACCCCAATCTGAAAATAAAACGAAAGTTCCCGAAGCAGTGGGTAAGGCAGAAGCAGCAACAAAGAGGCAGCACTGAGCAAGATCAACAGCAAGCAACAGGAGTAGGTAGTTTTCTTTTTCTCTATTATAGGATCCGAAAATACCAAAGCATATATTTTTTTAGATGCTTTAAGTTTCATCTGCCATGATTTATAACAGCAAGTATGTTATGTTTTAGCAAATGATTGGAAATATTTGTTAGTTAGTTAGTAGCAAATGGTTGTAAACTTGAAGTAGTCGTTAGCCAGAAAAGTTTGGTCTTTAGAACACAAGCCAATAACAAAAATAACAATAAGAGCAATAACGCAATCAGTAAAGGAAAATAGGCATAGAATGAGCAGTAAGAATCGGAAGAGAGTAGAACCGAAAAAGGGAAACAAAATATAGTAGAAATCACCTCGTCAACTCCGGCCACCGTAAGCGGCGGCCGTTGGCCGTTCGCTCCTCGCCACCGCCGTCAACCTCCGTCCTCCCGTTGCCATCATAAGCTGTGATCTATCCACTGTCAAGCCACTCACCTCATTTTTCACCACCAACAGAACCGACCCCTCTCCCCAGCCGAACCCAAAACACCACCGCCAGCCACCCACTGTAACCCGAGACACCACCGTCAGCCACTCCACAGCTCACCACCGTACACACCAAACCGTGGCCCAAACACCACCCTTTCCCCTCCACGAACCAACGCCAACCGAACCACCACCACTCACGAACCCGTGGCGAGTCCGGGCCTGACCAAAGCCACCGCCGTAGACCACCCTCCCTCTTCCGTTTCATTCCTCCATATCTCTAATGCTTCGCGTTTGGTGAGAAAGGGAGAGAGTGAGAGTAGGGATTAAGATCCGTGAGATGGAGAGAAAGGGGGCGGAGTTGGGTTTGAGAGAGAGAGAGGGTTGGAGCGAAGGAGAAGGAGCGCGGCGAGTTTAGGAGGAGATCGGTGAAAGGAAAAGAGAGGCGAAGGCGGAGGGTTTGAGAACGGAAGGGAAGAGGGAAACGGCGGAGTCGCAGAGAGAGGGAGCGTGATGAGTGAAATCGAAATTAGGGTAAAAGAGTGAGAGAGCGGCGCTGTGAGAGAGGAGAGATTAGGTTTAGGAAAATTAGGGTTTAGGTTTAAATTAAGCTTTTATAGTGGATTTATATCTGCTTCGCACACCCCCTCTGTTGTTGCATGAACCCCCCCTGAGAAGCCCAGGTCTTGTTGGGCCGTTGAACTTGGCTGACAGCTTGGGCCTGTTATCTACACCCCAGTTTTAATAATACAGCCCCCCTTTTATTTACACCCTTATTTTACCACTGCACCCCCTGTTTCGTTTTTTTTTTGGGAAATCTCTTTTCCCTAAATAAATAATTTCTCTCACAAACCTATTTTTTTCCAAATGACGAATAAATATTTTCCTAAACAAAAAAATTGGTTTGTTATTAATGGTCACTCTGAGCTTAGCTTGTTTGACCGTTGATAACAGCTTTGGTTTTCAAACGAGCTATGAGCGACGACCACTCTGAGTTTTACTTGTTTGGTCGTCCCGAGTACCTCTCCCGATTTCAAAATAAATAAAAAACGTCAAACACACAAACATTTTTCCACCCCAAGAACTACGTAGCTTTGATTTCTCCATCGCACCTGGAGATACGTAGGAGCAGGGGCCCACTCCTGTCAAGCGCAAAAAAACTAAATTTTTATTAAGTCTTCCTCTTCAATTTTGCAAATAATAAAAAGGTAAAATAAAGTATTTTCTTTGAATTAACGTTCTCTCTACACATTAAATTAAATGGTAACCTTTCTCTTGAAAGGATGCTGTGGGGTGCTAATACCTTCCCCGCGCATAACCGACCCCCGAACCCAAAAATAAAGGTTTTTTCAATGTTTTCCTATTTAATAAATGTTGATGGCGGCTTCATTGCAAAAATGATGAAGAATCCCCTCTTTCGGATTTTTCGGTCGCTACAGGTTCCATTTAGGAGGCGCCAAGTGTAATTTAGCATCCACTTGAAAGTCAAAATATCCAGCTGAGAGGAAGAGATAAGGATGGTGACTCATCATGTCCTCAAGTGGCCACACAAATATCTCAATGGTCAGCCGTCATATAACGCCGTAGCGTCTCCTAGATAGCATACCGCTGCAGCGCTAAAGCAAAACATCAAACATATTCACAAAGGCATTGACTATGCCCAAGGTTCGGGGAATTAACTTATAACCTATATTTATTCTAATATTCATATATTCACATATTTAAGCACTAGAATTACTTGAGAAATGAGCTTTGACTTAAGTATTAGGAGCATAAATAACCTATATAAAATAAGGTTATCACTGTGAAAAACTCAAAATGGGATAAAATCACCAACACTGAATTTAAGCTTAAGAATAGATATTTGATCCCTGAGTTAGGAAAGTGGTACTTGTTTATTGATTGCTCAATCTTCCCTACATCACACACATATACACTCTCTAAAGATAGATTGATCCTCTTGGATGCAATCTTTACCAATGACAATGTGGACATAGGGAGAATCATTAACAAAGAGAATCTAGATTGTGCAACTAAATCAGAAGGATTTTTATTCTTTCCATGCTTGATCACTGAGTTATGCATGAAACAAGGGGTAGAAATTAGTTCTAATGAGCATCAACAGAGAAAGTACCCTCCAGGACCATTATTTGCTGAAATGAAAGAGAGAACCAAGATAAAGGCTGAACCAAATAACCTGGTGCAGCAGCACTTAGTGCAGAAGCACCAGCCAGTGTGGAGATTCCAACAAGAGCAGCATGATTGGCTACAACTTAGGTTGATGGAGATGTCACAGGTACCAACTCAGTTAGAAACCCCAGTGTTTCCAGCATGGGTCTTTCAGAATGAGGAAGGTGAGGAAGAAGAGGAAGAAAAAGAAGAAGAAAATGAGGAGGAAAAGGAAGAGAGTGAAAAGGGAACTAAGAAGAAAAAAGTCCCAAAAATAAAGAGGGAGACTAAAAAGAAACAACCAGAGAAGAAGAAAAAGATTGAGGAAGAAGAGGAAGAGTTGCTGAGTGAAGAGTTAGCTGATACTGATGAGGATGAAACATTGACAAGAATGGTGAAGCAAATGGAGAGGAATGAAGAGGAGGAGGATGATGATACCACCACTGACAGTAATGGCAAGAGTGAGGAGGAAGAGAATCAGAAATTGAACATGGAGGACATAGTAAGAAAGAAATATGAGACTGGACCCCAAACACAACCAGTTCTCACCCAAGTTACTCCACCAACCCACCCCCAACCAGAAAAATCAACATCACCATTCACAGGTAAGACACCTACTCCACCAACCTCTAAATCACCATCACCCATTCCACAGTCATCATCACCACCACCCATCAACCAAGAAAGTCAACTTGAAAAAGAACCAACCAAACAACCAGCACCCATTCCTTCTCAAGAGAAGACTCCACCACAAACCATGGAGCAAAACCATCAAACTACTAACATTATTTTTGGGAAACAATCTTTGCAGGTTATTCAGGAAGACCCTCTTGAAGAGGAGGGAAAAACAAGTTCAGAGGAAGAAAGTGCAAATCCAGATACACCAGCTGTAACACCCATTTCTACCCGACAATTTTATAATAAAAATCAGAGTTTTCAAAAACAAATGGATGTACATTTTCCGACTAAAACCACAAAATGAACATAGTTAAGTCATTGGTAAAAACAGATACATAGCACTTTAAAAATAAGTCAACTTCCATTACTACGCAGCGGATTTTCAAAAAGGTTTTAACTCAAAATAATCGCGGCCTCTTCATCCAACTTAAGACAACTCATAAAACAGCGACAACCAACGTTAAAATTCATACAATAGGATAACAAAATAAAATAGTAATAATATGCGTTCATCCCCCCCGAGTGCTACGTATCAGAGCGACGACACCGACTCGAACTAATGAAGGTACACAGCCTTCATTCGAGGTTACCTGCACGTTACCAACACGGCGTAACATTCAAACAGAATGGGTGAGATATCGAACCATATAATAGAATGTAGGAAAAAAAATATATATCAGAATCAGGACATCTCAATTCATCACCTCACAACAATCAAATAGCTGCAATCATCACGAATCATCAACATAACCACCCATCAAAATGCAAATGGGCCATCAGCGGTACCCTCAACAAAATACAATGCATCAGCGGTACCCTCAACAAAATACAAATGGGCCATCAGCGGTACCCTCAACAAAATACAAATCAACGACTTAACCAACAATTATCAACTAGCAATTCAACATTTTACCAACGATTAGCAATTGACCAATTTAACCACTTAACCAACAATTAATCTTTTCAACAATTTAACAATTAATAATTGACAACGTAATCAACAATTAGCCAACCGGGGGCCTAATGCGCCTAAAGCGCCCGACAACAGCAAACATGGCGCCATATGCGCCCAGCAACAGCAAACATGCAAACAACAACAGCAAATAGCAAACAGCAACAGCAAACAGTAAGCATGGCGCCCATGGCGCCCAGCAACCAACGAGGCGGCCACACAGGCGCCCAGTAACAACAGACACGGCGCCCATGGCGCCCAGCAACATCAGGGGTAGCCACACTTGGCGCCCAGCAACAACTGACACGGCGCCCCTGGCGCCCAGCAACAACAAACACGGCGCCCATGGCGCCCAGCAACATCAGGGGCAGCCACACTTGGCGCCCAGCAACATCAGACACGGCGCCCATGGCGCCCAGCAGCCACACTTGGCGCCCGGTACAGGAAACGGCGCCCTACGATGCGCCCAGACATCAGGAAATGACGCCCATGGCGCCTAGTCATCAGGAAACGGCGCCCAGTGCACCAGCGCACAACAGGGACAGCAGGAAACGGCGCCCATGGCGCCCAGTGCGCTAGCACCCAACGGGAACAACAGGAAACGGCGCCCATGGCGCCCAGTGCCACGGAACAGAAAACGGCGCCCAGGATGGCGCCCAGTAAAGCACAGGAACAGAACACGGCGCCCAGGATGGCGCCCAGTGACCAGCCAACGGCGCCCTACGCGCCCAGAACAACAGTTGGTGCCCTATGCGCCCAGGACAGCCACAAACATGATTTTTCAAAAATCCTAAATTGATTTTCAATAGTCCCACATGGATAAAACCCCTAAAACATAGTTTTACAAACATCAATCATGGATTTCAGTAAGAACAATAGGTTTCCAACACCAACACATAGATTCAAATATTATCCATAGTTTTCAAGAGATAAACATGGATTCCATCATCAACAATAGTCTAAACAAGAGATTCAATCATCAATAATAGTTCAAACAATAGATCCAATCAACAATAATAGTTTAGACATTAGAGCCAATCATCAAAAATAGATCAACATATAGGATCATTCACCAACAATAATTTCGAATATCATCAATAGATTTTTCAAAGATTAAACAAATAGAATCACTTATTAAACAAACATAGGATCCCCTAATTCCCTACATAAAGCCCTTCATATACCCTATTATAGAGTTAGAACCCCACCCTTACCTTGGATTGAAGTTGAAACTCTTTGATTTTCCTCTCCTCTAGCTCTAGCCGTCGCCTCTCCTTAAGCTCTCTTCTAATCCTTATTTCTTTTTCTCTTCTAATGAGCAAACCCTAAGCTACTATCACTTACTTACAATGCTTCATAAAATTCGACTAGACCATGGGCTTCTCTCCACACCCCCAATTTTACTAATTCTCACCTTAACACAAGCCCATATAAAGTAATATATTAATACCCTAATATTTTTCTACCACTTAATTCCTAATAATTAATTAAATAATTAATTAACTATTTTGGGGCGTTACACCAGCAACAGGTGCAACTCCAACAAACAGAGATGCATCTCAAGGTGTTCCATTTCTGACAGTCATACCAAAGAACAAGGACGATA
Organism: Astragalus membranaceus; assembly: GCA_039519185.1. Lineage (NCBI taxonomy): Eukaryota > Viridiplantae > Streptophyta > Magnoliopsida > Fabales > Fabaceae > Astragalus > Astragalus membranaceus. The sequence continues at coordinate 22,881,569 of CM076851.1, read as the reverse complement.
CCATCAAACTGGTGCTGGAAGAGCTAGTAGAGAAGAAGAGAGCAGAGCTGGGAAACACGCAGAAATTTTTCAACAAGCCTGCTGAGGCCACGAAAGCTGTAATGGAAGCCCAAGGTGAAGGAGAACAGACTGAGGAAGCAACTGAGGAACCTGTTGCTGAACCAACTGTAGCAGAGCAAACTAGTGCAGAAGCTTCTGATGCATCTGCATCAAAGAAACCTGAGGAACCAAAACCAACAACAGAAGTGGTTGGTGCAACTGCATCTAGTGCAGATGCACCAAAAGCTGAAGAACCCAAGAAAAAGAAGCAGAAGGTCAAACACATTCTTGTGAGATCAAGCTCAAGGATCAAGAGTGGAGCAAAGAAAGAGTAAAGCTTTAATGTTGTTATTTTTAAATATACTTATATGTTTTGTTGCTATCCCGCATGTATTAACCCCTCTCCCTATTTTGATGCACAATTACTTTTGAATCTCAACTTAGAGCAGTGGGGACACTGCTCATCTTTAAGTTGGGGGGGAGAAGCACTTTAAAATACTCTATGCATATGCTTATATGTTTTAGTAAGTATGTATGTTTGTTTTTTATGTTTTGTTTACCTATATGTGTGTTAATTTCAAAATTTATGATGCAATCAACAAAGCTCCTTTTTGAAAATTCAGAAAACTGTTTTACAAAAACATTAGTTTTAGTTTGAGGTGCATCAAATTGTTTCTATGTTCAAAGTAGAATTTGTGAGTTTTTGAAGCATGATCAGCTTAAATTCTTTTTCACAAAACTTAGCCAAATGCATTCTTTGAACTGATTTTTAATGATGGAAGAAAGAAAAAGAAAAGAAGCCTTGTTTTTCCCAAATGACCAATTTTTATTACCTCAGGCATTTGGTCACTAGGTACTGCAGAATTACCTCAGGCATTTGGTCACTAGGTACTGCAGACATAGTTGCTGCAGCACCTACTGGCTGAACACCTTCTTTTGGGTACTCAGCCAGTTCGACACCTGGGTTTCTTCTAGCCTTTGTGTATGACTGATAAATTTTCTTCAGCTGCTCAGTGGGTTTTTCTTTTGTTGCTGGTTGTTTTGGTTCAGGCTTCTTTGGTGTTACTTGCTTGACAGGTGTTTTCTTGGGTGTTAATTTGGTTGGTTCAGGGATGGAGGTGGGGGTTGATGGTGGATTGGCTGTTTTGGCAGGGGGGGTTTTTTGTTTCTTTGGGCTTGGGGTTGGGTCACACTGTATTTCTTCTTCTTGCTCAGCTTCTTCAGTCTCAGATTCTTCTTCAGTATCACTCTCCTCTCCTGATGATTCTTCATCATCCTGCTTTTCCATCTCTTTCATAACTGCAATAGTTTCTTCTTCATCTTCCTCACTTATGTTTTCAATGTCATCAGAATCCAAACTTTCCTCCTCTACTACAGCTTTTTGTACTTTCCTGGCTGGGCTAGGCTTTGCTTTCTTTGATGGACTAGCCACAGCCTTTTTCTTTTCTGCCCTAACTCCCTTTTTCTCTTGTTTTTTAATTGGCTCTTCTTCCAGTAGCCAATCAGGGAATTGAGGAGGGGGAATTGATGTTTTTCCTTTGGATATCTGGGCATACATTGCTTTTTCCCAGTCAAATTTTTTCTTTCACAAATTTGCAGAGGACCTGCTGCTTCAGCTCTAAGCGCTGTAGCGCTGCAGAGTCAGTAGACGCTGCAGCGGCAGGTCTCTGCTTAACTTTGAAAATGCAAGGAAATTCCCCAAGAGGAGATCTTCTTTCTTCTTTCATTTCTACCTCTACATCAGCTTCCAAACACAACGCAGTAATTAAACAAGGAAAATATAAATTACCTCCCTTTTTAACTCTGCACTTCTCTATCTCCCTTGCTATCAATCTTCCCACGTCTATCTTTTCTCCTGCCATTATAGCATCAATGACAATGAGTCTTTCTTTTTCCACAAATGTTGTGTGAGATGTAGGCAGCAGGGAGTGTTTGATAAAACTACACCACATATTTGCTTCTTCACACAGATATGCTTTTTTAATTTTGTATTCAGCCCCAAATTTATCCCAAGTTGCTCCTTCCACACAAATCCTTCTTCTAACAGCTTCCATTTCTTCGTCTCCCCAGTTCAGAACTTTCATTTCCAGTGCTTTTCCATGATAGCCCAGATGGAAAATATCATTGATTGTTATGGAGTTGAAGTTTACAGTTTCACCTCTTACTAGTGAATGTGTTTGAGGCTTTCCCTATTTAGGCTCTTTAATGCCAGAGTAGAACTCCCGTACCAAAGACGTCATGTAGTCCTTTCGATGCTTAATGAAGCTCTCCCATCCCAGCGCTGTGACAGCGGTTGAGAAAGCTTCAGGAGCACTTTCTGTCTTGAATCCCCTTTCAGCTATGAAATCCATCTTCCAGAACCTCTGAGGATCTGGAGTTGCCTTAGCCATGGTGGTTTTGATAGGATTTGAGGGTTCTGGTTTCCTAGTAGCTCCCTTACCAGATCGTTTGAGGGCAGCTTGCTTTTTGGTCATGGTTGGTTAAGAGCTTGCGTATTTGTTTCTGGGTGTTTTGGGAAGTGTTGGTGTGTGTTGGGACGAAGGAAGAAGAAGGAATGGAGGTGATGAGTGGTTAGTGGTAACGGTTGAGAGGAGTTTCAGAGAGCAAGGAAAGAGAAAGAGAGAGTAAATGGAAGCGTGGGGAGTTGTGGATATTAAAGTTACGGTTTTGTGAGTGAAGTGGGAGAGAGAGAAAAAGAAACTGTTGATTTGACAATTGCAGGTGAGTAGATGCACGTGCTGGTCAGGCTAGGGATGAGGGTACAGTGCCAGCTCATCCTGAGGAAGATCTTTTTATTTTATTTTTTTGTTTGACCACACCCAGCCCTGATTTAAGACAAGCGCTACAGCGGTGTTGTTATAAGCAACCGCTACAGCGTTTATCCTAATTTCCTACATAGAAAATAAACATAAAAATTTTGTTAGAATCTTTGGGGTGCCTCCCAAGAGCGCTTGCTTTTAAAGTCTGCAGCCAGACTTTCTCTTTCAAATTAGAGATCTTTAAGCTCAATTGTGGTTTTGTCCCTTACCACATTTTCACCAAAATATTGTTTAACCCTTTGGCCATTCACTTTGAAGGTGGTATTGGTTGTTACATCATAGAGGTCCACAGCCCCATGGCTATATATTTTTATCAATTGAAAAGGGTCTGACCACCTAGATTTTAACTTTCCAGGAAACAATCTTAACCTGGAGTTGTAAAGCAATACCTGTCCTCCTTCAGTGAGACCTCTTTTTATCAGTTTTTGATCATGCCATACTTTGGTTTTTTCTTTATAGATTGCTGCATTCTCATAGGCAAAATGCCTAAGTTCTTCCAATTCATTTAGTTGCAGCAATCTAGCTTCTCCTGCTTTCTTGTAGTCAAAATTGAGTTTTTTTAAAGCCCAATGGGCCTTGTGCTTGTCATACCCCAATTTTGTCCGCTTCTTTTTGCTTCTTTTTTTACTAAGTTAGTTTCGAGCTTACTTGGGGCCTACTCCTCTTTTTTGGTCCTACGCTTGTGAATTTGGGCTCCGTTTTAGCATTTGTTCAATTCGAGCCCGATTTTAGCGTTTGCGATTGGGCTTGATTTTAGCGTTCGTTCTAATTGGGCTTCATTTCAGCCACTTTTCTAAGTTGGGCCTATGTTTGGTTTTGATTGGGCTTGGCCCAATTTAATCATTCTCATCCATCTCAACCAAAAATAAAAATCTGTCCAAACAGCAGCTTACAAGCATCCCAAAATAATAAAAATCAGAATTAATAAAAATTAATTTACAATAATCCAAAAATCCAAAAATTTAAATTAAAAAATATATACAGAACCGAAAATAAACCAAAAATACAAAAAAAATCAAAAAAAACGAAATTACATAAAAATAACAGCAGCAACAGCTTCCTTGGGCCTGTTCTTGCTGAGCAAGTTTCCTCCAAAGGTCCAAATACCTGAAAATGGAAAGAAATGGAAAGAGATCAGAAAAAAACCCTAGTTTTTACCTATATAAGCAAGCCCTGACACACCTAAAAATTCAGACAGAAAATACACCAGAATTCAGCCAAAAGATTAGGGTTTTTCACATTGAAATCCTAATCACGAAACATTAAAAAAAATCAAAAACAGAAGTAGCAGAAACAGGAGCAACCAGAATAACAGCAGCAGTGTTCAGTTAACAGCAGCAATCATACAAGAGATCAGAAGCAGGAAGACAGGTTGGTGCTTCTCTTATTCAAAAAATACCAAAATCATGTAGGCATAAGTGCAATCTGTGATGCTTTAACTTTGTAGACGTTCCCATGTTAAGTAAATCGTACATATAGCAACTGCAAGCGTTTTTATCATTCTTTTAGAGATACGTATACTCTGTACATGTTTTGTATGAACAGATTAGGACTTTTAAAAAATTTGGGAGCTAATCAGGTTTATAGAAATTAAAAAAATCAATCAATTTGTAGTAAGGCATCGGTTACGAACAGACTCTGTTTGTTTTTTTTAGAAAACTAGGGTTCCTGTCCTGCTGGCAGAAAACGAAATCAGCAAGCATCAAAAACGAAATTAGCCTTTTTAGGGTTGTCTTCGTTAAAGATTAGGGTTCTGTAGAGATTCCTCTTTCAGTCAAAAAAAACAACAAAACAGAAAAAGAACCAGTAAAAATATAGAAAAAAAACTTACCCAGATTCCGACTGCCACCACGGCGGAGGTCGTCGCCGTAAGGCGTAGCCACCGTGCTCCTCCGCGTCGTCGTTTGCGTTCCGCCACCCGCACCGTGAATCACCCAGAGAAACAAAAGGCAAACATCAAAATAAGAAGATCAGAAATCAGAGACTGGAGATTAGAACTGTAAAAAACAAAAAAAAAATAGCAGAACGGAACTCACGTCTCCAACCACCGTGGACGGTAGTCGTCCATCCTTCGCACCGCCGTCCCTCCACTGTGCGCACGCAGTAGCAAAAACGCCACATGGAGAAACACCACCGTCAGCTCCGCTGACGTCTTTCTTCCCCCCCCCCCCCCCCCCCTTCGCCGTCGCACCACAAGCCGAACCACGGTCTCACCTTCTTCGCGAACAACCCTCTCACTGTCGCTATCATCCATCGCCGAACCAACACGCGAGGAAAGGAGCAAAACTGGTTTTGGAGAAGAGAGGGTGAAAGAATGGCGTGAGTGAGAGAAGAAAACGAAATCGATTTGGTACTTTCGTGGGTGGAGAGAAAGGGGAACGAAACAAAGTAGAGGAGAGGAGATGGTGATGAACGGCGTAGAGAGGAGGACGGTGGTGGTCGAAGAAGAGAGGGGAGGAGCCACGGTTCCGTGAAGCAAGGCGGAGAAAAGGGGAAAAATTAGAGAAATTAGGGTTGGGGCGATTTGAAGAGCTGCGGCGCAGCTGGGGAAGAAAGGAAAGAAATTAGGTTTAGGGTTTTTGAGATTTCCTTATATAGCGTGGATATCCAGGGGCATTTTGGTCTTTTCAATTTTAACTCAATACTACTCGCACCCCTGCGTTTTACTCCGCATACCCTCTTCTAAAGCCCATGGTTTTGCCTTTTTTCGAAATGGCCCATCCTTTTTTTCTGTTTAAAAAAAAAAGGCGCAGCCCAGCTTACAAAAACAAGCTGGGCTCACTGTTTACACCCCAGATTTTATAATACAGCCTTCCTGCCACTTGCATACCATTTTACCATTTCACCCCCCCCCCCTTTTCCCTCGTTTTTAATTTAATTTAATTCTCTTCAAAACAAAATATTTCCTCATAAATTAAAAACTTTGTTAATAGTCTCGTGAAGCCTTTGCTTGCATGATTATTAATAACGAGGTACTAGTGGTGATCACTTGGAGCCTTTGCTCAATTGATCATCATGAATGCCTAATTTTCCTAAAGATTTTCAATAAATCAAAAAAAACTTTGTTAGTAGTCTCGTGAAGCCTTTGCTTGCATGATTATTAACAATGGAGTACTAGTGGTGATCACTTGGAGCCTTTGCTCAATTGATCACCATGAACGCTCAATTTTCACAAATTAAATAAAATAAAAAACAAAAACCGTTTTCCAAACAAACCAGAACTACGTAGCTTTGAATTCTCCATCGCACCGGGAGATACGTAGGAGCGGGCCATGTCCCGTCAAGCACTTTTTTCTAAAACCCCTTTTTTTCCCTTTCTCTCCAAAAATAAAAAAAATCTATTAAATCCTTTAATTCATTGTCAATAAGAGGTATAGAGGCAAAGTTGAATATTTTCAGGTCAACATATAAAAACCACACATTTAATTAAAGGTTCCCTCTCAGTAGAGAGGACGTGTGAGGTGCTAATACCTTCCCCACGCGTAACCGACCCCCGAACCCAAAACTCTCAGTTTTCAAAGGCCAATCGCTTTCCAAAAAGGTTTTCCTAATATTTCCCTTAATAAATATTGGTGGCGGCTTCATTGTCATAGAAAAAGTTGTGAACGAGGAAGGTTCTCCCTCGGGGACTTTTTCGGGCGCAACAGTGCTGAAGTTCAATTGGTAGGTGACAGGACTTCCCATAAACCAACCTATAGGGAGACATCCCCAAAGGTGTTTTATAAGCTGTTATGTAGGCCCATAAAGCATCATCTAGATGTATTGACCATTCTTTCCTTGAAGGCCCTACCATCTTTTCCAACATTCTTTTTATTTCTCTATTTGACAATTCAGTTTGACCACTAGTTTGTGGATGATAAGCAGTTGCTATTTTATGTTTGACTCCATATTTAGCCAATAGGGTCTCAATTAATTTATTACAAAAATGAGATCCCTCATCACTTATGATGGCTCTAGGAGTTCCAAAACGAGTGAAAATGTTTTTCAATAAAAATTTGCTCACAGACCTTGCATCATTGTTGGGTAAAGCAACAGCTTCCACCCATTTTGAAACATAGTCTACAGCTACTAAAATGTATAGGTTTCCATGAGAAGGGGGAAAAGGTCCCATGAAATCCATTCCCCAAACATCAAAGAGTTCAACCTCTAGAATGTTTGTCAAAGGCATTTCATGTTTGTTTGAAATATTCCCTGTTCTTTGGCACCTATTACATTTTTTAACAAAGTCTTGAGCATCTTTGAAAAGTGAAGGCCAAAAGTAGCCAGATTGCAATACCTTTGCAGCAGTTCTAACACCACCAAAATGCCCACCACATGGTGCAGAATGGCAGTGCTGTAGCACTTGAATTTGTTCTTCCTCTGCTAGGCATCTCCTCATTAACTGGTCTTGACACTTCTTGTATAGAAAAGGTTCATCCCAATAATATTGTTTCATTGTGTGGAAGAACCTTCTCCTTTGCTGATAAGTCATCTCAGCAGGTACCACCTTGCTAACCAGAAAGTTCACTATGTCAGCATACCAAGGTGTTGCAGGTTCAGCCGCTGCAGCGTCAAGTGTTGTTACACTGGCCGCTACAGCGGTTGATGAGTCATCAGTCATTGCCAACAGCTGCTCATCTGGAAAGTATTCCTTGATCTCCCCACCTGCTGTACCTGCAATGTCTCTCTCCAATCTAGAAAGATGATCAGCAACTTGGTTCTCCACTCCATTTTTATCCCTTATTTCTAAATCAAATTCTTGGAGTAGGAGAACCCACCTAATTAGCCTAGGCTTTGCATCTTTTTTTGTTATCAAATATTTAATGGCTGAATGGTCTGTGAAGACAATTACCTTGGTGCCAACCAAATATGATCTAAATTTATCAAATGCAAAGGCTACAGCTAATAGTTCTTTTTCAGTGACTGTGTAATTCAATTGAGCTTCTACAAGTGTTTTGCTAGCATAATATATAGAGTGAAAAATTTTATCATACCTTTGCCCAAGAACAGCTCCAATGGCAAAGTCACTAGCATCACACATAAGCTCAAAAGGCTTACTCCAGTCAGGAGCTATAATAACTGGTGCTGTTATTAAAGCTTTCTTTAATTTATCAAAGGCTAATATGCATGGCTCATCAAATATAAAGGGGTTATCATGCTGTAACAGTTGGCACAAAGGTTTGGAGATTTTTGAAAAATCTTTTATGAATCTCCTATAGAACCCAGCATGCCCCAAAAAGCTTCTAATACCTTTGATGTTTGTTGGAGGAGATAGCTTCTCAATGACCTCTATTTTAGCCTTGTCCACTTCCAATCCTTTTTTGGATATCTTATGCCCCAAAACTATACCTTCTTGCACCATAAAATGGCATTTCTCCCAGTTCAGCACAAGGTTAGTTTCTTCACATCTAATCAAGATTTCTTCCAAGTTGGATAGGCATAGATGGAATGTTTCTCCAAACACAGAGAAATCATCCATGAAGACTTCCATGGATCTTTCAATGTAATCAGAAAAAATTGCCATCATACACCTTTGAAAAGTGGCAGGTGCATTACACAGGCCAAATGGCATCCTTCTAAAAGCAAAGGTGCCATATGGACAAGTGAATGTAGTCTTCTGCTGATCTTCAGGTAATATTGCAATCTGGTTATAACCTGAATAACCATCAAGAAAGCAATAAAATTCTTTACCTGCTAGCCTGTCCAGCATCTGGTCAATGAAAGGCAATGGAAAATGGTCCTTTCTTGTTGCCTTATTCAACCTCCTGTAATTCATGCATATTCTCCAGCCTGTTATTTTTCTGGTTGGAAGCAGCTCATTCATCTCATTTGTTATTACTGTTACCCCTCCCTTCTTTGGCACACACTGCACAGGACTAACCCATGCACTGTCAGAAATGGGGTATACAATACCTGCATCCAACCACTTGATGATTTCCTTCTTCACCACCTCTTTCATAATTGGATTCAACCTCCTCTGCCCTTCAATGCAATTTTTGGAGTCTTCTTCTAACACTATTCTGTGCATACAAATGGTTGGACTGATACCTTTTATGTCTGACATTTGCCAACCAATTGCCTTTTTATGCCGCTGTAGCGTCTGAATCAGATCCTGTTCCTGCTTTTCAGAAATGTCAGCAGCAATTATAACAGGCAAAGTACTATTGTTACCTAGATAAGCATATTTGAGGTGTGAAGGCAACTCTTTAAGTTCCAGAGTTGGTGGTTGTTCAGTGGAGGGGAGATCCTTTCTCATGTCTGAATTCTCCTGCTCCAAAGATTCATATTTCTTAGCCCAAATTTCTTTGGCTGTCTGTTCCTCCTCTCCTGTAGCTTCTGTATCAGACCCTGTATCTTCACTGCTGTCCAGTAATTGCCTCAGATGATCTGTACTTTTCTGGAAGTGATCCTGAACTGCTTTGTCAATAACAGACACAAAGGAGCACTCTTTAAGATTGGGACCTGGAAATTTCATAGCATTGAGAATGTTGAACTTGACTTCTTGGTCATTGACCCTCATGATCAATTCTCCTCTTTGCACATCTATCAAAGTTCTTCCAGTGGCCAAGAATGGTCTTCCCAATATGATGGGTACTTCTTTGTCTGCATCAAAGTCCAAGATTACAAAATCAACAGGAAATACAAATTTGTCTACCTTTATTAGAACATCTTCTAAGATTCCTTCTGGATATGCAAGAGTTCTATCAGCTAGCTGCAGTGTAAGTGAGGTAGGTCTGGCAGTTCCCACTCCTAGCTGAGTGTATATGGACTTAGGCATGAGATTTATGCTGGCTCCCAAATCACATAGAGCACGACCAGAGTAAAAATTTCCAATTGAGCATGGTATAGTAAAACTGCCAGGATCCTTTGATTTGGGTGGGAGCTTGTTTTGCATCAACATGCTGCACTCCCCAGTCATTGCTACTGTTTCAAACTCCCCTAGTCTCCTCCTCTTAGTAAGCACATCCTTCATAAACTTTGCATAGTTAGGCATTTGTTGGAGAGCCTCCACCAAAGGAACATTAATGTGCAACTGTTTAAGGACTTCTAGGAATTTGTTAAATTGCTTGTCTTCATGAGCCTTTCGAAGTCTTTGAGGATATGGAGGATCTGGGTATGTTGGGATAATTTTGGGTGATGGTGGTGTTTTCTCAACAACAGGCGCTGCAGCGGTAGGTTCAGGCGCTGTAGCGCTTGTTGTAGGTTCTTTTTGTTTTTCAGAATTTTTGTTTTTTTCATCATCTGAAACAGTTGATGATCCTATCAAATCTCTCCCACTCCTTAAGGTTATAGCTTTTACATGCTCCTTCCCTGTAGTACTTGAAGTTGAAGCTTCTGTAGTGGATGGTAATGATCCACTAATTCTTTGGGAAAGGACATTAGCCATCTGCCCCATCTGTACTTCTAGATTTTTAATGGAAGCTTCATGAGTTTTCAGGGCTGTCTTGCAATCACTCATGAAACCTTTCATCAATCCTTCTAATGAATTATCTATCACAGGGGCATTCTGTCTTTGGTAGTTCTGAGCAGGGAATCCTGGTGGATTTGCTGGAGCACTATAATTAGGTGATGTTGCATTGTTGGCTCCCCATCTGAAATTGGGGTGGTTCTTCCAACCAGGATTATATGTATTTGAATAGGGATTATTGTTTTTATTGAAACCCACAAAGTTCACAGAGACAGGATTACCAGGACATTCTTCATACAAATGCTCTCCTCCACAGTATACACAGCTTACTGACCCTGGAGAGGCTTGCTCAATAACATCTACTGTAGGTTCATGTACCGCTGCAGCAGTAACCGCTACAGCGTTTGATGTGCTCATAGATTTTATCATGTTAGTAAGAGAGGCAACCTGTGCAGATAAAGCAGAAACTTCACTTACTTCATGCACACCAGCTACCTTCTTTTGCTGAGCTAACCTTTCTGTAGGCCATTGATAGCTATTTGTGGCAATATCATCAATCAGTTCACATGCCTCATTATAGGAGGTTTTCAACAACACACCCCCTGAAGAAGCATCTAACATTTGTCTGGTTGTTGGATCTAGTCCATTATAGAAGGTTTCCATTTGGATAATCACAGGTATACCATGATGAGGGCACTTTCTCAACAGTTCCTTCCATCTCTCCCATGCCTCAAACAGTGTTTCAGCATCTCTTTGTCTGAATGCAGTAACCTCATTCCTCATTCTTGCATTCTTACTTGGAGGAAAGTATTTTGCTAAGAATTTCTCGGCCATTTCATTCCAAGTATGGATAGAGTTAGGCTCAAGAGAAGTTAACCAGGCCTTTGCTCTATCCTTCAAGGAATAAGGAAAAAGTTTTAATCTGAATGCATCATCACTTACCCCTGGAATGATGAAGTTACTGCAGACTTCCAAAAATTGCTTTAAGTGTAAATATGGGTCCTCTTGAGGAGCACCACCAAACTGTCCCACTGTTTGCAACATTTGGAAGATTATAGGTTTGAATTCAAACTGAGCTGTGTTGAGAGTAGGTCTTGCTATGCTTGTCTCCATGATTTGTGGATCAAACACAGCATAGTCCCTCATTGGTCTATCTCTGTCATTCACCATTTAAGCAGGTCCTTCATTTATGAATTGATGTCTGTACCAGTCCTCTTGGTCATGTAAGGTTGGAGTTGGTGGCTGCTGATGTCTACCTCTACCCCTTCCACCTGGTTCAGTTCCTCCTCTACCAGAGCTAGATCTGCCATGTAGAGTGGTAGTTCTACCAGATCCCTGTGAAGATGTATTAGCTTCCTGAACCTTCTCTCTGGTTCTGAGTATGGTTCAAATTCTGGTGGTTGAGACCTGGGCATACGCTGTAGCGCTTACTGCTGCAGCAACAAGAAACAACACACCAGTGTAAAATAGGCACTAAGTTTACTAAAAACTTAAACAATGAAAATTAAATGCAATCCCCGGCAACGGCGCCAAAAACTTGTTGTGCGAAAAGGTGATGTGCAAGTATACACAATCACAACAAGTAATACAATGATAAGTAAAGTTCGTTCCCACAGGGATTGGAATTAATCTAAGAAGTTTAAGTGATTAGAATCTTAGTGAAAAGAATTAAGTAACAAGTACAGGTGAAGAGTTGTAAACATTATAAGTTGTGATAAAACAGTATTAAGTTTGAAGTAATTAAAGGTGAGTTGGATAGCTCAATAGTTATGTAAGTCCCCAAGAGTAATGTTCAGATAATATTAGACGCTGTAGCGTTAAGCGCTGTAGCACTTCAGAATCTGTAGACACTGTAGCGCCTTGGTGGCGTGCCTTTCAGTCACTTTCGTCAGGGCTATGTTACAAGACTCCTATGTCTAGGCTCTAAATAAGTTTTACCCCTGTATATTAAGCTCTTACAACATTTGTCTTATGAACTATTACTCCCCTATGTCTAGAGTTAAGTAGTGCTTCCTTTAAATGTCTTTAAAGGGTTTTCATCCATATCATTCCTTGAGTTCTCTTTGTGAACCATGTCTGTACCCACAAAGTTACCTTGTTTTAGTTGATCATTCCCAAACCAAGATTGAAAGTATTATGACACAAGGAATAAAACACAAACATCATAATATTATACAAAAGTTACTCAAGGTTCATTACATACCAAGAACAATCCAACTACAACAAAGTTAGCTCATCACAAGTTCCATCAACATAATACAACTAGAGAGTATGTATTACCGTATGAAGACAAGAGAAGAGTGGTTGCAAAAGATACACTCCAATGATCCCAAGTAGCATACAAGAGATGAAGTTGAGGCGTGAGCAAAACCTTGAATGAAGACTAGAAAACTATGCTAAAAATAAAAGCTTAAAGGTAGTGTATCAATGGAGAGTGGCTACCATCTATTGTGTAGTTCTCTCATCAAGTTACAACTACTTGTCTACGTAAGTTACCTCCTTGAGAAGCAATCTTAATTAATCTAATTAATAACTAAGTCTTAATAGAATAATAATATTACATGATGATTATTAGACTTAGATATTATCCTTAAAGTACTTTACAAAAAGTGCTAATGATGGAATACAACAACTATCACATGGGTTCCATTTAGGAGGCGCCAAGTGTAATTTAGCATCCACTTGAAAGTCAAAATATCCAGCTGAGAGGAAGAGATAAGGATGGTGACTCATCATGTCCTCAAGTGGCCACACAAATATCTCAATGGTCAGCCGTCATATAACGCTGTAGCGTCTCCTAGATAGCATACCGCTGCAGCGCTAAAGCAAAACATCAAACATATTCACAAAGGCATTGACTATGCCCAAGGTTCAGGGAATTAACTTATAACCTATATTTATTCTAATATTCATATATTCACATATTTAAGCTCTAGAATTACTTGAGAAATGAGCTTTGACTTAAGTATTAGGAGCATAAATAACCTATATAAAATAAGGTTATCACTGTGAAAAACTCAAAATGGGATAAAATCACCAACACTGAATTTAAGCTTAAGAATAGATATTTGATCCCTGAGTTAGGAAAGTGGTACTTGTTTATTGATTGCTCAATCTTCCCTACATCACACACATATACACTCTCTAAAGATAGATTGATCCTCTTGGATTAGGGATGGCAAAACGGTTCGGCCCGGCCCGGCCCGGCCCGTTTTGCCTTCGGCCCGCTAAAAACGGGGCGGGGCGAGTCGGCCCGCCAAAAATGGCGAGTTCAAAAGACTGGCCCGGCCCGCTAAGTGATGGGCTGGCGGGTTGGCGGTCCGGCCCGTCTGAATTTTTTTTTTCAATATTTTTGAACAAAAAACTTACATGTTTTTAACATTTCAATTTCAATAAGATTTTTCACCTGCTTTTTAAAATAGATTTTTTATAAAGCATTTTTAACAAATTTTTACTTTAAAAACTCTTGACATATTCAAAATAAAAGTATAAAACAATAATAGCATTGGAATTACTAGGATTAACTATATAGCAGCTAAAAGTATAAAACAAAAATAACATTGGAATTACTAGGATTAACCATTAAGAAATGTCACCTAAAAGGCTAGAACCATCAACCAAAAGGTCCAAATCCATAATTCGATCTTAAAAACCAAAATAAGTATTTTGATTGCTTGATAATGATAACTAGGGATTAACCATCAACTTCAAGCAACCAAAATAAATATTTTCAGGAACCAAAAAACCATAATAAGTACAATATATGGCACAGATCAAAAGATTGAATACACAAACAATTATCAAAATTGTATTTATTGTTTTGTGGACCAATTTGACAAAAACAGGCACCAATTTCCAGCGAACGAAGACAGCCCATGTATCGATTTTTTTTTGTTCAAGAAATCTTGGAACAAAACTTGTATTATGGAGGATACGGAGCAAACTGTGATTCAGAAATGCGAACCAGGGAAACGTGAATCAGAACAAAACAGTCCAGAGAACAAAAAAATGATCCAGAGAACAAACCGTGATTCAGGAGATAATTCAGCAGAAAAACGTGATGCTGCACAAGACGCTCTAGAGATAAATCGCGTTGGATGATTCAGCAATCCAGAAAGCAAAAACGCGATTCAGATGTTCGATCTTGCAAAGAAGAAGAGTTCAGGAACACCGTTGAAAGGAGATGAGACGCCGTTGAAGGGAGAAGAGCGTGTTTGGTTATTGTTTGTACAGTGAGAAGTGAAAGAAGGGGAAAGTTGAAAACATAAAGTGATTCTGTTTAAATTTTTTTTTTTTTAAAAAAAACGGGCCGGCGGGCTGACCCGCCCCGTTTTTGCTTTAGCCCGCGGTTTTTTTTTTTGGCGGGGCGGGTTCGGCGGGTCAGCGGTCCCAATACCCCAGCCCAACCCGCCTTTTTTTGGCGGGTCAGCGGGCCGGCCCGGCGGGCCAAACCCGTTTTGCCATCCCTATCTTGGATGCAATCTTTACCAATGACAATGTGGACATAGGGAGAATCATTAACAAAGAGAATCTAGATTGTGCAACTAAATCAGAAGGATTTTTATTCTTTCCATGCTTGATCACTGAGTTATGCATGAAACAAGGGGTAGAAATTAGTTCTAATGAGCATCAACAGAGAAAGTACCCTCCAGGACCATTATCTGCTGAAATGAAAGAGAGAACCAAGATAAAGGCTGAACCAAATAACCTGGTGCAGCAGGAAACGGCGCCCATGGCGCCCAGTGCGCCAGCGCACAACAGGGACAGCAGGAAACGGCGCCCATGGCGCCCAATGCGCCAGCACCCAACGGGAACAACAAGAAACGGCGCCCATGGCGCCCAGTGCCACGAAACAGAAAACGGCGCCCAGGATGGCGCCCAGTAAAGCACAGGAACAGAACACGGCGCCCAGGATGGCGCCCAGTGACCAGCCAATGGCGCCCTACGCGCCCAGAACAACAGTTGGCACCCTATGCGCCCAGGACAGCCACAAACATGATTTTTCAAAAATCCTAAATTGATTTTCAATAGTCCCACATGGATAAAACCCCTAAAACATAGTTTTACAAACATCAATCATGGATTTCAATAAGAACAATAGGTTTCCAACACCAACACATAGATTCAAATATTATCCATAGTTTTCAAGAGATAAACATGGATTCCATCATCAACAATAGTCTAAACAAGAGATTCAATCATCAATAATAGTTCAAACAATAGATCCAATCAACAATAATAGTTTAGACATTAGAGCCAATCATCAAAAATAGATCAACATATAGGATCATTCACCAACAATAATTTCGAATATCATCAATAGATTTTTCAAAGATTAAACAAATAGAATCACTTATTAAACAAACATAGGATCCCCTAATTCCCTACATAAAGCCCTTCATATACCCTATTATAGAGTTAGAACCCCACCCTTACCTTGGATTGAAGTTGAAACTCTTTGATTTTCCTCTCCTCTAGCTCTAGCCGTCGCCTCTCCTTAAGCTCTCTTCTAATCCTTATTTCTTTTTCTCTTCTAATGAGCAAACCCTAAGCTACTATCACTTACTTACAATGCTTCATAAAATTCGACTAGACCATGGGCTTCTCTCCACACCCCCAATTTTACTAATTCTCACCTTAACACAAGCCCATATAAAGTAATATATTAATACCCTAATATTTTTCTACCACTTAATTCCTAATAATTAATTAAATAATTAATTAACTATTTTGGGGCGTTACACCAGCAACAGGTGCAACTCCAACAAACAGAGATGCATCTCAAGGTGTTCCATTTCTGACAGTCATACCAAAGAACAAGGACGATACCATCAAACTGGTGCTGGAAGAGCTAGTAGAGAAGAAGAGAGCAGAGCTGGGAAACACGCAGAAATTTTTCAACAAGCCTGCTGAGGCCACGAAAGCTGTAATGGAAGCCCAAGGTGAAGGAGAACAGACTGAGGAAGCAACTGAGGAACCTGTTGCTGAACCAACTGTAGCAGAGCAAACTAGTGCAGAAGCTTCTGATGCATCTGCATCAAAGAAACCTGAGGAACCAAAACCAACAACAGAAGTGGTTGGTGCAACTGCATCTAGTGCAGATGCACCAAAAGCTGAAGAACCCAAGAAAAAGAAGCAGAAGGTCAAACACATTCTTGTGAGATCAAGCTCAAGGATCAAGAGTGGAGCAAAGAAAGAGTAAAGCTTTAATGTTGTTATTTTTAAATATACTTATATGTTTTGTTGCTATCCCGCATGTATTAACCCCTCTCCCTATTTTGATGCACAATTACTTTTGAATCTCAACTTAGAGCAGTGGGGACACTGCTCATCTTTAAGTTGGGGGGGAGAAGCACTTTAAAATACTCTATGCATATGCTTATATGTTTTAGTAAGTATGTATGTTTGTTTTTTATGTTTTGTTTACCTATATGTGTGTTAATTTCAAAATTTATGATGCAATCAACAAAGCTCCTTTTTGAAAATTCAGAAAACTGTTTTACAAAAACATTAGTTTTAGTTTGAGGTGCATCAAATTGTTTCTATGTTCAAAGTAGAATTTGTGAGTTTTTGAAGCATGATCAGCTTAAATTCTTTTTCACAAAACTTAGCCAAATGCATTCTTTGAACTGATTTTTAATGATGGAAGAAAGAAAAAGAAAAGAAGCCTTGTTTTTCCCAAATGACCAATTTTTATTACCTCAGGCATTTGGTCACTAGGTACTGCAGAATTACCTCAGGCATTTGGTCACTAGGTACTGCAGACATAGTTGCTGCAGCACCTACTGGCTGAACACCTTCTTTTGGGTACTCAGCCAGTTCGACACCTGGGTTTCTTCTAGCCTTTGTGTATGACTGATAAATTTTCTTCAGCTGCTCAGTGGGTTTTTCTTTTGTTGCTGGTTGTTTTGGTTCAGGCTTCTTTGGTGTTACTTGCTTGACAGGTGTTTTCTTGGGTGTTAATTTGGTTGGTTCAGGGATGGAGGTGGGGGTTGATGGTGGATTGGCTGTTTTGGCAGGGGGGGTTTTTTGTTTCTTTGGGCTTGGGGTTGGGTCACACTGTATTTCTTCTTCTTGCTCAGCTTCTTCAGTCTCAGATTCTTCTTCAGTATCACTCTCCTCTCCTGATGATTCTTCATCATCCTGCTTTTCCATCTCTTTCATAACTGCAATAGTTTCTTCTTCATCTTCCTCACTTATGTTTTCAATGTCATCAGAATCCAAACTTTCCTCCTCTACTACAGCTTTTTGTACTTTCCTGGCTGGGCTAGGCTTTGCTTTCTTTGATGGACTAGCCACAGCCTTTTTCTTTTCTGCCCTAACTCCCTTTTTCTCTTGTTTTTTAATTGGCTCTTCTTCCAGTAGCCAATCAGGGAATTGAGGAGGGGGAATTGATGTTTTTCCTTTGGATATCTGGGCATACATTGCTTTTTCCCAGTCAAATTTTTTCTTTCACAAATTTGCAGAGGACCTGCTGCTTCAGCTCTAAGCGCTGTAGCGCTGCAGAGTCAGTAGACGCTGCAGCGGCAGGTCTCTGCTTAACTTTGAAAATGCAAGGAAATTCCCCAAGAGGAGATCTTCTTTCTTCTTTCATTTCTACCTCTACATCAGCTTCCAAACACAACGCAGTAATTAAACAAGGAAAATATAAATTACCTCCCTTTTTAACTCTGCACTTCTCTATCTCCCTTGCTATCAATCTTCCCACGTCTATCTTTTCTCCTGCCATTATAGCATCAATGACAATGAGTCTTTCTTTTTCCACAAATGTTGTGTGAGATGTAGGCAGCAGGGAGTGTTTGATAAAACTACACCACATATTTGCTTCTTCACACAGATATGCTTTTTTAATTTTGTATTCAGCCCCAAATTTATCCCAAGTTGCTCCTTCCACACAAATCCTTCTTCTAACAGCTTCCATTTCTTCGTCTCCCCAGTTCAGAACTTTCATTTCCAGTGCTTTTCCATGATAGCCCAGATGGAAAATATCATTGATTGTTATGGAGTTGAAGTTTACAGTTTCACCTCTTACTAGTGAATGTGTTTGAGGCTTTCCCTATTTAGGCTCTTTAATGCCAGAGTAGAACTCCCGTACCAAAGACGTCATGTAGTCCTTTCGATGCTTAATGAAGCTCTCCCATCCCAGCGCTGTGACAGCGGTTGAGAAAGCTTCAGGAGCACTTTCTGTCTTGAATCCCCTTTCAGCTATGAAATCCATCTTCCAGAACCTCTGAGGATCTGGAGTTGCCTTAGCCATGGTGGTTTTGATAGGATTTGAGGGTTCTGGTTTCCTAGTAGCTCCCTTACCAGATCGTTTGAGGGCAGCTTGCTTTTTGGTCATGGTTGGTTAAGAGCTTGCGTATTTGTTTCTGGGTGTTTTGGGAAGTGTTGGTGTGTGTTGGGACGAAGGAAGAAGAAGGAATGGAGGTGATGAGTGGTTAGTGGTAACGGTTGAGAGGAGTTTCAGAGAGCAAGGAAAGAGAAAGAGAGAGTAAATGGAAGCGTGGGGAGTTGTGGATATTAAAGTTACGGTTTTGTGAGTGAAGTGGGAGAGAGAGAAAAAGAAACTGTTGATTTGACAATTGCAGGTGAGTAGATGCACGTGCTGGTCAGGCTAGGGATGAGGGTACAGTGCCAGCTCATCCTGAGGAAGATCTTTTTATTTTATTTTTTTGTTTGACCACACCCAGCCCTGATTTAAGACAAGCGCTACAGCGGTGTTGTTATAAGCAACCGCTACAGCGTTTATCCTAATTTCCTACATAGAAAATAAACATAAAAATTTTGTTAGAATCTTTGGGGTGCCTCCCAAGAGCGCTTGCTTTTAAAGTCTGCAGCCAGACTTTCTCTTTCAAATTAGAGATCTTTAAGCTCAATTGTGGTTTTGTCCCTTACCACATTTTCAC
Source organism: Astragalus membranaceus (assembly GCA_039519185.1). Lineage (NCBI taxonomy): Eukaryota > Viridiplantae > Streptophyta > Magnoliopsida > Fabales > Fabaceae > Astragalus > Astragalus membranaceus. The sequence continues at coordinate 22,862,418 of CM076851.1, read as the reverse complement.
CAAAATATTGTTTAACCCTTTGGCCATTCACTTTGAAGGTGGTATTGGTTGTTACATCATAGAGGTCCACAGCCCCATGGCTATATATTTTTATCAATTGAAAAGGGTCTGACCACCTAGATTTTAACTTTCCAGGAAACAATCTTAACCTGGAGTTGTAAAGCAATACCTGTCCTCCTTCAGTGAGACCTCTTTTTATCAGTTTTTGATCATGCCATACTTTGGTTTTTTCTTTATAGATTGCTGCATTCTCATAGGCAAAATGCCTAAGTTCTTCCAATTCATTTAGTTGCAGCAATCTAGCTTCTCCTGCTTTCTTGTAGTCAAAATTGAGTTTTTTTAAAGCCCAATGGGCCTTGTGCTTGTCATACCCCAATTTTGTCCGCTTCTTTTTGCTTCTTTTTTTACTAAGTTAGTTTCGAGCTTACTTGGGGCCTACTCCTCTTTTTTGGTCCTACGCTTGTGAATTTGGGCTCCGTTTTAGCATTTGTTCAATTCGAGCCCGATTTTAGCGTTTGCGATTGGGCTTGATTTTAGCGTTCGTTCTAATTGGGCTTCATTTCAGCCACTTTTCTAAGTTGGGCCTATGTTTGGTTTTGATTGGGCTTGGCCCAATTTAATCATTCTCATCCATCTCAACCAAAAATAAAAATCTGTCCAAACAGCAGCTTACAAGCATCCCAAAATAATAAAAATCAGAATTAATAAAAATTAATTTACAATAATCCAAAAATCCAAAAATTTAAATTAAAAAATATATACAGAACCGAAAATAAACCAAAAATACAAAAAAAATCAAAAAAAAACGAAATTACATAAAAATAACAGCAGCAACAGCTTCCTTGGGCCTGTTCTTGCTGAGCAAGTTTCCTCCAAAGGTCCAAATACCTGAAAATGGAAAGAAATGGAAAGAGATCAGAAAAAAACCCTAGTTTTTACCTATATAAGCAAGCCCTGACACACCTAAAAATTCAGACAGAAAATACACCAGAATTCAGCCAAAAGATTAGGGTTTTTCACATTGAAATCCTAATCACGAAACATTAAAAAAAATCAAAAACAGAAGTAGCAGAAACAGGAGCAACCAGAATAACAGCAGCAGTGTTCAGTTAACAGCAGCAATCATACAAGAGATCAGAAGCAGGAAGACAGGTTGGTGCTTCTCTTATTCAAAAAATACCAAAATCATGTAGGCATAAGTGCAATCTGTGATGCTTTAACTTTGTAGACGTTCCCATGTTAAGTAAATCGTACATATAGCAACTGCAAGCGTTTTTATCATTCTTTTAGAGATACGTATACTCTGTACATGTTTTGTATGAACAGATTAGGACTTTTAAAAAATTTGGGAGCTAATCAGGTTTATAGAAATTAAAAAAATCAATCAATTTGTAGTAAGGCATCGGTTACGAACAGACTCTGTTTGTTTTTTTTAGAAAACTAGGGTTCCTGTCCTGCTGGCAGAAAACGAAATCAGCAAGCATCAAAAACGAAATTAGCCTTTTTAGGGTTGTCTTCGTTAAAGATTAGGGTTCTGTAGAGATTCCTCTTTCAGTCAAAAAAACAACAAAACAGAAAAAGAACCAGTAAAAATATAGAAAAAAAACTTACCCAGATTCCGACTGCCACCACGGCGGAGGTCGTCGCCGTAAGGCGTAGCCACCGTGCTCCTCCGCGTCGTCGTTTGCGTTCCGCCACCGCACCGTGAATCACCCAGAGAAACAAAAGGCAAACATCAAAATAAGAAGATCAGAAATCAGAGACTGGAGATTAGAACTGTAAAAAACAAAAAAAAAATAGCAGAACGGAACTCACGTCTCCAACCACCGTGGACGGTAGTCGTCCATCCTTCGCACCGCCGTCCCTCCACTGTGCGCACGCAGTAGCAAAAACGCCACACGGAGAAACACCACCGTCAGCTCCGCTGACGTCTTTCTTCCCCCCCCCCCCCCCCCTTCGCCGTCGCACCACAAGCCGAACCACGGTCTCACCTTCTTCGCGAACAACCCTCTCACTGTCGCTATCATCCATCGCCGAACCAACACGCGAGGAAAGGAGCAAAACTGGTTTTGGAGAAGAGAGGGTGAAAGAATGGCGTGAGTGAGAGAAGAAAACGAAATCGATTTGGTACTTTCGTGGGTGGAGAGAAAGGGGAACGAAACAAAGTAGAGGAGAGGAGATGGTGATGAACGGCGTAGAGAGGAGGACGGTGGTGGTCGAAGAAGAGAGGGGAGGAGCCACGGTTCCGTGAAGCAAGGCGGAGAAAAGGGGAAAAATTAGAGAAATTAGGGTTGGGGCGATTTGAAGAGCTGCGACGCAGCTGGGGAAGAAAGGAAAGAAATTAGGTTTAGGGTTTTTGAGATTTCCTTATATAGCGTGGATATCCAGGGGCATTTTGGTCTTTTCAATTTTAACTCAATACTACTCGCACCCCTGCGTTTTACTCCGCATACCCTCTTCTGAAGCCCATGGTTTTGCCTTTTTTCGAAATGGCCCATCCTTTTTTTCTGTTTAAAAAAAAAAGGCGCAGCCCAGCTTACAAAAACAAGCTGGGCTCACTGTTTACACCCCAGATTTTATAATACAGCCTTCCTGCCACTTGCATACCATTTTACCATTTCACCCCCCCCCCTTTTCCCTCGTTTTTAATTTAATTTAATTCTCTTCAAAACAAAATATTTCCTCATAAATTAAAAACTTTGTTAATAGTCTCGTGAAGCCTTTGCTTGCATGATTATTAATAACGAGGTACTAGTGGTGATCACTTGGAGCCTTTGCTCAATTGATCATCATGAATGCCTAATTTTCCTAAAGATTTTCACTAAATCAAAAAAAACTTTGTTAGTAGTCTCGTGAAGCCTTTGCTTGCATGATTATTAACAATGGAGTACTAGTGGTGATCACTTGGAGCCTTTGCTCAATTGATCACCATGAACGCTCAATTTTCACAAATTAAATAAAATAAAAAACAAAAACCGTTTTCCAAACAAACCAGAACTACGTAGCTTTGAATTCTCCATCGCACCGGGAGATACGTAGGAGCGGGCCATGTCCCGTCAAGCACTTTTTTCTAAAACCCCTTTTTTTTCCCTTTCTCTCCAAAAATAAAAAAAATCTATTAAATCCTTTAATTCATTGTCAATAAGAGGTATAGAGGCAAAGTTGAATATTTTCAGGTCAACATATAAAAACCACACATTTAATTAAAGGTTCCCTCTTAGTAGAGAGGACGTGTGAGGTGCTAATACCTTCCCCACGCGTAACCGACCCCCGAACCCAAAACTCTCAGTTTTCAAAGGCCAATCGCTTTCCAAAAAGGTTTTCCTAATATTTCCCTTAATAAATATTGGTGGCGGCTTCATTGTCATAGAAAAAGTTGTGAACGAGGAAGGTTCTCCCTCGGGGACTTTTTCGGGCGCAACAGCTGGCGACTGCACTGGGGATACTAAAAAACATTTTTTCAAAAGTGGGTCAAGCCTAATTAATTAAGTGTGTGGTTTACATGATTGATTCGAATATGTTACTTCATGCATTTCTTCCCCTTTCTTATCATGTCCCCTTCTTCTTTGCTCCCTTTCCTAAGGTAAGTAGTGCAATGTTGTTGGCACCCAAGATTAGTTGTATTTGATGATATTAAACCCTAGGGTAGACAACATGTTATCGCTTGCTTTTGTCTGGACTGTTGTGTTCTCTCTTGCAGGTGGGGAAGGTTAGTTATTTCTAGGTGTTGTGCCCTCAACACACACTTCACACCCTATACTTGTGAGCATTGAGTGGGGCCTAAAACCCAAGGTCTGAACAAGAACCTAGGAGAGTGGGAACGATTAGTGACTGCCATTCGTAGACCTTTGTCTGTATGGCTCTCATGAAAGTTCCGCCCAAGAGCGCGCTTTGTCATGATACCTTACACTCGGTAGCTTTCTACGATTGTGGGTGCCATCATGAGAGAGACTTTAAGCTCTTGGTTGCCATTATAAGGAAGCGATTAGAACCTACATGGGAGGATTACCCCTTTCGTCGACTTTAGACCCTAGGATTCCCACCCTTTGTAGGACACGGGGGCACGCCTTTGTTTGTTGCATTAGTTTAGGCATTCCTTTTTCTTAAACTCTTTTTCAAAAATCGTAGAAAATAATGTCCTTTTTATGTAAATGACACATCATTTCACATTCACATCATTTCGCATTCACATCATTTCGCACCATTGCATTTGCATCTAACAAAAGTTTGAAACAAACAACTTTCATCATTGGCATCCTTCATGCATTAAAGTTTGTTTGCCGGAGATCGCGACATAACATCGAACCTTGTCATAGGTGTGTAAGAAGCAACATGGAATCTAAAGGCAAAACCGCATTCAATTCGAGGTTCCCTATTGTAAAGAAGATTGATGTAACTAGTTTGAAGGAGTATGCTTCCCTATTAGGTCCTATTGAGCTTCGGTCCTTCGACAAGACTTATGGGAACATCCGCCAGTTATTACAGTTAGAAGTACAAGAGAGCGCCATCGCTGCCCTATGTTGGTTCTACGACTCTGAGATCAGATGTTTTCTTTTCAAGAACTTCCAAATGGCACCTACCCTAGAGGAGTATGAGAAGATTCTGGGTTTTAATCGCTCAGAGGCTAGACCTTACCAGTATCAGAGGCAGTATTATTCAGATGAGAAGTTTGCTTCCTTGTTACAAATCAGCGTAGAAGAAGTGCGGTCCCACAAAGTTAAGCGTAACAAAATATTTGGGTTTCCTCAAGAGTACTTTGAGAGTTTGATGACTAGTTACGTAGCATCAAATGATTGGGTTTCTTTCAAGCAAGTACTAGCTTTGACCATCTTCGGCATTGTTCTTTTCCCTCAGATCGAGAAACATATAGATGAAACCGCTGTTGGTGTGTTCATGGCTTTCAAGAGTGCAAAAAGTCTCATCAACCCAGTCCCCGCTATTCTCGCCGAGACCTATCGCGCCTTCACCCGCCACCATGAGTTCCGAAAGGATAAGATGTGTTGTTCCTTCCCTGTGCTATACGCTTGGTTGATCAGTCATGTGTGCATTAACAAAAGTGAAGTTGGGGACCTGCTTTCCTACGCCTTGGGTTGCAATCCGAAGACTATGAGCCCTCAAGAGTGGAAGGATACTCTCAAGAACCTTGATGCTCTTCAAATTCGGTGGTACTCGCACAAGTTTTGGGAAGATAGACCCTCAGTGATATTCCAATGTGGCAGTTTCCAGAACGTTCCTCTCATGGGAACACAGGGATGCATCAATTATAACCCGTCTTTGGCCTTGAGACAACTCGGATACCCTATGCGGGACTCACCCTCCGAAGCTATGTTGTTCCGTTTTTACCTCCATGAGGGGATCCCTAAAGACGAGGACTTATTTCGGCGAGTCTTGCAAGCTTGGGAAACCGTGGTACGGAAAAACAAGGGCGAGTTATCTAAAAGGACCACTTCTATCTCCTTCACTCAATGGCTAGAAAAGAGGATTAAGGAAACTCGATCATCCAACCAAGGAATGCCATCACTTGAAGTGAAAATACCAGAGCCCCACGTTCCCCTAATTGAAGAACTAGAAGAAGCTAAGTTGGCCTTATCAAAAGCAGAAGAAGAGAAAAGGGCTTTGCAAAACAGATTGGGAAAGGTGATGCAAGACAAGCGGAAGCTAGAAAATGAAAATGCTCTTCAAACTGCCGCTATTGAAGCAACCAATAGGAAGCTTGAAATAGAAGAAGAGAGCAAGAGGGGAATTCAGAAATATTTGGAGGGAGCTAAAGAAGAAGTAAAGAGGTGCGTCTCGAGGATGAATGAGGCTGTGGCAGAAGCAAGGGAATGGAAGAAATCATATACCAAGTCAAAGAGGGATGAGAAAATGGTTAGAGAGGCGCTAGCTAAGTCAAAAGAAGGATTCCAAAGGATGAAGCTTGAAATGGAGAACCAAGTGGAAAACATCCGGCAAGATAGAGAGTCTATCATAGGGATCTTGAAAGAATATCAACAAGCTCTGGAGTTTGAACAAGGAAGGTCGGATGAATTGAAGAGGAACTTCCAATACCTAAGGGAATCTTATGGGCAAGTGCAAGCAGAAAGCCGGTACTGGGAGGAACGCTTCATGGCATTAATTGGCAAAATAGAAAATCAAGAAGTCATCAAGGAGCTAAGGGATGAGATTCGGCTTTGGAGCAGCAAATTTTCAAAGCTAGCAGGGCTAGCTAATCAAGCTGTGAGAGTTGTTCCCAAGAAGCTAAGAAGAGCTGAAGCAGAAATGAACCCTTGCAACACTCCAGCCAAGGTGCGTGAGTTTGTCGAGTATTGCAAGATCCTGACAGAAGAACTCATGGAGAAGGCCAAGGGGGCAGCCGAAAGCAAGAAGAGAAAGAGGAAGGAGAAATTGAAGGCTATATGCCTCTGAAGTCCACTTTAGATCATTGCAATAATTCTTAGGAAATTGTAATTTTCTCTAAAAAGTTGTAATTTTCCTTGAATATTGTACTTTGTCCTCAGAATATTGTACTTTGTTTTTCTCTCGAGTTTGAAGTATTCTTTCCTTTTGAATAAAGTGTGTTCGTTTTGCCTATTGTTTCCGACTTCGTTGCAAAAAATAATAGCAAAAAAATAAAATATATATATATATATATAAAATAAAATGATTTTTAGACCTACACGCCTATGACAAGACGAATTACACCGCGATTCCCGGCACCCAAACAAACATAAAATCATGCATATTGCATTGCATCTGCATTCGTTTATTTAAATTCTCGTGCTCATAAAGTGTATTCCCTCAATAGAAAAAGGCAAGCTGGTTCGCCAACATCGATACCTGACTCGTCTACAAGCAAGGCTCATGGCAACTAACCAGAATGACCGGGGCGGTCCTGTTATTGAAGATTTAGGAAGTGGGGAACCAGACCTTGGTAGCACCTCTGCTGAGGTTCCCAATACAGAACAATTGGCCCAAGAGAATCGGGAGTTGAGAACGAAAATAGGGGCAATAGAAGCACAGATGACGGAAATGATGAGCATACTACAAGCTTTAAGGAACGGAACTACCGCTGAAAATCTCGCCGTCACTAGCGGAGTTGCTGTCACTCTTCCCCCTCCGAGTCTCGAGACTAACACCTTTGCTCATACTTCAGGAACCAATAACCAGGGCCAACCAGTTACGCATGGGATGCCTTGGGGACTCCCATCCGGATACGCACCTCCGGGAGCCAAGGCTAATGCAGGAGGTAATCCCCTTAGTGTTGCAGAACAAGTCCCACCCATCTCAGCCACAAACGGTGGAGGAACGGGAGCGCTTCAGGGCCAAATTCAGATTCCTATTCCGCCGGGAACTCCGTTCGACTTTCATTCACCAGTAACGGTCTATCCCCCAATTCAGGGACCAATTCCTGGGAATATCACTCACTCACGTGACCCACACGTGAACCCAGCCGTAGTGGCGATGAGTAATCCTCACTACGGTGTGAATGGTTTTCCTCAGAACTACCCTGCTGAAGCTCCTCAAGTTAGAGACAGGTATCATATGTTAGAGGAACGCTTAAGGATGATTGAAGGGTCGGGCTCTAGGGCAAGAGAAGCTCGTGATCTGTGTCTCATCCCTGATGTGGTTTTACCTCCCAAATTCAAAGTACCCGACTTTGACAAGTACCGAGGCGTGACTTGCCCTAAAAGCCATCTGACCATGTACTGTAGAAAAATGGCTGCACATTCTCATGATGACAAGTTGTTGATCCATTATTTCCAAGAGAGCCTTGCTGGGGCATCCCTCAACTGGTACATGCAACTAGAACCGTCCCATATCCATTGTTGGAAGGACTTGGCTGATGCCTTTCTCAGACAGTACCAGTACAATACGGATATGGCGCCAGACAGAACACAGTTGCAGAGTCTAGCAAAGAGAGATAATGAGTCATTTAAAGAGTATGCCCAGCGGTGGAGGGCTTTGGCTGCACAAGTAACACCCCCTTTGTTAGAGAAAGAATTAGTCTTCATGTTCATGGAAACCCTGCCGTCGTTATACTACGATCGGTTGATTGGTAGCGTGTCTTCCAATTTCTCAGACATGGTAATCATCGGTGAAAGACTAGAAAACGGGATGAGAAACGGCAAGATTGCCCATGGTTCCACAGGCATAACCACCCAGAAAAGGCCATTCTCCGGATTTCCAAAGAAAAAAGAAGGAGAAACCAACGTCATCACCATAAGCCCACCTTATCAACCACAAAACACCCCTGTCCCCACTCAAACACGACCAACCCTTCCGCCACAAAATAACTACCACAAAAGCTACCCAGACAAAAAAAAGACCACCTTTGACCCCATCCCCATGTCCTATACTGACCTCTTCAACTATCTTTCTACAAACAAACTCATCAATACCAGACCCATGAGACCAGTTCAACCACCCTACTTCCGAGGCTACAATCCCAATGTTACCTGTGCATTTCATGAAGGGGCAGTAGGACACGCTGTTGAGGACTGCAAGGCATTCAAAATTGTAGTGCAAGATCTTATTGATGCCAAAGGGATAACCTTCAAACAAGAAGACCCGAGTATCACAACTAATCCGCTGCCTGGTCATCAGAAACATGCAACCAATGCCATCCACGATACGGGAAGTCAATCCTTAATCAGAACTGTGGAGTGTATCCAAACACCCTTAGAGGTCATTCATGCAAAGCTATGCAAGTTCGGGGTCATTGAGAGAGGATGTGCTCAGAAAGAAGTATGTGTTGATGATAATTGTGTCGGAACATGTGAGACCTTCAAGACAGTTTTGCAGGACCTGTTGGATCGTCATATAATCCAAATGGGTGTGCAAGAGAAAGAGGAGAATGTGCTGACCTTCGAATCAGATAGGAATGGAAATGTTCAGGTACCTATTGAGGTCCCGTATAGCCGAAAGCCGATCGTGGAGAAACCTAAGGCCATTGTGATTCCTGTCCCAGCTCCTCATCAAAAGAACAATGCTGTTCCATGGGGCTATGGGGTGTCAGTTCCAATTCAGACGCCTCAAGTCATTCCCGATGTCACCAACATTGCGGGAAGCAGTGGAGTCACTAGAAGCGGACGGGTTTATGCCCCTGAAGTCCTGAAAGGAGGTCCCTCAAAGGAGGAGGAGGAAAGAATTCGCAAAGGCAAAGCGCAAGAACCCAAGGAAAGTAGGGAAGTGTCAGAACAAGAAGCCACTGAATTTCTGAAGATCATGCGTCAGAGTGATTACAAAGTGTTGGACCAGCTGCACCACACCCCTGCAAAGATCTCTATCATGTCTCTGCTGCTCAATTCTGAGGTTCACCGTGCAGCCATAATGAAAGTATTGAATGAAGCCCATGTAGCTCAAAACATCACTGTTGACCAGCTCGATGGCATTGTAGGGAATATTGTTGCATCCAATTATATTACTTTTACCGATGATGAGCTCACCCCTGAGGGAAAGGGGCATAATCAGGCACTTCACATTTCAGTCAGATGTGGTGAATATACACTCTCCAGGGTCCTCATCGACAATGGATCCTCTTTGAATGTCATGCCCAAATCTACTATGAGCAGATTAAATGTAGACTGTTCATATATGAAGCCTAGCTCAACACTAGTTAGGGCATTTGACGGATCCAAGAAGGAGGTTATAGGAGAAATGGAGTTCCAGATGCAGATAGGGCCAGAAGTATTCTATGTGAATTTTCAGATCATGGACATTGCATCATCCTACAGTTGTCTCCTGGGGAGACCCTGGATTCATGCTGCCGGTGCTGTTCCTTCATCCCTCCACCAAAGGCTTAAGTTTGTAGTCGACGACAAGTTGATAGTCGTTTTTGGGGAAGAAGAGTTCATCGTTAGCAAGCCCCATCCATCTCAATACATTGAGGCTGCAGAAGAATCACTTGAATCTGCCTTTCAATCACTAGAAATTGCAAATGCTGCTTTTGTGGGGGAAGAGGCCCAGTTGCCCGTACCAAAGATATCTGACGCTGCTATCATGGTAGCCAAGGTCATGCTGCAAAATGGTTACCAGATCGGAAAAGGGTTGGGAAAGTACGAGCAAGGAGTTCTGACGCCGGTTCAGCTGCAAGAGTACAAGGATAGGCGTGGGTTAGGATATTGGCCCACTCAGGCTGATAAGAAGAGAATGGCTGAGGAAAAGCGAGAAAGGAGGCTAGCTAAGCTTCAGGGACGGGAACCAGGCTTGAAGAAGGTTCCTATCTATGATCTCTCTCGGAGCTTTAGGAATGCGGGTATGCTGGATCCCGATCAGGTGGCCGTCATTGAGGAAGAATCAGTTGTGGAAGACAAAGGCGTGGACTTGGTGCGTCGCAGTGCTGCAGATGAAGAGCTTGATAATTGGAAGATCATTGATTTCCCTGTTATTTTCATTCCAAAGTAATGATTTTGTAATGCAAATTCTTTGGCTCTGCCCAAGGCCTTAGGATATTCCATAAGGGCATGCATGTTTTCCTTCAAATATCATCTATCAATAAAACGTTGTTTTGGATTCTCGAATGAATAAATTGGCTTTTCATTATTATGCGTCTCCATCTTGTGTTTCTATTTTTGCTTGTTCATTTCTTTCTATTCCCGCAAATGCAGATCTAAAATGAATATCTTTGAGAATAACGATGCCAACGATTCATATGTTAATTTTGATCACCCCGTTAACCAAGCTGAGGAGGATGTTGAGGATGACTGGGAAACTCCTCCAGAGTTGATGAGAATGGTTGAACAAGAGGAAAAGGTTATCCAGGCACATGGGGAGTCCGTTGAGATAATTAACCTAGGCACAGAGGACAACAAGAAGGAAGTAAAGGTGGGTACTTCAATGAAGGAAGGTGAGCGCAAGAGACTAGTTGAACTCCTACATGAGTATGTTGATGTCTTTGCATGGACTTATCAAGATATGCCAGGTTTAGATACTGACATAGTGGTGCATAAATTGCCAGTCAAGCCGGAATGTCCTCCGGTAAAGCAGAAACTAAGAAGAATGAAGCCAGAAATGTCCTTAAAGATCAGGGATGAAGTGAAAAAGCAGTTTGACGCCGGATTCCTAGCGATAGCCAAGTATCCGCAATGGGTTGCCAACATCGTGCCAGTTCCGAAAAAGGACGGGAAAGTTAGAATGTGCGTTGATTACAGAGATCTGAACCGTGCTAGTCCCAAAGATGATTTTCCCCTGCCCCATATTGATGTCTTAGTGGATAGTACGGCGCAACATTCACTGTTCTCCTTCATGGATGGGTATTCAGGGTATAACCAGATCAAGATGGCTCCTGAGGATATGGAGAAGACAACTTTCACAACTCTTTGGGGAACATTCTGTTACAGAGTCATGCCATTCGGGTTGAAGAACGCCGGTGCTACTTATCAAAGGGCTATGGTAACGTTGTTTCATGACATGATGCACAAGGAAATAGAGGTCTACGTGGATGATATGATCGCCAAGTCTAAAACTGATGAGGAACACATCGTCAACTTGCAAAAGCTCTTCGAGCGGTTGAGAAAATTCAAGCTCAGATTAAATCCTGCCAAGTGTACCTTTGGCGTGCGATCAGGAAAGTTGTTGGGGTTCATCGTCAGCCAAAAGGGGATAGAGGTCGATCCAGACAAGGTGCGTGCGATTCTTGAGATGCCAGTCCCTAAAACAGAAAAAGAGATTCGGGGTTTTCTCGGAAGACTGAACTACATCTCTAGGTTCATATTCCAGTTGACTGCCACTTGTGAACCAATCTTCAAACTTTTGTGCAAGAATCAAGAGACCAAATGGAATAAGGATTGCCAAGAAGCATTTGAAAAGATCAAGAAATACCTTCAGAATCCACCTATCTTGATGCCTCCCGTACCCGGCAGACCTCTGATCCTATACCTAACCGTGCTAGACAGCTCGATGGGTTGCATGTTAGGGCAACATGATGAATCTGGGAAGAAAGAGCATGCCATTTACTATTTGAGCAAGAAATTCACTGACTGTGAGACAAGGTATTCGCTGCTAGAAAAGACTTGTTGTGCTTTAGCTTGGGCTGCTCATCGTTTGAGGCAGTACATGCTGAGTCACACTACTTGGTTGGTATCTAAAATGGATCCTATCAAGTATATCTTCGAGAAGCCCGCACTTACAGGGAGACTCGCCCGTTGGCAAATGCAGTTATCAGAATATGATCTCCTATATGTCACTCAGAAAGCAATTAAAGGTAGTGCGCTGGCTGAGTACCTGGCACACCAGCCTGTTGAAGATTATCAGCCTATGCAGTATGACTTTCCTGATGAAGATATCATGGCTTTGTTTGAAGAAGGGAAATCCCCAGAAGACGAAAGATGGAGAATGGTGTTCGATGGTGCCTCCAATATGTACGGGCATGGAGCCGGGGCAGTGCTGATTTCCCCTGGTAGTCGATTCATCCCATTCACTGCCAGACTAAGCTTCTACGTCACTAATAATATCGCCGAGTATGAGGCATGTATTCTTGGTATCCAGGCAGCCATTGATTGGAAAGTCAAGAGACTTGATGTGTATGGAGATTCAGCTCTAGTAGTCCACCAAGTGAACGGCGATTGGGAGACCAGGGACTCCAAGTTGATCCCTTACCGAGATTACGTTCTAAAGCTGGTTGAGCCTTTTGAAGAAATCACATTCCAGCACTTCCCTCGCAATGAGAATCAGTTGGCTGATGCACTAGCCATTTTGTCTTCAATGTTTAATATCAGCTGCGACAAAAGCTTGACTCACATCGGGATTCAGCATCGAGATTTGCCAGCACATCATTATTGCATGATCGTCGAGGAAGAGTCTGATAACAAGCCCTGGTATTATGACATCAAGCAGTACATCTTGAACAGAGAATACCCTCCTGGAGCGTCGGAGAATGACAAGAGAACCCTCAGAAGATTGTCAAGGAATTTCTTTTTGAGCGGTGAAGTTCTATACAAGAGAAATCATGATATGGTCCTTTTAAGGTGTGTGACAGAAGAAGAGGCAACAAAAATCATGAGAGAAGTCCATGAAGGCTCATTTGGGGTTCATTCCAGCGGACACACCATGGCAAGGAAAATATTAAGAGCTGGCTATTATTGGTTGCAAATGGAATCGGATTGCTATAGTTTCGTCAGAAGATGTCACAAGTGTCAGATTTACGCTGATCATATTCATGTACCACCTGCTTCCCTAAATGTCTTGACCGCCTCTTGGCCATTCTCAATGTGGGGCATGGACGTCATAGGTCCTATCGAGCCTAAGGCATCAAATGGGCATCGCTTCATCCTGGTCGCTATTGATTACTTCACCAAGTGGGTTGAAGCTGCTTCATATTCCAGCATTACCAGCTCTGTGGTTGCTAAGTTTGTAAAGAAAGATTTGATTTGCCGCTATGGGCTTCCGGATAAGATTATCACAGATAATGGCAGCAACTTGAACAGTAAGATGATGAAAGAATTATGCGAGGACTTCAAAATCCAACATCATAATTCTTCTCCATACCGTCCCAAGATGAATGGGGCAGTTGAAGCGGCCAACAAGAATATCAAGAAGATTGTGCAAAAGATGGTAGTAACCTATAAAGATTGGCACGAGATGCTTCCTTTCGCCTTGCATGGGTATCGTACCTCAGTGCGTACTTCAACCGGGGCAACCCCTTTCTCTTTGGTGTATGGGTCGGAAGCAGTCCTCCCTATTGAAGTTGAGATACCCTCTCTGCGGGTACTGATGGAAACCAAGTTGGAAGAAGCAGAATGGGTCCAAGCTCGTCGGGATCAGCTGAATCTCATTGAGGAGAAAAGAATTGCTGCCCTATGTCATGGCCAGTTGTATCAGCAAAGGATGAAAACAGCTTTCGACAAGAAGGTCCGTCCCCGAGAATTCAGCGAGGGAGACCTTGTGCTCAAAAAGATTCTGCCTATTCAGAGTGACCCCCGTGGGAAATGGACTCCTAGCTATGATGGACCATATGTGGTAAAGAAAGCCTTTTCTGGAGGAGCATTGATACTCATCAACATGGATGGTGAAGAACTCAGGAACTCAGTCAATTCAGATTCAGTCAAGAAATATTACGCCTGAGAAAAATAAAAAGAAAAAAAGAGAAAAAATGAGCCAAGCAAGAATTAGCTCGCTAGGTTGAGAACCCGAAAGGGCGGCCTAGGCAAAAAAAAGAGCGACCCGGTGGACTGAAAACTCGCAAAGAGCGGTCCAGGCAAAAATTAGGGTCAGAAAGGTTGGACTAAAAAGGAAAAGAGGCAAGCAGCGCCTCCAAAAGCTTGGATAAAAGGGTGATCAAGGATATAAGTATGGGTGATTGGCATCAACACTCCAAAGACGAAAAACGCTTATAAGATCTGTTGCGTCCATTTTTCTTGTTTTTTTTCTTAGTTTCAAAGTTCTCAATGTACTCTTTTCAGTCGGCGCGACCTTTTGCGCGTTCGATTTCCATATGAATAAAAGTCCAAACTCTTCACTTCGTCTGCTTATTGTTTTGTAATTGCTTCCTTTTCATTTGTACTTTAAAATGATGTTTTATGGTAGATGATAAATGAATTATGAAAACGTGCATAAATCAGAGCATTAAACTCATTGCGAAACTTTTGAAAATCATGAGGAAAGAAATGACCTCTCAATCAGGTAAATTCATAAAAGCCAGACAAAAGCACTGAGCGCGTCAAAATAATTCACAAAAAAAAGGGGCTGAAGCATGACCCTCACACCATTATGGACGATCATCGTGCCTCAGGACGCAAGTTCTACGATTTGGTTGAACCAGTGAAAGAAAAGCCAAAAAGAGCAAAAGAGCAACAAAAATAAGAAGAAAAGAAAAGAAAAACAATAAAAAAGGGGATTAAAAAAAAGGGGAGAGCAAAAGAGCAATAAAACGAATAAAACTCATGCATTGCATAGACAAAAATTTTCATGCAAGCAAGAAGAAGCTCCTGCATCACATCGCATTCATCCCATCAAAAAGCAATCATGGCATTTACATTGCATGCATCTGTTCTTATCACTTGCAGGTACAAGGACGGATAAACACTTCGGTGTTAATCTTCGCCCTCAGTTCCCAGAAAATGCTCCCTTAGTTAGGAGTTCAAATGTTTTTCAGTTCAGCGCTCAAGCGTGCATTGCAGTTGGGAGTTCAAATCCGCTCTCGTCAGAGTTCAACGCTCCCTTCTGTCCAGGTCTCACGTCGTGTACGAGCAACGCGATGGACCGCAGCCCCATGTGAGGTTCAACGGAATAGTTGTATCAGCCTAAGATACAGTGGACGCCGTGCATTGATCAGTATATCAGTTCCGGAGCTGATAACGATCCCCCCGGTCGCTCGAAAAGGCCAACAGGAAGCGTGCTCCTCAAAGCCACGTGCAAACTCGGATTCGTCAAGAGTCCGTTTAAGGATTACAGGTTTTAGGCAGCCTGGGCAATTTACCGCTTTCTGCACGCCAAGTGCCCATTTACCGCTTTCTGCACGCCAAGTGCCCGTTTTACCTTTTTGCCCACACGTTAGTGTTCATTTACAGTTTTTGCGTCGACACGAAAGTGTCTACTCTTTATCTTCATTTTACCTCGGAATATGTTTCGGCCAATTCATATTCTTTGTGAAAATCCAGATGAAGCGGAAAATAATAAAGAATAATAAAGAGAAGGAAAAGGAAAAGAAAGCTCAGGTTTCTCCAAGTAGACAAAATCGGTATAACTTCTGAATTCTTTATTTTCATTTTGCCTCGGAATATGTTTCGGCCAATTCGTATTCCTTGCCAAAATCCAAATAAAGAGGGGCAGCTGTCATACCCCAATTTTGTCCGCTTCTTTTTGCTTCTTTTTTTACTAAGTTAGTTTCGAGCTTACTTGGGGCCTACTCCTCTTTTTTGGTCCTACGCTTGTGAATTTGGGCTCCGTTTTAGCATTTGTTCAATTCGAGCCCGATTTTAGCGTTTGCGATTGGGCTTGATTTTAGCGTTCGTTCTAATTGGGCTTCATTTCAGCCACTTTTCTAAGTTGGGCCTATGTTTGGTTTTGATTGGGCTTGGCCCAATTTAATCATTCTCATCCATCTCAACCAAAAATAAAAATCTGTCCAAACAGCAGCTTACAAGCATCCCAAAATAATAAAAATCAGAATTAATAAAAATTAATTTACAATAATCCAAAAATCCAAAAATTTAAATTAAAAAATATATACAGAACCGAAAATAAACCAAAAATACAAAAAAAATCAAAAAAACGAAATTACATAAAAATAACAGCAGCAACAGCTTCCTTGGGCCTGTTCTTGCTGAGCAAGTTTCCTCCAAAGGTCCAAATACCTGAAAATGGAAAGAAATGGAAAGAGATCAGAAAAAAACCCTAGTTTTTACCTATATAAGCAAGCCCTGACACACCTAAAAATTCAGACAGAAAATACACCAGAATTCAGCCAAAAGATTAGGGTTTTTCACATTGAAATCCTAATCACGAAACATTAAAAAAAATCAAAAACAGAAGTAGCAGAAACAGGAGCAACCAGAATAACAGCAGCAGTGTTCAGTTAACAGCAGCAATCATACAAGAGATCAGAAGCAGGAAGACAGGTTGGTGCTTCTCTTATTCAAAAAATACCAAAATCATGTAGGCATAAGTGCAATCTGTGATGCTTTAACTTTGTAGACGTTCCCATGTTAAGTAAATCGTACATATAGCAACTGCAAGCGTTTTTATCATTCTTTTAGAGATACGTATACTCTGTACATGTTTTGTATGAACAGATTAGGACTTTTAAAAAATTTGGGAGCTAATCAGGTTTATAGAAATTAAAAAAATCAATCAATTTGTAGTAAGGCATCGGTTACGAACAGACTCTGTTTGTTTTTTTTAGAAAACTAGGGTTCCTGTCCTGCTGGCAGAAAACGAAATCAGCAAGCATCAAAAACGAAATTAGCCTTTTTAGGGTTGTCTTCGTTAAAGATTAGGGTTCTGTAGAGATTCCTCTTTCAGTCAAAAAAAAACAACAAAACAGAAAAAGAACCAGTAAAAATATAGAAAAAAAACTTACCCAGATTCCGACTGCCACCACGGCGGAGGTCGTCGCCGTAAGGCGTAGCCACCGTGCTCCTCCGCGTCGTCGTTTGCGTTCCGCCACCGCACCGTGAATCACCCAGAGAAACAAAAGGCAAACATCAAAATAAGAAGATCAGAAATCAGAGACTGGAGATTAGAACTGTAAAAAACAAAAAAAAAAATAGCAGAACGGAACTCACGTCTCCGACCACCGTGGACGGTAGTCGTCCATCCTTCGCACCGCCGTCCCTCCACTGTGCGCACGCAGTAGCAAAAACGCCACATGGAGAAACACCACCGTCAGCTCCGCTGACGTCTTTCTTCCCCCCCCCCCCCTTCGCCGTCGCACCACAAGCCGAACCACGGTCTCACCTTCTTCGCGAACAACCCTCTCACTGTCGCTATCATCCATCGCCGAACCAACACGCGAGGAAAGGAGCAAAACTGGTTTTGGAGAAGAGAGGGTGAAAGAATGGCGTGAGTGAGAGAAGAAAACGAAATCGATTTGGTACTTTCGTGGGTGGAGAGAAAGGGGAACGAAACAAAGTAGAGGAGAGGAGATGGTGATGAACGGCGTAGAGAGGAGGACGGTGGTGGTCGAAGAAGAGAGGGGAGGAGCCACGGTTCCGTGAAGCAAGGCGGAGAAAAGGGGAAAAATTAGAGAAATTAGGGTTGGGGCGATTTGAAGAGCTGCGGCGCAGCTGGGGAAGAAAGGAAAGAAATTAGGTTTAGGGTTTTTGAGATTTCCTTATATAGCGTGGATATCCAGGGGCATTTTGGTCTTTTCAATTTTAACTCAATACTACTCGCACCCCTGCGTTTTACTCCGCATACCCTCTTCTGAAGCCCATGGTTTTGCCTTTTTTCGAAATGGCCCATCCTTTTTATCTGTTTAAAAAAAAAAGGCGCAGCCCAGCTTACAAAAACAAGCTGGGCTCACTGTTTACACCCCAGATTTTATAATACAGCCTTCCTGCCACTTGCATACCATTTTACCATTTCACCCCCCCCCCCTTTTCCCTCGTTTTTAATTTAATTTAATTCTCTTCAAAACAAAATATTTCCTCATAAATTAAAAACTTTGTTAATAGTCTCGTGAAGCCTTTGCTTGCATGATTATTAATAACGAGGTACTAGTGGTGATCACTTGGAGCCTTTGCTCAATTGATCATCATGAATGCCTAATTTTCCTAAAGATTTTCAATAAATCAAAAAAAACTTTGTTAGTAGTCTCGTGAAGCCTTTGCTTGCATGATTATTAACAATGGAGTACTAGTGGTGATCACTTGGAGCCTTTGCTCAATTGATCACCATGAACGCTCAATTTTCACAAATTAAATAAAATAAAAAACAAAAACCGTTTTCCAAACAAACCAGAACTACGTAGCTTTGAATTCTCCATCGCACCGGGAGATACGTAGGAGCGGGCCATGTCCCGTCAAGCACTTTTTTCTAAAACCCCTTTTTTTCCCTTTCTCTCCAAAAATAAAAAAAATCTATTAAATCCTTTAATTCATTGTCAATAAGAGGTATAGAGGCAAAGTTGAATATTTTCAGGTCAACATATAAAAACCACACATTTAATTAAAGGTTCCCTCTCAGTAGAGAGGACGTGTGAGGTGCTAATACCTTCCCCACGCGTAACCGACCCCCGAACCCAAAACTCTCAGTTTTCAAAGGCCAATCGCTTTCCAAAAAGGTTTTCCTAATATTTCCCTTAATAAATATTGGTGGCGGCTTCATTGTCATAGAAAAAGTTGTGAACGAGGAAGGTTCTCCCTCGGGGACTTTTTCGGGCGCAACAGTGCTGAAGTTCAATTGGTAGGTGACAGGACTTCCCATAAACCAACCTATAGGGAGACATCCCCAAAGGTGTTTTATAAGCTGTTATGTAGGCCCATAAAGCATCATCTAGATGTATTGACCATTCTTTCCTTGAAGGCCCTACCATCTTTTCCAACATTCTTTTTATTTCTCTATTTGACAATTCAGTTTGACCACTAGTTTGTGGATGATAAGCAGTTGCTATTTTATGTTTGACTCCATATTTAGCCAATAGGGTCTCAATTAATTTATTACAAAAATGAGATCCCTCATCACTTATGATGGCTCTAGGAGTTCCAAAACGAGTGAAAATGTTTTTCAATAAAAATTTGCTCACAGACCTTGCATCATTGTTGGGTAAAGCAACAGCTTCCACCCATTTTGAAACATAGTCTACAGCTACTAAAATGTATAGGTTTCCATGAGAAGGGGGAAAAGGTCCCATGAAATCCATTCCCCAAACATCAAAGAGTTCAACCTCTAGAATGTTTGTCAAAGGCATTTCATGTTTGTTTGAAATATTCCCTGTTCTTTGGCACCTATTACATTTTTTAACAAAGTCTTGAGCATCTTTGAAAAGTGAAGGCCAAAAGTAGCCAGATTGCAATACCTTTGCAGCAGTTCTAACACCACCAAAATGCCCACCACATGGTGCAGAATGGCAGTGCTGTAGCACTTGAATTTGTTCTTCCTCTGCTAGGCATCTCCTCATTAACTGGTCTTGACACTTCTTGTATAGAAAAGGTTCATCCCAATAATATTGTTTCATTGTGTGGAAGAACCTTCTCCTTTGCTGATAAGTCATCTCAGCAGGTACCACCTTGCTAACCAGAAAGTTCACTATGTCAGCATACCAAGGTGTTGCAGGTTCAGCCGCTGCAGCGTCAAGTGTTGTTACACTGGCCGCTACAGCGGTTGATGAGTCATCAGTCATTGCCAACAGCTGCTCATCTGGAAAGTATTCCTTGATCTCCCCACCTGCTGTACCTGCAATGTCTCTCTCCAATCTAGAAAGATGATCAGCAACTTGGTTCTCCACTCCATTTTTATCCCTTATTTCTAAATCAAATTCTTGGAGTAGGAGAACCCACCTAATTAGCCTAGGCTTTGCATCTTTTTTTGTTATCAAATATTTAATGGCTGAATGGTCTGTGAAGACAATTACCTTGGTGCCAACCAAATATGATCTAAATTTATCAAATGCAAAGGCTACAGCTAATAGTTCTTTTTCAGTGACTGTGTAATTCAATTGAGCTTCTACAAGTGTTTTGCTAGCATAATATATAGAGTGAAAAATTTTATCATACCTTTGCCCAAGAACAGCTCCAATGGCAAAGTCACTAGCATCACACATAAGCTCAAAAGGCTTACTCCAGTCAGGAGCTATAATAACTGGTGCTGTTATTAAAGCTTTCTTTAATTTATCAAAGGCTAATATGCATGGCTCATCAAATATAAAGGGGTTATCATGCTGTAACAGTTGGCACAAAGGTTTGGAGATTTTTGAAAAATCTTTTATGAATCTCCTATAGAACCCAGCATGCCCCAAAAAGCTTCTAATACCTTTGATGTTTGTTGGAGGAGATAGCTTCTCAATGACCTCTATTTTAGCCTTGTCCACTTCCAATCCTTTTTTGGATATCTTATGCCCCAAAACTATACCTTCTTGCACCATAAAATGGCATTTCTCCCAGTTCAGCACAAGGTTAGTTTCTTCACATCTAATCAAGATTTCTTCCAAGTTGGATAGGCATAGATGGAATGTTTCTCCAAACACAGAGAAATCATCCATGAAGACTTCCATGGATCTTTCAATGTAATCAGAAAAAATTGCCATCATACACCTTTGAAAAGTGGCAGGTGCATTACACAGGCCAAATGGCATCCTTCTAAAAGCAAAGGTGCCATATGGACAAGTGAATGTAGTCTTCTGCTGATCTTCAGGTAATATTGCAATCTGGTTATAACCTGAATAACCATCAAGAAAGCAATAAAATTCTTTACCTGCTAGCCTGTCCAGCATCTGGTCAATGAAAGGCAATGGAAAATGGTCCTTTCTTGTTGCCTTATTCAACCTCCTGTAATTCATGCATATTCTCCAGCCTGTTATTTTTCTGGTTGGAAGCAGCTCATTCATCTCATTTGTTATTACTGTTACCCCTCCCTTCTTTGGCACACACTGCACAGGACTAACCCATGCACTGTCAGAAATGGGGTATACAATACCTGCATCCAACCACTTGATGATTTCCTTCTTCACCACCTCTTTCATAATTGGATTCAACCTCCTCTGCCCTTCAATGCAATTTTTGGAGTCTTCTTCTAACACTATTCTGTGCATACAAATGGTTGGACTGATACCTTTTATGTCTGACATTTGCCAACCAATTGCCTTTTTATGCCGCTGTAGCGTCTGAATCAGATCCTGTTCCTGCTTTTCAGAAATGTCAGCAGCAATTATAACAGGCAAAGTACTATTGTTACCTAGATAAGCATATTTGAGGTGTGAAGGCAACTCTTTAAGTTCCAGAGTTGGTGGTTGTTCAGTGGAGGGGAGATCCTTTCTCATGTCTGAATTCTCCTGCTCCAAAGATTCATATTTCTTAGCCCAAATTTCTTTGGCTGTCTGTTCCTCCTCTCCTGTAGCTTCTGTATCAGACCCTGTATCTTCACTGCTGTCCAGTAATTGCCTCAGATGATCTGTACTTTTCTGGAAGTGATCCTGAACTGCTTTGTCAATAACAGACACAAAGGAGCACTCTTCAAGATTGGGACCTGGAAATTTCATAGCATTGAGAATGTTGAACTTGACTTCTTGGTCATTGACCCTCATGATCAATTCTCCTCTTTGCACATCTATCAAAGTTCTTCCAGTGGCCAAGAATGGTCTTCCCAATATGATGGGTACTTCTTTGTCTGCATCAAAGTCCAAGATTACAAAATCAACAGGAAATACAAATTTGTCTACCTTTATTAGAACATCTTCTAAGATTCCTTCTGGATATGCAAGAGTTCTATCAGCTAGCTGCAGTGTAAGTGAGGTAGGTCTGGTAGTTCCCACTCCTAGCTGAGTGTATATGGACTTAGGCATGAGATTTATGCTGGCTCCCAAATCACATAGAGCACGACCAGAGTAAAAATTTCCAATTGAGCATGGTATAGTAAAACTGCCAGGATCCTTTGATTTGGGTGGGAGCTTGTTTTGCATCAACATGCTGCACTCCCCAGTCATTGCTACTGTTTCAAACTCCCCTAGTCTCCTCCTCTTAGTAAGCACATCCTTCATAAACTTTGCATAGTTAGGCATTTGTTGGAGAGCCTCCACCAAAGGAACATTAATGTGCAACTGTTTAAGGACTTCTAGGAATTTGTTAAATTGCTTGTCTTCATGAGCCTTTCGAAGTCTTTGAGGATATGGAGGATCTGGGTATGTTGGGATAATTTTGGGTGATGGTGGTGTTTTCTCAACAACAGGCGCTGCAGCGGTAGGTTCAGGCGCTGTAGCGCTTGTTGTAGGTTCTTTTTGTTTTTCAGAATTTTTGTTTTTTTCATCATCTGAAACAGTTGATGATCCTATCAAATCTCTCCCACTCCTTAAGGTTATAGCTTTTACATGCTCCTTCCCTGTAGTACTTGAAGTTGAAGCTTCTGTAGTGGATGGTAATGATCCACTAATTCTTTGGGAAAGGACATTAGCCATCTGCCCCATCTGTACTTCTAGATTTTTAATGGAAGCTTCATGAGTTTTCAGGGCTGTCTTGCAATCACTCATGAAACCTTTCATCAATCCTTCTAATGAATTATCTATCACAGGGGCATTCTGTCTTTGGTAGTTCTGAGCAGGGAATCCTGGTGGATTTGCTGGAGCACTATAATTAGGTGATGTTGCATTGTTGGCTCCCCATCTGAAATTGGGGTGGTTCTTCCAACCAGGATTATATGTATTTGAATAGGGATTATTGTTTTTATTGAAACCCACAAAGTTCACAGAGACAGGATTACCAGGACATTCTTCATACAAATGCTCTCCTCCACAGTATACACAGCTTACTGACCCTGGAGAGGCTTGCTCAATAACATCTACTGTAGGTTCATGTACCGCTGCAGCAGTAACCGCTACAGCGTTTGATGTGCTCATAGATTTTATCATGTTAGTAAGAGAGGCAACCTGTGCAGATAAAGCAGAAACTTCACTTACTTCATGCACACCAGCTACCTTCTTTTGCTGAGCTAACCTTTCTGTAGGCCATTGATAGCTATTTGTGGCAATATCATCAATCAGTTCACATGCCTCATTATAGGAGGTTTTCAACAACACACCCCCTGAAGAAGCATCTAACATTTGTCTGGTTGTTGGATCTAGTCCATTATAGAAGGTTTCCATTTGGATAATCACAGGTATACCATGATGAGGGCACTTTCTCAACAGTTCCTTCCATCTCTCCCATGCCTCAAACAGTGTTTCAGCATCTCTTTGTCTGAATGCAGTAACCTCATTCCTCATTCTTGCATTCTTACTTGGAGGAAAGTATTTTGCTAAGAATTTCTCGGCCATTTCATTCCAAGTATGGATAGAGTTAGGCTCAAGAGAAGTTAACCAGGCCTTTGCTCTATCCTTCAAGGAATAAGGAAAAAGTTTTAATCTGAATGCATCATCACTTACCCCTGGAATGATGAAGTTACTGCAGACTTCCAAAAATTGCTTTAAGTGTAAATATGGGTCCTCTTGAGGAGCACCACCAAACTGTCCCACTGTTTGCAACATTTGGAAGATTATAGGTTTGAATTCAAACTGAGCTGTGTTGAGAGTAGGTCTTGCTATGCTTGTCTCCATGATTTGTGGATCAAACACAGCATAGTCCCTCATTGGTCTATCTCTGTCATTCACCATTTAAGCAGGTCCTTCATTTATGAATTGATGTCTGTACCAGTCCTCTTGGTCATGTAAGGTTGGAGTTGGTGGCTGCTGATGTCTACCTCTACCCCTTCCACCTGGTTCAGTTCCTCCTCTACCAGAGCTAGATCTGCCATGTAGAGTGGTAGTTCTACCAGATCCCTGTGAAGATGTATTAGCTTCCTGAACCTTCTCTCT
Organism: Astragalus membranaceus; assembly: GCA_039519185.1. Classification (NCBI taxonomy): domain Eukaryota; kingdom Viridiplantae; phylum Streptophyta; class Magnoliopsida; order Fabales; family Fabaceae; genus Astragalus; species Astragalus membranaceus. Next base: position 22,838,501 of record CM076851.1, on the reverse strand, counting down.
GGTTCTGAGTATGGTTCAAATTCTGGTGGTTGAGACCTGGGCATACGCTGTAGCGCTTACTGCTGCAGCAACAAGAAACAACACACCAGTGTAAAATAGGCACTAAGTTTACTAAAAACTTAAACAATGAAAATTAAATGCAATCCCCGGCAACGGCGCCAAAAACTTGTTGTGCGAAAAGGTGATGTGCAAGTATACACAATCACAACAAGTAATACAATGATAAGTAAAGTTCGTTCCCACAGGGATTGGAATTAATCTAAGAAGTTTAAGTGATTAGAATCTTAGTGAAAAGAATTAAGTAACAAGTACAGGTGAAGAGTTGTAAACATTATAAGTTGTGATAAAACAGTATTAAGTTTGAAGTAATTAAAGGTGAGTTGGATAGCTCAATAGTTATGTAAGTCCCCAAGAGTAATGTTCAGATAATATTAGACGCTGTAGCGTTAAGCGCTGTAGCACTTCAGAATCCGTAGACACTGTAGCGCCTTGGTGGCGTGCCTTTCAGTCACTTTCGTCAGGGCTATGTTACAAGACTCCTATGTCTAGGCTCTAAATAAGTTTTACCCCTGTATATTAAGCTCTTACAACATTTGTCTTATGAACTATTACTCCCCTATGTCTAGAGTTAAGTAGTGCTTCCTTTAAATGTCTTTAAAGGGTTTTCATCCATATCATTCCTTGAGTTCTCTTTGTGAACCATGTCTGTACCCACAAAGTTACCTTGTTTTAGTTGATCATTCCCAAACCAAGATTGAAAGTATTATGACACAAGGAATAAAACACAAACATCATAATATTATACAAAAGTTACTCAAGGTTCATTACATACCAAGAACAATCCAACTACAACAAAGTTAGCTCATCACAAGTTCCATCAACATAATACAACTAGAGAGTATGTATTACCGTATGAAGACAAGAGAAGAGTGGTTGCAAAAGATACACTCCAATGATCCCAAGTAGCATACAAGAGATGAAGTTGAGGCGTGAGCAAAACCTTGAATGAAGACTAGAAAACTATGCTAAAAATAAAAGCTTAAAGGTAGTGTATCAATGGAGAGTGGCTACCATCTATTGTGTAGTTCTCTCATCAAGTTACAACTACTTGTCTACGTAAGTTACCTCCTTGAGAAGCAATCTTAATTAATCTAATTAATAACTAAGTCTTAATAGAATAATAATATTACATGATGATTATTAGACTTAGATATTATCCTTAAAGTACTTTACAAAAAGTGCTAATGATGGAATACAACAACTATCACATGGGTTCCATTTAGGAGGCGCCAAGTGTAATTTAGCATCCACTTGAAAGTCAAAATATCCAGCTGAGAGGAAGAGATAAGGATGGTGACTCATCATGTCCTCAAGTGGCCACACAAATATCTCAATGGTCAGCCGTCATATAACGCTGTAGCGTCTCCTAGATAGCATACCGCTGCAGCGCTAAAGCAAAACATCAAACATATTCACAAAGGCATTGACTATGCCCAAGGTTCAGGGAATTAACTTATAACCTATATTTATTCTAATATTCATATATTCACATATTTAAGCTCTAGAATTACTTGAGAAATGAGCTTTGACTTAAGTATTAGGAGCATAAATAACCTATATAAAATAAGGTTATCACTGTGAAAAACTCAAAATGGGATAAAATCACCAACACTGAATTTAAGCTTAAGAATAGATATTTGATCCCTGAGTTAGGAAAGTGGTACTTGTTTATTGATTGCTCAATCTTCCCTACATCACACACATATACACTCTCTAAAGATAGATTGATCCTCTTGGATGCAATCTTTACCAATGACAATGTGGACATAGGGAGAATCATTAACAAAGAGAATCTAGATTGTGCAACTAAATCAGAAGGATTTTTATTCTTTCCATGCTTGATCACTGAGTTATGCATGAAACAAGGGGTAGAAATTAGTTCTAATGAGCATCAACAGAGAAAGTACCCTCCAGGACCATTATCTGCTGAAATGAAAGAGAGAACCAAGATAAAGGCTGAACCAAATAACCTGGTGCAGCAGGAAACGGCGCCCATGGCGCCCAGTGCGCCAGCGCACAACAGGGACAGCAGGAAACGGCGCCCATGGCGCCCAGTGCGCCAGCACCCAACGGGAACAACAGGAAACGGCGCCCATGGCGCCCAGTGCCACGAAACAGAAAACGGCGCCCAGGATGGCGCCCAGTAAAGCACAGGAACAGAACACGGCGCCCAGGATGGCGCCCAGTGACCAGCCAACGGCGCCCTACGCGCCCAGAACAACAGTTGGCACCCTATGCGCCCAGGACAGCCACAAACATGATTTTTCAAAAATCCTAAATTGATTTTCAATAGTCCCACATGGATAAAACCCCTAAAACATAGTTTTACAAACATCAATCATGGATTTCAATAAGAACAATAGGTTTCCAACACCAACACATAGATTCAAATATTATCCATAGTTTTCAAGAGATAAACATGGATTCCATCATCAACAATAGTCTAAACAAGAGATTCAATCATCAATAATAGTTCAAACAATAGATCCAATCAACAATAATAGTTTAGACATTAGAGCCAATCATCAAAAATAGATCAACATATAGGATCATTCACCAACAATAATTTCGAATATCATCAATAGATTTTTCAAAGATTAAACAAATAGAATCACTTATTAAACAAACATAGGATCCCCTAATTCCCTACATAAAGCCCTTCATATACCCTATTATAGAGTTAGAACCCCACCCTTACCTTGGATTGAAGTTGAAACTCTTTGATTTTCCTCTCCTCTAGCTCTAGCCGTCGCCTCTCCTTAAGCTCTCTTCTAATCCTTATTTCTTTTTCTCTTCTAATGAGCAAACCCTAAGCTACTATCACTTACTTACAATGCTTCATAAAATTCGACTAGACCATGGGCTTCTCTCCACACCCCCAATTTTACTAATTCTCACCTTAACACAAGCCCATATAAAGTAATATATTAATACCCTAATATTTTTCTACCACTTAATTCCTAATAATTAATTAAATAATTAATTAACTATTTTGGGGCGTTACACCAGCAACAGGTGCAACTCCAACAAACAGAGATGCATCTCAAGGTGTTCCATTTCTGACAGTCATACCAAAGAACAAGGACGATACCATCAAACTGGTGCTGGAAGAGCTAGTAGAGAAGAAGAGAGCAGAGCTGGGAAACACGCAGAAATTTTTCAACAAGCCTGCTGAGGCCACGAAAGCTGTAATGGAAGCCCAAGGTGAAGGAGAACAGACTGAGGAAGCAACTGAGGAACCTGTTGCTGAACCAACTGTAGCAGAGCAAACTAGCGCAGAAGCTTCTGATGCATCTGCATCAAAGAAACCTGAGGAACCAAAACCAACAACAGAAGTGGTTGGTGCAACTGCATCTAGTGCAGATGCACCAAAAGCTGAAGAACCCAAGAAAAAGAAGCAGAAGGTCAAACACATTCTTGTGAGATCAAGCTCAAGGATCAAGAGTGGAGCAAAGAAAGAGTAAAGCTTTAATGTTGTTATTTTTAAATATACTTATATGTTTTGTTGCTATCCCGCATGTATTAACCCCTCTCCCTATTTTGATGCACAATTACTTTTGAATCTCAACTTAGAGCAGTGGGGACACTGCTCATCTTTAAGTTGGGGGGGAGAAGCACTTTAAAATACTCTATGCATATGCTTATATGTTTTAGTAAGTATGTATGTTTGTTTTTTATGTTTTGTTTACCTATATGTGTGTTAATTTCAAAATTTATGATGCAATCAACAAAGCTCCTTTTTGAAAATTCAGAAAACTGTTTTACAAAAACATTAGTTTTAGTTTGAGGTGCATCAAATTGTTTCTATGTTCAAAGTAGAATTTGTGAGTTTTTGAAGCATGATCAGCTTAAATTCTTTTTCACAAAACTTAGCCAAATGCATTCTTTGAACTGATTTTTAATGATGGAAGAAAGAAAAAGAAAAGAAGCCTTGTTTTTCCCAAATGACCAATTTTTATTATTACTTTGACACATCAAGTTTTAAAAAGAACCTTGTTATTTGAAAAACTACCTGATGCAAGAGGATTTTTAAAACCAAGGTCAAAAACAAATTTTCACTAAAAATATAGAAGAGCATAAAGAAATAAGTTTGGGGGAGTTTCCATGAATACTAAGGCCGAGTATGAAAAAGTTAGAATAGTCAATACAATAGGTTACCAAAAACACTACAAAAGAGTTCAAAATGTTATAGCTAGCTATACTTGCCCGAGTCATCAAACTGAACCTGTTCCAATAGTGCATTTGGTTTGAAAAAGAAGAAAGAAAAGAAAAACAAACCAAAGAAAAAAAAAGTATGCATAAGGAGGTCAGTGAGGAGGGCAGTATATGCTACAAATCTTGAAATGCAGTATCAAGTGCAGTTGCACTCAAATGCATCTGCACCGTTACAAAAAGTTCAGTGCTTCTGCACTTCACAAAAATATTCAGTGCAACTGCACCAAGATGCATCTGCACCAAATAAAGAACCACCAAAAGGAAGAATAGTACATTGACTCAACAGTTTTGAAATACTCAATCAAAGTCCTTAGTTGTACTTAAATCCCCCCAAGCCTTGAGGATGTTCTTAGTCTAGTTTATATTTTGAAACACATTTCTTTTGACCAAACGTGATCTAAAAATTTCCAAAAAGCCAAAAAGAAACTTTTTACTTAGTTTTGGAACTGATTGGATCTCAGTGAGGCACACACTCACTCAAATGAGTTTTAATAAACTTTGGATGTTTGGGAATTCAAAGGCACAAAGACAAAATGTTCTGAAAAATGAAGTTCATCAAATGTAAAATCATTCTTTGAAAAGATTTGAGCTGGTCTGTTCTTCTTTAAATTGAAAATCCTACTTGTGTTTTCTTTTTGTCATTACTTGAGAACAAGCAATGGTTTAAGTTTGGGGGTGTGATAACTCTATTTTATATAGAGTTAGTTATGCATCTAAACATAACTAAATTGCTTGAAACCAAGTATAATATCTTTTAAATATAGTAGTATAAGTAAGATAACAACATTTTATGTTTCAAAGAGGATTATGTAATGATTTAAGCATTTTATATATATATATATATATATATATATATATATATATATATATATATATATATATTGGTATGTTTGATATGTTTGTTCAATACACTTGCAGTTAGGTGCAAATACACCAGGGAAACAGCAATGCATCTGCACTAAACTACTCTTACAGCAGTGCAACTGCACTTAGGTGCATCTGCACCATCCTGCGCTGAAGGCAGATTTAACCCCACCTTGGAAGCACCTCAATTCATACCAATGCATAAACTTTTCTATGACATCATGCTTAGTCATAAGTCACATGGAGACACATGCCAACATGCAAGAGGAGGTGCCCACAATGGAAAATCATCATGAAAGGCTACGCATCTAGAACACATGGCTTTCCACAATTGGACCTCCCCTTTGGACTCAATCTTCTCAACCAAAGCTCTGAAAAGTAACCATGGTTAAGCCACCTTTGGTCAGCTTGATCTCCAAGCAAACCCTCACTTGAAGGAAACCTCCAAGGCTATATAAAGGCTTCCACTTCTCACTTGAAGAGAATCTCATTCATAAGCAATTCACATATAATTTAGTAGTTTCCTTTCTTGTATTTTATTTTATAGTTTTAGTAGTAGTTAGTTGGCAAGAAGGTAATGAGGGAACTGACGACTTCTTCCTTCACTTCTTCATCAAGTTAGTTAGGTGCAACTGCACCAGGAAGTCAGTGCTTCTGCACTGCTGGGCAAATTTATGCAAGAGTACTTCAATCAGTGTAATCTCTACCCTATTGATATCTCTTGTATTTTCCATTATATAACATGTTTTATTTCATCTATCTTTGCCTTGCAATGCATATTATGAGCTAAAACTCTTTGGTTGAGATGTTCTAACTTTATAATGAGCTTTTGAGGCATAGAAGGAGAAAACTTGGGATTTTTGATCTTATGTTAGCTTCAATAAACCTTACAAGTATATTTTTAACTCTAAGACAAGTGCGAAGTGCGGCGAGCACAGTCCCTCAAGCGGCGAGCACGAGTGCGAAGTGCGAAGGCGCTCTAAGACAAGATCGGCTCATCGTTTTCACCGGGTCCCCCCTCTATAGGGAGTCCTGTGTGGTTGGCGTGATTCCCGAAGGCGTTCCCTGTAGTTTTGACAAGACCTTTCGATTTGACGGAAAAGGGACCTTATCTCCTCGGGAGTCTTGCTTTGACTGTCATAAATGCTATATTTTTGGAGTTTGTTCCTTCATCCCTATATAAGGAGGGGTTTTCACATCCTTAGCCCTTCACTTTTGACATGCTCAAATTCTTGCGTGATGCTGCTTCTCCTGGTTGGGTCGCCTCTACCTTCTTGAGTCTTCTGCGCGATCCCAACGAGGACCGCCGTGTGGGGATCGCCAGAGGGGTTCAGGAAGGTAGTTGTAGATCTTCGTGAACTGTGGATATTCCCTGCTCACTGCTCTTCTGTCTTTGCTAGGATTGCGTAGAAGACTCATATGCGTGTTGTGCCTGCAGGTTTAGGTTGCCACTAGGGGAGGGCCCTTCCTAGATCTTCTGTTTGAGGCTCTACAAGGGTGGCTCGACTGGGATCGTCCTTTGCTGTGGTTCGGAGTTATTCCCCCGGGCTTCCTCTCGGACTATCTTTGGCGACGCTTCCAAGTTTTTCTATAGGCGGCTTTGATGGAAGCTTAAGGGTCGGCTCTCTTCACATCCTTCGGTCGAGAAGGCTCCCTGAAGTCTTGCTGAGTCGGCAGTGGACCTGCAAAATTATTAGAAAATAGGGTTCGTCGGCTCTACAAGGCCGATCAAATGTATTTATTCTTCTCTTAATGTATAAAATTCATGTTCTTCTCATAATGTTCAAGGTCGAAAATGACTAAATAAAACGAGATGGGTTTTGGAGGTTCTTCCCTTGATTTTGTAGCGATCATTTAGTACGACCGCTCCTTTTTGTATCGTTTTTGCGCCGAACATTCGACGGATTACTTGGGTCGAGCTTGGCTAAGGTACTTGATTGATGCTGACGCGTGACTTTGACGTTTGATTTATTTGATGGGCGCCGTAATTATGACGTCGCGCAATTATGACGTCATCGGGAACTGTCGCTTGTTTTAACTGCGCCCTTGGGGGAGTGACACTTGTCAAAATCTCCTCCTTTCGAATTTGAAAGGTTCCCTTATCTCAGCCGTCGAAGTCCTTTACCCGCTGGCAGCTGTTGGATCAGTTTCGCTTTAAATTTTAAAATAGGCGCGAGGTCTCTCTTTTCCCTTTCCTTTCCCTTATTCTTCTTCGTCTCTTTCAGAGACCTTACTATTTTCGCCATTTTTGTTCCTACTTGCATTCTTCGCGCTTTTTTTGTTGTTTCTTCATCTGCCCTCGCGTTGTAATTCAGGTACGCTCCCATTTACTTTCGGTCTTCCTGTTTTAATCTCTTCCGTTTTTGCTTTTCTTTTGCAATTTCGGGTTTCCTGCAAAATGTCAGTTATGGAAATAAGTAGTGAGAGTGAGGAAAAGGTTACCTCTGGGTTTAGGTGTTCCAAGCCCTCTTGTGTCCCCTGAATGTTATGTTTACTGTTTGATGCATAGAGGTAGGCAAATCCTGCATACATTGAAAGAGTTTAATAGTGAGTCGTCGTCTATTTCGGCAGGATCGGGGTGGTCCGCGCAAATGGCCGAAGATAATCATTTTGGTCGTGAGGGGAGTCAGTCTGATGTAGTTGATTCCAGGGTAGGACCAAGAGGTGCTTGATTCCTATTCTGAGCTACAAACCGTAGAGTCCTTGGTGGATGTTCATAACCTGTTGAGTTTCCCTACGAGTGAAGGTTCGGTTGTGGCTCGCCCAGCTTCGTTGGATGAAGCAGTGTGTGATTCTCCTGAGCCGGGGGGTATTCCCTTTACCTACGTATACAAGACCATTTTTGAGCATTTAGGAATTCGGGTTCCATTCTCCCCCTTGCTACTGTTTAGTGCTTAGGATGATCAATGTGGCTCCCTCCCAACTTCATCCAAACGGTTGGGCTTATATGTGAGCCTTCGAGTTTTTGTGCGAAGGCCTGGATATTGAGGTAACTGCGCAGAAGTTCTTGCATTTTTTTCGAATGCAAGTTAAGCAGCCGCAGCGGTGGACCTGTGTAACTATAGTCGTCGGCCTTTCATGGCCGTCTTTAAAATCAATTACAAGCATTTCAAGGGACAGTGGTTCAGGTTGGAGGCGGGTCCAGCCGATCCTTATTTGTTGATAGATGAGTCTGGGTAGGAACGTTTTCCTCTTTACTGGACGCGTAACCCTCGGCCTAAGTATTCTATTGAAAGGAGAAACCTATGCCCGGTCGATCGAGTGGTATTTGACCGTCTTTGGTCATATGTTGATTCAGGGTGCGTTTCCCAAGGCTTCGATGTTGATTGCCTTGGTTGATGAGTCTGAAGAGTTGATCGACTATTTAAGTAATTTCCTTGCTTTCTCTCCGCGCTTCTCTGTTTTGGTTTATTTTTGTTGATAGTTGACTTTGTTTGTGACCTTTGCGGGGGATCTTGGGATGTCGCCTATCAGTGTTGAGCAGAGGCAACGAGTTCGTGCTGAGCAGAAACGAAAGCAAGGTCTTTCTTCAGGGCCGACCCCCGCTGGTGACTCACCAGCCGGCGATGGTAGTCCTACCCCCGCCGCCGTTACCCTTGAGAAGACTCGACCTCCTCCTTCCACGCAACTTCCACCCACCAAGAAAGCCAAGCATGCTCCGGTTGTGAACCTCGAGATTGGCCTACTTGGGGAGTGTGGCCCTTCAGCCGATGCTTCTTGGCGGAGTCACTTGAAGTGTCAGAAGAGAACCAATGCTAATGCTGATGCGCCCATTCGGACTGCTTGGGATTCTCGGTATCCGTTTAACAGGATTCTGAATGGGGCTCTTGGGTCGGTCGATCCTGAGAAGGTTGCGGCCATGGGTTTGGGGCAGACTTTGGTTGCTGTTAAGACGTATAGTCTTTGGGCCTCCCTGCTTGCCCATATGGCCGAGAGTGTTGTCGGTAAAGTTGTTGGGGAGCATAGCCAACTTGAAACTCGGTTGAAGGAGTCGGAGGACAGTTTAAAGTCGTGTCAAGGAGAGCGAGATCTGTTGAAGTAGGATTTGCATAAGTGGGATTTGGAGAAAGCTCGATTGGAGAGGAAGGTGTCTAGTTTGGACGAGGAGAAGAAGGGACTCTCCGAGAGTTTGATGGCTGCCGAGGCTAGGGTCAAAGACTTGGATAAGGAAGTTAATGAATTGACTACTGAAGTGGTGACTGAGTTTGACAGAGGTTTTGACACTGCTTTGGCCCAACTGCAGGTTCTTCATCTTGAGGTGGACATTTCACAGTTTGATCCGGGCAAGATAGTTGTTAATGGTCAGATTGTGGCGCAGGCTGCTACCGCGAATCGTGAATCATCAAGTGTTCCTGCTCCCGGTAGTCGAGGTGAACCTTTGGATCTGACTGCTCTGGATCAACTTCTGAACGAAGAATCAGAGCCTCAGCCTAATCAGCAGGCCGAGGTGGTGATTGACTCTGAAACCACGCCTTGATTATGTTATGTTGTTTATTTGAAGCAGGTATTACACATTACCTTTGTTGGCGTTTATCTTTTTGAACCGGTGCCTTCTTGGCTTATTTCTTTTGGATGTATGACGCCTTAATTTTCTTGTTTATTTCATTTGCTTGTTCCTTTTTTGAACTATTTGCTCTTTGAATGGCCGTTTTTGGTACCCAAGGGGCTGTATGTCGGCTTTGGCTCGGTCTACACCAGTCGGGTTTTGTGTTAAAATGGCCTTCGTTGTGCTAAGCTCGTTGGCTTGGTTGGGCGAGCGCGTTAGCTTTGCTTACACATTGAAGGTTCTTACACTGTGCCGAGCTCATTGGCTTCGTTCGGCGAGCGCGTTAGCTTCGCCTACACGATGGAAGCTCCCTTCCGTTTCTCAAAGAAGTGAACCTCTTTAAAACCGAACGGGTGTGCTCCGCTCTCACCTGTCAGGATTTTGAGTCTTCGTTGCCCAAGGACAACATCGTGACGTTGCTCGATCCATGCCTGTCAGGAATTTTTTGTTATGGCACATTCTTCTTTTTATTGGATAATTGGTTCTCTTTATTCAATAATGATGAGGGAGTACATTTGGGGCTTATATATTGCCGCATACAAATGAAACATTAATTGAAAGATGGAGTTGGTGGTGAGAATCGATACTTGATTCTTCAGCATGTAGTAGAACCGAAGGTTGGCTGCGTTCCTGGATCGAGGCATAATTCTCCCCGTCCAACTTCTCTAGCTTGAAAGCACCTGGTCCTACTATGTCTCTGACTCTGAAGGGGCCTTCCCAATTGACTAACAGCTTTCCTGTAGCTCCAACTCGGCTTGACTGCCGCAGGACCAAATCACTGGCTTTAAAACTTCTGGGCTTGACTTTGGAATCATACCTCTTAGCTGCTTCTTCTTTGATTTTGGCTATCTCTCTGACTTCATCCAAGAGGTCTAAGTCGGCTCTGAGTGCGCCCTCATCAGGAAGTTTCTCAGTCAACATTCTTCTCGAGCTAGGCTCTAACACTTCAACAGGTATCAAAGCATCACTCATCCGAAAGGGAGTTTCCCTCGCGGAGGACTGAGGGGTAGTGTGATAGGAACACAATACTAGAGGTAAATCTTCGGCCCAGTTTCCTTTCGCTTCATCTAACCTCTTCTTGAGGCCGTTCAGGATAACTTTGTTGGCAGCTTCGGCCCTGCCCATTGGTCTGGGGGTGCTCAACCGAGGTGAATGCCTGGTATATGTTCCACGTGTTGCAGAGATCGGGTACCACCTGTGAGGCAAACTGTGTGCCGTTGTCGGACACTATTGTAGCTGGTATTCCAAACCGACAGATGAGTTTCTTCCAGTAAAACTTCTTGACTCTTTGGGCCGTGATTGTTGCAACCGGCTCTGCCTCTATCCACTTTGTGAAGTAATCAACTGCTACCAACAGGGTATTTGACTTGCCTCGGCGCTGGAGGGAACGGGCCAAGGATATCTATGCCCCAAAGTTGAAACGACTGTCTGTAGGTTGGTGGCAGGTGCTTTGGGCACGGCTGCGTGACGTTGACAGCTATCACACTTTCTGACATACTCTACCGAGTCTTTCTTCATTGTTGGCCAGTAATAACCGGCTCTCAGAATTTTGGCTGCTAAGGCCTGTCCTCCCACATGACTATTACATATTCCTTCATACACTTCCTTCAATGAGGGTGTATTTGCTTGCGATCTTTGCTAGCTTTTTAATTTCTTCCTCTTGTAACTGCAAGTGTTCTCCTTGCAGGTAAGCAATAATATTGGTCATCCAGCTCTGAGGCTCAATCTCTGTCGAGAGAACCTGAATTTTATTTACGTTGGGTTCAAAAAATGTTTCCTGGATCACCGAGTGGTTGTTTCCAGGTTTCTTGGTACTGGCTAATTTGGCTAGGATATCTGCCCTGCCATTTTGCTCCCTAGGGACATGTGTTAGTTCAAAGGAATTGAATTTGGATTTGAGTTCCTATACGTTATCAAAGTATTTGTCGAGGAGTTCGTCCTTGGTGTTGAACGCCTTTGTAACCTGTCCTGTTACGAGAAGAGAGTCACTCCCGACCTTCAGATGTTTTGTAACATCCTAGATTTTAGTCGATAATAAAATCGGGAATATTACTTTTCAGACATCTCAGAGATACACTTTCGTACTTTGGATCAAACTAATGAACAACAATTGTGCTTAAATGACTTATACATTGATAGGATTTTTTATAAAAACTTTTAGTTAAGGAACTTGAACATAAAAACCAATTTTTCCCATGCACCTATCGGAGTCGACACAACCAACTTAATCCAAAATACAAAGTATATGTTTCTTACTACTTCTTAGGCTGAGCCTAAAACTTGAAAATAATACAAGAATCCTCTTCATGAAACTAGCACAAATACAATGTGCTTTAGCTTTTAAACATCAATAACCTTCAAGGGTGAAATCCTTTCCGGTTGCTATAACCTTCCTTACTTGTTACCTGCTTGTCTGAAAAACAACAACAATGAGAGGTGATATTACATAATCTCAGTGAGTCCTTTCGAGACTCCATTACCATAATACGCTTTGAATATCTTTTATTATTTTACCTATGATGCACCCCCCCTGCGCCTTAGACTTACATAATATAAAAGCTACGACGATACATATAGGGGACCCGTGTTCTATAAATAAATAGAACACACTAACCTAACCTCTTGGGCCTTGAGATGGGTTCATGAGACCGAGCCCAAGCACATCATCCATTCTTTAATTCATTTACGGTGTACTTATATATGTACTAGATAGTTTTCTCACACGTATTTTCGAAAAGGATTTTAACACAACACAAAACCGCTTAGCCGTGACCTCCAACACATAACAATCAATGAAAATAAATTCAAACATATTAATCAAATCAATCCTCTTTCAAACCACAACATATCAAGTGGCTTAGAAACTTGACTATCACCTCTTGGAAACAAACATCCAGAAACCAAACAACAACAAACACATACATTTATCAGCCAGAATGTTCATCAAGCATACCTCTATTTCGGTAAATTAATTAACCTATCAAACGGTATTGAAACTTAGCAAATGACCCCCTATATGGAAAGCTAAGAATGTCTAGTTCCTGACTATAATTTTTATTTTGTAAAATAATTGGCCAATTCGTACAGTTTCAGTAAATAAGCAACAAAGTTCAGAAAACAGGACAGCCACCATGACCTAACTTTGACACCTATAAAATTATCAAAACTCAGTCAAATAACATGGGACTTGAGCATAAACCAAAAAAAATTGAGTGTAGTTTTCAATGAATCAAAAAATCATTCAAAAAGGAGTTCAAACGAAAACATTATACACGAAATACCAAACCTATATCCAGATTGTTTTCCAGAATTTTAACCTGACTTGTGAGACCTATAACTCAAGCTATACAACTCCAAATGCAACCAAACCAGTGCCAAATGAACAATCATTAAGTCTAGTTTCTAAAAAGGTAAACCACATAATTTATGGACCACTAAATTGTTCCCAGTTACTGTATAACCGAACCTATACCCAAATCACCCCAAACAGTGAGTTTAGCATCAAAATTGGCATCAAACATTCATCAAATTTCAACAATCAAACACATTATCAACCCAATTCAGAAATACACATGTTTTTAAACTGAAAAACAGAAGCAAATTCGTAGAACTCACCTATAGTGATGAAAATCACGAAACGCCGAGACTTTCCGCCACTCGAACATTCCGCTCGCGAGAAATCTCACTTTGCACCTAAGCACCAACATAAGCTCCCTATGCTTCAAAACTCATCCCTAAGCCTCAACTTGATTTCTAAGCTTTGAACCCCCAATCAACCATAAAACTTCCATGAATTCACTATTCATCATCTTCAACCTCAAATTGCTCCTCACACATAAACCCCAAATTTTGGTTTTACAAACCCTAACCCTTGAAACTCTAATTTCTTCACTCCAAGTTAGCAATCAACCTCTCAATGGTACTTTCCTACCCTCCAAGACAAGAAATGAAACAAGAAAACCCAACATCCATCATTTTTCCCTCAAATTTCGTAAATGGTAAAGTGAGAGAGAGTGAACCATATGTTGTGATTTTTGTATCAAATCGAAGAGGATGATGTGGTGATCATTTCTTGTGTAGGAAGGATGAAGTTTCCATCAACCTATTTTTCCCCTTCTCCCTTTCTTCCATCAAAACCCACTTCTCCCTCTCTTCTCCATTCTTTCTTTCCTACGGCTTCTATCTCTTTCTTTTTCACTTTCTTTTCTTTTTCCTTCTTTTATAAAAACAACTTAAGTGATAATAAGTTCAATGACCAAAATAACCCTCACTTAATTCTATTTTCTCAACAACCTCACTAAAATTTCTTATTTGATTTTAGCACCCAAAAACCAACTTCTTCAATTTATAAATATACACCAATCAATAATTAATTTAGTTCCCAATTAATGAAATTATTAATTAAGCACCATAATAATACATTGATTGGGTTTAACTTCAAAATAATTATCTTAATTATTTTGGGGATGTTACATGTTTCACCCCCAGATCTGCAGCCAGTGTCATGTCAGCAATGAGTGCCTCGTATTCTGCTTGATTGCTACTGGCTTTGAAGTTGAAACGGAGTGACTGCTCCAAGAGAATACCGTCCGGCCCTTCCAAAGTCACCCCGGCTTCGCTCCCCCTTAAGTTGGACGAACCATCCACGCGAGCTCGGTTGAAGGTTTGGCCTCTGGGTCGGCCTCTACGAGTTCGGCAATAAAATCAGCTAGTGCCTGAGCTTTGATCGACCCCCTTAGTTCATACTTGATATCGAGTTCTGATAGCTCCACCGACCAAGAAACCATTCTTCCTGCTAGATCTGGTTTGGAAAGTACCTGGCGTATTGGGAGATCTATTCTGATTACTATTGGGTGGCTCTGGAAGTAGTGCCTGAGCTTCCTTGCCACCAAGATCACATTGTATGCTGCCTTTTCAATCTTCTGGTATCGCTGCTCTAGGCCCCTCCACATTTTGCTGATGTAGTAGATAGGGCGTTGTTCTTTTCCCTGTTATTGCACCAAGACTGCGCTGCATGCATCCCTTGAAACCGCCAGGTATAGTAGTAAGGGAACCCCCTGCTTCGGAGATGTGAGGATCAGTGGTGCTGCCTAGGTACCCTTTGAGTGCTCCGAGAGCTTTCTCACAATCTTCGGACAATTGAAAATTGGCGCTTTTCTTGATGAGCTGGAACATGGGCTTGATTTTGTCTTCCGATCGGCCGGGGAAGCGGGAGAGAGCTGCTATTTGGCCGGTTAAGATCTGCACCTCCTCAGCTTTGGTGGGATTTCTTGTCTCGATGATGGCTCTGCACTAAGAGGGGTTGGCCTCAATGCCCTATGAGTTAGGACATATCCCAAGAATTCACCTGCTTGGACTCCAGAATGAACACTTGTCTGGATTGAGTCGGAGATCATGCTTCTCTAAGAGTCGGAATATAGTGGTCAAGTTTTCAATGTGGGCTGGGTCAGTAGTGCACTTCACGACCATATCATCAACATATACTTCTATAGTTCTGCCAATCTCTCCTTCAAAGATCCTATCCATCAAACGCTGGTACGTTGCTCTTGCGTTCTTCAAGCCGAACGGCATCACCTGATAACAATAATTAGATCGGCCTGTTATGAAAGCCGTTTTCTCTTCATCGATGTGGCTCGTTCTGATCTGGTTGTAGGCCTGGATTTGCACCCATGAAACTGAGCAGCTTGTAACCGGATGCACCATCGACGAGACCATCAATGTTCGGAAGTGGATAGGAGTCTTTCGGGCAAGCTTTGTTGAGATCGGTGTAATCCACGCACATTCTCCACTTGCCGTTGGATTTTTTCACCATCACAGGATTTGCCAACCAGGTTGGGTACTTCACTTCTCTGATGAATTACCTTGATAACAATAATTAGATCGGTCTGTTATGAAAGCCGCTTTCTCTTCATCGATGTGGCTCATTCTGATCTGGTTGTAGCCTGAATATGCATCCATTAAACTGAGCAGCTTGTAACCAGATGCACCATCGACGAGACCATAAATGCTTGGAAGTGGATAGGAGTCTTTCGGGCAAGCTTTGTTGAGATCGGTGTAATCCACGCACATTCTCCACTTGTCGTTGGATTTTTTCACCATCACAGGATTTGCCAACCAGGTTGGGTACTTCACTTCCCTGATGAATTCGGCTGCCATCAGTTTGTCTGTCTCCTCCTTGATTGCTTTTGTTTTTTCATCTCCCTGCTTTCTCTTTTTCTGGGACACGGGCTGAGCAAAGGGGTTTAGAGATAACCGATGACAAACAAAGTTCAGGGTCAATACCTAGCATGTCCTGGGGGGACCATGCAAAGATGTGGACATTGTCTGTTAGGAGTTTGATGAGCTGATCTTCGATCTCTGCTGATAGTCCGGTTCCGATCTTTGTCTTCTGGTGCTGCGCTGGGCCGATGATTATTTCCTTGAGATCGTCTGCCAGCCTCGGTCTCTTTTCTTCTTTAGCTGCATTATATATTCTTGGATCCAGGTTAAGAAAACTACAATTAGAACCTTTTACCTCAGATTTCTGGACTATCTTCACTTTGGCACTTTCGCCTGTAGCATTTGTGAGCCATCGCCTGGTCACCTCTGACGACTTCGACCTTCCCGGCGGGGAGAGGGTATTTGAGGCACAGATCTGGGTAGGATATTGCCGCCATGAGCGCATTAAGGGTCAGTCTGCCTACTATGATGTTGTAGGAGGATGTTGCAGCTATGATCATGTATCTGAGGACTACTGTTTTGACCGACTCTCCTTCTCCGAATGTGGTTCTGAGATCCAAGCACCCGCGGACTTCTACCTGTTCTCCGGAAAATCCTACCAAAGTGCCAGGGTAGTTCTTCAGTGATTTCGACCGGTAGTTTGAGCTCTTGGAAGCATTTCCAATACATCACGTTGGTGGAGCTTCCTCCGTCTACGAGGACTCGTGCCACCCTCTATCCGCTGGTTGTTATGTAGATGACTATGGGATCATCGGAATAGGGCTGAATCCCCTCGAAATCTTGTGCGTCAAAAGAGATTGCTTGGGTACTCTGGAACAGACATATCGGCCTCTTTGTTAGTAACTGACATAATAGAACGTGCATACCTTCTTCGTGCCGACGAGGTTTATCCTCCTCCCGAGAAACCTGCAGAGATGGTGTTCACGTCGCCTTTGTCCGCTGTCTCGTGGCCGTCTTTCTGTGTGGTTTCTTTGTGAGCTCCTCCTTTCTTCGCCGCTGGTCTGGGATGTGGACTACTTGCTCGCCTCTCTTTCTGTTCCTCTGTTAGCACAAATTTCTTGAGATTTCCTCTCTGGATGAGTTGCTCTAGCTCTATTTGTTGTTTTAAGCTCCAGCAATCGTCAGTGGTAACTCCCTCTGTCCGGTGAAATCTGCAGTATGCCTGTGGGTTTTTGAACCGGTCCAGATATTTCTTCAATGGTTCGGTTGCTCCTTGCCGAAGATCGAACAGGTCCTCTAATTGCACTAGCTTCTTCTTATTAGCCGAGAATTGTTGCACGAAGCGGCCAGCGAGGTCGTCAAAATCAGGTGATCGAGCGAGAGGTTAGGCCCTTGAACCATTTCAAGGCGACATCGGTCAGGGTCCCAGCGAACATCTTACAACTGACTGCATCATTGTCGCCGCTTATCATCATTTGAGTTTGGAATGCGTCCACGTGGCTCTGTGGATTGTCGGTGCCATCATAAGTGTCGATGGAGGGCTCGCGAAAACGGTGTGTGATTGCCACCGCCTCTATGGTTTCTGCGAATGGCCAGAAGGCCCTCAAGGAGAGCCCTGGCAGCTTCAGTCCCTTGAGCGAGCGAGGGTCTGCATTTCTGCAAGTTGTTCCTGCAGTCGTACTTCTCTAGGCTTCCAGTGCTTGGGAGCGCAGGCACTGTTCTTCATTCCTTCTGGCTTGTTCTGCATTCTGGTCTTGCAGTGCTCTCACTGCGTCGAGTAGCTCCAAAATCCTTGGATCAGTATTGCTGGAGGAGGCTGTGTGCCTTGTGGCCACCATGGTAGGGTAGCTGTTTCAAGAATTTGTGGTGATGGGTGTGATCTTACTGGCCCCACAGTTGGCGCCAATGTGCCTAACTACTTCCTTAGAGTAGGACTTTGCTAGAACACGAGAGTAAGTAATTACTAAGTATTTCGTGGAAGTATAGATTGTAAGATGAATATCCAATGTCCGATATTTTCATTAGCCTCTCAGGGGCAGTATATATAGTACATCAGAAGTTTAATGATAATAACTACATTTATAGTCGTTGCGGAATCAGTGGCAAGATTACAGGGGTTTCCTTAAATATCCTGTCCGTCGTTCCTTTGCGGCCGACCCATGATGGGATTCGTGCTTTAGGTGAGGAGCGGAGTCCCTCAGTCCCTATGTTGGAAGAGTCCTTCGGTTCTGGCTTCCCACTGGAGTCCTTCGGCTTAATATGCTACCATGCAGCAGTCGGTTCGGCTATGAGTGACATCCGGTCCTTCATGTGATGGTCGGATCGGTTGTGAACAAGATGATATTTAGGAGAGTTGTGAATTTTGTGTGGATGAGTAATAGGAGAATGAGGTGGGGGTGAGAAGAGAGTTTGGAGGGGTTTGAGAGGGGAGGTTGGAGGTATGGAGTTTGGGGGTGGGGAGTGAGTAGGAGAGTGGGGAAAAAGAAATAAGAAAGAGTGTGGGGGAATTTTTTTGGATGTTAGGGGTATTTTGGTATTTTCATATGAGACGGAGGTGTTCAGTGAGTAGGAGGGGTGTGTGAAAAAATGTACCTAACTTTTCTAAGTTAAGCTTTAAGCAATGAGCCCAACTAAAATCGAATACGTTTCCTAAATCGAAGTGAAAGTCTGTTTTTCATCTAAACCCAATATCAGCGAGTTTGATTTAGGTTACTAAACTAATATTTAGTAATTCTTAGTAATAGGGCAAAAGAGACATTTCCAGGAAATATAAAATACAAGGAACCGGATTATTTTGGGATTCCTCCCAAAAATCATGGAACTGTCTACTGAAAATCATGGAACCGATTATACGGCTTCATCTCTCTCATTCCATCTCAACCTCAAGTAGCAGAAAGGACCACAATTTATTTACATGCATCTTGATCATAGATTCATAAAGTAAATCGTCGTTGAATGACAGTAATATTAAGTCTTTGTTTTTGTGTTTGGATGAGCTAGTACAATTAGTATCCTAATTTTAGATAAAATTGGATATATAAAAAGAGATTTATTCACTAACCAGTGTTGTTCAATTATGTGGTTAGTGCATGAATAACCAAAGTTCTGTATTTATGTGGTTGGAGTCAACTAACAAATGTTCTGTTAATCTGTAGTTATAGTCAACTTGTCATTGTTCTGTAATTTTTTGGTTAGAAGCAACTAACCAATGTTCTGTATTTCTGTTGTTAGTGTTGCCTTTCACATATGAATACCGGTTACTGCCACTATTTATTTATTATGATTATAATGGGTATTGACTTGGGTATTATAAAGACTTATGGTTAGTACAATTACTAAATTGTTACTAAATTGTGTTTGGTTATTTGTGGCACCTAAATTTTCAATTTACTACCACTTGTTTTGAAAGCTTACCGATGGTGTGTGTATCTTAATACCATCAGAATTTCTGATTCAAGTGTTGATAATTTAAAGGTTACACTAAAATTATAAACACAAAAAATAGTGGCAGTAATAATTATTCATAATTTAAAGGTTACACTAAAGTTATAAACTATAGAACTAAAGTTATAAACTATAAACTTATAGAACTAAGGTTTTAAACTTACACTAAATTTATAAACTTATAGAACTAAAGTTATAAACTATAAAACTAAAGTTATAAACTTAGAGAACTAAGATTATAAACTTATAGAATTAAATTTATAAACTAATACACTATCCACATAATTACAGAACATTGGTTAGTTGTTTCTAACCACAGATTTACAGAACATTGGTTAGTTGCTTCTAACCACATAATTAGAGAACTTTGGTTAGTTGACCTCTAACCACAGAATTACAGAACTTTGGTTAGTTGGTCCCTAGCCACATAAACACAAAGCTGTAGTTATTCATAAATAAAAGGCAACAGGTCGTTATTCATGACACTAACCACATAATTGAACAACACTGGTTAGTTGCGGATATAAAAAGCGTAAACGTGCGATCAATGGCGTCATTAAAAGTGCAGACAGATTATCAATGAGCAATAAAGGACTTACGAGCAAGTAAACGTGAAAAATGGAAATTAGTCCCATGTTCATCAACGGCGTAATGAGACATCATAAGCGTAAACGAATGGCGTGATTCAATGGTGTGATCAAAAGGGACGTGACTGTGATTCTTGGGTGTGACTGACTGTGATTCAATGACGTGATTCTTGCCTGCGTTCTTGCCTGTGATTCAATGGCGTGATCAGACTCGCGTTCTTGGCTTTGTTCTTGCTGTGTGTAATTGTCAATGAGTGTTAAATCGTCAGAATACCAATGAGCGTTATTGTTGTGCGTTTAACGTCCTGAATTAGTTCTTGTCAAAAACTAGATTTACAAATTCACAAAATCTGCTAAAACTTTACTAGTTTTCATTAAAATCTTCATTCAAAACATAATTTTTAACATTCGAAACAAGCATGTGATATGAATTTATCAAGGGGTTTGAGAGGGGAGGTTGGAGGTATGGAGTTTGGGGTAGGGAGTGAGTAGGAGAGTGGGGAAAAAGAAATGAGAAAGAGTGTGGGGAATTTTTTTTTGATGTTAGGGGCATTTTTGTATTTTCATATGAGACGGGGGGTGTTCAGTGAGTAGGAGGGGTGTGTGAAAAAATGAGCCTAGCTTTTTTAAGTTAAACTTTAAGCAATGAGCCCAACTAAAATCAAATATGTTTCCCAAGTCGAAGTGAAAGTTCGTTTTTCATCTAAACCCAATATCAGCCTATTAGCGAGGGCTGCACTTTGTAAACAGTTGCTGAGCTCATCAGCATGCAGCAGCTTCCATGGACATTGAGGCATAGAAGGAGCAAACTTGGGATTCTTGATCTTATGTTAGCTTCAATAAACATTACAAGTATATTTTAACTCTAACAATAATAATATTAATAACAATTATATAGTTACTTATTTTAAGTTCAAAGTAATTCAAGGGCTCATGTGGTGGAAGAAAAAATAATGCTCCACTCATCCCATAAGAAGGGTATCCACAATGGTGGGTGTTTCTCTTATTTTTTTCTTATTTAGTACCGTTTGGATAGAACTTATTTTGAGCTTATGAAAAACAACTTATGCAAAAAAATAAGCTTTTATGTATTATTTATAAGCTTGTTAAGGTAGTTTATGGAAAAACAACTTATGGAGATATAACTTTGGCTAAAGTGCTCCCGAGGTCCCTTATCTTTATTTAAAGTAACGAATTAGTCATTTATGTTTTTTTTGTCCCAAATAAGTCCTTTATCTTTCAAATTTTTGACACATAAATCATTTTCCGTTAACAGTGCTGATTTATGTGTCAAAAAAAAGGATTTATGTGTTAAAAATTTGAAACATAAAGGACTGATTTGGGACAGAAAATGATTTATGTGTCAAAATTTTAAAACATAAAGGACTGATTTGGGACAAAAAAAAGATAAAGGACCAAATCGTTACTTTAAATAAAGATAAGGGACCCCAGGAGCACTTTAGCCTATAACTTTTGTTAATGAGAACTTATAAATCAACATAAAAACTTATTTATCTCCATAAGTTATTTTTCATAAGCTCAAAAATAAGCTAATCCAGTTGGGCCCTTAGTACCATGCTAAATAAGCACTCCCATTATGGAGAATTTTTTTGGGTGCTTGTAAAAAATAGTGCTTATTCAAGCATTTTCTCTCACTTTATCTGGGGTCCCATTTGAAAATGACGTGAGTTATTTGTCGCTAAACTTGTGATGTGTAGTTATTTGTGGAACCCATTTAAGAAGATTTTTAGACGTGTTGGATTGAAGGGATTGACTGGTTATTAGGTACTAATATTAAAAAATATGAGTGATGTGTACATGCAGGGTTCATTTAAGCACTTAAAAGGAGAGTGCTCCATTAAAGATGGTCTAATAAGCGCCGCCTTAACTTGTTTCGTATATATTATAAAATAGTTTTTAATGAATGAAAGTATCATTATATACATATTGAAGGAACTCTAACGAGTTGACCTAGTGAAGCACGATAAGACTTGTAATCATGAGATCGCAGATTCAGGTCTCCACCAGTCTTCTTCGGGTGATTCTTGGGGTGACTTAAATGTAACTCTTTTCATAAGTACTCAAAGAGCCCGAAAATTTTCTCCACCTTGAACGGGGCGAAATCCCCTAATTCTAAAAATTTTATTATTAAAAAAGATGCATAGTGGAAGATAATAACTTGAGAGTGATATAGTCATTATTGATTTAAAGATAAAAATATCAAAAAGTAAATAACTACATTGAAAAGATAAAATAATATTATGTACTTGCATAGAAGTTGAGGGACCGACTCCATAGCAAGCTAGAATTTTTTGGTGAGCGAGTGAAGTCTCCTTTCTCTGTGTGAGGAAGTCCCTTAAGTAGAGTTTTTCCAACGGGTGAGATCACTCATCACAGAGTGATTGGCGTCTTGCAATTAAGGTCGCCTAGGCTAAGCTTTAGTCCTGGGAGGACGAGCTCGATCTTCGTCATGGACTGGTTAGGCCTTACTGATTGGGCTGGATGTACTAGGTAAGATGGATCCAGACTACTTGGGCTCTTTAACGGGCAACTTGTAGATACATGCTACTAAACCTGTTAACAGACGGCTTGACTATGTGAATACACAAGCTAGGTTAAGCTCATCCTTGGAGGACCTTCTCACACCCTGCCATAGGCGAGTTAGCCCATTATTGACTAGGCTGGGTGTGGTGGTTAGTATGGATCCGAGTTACTAAGACCTTTCACGGGCGGCTTGTACATATTCATTTTTTCTTCTAATTATATACATTTATTTTGTGACAAGGGGTAATAGATTAGATTCCCAAAATGAATGGAAAAGGCCAAAACTCGGTGTCACTGATTGGGAATAATAGGTCTATAAATATAAGAGAAAGGGACAGGGAACAGTAAACATAATAATATAATATGCATGCACTTCCATATCAAACTCACCACACAAATACCAATAACTCCGCTTTCTAAGCCTTCATGTCGTTTGTTGGCATTCGTCGGTGCTTACCAACAAAGCTTATACCCTCATAAAGTTGCATCATAAAATCAAAAAGGCATAATTATCATCATCATGAGAATGATTTTAAATTAGTCAAAAAAATGAGAGTGACTTTATAATACATTAGTATATTAGAGCATGACAAGTTAAATATACAGTTTATTTTCCAAAGTATTTGAGGGTGTGAGAAAAATTCCAACACACGTAATTACAAATATCTTTAATACTAGTTTGTATGACCCGTGCGCTGCACGGGTATACATGTTCTCTTAACTTAAAATGTTATTTTTAATTGGGACTAAAAAAATAGTCAGTTGTATGTTTAAGTGTATTATGTGAGATATAAAATACTTGACACTGTTCCAATTAGGAAACCCTAAGGGTATGTTTGGGAGGGGGATTTGGGAGGGTTTTGGAGGGGAGGGCTTTGCAGGTCTTGATCTATATTTTAATATTTATTTGAGATTTTAGAAAATTGAAGGAATAACATGATAGATAATGATAAAACATTGTTAATCACACTTCAATTTTGTATAGAAACATTTTATAGGTTCTTAAATGTAGAATTGAAAATCAAACCCTCCCCTCACCTCCTAAACCCTCCATCCAAACATACCCTAAACCAATGTTCTAAATAGCGGTCACGGTCGCGGTCGTGTTAAGGCTTTCGAGATTTCGGCTGTCGCGGGTGTTGCGATACGTGTTGCGACCATCGCGGTGTGAATTTACAACAATAATGCAAAAAAATTAATTAAAATACCGTTGTTCCTCTCAAGACAATAATGCAAAAAAATTAATTAAATTGAATGCTTATACATTTATGGTAACTGTAGGAGCTGGATACAGTTGACTATTTCCTGTAGAGGGTTGGAAACGTACAGATATATATGTATAAGCGTGCTGTTTTTTATTTGCAGGTGTTGTGGCGGATATTCCGAGATCCATTAGTTAATGATTTGCAGGTGTTATGGAGCAAAACGTATTTTAATTAATTACATGGCCTGAAGTATGTATTGCAAGTTTGAATTAGAATTAATGTGTAAGGATTGAATTACAATATTAGTATTACAATATTAGTAGTCAACGTAAAACTGTTCAATGACAATAAATAGTTAGCTTATCACTATTTCTATATGCTTATGTAATCTGATTTGAGTCTTGCAGATATGAATTTGAATTGAATGATATGCTAATAGATAGTTGTACATGTGTGGAATGAGGAATTGATAGTTATAAGCCGTGATGTTGGGGAATAATAATTCCCTGTATTTAATTATCTGTGTCATGGCTGACTCACGGTTATAAATGCAAAGGAAGCTGTTGCCGTTTTTTTTAAGCTTGCGTGGATGCCACCTAGAAACAGTTGACTATTTCCTGCATTAAAAACTATTTCAAGGCAATTAAGTAGCCCTTTTAATGTTTGTAGCAAAATAATATTGTGTAACATTCATTTTAAATACCATTCAATTTTTTCAAATTGGTCATCTGTCAGACCAAAACTTTGCAACGTGGATGCTGAGTTTGTTACAATGTTGCCACCTGGAATTACGTCATCAATGACGTATTATATTTTGTCTGGTGACGTGTCAGTAATTCATGGTTTATAATATATATAAGATATAAGATATAAGATTTGGTACATTTTCACAAACTTCTACTCTTTCCCGTGTCCTATAATTTTTTTTCCAGCCGGATAACTGTATCACTTTATACAAAATTGTAAAAGACTATAAGAGCCACAAACTTTTAAAATGACATGTCCATGGCTTCGTGGTCAGGGGTCTTGTAACCAAAACCAGATTCCTCACTTGGTCGCCTTTTAACCACACTTGCTCTTTGCACTAACCTTACCAATGCTTGCACCACCTCAGACATTGGAGGTCGAAATTCAGGTTCCGGCTGCGAAAAAAATCAAAATAACTGAGAAACAAATTTTGAAGATTGATGAAGACAACACCAGATAAGTTTTACATCAAAGTGATATATATTGCTTTGATATTGTATTAATATGAAAAGTTATACCTGAACACAAAGGGCAATGATATCAGCAAAACGTGACAGTGACTTTGCTGGATACATGCCATTCAAAGTAGGGTCAACCATTTTGGCTAAGGCATCTATATCATGGAGCTGAGGTGTAGCCCACCTCACAAGTGATTGCTCAGCTCTAGCTCTTGAACTAAAGTTAGCAAAATTTACAAAATGGATGTAAGAAGCCATTAAGAAAAGAAGATAGTAATCAAGAGCAAACATTAAAATGATCACCATAAAGATTAATTTCAACCGTATATTATGATAGGCTTACCTGTCAAGTGGCTTCCGACCGGTTAAAAGTTCCAGCATAACCACTCCAAAGCTATAAACGTCACTTTTTACAGTGTATACTCCTGATAATGCAAACTCAGGAGCACTATAACCAAATGAACCAACCATCTGAGTTGATACCTGTTAAACTTAAAAGTAAATTATTTGTATCTATGTAGTGTACTAAGAAAAGAGACTAATACGATGCTTAGTCGTGCATGAAGGAAAAAAAAGCGTGTTTCATCAACCTGTCGTTCAGTGTTTGGTGTCAAAGCAGCTAAGCCACAGTCAGATAGGTGAGGATTGAGCTCCTCATCAAGTAAAATATTTGCAGATTTGAAATTTCTATGTACAACAGAAGGCAAGCAAACTTCGTGCAAGTACCTGATAATCATATTGCTCAAAAAATAAACTACTCTGAATGTGATAAGTTAACACGCGCTACAAAGATAAAACAATAAACAGTCAAGTGTCAATGCCTTGTTGAGGAGAGGCTTTATATGTCATTATGTCAGAATGGGATGAAACTCACTCTAAGGCTCGGGCTGTGCCGAGTGCTATGCGTACACGGGCATTCCAAGATAACGCCTTACTGCTATCTTCGTCAAAATGGAGGATGTCATGCAAATTTCCATTCCCTATGTACTCATAAATTAGAAGCCGTTGGCCGTGTTCTGCACAATATCCAGCCAGTGTAACAACATTTGGATGCCGTAAGCGTGACATATTCGAAATAGCTTCAAGAAAATGGTCTTCCTCTTGTAATGACAGTGCTGAGTTGTCAATCTTCTTAACAGCCATTATCTAAGCAAAAATAAATCTTGGAACTATTAGAATACTGAAGTGTATATAAACTTTAGAGCGAATAAAAAAATATTTCTAGTTTAATTCATTAGGAAATAGAAAGGTTACCTTCCCATTTGGGAATTCAGCCTTGTAAACTCGGCCAAGAGAACCTTCACCAATAATAAATTCTTGACTAAAGCTATTGGTTGCACTCTGGAGAGAAGCAACTGTGTAAGATGTGGAAGTTATGGGCGACTTCATATGCTTTACAGATCCACTTTTTACAGGTACTCTCTCCACTGTCGCATTTTCTGCAGGAGGACGAGGTTTGAGATCTGTGATAACAGAAGCACTTTTCACCCTCTGCTCTTGCATCTGAGGAGTTACTGCAAGTACGAAACCACATTATTTCGTATATTCCTTATTAGACTTTTGACAAAGAAACCACATTACATAATCATAAAACATATATATATATGTGGAAACAAAAAGCTACAGAAAGGGAATGCACCATTAACAGTTCGAGGAGGAAGGCTCCCACTAGAATTTATTGCATCTTTTTCCTTCCTTTGTAGCTTTCGGATACAGAAAACAACAGCAAATAGCACAATAACAGCGACACACAATGAACCTAAAGTAATGCCTACAATGCCCCCTACCGTCGTTCCCTTGTGGCCATCAGAATTTCCAACATCAGAACCCTTTGTTTTATTATGTGAACCGGAGCGAGAATGATGATTATTCTTATGAGATCCACTAGGTGGAGGTGAGGTAGACGCTGGCGAAGGAGGAGCAGGGCCATTGTCAAAAGAATTTCCATCATATCTAGTTTGTATTTGAAGAATCACATTAACCACATTGCTGAAATTATGCATTAGAAAACAGATTTGCATTCTGTACAAAAATTTATAAATACTTACATGAAGTTATTGATGGAACTAATCTCACGGGGTATCCATCCACTGAAATTATTGTTTGCAACATTTCTGGAAAATTATAAACCAAAATATGTAAGAGTCTGACAAGCAGACAATTATGATTTATGAGGCCCAAACGGAAAACTTACAAAGTATCCAATGGCAAACCAACGAGAACGCCAAGAGAGCCAGTCAACTGGTTTCTCTGCAAGAATCTGCAGAGAAGTTTGGATAGGCATTAATAATTTAAATTGACATTTACGGCAAACTGCTACCAGTTCATCGAATAAAATAACATTGGACGTACAGAGAAGAAAGGTTGGACAGTGAACCAAATGAAGGAGGTAGATCACCGGTAAAGTTATTAAATGATAAATCCCTGCATCAACGAAAATGAAGGAAAATTTTAAATAAAATTAAGAGTAGCTACGGATTATTAATGACCACACAATTAAGAGATATGCGGGGAAAATGAACTAAAGAAACTATGTAAGATATCTTACAGGGTACCAAGATGGGGAAGACTAGCAAAAATGTTTCCAACTGACAGGGAGAGTGCATTATTGCTCACATTCCTTATAAGCACATGGAAATAGTTCAAGAGAGGCTCCAATTTATTACCAAATGTAATATAATGAAAAAAAACGATGTATTCAACTTACAAATAATTGAGACTACCCATGGCAGAAATGGAATAAGGAAGGTTTCCAGTCAAGTTATTTCTTGCAAGATTTCTGATTGTCACAGTAAGCAATGACACGTTTCAGGGACAAGAAAATTGAACATTTCATATAAAGCAGCAAAATAAAACTGATCAAGAAATGAAAAGAACAAGTAATTGCAATGTAGGTGAATATTACATACAGGCTTGTAAGATTAGGTGGCAACTGATAGGGAATAGTATCATGGATCTTGTTATCACTCAAGTCACTACAAAAACACACAAATTTTATAAATAAAAAAAATGAAAAACCAATCAGCAATATAATAAAAAATAGTAAAGATTATGTGTAACAGAAATTCATAGGAATAGAATTATCTCACAGTTTTCTGAGTGACATAAGGTCTGAAAGCAAGTATCCCAGAGTTCCATCGAGTCCTAAACCAGAAAGCTCACTAACCAGCATTACAATTTACAACAGAGAGGTTAGTTTTCTTTTCTTAATTAATCATAAATTAAGAAACTCACTTAATTAAAAAAACTGATAAAAATGGGAGTTATGCAGTATCATAAACAAGAATGCCATACATAGAAACAACGGCAGAACCCTCACAAGTTATCCCTTTCCAAGATTCACCACAAGGATCACCATCACCTATTTTCCAACCCGTTAACTGAGTTGGACTATTTAACGCGTTGTATAAAACCTCAAGAGCTTGAACTGTGACAAGAGAAAAACAACAATAAAAAAGAAAGAAAAAATAAATAAATGAGGAACGGTAGATGATTAGCATACCATCAGTAGAGTCAGTGTTAGCATGGGAAAGAGGGAACACAGCAAAAAAGAAAGAGAGTGAGGCTAGAAATAGAAAGCGAGGATCAACCATTGTGGTTGGGGAAGGAGAAGTCAAAAGTGTGGTTCAGGTGAGGAAGAGCACATGCAAGAAGAAGAAGAAGGTGAGGGAGTAGTTGAGTTTTTCAGATCGCGACTGGTTGTACAAGGCAAAGCCATTAAAGAAAGGGACAGATAGAGATTCGAAGCTTGGAGTAATGAAGAGAGAGAGGGGAAATTAAAAGGAGCACAAGCAGTGTGCTGTTCATCAGTTTATGTGTTGAGTGTGGCAGTGTGTATGTGTCGGCGAAATTAAAAAAAATAAAAGCTTAAATACGTTTTTAACCCCTGTAAATATGGGGTGTTTTTCTTTTACCCCTACAATGTTTTTTTTAAAAAAAACACTTTGTAAATTTCACATTTTTGACGTTTGTCTTTCTGTTACTTGCCCGATAAAAAAAAGCCTACGTGTCACACAGATATTTGATTTGCCATTTATATTTTGTTTTCTTTTATTTTATTTGCTGATTAGATATATGAGTCAGATTAAAATTATTGACCAAGTCATTAAATTAGAAAACCCTAATTCCCCTTCTTTTTTTCCATTTCCAGATTCATTCTCTCTTCCTCTTCACCTCCTTTCCCAGGAACCCTTCTCTTCTCTTCATCTCCATTTTCACCAAAATCCATCTTCACCAAACACAAACCCACCACCCCATGAGCACCATCTTCTCTTCTCTTCCCAAGAACCCATCTTCTTCGTCTCTCTCTCTCTCTCTCTCTCTCTCTCTCTCTCTCTCTCTCTCTCTCTCTCTCTCTCTATCTCCATTACGTCTTATAAGGGAGAACTAATAGGCAAAAAAATTGAAAAATGTATGGAGGGTTGGATAATATATAAGGTTTTCACCATTACAGTTGATAATGCTAGTTCTAATGATGTGGCTATCTCTTACCTAAAAGGTAGATTGGAGGGTTGGAATTCACATCCATTAAAAGGGGCACATTTGCATGTTAGGTATTGTGCGCATATTCTAAACCTTACTGTCAATGAATAGAAATATCAGATGTTGTTGTATCTTCTAGTCGAATTGATGATGCATTTGATAAGGACATGGACAAAGATCAGACTCTTAGTAAAAATGAAGTGGATATGTATCTCACAGAGCCTAGGGAGAAGAAAAGTCCAGATTTTGACATCTTGAACTGGTGGAAGCTAAATTCTACCAAATACCCTACTCTTGGTCTAATGGCTAGAGATATATTGGCTATGCCCATATCTACTGTTGCTTCAGAGTCTGCTTTCAGCACTGGAGGTAGAGTTCTTTGTTCTTATAGGAGCTCTCTTACACCACAAACCGTTGAAGCTTTAATTTGTGCACAAAATTGGTTAAGATCCTCTCCTATGTCAGTGGATATTGAAGAGCTCTTGGAAGACTTGGAAAAGCTGGAAGAAGGTATATATATATATATATGTGTGTGTGTGTGTGTGTGTGTGTGTGTGTGTGTGTGTGTGTGTGTGTGTGTGTGTGTGTGTGTGTGTGTGTTGTAAATTCTGTTTTGTGAAATTATAATTATTTGTTTTGTCTAACTTTTGTTAATGTATTTGATATATTCTTAGAACTTGCTCCGATCCCACAACTGAATGATGGGCTTTCTGATATTGAATCTGATGATGAGTAGATGTATTTTGGAGCTAAATCAAATGAAATGGTATACAATTTAAATTCTTAGACTTGTTCTTCGAGTATAGTATTCAATTGGTAATATAGAAGTTTGATTTAATTGTTTGTACAAGACAAATCTCATTATGTTATGTTTATGTAGATATAGATAATGGAATCAAGCAGATTATGTTTTGTTTGAAGAGGATGCAGATAATGGAATCTGATTATGCAGATATAGATAATTGAAGAGGATGCAGATTGCTTTGCAAGGAGGGCATATTTGATTATGTTTTGTTTGATTTAGTTGAATCTGATTATGTAATGTTGGTGAATGTATTTGATTTAATTGTTCGCAGAACTTATGTAATGTTTGATTTTGGTGAATGTATTTGATTTGCCATGGGAGGGCATTAAGATTTAATCTGATTATGTACTTGGATTTAATTGTTATTTTGGCAGCTTTATGAATTGTTTTAGATTAGCAAATTTTTATTGTAAATGGACAAATTTATAAATTGTTTTGTTTCGTCAAAAACCGAACCAACCGAACAAAACCAAACCGCATTGGTTTGGTTTGGTTTGGTTTGGTTTGTTTTTTAGAATCCAACCGAACCAAACCAAACCGCATCTATATTTACCTTGTGGTTCGGCTCACTTTTTTGCTCAAAACCGAACCAACCCGCACCACGAACACCCCTAGAAAGGAAGAAGAAGCATGGATCTGGTTTGATGGTGGCTTGGTGCTTTAATGCTCTCTTCAATGCTTCTATTTGGAGATGGATCTGGATGTTTTGGTTTTGTTAATTTCATCTCCAACCTATTGCTTCTGCGTTGCAGTATCTTAGTAAGATAGTGATGATGATGAGGGGGTGGGTGGATGGTGGGAAGCGCATAGAGAGAAGAGGGAAGATTGAAAGATGAAGTGTGTTGTGTACTTGTGTTTGCTGTGAGATGAATGGCCGAGAGAGAGATGGGGAAGTTGAATTGATAATTTAGAATTTTTATTTAATATACGTGGCATTACTAGTCACAATAAAAAAACTAGAAATTAATATAAAATTCCAACTCAGAACTCTGTTAGCTACGTAGACTTTTTTTGTAACATCTGGTTAACATAGGGTCTAAAATCAAAAAGTGTCTTTTGCAAGGAGTTTTTTTAAAAAAAACTGCAGGGGGTAAAAGCGAAACACCCTATATTTACGGGGGTAAAAACATATTTAAGCCAAAAATAAATTTATGGCTAAATTGCTGTTTTGGCCCTTTATCTTTGGGGTTGGTGTCACTTTGGCCCTTTATCTTTTTTTTTCTCGTTTTAGACCCTCATGTTTTTTGTGTGTGTCATTTTGGCCCCTGCCGTTAGTTTTTTCTAACGGACGTCGCGCTGGCAGTTAACTGCTGACGTGGCGTCTTATATGTCAGGGTTGACTTAGACCTGATTTGGTGATGTGGCACATAAGGGACCAAATTGAAACTTAAAAAGAACATGGGGGGCTAAATTGACACAAACACAAAACATTCATCTTCTTCCTCCAAACACCACCTCCATCTTCATCTTCTCCGGCAAGCCACCACCACCTTCGACGAGCCTCCGCCACCACCACCACCACAAACAGTGACATCACTTCTCTCTCTCTCTCCTCAAGAACACCAAAATTCTCAATTCTTCACGTGCATTTCATGCGAAATTTCACAAGGAACTAGAATCCATCACCAATTCTCACAAAAAAGTGGAAGAACTTAATCAAAAACGTGATTTTCAGAGGAAAACGCGTTTTGGGTTTTGCAAATTGGGGAAACCTTCAAAACTCAACCAAAATTTACCAAACCACTTGCAATAGACTCGAAATTGGTGCAGTAACTGACTGTTAGCAAAAGATTTCAACAAAAATGATAAAAAATTGAGAACGAAATGGAAATGTAGATTCACGTTTTACGGTTTTTTGGGTTTTTCAATGACGAAGGGAGAGAGAGGGGGGAGGGAGAGAGAGAGAGAGAGAGAGAGACAATGTCACTGTTTCTGGTGGTGGTGGCGGAGGCTCACCGGAGGTGGTGGTGGGTCGCCGAAGAAGATGAAGATGGAGGTGGTGTTTGGAGGAAGAAGATGAATGTTTTGTGTTTGTGTCAATTTGGCCCCCCATGTTCTTTTTAAGTTTCAATTTGGTCCCTTATGTGCCACATCACCAAATCAGGTCTAAGTCAACCCTGACATATAAGACGTCACGTCAGCAGTTAACTGCCAGCGTGGCGTCCGTTAGAAAAAATTAACGGCAGGGGCCAAAATGACACACAAAAAACATGAGGGTCTAAAACGAGAAAAAAAAAATAAATGGCCAAAGTAACACCAACCCCAAAAATAAAGGGCCAAAAAAGAGCGACTTAAACAAAAATTACTTTAGAGAATTTTTTGGGAAACAAATATAAAAAAAAATTATACTCATTTCGCTGTTCTTGACCTCTCTGCTTCATGCTTCACAATCATAGGTCCCTTTTATTAATATTTAAACGAATGCTTATTTTTATTGTTTGTTCATTTAAAGTGACATAGACAGCTTATAAGCTACTTTCAATCAACCACGACTTTGTGTCTCTTTACAATGGGGAACAATGAATTTTACACACTACTCCCTCCCTCTCTCATATTATAGACATTTTAGCCTTAGGTCATTTTATCCAAATAAGAAAATTAATTAATTTTTTATGAAAAAGAGAAATCGTAAGTTAGTTTACCAAATTAATATTCATTAATGACATTGGAAAGATAAATTAGTAGAATTATAAGAAGAGATATTATTAAATAATTAATGGTATGAAAAGAAAAGGAACGTTAATGTTTCATTGGTATTCTAAAAAGTCATGTATTATGGGACAAAAAAAATTAGCTAGAAAGTCATATAATATGGGATGAAGGGAGTAATACATTCGTCCCACTTTGTTTGCGGCTTAAGGTTTTGGCACACCCTTTAAGAAAAATGATTAGGAGTCTAGATTTTTTAAAAAGTGTTGTCTAAGTTACCATTTAACCATTTATCTCTCTACATAGAAAAATACAAATCATTTATTGGATGTAAAAAGTTGTCATAATTAATAGGGGTATAAGTGAAAAGGAATATTAAAAGTTTCAGTGAAAATCTAAAACAATCAATTTGGGACAAATTGATTTTGCTAAAACGACAAACAAAGTGGGAAAGAGGGAGTACTATAAAAGAGATATGTATCATTTAATACATCCCAAGAGAAAGAATTGTACTAGTAGTTGAGAAATGCTACTCGTACACTTTTTATCGCACTTTTTTTACGCTCTTTTTATCGCACTCTTTTGAATACAACATCTAATATTTGTTGAAATTCATATTAATCTCGCTAAATTTACATGAGATCCACTTGATTTAGTAGATTATATTTGAAATTTAACCAATAAGAGAATGTGTTTGAAAAATGAGTGTTAGAGAGTGCTAGTGACACATTATTGACGACACACTCTCTAATACTCATTTCTCAACACATACTCTCTTTTTAGTTGAATTTCAAATGGGTTCTACTAAATTATGTAGGTTTCATGTAAATTTGATGTGATTTATTTGAATTTCAACTAATATAAATAAGCGTGTTCAAAAAAGTATGATATGGAGCGTAATGCTCGAAGCAGTGCTGAAGATAGGAAATTAGTTTTCAAGGGACCAAATACCGGGGGGGTGGACCACACCTAAAAGAATGAGAAGATTTTGGAAAAGAATCCTCTATCATTGGATCCTCTGACTTCCCCTACCTTTCTCTCTATCTCTCTCTTATTTTGCTTTCTCTCTCCATCTTAAATTACTACATTACCCTCATTTTTGCCTAAAGGTAGAGAAAGTTAGGGTATCCAATGTAAGCTGATCCATTCCCGGAGATTTTGCAGATTTTTTTGAATAAATTTAGGGTGAGGGAATATCGCAGACAAAGGTAGGGAAACTCTAAGCTTTCAGAAAACTTACAAAGAAATTTACATTTATCTCACTCCTAAGAAGACTAATAGACATTCGAACATATGACGTGCCAGATATGAGACTCTACCATGCTTCACTAAAGATATATCGTGCTTGTGAACTTAAACAAATAACTGGCGTAGTAGTTTTTTTTTTTATAACAATAAAATTTTACACAAATAAAAGTCAAAGCATGTTACAATTAAAATCCAAATTCAATGGGAGACTTGTATTCATCACTTTCAATTCGTACCAATAAAAAAGTCATTTTCAATTCGTGTATCGTTTTCTCGTACCAATTAGTTTTTTTCTTTTTTCAATTTGAATTTTTAATTATTATATAAAAAACAAAGGACGTATACGAAAAAAAAACACAAGAGAATACGAAATTGTAGATGCCATGCATTATGCATAGCCATGTCTCTCTTCCACTAGTCCTAAAGGGTGGGGGGGAGGAATCCTCTAACTTTTTGGAGGAAACTTCCCCCTACATTTATGTGTATCTCTCTCTTTTAATACATTCTCTCTCATCTTATTTCTCTCCATTTTCTTCCATTTTTTCTCTCTCATCAAAAAACACTAAAGTTAGGAAAATATAGAGGTTGAGAAATTAGAGGATCAATTTCCTAAAGGGTTGTTGTCAAACCCCTTCCTTTGGACCTCAATTGTTTTAGGGAAAAAATAAACTATTGATTAGGCTTAAGAAGATTTATGATTTTTCTATTAATCTCTCACTTAAAAATTAATCAACTTTCTATATAATAAAAACATATGCTAGCAAAATGACATTTTTAGACATTCTACTAGGCTGCCACGTGTCCAATTTTTTGGACATTTTAGACATTTTACACAAAAAAGCTGCGAAGCAGCTGAAAAAAGCAGAAAAAAATTAGAAAAATAAAATAAAATAAAAAACATAAAAAACAGTAAAACCTGCGCAAAAGACAAAAAAAGGAAAAGAATTTTTAAATTTTAAATTTTTTTTAAACGTTTTTTTTTTAAAAAAAAATTCTTTTAAAAACGTTTTTTTAAACTGCTTTTTTAAATATTTTTTTAAAACCTTTTTTTAATAAACTGTTTTTTTAAACAATTTTTTTTAAAACTGTTTTTTTTAAAAAAATTTTAAAACCTTTTTTCTTAATTTTTAATAAAAATGTTTTTTAAATTTTTTTACAAACCTTTTGCATCAGAGAGAAAGATAGGTACTTTGCAAATTTTGGCAACTTTTGTATTGGAGAGAAGGAGAGGCACTTTGCAAATTTTGCATTTTTGAGCATGTGCACACACCGCACACACGTCACAACTCGCAACCGACAATTGCTTTTAATTTTTTTTTTCAATTCAAATTCTCTCTCTCTCTATTTAATTTAATCAATTACTTTTTTTTACTTTTTTTTTTCAATTCAAATTCTCCCGTTGTTAGTTTTGATGTTCCAGCGGGAGTGCCAACGAGAGTGATAATTAGAGCGCCAACAGGAGTGCCAACGAGAGTACCGACTTAATTACTAAAAATGAGTAAAATGCCAACGGGAGTGCCAACGGGAGCGCCAACGAGAGCAGGAGTGCCAACGAGACTGCCAACATGTGCCAACAAGAGTGGCAACGAGAGCGCCAACGGGAGTGCCAACGGGATGGCCAACTAGAGGGCCAACGAGGATGCAAACGGGAGGGTCAACAGGGATGCATATTTTACATCTAATGTCCAAAATACATTATTGTGGATCAATGCAATTCTGATTGTCAATCTCCTTTAATTTCTTCGACTCAATATAATTTTCATTTGTATTTTATATGACATAATAACTATCACTTTCCACTTTGAATTTCAAATCATAAATTTTGGACATTATTCCCAACTTATGATTATCTTCCAAATTACTATTATGACTTCATGACAATACACCGACCATACAGTACCACCCGTGCGTATGCACGGGTAAAAAACTAGTTATTTCTAAAAAGTCTTTACTTTTTCTGTTCATAGCTGTCAATAAACGTCATCACCATATTTTCTTTAAACTTAAAAATATATTGTGCGGGGGGCTCTTCTTGCCTAGGAATTTTTTTTTAGATAAGCAGAGATTTATTCATCCGAAGTACAAGGCGTGCTCGGAAGAAAAGCGAGGGCCTCATTAAAACCTCCAAGAGCCAAAACTCATTGGGAAAAAGACTCAAGTAGGAAAAAGAGTACCCCAAAGCTACATACATATGTTTACAATTGATACATAATCAACTTCAGCAAAAAAGAAAAAAAAACATTACAAGTCATTTGTACCACATCCAGCAAGAGCAATAGGCTCCTGCTACTGCTTCCACACTCCCACGTCCAAACATTAGTACTTCACCTCCCTTTCCTTAAGCCTCATTCCCAGTCATTCATTATGCTGCAGCTCAGCAAACCAGAAAAATACGCAGCAACTCATTTCAGCCACTCCCTTATTCAACAACCCAGAGTTTCTCAAATAGCTTGACCAAGATCCCACTGCTAACAGCCTCCTCCTTATTTGTCATGTAAAATATTCTGCATCTACATCCGCTTTCCCGATATTGCAAAGAAGAGAAGCACCTCATCGGACAATTTAACCAATTCGACCACGTCACTCCACTATTCCTTCCCTTCCTCGCTCTAAACCACCCCCACGACATGAACTTGACAGCAAACACGATTGACGATACCGCAGCCACCTCCCCCTTGAAAAGTACGTTGTTCCTAGTTCTCCATAAACTCCAAGTTACCGCCATGCAAATGAGCTAGGTGCTTAACCCCTTTCCTCTTCTTGCCCCTCAGCAACTTTCCGAATTCAATAAAATTTGTCACTACGTCATCTTCTACTATCCGTGGTACCCCCACCCATTGCATCATCATCCTCCACACCTCTCTCGCTACCGCACACCCAAAGAACAAATGCTCCACAGATTCTTCATCTCTGAAACAGAAAACGCAGCATAGATCATGCCGAGAGGTCAATACTCCACGCCTAGCCAAAGCATCCTGAGTTGCCAAAGCCTCCACGTAAAAATCTGCACCTTTGATGGCAAATCGTTTCTCCATAACTTTTTACACACATCTATCAAGCGATCCTCTAATGGTCCTCTATCACCTGTGAAGAAAGAGACCAACCAGCCATAGCATTTTTTCACCGTAAAACCATTTGTTGAATCTAGCACCCATCTCCATCTATCCCTTGACTCACGCACAGGTTCTACCCCCTTCAATAGGCGCTGCAAATCCGTCACAGACAGCGCTTCTTCTGCTGTCAAGTCATCAGCAGAAACGTCTCTCCACTGCTAGCCCGACGCCAACCACTCCCCCATCTCAGCCACAGTCACATATCCATTACCTACGCGATTAAACAATGACGGAAACAACTCTGCAAACGACTCCCTGCCCAGCCATATATCAGACCAAAAACAAATAGTGGAGCCATCCCCTAATTTCTTTTTAGCCAATTCTTTAAACCAATCCGTACTCAAATTTAATCCAGCCCCCAAAACTTTTAAATCCCTCCACCATAAAGAACAGCTCCTCCACTCTCTATCATTCCCACTTATACCATTCCATGAATTTACCATTCCATACCTACACAACAGAATTTTACTCCACAAACTATCCCCTTCATTTGTTAAAATTCTCCACCTCCATTTTGCTAAAAGTGCCACGTTGAACGCTTCTAGACTATTGATACCAAGACCACCACGATCCTTAGGCGAACAAACCAGGTCCCATTTAACCCAAGCCATCCTCTTATTCTCTCCATCTCCCCCCATAGGAACCTCCTTTGTATCTTCTCGATCTCATCAATTACTTTTCTTGGAGCTTTATAGAAGGAGAAAAGATACAATGGTAAAGAAGACAATACCGAATTTATGAGCGTGACACTTCCCCCTATTGAGAGTTGCCGCCTTCTCCAACTATTTAGCCTCGCCTTTATTGTGTCAATCACGGGTTGCCAAGTGCTTACTCTTCTCGGACTTGCACCAACCGGAACACCCAAAAATTTAAACGGTACCGATCCTACATTACAAGCAAGAAAATGTGATACGCCATCCAAGATCCCCTTAGGAACGTTGATGCCAAGTACACTACTCTTCGTGAAGAATATAATCTTAAGATTTAGCATAAAAAACACATGTTGAGTTTCTTTTTTTGACAATAAACACATGTTGAGTTTTTTTTATGGTGCGCAACACATGTTGAGACTTGAGTTGAATCTTGGTAATAAATTGTTAGGTTTTTTTTTTTGGTACCCCTCTCCTTCTCCCCTGTACTCCCATTTTAGTGTAAATCCCCAAAATACCCCGAATTTTTAATAAAAAAAATGTTTTTTTAAAAAAATTCCGGAAATACAAGCATTTTTTTAAACTTTTTTGAAACACCTCGAAACGGGGTATTTCCGGAAGCCATTTTGACTTCCAGGAATACCCCGTTTCTAGGTGTTTCTGAAAAGTTTAAAAAAATGCTTTCCGGAAATACCCTGTTTTGAGGTGTTTCCGGAAAGTTTAAAAAAATGCTTTCTGGAAATTTTTTAAAAAATGTTTTTTTTATTAAAAAATTAAAATTATTACGATAAATAACGATATTTGCTAAACTACGATAATATACGAAATACCATAAAAAAATATACTAGTACAGTACAAATACCATAAAAAATACGAAAAAAATTCAACTACAAGTTATTGTCACAATTAGCCAAAGCACACAAGAGTCTCTCATATGCGTCAGCTGGAAGGCCCTCGAGTCCCATGACATAATGGATATGTCCAGCTATAGTCTGGAGCCTATCCTCCGTGGACCAATATCCTCTGCTGCTGGGTCCTGATCTGGTACATCCTCTGGAGGCGGAGGCGGCGCCGGAGTGAGACGTGGAATGGACACCTCTAAGTACCATGGTAGGTAATCCTAGTCGCACTGACCCGACACGAGGGTCTGTCTAGAAGTGTTCCTGAAAGTTCGCGCCGGGGCAGCGTAGAACAACCACTGCTGTAAAATGTCTGCTATAGATGGACGTGAGGAACCAACCAAAAGGGGAGGGCCAGGGATCTGCTGGATGTATCCAAGCTGCCACCGGACCCTGTCTGGCATATATGGCACAATGATGAAGCCCCAGAGCAGATACCTCTGAAAAGAGAAATCTGTGAAAATGGAGTGTACTCTCTGTGTTCCTCCCAAGGCCTCCATATGACCTCCTCCTGTCCTAACTCATCCAGCCGCCCCCGAAAATCTATAATCTTGACAGTGTCGCACTTTTGATTAACCACCTGCTGCAACGTGGACGCTCAGACGCGCCGAAGTTTTTGCGCACCACGATGGTGGGGAAGTACTCATAAATCCAATACTGAAGTAAAAAAATGAATAAATAAATAAATATGTAATTATATAAATAAAAGTAATTAATTATTGGTAAAAAAATGTAATTAATTATTACCTGTAGCAGAGAAGCATATCCGCCAATCTGCGATGTCTCCCAAAAACAGGCGTCGTTGAGCTGCTCGTACAGAATGACCAGAGCAGCTGGACCCCAAGCCCACTGCACTCCAGCTGCAATGGCATCAGCCTCAGTAAAGTACAGCCCATGCTCCAAAAATGTGCCAGTGAGCAGCAAGTGGAGCAACGCGGACACGTCATCCAACGTCACCATCATCTCCCCGAACGGCATGTGGAATGAGCTGGTCTCAAAATGCCACCTCTCCACAAAAGACGATATCAGCTCGTGGTTGATGTTGTTGAGAGGTGTGATGTCAAGCTCCAACAGAACGAGCCTGCTCTAGCCATCTGTGTATATGTGGGTGGTGCTGTTGAGGTCGAAACCTCGATACCTTCAAACCATGGGATGCCACCTTAATCTTCCCACGGTCCTATATAAAAATAAAAAATATAAATTAAAACATATTAAATAAAAGTAATTAATTATTGGTAAAAAAAATTAATTATTAAAAGTATTACTTGTCCCAACTGTAGCCTGGAGACCACATGGACATTAAAACAGTGCAACAAAACTTGCTGAGCAGCCTCAGCCTCCTCATACTGCTGAAATGCCTCAGCCTCCACATACTGCCTGAGCAGGCTCAGACTCATGTTACTGCTGAGCAGCCTCAGCCTCGTACTGCTCGTGCTCACGGACATGTCTCTGACAGTCAGAAGCGTGACCAGGCCCGCCTCGTCCTAGTGCTGCTCTGGAAGACTCGCCTCGCTCTACTCGTCCTACACGTCTCGCCACTGAAAAAGCAAAAAAAAAACAAATTTAAGAACAAAATTTAAAAAAAAAATTCCGGAAACACAGGTAAATGCGGAAGGAGAAAATTTTGGATTTTCGGAAACACCTCAAAACAGGGTATTTCTGGAAGTCAGTTTTGACTTCCGGAAATACCCCGTTTTGAGGTGTTTCCGGAAATCCAAATTTTTTCCGTTCCGCATTTACTTTCTATGGGGTGTTTTCCGGAAAGTTTAAAACAATTGCCTTCCGGAAATACCCAAGTTTCCGGAAAGTTTAAGGTGAAAAACTTACTTTTTCCGAAAATAGGTGTAAATGAGGAAATATTTCGTTCTTAAAGTGTTCCAATGGGTCTTTTTGTCCGTTTGCGTTAATTGGGGGGTATAGAGGAGAAGGGGGGTAAAAAAAACCCAAATTGTTATGATATAAAAATAAGGCTTAAAGGTACATTTGGTCCTTGCAAATGTACAAAAAATCCTGTTTCGTCACTGCAATTTCAAATTTTTTTAAAAACCCATTGCAAATACCAAACGCTTCTAGTTTGGTCCCTGTTGTTAACTTTCTATCCAAAAAACTAACGGTTGCCACGTGTCACCACTTAATTGGCCCTCAGTGCCATGTGGCACTAACATGCCACATCATCAGCACATGTCATCACATCCACATGGCCATACTGACATGCCACGTCAGCAACCAATGGATGGTTGCCACGCGGCGTTCGCATGGCTATGTGGGACACATTATTGTTACTAAAAAAATTAACATTTTGGCAAGTGTGGGAATCAAACCCACAACCCTTTGGGTACCAAACACCCACTTTAACCACTCCACCACTTCTTCTTGTTGGTAATGATCTTACAAGTCTGATATATATTACATAACTACTAATTAATTTTGAAAAAAAAAATAAAAACGAAATTGAAATGAAGAACCACGTAAAACGATTTCCAGAAACCCAAATGAAAAATGAAATCCAGATCTGTTTGCATTGTTTCGTTGTTTCGTTTGTTTCGTTGTTTCCAGATCTGCTCATTACGATTTCGTTTGCATTTTCGTTGTTTCCATTTTCATTTTTTCCATTTTCGTTTTCTCAGATTCGATTTTCTACAGATAAAGAAGATTCGATTTCGTTGTTGTTGTTATTTCAATCGCTGTTGTTGTTATAGTTGCAGATTTCGTTTCAATTTTGTTTTGATGATTAAGAGGTGTTTTGATTTCGTTTCCTTAGTTTGTGGGTCTGATTATGAAGATATGAAGATGATGATGACATGAAGAAGATGAAGTTATCTGTGGTTTCCGCTTTTTTAATCAAAAGTAATAAATACGTATGTAATATATATTGTTTGTTGCAATCATATTCACAACCAAGCGTTTGGTTTAGTGATATTTAGTAGTGCCTACAACATGAGGGTCATGGGTTCAATCCTCCTTCCGGCCAAAATTTCTATATTTTCAGTAACATACTATTTTCCCCTTTGCCACACTAGCGCCACGTGGCAACCATTTATTGGTTGTTGATGTGGTCCAATGAGCTGACGACACATGTCAGCTACATCACCAGTGACATGGCAACCGTTAGTTTTTTGAATGAAAAGTTAACAGTAGGGACCAAACTAGAAGCGTTTGGTAATTGCAAGGACTTTTTTAAATTTTTAAAATTACAGGGACGAATCAATTTTTTTTTATATTTACAGAGACCAAATGTACCTTTAAGCCTAAAAATAATAGTAGAAATGAACAAACTTTATGGGTGGAGTGGCCGACAGATTATTATGTCTAAACTTTGAACTTGAATACTAATCAGGTGGGTCCCATACCTTTTTCCCTTCTGGGGTTTTGGATCTTCTGGCTTCCATTCTGCATTCTTATTCTACACCTTTCGGGCTTTTTACCACCCCAACCTCTGTCACTCAGCTTTTTTCCTTTTCTTCTCCTTCATTCATGCCTTTTTATTCTTCTTCTTTCGGTCACATCCCTTTCTAGTGGCCTACGTAAATGCATAAAAACAAATATAAAATCTGAAATAAAAGTTAATTTAATTAAACTATATAAATAGGAATAAAAAATAGTATACAAATACCTTTGCAGTAAAATATTGGTCTGTGTGTGTGCAATATGTTGGCCTGGTGTAGATAAAAATCAACCGTGATTAAGAAAAAATATATAATAAATATAATTGAGAAATGCTCAAATTAAGACACACTACAAACAATTGACTTTATTTTCATTTTTTTCTTCAGTTTTGATTCTCTTCCGCTCTCGCTCTCACTTCGCGCGCTGAGTAACTTCTTCTTTCGGCAATGGATATAGAGGTGGAGTTTTTCGTTCTCGCTCTCGCACATTCTCTTGCTATCGCTCTTGCCAATTGTTTCCTAAGGTGAACCCTACTTTCTCTTTCATGGCTTTTTCTTTAATTTTCATTTTATTTTTGTGCAAAAGCTTCTAGAAATCTCAAATGTTACAGATATAGAAGCTCAAACTGAATTTCGTTTTTGTTTTGTTCTTCATTTCTCTTATTATTTTTTCGTCTATGGATCTAGATGTTAGATGATTTTATGTTGTAACCGAAGTTAGATGATTTTCTGTTGTAACCGAAGTTTTATCCGAGAAGGAAACCCTATGCAGTCACCGATTGTTCGTCTGATCTAAGAACGCGTTGCAAGTCTTGAGCGGTACATTGCTTGATTCATTTGCCCTTACTTTCAAAAACCCTTTCCCTGATGAATTAAAGTAATTGAGTTTTTTTTTGCCTTTCAATAACAATTGCTCTGGTGAAGATGAATAGGTATTCTCAATTTTGAGTTTCAAATAATCTTTTTCTTTATTCTGTATACCTCTGGTTTACAATTGTCACGGTGATTGTGGCAGGCTGCACCTAATGAACTGGTTAGAATGATGCTTCTGCAGTGTCCTTGTTGTGGATTTTACAAACAGATGCGCAAGTATACGCAGTCGCAACAAGTAATACAGTAGAAATACAGGTCGAACCCATATGGATTGTATTTAATTTACAGTTGTCATAACTTAGCAAATCAGTGTGTAAAATAAAAACACTATTTGAGGGTAGTAAAATAAAGGTTTGGTTTGCAAGGAAATAAAAAGGGAAACTATATGATGAAGACTAGTTGGATTGCTTTCACTAAGTAACTTCTCTTCTGTGTTTGTGCTATAACATTAGATGCTATAGCATCGAGGGCTGTAGAATATGTTGCGTGACTTTTGGTCACTTTCTCCAAGGTTTCGTGACAAGATCCTATGTCTAGGCTTCAAGTAAGTTCACCTCTGTATTTTAAAGACCCCACAGTATTCACTCTATGAACTAAGCCCTCCTATGTCTAGGTTTGGGCGAGGATTGTTCTAAGTGCCCTTAAAACAACCACTCACTCACATCAATCTTTGAGATCGAATCATGAACCATTT
Source organism: Astragalus membranaceus (assembly GCA_039519185.1). Lineage (NCBI taxonomy): Eukaryota > Viridiplantae > Streptophyta > Magnoliopsida > Fabales > Fabaceae > Astragalus > Astragalus membranaceus. Next base: position 22,794,873 of record CM076851.1, on the reverse strand, counting down.
CTGAACCCAAAAATGCACTTGTTCTAGTTAGCTAATCCCAAAACAAGTTTGAAAGCATTAAAACACAAAGATTGAAATGCATACATCATAATATTATATTACTAACACATAAAGAGTTATTACAAAGCTTAAGCAATTCAACTACAAGATGTTTAGCTCATGTTTAGCAATATCAACAACTTACAAATAATGGAGTTCACGTCACCAAAGCAGAAAGTAGAAGAAGAATGTGCAAAAGATACACTCCTTCAACTCCTACGCATGAACTGATGTGCTGACAGTGCTATAGCATGAACCGAACACGATCTTCTAGTGGATTTCTATGGTGGATCTTCAATGGAACTAAGAGGACAGCTTATCACTGTATTTTTTCCTCTAGAACCAAAGAAGTTTAAGTGCTAGAAGTCGATTCTCAAGTGCAGAAGTGAAGCTTTCCTTTATAGAGTGGTTTTCCTTCCTCTTTTGCAAGTGGGGGAGACAAGTGGATCATGTTGTCCTTATCCATGTTTGCCAAGTAGTCATGTGCAAGTGGTAGGAGGGTGGCTGGATCAGCATAGGCTGTGCCAATAGGGAGGCGCTGACTGGACAGATTCAGGATTTGCTGCAGATCTGTTTTCTGCTTTTGTCTCCAAGTGGACCCCAGCTCTACTGCGCGCAGGGTGTTATAGCACCTGATGCTATAGCAGTTAACAAAAACATTAGAAATTTCACAAGGGCACCAATTGTGCCAAATTAATTTAATTTCAGTTCTTGACTCCCTTTTCCTTAATTTAACACAAATATTCACATAACTCCTAGTCTATAATGCAAACTTACAATGATTTAAGAGTAGAAATGCGTAGATAACTCTTCTAATGGAGAGTTATCAGTCCTCGCATATGTTTCATGAGGAATAGGTATTCTCACTTCCTTGAACACTGATTTCATGACAATTTCTTCTTTTTTATTTCCTAACATATTCTAAGAATCACCATATTATTTTGATTGGTTAATTAGGATGAGTATGTGTTGCTGATGTGGCACCAAGTTAGTTCCTAATTAGTGAGTTTACTCTTAAGTATGCCAGTTTTCTGTTGTAACAGCTTGAAATGCAGTTGAGTTAGTTTTGAAAGTTAGTTGTATGGCGCCAAATTGTTAGGCGCTCATATATAAGCTTCCAACCATTGTAACAGAAACAGAATCATCATCACTGGGTCTGTGAGAGAGTGAAACACTGGGAAATTAGGGTTCAGGGAAGTGAGGGGGTTCAATTTGGGGAAACCGCAAATTGTGTATAATCATTTATTTGGCTGATTCTAATGGGCGCAAGCAAATTTGGGGAAGTTTTTTCTTTTGACAAAATTGTTTCATTAAGATATTTAATATATTATAATGTTTTGGTAAAAGAACTAAATTTTTTAGTGTTTTTCTATATGTATTGTGTAAGTTATAATTATATTTGGTGCTTAAAAAATAAATTGGTAATGAATTATAAGTCAAAACGATTAATAATAACTTTTAGTGGCAGACAGAACGTAGGTAGAAAGAAGTCAATATTTAAAGTTACTAATAAAGATATAGTGACAGTCAAGAAGTGTAGGTAAAAGTATTGGGGCGTTGGAAAAACTTTTACTCACGGACAAAAACGGTTGTTAGACGTCTTACATTTTTATTTTATTTTTAGATAAGCGGTATTTCATTAACGGAGCACTAGGGGTGGGTGCTCAATGCCCAAACAATAATACAAGATTACATATTGTTTAGGTATTCTAGTGGTTTAGACCACCAATTGGTAATACAAAAATTAGAATTGCCACCCCCTCTCTAAATAAATCAACCAACTCCAATATGAGCTATTGATGCGAGTAATAACGGCTTCGATGTTAACTTCCTCGTCTTACATTGTCTATGGGTAAACCGGCCGTGAGGAAATGTCAAGACCACACTTTTACCTACGGACGTATGACATTTAGTGACGGATTTTGTCTGTGTGCAAAAGTCATATTTCTTGTAGTGAGAGATATACAATTTCTTCTTTACTTGAAGAAATATATATATATATATAATATATAGAATGTTTTGTATTATAGATATGAAATACTTTTAAAAAAGTGATATACATATGAGATTATTATGTAAGAACCAAATGAGTAATTGTGTATTGGATTGAAATTTTAAAAAAAATATTTTGGCATAAAAAAGTTGTAACGTTTAAAAAACTATATGAAAACGTAATAACTTTATAATTTTTTTTTACAGTTCGAATCTAATGGATCATCTATGTCAAAAGAATGTATAAGACTTAGCTCAAAGGACTTTATATTAGTTTCCTAGCAGTACTATACTCGTGCCTACACACGAGTTGTTGTTTTATTTTTGTGTATGAATTCAGACAAAGTTAATTAGTCCGAATATTACCCTATGAAAATCTTGACAAATTTAAAATAGACAAACTTAATTAGTCCGAACATTATCCCGTGTAAAAAAACAGAATATTAAAATTTTATCAAAATTCCGATAATTCTTAAAATAATAAAAAGGAAAAATGAAGGAGACATATAGATGAAATTAAAGTAGATATATTGTGAAAAATGGAAAAAGGAGAGTTAGCGGAAAAAAAGAGGAGAAGATAGTGAAAAAGTGTGTGAGAGTGAAAAAGTTTGAAAAAATGAAAAATTAAAATTACCTAAATAATCTTCAATTGCTTAGTTGGGAAAATGATAAGATTGATATTTTGATAGTGGGTAATGTATGAACTCAGACAACATTTAATTAGTCTGAACATTATCCCGTAAAAATCAAGACAATTTTAAAGTTGACAGATTTAATTAGCCTTTTGAAAATTTTTAAAATAGTAAAGATGAAAAATGAAGGTGACATGTAGATAAAATTAAAGTAGGTATATTGTGAAAAATAGACAAATAGGAGAATTAGAAGAAGAAAGAGGAGAAGAGAGCGAAAAAGTGTGAGATAGAGTGAAAAAGTGAAAAATTTGAACACATGTGTGAGAGACTGAAAAAGTGAAAGAGTTTGAAAAAATGAAAAAGTGAAAAAATCTAAATATCCTCCAATTATTTAGTTGGGAAAATGATAAGATTGATATTTTGATAGTGGGTAAATGGTAAGTTTGAAATATCTCAAAAAAAAGGGTAAGTTTGAAAAAGTGTGAGAGTGAAAAAGTTTGAAAAATTGAAAAAAATGAAAAAATGAAATTACCTAAATATACTCCAATTGCTTAGTTGGGAAAATGATAAGATTGATATTTTGGTAGTGAGTAATGCATGAACTCAAACAAAATTTAATTAGTCCGAAGATTATCCCGTGAAAATCAAGACAATTTTAAAGTTGACAGTTTTAATTAGCTTAAATATTACCTCGTGTAAAAAAACGGATATTAAAATTTTGTCAAAATATGAATTTTTTAAAAATAATAAAGAGGGAAAATGAAGATGACATGTAGATGAAATTAAAATAGGTATATTGTGAAAAATAGAGAAATGAGAGAAATAGAGAAAGAAAGAGGAAAAGAGAGTGAAAATGTGTGTGAGAGAGTGAAAAAGTTTGAAAAAGTATGAAAAAAAGAGAAATGAGAGAATTAGAAGAAGAAATAGGAAAGGTAGATAGATAGTAGATAAGATTTGATATCGTATTGTCAAAAAAAAAGATTTGAGATATATTGTGGAATTTTGGCAAACATTTAAGGTGCATTTTTGTTACACAAAGCAAATGATAACCCGAATGTAACATCCCACTTTTTTTAAGCTAAGTGATTTTTTTTGGTGACATTCTTAAGCTAAGTGATTAGATGTATTTAATGAGCAAAAGGAAGATTACTCATTAAAAGAAGAATGTTAGAATGAGGGTTGTATATAGTAACTAGGTGAATATATTAAGATTAAGAAAAATGATTTTTGAGACGAAACGAAAGGCACGGATAGTTGGGCAAACAATTTTTAAGCTTTGAAGTAGCAGAGTGTATTACTTCAAGACTAATTATATATGTGTTTTTCAGTACAATTCATCTAAATACGTTCATACTGAATAACACTGCGCTCGAAGAATATTATAACCAAGTTGGTAAAAGGTGTAAACTAGGCTGCACCTAGTAAGTAGTTATATGTGTATCTTAGCTTTGAAGAACAATAGAGGATATTATAAGAATGTTAGGGACCCATACCTAGGAGAAAAAAAGAGAAGGAAGAGGAAATTATAAGGAAAGAAGAGAATAGAGAAGGTAGAGAGAGTGAGGGAGACGACAAATAAAGGAAAGAGAGGGGAGGAAAAAAGATAACAAAGAAGAGATGAGCAGATTACCTCCATTGAAAGTCAAGAAAGAAGGGGATGACCTTGCATGGAGAAGTTGGATGTGGACGTATGGTTCAACATCTATGGAGGACTTGAGGAAAAACATGGGATTTTTTAGTTCATCCTCTGCTCGAGTCAAATCATGTAGGGGTGTTCAAAACCGAACCAAACCAATAGAAAACCGCAAACCGAACCAAACCAAACCGAAAACCGCAAAAACCCGCTTCTTATTGGTTTTGTTTGTTTTTTACAATGCACTGCGCGGTTCGGTTCGGTTCACGATTTTGATTTTAGAAACTGAACCAAACCAAACCAAACCGCAAGTAACACTAAGGCTTATTGACTTACAACCTTCCTTAGTAACTTACTAGCCCAAATGCAACTAAAACCCAACTCTCACTCAGTTACTAGCCCAAATCCAATTAATTCTTTGACTAATTTACAAACAATCCATATTGTTATACTATATTTAAAAATTACAATAAAATATTTAATTCAAATTCTTTTAAACATTGTCTTAGCTATCTTAAAAAAATTAAAAGAGAGTAGTTTATATATTACATATATTTGAGTAGATTTTTTTCTTAAAGATTTATGTTAGCCATTTTTATGTTAGTTAATTTTAACTTCATTTTAAATTGTGTTTTGTCTTGGAAAAACTGAACCAACCGAACCAATCCAAACCGCATTGGTTTGGTTTGGTTCGGTTTTATTTTAGGAAGCCAACCGAACCAAACCAAACCACATGTAATTTTACCTTGCGATTCGGTTCACTTTTTGTCTCAAAACCGAACCAAACCGCACTGCGAACACCCCTAAAATCATGACGTAACATAGAAATCCTCTTGGAAACCTCTCTCAGAGTGTACTCAGGGTGTTCTTCTGGATTGCATGTTTTTGGGAATGTCTAGGGTTTGCTTATGGATAGTGACATGGATAATTGGTCATGTAAGCATGTTGACTGTGTTACTAGACCATTAAAATTGAAACAGGTCTTCTTCTTTTCCAAATTTCTCAATCTAAAAATTAGGGTTTCTAAATTTCACCCCCATGAATTCTTCTTCCTATGCGGAAACAATAATCGAAAAATAGAGTAATAACACAAACAACTGCCTCCAAGGTTAACCACAAACCAAAGTACTCGAAAGGAAAAAAGAACTCCCAAAACAGAGATAGACAGTTTCAATCTACCTTCGATCAGAACGGTGGCTAGAAAAACTCATAGCGTGGTGGGGTGTAGCCCTCACGCACCAGGAGGAAGAACTCACGGAGGTTGGAACTTTGGAACTTTAGAAACCATAATTTTTAGATTGGAAAAATTGGGGAAAAAGAAAACCTAATTTAATTTTAATGATCTAATAACACAATGAGCATGCTTACATGACCAATAATCTATGTCACTATCTAATCTAAGTAATCCATAATTAACATTGCATTTAACGGAGGAATCGTTTTATTAACTATTAAAAGAAAAATAACATAAATAAACATTTTAAAAGATAAAAGACAAAAACAACAAAAATTGTGAAAGATAAAAGACAACAACTATATTTTAGCCACGAAAAAATAAAGGTAAATGATGTAAATATACATTTTAAAAAATGAATGATTGTTTCAAACTACTTAACAAAAAGTAAAGAAAGTAAAAACACATTTTAAAGGGTGCTTCTAAGGTGAGAGAGTAAATCGAATTCCTCACTGGTGAACTACTAAAATTGACCATAGGATATTGTGTAAAATACTATGAGTGGTTAAGATTGAATCAACCCGTATTAAATCTCGAGCGTTGATAAATTTTTATACTACATCCTATTGTCATATTTAATGGTTTATTAGTGAAGGATTTAATTTTTTTGGTTACAAAAAGTTTATGTGAGTTGGGCTCTGGGAGCTCACCAAGGGTCGGGGCAGGCTTCACGGCTCTTTGAGTGCTTACAGAGGTACTTGATTACCCACGAAAGAGGTCCTCACATCGGCAGCGGGAGTTGAACCCATGCCCTTGTGGGGGAATGAGCCAACTCATTACCAACTGAGCCAACATTAATTGGCAGTGAATGATTTGATTTGCTCCTTCACCCTAAAAACACTCTTAAAAATAAATTAGGGAAACAAAAAAATCAAGTGAAAGATGAAAAAAATTTATTTTTGCCAAACGAAAAACAAACGTGCAATGAAAACGAGGGGTGTGGATATCAGCATCCAAACTAAACACAGTCTGCGTTGGTTGAAGGAGATGTGTTGACTGTTGACCCGAAATAAACAGGTGTTTGGGGAGGATTGCAAGCAACGCTCAGAAAAACGTGGAAATGAAAAAATAGTAAAGTGTTGCCAAAAAATGATGTAACTATGCAACAAACAAAGCTAAAGGGAAAGGCAACAGTGGATCGATTATACCGGCCACAGATTTCGATTTCTCACACATACACACACACACTCGCGAATAAATACGAATAAAAATGAACAAGAAAGCTTTATCCATTTTGATGCGCGCCAGAATGAAACCCAACGATCGAAACAACCTTCCTCTCTCTCACCTCCCTCTAACTGTGAGTAACCTCGAAATTCAAGTTCAATAAAATCTTCGTAGATTTTACGCGACTCACCATCACACACTCTATTTAGATTCAGTTTCTAAGTAAATCGATGCGTTGCTACGTGTAAATTTGATTTGAAATTCGAATTTGTTTTCCTTGACTTTTTATTCCTTTGATTTTGATGAATTTACAACAGAACGCGGCGATTAAAATGCAGCAACAGAATTCACAAGAAAACAAATCGCCAGGAGATGGAAATTCAGCACCTAATGACTCCGGCAACTCCGAAAGGTTTCTATTCATACTTGGAATTTGCATGATTATGAACATTTTCTTTTTTTGCCTTTTGTTGCTCAATTTGTTCATTTATTTATGTGTTGACTGACTTACTCACAGAGAGTTTCAACGTGTTCATGATTCCATGCACTCTGCGATTTCAATGAACAAAACGGAAGTTCTAGATGACGTGCTTAATAACTTCTCTGAGGTAGTTTAATCTTAGATTTTTAAGGCAACGAAACTTGATTATTGGATTCTGTTATAATCAGTGTTTTTTTCTTTTCCATAATGTAAAGAATTAAGGTTCTTTGAAATGAAGTTGAAACTGAATTCTGAATTTCTGATAGATGGTGATTATCATTAGTACTGTGTATGTGTTTATATATACTAGTTTGCTCCAGAGGTAACCAAGTAAACTGACTTCATCATAACTGTCAACTGCAACCATCAGTTGCTTTTAACTGTCAAATAATTCTAACAATCTTACCGCACTATTCATAGATATATGTGTGAATTATGATCCTAATACATAAGCTTGTAACAATGTAGGGTTATTTTAGCCTTTCTAGTGAAAACCGTCGAAAGTTGCTCCTTGTCCTTGCTAGAGACTATGATCTCAATAGATCACAAGTCCGTGAACTAATAAAACAGTACCTTGGACTTGAACTTCCTGCTGGTAAGTGATTTGTACAAGAATATATGCGCGTCTGTGCCTATGTACTTGTGTGTAACTTTTCATTATATTACTTTTAAAACTGTGGTCTGATGAAAGTGATTGGGTTAGCAGACAAAGCCCAAGTGAGTGGCTCTGAAGAAGAAGGTTTGTTTTCTTCTTTCTATCGCGTTGAGCGGAATTTGAGGCATGCTCTTCAGCCAGTTTATGAAGTTCTGTTCGAGCGTCTCAATACTCATCCTGGAGGGTTGAGGTCCTTATCCATTATTCGAGCAGATATCCTGTCTATTCTCATGTAAGTTAATGGCTGATGCTCCATGGTTCTTGCTTGATAAATTTCTGTTTCGGGAGCAACTTATAGTATAATGACAGCTTGCGCAAATAAAAGAAATGTCTGTTTATTCAGTTATTAGTTGCTTCTTGAAAATTTAGTGGGTTCTATGTTAGGAAAATCAGATACTGCTTGTCGAACTAACTTCTGCACAATTTTTTTGCCTTTGAGGACCTTATAATAGTCATAAAATGGATGAATTTTAGAGCCTAGAGTTCATAACATTCCTGGGTAAAAGATGAAAGAAAGATAAAATCAGGGTTCTAATTCGCTTTCCTGGAATATTGAATATGATGATTTAATTCTTCATTACAGAGAGGAAAATATTGCTTCTCTGAGAGCATTGGATTCTTATTTAAAGGAAAAACTTAGTACGTGGCTTAGCCCTGCTGCCTTAGAGCTTCACCAAATTACGTGGGATGATCCTGCTTCTCTGTTAGAGAAAATTGTTGCTTATGAGGTATTTCTCTTCTTTCATTTCTTGAATTTTCATATCATGTAGGTCTAGTCTTCCATTGTATGCATAATCTTCAATATTTTGTGTAGGCTGTGCACCCTATTAGCAACCTTCTAGATCTTAAGAGAAGGCTGGGAATTTGCCGTCGTTGTTTTGGATATTTACATCCAGCAATTCCTGGTCAGCAGTACTTCTAACACTTAGTTACTGAAAAATAAGTCTCTACTTGGTTATTTCTGATCCATTAAATTTGTTTTTGGTCGGCTTCTCTTCAAGTTAGGTTTGTATAGCTTGGAAACAAAAGTTTTCGTAGAAAATGTCTTTTTAAAGACTTTACTTACGATGCTTGATACTCAAAATATTTCAAATAAATATAAGCTTTTCTGATTTGGAATTAAAGCATTAAAGAGGGAGTAGAGCAGCATCCATTGTGAAAATTCTTGAAAAACATGGCGCATCCATGGAATTTGGAGAGAAAAAGCTTTAAAAGTCCATTATATCAAAAGTAGTGAAAAATTACAAATGAGAAGGGTTGATTACAAATGAGTATACCATTTACCTTATATACTAACCAACTAATAGGCCTTACTACTAACTAAGGGCTTACTATATATATTTTAACAGCCTCCTGCAAGCTGGAAGGTGTTCACAACACTTCCAGCTTGAGATAAGCAATACAAAATACTATCAAAGTAAAGAAAAGTAAAGAACAATACGAATTGGTAGCAGTTGAGGTGCATAGCTCCTAGAAGTCTTCGACCAACTTTTGGGCCCCTTCAAGCTTCTTCCGGCGTCTCCACAACATTCACTCCAAAAGAATCAACAAACTCCACTCTTGGACATAACCATCCAAGTGCCAAAGAAGTCAACAAAAGTTTAACCAACGAGCAGAATGATAGGTACCAGAATTCATAGAACTCCTCATGACTCAATAAGAACATAAAAATTGTATATTAATGGATAAAAACTAAAATTATAATACGGTAACGATAATAGGCTCTTCGAGAGGCCTAATCTCTCCCAAATTTCTTGAGCGATTCGAGGTGCTCAGGGCCTCCCAAGGGAAATAACTTCCATCTACTTGACTAATGATTCTAATCCCCCCAACCCCTATTTATAACCTCCACTCCACTAACTCACCCACTTTCCCTCCACTTTGCCACATAAGCAAGTGGTTACAACCAACTTCCCTCCTCACTTATTTATTTATTTATTTAATATCCTATCTCAGAAACTACAACTCAAGGTTTAACCACTCGGAGGAAGCAACGATCCAATGCTTAACCCTCAAGCAGAAGCCATAACCGAAGGCTTAACCACTTGGAGGAAGCAAAATGCTTAACCACCATAGGGCAGAAGCAAACATCAACAAGGCCATAGGGCAAAGGCTTAACCACCAAACAGAAAATATACCTCAAAGTTTAACCATTTGACAGAAGCACAAACAATAAGGAGAGCAAAGCTTAACCATCCATAGAAGAAGCGTCACAACTTGACAAATGGACAGAAGCTAACAACTAGCCAACAAGGCTAAAAATCAACAAAACCATAAAAGAAGCATGAAATCTACAACTCATACCATGTACTGACAGAGGATAGCTGCAAAGTTGAAAATAAGTGTGAAGGCCATAAGATCAAACCCAACCGTGCACCACCATCAACAATTGTCATCCACTTCCCCGTGTCAACATATCCTATGGCGATCATAAGCATAGGTACAACAGCAGGAAGCACATAAGACTCTAAACCTGATCGTTAGACAAACCAAAGTTGAATTTGTAGGTGCTAAAGTAATTATCTTGAATAGCATCACAAACTCATCTTCAAAATAAAAAGGGTCACAATGCCAGACTGTGGTGAATTTAACCTGTTCAAGGAACTGCTTTCCAGATGAAATATATGCATGGGGGGAACAATTTTCATGCCACCATCTGATATTGCTTTAAAAAACCCAGAAAGTTTTCTTTCTTCAAATTCAAAGAGGAATAAAATCATTCATTCCTTAACATTTCTAACAAAACCAGAAAAAGACTCAGGTAGCCCGACTTGTTAGTTAAATACATGCCAACATTAATCTATCAGTAAAGAAGGTTTTTAACAACAACTTGAATTGAAAAAAGAAACCAGAACCTGCACACTCAATAACATAACTCCAAAAATAAGCTGCAGTACCAATCTGAATCATAGTGTCTGCCGAATGTCACATAATATGTTGTATGAGTTTTGCTAAAATTTACATTCCACATATGGATTTCAATACTTCTCCTAGGTCTAGTCCCCCATTGAGTCCAATGAGTGCCGCCCCGGCAAAAAACAGCAAATGGCTCTCGAAGAGGTCCATCACATGAAAGCTCACTAGTACTTCCATCAATGAAGGTTCCATCGGCAAAGATTACCTCTGATGCATATCCAGGAGTGGTACCCGCATCTGGTTTGGTATATGAACCCACTGGAGAGCTTCTTTAAACAGCCTCACATAAAGCCAGGAGACGCTCACGGCTTCCTAGTTGTACAGCCTGAACTGTATCATGACGGGGGACTCGAGGGAGTGGCTGCACTTTATACCCTTTAGATGCCATAATTTTGAGCAATCACAAAGGAACCCTTGATTGCTTCCCCAACCATTTGAGGTGAAAGAAATAATCCCTGGAAAAAGGCTCGCTATCACTGCTGCACCTCAAGCAAATCGTAACAATATCAGAAACCGAACACGAAAGGAGAACGATTAAGAGGAATCGAAAAATTTAATCGCACGAATTGCAAGCAAAATCGAAACATAATCAATAGATGATTCAGAAATGAAATCGAATCAGGATCAAGGAATGATTCAAGGAAACGAAATCAGTGTAAGTGAAGAGATAAAAAAATGCTGAAATGCATTAAGTCGCGTTTGCGGAGAGATGCAGAAAGCGTGAGGATGAAGAGAAAGAAAATAGGGCTTGGCAAAGAGAGAAAACGAATGGGAGAAATAAAATCGAAAATCAAAAATCATCAACTTTAATTGATCTTGAGCATCATTAGAAAACAAGAGAATGGATCTGATGTAAAAGCAAATCGTACCGAAGGAAATAAAAGTGAAACGGTACCAAAAGAAATTTCACAAAGCAAACACAAAAAGAAATAGAGAAAAAAATATGAAGGAAGGAAAACTAATAAAATAATAAAAAGAATATGAAGGCACCTGAATTTACGGAGGATACCATGTTGAAAAACATGGCATCCATGGAGATCAGAGAGAAAAGCTCTAAAAATCTATTATATTGAAAGTGGTGAAATATAACAAATGAGAAGAGTTAATTGCTGGCATGTATTTAACTAACAAGTTGGGCTACCAGAGTCTTTTTCTGGTTTTGTTAGAAATGTTAAGGAAGGAATAATTTTATTCCTCTTTGAATTTGAAGAAAGAAAACTTTATGGGTTTTTTAAAGCAATATCAAATGGTGGCATGAACATTGTTCCCCATGCATATATTTCACCTAGAAAGCAGTTCCCTGCACATGTTAAATTCACCACAGTCTGGCATTGTGACCCATTTTTTTTTTGAAGATGAGTTTTGTGATGCTATTCAGGATAATTACTTTAGCACCTACAAATTCAACTGTGGTTTGTCTAAAGATCACTTTCAGAGTCTTATGTGCTTCCTGCTGTTGTACTTATGCTAATGATTGCCATAGGATATGTTGACCCGGGGAAGTGGATGGCAATTGTTGATGGTGGTGCACGGTTGGGTTTGATCTTATGGCCTTCACACTTATTTTCAACTTTGCTATTAATATTCTTTGTCCATACAACTTCCTAGGTAATCAATGTATTTATTGTATAAACACTATATATAGAAGGTGTGTGATCTTGGTTGAGATACACAGTATTCATTCAACATATGTCTCTTTTTTGTCTCTTTCAACATACTGTGTGTCTTAACCAAGATCACACACCTTTTATATATAGTGTTTATACAATAAATACATTGATTACCTAGGAAGTTGTATGGACAAGGAATACTAATAGCTAGCCTACGAAGATGAATAACTAGCCTAGGAAGATGTATAATCTAAGGATAATAAAGAAGGTGCATAGGAACATGAAAAGGTACAATGAATTAATCATATCCTATTTCCAACACTCCTAATTATGTTTCCAACAACACTAGTTCCGGCACTCTGCACTTGTTCTTACTTGTTACCATTTTATAATTCATACTGGTGCATGGTAATCAATTTTTAGTTAACATTTTAGGGGACATGATTTAACCTATATTCGAGAGTATGAGTCTGCACCGAGTCAGCAAGTGAAGAAATAATGGTACAACAATGCTTGCTTTCGTGGAGAGTGTATTTCATGGACAGTACAATCTTATTTCATTATTCTCATACCAAGTAGCTTGAAAAATCATATTTGATGCTGCCGTTTTCTTTAGTCTTCTCTTTCTACATGATTGATTTGACCCTATGTTACCCAACGAATTTCAGTGATTGACAATATTGTCGGAATGGATCTCATCCATGTTAGATTTTCACATGACAAGGTGAATTATTGTATTTATCTCCCTTAGTAGACATTAAATAGGTGGGATCCTATCAAAATTTGTGAATGCTTTTGAAGAGATAGATACAGAAAAAATTCACATGTTCTTGTTATGTGAAGATCTTCTAGCTTGAGAGGATCCATTCTTTTGAAGAGATTGATACAAGTTTCACATGTCCCTGTATTGTGAAAATCTTCTAATTTTGAGCGGATCCATTCCTCACTATTGTCGTTCTCAGCTTTGGTAGTTTGTTGGAAATAGTGATGGTGGTTAATTTGTGATTGGGAATTATGGGAGTTAATGTATCATTAAAAAGATCAGAGAACCGCAGGAAATAGTTTAATTCTTTACTATTGTTCTTGTAAATGTAAAATGTATTTATTCTTTTATGTATATAAATTTCATGGATGCTGAGTGCTTCTTCTCAAACAATTCACACAACTTCTGTCTGACATCTAAAAGTTTATTAGCAAAGTTTCTTAAGTGTTCTAAAGTTAAACTATTTTATGTGGACTGATTTTATGTTTTACCTCAGGTGAACCTTTAATTTTCATTGAAGTTGCACTAATGAAGAATGTGGCTCAAACTATACAGGTTAATTATGTTTGAACACTTAGCGGAAACAAATTTCAAGTACCCCTTTTAATCAATATTTCTTTGTTTCACAGGAAGTATTGTGGGATAGTCCCCCCATACCTGAAAGTGAGGCAACGTGTGCGTTGTTCTACTCTATATCATCAACTCAGGTATGCTATATATTATTAAAGTAATGAAAAGTCACTGATGGTATGGAAATTTGACTATATATCAAAGTATTATTACTTCCATATTTATATCACCATGAAGTTAAGTATAATCATCCTCGGTGAAAAGCAAGTTGGGCTCATTCTTAGGCTTTTTTATCCGTCTGGAATTTATCACCACTTTTTGCTTAACTTTCCTCTTTTATGTTCTAATCTGTTAGTCATGTATGCAACTTATATCTGTTTGCTTTTCTGTTTCTGCCACTCCTGACTCCTTGAAGAAAAATAATACTGGAAATAGTTTTATTCCTGATGTGCATAGTTCTGAAAATTTTGCAGCCTGGCTTATCAGGGATCAACTTGGGAAAGTTTCTTATCAAACGTGTTGTAAAACTGGTGAAAAGAGAGATGCCACATATTTCTGTAAGTATTTTAGCAAGTTTGTGGAGCTCTCTGAATTTGAAGGGCGGAACCAAATGAAATTTATTGTTCCATGGAATTTGTGAAATCTGAATGCATAACTTTTTACTTAACATCATTCTGTCTTTAAGTTTTCTTTTAAGTCATAGTTTCATAAATCTTTTCTTGCTTTTGATATGAATGGAATTTTCTACAACAAAAAGTGTGTGGGTCATCTCCTTACTTCTTTTGATGGAAGATTTTCTGAGTACAACTGGTTTCAGTTTTAATATCCTTGGTCTTAACTTTTTCCTCCTCCCAAAGCTACAGTTTTCTTGACTCATTGATCTCAAAAGAGTGCTAGAAGAAATAAATTAAAGGTTGCTTCCATTATCCTAGAAGACTATTCTAGAAAATGAAATCTTGCTTACATTATTATTATGTGAAAGTGAAATCTTGCTTCAATTATTCTAGAAGAGTAGAATCTGAACGCAATATTCTTATTCCCAATTGTTGTTGGACCTTGATGTTGTGACTATTCCTTGACAAATGCCTTGTTTCCTAGGATATTGCCATATCTTGTATCTATTAGAATTTACTAGTGTCCTCCTGTTTCTAAAATTGCTGATAATTCCGTCAAAAAAAACATTGCTGATAATTTTTGCTTGTAGACCTTTTCAACTCTCAGTCCCATCCCAGGATTCATGTCATGGCTCTTATCCAAGTTGGCATCTCAAACAGTGCTTGCTGAAGGAGACACGTCCCAACCACTGGCTGAGGGATCTGGTTCCACATTCTATGAGAACATACTTAAACCAGAAGAAGACGAAGCACTTATGAGTTTACCTAAGTAAGGCATATATTGCTCTATCTTAAGGTTTTTTGTTATGCTTTTCTTGGATATTATTTTCCAACTCCACGAGTAACTCATAGAGAAGTTTCAGAATACCATCTAGTAGACTGTTTTAATATCTGCATACAACCGCAAAAACCACCATATTTTTTTCCCAATAGATGGGATCGGTTTTCATGAACTCTTATGATTCCCTATTATGTATTAAGTTAAAAAAAATAGAACGTTTATCTCTAAATCTATCTTAACGGATTGACCTATACCTCTAACTATTGGAATATTCTCTGCATGGTCAACCCTCTTTACCAATACTTCTATGGGTCCTGCACGCACATGTGCAAATCATTACTTAAGATGAGATTATATCATTTTTCTAAAGTGTGAGCTACCCCTATTCTCTCCAATAATCGTGTTTCTAATCCTATTTTGTCTTGTGTGATCACTTGTCTATCTTGACATTCTCATCTCAATAACACCTAGTTTACTTTTTCTTTTTTTGCATTACATATGTTTTTAAGTGCTTACTTATTATTTTGTTCTTTCGTCCTTTCGAGCACAACTGGTTCCCTATATATTGAAACAAAAATTAAAAAATTTAAGGATTTTATTAAATGAAAAAGGCCGTATTCCTACTAAATCAATAATAGCTATATTTCATTCTTTTGCGATCCTTGGTTGTCATTGTACTCAAATCTCTATGGCTATGTGCCTTGGCCACAATGATGACAAATAGTGTTTATAGTAACCTCTATTTGCTTCGCTAATTTGTCTCTGATGTCACTATCACAGTATCATGTGACTAATATCAGTGTCTGTTGCAGAGATATTGCTACGGGAAATAATGGAATGGAAGTGATGTTCAGCCTGCTTACTTCCACATCCTATAAGTGGATCCATTCGCCAGAACTTGTGTCAGCATTAAAAACCCCTTTGATGCGTTTATGTGCTAGGTATTGCAAACAAATTATGCAAAATAAAACAATGTTAGAAATAACTTCAATGAACTATCGCATTAAGCTAGTCAGCTGGCTACACGCATAATTTATAATTCATTAATTGGAAAACTTTTGCGATTCTTTTTTTATCACAGATACCTTCTGCAAGAGAAGAAAAGAGGAAAATCTTTGGACTCTGTAGCAAATTTTCATTTACAAAATGGAGCGGTAAGTTTCGCTAGCATAATACATACAGTATGGCTAATAAGTTTCTGTTATTGGAAATGGCATTCTCATTGTCAAACCCACAATTTCTATTTAGCAAATTATACTCTTAAATTTGTTTTGACATCTTGGATGGCCTTTTCACCTTATGGGTTATTATCTTGGCATTTATTTCTATCTATATACGAAAGTGAAATTTTTTTGTGAAGCAAAGGCATGTCCTATCACAAATAACCCACAGTTGCAATTTGAGTAAATTGGTATGAATCACTTCTTGCTTCTCAATATGGGACAGATGGTTGAAAGAATAAATTGGATGGCAGACCAATCAGAAAATGGCCTTTCTCAAAGTGGAGGCATCATGGTGAATTATGTCTATCGGTAATCAATCTCTTGAAAATTCTGGAACTTGTTTTTGTTCTTACCCCCAAAGTATTCACCATTATGTTTTTTTATGCCAATATTCTTTAGATAAATCTTAGTTGAAAGTTAGCTTAAAAAAATCTCGTTTTTCTTAGTTGAAAGTTCCTCGTAGTTTACCTTGGTTCTCTGGTTGAAGTTGGAAAAAAAACTTACCATTGCAAAGAGCAGTGAATGTACCTGTCATTTCATACTTTTATGGTTGTATTATTAATATCCAGATGGATGAATTTAAATAAGATAAATTCAATTTCAAATTTCACGTCACTTGATCAAATTTGATGTATATGCTGATTATAACACCTAATTGCAGTGTGGAGCACATAGAAGAATATGCTCATTCATACTTCAGCAATGGCGAAATCCATGCTTCAAGTGATCTCCATCGCCATGTTGAGGTAATAGCTTCTGCTAAATGCCAATTCACGTTTTATATATCATAAACTTCAAGATGTTTTCTCAAATATCGTATGTGCATTTAGTTTGAAAACAAAGGTAGTTGACGACAGACAACCTTTTTGCTATTAGCCTTGTCCTTTTTATCTCTCTTAACCTTTTTACTATCGGTTGCAGCCCTAGACCGGCAACTAATCGCGAAGTCTTCTTGCTCAGATTATACTGGATGGTTTGCCAAAGCAATGGAACAAATGCATTTAAGTTTAAAATTTAGGAAGCTTGTGTATTTAATTGTTGATAATTTCTGTACAGAGTATATAAGGCAGCTGATTAGTTATCTAATCCAACTCTTTGGTGAAAAAAATGAGAGGAGACAGATTGCTAAATTACATGTGATTTGATCATTGATGATGCTACTCTTACTCAATGTATATAGGAGAAAAGCTAAGATGAACAACAGTTCAAGTTTAATAAACCTCAGGCTACCCAATGTGATGTGTAAATGCTATACTGATATCGGATTCATCCCTTAGTGAAGAGTGTGTGCGCTATTGTTACCAAGTTTAATTATGTGTTCCATTAGAGATCATGAAGTGTAGCCTGTCACAGAGGAATTGTTCCTTGAAAATCGAGGATCAGAGGTAAGTGAATTAGCTTTTCTATAATATATATATATATATATATATATATATATATATATATATATATATATATATATATATATATATATATATATATAAACTTAGAGAGGCAATTGTATTTCTTCAAGTATCCAAATAAGTCATATAGGGGGGGTGGGGGGTGAACCATAAACTCTGTTGGTTGTCCAGTCTCTTTTTACATATCATAACCTCGCTAATTCTGGGGTATGAAATCAATTCAGAAACATGTGGAGCAGATCTTTCCAGTATATATAAGGTACGTTGCCCAAGCTCCTGTTCGGCGAGAAGGAATGGAGGAGCTTGTATTGCTGCAGGGACTATTCACTTTTCGGTTTCGACACGACTGGTTTCTGAGACATATTCCCTCATAAGCCTTGTGTTAGAATCAGCAACCATCTATCAGACGATGAGACCAGAAACATGCGGCAAGTTAAAAAAATTAAGTGGAAGCAACACTCAGTATATATAAATATAGATAGATTAATAGAATAAATTTACTGGATTACTAACCTTAAAAGAAAGGCGCTTCAAGTTGTCCCATTCAAAATCGTTTTTGCAGTATGCTGCTCGTACCTATAGTAATACATCATAGTACTCAATCAGATCTTGGTTGATAATAAGTGATGGAAAACCAAAGTCACCCATTTTACCTCCATTATTCGTAGGGCTATTCATCCAGGTACATGCCAGGGCCACGCAGCATCAGTTTGCAAGATTTCGTCATTCAGTCACCACAAAAAATAGTTGTAAGTTTGATATTAGAAAATTTAGGACTGGGTAGCTTGATAACTGTCCTTACCTAAGTTCTTATGTCTTGATGATTCTCTGAACATAGTAGCGCAGAACTTATCACCATCATCCAACGAGTGTCTCCCCACGAATTCCATTAGCTCTTCATATGCTTCAGGATTATAGCTCTGCTCATTTTTGAAAGAATTTTGCATATGATAAGCAAGAAAACAAACAAAAACAACAAAGGCAGGCAAAGGGAGGAGGAACCTCAAGTTGAGCAGCAACGATTTTAACAGCAACGAAGGTGAAGAAATTGTGGAGGTTTGTAGCAGCCTTTGCTTCTGGTGATGCTTCTCCGAATCCTGCATCCCAGATAACATTAACACAGTACAATTATACAATGAAAACACAACCTTGTAAGTTGTAACAAGAGTGAAAAATTGAAGCTGTGAAAACCAACCAGGTACAAACATCTTATTGCAGTGTAAGCGTGTGGGTTGAGAGCTCCTTCGCTTGGCAGGCCAAATAGGATAAACTCTGTTGCTGCTGGGTATTGCAGGGTAGACATAAGGAAGCTGAGTAAGTGCTAGAGCTGAAGAGGATTCCATAACTGTATTTTTTGTGTACTGAATTTAAGATAGACAAAAGTTAAGCCAGAAGTCAAATGGTGGGTTATAGTATCTCCAAATCGAAAAATATCTACAGCTTCGGTCCAGCCAGGTAGACAAATATCTTTGAGCTTTACTTGCAAAAAATGGGAATTTTTGCACCAAAAGGTGGAACCCAATATTCCATCTACAAAGGCAAGTGCCCGTGCTAACCAAATTAACTTTGCCCTCCATTTCACTGAAAGCTCCAGAAAACAATAGAATCACTCTTAAATTTACTGTTTTTCCTATCTATTAAAATTTTGTCTGATTTCTTTAAAACCTTTCCTCCTTACTCAATTATATTTATCTAAACCCAAGAGCACTTGATTAGAATGGTAAGAGTCTCTTCCAGCTTAGCCAAAGTCTTGGGTTCGAATCTAGCCTTAGGCATGCAGCAGTGTTAAAACTCTTGAGAGAGAATTTTGCGCGCAGAGAATACTCAGTTTATTCAAAAAATATTATATTTATCTAATGCTTGTACCATTTCATTATAAATCCAGGTCACAAAAAAACGACTCCAGATCCTCTCTATTTATTCTTTTCATTACTTTTTGTACTATAATTTTAGGATATTTTAAGTGTATAAAAGATATTTTGGATCTCATTAAATGCTATATTATTATTTTTATTTTCGCAAAACTATAGTATTAAAAGTAACGAAAGACATAATTAATAAAGAGGATCTTTACTAAAAAAATTTCATTATAAATAAAATGTAAATTTTGACTGCATAGTCTGACTTATGGTACTAAGTTGCTAGTTTAGTAATAGTTACTAAAGGGTTGTATAAGTAATTTCATATACTAATTAAAAAATCCCTAAAATAAATCAGATTTGAGTAATTATACCAGGGAGTAGATACCGGAACAGATTGTACGCAAAAATCACGGAACAGTTACAAAGCCAAAACTAATGGGATTATGGATATTTTGTATTCTACGGGTTCTTTTGATCAAAACGTTGGCAGAAATTTTCCATATTCTGTTCCATCTTTTTTTTTCAATCTCTATCTTTTGATCAATCTCTCTGGTTCCATCCGTCGCCGTCTCTGTGACTTTGCCGCGATTGTGACTTCGCCGTCGCCGTGTTTGTGACTTCGCCGTCGCCGTGTCAGTGACTTCGCCATCGCCGTGTCAGTGACTTCATCGTCGCCGTGTCTGTGACTTCGTCGTCGCTGTCTTTGTGACTTCGTCGTCGCCTTCTCCGTGACTTCGTCGTCGCCGTCTATGTGACCTTGCCGTTGCCGTCTCTGTGACTTCGCCGTTGCCGTCGCCGTTGCTGTCTCTGTGTCTGTCACTGTTGTCATCTCTGTGACTTCGCCGCCGCCGTTGCCGCCATTACCATCTCCGTTGACTCCTTGGTTGCCGCTGACACCTTTAGCTTCAAACAGATAGGTAGTTGCTGCTCGGATTCGGTGAACAAAGGTACTTCTCTGGTTATTGTAGTTCTCTTGTTATTTGTAGTTCTCTAGTTATGGTTATTGTAGTTCTTTGCTAGCCCTAGTACAGTAGTTCTCTAGTTATTGTAGTTCTTTGCTAGCAGGAGACCTAACCCTAGTACAGTTATTCTTTGGTTATTGATGCACTCACCAAACTTTTCAATAATTTGGTTAGTACAATAATAACCAATGTAAAGTATTTCACTGGTTTTTATTTTAGTAGCCAAACTTTTGAATAGTTTGGCTACTAAAATAAAAACCAGTGATTGACATCCATTAGAATGTGTTCATGTGTGATTGAATATGTTATATGTGTTTGAAGTAGAGCATGGTGGAAGAATGAAAAACTAATGGAAGTCGCGTTGTTTTATTTTGAGAGAATTAGGAAGGACATATTTTGGAGTAGAGTAGGATATATCCAATGTTGTGTGATAGTCAGGTTATGAAACCACTAACCAAACTATTGTAAGTTTGTGGTTATTAATGCTTTCTTGAATCTGATAGCCAGTTTACAAAGTTAATGCTTGTATCTTAAAACACTTGCTCACAACTTCTCTTTTAATAGATGTATTTGATTTCTTTTTTCCAGGGATGCTAGCAATAAGAGACCAAAAAGGACGCTACAGGTGCTAAAGAACCAAAGCCTCCTTCAAGATACAGACATAAATGTAAACCAATGAGGGTTCACACCATGTTGAATAAAATTGAAGGATCTCGGAAAGAATTGTTGCAGTCAACCGGGTTTGGATCCGTTGCGCTCATATGCAAATGGAGCAGGATTCCTGGGGAGTTCGTGAAATGGGTGTCTGAGAACTTTGAACCTGATCAAAGTCAATTACGGCTATGCAAATACGAAGCCCTGCCCATTATGTTGGAAGATGTGCAACGAGTTTACAGTTTGCCCAATCACGTCGATTTGATTTTCATGCTGACGCTGACAACCCTGTACTGCAACAACAAAAACAAAAAAAGACCACATAAGTACGAAACATTTGTTAATAGACATTAACCAGAGAATAACATAACTTCGGTTAGTGGAATTCTAGCCAGGGAATAACATAACTTCGGTTAGTCCAATTCTAGTCAGGGGATAACATAACTTCGGTTAGTGGAATTCTAGCCAGGGAATAACATAACTTTGGTTAGTCCAATTCTAGCCAGGGGATAACATAACTTCGGTTAGTGGATTTCTAGCCAGGGAATAACATAACTTCGGTTAGTCCAATTCTAGTCAGGGGATAACATAGCTTCGGTTAGTGGAATTCTAGCCAGGGAATAACATAACTTCGGTTAGTCCAATTCTAGCCAGGGGATAACATAACTTCGGTTAGTGGATTTCTAGCCAGGGAATAACATAACTTCGGTTAGTCCAATTCTAGCCAGGGAATAACATAACTTCGGTTAGTCGAATTCTAGCCAGGGAATAAGATAACTTCGGTTAGTACCATCTAACCAAATAAAAACATGACTTCGGTTAGTGGAATACTAACCACAGAATATATCAAGTTTGGATAGTTGGTCCTAAATGTGCTCTCAGTGGCGTGATTGAGAGTACATGCATATTACAAATGAAGAAGAAAGGACTTACGCGCAAGTAACCATGAAAAACTGATTTTAGTCCCATGTTCGTCAACAGCATAACGAGACATGATCAATGGCGTAAAGGAAGAGTGTGCTTCAATGGCGTGGATCAACAGAGTCCGTTTTTTAAACACCCGTGGGCGTCTTTTTTTTGCGTGAGTACGTTTTTTAGACCTCTTTTGCGTAAAAAATAAAGATAGAGATATGTATCATGAAGAAGAAGAAGAAGAAGAAGAAGAAGAAGAAGAAGAAGAAGAAGAAGAAGAAGAAGAAGAAGAAGAAGAAGAAGAAGAAGAAGAACGTGAAAGATGAGCGTAAGAGAAAATTGTGAGAGAAAAGATAGTGGAATTGTGAGAGAGAAGATAGTGGAAGAAAAATCAAGGAACAAAAAACTGTTTTGTTTTAGTAATCCCTAAAAAATGGCACATTTATTAAATTATTTAATGTAATTAAAACAAAAAAAGGATGTGTCACAAATACCCTTATTAAATACTAACCATTATATTGAATTTCATTGAAATTTTGTCAATCTAATGACTAGTAATGATTTATTAACTATTACTAAGCAAATGACTTAGTACTGCAAGCTGTAGCCATTCGAAACTGACATTACTCATCTATTTGCGTACACATTTTAACCTTTTTTTAAAGCTTAAATTTCCAGATTCGCCCATTTGGAGTCGCCCTCATACCCTTTTCAGGTGAAGCCTGAAAGTCACATTATCTATAAATTTTAAATTGAAAATGCCAATGATTCGAAAGAAACAATAAAATAATATTAATACCAATGGCAATAGCAATAGCAATAGCAAGAAGGAAACGAGAGAATAGTTCAACTTAGTAAACCATAACTATGTCATTAATGTATTTTTGCAACAAGTATGACATCCATATTGGTCACACACATATATAAATATAAAATAAACCAAGCTCCCAAGCATATTCTCTCACACATGACATCTTATTCCTACATATATTCATAATTCATCTATCCCTTTTCTTTCCATCACTTACGAAAATGAGCACACATCAAAACTCCATTGTTTTCCTTTTCTTTGTGTTGTTGATTATTGTTACAAGAACACAAGGAAAGTGTTCATCTGGGTGCAACCTTGCTTTAGCTTCCTATTACATAACAGAAGGCACAAACCTAACTTACATAAGCAATCTCTTTAATCAACCAACTTCAGAGATTCTTAAATACAACCCAAATCTTAAAAACCCCGATGTCATTCAAAGCCAAACAAGAATCAACGTGGCATTCACGTGCGAGTGTCTCAACGGTGTGTTCTTAGGACACACTTTCTCGTACACAACACAACCCGGTAGTACATACAAATCAATTGCTAAGCTTGATTATGCAAACCTCACTACTGAAGAGTGGGTAAATAGAGTCAACTATTATCCATCTCTTGATATACCCGACAATGCTAATATTAATGTCACGGTTAACTGCTCATGTGGAGATAGACACGTGTCAAAGGATTATGGGTTGTTTTTAACTTACCCACTTCGACCCAGTGATAACTTGATGAGAATTGCGGTGGATTCCGGCGTGCCGGCGGAGGTGCTTCAGAAGTACAACCCTGCCTCGGATTTTAGTGCCGGCAATGGACTGGTGTTTCTGCCGGCTAAAGGTTAGTTTTGTAATTAACTGCCCTTATTCATTTTTCTTATGCGGAAATAAATGGTTATGGTTAACCATTTCTTTTGTTTAAGGTAATTTATAAAGGCAAAAACTTATGTGCCGTTAGATAGCTACCATAAGCTAGCGGATAAATAATCATGTATTTGATAAAATTAGTAATTAAATTAACCGATAAATATAAAATGACATTAAAAATAGGGATTTAAAAATGTTTAGTTTAATTTAAAAATAGGGTAAAAATGAAGAAAAAAAAGTGAGATAAGTAGCGTTTCAAAAAACACTACTTAAAGTAGCGTTTGAAAAAAAGCTAAACACTAATAAAAAAATGCTAAACGCTAATGTTTACCAAATACATCTATTTATCATCTGCTAGTCAAATCTACTAGTCAAATATGTTATCCAAACACAGCTCAAGTACTATTTTGTAATGGCATGTTGCACCTCAATTAATCAAGAGCAAAAGCCTAAGCCACTTATTAATGACTCCTCGTATGCTGGGTGGTTCAGTTGAACCCCCTGAAATTTTTTTTGTTGCACTAAACACCCTATATAAATAGCCTAAATCTCTTGAAATTTTAATTTTGACCCCCCTGAAAATTTTAAATTGTACTAGTAGACCGAGTTTTGCACCCATTTGACACCAGTCTTAAAAAATTTGACACCCCTGACCCCGGGGTCCTGGGTCCGCCCTTGCGGATGCTTGTCTGTTAGTGTAGTTTTGTAAAGAAAACTAATAAGATATCAAAAAGATTCAGTATATTCGGTACACGTTTGGAAGCATCAATGCTGATAGCCATATATATGCAACAGAAATAAAAAAACGTGAAAGATGTTTATTTTATCAGAGACAATAAATAATCTGTCAATAAAACTAAATAATACAGGTCATATTGTCGCTTTTTCGTGATTATAATATTTTTGATAGATTTTCTTGTGATTATTTATTAGTTGAATTTGTTAAAAAGCAATGGATTGGACATGACAATTGTAGTTGTGTTCAATTTTATTTGGAAATTGGTCATGATATTGGACAAAAGTTATTAATATCCACCGATAAAATAAAAAAAAAAATAATCAAAATAAAATAATATTTAGAAGCAAAAGTTAATTGGGGATTACTGTATACATTGCTTAGGAAATTTTGTAAATTACATCTGTGGTAGTTTATCCCTTGACATTCCCATCTATTTTTAATTTTTTTATGTTTCATACTTTTGTATCATATTTTGCAGATGAAAATGGAAACTTTCCACCACTTAAGTTGAGGGGGTAAGCTGTAATTTCCATAACGTTTACATCCTATGTTAGCCAATTTGATTTGTATTAAACTGTCTAATCCAACATCAATGCCTTTTTTCCCTCTTTTGCAGATCAGGTACATTATTCACAGTGCAACTTCATAAATGTTTATATACATGTGAAAAGCATCACAAATCATGGTGTGTTATATATAAGATGCTGACATTGTTATACCAATTTGAATAGGAATATCAAAAGGAGCCATTGCAGGCATAGTTGTTGGAGGAGGTGTTGGGTTCTTACTTCTGGCATTCATTCTATATGTTATGCTATATAGAAGAAAGAAAGTGGCTCAAGTAACCCTTCTACCAGTCCCAGGATCATCTCAAGATCGGTATATTCAACTCCAACATGGTATATCTTTCTGTTTCTAAAACATTTCTTTCCACCGAATAGCGCTCGGATGAGATTATTTGAGTCTCTTCCAGCTTAACCAATGTTTTGGTTAGAATTCAGTCTTAGGAATGCAACACTGTTAGAACTCTTGAGGGAGAGCTATCTGACTCAAGGATACCCTGTTTAAAAAAACATATATTTCCTATTTAGTTAATTAATCATCATGATAATTAGCTGAAAACTTCTTCAACCTGTTCTATTTAGGTTGTGGATCAAGTAGCCTGGACAAGGCATCAGAATCTTCTATTGTTGCTTCTCCAAGGTTGACAGGTATTACAGTTGACAAGTCGGTAGAGTTCTCATATGAGGAGTTAGCCAAAGCTACTGATGGCTTTAGCATGGCTAACATAATTGGTCAAGGTGGCTTTGGATCTGTTTACTATGCTGAACTTCGAAATGAGGTTTGTCATGCAGTTTATAATCTCTTTTGAAATTATGAGAAATAATAACTATGTTGTGTAGTTTTACCAAATGAAGGTAAAAATCCACTTCTATTTGAGAGATACTGTTGCTAAATAATTCCTTTCATGTCATGTGATTTACAGAAAGCTGCAATTAAAAAGATGGATATGCAAGCATCAAAAGAATTCCTTGCTGAACTTAAGGTTCTCACACACGTCCATCACTTGAACTTGGTATGACATTTTCTCACTTGATATTATTTAAAATTTGAAGTTTCATAGACAGAGAAAACAATTAGGGTGTTACTTGCAGACCAAGAAATATAAATACATAGATAGCTACTTATTTCCAAAATCATAATTCCTTGCACTTATATATTCTATGCAGGTTCGGTTAATAGGATATTGCGTTGAGGGCTCATTATTTTTGGTTTATGAGTACATTGAGAACGGCAATTTAAGTCAACACCTACGTGGCACAGGTTAAGATAATAATCAATAATTAGTTCTTAAAATCCTTCTGATATCATTATAATGATTTCAAGGCTCTTAAGAAATATAGTTGCTTTCCAGGGAGGGATCCATTATCATGGCCGGCTAGAGTTCAAATAGCCTTAGATTCAGCAAGAGGATTGGAATACATTCATGAGCATACAGTTCCTGTTTATATCCACCTAGATATTAAATCAGCAAACATTTTGATTGACAAAAAATTTCGCGGAAAGGTTTGAAAATTCATTTCCATATTTTTTATGCTAAAAAGTTTATTGTTATGTCTAACTTTTCTTCACAGGTAGCGGATTTTGGTCTGACAAGATTGACTGAATATGGTAGTAACTCATTACAAACGCGTCTCGTTGGGACATTTGGTTATATGCCTCCCGAGTAAGAAACTTACTCATCCTCTCATTTTCTACTGAGTTTCATGTTATGTTTGTTTGAGTTTACTTTACTCCCTCTGGTCCTATCTATTAGAAAAAAATTACAGTTTTAAGTTAATCAAATAACTGATGTATAGACATTTTGACTAAAGTGTAGCAATTTTGTGTGTAGATATGCACAGTATGGTGAAGTTTCTCCTAAAATAGACGTATACGCTTTTGGAGTTGTTCTTTTTGAGCTCATATCTGGGAAAGAAGCTATTGTCAGGACAAACGAGCCCGAGAACGAATCAAAAGGCCTAGTTGCCCTGGTTGTTATTCCTACCGCGTCTTATCTCATCATTAATTTAACTCGCATGACCACTAGTAGTTCTTTACTCAGTTTTAGCATGCTTGATGAAATTAATGCAGTTTGAAGAAGTTCTTGGTCTCTCAGACCCAAAAGAAGATCTTCACAAACTTGTTGATCCTAGGCTTGGTGAAAACTACCCTCTTGACTCGGTATTTAAGGTGGTTCCGACTTCCTTGTCTTATTCAATGTTAAAAATTAAATGCATTTCATTCAATTCATTATGTTTTGGTTAGTTAGAACTCTCCATTGTGACTGACTAAACAGTTTTAGGTTCATTGAATAACTGATGTATATAACTGATGTATCTGATACATCAGTTATTCAATGAGCCTAAAACTTAGTGCAATTTCTTCTTATAAGTAGGACCAGAGTAGTAACTAGTAATCGTGTTTAACTAAACAAAATAGAATGAATTAAACACTATCTATTAACATTAAATACTTAGCTAGAGAGGGCTAGTGAATCAAATGGAAGGTTTATATAACTAATGGTTTGTTCTCTCACTTGTAGATGTCCCAGCTTGCCAAAGCTTGTACACATGAAAATCCTCAACTTAGGCCAAGCATGAGATCAATTGTAGTTGCCTTAATGACACTTTCATCTTCAACTGAGGATTGGGATGTTGGTTCCTTTTATGAAAATCAAGCACTAGTGCATCTAATGTCCGGAAGGTAGCTCCATATTTTACTCCTTCTCAGCTTGCAGCATATTCTTCTAAGGAGATAGAATTCCCAATTTTCTGAATACAGGCACAGACAATCTTTCATGTTTCAACTGTGAATTTGTAAACAAAAACAATGTCTTCGAATTCTCATTTTCCTTAAGTACTAACATTTTTGTCCAATGAAAAATGAGGATCCAACTTGTGGTTACTACTAATCCCTCAATATCATATTATTGTTTTGGTTATTTATTTATTTATTTATTTGAAGTGGTCTCTTAATGTACCAATAAACATTAGTTGTCTTTTTTAAGCTTTAACCTTATAATATACTCCCTCCGTTACAGAATATAAGCAAAAACTGGTCAACAGAAGTTGATGTATCTGGTTCAAATTTTGGACTAAATACATCAACTTCTATTGACCAGTTTTTGCTTATATTCTGTAACGAAGTAATACACTTCAAGCAAATGGAAAACCAAAAAAATTTCCTATGTTTCAATTGCAAGAAGATGACCTTGTTCAATGAAGTAAGAAAAAAGTCAAAATTCGCTTGAATGAAAATAAGGTTCGAAATAAGTCGATTCGAATCGAATTTGGGCAAATTCAACTCGACTTGATAGAATTACTTGAGTTTGAAGCTTCACTCGAATTTGACATAAACATTTTTCTTTTCAACTCAAAATAGATTCGATTCAACACTAAAAGAACCAAAAGGTCTTTCACCAGCTGTAATAACTAGTTTTTTTTTCATATAGTGCAAGCTTTCAAACGATTCAATTCAGCTTGTTAGCTCACATGAACCAAAAGACAAATTTTAGATATTTTGACATTTTATTTCATACAAAACGGAATTAATATGAAACTAATAAAACATATTATTTAAACTAGCACAGAGACGGGCACTAATGTGTGTGCCTTTCTGCATTTTTTATTTTGTTTCGTTAATGGTGTGTTTGGTTCAAAAAAGGGGAGAGGAGGGGATAGGTTTTAACAGAGGGGGTTGGGAGGGAAAGAGAGGAGAGAAGTTTTAACTACACATATGTTTGGTTCAAAGGAGGAGGGGGGAGATTTTAAATACATATATGTTTGGTTTGTAACATCCCAATTTTTGATACCTTGTTATTAGGATTATTTTTTAATAGAAAGTTTTTTGATTGGTGTGTTTAATAGATACATTGGATTAGTATTTGAGTAAAAAATAGGTTTTTGAGAAAAGGAGACTCGCTAAGCGAATGGTGTTTTCTAAGCGAGAGCTACTCTCCAACACTTACTGACATAAATGATACATGGCGTGCCGGCGTGAGGCGGTGAATGTACCTACTTTCGCCAAGTGGTTTGCTAAGCGAGACATAGACTGACAGCCCTACCTAGGGTAGAGTGGTGAGACGAGATGCACATAACTGAAGTGGTGAAAAGGTCGTCACTCTCTAAGCAATTAGAACCGAGGTGGTGAAGACGTGTTGTGTGATTTCTTGGTTTTCAAACCAAATTCGAGTGTGCTTTGTTCGGGCGGTACGAGTTAGGGTTTCTATTGCAGAAATGTTGTCAAATCAACCACAGGTGGGGGAAATACCGCGTACATCGAAACTGTTAGCTTTAAATAGTTATTTAAATACGTAAAGTGGCCCTAGCTCTAATAGGGTTAAATGGTCCGTGATACCTAAAGATCATTTGACTACTCCTCAAAATAAGGCTAAAAAAAGTATAGACCGTCAAATACCGGTTAACACATAGGAATGTTATGTGCTATTGTATGATTGATTGATTGAGCTGATTGTCATAAGTGTTTACGTTCCAAAGTTATGGACATCTATTTGAGGATATAATATTTGTTAAACATGCCAGTGATATGATGATAGTAAGAGATACTGACCTAAGTATATGAGAAATATAAGAAAAGGATCCATGTAGCTTCCATTTGTTTTGTAAGGACCACTACCATATGTACTGGCGAGGTCGACCCCACCATGTTCTTACGGCAAAACACAGTTTACATTTGGCCAGGATAGGGTACTATTTAAGTTACTCGGTTAAAATGTTATGCACCGAATCTATTGACCATTAAAGCAAGGGGACATTTTTTCAATGATTTTCTTAAGCTACAAATTATACAATTTCCATAATTTCCATAATACAAAAGTTTTACATTAAATAATAATCATCTCAACAAATGATGTGCTAGTAGTACATATCATCATTATCTTAAAGCCTTGTTAGCATTAGCTTCAGAGAACTCAGTATACTAAAACTATATCAGTGCTCAGTATGTCAGTTTTATTTTCCTCCTTCCTATACAATTTCCATAATACAAAAACTTTACATAAAAATAATAATCATCTCAACAAATGATGCGCTAGTACATATTGTTATCTTAAGCCTTGTTAGCATCAGCTTCAGAGAACTCTGTATCCTGAAACTGTATCAGTGCTCAGTATGCCAGAGCTTCTATTTTCCTCCAACCTGGTAAGGAAAACTATAGAAATTCATGGTGTGTGTATGCCCATCAAAGAAACCACGAAAGAAATACCTCAGAAGTGTGAATCAACACCAAGTTAAATAGAAATTTTCAACCACTTCCTTGCTTAGCAGTTCCAGTAGTTGTTGTTGTCATGAAAGATTCGCCACAACCACACTGGCCTTTTGAGTTTGGATTGATAAAAACGAACTCAGATCTGGCACGAGAAAGGGAAAAATAGTACTTTAAACACGGGCACCGGCACTAAAACGAAAGCACTCAAAGAAAGAAGCAGTTGAAGCAAGCAGTAGGATGAAGTTGAACAAGTAACCACGCCCAAAAGCACAAAATCAAACATCTTCACAGCATAGGGGAGGGAGAAAGTGATGTATTTTCACGCTAGTGAATGCCCAAAATACGTTGTTATTATATAAAAGCATGAAGTTCTCCCTTTGCAAAATAGATCTAGTTCACAAACACTAAAAAGTACTAAGAGCTATAAAAAGACAAGCATGAGATATTCAAAATATGGAAATAGAAGGGCAGAATAGGTGGCAAAATTTAACTACAATGCAAACCGGCAATGAAGCGTGCTTAGCATTCTAATTTCTAATTTCACCTCAACTTCAAAGATATCAATATTCTCTAATTTCAGACAATACCAGTGAAAACTATACAAGCAGGAGAATGCATCAATCCAATAGCAACAGACAGGATATTTGTAGATAGAAAAGATTCATGAGGAAGAAAATCAAAATGTGTATGGCTTAGCTCATTTTAGGTTCTTAACAGTTTGTATATCATAAAAAACTTGCTGAAAAGACTACGGGGCTAAACAACTACTAGTATATCCTAAGAAACAATCATTGAAAACATCACCCCGCCTCTTTCTTCCCAAACAATCTCCCAATGTAAAAAAATCAAAATACAAAGAAAAACAAAATTACAAGAGAAACTCAAACAAACCTGAGTTTGTCATCAACGAAATCCATCTTCGTTCCAATAACATGCATAAGAGCTTTCGGATCAATCAATACCTTCACTCCTTTATCCTCAATCAGCTCATCAAATTTCCCTTTTTCATCTGTCAAAGGAGCAGCAAATCTAAATGGACAAACTTCAAAGCCCAATTCATTTCATCATCTCATATGTATATCTATAATTTAATTTTTACACTCTAATCACCCAAAAATTCTCATCTCAGAAGAAAAAACTCAATAATCACTTTTCAGGCAATCAAAATCACCAATTCATCTAGCTTCAGATCAAATTGAAAATTAAATTCTAATGAAAACAAGTTAAAGACGACATAGACACCTAATCATTTCCCCAATTTCAAAGTTCAGGACGAAAATAATTTCAAAAGAACCACAATAGACAAACTAATTGATAAAAAGAAGAACACGATCTTCAAAGAGGGGTGCAGATAGCATACCTGCGTAATTTAGGGTGTAGGATAAGCCGTTACAGCCGCGAGCTTTTACGCCGAGCTTCAAGAACGGCCTTTGACGCTGCTGTAGCAGGAAGCGTATTCGAGAGGCAGCGGCGTCGGTTAACGTTACGGCTTGGCGCCGCGCCGCCGTTCCTATCTTCTCCGCCGCCATTGCCATCGCCTTGGAACCCATTGGTCGTTAATTACGAAATTGCCCGAAATTGAACTGTAGTTGCTGCTTTATACCGGTAAGGATAATTTCGTCTTTTAAACATGTAAGGGTATCTCTGACATTCTGGTTCCTTCATCGGGTGTGTGGCCTCCAACGAATCCGGAAGACACCCATGCGCTTATATGTAGCTTAAGGCGTGAAGCTATCTGTTACGGTAATTACAGTAACTTCTATTTGCACCCCTTCTCCAAAAGCCCAATTGATGAAAAGCCCAATTGTAATCAAGAGAGTCCAATCTTCAATGGCCAAGATCAGCCCGCAAGATCGGACGGCCCAAAAACGCCAACACAAACACATCCAAACTCTATAAATACCCCATTCAATGCTCATTAATGGTAAGCACTTTTCTAACCAAACACTTATTCTCTCAAATACTGACTTAAGCGTCGGAGTATCATTGCAGGTACAACCTCGCCCTCCAAGATCGAACATCTCAAGATCGAACGCCTCAACATCGCCTCTCAAGGTCGAACATCTCCAGGTCGAACAAAACCTTCCTCTCAAAGCCCGAAGACAAAGATAGAATCAAGGACAAAATATCTACCAACTGCATAATATCGATCCTCAAGATCGGAAGCACGGTACAGAACATTGGCGACCACAGTGGGAGAAACCAATACCCGATTTTTCTCACCATCTCCTTGAACTTATTGAATGGCACCAACACACCGCTCAATACCGACTAGTCTCATGGCCGAACCTGACCTCGGCCCTCAGCGAACTCCTGAAGGCCACGTCCAGGAACTCACGAATTCGTCGCAAACACGAAGCCGACATCCCAACACGGGACCTTCCCGAGCACAATCGGGCGCAGATGAGACGAGCTTACCATCTCCCCCTCAACTACTCCCGGCCTTGACGGACGCAGTTCAACATCTCGTTCAGCTATTGGCCCGGCAAGAAGCGGTAAATGAAGAAAGAAACAACCGTTTCGCCAACCTCGAATCCGAAGTAGCGAGACTGCAAGGTCGGAACGTCCTGGACCAACAATCATCCGGGCAGAGCTCACTGGAGGAACGACGCCCAACTCGAAGAAGACTTTTTCATCGATCACCCCCACGGAGAAAGCTCACTCATCGCTCCCCCGCACGCCGTCAACGAGGGAATGGTTCCCGTTCTCCTCTGGCTCGACAACACGAGGCTCATTCCCGTTCTCCGTCAGCTCGACAATACGACGATCTAGATGATCCTCATTCTCCTCCACGCCGCCACCGAGGGAATGGTTCCCGTTCTCCTCTGGCTCGACAAATTGAAGGCTCAACCTCGTCACGGAGACGATCGAGAAGCCATGACATCATTCAAAAGGTCCATCACAGACGCCAACCACTGTCACGAGCAAATCGACCTGGGCGAAAAGGTCCTTTCACAAAGTCGATCGACAACTTCCGGGTCCCCCGGTATCTCGAAAAACCACCTGGAGGATTGAAGACTTACGACGGGACGGGCGACCCCGACAGACATCTAGACCAATTTGACACAACCATGCAGTATCGAAATGTACCCATGGAAATGAAATGTCGAATATTCCCTTTGACCCTAGACAAAATGGCTTCCGAATGGTTTCGGACGTTAAGGTCGAATACCATTTCCTCATGGGACCAGTTAGCAAAACACTTCTCGGTGCACTTTGCCCATTCCAAGAGCAAACCCAAAAACAAAAATGTTCTAGCATCTATTGTCCAGAAAGCAAATGAACCCCTGAGGGAATATATAGAGCGATTCAACATCGAAGCTCTTCAGGTTCGGCAGTTAGACGACGCCTTTCGAATTTTCTTCATGGCCCAAGGTCTGCTCCCTGGAAGCTCGTTCCGAAAGCACATCAACACCTGGGAACCTAACACCCTTCAAGAATTCCTCGAACTATCCCAGTGCTTCATTAACGAAGAAGAAAATTCCAAGATCGACAAAACGTCGTCACAGGCAGAATCGTCGAAACGCCACATCGAGGTCGACCCTCGAAAAAACTCCTGGAACATCGGTAGGAAAAATCGTCACCAGGTATACACCGAACTCAACGTCTCCAACGCCCAGTTACTAGGGGAATGTTGGAACGTCGAATTCAGGGACGTCAAGCCTCCCAGGCCCTTACCTATCCGACCTGGGCAGAAGGCCAACAAATACTGCCGATACCACAGAAGCAATGGCCATGACACAAACCATTGCAACGCCCTGAAGGATGACATAGAAGATTTAATAAAACGGGGAAAACTATCTTCTTACGTCAAAAGGGAGGGAGAACGGTCTGACAACTTCGGAAGAGAAAGAAATGAAAACCTCAGGGCAAAAGGAAAAGAAATGACCGACCCAGACCGCGAAGAGCTGGATAAAAAACGCTCGGTTATCATGATGATAACTGGGGGATTCGATCATGAAGGATCGGGAAAATCCATGAAGAGAAAATGGAAGGAATTGTTGTGCGTGGCTTCAACGTCAACGACCCCGGTCAAGACTAACCGACCTCCATTATCTTTTAGTGACAACGACCTTATTGACGGAAAAGCTAACAAACACGTACCTCTCTTGATATCGGCAATCATAGCCAACAAGGAGGTACGTAGAATCCTGGTCGATCAGGGGAGCTCATCAGACATCATCTTTATCGATCTTCTGAGCAAAATGGGGATCGATAAAGAGGAACTCACCCCTTATAGAGGGACGGCTTTGTCCGGTTTTAACGGATCTCGAACGAAACCCCTTGGACATCTGGAGCTAATGGTTACCTACGGAACCGAACCAATGGTCCGAACCGTCAGAACCAAATTCCTCGTCTTGCCTTGTGAATCCATATACAACGGCATTATAGGAAGACCGACCCTCGGCAGGCTCGGGGCGGTTACATCCACCACTCACTTAAAGATGAAGTTCCACTCTCTTTGCGACAGAGTTATCACTTTAAACTCTGACTTAGAGTCGGCCTCCAGGTGTTTTTTCCTATGGACTAAGAACGAAAGAAAAGCTTCGGAGCATGAAGGGGTTCCCCCTTCGGAAGAACTGGCGACTCCCAAAATGCCAAAAGGAAGATCGACTGAAGTTAACACCGCCACTAACGTAGGAACCAACTGCGGTCCGGAGGTCGAAAAACAGATAGATGTCGACGAGCTAACAAAAGAGCTCAAACGCAAAATCAGAAGACCAGAGCCTGATGGAAAGTTCGTCGAAACACAACTCGGTTCAGACCCCTCCCAAAAAATCAAAATAGGGATCGACCTTCCAGAAAAGATCAAGACCGAATTAACCCAATGTCTTAAAGATTTCAAAGACATCTTTGCTTGGTCGGCCGAAGACATGCCTGGGATCCCGCCAGAGATTGCCTGCCATCGGCTCGCAATAAACCCAGAAGCAAAATGGATCGCCCAAAGAAAGCGGGCCCAAAGCAGAGAAAAAGCCATTGCTGCCACCTTAGCAGTAGACGACCTCATCCGAGCCAACTTTATCTCTGAGGTTAAATACACAACTTGGTTATCAAACCCTGTCCTGGTGAAGAAGTCTAACGGAAAATGGCGTATGTGTGTCGACTACACCGATCTTAATAAAGCTTGCCCAAAAGACGCCTTTCCGGTCCCCAGTATCGATCGTTTGGTCGACAGCGCTTCCGGTTTCCAGTTGTTATCTTTCATGGACGCATACTCCGGGTACAACCAAATCGCCATGTTTCCACCAGATCAAGCAAAAACCGCCTTCATCACTGACCGAGGAAACTTCGCGTACCGTGTTATGCCCTTTGGTTTAAAAAACGCTGGAGCAACTTATCAAAGAATGATGAACAAAGTTTTCCAAAACCAGATCGGTAAAAGCGTAGAGGTTTACCTCGACGATATGATCGCCAAAAGCAAAAGTGATGCCGACCATGTAAGCGATCTGAAAGCAATTTTCTCTGAGGTACGAAAAAACAGAATGAGATTAAACCCAGAGAAATGCACTTTCGGGGTTCGAGCTGGGAAATTCTTAGGTTTCTTCTTAACAGAACGAGGTATCGAGGCAAACCCAGACAAATGTCGATCCGTCACAGAAATGCGAACTCCGACGTCCAAAAGAGAAGTACAAAAACTCAATGGAATGATAGCTGCTCTATCTCGTTTCATATCGAATGCAGCATTCAAATCTCTTCCACTTTTCAAAATCCTCAAAAAAGAAGAAAGAGATTTCAAATGGACACCCGAGCAAGACGAAGCTTTAAAGCAACTTAAAAAATCTCTCTCCGAGCCTCCAATTTTAACTCGCCCAAATGAAGGAGAAACATTATACCTATATCTAGCAGTCTCGGAAGAGGCATTAGCTGCCGTTCTAGTACGCGAACTCGAAACCGGGCAAAGTCCCATCTACTTCGCAAGCAAGGCTCTGCACGGGGCTGAAAGTCGTTATCAGAAAATCGAGAAAATCGCCTTGGCCCTCATTGTTGCAGCTCGACGTTTTCGAGCTTATTTCGTCGCCCACCAGGTAGTCGTCCGCACTAACTACCCAATCAGACAGATACTCCACAGACCCGATCTAGCTGGAAGGATGATCAAATGGGCCGTAGAACTCTCAGAGTTCGGTATCAAATATGAAGCTCGAACTACACTTAAAGCACAAGTTTTAGTCGACTTCATCGCCGAGATGACACCTGCTAACACCGGCTCTGACATATGGATCCTCTACGTCGATGGTTCCTCAAATCCAAAAGGGAGTGGTGCTGGGATTATGCTAGAAAGCCCGACTGGGGTCATCATCGAAGTTTCCCTTGCATTCGGTTTTCCCACCTCGAACAACCAAGCAGAGTACGAAGCTTGCATTGCCGGACTTCGCCTGGCAATTGACCTCCAAGTCCAAAAAATTAAACTCCATACCGACTCTCTCTTGGTGGTCTCCCAGATCGAAAGCAAATACGAGACCAAAGAACCGATCCTACAAAAATACCTACTTCAGGTACGGTCGCTAATAGCTAAATTTGAAGCAAGCGAGATAATTCATGTCCCAAGAACGGAAAACCAACGAGCTGATATCCTCGCCAAACTCGCAAGCACAAAAACCCCGGGTAACCAAAGGACGACCATCCAAGAAACACTACACAATCCCAGTGTATCTATCGAGCCGCTGTTTAACCCGACCATCTACGTACTTGAAGAGGCAGACAGCTGGATAACCCCAATTTTAGAGTACATCGTCTCAGGAACGGAACCCCCAGACAGAAACGACGCCAAATATATCAGGAGAAGAGCCTCGGCTTTTTCAGCCATCAACGGGACGCTCTATAAACGAAGCCTCTCTTCCCCGTTAATTAAATGCATCGAGGGAGAGGAAGCGGCCTATGTGTTGACAGAAATTCATGAGGGGATCTGCGGCCAGCACATGGGAGCTCGATCTTTAGCACGAAAAACCCTTCGAGCCGGCTACTACTGGCCGAGCATGATCGGTGATGCTAGTGATCACGTGAAGAAGTGCAAGAAATGTCAAATCCACGCCAATGTGCACATAGCTCCCCCCACAGACCTCACGAGTTTATCCTCCACATGGCCCTTCGCATGGTGGGGAATGGACTTGCTCGGACCTTTCGCAAAGGCACCAGGACAAGTCAAATTCTTGATCGTCGCCGTAGACTACTTCAGTAAATGGATAGAAGCGGAACCCCTGGCAACCATCACTGCAAAAAACTGCATAAAATTCTTCAAAAAAAGCATTATGAGCAGGTTCGGGATCCCCGAGGTAGTAGTAACGGACAACGGAACGCAATTCACAGACACGGGATTCCGCAAACTAATGTTCGAGCTTAAAATTAAACACCATTTCACTTCAGTAGAGCACCCTCAAACCAACGGTCAAGCAGAGGCTGCAAACAAAGTAATACTAAACGGGCTGAAACGACGTTTGGACGATGCTAAAGGAAATTGGGTAGAAGAATTGCCTTACGTCCTCTGGGGATACCGGACGACCCCCCAAAGCTCCACTGGGGAAACACCTTTTAGGCTCTCCTACGGCAGCGAGGCGGTCATCCCCGTCGAAATCGGCGAACTTAGTTGGAGAACGGCAAATCCCAAAACACAAAGCAATAACGATCAAGCCCTAAGAGAAGAACTCGACCTCATCGATGAAATCCGAGGTCGAGCCTCGCTCCGAGAAGCGATCATCAAACAAAAGGTGGCAACCAGATACAACACCAAGGTCGTTCACAGAGATTTCAATCCTGGCGATCTGGTACTCAGAAGGGCTGACGTCGGTCAGAAAAACGCCTCCCAAGGAAAGCTCGCCCCAAACTGGGAAGGCCCCTACCGAATTTTATCTAAAACCGGCACGGGAGCCTTTAAATTGGAGACCCTCCAAGGAAGAAAGATTGAGAGAACTTGGAACGCAACAAAACTGAAAAGTTATTATCCTTAGAAAGAAGTCACTCACACCGATCTTATGTAAACTCGAAATAAGCTATTAATAAAGAAGCTTGACATTTCTTTCAAACGCTTTCAATACTTCTCAAAAGTTTTTTCAAGTCGCCACACATTCTTGATTTTCATCAAACAGAATGAAGGGACCTAATTCCCCCCAACAGGAATCAACTGGGACCGATCTTAAAAGATCTCCCCAAAAGCGACCACCCAAAGGTCAAAAACTCTTTGAGAAAACAGTTAAATCCGAGCCGAGTCTTGGCAAACTATCTCAAAGAGACCGGGTCTTCAAGGATCGAAACGTCCTACGAACGACCATCGGCCACAGCTGCCGATACCCCTATGGGGCGAGTTAAATCTGGGCCGAGTCCTAGTAAACTGTCCTATAGGTTCAAAACCGGTAAATCGAGTTCCTCGATTACCGACGTTTTTACGTCACACGCGACGTGCAGAATTTAAAAAGCACTCGTTAAAAACTCGCAAAAACGACATACATGACATGCGAAATTCGAAAAGCATTCATTAAAGCTCGTAAAGGCCTTATAGGCATATTCCAAAAAGAGGTTACAAATATCTCCAGCTAGACCAAACAGAAGTTCCGGATCTATACAAAAAATACATAAGTAAAAGCATACACCAGGAACTTCTGCAAAAGAAACGCTGTTAAAACATCAGGCAGTGGAGGTCGGGAATATCACACTCTTCGTCTGCGTCTGAGCATCGATCTTAAAAATCTGACCCCCTTCTACCTCATGGTCGGCGTCAATAATCGACCGATCCAAAATTATAGAAGGATGGACCAAAGAAATTTGCTCCTGGGCGGACTCAAAACCCTCCTTGTACAGCTCAATTGCAGAATTAGCAGCTTCCCGAGCCTCCCTCCTAGCCTCATTTGCAAGTTTTGTAGCCTCTTTAGCATTTCTTCTGCTTTGCTGAAGGGCTGCCTCAAGCTCTGCAATTCGAGCCTCCGCATCGCCGCTCGTACCGACCCGTGCCTCAGATGCTTTCTTCAAATCCTCTTCCAAACCAGCTACACGAAACTCCAAACCTTTGATCTTCTCGTTGGCCTCGGCAAGTTGCCCCTCCAAAACTTTTTCCCTTTCTTCAAGCTCCTTGACACGATTCTCCGCAAACTCCGCCCGACGTACAACCTCCCCTTGGCTTTCCTTCAGAACCAGAAGTTCTTGCTTTGTTCGAGCAAGCTCTTTCGATTTTAAAGCCACGTCTTCCACGAGCTTCACTATTTTTGACTTCTCAAGCTCCAACGAAGCTGCAAAATCGAAAAATGAGGGAAATCAGTTTATGAAGAAAGAGATGTTTTTATGAATATAAAAAGAAATGATGTCATTTACCCTTAGCCCGCTGCTCGTATTTCTCTTTTTCGATCCTATGAACATCGGCCAAATTCGCCAACAATTTAACAGACGCCCCGACAGGATCCTCCCGCCATTGGGCGTAATTCTGCTCCAAAAAACCCTCCTCCAAGGGTACGGCCTTACTCTTATGCTTCGGTCTCCTCGAAGTCTTACTCCTTTTTTCTGGCCTCTGCTCGCCACTTGCCTCGGTGCGCACCCTTTTTGCCGAGGTACCCGCACCAACTTCGGGAGCAGTCGGGGGAGGAGAACTGGAAACAAGATCGACCATAGCCTCATAGGCAAGGTCCTCCTGGGTAACAATATTTATCGGAGAAGCAGCAGTAACCGTCCCGACAACAGTCTCGGCCTGGGGAGAAGTCGGAAGCGGAACACCAACCCCCTCAGCATCTCCAGATATCTCGACGCTCCTCATCGCCAGCGCCTTCATTACGGCGAGCTTCTTTGGGGCCATGGTATCTGGAAAAGAAACATAAATCGGTCATACAAACTACGGTCAAAAATATGCAAATATCAATAGCAAGAAAAACAAGGCTACCTAAGACAATTTGCACTCGTCTTCGCTTCCCGGCCTGAACTATCTTAGCCGCAGGGATACCCCGATACTTATGTTTTGAAAACGGAATGTTCTCAGAAATAAACATCAGGATCCTCTTGGTAAGAAGATCGGCAGCGTTCAAACGATTCTGACCAACCGAAAAGGAATTGGTGGATCGTTCAAAATGGGCCTGACTCCAACCAATGGGAAACTTGGTGGACACCAAAGTCCGACCATCCTCTGAAAACTTTCCCACTCTCTCAATCGCTTCGTCGGTCACCGGTTCGACCCAATAAAATAACTCCTTCCAATTCCCCTTCAACGAGTCCGCATAGGCTTTAAAAATCTTGGCACCTCGCCTCGAACGAAGACTGACGTGTTCGCGACCGGACTTATTCTCACTACTATTCCGATTGATCTCAAACAAATGAAAAAAGAGCAACGGCGAGACCGGCCTCTCCAGATGAAGACACATTAGCTCGAAAGCTCGAACAAAAGCCCACGCGTTTGGATGCAACTGAGAAGGCGCAACATCTAAAGTCGCCAAGACCGTCTGCTCGAACCAAGTGAAAGGAGGCCTGATATTCATCTCGTTTATCAGCATATGATACAAAGTAAACTTGAGCTCTCCTGGCCACAAAGCCACATGCTCTCCCTTTTTCATTCCCTCAACTCTCCAAATTCGCTTCGAGCGACCCGAAGCTTTCCTCCCGACCCTCTCCAAATTAAACCCATGCTGGTACAACGATTCGATCTCCAAAATATTTCTGGAAACCCAATCATATTGGGAGACCTCTCGCACCGGTACGTCAAGGTCCCCACAACCAGTACTAGAGTACTCATCCAGAGAAACGGCAGAAGCTCGGCTGGACTCCGGTTGGCTCTTAGGGTGAGATTCAACTTGTTCTTCAACACCCTCTCTATCGGACTCATCAGCAGAGTCGGAACTCGACCCAAGATCGACCTCGGAACCCTCTGATTCCTCCACTGGAATTTCCTCATCAGACTCGGAAGTAACAGCCATCACATCCACCAAGCAATCCTCCTCCACATCTTCGGGAGTATCGTCATTCGGCTCATTAGCATCGGTCGCAGGAGAAGAACTTTCGCTCTCAAAATTATCTTCCGCCTTATCACTCACAGGGGCGGAAGCAGAGTGCTCTTGCACGTCCGGGGCGGCGACTTCCGAAGGCTCGGCACGGACCTCAGGGATTTCACCACCAGAAGCCATCGCACTCGCAAACTCTTTTCGGTACTGAGTGACGTCTCTCCGAGTTTGTTTCGTTCTCGCCAGATCGAATCTACAGGAATGGGGGACGAAATGTCAGGAATAAAGATCGAAAAATGGGTTCGCGAGCAAGTCGGAACCCGACCTGACGACCCCCATTCTGAGATCAAAGGGGACGGGGGAAGGTCCAGGCACAAATAAAAAGTAAAGAAAAAACCAAAAAGTAGACTAACCTCGAAACTATGTCGCAAGCTGATGATGTCTGGAAATAAACGGTTGTCGATCCTCAGAAACCGACCTTAAAGGTACTTCAAACACGTTCACTCTAAAGAAACTCGGGAGCTCTCGAAAGATCGGCAAATCAGAACAAATGAACAACAAACAGCAAATGAATTGGTGAGACCCTTTATTTATAGCAAATCCAATGGGCCTGGGCCTGGAAGTCGAAGCGTCACATCCAACCCATGGTCCATTAAAATCCGCACGCTGAAAAATAAAACGTCACCATCATGCGCCGCCACTACGAAGAGACGCCTTGTCAGAAACAGTAAAAGTGGCACTGATTCCAAAGCAGCACTGATTCCAAAGCAGCACTGAGTTTCGAAAAACTGCCCACGTCGCTCGAAAGCTCGACGGACAGCTAGCATCGCTCGAGAAACCCCGGCCCCAACATAAGCTCGATAAACGGATAGAACCTCCACTCAAAGTCAAGATCGCTCCTCGTAGCGACCAGACTTGGGGGACCACTGTTATGGTAATTACAGTAACTTCTATTTGCACCCCTTCTCCAAAAGCCCAATTGATGAAAAGCCCAATTGTAATCAAGAGAGTCCAATCTTCAATGGCCAAGATCAGCCCGCAAGATCGGACGGCCCAAAAACGCCAACACAAACACATCCAAACTCTATAAAT
Organism: Astragalus membranaceus; assembly: GCA_039519185.1. Taxonomy (NCBI): domain Eukaryota; kingdom Viridiplantae; phylum Streptophyta; class Magnoliopsida; order Fabales; family Fabaceae; genus Astragalus; species Astragalus membranaceus. The sequence continues at coordinate 22,752,589 of CM076851.1, read as the reverse complement.
ACCCCATTCAATGCTCATTAATGGTAAGCACTTTTCTAACCAAACACTTATTCTCTCAAATACTGACTTAAGCGTCGGAGTATCATTGCAGGTACAACCTCGCCCTCCAAGATCGAACATCTCAAGATCGAACGCCTCAACATCGCCTCTCAAGGTCGAACATCTCCAGGTCGAACAAAACCTTCCTCTCAAAGCCCGAAGACAAAGATAGAATCAAGGACAAAATATCTACCAACTGCATAATATCGATCCTCAAGATCGGAAGCACGGTACAGAACACTATCAAAGATAAAATGAAATGTTTAGAAAAATAAATTGAAAATAAAAAGATTTTTTTTGAAGCAAATGAAAATAAAAAGATAGATAATATGATTAAGAGTTTAATTTCTATACACAATAGGTGTATAGACTTTTACAACCACTACCAATCACAATTCATAGAGTGGTAGGTTACTATTCGACTAATTGGTGGTTATCAATTGACCAATTTCTCTTTAATGATGTGTCACAATGTGATTAGTAGATATTGTATAACATGCATACACTTATCGTGTATATAAATTAAATCCAAGTTGACACATCATTAAAAAGAAGTTGGTCCTTTAGTAACCACCTAATATGTTAATCATACTATGAATTGTTATTAGTTGTGCTTGTAAAAAGGTTTACGCTAATAGTGCGTAGTAATTAAACTCTACAGTTAAGTATGTTTTTGTCCTCATAAAATTTGAGAACTTTCTTTTTAGTCTTTATAAAAAATTTCACTCATTTTGGTCCCTACATTTTTCTTTATCAATGCTTTTAGTCCTTCATGACTATTAATAGCATTTTTAGGTATTTTAATAGCGCTTAAAAGCGCTATTAAAAGTCATGAAAAACAAAAAACATTGGCGGTGGATAATGTATGGACTAAAGATGGCTTATGAAAGCTTATGAAAACAGCTTATAGCTTATAAAAAAATTAGTTTAACATTATCTTATCTTTTGTTATAGAAACAGCTCTTACATAAGCTCTTATACGATAAGTCCTTATGCTATAAGCGCTTCTCAACCCCATTAGGTGTAACATGGCTGACCCTTCAATTTTGGGTTCCTTGAACAAACAAAAAAATGGTGCCCTTATAATTATAAAATAAATATCCTTAAATTAAACAGAATCCACGCTGATAAATTGTTGGCTTAAAGGTACGTTTAGTCTCTGCAAATATCACAATAATCCACTTTCGTCCCTGCAAAAAAAACAATTTAAAATTGCCCTTACAAATACCAAACGCTTCTAGTTTGATCCCTACTGTTAGTTTCAACACAATCCAAAATTTGGTAAACTTCCAAGCAAAATAAAAAGACCTAGAGAAACGGAATGGAGAAAAGAGAGAGAATATTATACCTTTACAACTTTAGAACATTAAACAAATTATCCATTACCTTGGTCTTACCATTTAGTTGCTCACCTTTGGAAGTACCATTAACATTAGAGTTGCCTACCACAACTACATGACTTGTATGTAATGCTCTTTTCCTTATGTACCTCACAATTCTCATGTATAGGGACCATCCTTCCTTCTTCGAGAACTGAGCCTGAATGGCACTCTCAGTTACTTTTGTTGGATTTCTCTCCTTAAGCCTTGCTTGATCACGAGCTTCGATGAACCTTGCAGTTCCTCAAGATTCATCGTCTCAAGGTTCTTAGATATCTTAATTGCAACGACTACATGATCAAACTTCGAAGTTAGGGTTCACAATACCTTCTCCACTTTCAATTGATCAGAGATTTCACCATTGGTTCACGTCTGATTCGCCACCAAGGTCAATCTATTGAAGTACTTTGCAATTGAATATTGCTCCTCCATTTGAAGCAGTTCGTATTGCCTTCGTAATGTGTGCAACTTCACTTTCTTCAATTTTGCATCACCAGAGTACGTCGTCGCTAGCGCATCCCACACTTCCTTCGCAGATTCGAATTGCGCATTCTTTTTGAACACATACATCAACACATTGATGAATTAGAAAGATCGTACCATTCTTCTTTCGTTGATCGTGCAACGCTTCGCCACCAACCTCTTTAACGCCATCGCGGACTACTTCAAGAAAATTTTGATAACGAAAGATAACTTTCATTGTAGTAACCGCCAGTCATAATTCTTTCTGTCGAGTACGGGTAACTTCGCTGGAAATTGACTGTTGTTTTCGCCTGCATCCGCCATCACCGTTGTGCGTTGTGGATCGTCTTCTTATTACAGTGGCTCTAGATGCCAATTTGTTGGATTAGAGAACCAAGAATCACACAAACACTCTGAGAATGGGAGAGAATAGAGAGAGAGAGAGAGAGAGAGAGAGAGAGAGAGAGAGAGAGAGAGAGAGAGAGAGAGAGAGAGAGAGAGAGAGAGAGGGGAGATTTCAGTTGTAACATAATTTGGGAAAATGGTTGTTCTATTTATTGCATTGAATGGAACAAACAACTCAACTATTTATACAATAGCATCTCAGTACAATCAATGAAACGAAAACTATCATACTGCTACTTGACTCTCGTTGCTTTTATCACTCTCACTTATTACACCGTTGTTTATTAAAATAGACTAGAACAGAGAATGGTGGGGGAATTTTGCTACTCTGAAGAAATTTAGTAACGGCGGAAAAGAAATAAAAACAGGTAAAGAGAGAAAATGTGAATATATATATATATATATAATTAAAGAATCTGAAACATATTTAATAAGTCACCTAGAACTAAAGTCCAAAGTGTATATAAATTTTTTAAATAAGTAATGATTCAGCAAGAAAATTGCAAATGAAAATATTCAAGAAAATTCCCGATTTTGTCCAAAAAAGCAAAGAAAAAAGATAATATCACATTGATTGTCAAAAGAATAAAAAAAGGAAATGAACCAAAAAGATAATATTATTATCAACCAAAAAAAGAAGAGAAAATCTCAAAAATTAAAAGTATTTAATTTTGAATTGATAAGATTGAAATGGATTTAGTAAAAATTAAATAGAGTGTATGTAACCTTAAATCAAATCAAATCCAATCAAATCCATTGTCACGTGACATATACACCTACATAAAAGTGCGTAAAAATAGAATCGTCTTTTTCTTACCAATTTTGTTTTCCATTACTTTCTTCCCAAAAATGGTAAACGCATTTATTTATTGCTGACTGTATTAAATTGTTTCTTTTTTTACAAAAGCTGACTGTATTAGTTGTATTCTACTTACAACGTCTCTCTCTCTGCTCTATAAAATAGCATAGAACCACGCATTTTACGGAAACGGATCTTCCAAACATTTAAAGCTAAAAAAAAAGCGCGGCGCAACGCAACGCAACAAACACAACGCAAACGAGAACTCTGTGGACTTTTCATGCATCAGGTGAGTGAAGTCGGTCACAAATTCAGCTCCTTCTTCAAGAAAACCGGTTACGTCAAAACCTCTTGATCTGTTCTCTGCTACTATCAACTTCGCCATAATTCTTTCGGTACTAATATTCTTTTCGTATTCATCGTTTCAAAACCCTCACGTTATTATATTGCTTTTACACCAATTATGAAAACTGTTACATTACATTACTGTGTCTGGTGTTACCATACCGCTATCTTAATTTGTTCGCATATGTATCTATATATTCATCTTAATATATGCTTATAAATCTACTATCTGAATTAAATTCTGGATTTTCAGAATTTTCTTTTGTTTGGTTTATTTATGATTTTATGTTCATGCTATTATTTATGATTGTGATAATGATGAAACTATACAGGGTTTATGAATTGACATGTTTTTGGATCATGGATGAATGACTCATATAATTCTAATCTATTATATGTTTACGATTATTAGCAATTTATTTCCTTTGTTTTTTCTGCAGTAGCTATGAAGATTTTATTACGGCTAAAAGGAAAGCCAATTCAAAAGACTGAGGATAGGTTAAATTTTTCAAGGAGCTCAAATTCGTGTGGAAACTCAATGACGCAAAATCACATGTATAGTTATAAGAACCCTAATGCAGGAGGTGAAAAAGACTCTATAACTCTACCCCTTGTAGAGAACAGTCCTGCACTAAAAAGAAGAATAAATTGTCAAGATACTGATATACAAAGAGATTCTGGAATTTCAAAGCAGAAAAAGGTGGAACAAAAATCAAAGTCATTGGAGGAAGAAAAGAGGTTGTTGGTATATTCAAAGAAAATTACTATTAAACTACCACCCAAGAAAGTGCATGAGCCAAAGAAGTCTCTTAACAATAAGAGAAAGTATGAAGACAGTATCTTTGATAGCAATTTGGAAGAAGAAGAAGATGAGGTAGTCTTTTTTTCTTCCAAGACAAAGTCTAGAAACAAAGCAAGGAAAATGGATCACGCAATGGTGAGTGCTTTTCTCAATGATTATGTTTTTGTTGTTGTTGTTGTTCTTTATGACAGATGTTTTAACAGTTTATAATAAATGCAACTTATGTTATAACAGGTTACTCAACACAATTCTAGAATTTGCCATCAATGTTTGGAAAGGGAAAGAACAACATTTTTACCTTGTACCAAATGTACAAAAATGTACTGTTTACGGTGCATTAAGCAATGGTAAGGGAAATCAAATCTAAGTAACTTTTCAAAGGTTTATGCATGAATTTGTTCATGTAGTTTAAGGGATGATAAACTATACAAAATTTAATAACTATTTCTCATTATTGCACATAGGTACCCTAATATGTTAATAGGAGACATTGCAAGGATGTGCCCCTTCTGTCGTCGGAATTGCAATTGCAATGCTTGCTTGGGTTCAAGAGGATTGATTAAGGTTTACTTTACTATATGATTTCTAGTAGACACCTTTAAATTAATTTCACTCATGAAATCAAAGTGTTATTAGCAATTTAGCATTAAAATCGTGAGTATATACTTCTAGTCATCTAATCTAATTTTATATATACATTCAGACATCACACAAGAACATGACCGATTGTGAAAAAATTCAGCATCATCAATATATGTTAAACTCACTTCTTCCATATTTGCAACAAATTTGTGAAGAACAACGTCAAGAACAAGATATTGAAGCGAAAATACAAGGTATTATTAGACTCTAGCTTTGTTTCTTTCCTTCTCTTTTATTTATATATATATTACTTTGAAGACATCACTAACAATAGGCTCTGATGTCAGGAAAATCTTGTTCTGAGATTAAAATACCAAAAGCTTCATGTGGTGAAGATGAACGTATATATTGGTATACTATCTGTTACTTTGCTTAATATATATATATATATATATATATATATATATATATATATATACTCTAGCATGATTCCTTCCATGCTTCATAATATTTATATATTCTCATATGTTTTGGTTTTGGGGCAGTGATCATTGTGCTACTTCAATTGTTGACCTTCATAGAAGCTGTCCCAAGTGTTCTTTTGAAATCTGCCTCAATTGTTGCAAAGAAATACGCAATGGAAGTATTTCACCCCGTTCTGAAATGAAGTTTCAATACAAGAAAAATGGTTATGATTATATGCATGGCGGTGATCCTCTACCAGTGTCTTGGGATTCAGGAACTTCAGAGGGTCATGTTGAGAAGATGTTTACCAAATGGAATGCAAACAATGATGGAAGTGTTAGATGTGCTCCAAAAGAACTAGGAGGTTGTGGTGGCTGCGTTTTGGAGTTGAAACGAAGGTTTCCCAATAACTGGATATCTCACTTGGTAACCAAAGCTTACTACATGCTTAACAAATTTGGCAAAAGTCAACAAAGGATTCTTCAGAAAGAAGCATCATCAAGTTGTGAATCAATGAAAAGAGCAGCTTTTAGAAATGGCAGAAATGATAATAATATATACTGTCCATTGTCAAGTGAGCTTATAAGAGAAGGGCTATCTCAGTTCCAAAAGCATTGGATAAATGGTGAACCAGTTATAGTCCGTGATGTTTTAAAGCAAGGGACAGGTCTTAGTTGGGAGCCAATGGTTAGCTTGCGAGCATTGTGTGAAAATTTGGCTTCTGGAATGAGCTCAAATATGTCAGAAGTGAAAGCCATTGATTGCCTTGCTAGTTGTGAGGTAGAAATTAACACTCGCATCTTCTTCGAGGGTTATGAGGAGGGAAAAGCATATACTAACCTCTGGCCAATGATGTTGAAGCTAAAAGACTGGCCACCCTCAGACAGTTTTGAAGATCTTTTGCCACGACATTGTGATGAGTTTATCCGTTGTTTGCCATTTCAAGAGTATAGTGATCTTCGAACCGGAATCCTCAACCTTGCTCCAAAGTTGCCAGCACATGTAATAAAGCCTGACTTAGGCCCAAAAACTTACATTGCTTATGGAGTTAAAGAAGAACTCGGCAGAGGAGATTCTGTTACTAAACTTCATTGTGATATGGCTGATGCGGTAGGCTATATTATACTACTCTGGTCTTATTTATAAGAAGACATTGCAGTTTTAGGTTTTTTGAATAATTGATGTATGATAGATACATTTACTTTATTGCGACTAATTTATTGTTCGATATTTTTGACAGGTAAACATTTTGACCCATACAGCTGAGATGAGGTTAACATATGAACAACACTATGTCATTTCTAAATTAAAAAAAAAGCATCAGGCTCAAGATGAGAAAGAAGGTCGTGCTCTAAATAACAGACAACATAAACAAGACAGGGAAGATTTCCCTTTTGAGATGAATGGAGAAGTGTCTGATATCTCTAAAGAAACAGCAGAAACAGGTGGTGCTCTTTGGGACATTTTCAGGAGAGAGGATACTGAGAAGTTAGAAGCTTATCTAAGAATTCACTCTAAAGAGTTTAGACACAGTTACTGTTCTCCAGTTGAACAAGTATATATAATCTCAGTTAACCTCTACATTTCCACCTATATTATCTTTATTTTTCATGCTTTGAGGCTCACTAATTAATTTCTATGTTGATTAGGTTATTCATCCTATTCATGACCAGTGTTTTTATTTGACTTTGGAGCATAAGAACAAGCTAAAGGAAGAGTTTGGTTAGTATTTATAGAATTGCAAACTTCTACATAGCTCAATGCATGCAATTAGTTATTTACATGAATCTTGGTTTCAATTTTCAGGTGTGGAAGCTTGGACCTTTGAGCAGAAACTTGGGGAAGCAGTGTTTATTCCTGCTGGATGCCCACACCAAGTCAGAAATCTCAAGGTGAAACATCTCTTGACACTAAATGGATATTTGCACATTTTTCTTAGTACCGTTTCTTTGATTATATCTATAATTTTAATCATACCATAATGTAAAACTTTGCAGTCATGCACAAAAGTTGCTGCAGACTTTGTGTCCCCAGAAAATGTCAATGTGTGTATGCGATTAACTGATGAGTTTCGTCGTCTTCCTAAGAATCATAAGGCCAGAGAAGACAAACTTGAGATAAAGAAGATGATAGTGTATGCTGTTGACCAAGCTGTGAAAGAATTAGAAGCTCTAGTTAGGTGCTCTTGACTAGTTTGGATGCTGCTGCTGCTGCTTCAATGAAGCAAACTCCTTTTTATGTGATAGCTGCTACAATGTTGTTGTTTATATGATGATAGCTCAAACTTATGAAGAGATGAAAATTTTGAGATATGTAATTTTCTATTGAAGGGTTAATTGTATTTATTATTAGCTTATTTTCCTTGTTGGGATCCAATAGGGAGGTGCTAACTGAGACATTTTGACATTAAAGCCTAATTGGTGCAGTATGTAGTCAAAAACATATATCTCTCTGTTGTCAATGGCTCTCCTTATTGGTTTCTTAATTAGGTAACTTGTTGTGCCCAAAGTTATCAATGCACATAACTTTTTCTGTATATATATTTCAACAGTTTTGTAATAAAGTCAATGTATACATTATAAGATTTATTGCCCGAAATAAATGTGATAATGGCCAAAAAAAATCAGTTACAATAACTCATTCTTGTTATGACAATCTACTTAATAAATTTAACTCTGGTACATATTTACATGAAGTGGGAAAGTATTAGAGTCATTTTATTTCTTAGGCATGGAAAATTATATATACATATACATACATATATATATAAAGGAGTCAAAGAGAGCACAGTAAAAAAACGCATGTGCTTGACTGCTTCACCTTCAAATGGTTGAACTGGTACTTAACTAAAACATCTTCATGAGTTCCATCTCTGTTTAAAGTTAAAGATGCATTTGTAGAAAACACAGTTGTATCAGTGAAATTTGATCTGTGTCTTTGTCTGTTAGGTAAGGTGTGTTGCTTGCTCATGATACCTGTAGTTTTGGAGAAGAGATCATAATCATATTTCTTATTCATTCAAGGTCACACAAGGATCAAATATATGGACAGAGTTTATTAGAAAAGTATTTACCAATTTTGCTACAACTTTGGGAAAAGAAAGTACAAGGTAAATGATAAGAAATAAAACAGAAAATAGAACATATCTGAATTCAGACCAGATCTTAGTTTAATTTGAACTAATCCAAAATAATTGAACTTAAAACAATTCAAAATGTTATTCCTTATTCCCAACAGACTTTTACTAGACTATATTAGAGCTTGAGGCAAGTGAGCAAATGAAGGAAAGAGTGGCATAATTGAAGGAACTCAGAGAGATAATTGCTTTCAATATTGGATGCTGACTTGTATTAAAATCAAGTGTCTCTTAAATGCTGATGACAACACTTATTTGTAGTGGTCAAATAAAATCCCCATTGGATAGTTGGATAGTTTAGAGTTAGCAGAGTGGAGTGAAATGGAGCCGAACGAAATATAATGGAATAAATTTCCCATTCAATTGTTTGGGACTTTTACGACAGAGTAGAACAAAACGCGCACTCTATCATTTGGACAATGAACGGAATGAAATAAATTATAGGCTAAATATCAGTTTTGGTCTTTTATCTTTGCTCTTGGATTTACTTTGGTCCTTATCTTTTTTTTGGTCCGTTTTGGTCCTTTATCTTTCATTTTCGTTTCACTTTAGTCCCCGACGTTAGTTTTTGTTAACGGACGTCACGCTGACAGTTAACTGCTGACGTGGCGTCCATTTTCATTAAATGACGTGGCAGAATGCAATTACACATCAGAAAAGAAAATTTAACAATAGAAAAGAAAATTTAACAAAAAACAAATAACATAAACAATGATAAACAAATTACAAAAAACAAATAACATAAACAATTCTTCAACAACAACAACACCTTCAACCCAGAAATCAAAACCTAGATCTACTTCATCTTCAACAACAACAACAACTCTTCAACAACAACCCAGAAACATAACCCAGAAGAATTGTTCAAAATTAGGATTCTTCACCAACAACAACAATTCGTCAACAATCCAGATTTGTTCAACAATTCTTCAACAATCCAGATTTGTTCAACAATTTTGATTAACCTTAAATCAACCCCCAAATCTCAAAACCCCATCTTCATCTTCTCCACTAATCCACCCCCATTTGAGGGAGGTAAACCCTAAACCGTAAACGTTCACCTTCATCTTCTTCGTTTAATCAATGGCATCTTCCAATTCGAACAGCTACCCATCATTTGGTCTATCTTCCAAACCTTCACCTGAGTGTTTGTGTGGCAAAAAATGTGTTGTTTGAACTGTTAAGAAAGAAAGCCTAAACAAGGGAAGGAAGTTATGGGGATGTAGGTAATTCATGGTAAGATTAATGGTTGTTGGAATTCTAAGTTTGATGTATCTTTGTTTGTTTGCATTTGCATAGTCTAAAGATGATCCTGGATGCTCATATATGAAATGGACTTCAGATCCATGGCCTGATCCTCAGACACGAAGACAAACACAATGTGTAGAGACAGAATGGCCAGAGACACAACATGGAGAGACCGAATGTGCAGATTGTGTTCAAAAAGGAATGGAGATAGTTGAACTTAGAAAGACTATTAAGGAGATGAAGAAGGATGGAGAGTCGACAAATAATTTGTTGAAAATTGCGTTGTGTAGTATTTTCCTTTTGGTGGTAGCTTGCGTAATGCTTATTGTCAAAACTGGAAAATCGGTGTATTAGTTAGGTGGTAGCTTGAGTAATTATGTATAATTGTGTTTGAATTCTACGTTGTGTTTCAAATCTCTACACCTGTAGGACATTATTGCTTTATATAGTAGTTCAAAATGAGGGACCAAAGAGAAACTATTAAAAAAGATAGAGGACTAGATTGAAACCAAATAATAAACATTAAGGACCAAAATGAAACATACCATACCAACTTAATGTCAATCAAAAGTGACCAAATATGTTCTGTCATCATGTCTACTGGCTATTAATAAACAACATCCAACCAATTAAACAACAAAAAGAGGATTAAACATCCACATCCAAAATACAACATTCTTACAAAATAAACATAAAGCAACAGACATATTACTAAACCATAACTAAGAGATTCACTGCCTCTTCCATGTTGGAAGTTTTGGCCTAAAACTCTTTCTTTGCACAGTAGCAACAACACCAGTAGAAGAGACTTTGTTCCTTTTGGCTACACCAAGTGTTTTCTTGAGGTGATGTTTTCTTGAGTTGGATGGATGTGCAGTTTGTGGTTGGTGGTTGGTTGGTAGTAGTTGGAGCATTTTGGCAAGATCTTGAGTTGTGCCCAGGTTGCTTGCATTTACTGCACTTACCAGCCCATCCCTTTCTAGACACATTTTCACCTTGAGTTTTCTTTTCATCTTCATTTTTGTTCCTTGCCCTTTTTGGTCTACCTGTTAAGCAATACATGTTAACTAGCTAGGATTTATTCTTCTTTAATACAGAAAGAACAGCACATGCCTTTGAAAAGTACCTAGTAGTTTTTTGTGTGGAGGAGGGAGGATGTCTGGGTATGGGGTTCGTTGCCAAACGTTTTCACCATTTGTTGGATAAATAATAGGATGGTAGCATGCCTCATAAGTTGCTTTCCTGTAGTAGAGAGGAATCAATTCCTCAGGATCTTGATGTTTGTCATGGCAAACGGTTACCACATGACAACAAGGAATCCCCGTGAGCATCCATCTTCGACAAGAACACTCCCTCCTACTAAGTGTTATACCCCAATTTTGTCCGATCATTTATCGCAATTGTTTTAGCCCCCGTGTCACAAGTCCATTACGAGAACGACATTTCGAGCGTTGTCTTGTTTTAATTTAGACCGGTTTGTCTAATTGGGCCAATTCTTAGTAAATGGGCCTATGTTCGGTATTTTGGACCTAATTTAGTCCTTTTGATAAAAAAGCCATAAAAATAATAATGAAATAAAATCAGAAAATAAAAAATATATATTACAATAAAGTGTCCAAATAATACAAAAAGCCCAAAAATACAAAAATAAGAATAATCCAAAAAAATAGAAAAGAACGAAAATAACAAAAAGGGGGTGTCAGTAGCATTAACCTTCGGCCCAACAAGCTGCTTGCCCAACAAGTCGACTTGCCCAACAAGTTAACTTGTCCAGCAAGTCTCTTCACCTAACCCTTCACCTATAAAAGGAGGCTCTGTCCACAGTGAAAAAGACACCACAGTGATTCAACAAGAACACTGAACACATTCTCTCTCTCCTAGCGAAGCTCTCGCTCTCTCTCTCTCCCCCTCCCTTTTTTATTTTTTTAGTTTTATTTTTCTTTTAATTAGTTTATTTTTAAATATTCATGATAAATATTTTTCACTATCAAACTATCTTCCAAACTTCAAAAAACTCAATTTTCACAAAGTAGGGGACTAAGCCGACTGTACAGTCGGGTTAGTCATCATTTTAGGACAAATGAACTGATCACTCAGGAGTCCTAAAGTCCCTAAATAAAATACACCAACAAACAAAGTTTTCTACCAAGAACTACGTAGCCTTTGATTATCTACCCGGAGATACGTAGGAGCAGAGGGTGGGCCCACCTCTGTCAAGTGCACTAATAAAAAACCATTTTTAGTCTTTCTCTAAATATTCCTTTTCTTAAATTCAAATAAAATATCAAGTTTCTTCTTTCTTCTAATCTCTTTCAAATTCAAAATAAAAGGGTAAATTAAATGTTTTCAAAATTAACTATCGCTTCTACAACTAATTAGCAGGTAACCTTCCTTAGGAAGGATGTCGTGGGGTGCTAGTACCTTCCTCACGCATAACCGACTCCCGAACCCTTATCTGGTCTCAAGGACCCTTATCCATTCCAAAAGGGATTTTCCAATATTTGCCCTTAAACTAAACTTTGGTGGCGGCTTCATTTTTGAACATTCGAGGAATCCTCGCCCGGATTTTTCGGTCGCTACAGCTGGCGACTTCACTGGGGACAATTTAGAGAGTCAAACCTAGTTTAAATTAGTTGTAGGATTAGTCGTTAATTTAACGTTTATTTTTACCCTTACCTTTCTGTCTTTTATTTTTATTGCATATTATTCTTTTGTGATATGAAAACCCTAGGATAGAAGACCACTTTTTTGTATATATGTTTGTTTGTTTTGCAGCTTGGGGGGTATCTTTATATTTTGCTCCTTCACACACTCCACTATCACACTTTTGCACACACATGAGAATAGTTCTATACCCGGACTGGAGAATAACCTATGTTAGAACGAGACTGCGTAGTGATGGCCTACTGGATGTGCGTCCTGTTGGGTGGTCACGAAAGTCTCACCTAGAGTTTGGTCCCTCTTGAGAATGCTGGCACTCCTAATAGCTTGCCTATTGTTGTTGATCAGTGTTCTTAACCGGGGTCGTTGGCTCTAGGAACCTTATGTAGGACTCTTTAGAGCTACCCTTTGAAAGGTTCACTTAACAGACAAGCCCTAGACCTATTCTCTAAGGAACCCTCGTAGGACACAAAGGAGCCTTATACCCCCTGCATTCAAACAAACACTGATACATTTTTCCGGTCTTCTAAAAAAAAAATTCAAAAAATCATATTTTATTTTTGCAAGTTATTTTTTAGAAACGTGTCTCATGCATTTGCATTTGCATTTTCATCATTCATATCCATCATCATGTGTTATTCATCCATTACATTTTATTTCGTAATTTAAAAAAACGAGCATACTTTTTGAAAAAAATTGATGAGAGATGAGGCGTTGTTGCAAATACATTTTAATTTATTGTTCTTCCTTGAAAAAGTTTAACCTACTAAATTTCAAACGAGGTCGAACATAGTTGCAAACTCAAGTTGTTTCAAGACACTCAATTTTCCAAAAAATTCAATGTTGCATCTCGTCCACAATTTTTGTCGGCAAAACAATGCATCTCATCCATCCCATGATAAACGATCAAAATAGTCTATTTTGTTAACTAATGTGTTATCAAAATTTCCTCTATCATGTCTCTAACTATGTTAACTGTCTGTGAAGCATTCATATAGTGAACTTGTATGCGATGTGCATTTGCTCTTATTTGAGTCAGTTAGTGTCCACACATTTCCATCCTATCATCATCCCTTGTTCATGTACAGTCTCACCCCGACCACTCCATAAAGTGCATATTCTCCACACAAGTTCTTAGTTGGCTCTTTGGTTTTGTCCTCAATGATGAAATTTCATAAACTAACACTTGGATCCTCCAAACTGGGGCAAATTTGTGATCACTAGATATCTTGTCAACATTGTATTCCCTTGGTGCAAGTCCTTTTCAAAAAAAAAAAATCAAAAAAGCCTGTTAGGTTGAAAACTCGCGAGAGCAGCCTAAGCAAAAATTAGGGCATATAAAAAGAAATAAAGAAAAAGAGCAGATATATAAAAATAAATAAATTTTTTGTCCTTGAGTTAGTCTTTGAGAAAACAAGCAATCATTATTTGAAATGAAGTTTGGTCATCTTCTCACATCCTCAAAAAGCATAAAAAATACCCTTTGCAACCCACTTTGAGCCAAACAATCAAAAATCTTTCAATCACCCTAGACAATGATCTATTCCCCATTTAAAGATGGTGCACTACTTTCTTCAGTTTATTTAGCTCAAGAGAAATAGGCCGTCAAAGAACGAAAATCATATTTCAAAAAAAAAAAAGAGAGAAAAGTCTTGAATAAAAAGACGGCATAAATGTTTGAGCTGATACATCATATCATGAAGTGCACCACTGAATAAAAAGATCATTGTCTGAAACCCCCAAACACTTCTTTGGGCTCAATTATCATTTCATAAATCCCTAATCCTTGGCACATTATCCCCAGCCATTGGCCTTATTACAAACCTTTTCTTTCATGAATCCCTAACCATTGGCCACATTACCAACCCCTTCTTACATAAACCCCTAACCGTTGGCCACATTACAACCCTAAACAAGTCCATTCTGATCGATAACTGATTGCTTTCGTTTTTTTAAGGTTTTAATTTTAGGACAATTGAGTTTATTTATTTACAGTATGTTTGCTCAAAAAAAATATGACAAAAAATAAAGCTAAAAAGGGCAAAAAAAAAAAAAGAAAAAAAAAGAAAAAGAAAAAAGGCTTGCGCTCCAAGAAAAAAGGCCTGCACTGATACCAAGACAAGGTTTAGTGATCACCAAGTGAAATTTTCATCATCAGGACTATCATAGTCCATGGGAGTCATCTTAAAAGAACCAAAAGTTTATACTAGGACCATCACCTAGATCCCAAAGTGGGGCAGTCCCTTCACCTTTCATGCTTCTCAAACTTGGGGAAATTTTCCAGCGTCCATCTCATTCATATACCACATCCAATCCATATAGCCATACGACCAACTCACAAACCCATTACCCTAACTCTGTCACCTTTCCCCTACCTCACTCGAACTAGAAATATCATTCCAAAGTGGGGCAATCCTGTCACCATTAACCCCTCACTCCGCTCAAAATTGGGGAAATTCGCTCTGCACTCATCTCATCCCCTTGTCATATTCACATTCATAAAACCATACCTGGGCAATTTCTCAACCCACCATCCTAAATACAACTTTTCGCAAACTCTAGTCAGGGCAACATTGTCCTTGTCATAGGTGGGGCAACACCAAACGCCATGGGTTGAGACAAAATCTTTTGCGTTCCACCCCTCATTCCAAAGTCACAGCATTACCAATTCATAATTTCCTCTACACCCCTAGTTGTTGTCACCACTAGACAGGGGAAAGTTATGCATTCACCGTCATCAACTATGAATTAGGGCAGTCCCACATTTCTAGAGTTGGGGAGAACATACCTTTCATGACTTTGGCAAAAACCTACCATTCATCCCCTCACGTGTCATATCTGTCCATACCCCGAGTCAACTAGCTCATTCATCTGTGTTTGCACTACTCTACATGTTCATTAAAACAATGCTTCAAAGAGAGAGAACACAAGTTACTAATATGAAGTTGGAAACTCACTCAGTTAACTTTGTGGACCTAAAATTCAATCGTCATGGGACATCATAATCAAATGGAAGAACAATGTGAACGAGCTTGCAAATCCAATCAAATACTTTTGTGCATCAGCGCATGTGAATCACAACCTTGAGGTTGCCACATCTGAGTTCAAACCATTTTCCAAGAAATAATTACTTCTCTGCCTCTCGCATCAAAAGTCTCATTTCTCATCATTACAAAAAAAAAATCTGCATCATCAATAAATCATAGCATAAATCATTCCATCATGCAATCATGCATCTACCATAGCACCTGCATCTAAGCAATACATTTGCATTCACATGTTATCTGCATTCACATATATGGCTGATCAATTTTTGTTTCCGATCAGTTCTAGCATCCACAATTCACGGGCTTTGGTAGTTTATCTACTGTCACATTGCACATTCATCACATTACACGCATGCACACATAACAGTTTGCTTCGATAGACGTGCCAAGTGTCGGTCTCATCATTGCCAAAAACTTTCAACATCACTAATCATATCATTGTACCATGCATTCGTGTGCTTCTTTTCATTCATCATTGCCAAAACCTTCTTTACATCACTAATCATATCATCATACCATGCACGGCATTCGCGTCAAAGCATTACATTTGCGTCACATTCGCACTTTGCATTTCATACACCCATCATATACTAAGGAAAAAAGGAAATGCAAAAAGCAAAAAGAGGAAAAATCGCTCATTCCATTACATTCATCATTAATCAGCACAATCACATTCACATGTTATCTGCATTCACATACGTTGTTTGTCAACCTCCATGTTCCACCAACTTTGACTCACATCATCCGCCACGTTTCATTCATCCCATCGGACACCTACCATTTCGCATACCCATATTGCACACATGCATCATCCATCGCATTTTTAGACATGCAAAATTTAGATAGCTTTTCCCTTCTCAGGTAAATGCATTCATTAGGTATGTCCTAGGCAACTACGCCATGTGTCAATCCCAATACTTTGTTTCCTCAAAGTCAGTGCTACAAGCACTGGTCTCATATCACAATTCAGAGTATCGGACCCCCAGCGGTTCCTCAAAGCCCCAGTGCACCTTCAGACCCCCAGAGGTCCAATCCAGATCGCACGTCGGCATCGAGCACCGACGGATCATCCGGCCCCAGGCCCTTCAGACTAGCTGTGTCAGCCTAAGACATAGTGGACGTCATTCGTGATCAGTTCTAGACCTGATCTTATTAACGGCCGCTCGAAAAAGGCCACCCCCGGACCCCGGCAGTCCTTCAAAGCCCCAGTGCACCTTCAGACCCCAAATGGTCCTTCAGGGTTTAGGCAACCCCTTGGAGCCCCAGTGCTCCCTTAGAGCCCAAATGCTCTTTTAGAGCCCCAGTGCTCCTCCAGATCCCCAGTGATCATTTCTTTATTGTTCTCGGTTAACACGCCAAGTGTTAATCGTCCCTATTTTCCCTAACTCATCTTCCCCCTAAGCGGACAAAATTAGTGTCTATTCTATCTTTATTTTTATTTCTACTACGAAAATCTGAAAGCCATTCACCTTTTCTAGTAAAATATAAATAAAGAGGGACAGCTGTTATACCCCAATTTTGTCCGATCATTTATCGCAATTGTTTTAGCCCCCGTGTCACAAGTCCATTACGAGAACGACATTTCGAGCGTTGTCTTGTTTTAGTTTAGACCAGTTTGTCTAATTGGGCCAATTCTTAGTAAATGGGCCTATGTTCGGTATTTTGGACTTAATTTAGTCCTTTTGATAAAAAAGCCATAAAAATAATAATGAAATAAAATCAGAAAATAAAAAATATATATTACAATAAAGTGTCCAAATAATACAAAAAGCCCAAAAATACAAAAATAAGAATAATCCAAAAAAATAGAAAAGAACGAAAATAACAAAAAGGGGGTGTCAGTAGCATTAACCTTCGGCCCAACAAGCTGCTTGCCCAACAAGTCGACTTGCCCAACAAGTTAACTTGTCCAGCAAGTCTCTTCACCTAACCCTTCACCTATAAAAGGAGGCTCTGTCCACAGTGAAAAAGACACCACAGTGATTCAACAAGA
Organism: Astragalus membranaceus; assembly: GCA_039519185.1. Lineage (NCBI taxonomy): Eukaryota > Viridiplantae > Streptophyta > Magnoliopsida > Fabales > Fabaceae > Astragalus > Astragalus membranaceus. The sequence continues at coordinate 22,735,226 of CM076851.1, read as the reverse complement.
ACACTGAACACATTCTCTCTCTCCTAGCGAAGCTCTCGCTCTCTCTCTCTCTCCCCCTCCCTTTTTTATTTTTTTAGTTTTATTTTTCTTTTAATTAGTTTATTTTTAAATATTCATGATAAATATTTTTCACTAGTTGCACTTTTCATTTTTTCTTTTTTGTTAACTTTTCGTTCATATTCAAAACAAAAACAAAATATTCATTTTCCTCTCATAAATAAAGAAATATTTTCAAGAACAAAATAGGGGACTAAGTCGACTGTACAGTCGGGTTAGTCTGCTTTTTAGGTCACTAATGAACCGTTACGGATCATGGCCTAAAATCCCTATTTAAAACAAACAAATTTCTAAATTAAAATAAACACAAACAAATTTCTTCCCACAAATCAAATTTTCAAAATAGGGGATTAAGTCGGCCGTACGGCCGGGTTAGTCAGCGTTCTAGGACGAATGAACCGTACGGATCAAGAGTCCTAAAACCCCTATTCAAATAAAATCAAACCACCACACATCAAACTATCTTCCAAACTTCAAAAAACTCAATTTTCACAAAGTAGGGGACTAAGCCGACTGTACAGTCGGGTTAGTCATCATTTTAGGACAAATGAACTGATCACTCAGGAGTCCTAAAGTCCCTAAATAAAATACACCAACAAACAAAGTTTTCTACCAAGAATTACGTAGCCTTTGATTCTCTACCCGGAGATACGTAGGAGCAGAGGGTGGGCCCACCTCTGTCAAGTGCACTAATAAAAAACCATTTTTAGTCTTTCTCTAAATATTCCTTTTCTTAAATTCAAATAAAATATCAAGTTTCTTCTTTCTTCTAATCTCTTTCAAATTCAAAATAAAAGGGTAAATTAAATGTTTTCAAAATTAACTATCGCTTCTACAACTAATTAGCAGGTAACCTTCCTTAGGAAGGATGTCGTGGGGTGCTAGTACCTTCCCCACGCATAACCGACTCCCGAACCCTTATCTGGTCTCAAGGACCCTTATCCATTCCAAAAGGGATTTTCCAATATTTGCCCTTAAACTAAACTTTGGTGGCGGCTTCATTTTTGAACCTTCGAGAGATCCTCACCCGGATTTTTCGGTCGCTACACTAAGGTTGACCACAAGATTTTCCCCACTATTGTTTACATGCCTCACATCATATATGTCATCACCAGCACACCTATTAAGTATCAACAGAGTGGGAACAGCACACCAGAAACACTAAGTTAGGGACCAAAGTGAAACCAATTAAATACATAAGGGACTAAAGTGAAACCAATTAAAAACATAAGGGACTAATAAGAAACCAATTAAATATTGTACCTGCACAACCAGAATCTTGACAGTTCCTTCTCATTTTCTAACGTCGTCCTTATTCTTGGCAACACATCTCCTTGGTAGCTCTCAATTTTTCTCCTATTTGAGGCCCATCTTTCCATGAAGTAATTCCTTATTTCTTCCAACATAGTCACAATTGGTTTTCCTCTTAACCCAACTATAACACTATTGAATGTCTCACTCATGTTATTTACAAGGATATCACACTTTGAGCTAAATGAAAATCTAGATTTACTCCAAAATCTAGGAGGTATCTTCATTAAATCCTTGAATGCTTGTTCATTTTTGCTCCTCATTTCCAACATGATCCTCTCCCATTGTTGATGGTATGATGCCTTTGCTGCCTTCCACATCAACTCTTTAAGTATACTTCCTGGATGCTTCTTTCTAAAGTTGCTATATAATTAAGTGCCTTACGCAAAACCTTTGTTCAACGCCAGGGAGTAACTCTTCCATAGCTGACAACAATCCCTACATAAGGTTCAACACCAGCAACAATCCCATTATTCAGATATTACCACCACAACAGGTATATTCAATTCATGCTACTGTATGCTAAGGGACTAAGTTGGAAACTACTAAAATGATAAAGGACCAAAGTGGAACAACTAAAAAACATAAGGGACTAAAGTGAAACCAATTAAATACATAAGGGAATAGCTTCCTCCAATTGTACACTTTGTGTTGTAACTTTGGCAGGCTCTTTGCCTTTCCTTCTCTTTGGCCTACCCTTGTTACTCTTCTTCTTCTTGTATTTTGATCCACCACTTGTTGAGTAGCTTCTTCAACACCTTCATTTTGATCCACCACTTGTTCAGTAGCTTCTTCAACACCTTCATTTTGATCCACCACTTTTTCTTGTTGTCGGCCTTCTTCAACACCATCATTTTGATCCACCATTTGTTCTTGTTCAGTAGCTTCTTCAACAACATCATTTTGATCCACCACTTTTTCTTGTTGTTGGCCTTCTTCAACACCATCATTTTGATCCACCACTTGTTCTTGTGGCACATCTTCAAAACCATCATACTCTCCTTCCTCATCATCATCATCATAATCATTAAACCTAACCTTTGGACCACTCTCATCACTATCATACACATCTTCATCTTCAAGCTCTTCACCTTCCACTTCTCCACCAACATGGACAGTTTCATTTTGGTCCCTCTGACCATCAGTGTTGGTTTCATTTTGGTCCCTCTGACCATCAGTGTTGGTTTCAACATCAACATCTATTACAATATGGGTTTGAGGAGTATTTTGGGCTTGAGAATTATAGAATTTTCTCAAATGTGGGGCAGGTTGATTAAGTTGGGGCCCATCAGGTAACTCCACTTCCACTACAATAGGTTGAGATCGATATTGGGTGAATGGTGTACAAGTGCACACATCCATTACTTTGGGCCCACTTGAGGATCTCCATGGCTCCTTGGTCATTCTCAAGCAACTTTTTGACCCCATTCAAATCATACCAAATACCAATAAGTTCTATATACCCCATATCCTTGAGAATGCCCAAAATTTTAAAATATGACCACTTATCAGGGTCAACTTGCAAAGTAGACAATTCCCCTACATATTCCCTCATTCCTTCATCCACAAAATAGCCCGAGTGATGCAATTCAACTTTCAATGTCTCCATTTAACTGTTACAACAACAAACAAATAATAACAATAAAAAACAAGGACCACAAAAATTTAAATAATGCAGGACGACCACACAATAAAAAACAATAGTTGTCTTCATCAAAAGCCACAAACAACCCTACAAACACTAGTGGAAAAAATGGATTTTACATCGGCAATTCATATCGGTTCAAAAACTAACAGATGTGGAAAAAAAGGCGGTGGCATTTTTGAAATTATGATTACATTTTTCACATCGGTTGAGTGTTTAACCGATATTGAAAGACTAATTTAGAATATTAATATCGGTTCCCATTTCAACTGATGTGGAAAACCCCTAATTTATATCGGCTCCCATTGCGACCGATACGAAAACCCCAAATTTTAATTAGATCTCACGACTCGCTCTCACTCTCAACGAAAACCCCCTCACTCTCCTCTCAACGAAAACCATCTCACTCTCACTCTCAACGAAAACCCCAACCCATCCCATCGCTGGGAGAAGACCCCAAGCCACCGCCGTCGCTGTTGTTGCGCCATCGCTGTTGCTGCGCCGTCGCCGTTGCCGCTCCGTTGCCGTTGCCGTTGCCGTTGCTACGCCGTCTCAGCGCACGTTCCGTCTTCTCCTTCCCAGTTTCTTCAGTTTTGTTCTTCTTCTTCTTCGACTAGAAGACTACCTACCATTTTCGTTTCTTCAGATAACGATTTTCGTTTCTTCAGGTAACAATTTTCGTTTCTTCAGGTAACGATTTTCGTTTCTTATTCTTCGATTTCAGTTGATTTTTTATGTTTCTTCACGTTTTCATTTTTTCGTTTGTGCCCAAAACGACGTTTCCTGAAGGCTGAAGGTTTTCATTTTCGTTTCTGACAGCAAAGGTTTTCATTTTCAGGTAATTTTTTTGTTTGATTTCATTGATTTCATTGTTGATTTCAGCAAAGGTAATTTTTTTGTTTGATTTCATTTTCAGCCATTATCGAAAGTAGGAAGGAATGATGTGAAATTATAAAAACTAAAAAGAAACATCCATTATCGTTACTGCTTGTTGATTTCAGACTTCTTTACTTTTTTTTGTTTGTTGATTTCATTGACTGTACATTGTTCGTTGTAAACTTTTCGATGCCCATGCTGGTAAATGATCTTCACCTTTGGACTTGGTAATCAAGACTTGTTTAAATGATAGTTCTGCTTACTTTGGATTGTTTGCTTTTGTTCTAAGCTGGGAATTGGCTTCAGCATTGAAAGAATTCAAACCAAAGTTTGATTCAGCTGGTGTCAAACTAATTGCAATTGGTGTTGGTGCTCCAATTAAAGGCCGTATTCTTGACAGGTAGGAATCCATGGACACAAATTTTCTATGAAGGTTTTTAGATGAAGTGTCATGTTTGAGAGAAATAATTTTAGTTGTTAGTCTGAACTCTGAAGTATATTTTGTTTTAGTGGTTTGTAATTCAACTTTAAATCCACTTCATTGAAGACTGACCATTTGTGTTTCAAATTAGCTGAGGATAGCAGTATGGATGGTCATTATCTTGATTTGGGTATTGTATGCTCAGTTACTATTTCCAATGGATTGCCTATATGCGGATCCTGATCGCAAGGTAACATATGGGTAGCATGTTGAATATTTACTCATTATAACTCATCTTCTTGTAAATGTGTGAGCTAACCAATTCTGCCTGTTTTCGTTCATTCAAGGGGATGCTTAGTTCTGATTGTTGCATTGTTTAGGTAACTCAACCTCTCTTACTCTCACTAGTACTCATTATTTGACTAATAATTTATTAAAAACTAGTTAGTACTATAACTTTTTAATCAGTACGAAAGAGTAGTATACTTAAAAAGAAAACAGTGTTTAATTGATTTTTTTATGATTTGGTATGTTAGATTCAAGATTTGTTGGTTGTCTACCTTCTGTGTTGGCCACTGCAACAATGCTGCATGTTATAGACCAGATTGACAAGAGTGATGATGGTGTGGAATACAAAAATCAGCTTCTTGCTGTTCTCAAAACCAGCAAGGTTAGTGAATGTTTTAATTAATTTAACATTAATTAGTTCATGTCATAGTACAAGATGGGACCATGTAATGTACTGTATGACTAGAGAACATGTTAGATTAAAGTTAAACTGATTTTGGTCTGGTTTCAAACCAAAGCTTACAATAAAAAAAAGCTCAGGTTCAGGTATATAAAGTGTCATTTCATTTCCTTTTTATTTAATTTATAGTCAGATAATAGGTTTAAGATATCTATTTCTATCTATCTATATTAGAGCTACCATTCTGTTTTGAATGTTTTGGGTGCAGGAAGAGTTAGAATTCAGTTTAAAATTAAATGGCTTCATCTTTGGAGGAGCTTCTTGCAAAGGAAGGATTTAAAGCAAGCAAAGGAATGACAAAGTCTAGGTCTTCCTTCCACCATGGTGCTTCAAGTGAATCACTTCACTCATTGGAAGACAGACTCTGTGTATCAAGTGAAAGAATTAAAACACAGCGAGCAAAGTCTAATAAGACAGCTTCAAGATATCAGATTATTAGTAATAATAAAAGTGATCCTCACACTCTTGTTGAAAACCGGAAGTCAAGGGATAACAATGTTTTTATAGGAGACAAAGTGGATTGTAACTTTACAAATTCAGGTACTAGTAGTAGTAGTAGTAGTAGTAGTAGTAATGATAGTGGAGTTGGAGATTTTCATTCAAACCAAGTGTCTAATAATGTGAAAAGAGACAAAGACAAGTATTTCAATGACCATGTAGACAAGGAAGAAAACAATAGTGAGACCAAAGTGATTACAAGTCTTGAGCAAGCAATTGAGACCATAGACCAAGCTGCTAGTGCTAGTGCTGCTGCTGAGGAACCAATTATATCTTCAACATATCTGAAGAGAAGCACTATGCAGCTTAGCATTATTACTGGTTTGAGTTTAAATGATCTCTTGCAAGTATTTTGTGAATCTCCTTTTCAGGCAAGGACAGTATTGTTGCCTCATCTGTGGGAACATCTATTTTCTCCACAGCTTTGTCATTTGAAGGCATGGTACAAAAAGGAAGCTCAAATTCAAACACAAAAGCTAAAACTTGTTCAGAAAGTGTATAATGAACATTTGAATTCAGGAACTCATTTGTTTGTTGTAGGTTATCTGATAATTTTTATAACTTTTTCCTAAAGCTTCTGTTGTAGGCACTATTTGTTAGATCTAGCTGTTGAGATTTTTTTTAAAAAAAAAAGTTAGTTTTAACATCGGTTCCCATCAGGACCTGATGCGAAAAGTACTTTTCGCATCAGGTGGTTCTGAAAATCCGATGCCAAAAAGGTGTTAAAATCTAATTAAAAGGGACTTTTGGCATCGGGTGGTAATACAACTGATGCGAAAAATACTTTTCGCATCAGGTCTGTACCTGATGCAAAAGGTGCGTACTTTTAACATCGCCTGAATCTATAACGGACACGGAACCGATGCGAAAAGTCATTTTTAACCGATGCGAAAAGCCTAAATTGTAGTAGTGAAACCCCACAATAATGAAACAAAATGAACAATAGGACAAATATTGAAACTAACTCAGCCCCAAAACACACCAATAATACACAATCCCCACAAACCCACAACAGATACAGTGCACCACAACTCAAACTCAAACCCCACGAACCCTAGACCTCTCAAGAATTAGCGAAACCCCAGAAATTCGGCCCCAAACATACAACAACAACCTAAACAAACCCAGAAATAGCAAAATCAAGCAACAACAAGAACACGCAGTAACTTTTAAACCCTAACAATGAAGAAACCCCTTTCCAGAACTTCTTACCTTCAAAATGGCCAAACCCCTTTGCGATTCTCCTTCGTCTTCCTTCGTTTATGCTTCCATTTGCTTCGATTTTGACTCCGTTCCTTCGATTTGCTTCGTTCCTTCGATTTTCACTTCGTCTCTTCCCACTTTCTTCGCGCTCTCTTCATTCGCTTCTCTGTTTCTTCTTATTTCTTCAAACTTTCTAGATCTGATTCCAAATTTCTACTCAAATCAGTTTAATTGTTTTGATGTTTTTAGTGTTTTAATTCTACTGATTTTAATGTTTTTAGTGTTTTATTTATTTTGATGTTTTTTTGTGTTTTATCAATTAAAATACTTTAATGCTGATGTGTTATTGTGAATTGGAATTAAATAATATTTTTTTTGCCACGTCATTTAATGAAAATGGACGCCAAGTCAGCAGTTAACTGCCAGCGTGGCGTCCGTTATCAAAAATTAACGTCAGGGACCAAAGTGAAACGAAAATGAAAGATAAATGACCAAAACGGACCAAAAAAAGATAAAGGAAAAGTCTGTGGTTCAACTTAAATTAGTCTTACCAGCACACATCAACAATAGAAAACTTTATGGTTTCTCTTTCATTTTTTTAAAGTCCAATTAATACTAACTCATGCAACACACTGTTTACCGTGATTTTTGGTAAACACCGCTAGTTACACGTGTGTGTTGCTTGCGAGATCAACTAGAAACATCTCAGAACATTTGTGAATTAAAGTTTTATTAAAAATTATTGATGTTTATGATGATAACTGTTTTAATGGAGTAAAACAATGAAGAAACGCATGTGTTTAAGAAGAAATGCAGAAATGTAGTGAAGTGTAGGAAAATGCAGGAAATATAGATAAAGAAAAGAAGATTGAAAACTGTAAAAATGCAAGAATTCGTAAAGGAAAGTAAATAAACTGCAGAAATCTTTAAAGGAATGATAAACACATTACTGAATTTAAAGGTTGGTACGCAGATTCATACATTGAATTCCTTTGACTCTGTTTTCTCTGATGCGGAAGTAAGAGTTTTGCGGAAGTTTATGTAGAAATGAAATGTGCGACCTTTTTCTCTACAAGAAAACTCCTATTTATAATAAAAGAAAAACAATAACCGCTCAGCGGTTTTTCTAAATAAAATAACTGCTATTTCGACTAGATAAGATTAGACAACCGCTCCATCTTTCGACCACATCACTGCTATCCTTTTCTACCAGCGATCTTTGATTTAACCTGTTATCTGAATGTTGTTCAACCTTTTTTCGAAACTACTAGCTTCGTCTTTCCATTTTCGCTAAGTTATGTGTTACGCTGATTCTCCCTATACACAGCTTTTGGTTGTCGAAATATCAAATCTTCTTCCTGAATACACCAAGTCAAACCTTGTTGACACATAAATGCCTATGTTTTCGACAACAACACTGCTCTGCTTTCGACTAAACTCTTTGACGTCTTTCTTGTCGAAATCTTTGTCTTTAAACTCTCAATTTCATTAAGCCTTAGACATGGTCGAAATTACTCTTCACAACACCTTTCTCAATGTCAAATATTAGCATCTCTTCTTTAAAATGACAAGTCATCAATATTGACTGCATTTAATTGAGCCTGTCGAAAATGTAGGCTAACAAATTGCCCCCCAAAAAGGCGTTTTCGACTGAATTCTTGAATGAAGATAGAAAATGACTTTTTGAAACTTCTTTCGACTATCTCATAAAATCTTATGTTATCATTTCATATCTTTTTTCAGAATATGAGGGGACATTTCTGGGCAAAAGCAAAGCTTGCTGGCGCCTTCTTCCAACGAGAGTGCGCCACGTATGCACAGTTAACTGTTTAGATTTTCCACAATCTCACGTTTCCCACTAAAGCCACGATTACTAACGTATTTTATTATTATTTTTTATTCAAACGTGGTAAAACGGCTATAAAAAGGAAGCTGTACCCTTTCATTTCTTTTTCAGAACCTTCAACTGCTTATTCTCTGCGAAAACTCCATTAAAGCTTCTTCTGAGTACTGCGTTTCTTTCTCCTTCTTCACCTTACAAAGCAAAACAGACACTACGAAGTACTTCTATTTCTTCACTAGCTTTCTGTTTCTAACAATGACATCTTCTTCTACCATAAAATCTCATACTGTAACCCTTGGAAAGAAAACCCTTGTTTCTGAACCTGCTCTCACTTTGGAGGAAACATAAATTTACCGGTCTCAGGTACTTATCCCCTTCTCTAAACCTTCAAAGCATGCATTTTTAGGCCCCCTTCCTCTCGCTGATGATGATTCCTCTAAGATTAGGGATATTTTCCCTAGCTACCATAGACTCAGCCCTAGGGTTTTCAGCGAAGGTCCACACGTAATGGATTTCATGAGTAACCCGAATAGGGTTTTTCGATCTTCGCCACCAACTGAGAAAACACGCCCTACATCGATTGGCTCAACAAAATTGAGTCGAAGAAAGGAGATATCTGGAAGAGTCAGGGAATTTTCGACCTGATCCAAATCTCAAGGTATGGGCCTAAGTATCAAAGCCCAATGCTTCTTTCTGCTCTACATTTTTGGGATATCACTACTAATAGCCTTCATTTAAAGTGTGGCATGCTTGCCCCTACTTTGCTTGATGTGGCAGCTATAACAGGTTTGAAGCCCTTAGGGGAAATTTTCGACCCTGCTACCCATACTGACTTCGATTTTGACTTCAAAAAAGCTAGCTTTAAAGGTTATATTGAAGAAAAACACATTACCGGGTCGAAGGATGTTTCTGATGAAGAGCATATTGCTTTTCTCACTTTCTGGTTATCCTTCTATGTCTTCTGTTCTTCGTCACTTCAAGTGGCTAAGATGTATATCCCCCTGGCCATTCAATTACATCAACGTCGAAAAATCAACTTGGCCACCCTTATTTTAGGGTCTCTTTTCGACAACTTGAAACAAGGGGTTATTGATTTGAAAGGACTCAAACCAGAAGGGAAATATTTGGTATCTGGACCAATTTGGCTGTTTCAATTGTGGCTTATTGCCACTTTCAATTCGAAATTGATAATGTACACTCCTGATGAATATCTCGATGTAATTTCTAACAGAGGGGTCGAAGGTGTACGACTTGCTTTGTTGAAACCTAAACAAATAGGAGTATCTGTCGAAGATCTCTTTTCACAAGCTTTCAACATGTTTCTGAATTGTACAGAATTTTCTCCTTCCATGGCCCCTTTTGCTGGAAGAAATTATGGACCACATTGGTTCACTAGGGAATTCCCTGCTAACAACCCTGATGAGGAGCAAGAAACCAATCAAATTTGGAAAGCATTTTTAACTCCTCAACTGTTATCGTCCCGAATTTCTCCTGGGAAGTCATCAAACCAATTTGGTTTGTTCTCATATCATCCAAGTTTATATGCACGGCAATTTGGGTTGTGTCAACTTCGACCCAGCCGCTTTTTCCGGTCTAAAAAGGAACTATTAGTTCCTGAGAATGAGGAGGAATGGATAAATCGTCTCAATGATTTTCCTGCTGATTCTTTTCGTCTCACCCCGATCCCCTTTGAACCAACTTTCTCTTGTACCCACAAATTTTCTCGGTGGTGGACAGAGTATTTCACCAGGAAGTTCGCTGGTGTCGAAGAGGCTACTCTGTTAGTCAAACTAATATCTGCTTTTCCTTCTTCGCAGAAAAAGAAGACCAAGTCGAAAGGTATACATATTCAAGAAATTCGAGCATTTCAACAATATTTCAAAACTGTATATGATCCGACTAATCTTCGTCGAACTGTTTCTCAAGCTGCAAAGGTTTTTAAACAAAAAATTCTTGATAAAATTCCAACTATGATTTTTCCACCTTATATACCCGATAAATACTTTTTTGTTTTAACACAAAACAAAATTAAATTTCCACCTTTACCAACCAGTGAACTGGCTCTGGCATTTTGGTCACCCATTCCAGAATGGTTTGTATGTGGTTCGACTAAGGCGCTATTTGATTTTTCGAATAAAACAGCTGAGAAAGTAGTTTCGACTAAGCAGGACATATACACTTTTGAGGGTCATCCACTACAAGAATAATGGGATTTTCCGGCCAGGACTTTCCGGCGGATTTAATCCGCCGGAAAGATTCCGGCGGATTTTAGGAATTTCCGGGAAAAGTTTCCGGCGGATTTTAGGAATTTCCGGCGGATTTTATTCGCCGCAAACTTTTCCGGCGGATTTTGGGGTATTTCCGGCGGATTTTTTGGCATTTGCGGCGGATTTTTAAAAAAAAAATTTAAAAAATCCGCCGCAAAATTTAAAAATCCGCCGCAATTTTTTTTTTCGAAATTTTTTCTTTTTTTTTTTTAAAAAAAAAAAAATTATTTTTTTTTTTAAAAAAAATTTAAAAAATCCGCCGCAAAATTAAAAAATCCGCCGCAAATTCCAAAAAATCCGCCGCAAAAGCCAAAAAAAAAATTTTTTTTTTTTAAAAAAATCCGCCGGAAATGCCAAAAAATCCGCCGCAAAAGCCAAAAAAAAATTCAAAAAATCCGCCGGTAATTTCAAAAATCCGCCGGAAAATTCGGAGGGAAAAAATTCGCCTATAAATACAAATTTCTCCTACACTCCTCTCATTCTCTCATTTCACTCTTTATTTCATTCTCATTCTCTTCTATATTTCTCTACATATCTCTCTTCTATATTTCTTATACTCTCATCTCCATAAATTTCTCTACATATCTCTCTTATATATTTCTCCTTCATTCTTCATTCTTTTTCATTCACTCCTTAATTCTTATTTCTTCTTACTTCTTTATTCACATTCTCTCTTATATCATTCTCTTCTAATATTCTCTTTCATTCTTATTCCTTCCTACTTCTACATTCTCATTCATTTATTTATTTTCATTCTTTTCTATATCATTTTTTCTCATATTCTACTTCTATATCATTTTTTCTCATATTCTACTTCATTTTCATTTTTTCTTACTTTTTATTAAAATACAAATTAAACATTAACATTCGAAAAAATTGAAAAACAAATTCAAAAATTCAAAAATTCAAATTTTTAACCGCCAGATTTTTAAAAATTTTTTTTTGGATTTTGCGGCGGATTTTAGGCATTTCCGGTGGTTTTTTAAATTTTTTTTTTGGCTTTTGCGGCGGATTTTTGGCATTTGCGGCGGATTTTAGGCATTTCCGGCGGTTCTTCATTTAGATATTCAACATATTCGAATCTTGTCCTCCATTAGAGAAGGTGATTCACAAGACTTCTTAGGAAAAATAAATTTCCCCTTTATGTATTTCGTATTAACACTTGTTTGTCGAATATTTGTAGCTGTTCCTATCACATCGTCTTCGACAGATGGCGCAGCAACGAAGAAGAAGAAAAAAGATGTTGTGGCTTCGTCAACAAGAAAACAACCTCTTCAAGAAGAGAAACAAAAAGTGAGTACTTAAATTTACTCTTTGTATCATCTTCTTATACTCTTCGACTGATCAGTCATCCGTTTTGCAGAGTCGAAAAAGAACAAGTAGCTCTTTAACTTCCAATCCAAAGAAGACAAGAAATGTTAAACCAAGAGTTGTGAGCGATTCAGAGGTCGAAATTCTCAAAACCTTGCCTATTTGTATTTGTTTTCTTTTTCTTATTTATGCTTATATGATTGTTGTATTTTTCAGTCTGATGAGACACCACTACTCAGGACTAAACCTGTCAAGGTTCAAGTTTCTGAAGCAGAAAGAGAGAGAAAGACAAAACATTCTCAAGATGCCTCTAAAACTGTTTCTCAACAAGCTTCTGTCGAAAGACAACAAAAAGAAGAAAAAGCTCCGAAAAGGCTTATCAAGAAAATCCAGAGTGCACACTCTTTAGTTGAGAACATCAGAGCCTATATCTTTTTCAAAAATCCGAAAATTTTATTTATGTGATAATACTCACTTTGTTTCATTTTTTAGGGGACTGAAGTTGTTAATCTTGAAGTCCCAACAAAACAGGCTACGCCTTCCTCCACTCAATCCCCTTCAAAAATAAATGTTTCTGGAGAAGGTGTTGAAGAAAAAGATTTGAACCAATACACACCTGTTGTCAAAGATCCACTGCTGGTTAAAACAAATCCTCTTGCTGAAACTGTAAAGGAAATTTCTGATCATGGCCCAGAGCATGCTGCTATGGACGTTGATGAAAACCCTAATGCTGGCCACAGTGGAGCTGAGATCAGCATATCTTCTTCTCCAAACATGGAAGAGCAAGGGTACAACGAAGAGGAGAGTGAAGACGACGGTAACAATGAAGGGAGTGAATCTCTTGAGGCAGCCAATCCTCCACGCTCTGTGCCTTCGACACATGACACCACTCTTAGCCCTCAAGAACAAGAACTTTTGGATCTAAAACGCAAAGACCCTTTTGAGGCTTTCAAATGAATGGTGAGTGGTTTATCCTCAACAGAAAGTAAGCCAAGGGCTTCGACTGCCTCTGTTGGCAATTCCTCTGGAGGTCCTAAAGAAGACATGATTCGAGAACTTCAAGCAACCCTCTTTGAGATAGATCTGTTCAAGGCTATCGAAACAGATCATATGCTCTATTACAAACTCAAATCTTTGCTCAATAAACTTAATAACTCTGGCTCTAGTGACTCTCTTTTATGCTTTATTGTTGAATTTGAGCCTTTACTAGAGCAGATTTCCAGAGATATACAGAAAAAGAAGAGTACTATTGTGAGCAAAGAGCACGAGCTTGAACTTCTGACAGAGGAAAGTGTCGCTGTCGAAGCCTCAGAAAGCAAGATTTCGGCCCTGGAAATTCAAGCAGCAACTAATTCCAAGGAAATAGATGACTGTGATGCGAACATTTCGACATACCAGGCTCAAATCAAGGAATTATAGTCGAAGATTGAAGCGGAAGAAAAGAAGAAAATTTCTGTTCAACAGAGGTCTTCAATTTCTGTAGAGAACGCACTTCGATCTGAGGCAACCTTGGCTATCGAACACTTGGAGAGGGTTCAGAAACACGACGAAGCAGTTAAGAGGCTAACTGAGGAAGAATCCCTCTTAAATACTAGATTGAGGCATGCCAGAGCAGCCTTTGAGAGGCTTAAAGCTTCTTTTGTAATTTAATTTTCCATCCGTATTCTGACAGCATTTTGCTCAATCTGTATTTTGACAACATTCCTTGGCATGAGTGCCATGTTTATATTTTCTCATTCTCTTAATTTTGCGTTATTTTAATTTCTTGCAACACTGGCTTATATCTTTTTAAATACTTGCCATTTATACGCAAAATTCGATTATCAGCGCTTAACTCTTCGACTTCATAAGCACCGTTTGAGAAAACTCGTAAAATTTTAAATGGCCCTTCCCAATTTGGCGACCATTTACCTAAGGCTCTATCTTTTTTGTCCATAGGTAGGATAACTTTCCACACAAAGTCCCCAATAACAAAAGTTTTCGATTTAACCTTTTTGTTATAGGCTTTAGCTACTCTTTCTTTCTGCCTTGTAAGGATATCTAATGCAAATAACCTTTCTTCGTCCAAATCAACCAATTCGTCTAAAATCATGTCCCAATAATGATCTGATGGGATCTCAAATTGCCTTTGAATTCTGGTTGACTGTAGATATATTTCGACAGGTAATACTGCATCATGCCCAAATGTAAGTTTAAATGGAGTAGTGTTAATTGATTCTCTAGGAGAATTTCGACAAGCCCATAATGCTTGATCGAGAGTTTTGTGCCAATTTTTAGGCTTTTGCCCAATATGTTTTTTAATCAAGTTAATGATAATTTTATTGGCTGCTTCGACTTGGCCATTTGCTTGAGCATAATATGGTGTCGAACTTAATAACTTAAATCCATTTTCAGAGGCAAAATTCACTACTTTTCGACCAGTAAAAACTGAGCCTTGATCTGTGGTAATGGTTTCTGGTATCCCAAACCTATATAAAATATGGTTTTGAATAAAGTCCATTACTGCCTCTTGGTCTACCTTAGTGTTGACTCTCAATCATATGATGTAAGTTATGTATTTTTAGGACCAATTGTGCAGGTTTTTTCATTGTATCACAGTCATTATCTGGGGATTTAGTCTAGTTTAGATAATTGTAGTAGGAAGTTCATTTGTAAGTAATTCCTTCACTTTTGGAGCTAAATTGGACTTGAAGACCTCTAATTGGTTGTGGCATCATTCGGCGAACCAGACACTTGCCCGGAAATGCAGCAAAATGGAGGGATTTGATTTCTGTTCAATATCGCGTCGCGACCAGGAGGGTTCGCGACGCGACCAGGAGGAGTTTTGCAAAGCCAGGACTTTCTGTGCTATTTCGCGTCGCGACCAGGAGGGTTCGCGACGCGACCAGGAGCAGTTTTGCGAAGCCAGATGCTTCTGTCCTATTTCACGACGCGATGGTCACGGGTCGCGTCGCGATGGTGAGCGAAAATTAGGTTTTCAAAAGCAGTTTCAGCGTTTTTGGAGAGGACTTTGTCTTGGAATCTGAGCCACATTTTGGAGCAGCTGGAGGGTGCGATTTTGGGGCCTTCTCACCACTTGGGAACAAGGGATTGAAGGTTCTAATGTCTTCCTTCATGTTTGTTTTCTATTTTATGTTGGTTTCTACTCTTAGGATGGATTGTAACTAATTTGCTTAGATTAGGGAGAGATGAATCTCCCAACCCTATCATGTGAACCATTGTTCTAATCAATTCAGTTGTTATTCGGTTTACTTTGTCTAAATACCTCTGTTCTTAATGCTTTTCAATTACATATGATAATTGTGATGATCCAGGCTAGTGATTGCATAGGAATATGAATTAGTAGCTGGAAATTGGGTAGTTAGATCATCTGCTAGTAATCAGCATAGGGATATGTGATGGCTTAGGTGAATTCGTGTAAAATTCTCAATCGTAATGCATTACCCTTTGGCATGTCTCATCTAAGGAATTAGGGTCACTCTTAGGGTAATAGGGGTCTTGAGGCAAGGAATTGCCCTTGACCTTAATTAGTGAATTGAATCTAGAAATTGAATAATTAACTTGAATTGGCTAAGGTTCATGTGATAGGCGAGGTGAGAGGATTCGATCCCTAGTCATTTTTTTCGTATTCTTAAAGTCACGTTTGTGTACTGTTACTGTTACTCAAATTACCAAACCTTTACAATCTAAGAATTTACAACTTTGCTATTGTTTTCAACGCGCAATCCCTGTGGAATCGACCGGTTACTTACCGTATTTTATTACTTGCGACGACAATTGGTACACTTGCCAAAAGTCTTAACACTTAGATAAGGGAATAGCTTCGACCCATTTAGTGAAATAATCAATACCCACTAATATATAACGGTGGCCCCTCGACGATGTTGGTTTAATTTCACCAATTATGTCTAAGGCCCAACCTCTAAACGGCCAAGGCTTTACTATTGAATGTAATTCGTTTGCAGGTACGTGTTGTATTCCTGCGTGTTTTTGACATTCTTGGCATCCTTTAGCAAAATCTATGCAATCTTTTAGCATAGTTGGCCCAACCCTAATGCATTTGTACTCCTTAGTTAATTGCTTCACCACTAATTCAGAGTCACCTCTAATTTCAACGGACTTTGCCCCCAGCTCTAGCAAAACTTCTAAACCTATTATTAAGGCTTCATACTCAGCCTCATTATTAGAGCAAAGTTCTTTAATTTTAAATTTATATTTCGTTGGTATTTTTGTTGGCGAAATAATTAATATTCCAATTCCAGAACCATTTTTATGGCTTGACCCATCGAAATATAATGTCCAAGGTCGAATATTCATATGATTAATTGTTACTTCGACCAATGAATGGTCAACAATAAAGTCTGCAACAATTTGTCCCTTGATAGCTTTCAAAGGTTGATACGTTAATGAATATTCAGAAAGAGCTAAAGCCTATTTATCAATTCGACTGTGCAATATAGGTTTCGACAGCATATGTTTAATAATATCAAAATGAGAATAAACATACACATCAATTGGTTTTATATATTGCTTTAATTTAGTACAAGAGAAATACAAACAAAGGCACAATTTCTCCGTTGGATGATATTTAGTTTCAGCATCATTTAAAACTCTACTAAGGTAATATATGGCTCTTTCGACACCATTATCATCCTCTTGTGCCAACATGCTACCTATTGTTAGCTCTGATGCTGCTATATACAATTTCATCACCTTATTTCTGATAGGTGGTAACAAAATAGGTGGTTTAACTAGATAAGCTTTAATCTCGTCGAAGGCCTTTTGGTGTTCTGGATCCCATTTGAACACGTCTTCTTTCTTCAGTCGAAGCAATGGCGAGAAAACTTGAGTTTTGCCACTTAGGTTTGAGATGAACCTTCTTAGGAAATTGATCTTTCCTAATAATGACTGGAGCTCTTTTTTGGTCGAAGGAGCCTTCGTTTCCATGATTACTTTTGTCTTGTTTTGATTTATTTCAATGCCTTTTTTGTGGACCACAAATCCCAAGAAGTCACCTGCACATACACAGAAGGCACATTTTATTGGATTCATTTTCAATCCATATTTTCTCATTCTTTCGAATGACTGTCGAAGATGGTCTATATGACCATTTTCTGTCGAAGATTTAACAACAATATCATCTATGTATACTTGCATAAAATTTTCAATAAAATCATGAAACATAGAATTCATTGCTCTTTGGTATGTTGCCCCAGCATTTTTTAAACCAAAAGGCATTACTACCCATTCATAAACACCTAAAGCTCCTGGGCATCGAAATGCTGTTTTCGACACATCTTCTTCGGCAATAAAAATTTGATTGTACCCTGAGTATCCATCTAACATACTGAGGTATTCAAATCCTGCTGCCGAATCAATTAGCATTTCTGCCACAGGCATAGGGTATTGATCTTTGGGTGTAGCATTATTTAGATCTCTAAAATCTATACAGACTCTTAATGTTCCGTTTTTCTTAATAACAGGAACAATGTTAGCTAACCAATCAACATACCTGGCAGTTCTGATGAAGCTGCTTTTGAGTAGTCTTTCGATTTCCTCTTTTATCTTCGACAGAATCTGCGGTGCAAAGCTTCTTGGTGTTTGCTTCACTGGTTTTCTATCTGGTCGAATGGGCAGCTTCAATTCCACCACTTCTCGACGCAGTCCAGGCATTTCATTATAGTCCCAGGCGAAGCAATCCTTGTATTCTTTTAAAAGCTTAATGGTTCGATCTCTCAATCCTTTGTCAATTTTGGCACTGATGAATGTTGGCCTTTTTGTAAAGCCATCTCCCAAATCAACTTCCTCTAAAGGATCTTGAGCCTGAATCCTATTGGTCGAACCCATTGGGTCTTTTTCAAAACCTAAAGGCTCGTCATCATAGACGCAGTCAAGCCTTTGGCCTTCGACCATATTATCTTCCAAGATAACTTCATTGTTAACTTCAGTGGTTTGATTAACCATCATTGGTTCTTTTGTGGTTTGTTTAACCATCATTTGTTCCATTTTGGCTTCTAACGCCGCATTTTGTTTATTTTCGGCCACATAGGCCGTAATTCTATCCCATATGTTGGGTGTAGACATCATCACCATCTATGGACCGTCCCATCCTGTAGGCTTACAGAAGCCTCTTGGACGAGTTGATTCTTCAATCACTTCCCTCTCCCAAATAAAGCCGTGAGTAGGGTGTAGATCAAGAGAAGCATATATATTGTCCTGAGGGACATATGCTGTGTCAGAGGGAGTACATGGCGCTATGTTCGCCAATTGTTTGTCAAAAGTATGTTTGGTGATATGGTCGACTTCAGCTAAGAAGTAACTTTGGTCCCCTTCCACGTTTTCGACAAGGCCATCCTCTCTCCAGATGGAAATCCTCTGATGAAGTGTTGAGGGGACTGCCCCAACTCCGTGGATCCATTCTCGACCAAGCAACAAATTGAAGTTGGCCTTGGTAGGAATAACCATAAACATGGTTAATCTCTTGACACTTCCCACCACCAATTCCACCTCTATGGCTCCCAAAGAGTAGCCAGATTTTCCCTCATAATTTGTGAGAACAATGTTGTGTGGCCTCAGATCGGTATCTGATTTACCGATTTTTGCCAACATGTGTTGGGGCATTAAATTCACAGCAGCTCCTCCGTCGACGAGAACCTTATTAACACCTACATTATTAACCTTGGCCTGAATAAACAAATGCTTTAAATGGTACTTCATGCCTCCATTTGGGTGTTCAAACACTGCGCTTTGTTCTTCCATGCAGCCATTGTTGAGCACATAGTAGCAAATTGGCTTATGCTTAGCCATATCTTGGTCGAAATCTTGCTCGACTTCGTTGACTTCCGATATCAGGTCGAACTCAATAGGAAGTATTGAGACGACACATATGACGTCGAAATCAGGCTCTGAGTCTGAAAAGTCAGATCCCATCTCTTCGCCATCCAGGTTAAGGCCTTCTGGGTTGAGGCCTTCTTTGACAACCGTAAGAGGAGGAAAAATCCTCTCAGTAGCAGGCTTCCTTTGTACTTCGACAGACGAGGCTATTTGCTTTCCTTTGTTGGTGGCTGGATTTCCACTTCTTTCAGCAGCAATAAATTTCATCTGGCGTTGATGTCTCCGCCATTGAGTTTTGGTCATGGGATTTTTCCCTTTGTAATTTTTATTATAGACATATTTGCTTGAATCATATGTCTTATTCTGGGTCATGGCACTCGATCTTCCCTGCACCATCTTTAAAGAATACTCTGCATCCTTTCCTCCTGAATGCACCCATCTCTCGACAGGTGACTTTGTGGATGGCACAAAGGTTTTCGCCCCCTTATGAGTTGGAGGCGTCACTTTGAAGGGAATGCCTCTTTGATTAAAACTGAATTTTGGCCTATTATCAACCCACACATTCTTTCTCTTCTGTTGATGAGTATAATGTTCAAGGCTTTTCGCAGCCTCCTTATCAAATACCGAACTGCATCTAGGGCACAACATCACTTCAGTATTATTGATTTTGCATGTATTGAGGAAATCAACCAATTCCTCTTCAGCTTTTGGATATACCACTTGCATATGATCTTCATGTTGGTCTTTAGTGACCATTTTGACCATTGTTTCAGCCCTTTCAGCACTTTCGACATACTGGTATTTCCAGCAGTGTCTTGACTAGCTTCGACAACGAGAATATCAACTTCAGTATAATTTGTTTCTGCAGTTGGTAAAGGATTGCTGTCGATTTGCATTGAAGGTTTTGACTTATCATCAAACTTGAGTCTCCCTTCATTTAGTGCTTTCTGAATCAAGTCCCTGAAAAGAACACATCGAGAAGTGTTATGGCCTAAAAAATTATGATACTTGCAATATCCTCTTTTCTTTTGTTGTTCTAATGGTGGTATTCTTAGGCCTTTTGGCACTAAAATCTGGCCATCAGAAACCAACAAATCAAATATTTGGTCACACTTTGTGACGTCGAAGGTATATGTTTTTGCAATATATTTCTCATTTATTGGTTCGACGGGATTTTTCCCATCAGAAGGCCTCAATAATTTACAAGTATATGGAGGTCCGGGCTTTGATTCTGCCATATTAACCTCTTCTTCGACTTCTTCATATGATATGTCAAAGTCTTGGTCACTATCGTTAGTATTAACATAAGCAACATTTTCCTTTTTATTAAATCGATTAGTTCTCGCCTTCTCATCTTTAAGCCTTTCGACTTGTCGAACTCTGTCAGCCAATTGAGCCATGTCTCTCAGGTGTAAAGTGTCTAACTTTTTTCTAATAGAATAATCTAGACCACCAGCAGCCATTTCGACTAACTCATGCTCGGGTATCTGAGTAAAACATCTAGCTTTGAGAAGTCTAAATCTATTGAGATAATCATCAATAGATTCTGGCATTTTGCGTCGAACACTTGCCAATTCTTTAAGGCTAATCTTACATTGGCCCATGTAGAATTGTTCATGAAACGCTTTTTCCAATTGATTCAAATTAAACATGGAATGTGGGGGTAATGTGGTGAACCATGTGAATGCATTTTTTGTTAAAGAATTTGGGAAATATTTCATTCTTAAATTCTCATTTTGCGCTATGTCACCAGCCTCAGTCAGATATCGCGCAATATGTTCGATAGTGGATTCGCTGGTTTCTCCAGCAAATTTTGTGAACTTAGGGATTTTCCATCCCCTAGGCAAATCTGTTTGTATCACATATTTCAACAGGGGAGATACAAAATTAGGTCTATGCAATCCTAAGTTAAGACCATTTTGGGCTAAAATCGTTTCGACAAGATTTGCCAAATTAATTTGATTACCAAAGTTGTTTTGTTGAACATGTCTAATTACTTCGTCAGCATCTTGGTTTCTATTAACCAATACCATTTCAGGTACAGGTTCTTCGATAGCCATTATTTGTCTTTGATCGACAGGAATTGTATAGTTGGGCCTTTCGACAGGTAATTCTACTGGCCTAAAATTTTGGACTTGGGGAATTCGCTGGTTGTGCGCTGGTGGAGTGCCAAAGAAATCAGCAATTCGACCCATTTGTGTAGCTAACATTTGGTAACTGTCATTTGTGTTCTGAATTAATGGGTTAAACACTGTACCAATTTGTTGTGTTAGCATATTAACCATATCGTGGTTACTATCATCCATCTGTTGCCTTAATGCCAACAAAGACGAGGTAGTTATCGAAGGCTGTGGGTTTCGACTATAAATATTTTCTGGGGAATTATTTATAGGTGAAAAACTTGAGGCTAAGTTTTCTGCATACGTAGATGCATTTGTTTGAAGCCCTGCCATCATGGCTGTTGGCATGCCATATGGGTAATTTCGACCATTCATGAAATTGAATGGCATATTCCCCATCATGGAGTTTGCCATAAAGGGCATAGTCGGATTTAAATTAGGTGATACAGGGACCATATTCGACAAAGGGTTAATAGTAGGAGCAGTTGTTGCAGTTACTCCCACAATTGTCGGAGAAGGAATCAGAGCGGTTACTCCTGGAGCGGTTACTCCTGTAATGGTTGGAGAAGATGCAGGAGCAGTTACTCCTGGCATATTTGCAGCGTTTGTATTGTTAACTGACGCTTGAGAATGAGCGTTTGTTGTAGAAGCATCATTCATATTTGAGCGTGGCATTTCAATAGTACGCCTACCACTTCTTAACTGCATGCAAAGTGTAAATTGCTGGTTTTATGTTTGATAAAAACCCAGAATTATTTAGTAAAACTTTAATAATTAGCACAAAGGTCCCACCGGGCGTGCCAATTTGTTTACCGTGATTTTTGGTAAACACCGCTAGTTACACGTGTGTGTTGCTTGCGAGATCAACTAGAAACATCTCAGAACATTTGTGAATTAAAGTTTTATTAAAAATTATTGATGTTTATGATGATAACTGTTTTAATGGAGTAAAACAATGAAGAAACGCATGTGTTTAAGAAGAAATGCAGAAATGTAGTGAAGTGCAGGAAAATGCAGGAAATATAGATAAAGAAAAGAAGATTGAAAACAGTAAAAATGCAAGAATTCGTAAAGGAAAGTAAATAAACTGCAGAAATCTTTAAAGGAATGATAAACACATTACTGAATTTAAAGGTTGGTACGCAGATTCATACATTGAATTCCTTTGACTCTGTTTTCTCTGATGCGGAAGTAAGAGTTTTGCGGAAGTTTATGTAGAAATGAAATGTGCGACCTTTTTCTCTACAAGAAAACTCCTATTTATAATAAAAGAAAAACAATAACCGCTCAACGGTTTTTCTAAATAAAATAACTGCTATTTCGACTAGATAAGATTAGACAACCGCTCCATCTTTCGACCACATCACTGCTATCCTTTTCTACCAGCGATCTTTGATTTAACTTGTTATCTGAATGTTGTTCAACCTTTTGTCGAAACTACTAGCTTCGTCTTTCCATTTTCGCTAAGTTATGTGTTACGCTGATTCTCCCTATACACAGCTTTTGGTTGTCGAAATATTAAATCTTCTTCCTGAATACACCAAGTCAAACCTTGTTGACACATAAATGCCTATGTTTTCGACAACAACACTGCTCTGCTTTCGACTAAACTCTTTGACGTCTTTCTTGTCGAAATCTTTGTCTTTAAACTCTCAATTTCATTAAGCCTTAGACATAGTCGAAATTACTCTTCACAACACCTTTCTCAATGCCAAATATTAGCATCTCTTCTTTAAAATGACAAGTCATCAATATTGACTGCATTTAATTGAGCCTGTCGAAAATGTAGGCTAACACACACCTTACAAAAAATCAATTTATTTTTATACTTCTCCTTATATTTTTTATAACCATACTTCTTGAGGGCTAGTGTAGAAGGCGATGTGGGAATTCTGAATCTAAGGTTAGTTTTTCAGTTAGAGGTCTAGATTCATCGAAAAATAGGAGAGAAGTTTTGATTTTGGATTTCTAGATCTCTTTCGCTTTTGCTTCGTTTCTGTCAAAAACGTGAGAGTTGGGTGGTCGGAGTTTACCGGAAAAGCTCAAAACGTGGCGTTTATGGTGGGTTTGGTCGAGTGGGAGTGAGAGACGAAAGGGAATAAGCTAGAGGATGGAAGAGGGAGAAAAAGGGAGTTCGAAAATGGCCTTGGGGATGAAGATGAGATGAAGATTCTAAATTTTCTGGGTTAAAGTTGGGGAAGATGATGAGAAATTAGAGTTTAATTTTTGGGGAGGATGAAGAGAAAGTAAATAGGACCTATTTGAAACTAAAAGATATACATAAAAGACCTAATTAAAATTGAAACATTAACATTTGCCACGCATATAAGTCAGTTAATTGCGTCATGTAAACAATTAACATTTGCTTAGGCCTAACATTTTCAACGCAGACCAAACTCAGGCCTTGCAAAGCCCAGCTTGGCCCAGCCTATTCCCACCCCTAGCCACAAGACTTTTGTTCATATTCCAAAAATGAAAGATTTGAGCTTGATGGGAAATCCAAGCAATGTGTGTTTGTTGGTTATCTTTTATGGGATCCAGTTGCCAAGAAAATTATCAGAATTTGAGATGTGATATTTTTTGAAGACCAAACCATTAAAGACTTTGAAAAAGCTGAGAAGCAGAAACTAGTTGCTAGAAGTTACACTGAAGTTACCCCTGAAGTTCCTACTATAACTTTTGTTGATGGGGGAGATACACTTGTTGATGGGGGAGCTACATAAGTAGATGACATGTATCAAACCGATGATCCTGAACATAAAAATGATGAGCGAGTTGAGCAGGCTCCATTTGAGACACTAGTTGAGCCTCCATATTATATAGAATTTGGTGGGTGAAAAGTCAAAGTGTGATTGAAGAGAAACAAATACATGTGTGCTAATCATTTTCGCAAGCATTGGCAGCAATTAACAACTATTAGGTTGGCAAAGCGGTGTCTTCTCCCTTTGAGCTTCAATCCAATAGTGTCAGTGGCATGTGCTACATCTTCCTGAGGTTAGATCTGTCAAGTCGAATGTAGATGCGGTTCTTGCAAGTGAATTGGAGATGGGGTTTTGGAGCGACGTGACGAATCGGGTCTAGGTTTTGGAACAAACCCTATCTTAAGTTATCTGGGTCGGGTCATTAATGAAGGAAAGTTGCTGGGTGCCCATTTTCGTAGGCCCTAATTGGCTCATATTAATAGAGATTGTAATTTCATTGCTCATTAGTTAGCTAAGTAAGATTATTCATTCTCTTAATAATGTAGCGATGTGCTCTCCTAGGGTTTGATTTAATCGCACCCCTTAGGGATGGTGTACGTGGTTGTTGCGTCGTTGTACGACTAGGGATATCTTCTGAACCTCCAGAGCGAGAGGTAGAGTTTACTGTAGTATTGGTTCCTGGCACGGGATCAATATCTATTGTTTCTTATAGAATGCCTCCTTTAGAATTAAAGGAATTGAAGTATCAACTTGAAAAGTCGATGTTAAAGAAATTCATTCGACCGAGCGCTTCTCTATGGGGTGCTCCGGTGTTGCTTGTCAAGAAGAAAGATGGAAGTTGGAGATTGTGTATTGATTACCGACAACTCAACGAAGTGAAGATCAAGAGCAAATATCCCTTACCAAGGATAGACGATTTGCTTGAGCAATTTGAGGTGCTACAGTGTTTTCAAAAATTGATCTGAGGTCGGGATCTCATCAAATAAAAGTTAGAGCCTTAGATATTCCGAAGATAGCTTTCTGTACTAGGTATGGACATTACGAGTTCGTAGTGATGCCCTTCGGTTTGACTAATGCTCCAGCGGTATTCATGGATTACCTGAACCGAGTTTTTCCTCAATTACCTAGATCAATTTGTAGTCGTTTTCATTGAGGGTATCTTGATGTACTCGAAGACCATTGAGGAGCAGGTCCAACATCTCCGCATTGTTCTGAAAGTACTCTGAGAAAAGGAGTTGTACTTGAAACCTTCGAAGTGTGATTTTTGGGTGTCAGAGGTAAAGTCTTTGGGACATGTGATTCCCCAAGTCGGGAGTTTCTGTAGGTCCCAGTGAGAAGGAAGCGGTGTTGAATGGGAGTGACCGACGTCAGTCGCAGAGATCAAAAGTTTCTGGATCTAGCCGGTTACTGTAAGAGGTTCGTTAAAGGGTTCTCACAGTTAGTTGTCCACTTACTCGGTTAACTCGTAAGGGTCATCCGTTTACGTGGGATGCTGATTGTGAAGAATGTTTTCAAGAATTGAAGGTTTGGTTGACTTCTGCTCCATTCCTGATTCTTCCGGATCCGTCATTGGAATTTCAAACTTTCGATGACGCTTCAGGGAAGGGTTTAGGATGTATTCTGATGCAAAATCAACCAGTGATAGCTTATGCGTCCAGACGATTAAGGTCTCATGAGAGGATTTATCCGACTCATGAATTGAAGTTAAAAGCTATTGTGTATGCACTGAAGATTTGGAGACGTTACCTGTATGGGTCTCGTTTCGAAGTCTCTAGTGGTCACAAGAGTTTAAGGTATCTGTTTGATCAAAAAGAACTGAATAGCAGGCAGAGGAGTGTGTAGAATTTCTGAAGGATTATGACTTCGGGTTGAAGTATCATCCAGGAAATTCCAATGTTGTAGCTGATGCGAGTAATAGGAAATCGCTACACACGGCAGTCTTATGATGCATTAGATGGAATTATTAGAGTCTGATAGAGACTTAAATCTGAATTCAAGATCAAGGAGAATC
Organism: Astragalus membranaceus; assembly: GCA_039519185.1. Taxonomy (NCBI): domain Eukaryota; kingdom Viridiplantae; phylum Streptophyta; class Magnoliopsida; order Fabales; family Fabaceae; genus Astragalus; species Astragalus membranaceus. The sequence continues at coordinate 22,709,379 of CM076851.1, read as the reverse complement.
CGGTTAGTGTTGAGCCATATGAGGATCTCTAGTTCCCTAAGGGATTCTATACACTTAGCACAGGAAGTTGATGTGAAGCTGCAATCACAAAAAAAAAAAAGGGTAATTCCAGATTTTACCATGGATAGTGATGGAGTCAGTTGTTTCAACGGTAGGATCTGTACGCCCGATGATGAGAACAATAAAAGGCAAGTATTAGAGGAAGCACACCGAAGTTTGTATTCTGTTCCAGGGTGTACAGAATATAAAGCTGATTTATTAGTGGCGAGGTATTAGTTTGTTAACCTCTCCTTTGTGAAGGCTAACAATGAGATGGTATAATATGATTCCGTTTGACAAGTCGAACGCGAACGCGAATATGTAGGTGAGGTAACTGTTGACTGTTTTTCACATTGCGAATAAGCACCAGAGGATTAATTGATGGATCTGCTGCAAGGGACTGGAATTTCCGAAGTGAAGCTTGGCGTGCGGTGTAATAGTTTTGAAAAATCGTTTTTGTGAAAACCCGCATGCTAAAGTTAATTTTGGGAACGAGTTAAGAGGCTAATAGAATATGATTGAGGAGGAAAATCCTAGGAGGATTACTTAGGTTGAGGGGAAGCTCTCAACGCTATTGAATAATTCGGAAAGGAGCTCTGAGTTTTGTTTGATAGTTGTTTGGAGAACAACTGAGGTGATTTTCACTACATTTAATTTATTTGATGTCCCCGTGGTTCATTTCTACGTTTAAGATAAACGTTTCTGGTAAATCCTCACTTCATCTTCCTTCGAGAAGTATTATCTCGAAATCTTGGGGGCGAGCCAAGAAGTTTCACAAGTGACTTTTTCGTCACATTGTCGGTATGTACGAGAACCGTTAAGGATATTAGAAGATTTGTTGAGAAAGTGTTTACACCTTTCGAGGAAATCGTGTTTGTTTTTACATCTACCGAGGAGTACTTTGATTTGGATTAATTAAGTTGGGGAGCAAGTGAGGAATGAAGCTTCGGAAGTGTTTTCGAATGCGGTGCCGAGCCTATGTAGGCGAAAGAGGAGTTTCTCGTGTTGATTCGTAACCAGAGAGTTCGTATCAAGGTAGTAGTGGATCATACTTGGAGATTGATGTGCCAACTTTGGGAAGATTTTCTACACTCATTTCGTTAATTCAAGATTGTTTTCTCGCAAATTTAGACCTTTCTGGGAATGTCAACCCTCGGTAAGTCGGATGAAAGACTTAGCGAAATTTTGAGGACAAAATTCTTTCAAGTTGGGGAGAATGTAACATCCTCAAAATAATTAATGGAATTATTTGGGTGTTAACCCAATTAAACCAATTTAGTACCTAACTGGTAAATTTATCGAGTGCTAAAATTATTTAATTGTTGTCATCGAATCGTTAACCGGATAATACGGACCGAGGAAGTTTTGGAATCGAAATAGGAGATTTCGATCAATATGGTAAATTGACCGCATTACAACAAATATATTAAATAAATATATATGTGTATACGTGTGTGCATGTGAGAGGAGAAGAAAAGAAATTAAATGAAAGAAAGGGGGAAAAGAGAGAAAGAATGCGAGAGTTACAGAGGAGAAAAAGAGAGGAAAGGAGAGAAAAGAAGAGAGAGTGGCGTGAGGGAGAAGAGAAGAGGGAGAGAGAAGACTTCACCGAAACGACTTCCGTCCAACACGAAAAATGTTCAGCGCTACTTCCTCTTCGATTTGGTACCAATTTCGTGACGATCAGCTCACTCTCTCTCACTTGGCCATTTTTGTGTTTTGGAGGTTTTGTGGGAAATCCGATTTTGGGTTGGTTTTGAAGGTTTAAGTTCGGTTAGGAACGAACCCAAGGTGGATTACTCGAGTATTAGAGTTCGATTGGTTGATTGGGAGCTAGTTGGGTGAGTTAGGTTGAAAAATCAAAATGTTTGGGGTTATGTGTGAATAGTGTCATGGAGGTTAGAGGAGGAAGATGATGAATAGTGTCCGTGGAGAATTTCGGGGAAATCGGTATTTCGGTCAAAATGAGGTTTCGCGATCGAGTGGAAAGCTTTGGAAGCGGATTGGATGTCGCCGGAGCGGGGAATGTTCGTGTGGCTACTCGGTGAATTCGGCTCGATCGTGGTTCACGCTTCAAGGGTGAGTTCTACTCACGTTTAGGATTTTACATTTCGAATTAATTGATAAACTGTTTTATCGCTTTCGCTGGACTGGAATATTATGTGATACTGTCTGATTCGGGTTAGGAATCGATTGGGGCGAGTCTCGGGTTGCGTCGTGTTAAAATGAAATTTTTGGTGATTTGATTCGAGAGATTTTGATTTAAAACCGTTATTTGGAAAATCGCCGTAATTTGATAAACTTCGATTTGATTAAGATTTTGATTGATTGTTTGATGTTGATTGGGTTTGATTATATGTGTGTGAAAACTGTTTTCGATCGGGATTAAAATCGGAATTGAGCGGAATCGCAATTTTCGCGCGAAACCGCCGAAATCTGCCCTTGACAGACCCCCCTGCTGTCTGTTAGCGCGCCACTTGCGCGCCGCGCGCCACTCGCGCGCCGATTGGCAGAACCTGCTGTCAGTTCGCGCGCCTCTTGCGCGCCACGCGCCACTCGCGCGCCATTTGGCAGAATTTCAGCAATCAAACACTGTTTTTCGTTTCCCGATAACTTTTGATCCGGGAACCCGATTGAGGTGTTTTAAGATGCGTTGGAAAGCTTATTCAGAGGCCTAACTGAATATTCTATTTTTAAGGCAAAAAGAACTGTTGTTTTTGAAATTGAAATTGTTTCGAAAAGTCGAACAATAGTACACGTGTGCGAATATGTTTTATTAATAATAAAGCGGATTATGAGTCCTACGTGGTATGGTATAACTGACGCGGAATGATTATTATTCATTCGTCTAAACTGGTGAATAATTCACGATATATAAATTATATCGATTAAAGGAGTCGGCCCAATGTGGGTGGTTGTATATGATTGTAGATATATATATTATATCGAGTTTGGGTGACGACCCATGTTGACATACTAGGCGGGGCAGTCATGATCCCTTATCCTAGGCCCTGTGCCATTAGGGAAAGTACTATTGGTAAGGGGGTTCACCGGGTTTCAGCGTTCGCGCAGGCGGTGTTATGTTAAAAAGTTGTTGTGCGATACACCGGGGTTAGCGTTCGCGCAGTCGGTGTCGTACTGAGTCATGACATGTACACTGGAGTTTAGCGTTCGCGCAGGCGATGTCATGTTAAAGGTTTGTTGTGCGATATACCGGGGTTAGCGTTCGCGCAGTCGGTATTGTATTGGGTTATAACACGCTCACCGGGTTTTAGCGTTCGCGCAGGCGGTGTCGTGTAATTTAAAAGGAATTCATAATTGAACCGAGAGTGTAGATAGGGGTCTCGGTAGAACTCACTGAGATTGTATCTCATTGTTTATATGTTGTGGTTTTACAGATAACTGGGAAAGTGGAGATCCAAGAGGCACGAGTAGGGGGTACTCGGATGGTTGCTGAAGACTTAGCTTTTATGATTAAGTTATATTTTCCCCTTGTTAGTTATGTATCACAACATTATGGCTTTAGCTGTTGTAAAAGTTATGTATTTTATTTTCCGCTTTCTTGTGCGATATTGAACACTGTATTTCACTGATGGTTTATGGTCTTATTTATGTTTAAGACTGTCTTGTTGTTATTCAGTGAAAATTTTATAGTGGTGTTCAGTATTTAAACAGGAAATATATCTCTGATGATTTAGGTTTGGTACACTTGGGTATTTTTACTTGATAAAAAATACCAGGGTGTTACAGGGATTTTCCATCCCCTAGGCAAATCTGTTTGTATCACATATTTCAACAGGGGAGATACAAAATTAGGTCTATGCAATCCTAAGTTAAGACCATTTTGGGCTAAAATCGTTTCGACAAGATTTGCCAAATTAATTTGATTACCAAAGTTGTTTTGTTGAACATGTCTAATTACTTCGTCAGCATCTTGGTTTCTATTAACCAATACCATTTCAGGTACAGGTTCTTCGATAGCCATTATTTGTCTTTGATCGACAGGAATTGTATAGTTGGGCCTTTCGACAGGTAATTCTACTGGCCTAAAATTTTGGACTTGGGGAATTCGCTGGTTGTGCGCTGGTGGAGTGCCAAAGAAATCAGCAATTCGACCCATTTGTGTAGCTAACATTTGGTAACTGTCATTTGTGTTCTGAATTAATGGGTTAAACACTGTACCAATTTGTTGTGTTAGCATATTAACCATATCGTGGTTACTATCATCCATCTGTTGCCTTAATGCCAACAAAGACGAGGTAGTTATCGAAGGCTGTGGGTTTCGACTATAAATATTTTCTGGGGAATTATTTATAGGTGAAAAACTTGAGGCTAAGTTTTCTGCATACGTAGATGCATTTGTTTGAAGCCCTGCCATCATGGCTGTTGGCATGCCATATGGGTAATTTCGACCATTCATGAAATTGAATGGCATATTCCCCATCATGGAGTTTGCCATAAAGGGCATAGTCGGATTTAAATTAGGTGATACAGGGACCATATTCGACAAAGGGTTAATAGTAGGAGCAGTTGTTGCAGTTACTCCCACAATTGTCGGAGAAGGAATCAGAGCGGTTACTCCTGGAGCGGTTACTCCTGTAATGGTTGGAGAAGATGCAGGAGCAGTTACTCCTGGCATATTTGCAGCGTTTGTATTGTTAACTGACGCTTGAGAATGAGCGTTTGTTGTAGAAGCATCATTCATATTTGAGCGTGGCATTTCAATAGTACGCCTACCACTTCTTAACTGCATGCAAAGTGTAAATTGCTGGTTTTATGTTTGATAAAAACCCAGAATTATTTAGTAAAACTTTAATAATTAGCACAAAGGTCCCACCGGGCGTGCCAATTTGTTTACCGTGATTTTTGGTAAACACCGCTAGTTACACGTGTGTGTTGCTTGCGAGATCAACTAGAAACATCTCAGAACATTTGTGAATTAAAGTTTTATTAAAAATTATTGATGTTTATGATGATAACTGTTTTAATGGAGTAAAACAATGAAGAAACGCATGTGTTTAAGAAGAAATGCAGAAATGTAGTGAAGTGCAGGAAAATGCAGGAAATATAGATAAAGAAAAGAAGATTGAAAACAGTAAAAATGCAAGAATTCGTAAAGGAAAGTAAATAAACTGCAGAAATCTTTAAAGGAATGATAAACACATTACTGAATTTAAAGGTTGGTACGCAGATTCATACATTGAATTCCTTTGACTCTGTTTTCTCTGATGCGGAAGTAAGAGTTTTGCGGAAGTTTATGTAGAAATGAAATGTGCGACCTTTTTCTCTACAAGAAAACTCCTATTTATAATAAAAGAAAAACAATAACCGCTCAGCGGTTTTTCTAAATAAAATAACTGCTATTTCGACTAGATAAGATTAGACAACCGCTCCATCTTTCGACCACATCACTGCTATCCTTTTCTACCAGCGATCTTTGATTTAACTTGTTATCTGAATGTTGTTCAACCTTTTGTCGAAACTACTAGCTTCGTCTTTCCATTTTCGCTAAGTTATGTGTTACGCTGATTCTCCCTATACACAGCTTTTGGTTGTCGAAATATTAAATCTTCTTCCTGAATACACCAAGTCAAACCTTGTTGACACATAAATGCCTATGTTTTCGACAACAACACTGCCCTGCTTTCGACTAAACTCTTTGACGTCTTTCTTGTCGAAATCTTTGTCTTTAAACTCTCAATTTCATTAAGCCTTAGACATAGTCGAAATTACTCTTCACAACACCTTTCTCAATGCCAAATATTAGCATCTCTTCTTTAAAATGACAAGTCATCAATATTGACTGCATTTAATTGAGCCTGTCAAAAATGTAGGCTAACACACACCTTACAAAAAATCAATTTATTTTTATACTTCTCCTTATATTTTTTATAACCATACTTCTTGAGGGCTAGTGTAGAAGGCGATGTGGGAATTCTGAATCTAAGGTTAGTTTTTCAGTTAGAGGTCTAGATTCATCGAAAAATAGGAGAGAAGTTTTGATTTTGGATTTCTAGATCTCTTTCGCTTTTGCTTCGTTTCTGTCAAAAACGTGAGAGTTGGGTGGTCGGAGTTTACCGGAAAAGCTCAAAACGTGGCGTTTATGGTGGGTTTGGTCGAGTGGGAGTGAGAGACGAAAGGGAATAAGCTAGAGGATGGAAGAGGGAGAAAAAGGGAGTTCGAAAATGGCCTTGGGGATGAAGATGAGATGAAGATTCTAAATTTTCTGGGTTAAAGTTGGGGAAGATGATGAGAAATTAGAGTTTAATTTTTGGGGAGGATGAAGAGAAAGTAAATAGGACCTATTTGAAACTAAAAGATATACATAAAAGACCTAATTAAAATTGAAACATTAACATTTGCCACGCATATAAGTCAGTTAATTGCGTCATGTAAACAATTAACATTTGCTTAGGCCTAACATTTTCAACGCAGACCAAACTCAGGCCTTGCAAAGCCCAGCTTGGCCCAGCCTATTCCCACCCCTAGCCACAAGACTTTTGTTCATATTCCAAAAATGAAAGATTTGAGCTTGATGGGAAATCCAAGCAATGTGTGTTTGTTGGTTATCTTTTATGGGATCCAGTTGCCAAGAAAATTATCAGAATTTGAGATGTGATATTTTTTGAAGACCAAACCATTAAAGACTTTGAAAAAGCTGAGAAGCAGAAACTAGTTGCTAGAAGTTACACTGAAGTTACCCCTGAAGTTCCTACTATAACTTTTGTTGATGGGGGAGATACACTTGTTGATGGGGGAGCTACATAAGTAGATGACATGTATCAAACCGATGATCCTGAACATAAAAATGATGAGCGAGTTGAGCAGGCTCCATTTGAGACACTAGTTGAGCCTCCATATTATATAGAATTTGGTGGGTGAAAAGTCAAAGTGTGATTGAAGAGAAACAAATACATGTGTGCTAATCATTTTCGCAAGCATTGGCAGCAATTAACAACTATTAGGTTGGCAAAGCGGTGTCTTCTCCCTTTGAGCTTCAATCCAATAGTGTCAGTGGCATGTGCTACATCTTCCTGAGGTTAGATCTGTCAAGTCGAATGTAGATGCGGTTCTTGCAAGTGAATTGGAGATGGGGTTTTGGAGCGACGTGACGAATCGGGTCTAGGTTTTGGAACAAACCCTATCTTAAGTTATCTGGGTCGGGTCATTAATGAAGGAAAGTTGCTGGGTGCCCATTTTCGTAGGCCCTAATTGGCTCATATTAATAGAGATTGTAATTTCATTGCTCATTAGTTAGCTAAGTAAGATTATTCATTCTCTTAATAATGTAGCGATGTGCTCTCCTAGGGTTTGATTTAATCGCACCCCTTAGGGATGGTGTACGTGGTTGTTGCGTCGTTGTACGACTAGGGATATCTTCTCAGCACACTCAATGCCACTCAATCGGCGCAGACGATGTGACACCCTTTACCCCGAAAGTATTTATAAGTGAAAAAGTAAAAAAAAAAAAGAGTAAATTTGTTTTTCAAATAAAACTAACAATTCATTTTTTTTGAAATGGTTTTCACAAGTAAAAGATGTCGTCCAACTTTTCAAATAATATATAAACGATCATAATAATAATAAAGACTAAAACGTTGAAGCATTTCTTTCAATACATAAGATTGATTTTAAATATAACATTGAAAATACAACTCAAATCCCGATGTCACATGATCAGAGCAATAAACCTTCAATCACTTAAATAAGAAGAAGGTAACATCAACGTGTAGTATCATTTTGCAACTTGCTGGGTGATCCGTAGTGATCACATACCCACTGATGCACGATCGTAGAAGGTCACTCCAACGACACCTGGAATTCAGTCTAAAAAATGGTGCACGGGTGAGAAAGAGCGTCCAAACCATATAAGGAATATAAGACCGAAACTAAAATAGCAAGACTACCACAAAACAAGGAAACAATCAACAGTAGTGGATACAACTTTCATAACACGAATGCACAAACAATCCTTAACTAATCTTCAGCTAATCGTAGTGTCGCGAGCTCACGTACGGTCCTGGGACTACAAGCAACAACAACAACAACAACTACAACTACAACAACAACAACAAGATCAGGTTACCTTTCCAGATACTACCTTACAATCATCAACAACAACAATAAGACCGGGATACCTTGCCCGAACGGGATACCTTGCCCGATAATGCCCTACGACGAACAACAACAATAGGACCAGGATACCTTTCCTGAACGGGATACCTTGCCCGATAGCGCCCTATGAAGAACAGCGAGAAGAGGACTATGAGGACCGGGATACCTTGCCCGATAATGCCCTACAAGAACAACAGGACCGAGACACTCGAACGGGATACCTTACCTGATAATGCCCTGAAGAACACCCAGAGAGGACTATGAGGACCGAGATACCTTGCTCGAACGGGATACCTTACCCGATAATGCCCTACTAACAACAACAACGACGACGACCACAACAAAAACAAGATGGACACACAATGGACCTAATCAGACGCGATATCGCACAAGGACAATGACAACAACGACGATGACAACAACAACAACAACAACAACAACAACAACAACAACAACAATACCTATCATCATCACCATTCTTTGAGGTACGGCTCGCCCATACTGCGACAAGGTTCCTCCTATACAATTTCAACTATTAAGGTACGGCTCGCCCATACTGCAACGAGTCCTTGCCCATACTGCGACAAGGTTCTGCTTACAATCATAAACTTTTAAGGTACGGCTCGCCCATGCTGCGACGAGTCCTTTCCCATGCTACGACAAAGTGCCTTTAAAAAATCTCGATCACGAAGATATAGCTCGTCCATACTGCAATGAGTTCTTGCCCATGCTGCGGAAGGATTCTTCGACACGAACCAGCTTGCTAATCATCGACGAATGATAACTTGTCGTGCGACAAGTCTCTGATAACAATACCCATAAAGCCAACCAGCAATCACCACGAACACGAACGTCAAGTCATTTAATAACCTTAGCGATTCCAAGTTGGTCCTGGCTACATCAATCTATGCTAAGATTTTTGTCTAAGTCTCAAACAACAAGAACTTCTTATTATTTTGAATTACGTGTCATTCTAGTCTATTAACACATTAGACACTAGCTCATCCTACCACTTTTATAACTAAGTGATTTACCAATCTACTCATATTAGAATCATCCAATAAACTCGACCTATTGACTATAACCATCCAAATAATAAAATTACAGTCATCCAAATAATGTAGTTACAGTCATCCAGATCATTTGGTTACAGTCATCCAAATCAAGTAATCAAATAATTTACAGACCATTTAAATCATTACGGTCATCCTGAATAATTACAGTCATCCAAATTGAATAAATAACATAAGTAATAAATAAATAAATAATAAATAATGAATACAAGCAAAATATGGATAGCGATAATCAAAACTATCTTAGTCGTATCCCTTATTCCCCATATAGAATAGAAACCCTTTCCCCCGTACCTGGAATTGGAAACTTGTGCAGCACACAGAGTTGAGAGATATTCGACAAAAACGAGTTCGTCGAGTTGATGAAACGTGACAATACAATATAGGTATGATCAGTCCAACGTCAATTTCGACACATCGGGAAGCAACTTGGTCACATTGATAAAATGATCACTCCAACAAACTTGCTATGTACATTTGGGTCGGAGTTGTGAATTACAATGAATATGTGAGGCTCCCTCGACAAAAATCCCAAATCAAGAACTTCTAAAAAATTACTCATGTGGGGGTGTCTTCCATAATACGAGCTCCACAAATATCTCCTTAGCACCAACGTTTATTACAACTAAACCTTACCACTATTGAATTTAAGAAACACAAATTATGGATTGCAAACGTGGACCGTAAGGAATTATAGTACAACTCTCAAATCTCAACCTATGTGCATAGACCATGAATAAGGGGTTAAATGAAACATCTGATTGGCCACATGCATTCCAAATTGACGTGACCAATACAATGAAATGGTGAGCAGCAACATGAAATCGAAGAGGTGGTAGGATAAGTGGTAGTGAAATAATTCATTGGAATTGGAAAGAAGGAGTAGGCTTGGGATTTAGGCATGAGTGGAGGATAGAGGAACATGGCAAGTCCACAAGACAAAGTGAAAAGGAACGTGAGTAAAAGAAACAAGGGCGGCACTGTTCTTGTAAGTAGATGAGAGGAACAAGAACATTAGGTTTCCAAGTAAGATAAAACAAGGGCGTAGACTTAAAACCCAAAATCTCTTTTTCCTTTGGATTAGTTTTAAAGCCCATTTTTACTATAACAACCAATTTGATATCTTCATAGCACACAATAATCTTCCAAAAGAAATAACATCTAAATACTAATATGTATAAAAATAAAATAAATATACAATAACAATCATATATTACCAGTAACATATAAAAATACACTTAAATGTGATTTTAACTAATTTTAATATTTCAAACACACAATAAATCAAAATAATATAATCTTATCAAATCAAAATATTTCATAAAACAAAAACATATCAAATTCCACAATGCACGAAAATCGCGGTGTTACAGACGACATTGTGTTTCATCTTCTTCTTCCTTCGAACACCATGAGAAGATTGGCTGCTTTGTCTAATTTCCCCTTGTTTACCTCTCCTCCCCAACCAACAACCACTCGCCCCACCAAAACCACCTCTAGTAAATCTGGCCTAGCACTTCAAAACCTAGATTCATTCCTCCATAGCCCTTGCTCGACCATCATCACCACCAAATCCATTGGATGAGCACTCCGTCAATGGCAGAGTTACAGAGTAGTTTACGTTAGCAGTGTACCTCGCTACCCAAACTCTTATCACATATGCCCCTTTTGGTGTCTCCTTTACATATACACCTTCGCTGGTGCATGTTTGCTCTCTGCCGAGCAAGAGTACGGACAACTCAATTCAGACTATATCTGGTATGCCAAATATTCGATGCTAAGTTTCACGAAGGTTTCTGCTATAATTGTGAGCATATTTGTGCTGTTGATGTTTATTGTGGGATCCCAAGTGGTTTTAATGTTGTTGACCACTCTTGTTGAATGTTGGAAGGCCACCATTCAAAACCAAATCAAGGTTTATGCTCAACCAAATTAAAAAGGAAAGTCGAGCTAAAGTATGAGCTATTGCCTTCTCCTTCCGCCCATTGGTAAAAGTTGTGGAAGAAATACTTGGTAAAATCAGAGTTTTGCTCCCCGAAGAAACATCATGTATAAGATGGGAAGATGGTCGATTGGAGTGGTGGCTCAATTTTGAGACATTCATGCAACCGTCAACAAAACCACCTATTGGGTTTGTACTATCTTGCGTGAAGAAGGTTGGTAGATGATATTCGTTTAGACAAATTAGAGTTTAGTGGTTTTCAAATGTTCGAGGGACTAAAATGCTAGGAAGATAGAATGTGCTTATGATTTATTTTAGAGGCCAAGTCATGTACGGCCCCTCAATAGTAAATTGTTAAGTTACACATGGTGTGGTGTAATGCTTGTGTCCTTTGTCAATGATGAATACAATTTTGCACTTTCCGACAAAGAAATCAGTTAGCTAAATGGGCTAAAAAAAAAACTCTAATCTAAGTGTGGATTAATGTGCCAATTTGTCCCAAAATGTGTGAGGATTGATTTGTCCATTTTTTTAATTTTTTTTTCGAAATGTCAACTCGGAGACTAATTTGGCCAAAATAAGTGTTACATGTCATTCAACGTGACATGACGTGTTATCCTTTAATTGGTAGATAGGGTAAAACACCTATTTTTTTGGTTACCATGTTTTTGGTGCGCAGTTTCCACCGGCTTTGCTAATGACTACTCTACGTCGGGGAACTTAGCTGGCCACAAGTAGCCGGCTTTGCCGGCCCGTGTGGTTCTCTCCTCGCAACAAAGTTTTTGTCACACCTAATATTCGAACCCGAGACCTTAGAGTGAGATCCCAGTCCAATTACCACTCGAACCGGACATATTGGTAGGGTAAAACACCCATGCATCTATACTATTATTGTGTATATAAATTAAATATATTTTTTTAAAAAAAACCGTAGGAAACGTGTAAAGTGTAAAAAAGGACGTATTCTCTTGGCTTGTTTGTATTTGTATCCCAAAACAGCCGAATGATGATGATGATGTGTACTAGTTGCGTACGTGGCAGGGGCGGTGCCGCTTTGAGTGCCACACCTTCCTTGTTCAGGTGGGACCCACGATCACGAGAGTTCAAAGTTCAAATCCTAATGACGACGACGTATTGTCGTATTGACGTGGGAGTCCAATTCTTTTGAGCAGGCGCACCACGCTACGACGCAGCACATGCCTCGTGAAATGAAGAGTAGTATTGCAAAGGAAACAGGTAAGGTTAGCACCTGCATCGTTAGCTCCAAGCCTCCAACCAATTCCAATTCAACAGCTCACTCTTCTATCTTTCTCGCTCCCTTTGGTTATATCATATTTACCATTTATGATATTTTCTGTTGATCAAAAAATGATGTGATATTTTCTATTTATTACAATTGGCGTAGGTAGGTTGCGTTGTTTGTTGTTGGTTGTTTGGAAATAGAAATGGCTGTTAGAGGAGGCCTGAAGAGACGCCACGTGGCAAGTAGGTTCAGCTGGAAGCTGCTCATTCTCTTCTTCGCTTTCCTCTCCTGCGTCCTCGTTTTAGTTGCAGCAACTATCTTCACGCTTCACTCTAATTCTAACAAACCCCCAATTTCAATTTCAATTTCTCGCGTCTTCCAAGGTCCTCCCAAGATCGCCTTCTTGTTCCTCGTTCGCCGCAACGTCCCCCTCGATTTTCTCTGGGGTGCTTTCTTCCAGGTTCTTCTCTTTCTCTTTTTATTTTTAGAATCATCGGTTTTTTGAGGGAAAATTACGACGATTTTTTTTTTTGCAGAATGGTGATGTTTCGAATTTCTCGATTTATGTTCATTCGACGCCTGGGTTTGTGTTGGATGAGTCGACCACAAGGTCTCACTTCTTCTATGGTCGACAACTCAGCAATAGCATTCAGGTGAGAAGAGTTCTCTATGTTGGAATTGAAAGCGATGGCAACTTATCTATTATTATTTATTAGATTACTTTATTACTTTATTTTCGAGTTGTCGATGCATTAGAGTTTGAAAATAGCATTTCAGGTTAAGATTTCCTTTCATATCCCCCATTGTCCCTTGAAAATTGCATAACGGTTATGTAAAAAACAACAGGGACGGACTTTATGTGAAATATTGTACTGATATTTGGTTCATCCGTAATTTTATGGGATGCCACTTAAATTTGGCAACTTTTAAATTGGTTAGTTCAGTTAACATAGCATTCAGGTTAATCCGGCAACTTTTAAAATGGTTAGGTTAATTCGGTGTGTCTCAATTTGGTGTTCAAATAACAGACCTAAATCACAACTTATCTTCTATATCAAGCCGGAATTCTTTCCAATGGGTTAGGTTAGTTTGTTCACTGTTATGTTACTTTCATGATGGAGACGTCGAGGCCAATTTGATATTTTTATTTCTAGCTTGACCCAATCACCCAAATACAAAAACTGGTAGTAACTGATAATGACAATAGTGTGATGATGCTGTGTTTGAATTGGTAGTTGTATCCAGAACCGATGAGGGTAAGAAAAAACGGAAGCAAAATAGGGGACTGAATAGTGCAATGTCTTATTGGCAAATGCTACTCCTAATCCTAATTTTCTCCTTAATTCCGCAATACCTAACCTTCCTAGTTATTAAATTGCCTACTAAAACTCATTGTTTTTCTCCCTATTGGGGCCACTAACTACTAATCCTATTTTAAGGCCCTACAAAATTACCATGCTACATTGCCTCCCTCGATTCCCCTTTTTCCCTCCTAAGGCACCTATGCTAATTCGAGGTCCATCTCTATCATGTCATTCCGTAATAATCTGGTGATAGGAAGCAAAGCATTTGGTGTTGAAGAGAGTATTTCCCTTTTTTAGACAGTTCTTGTAAGAATTTAGGCTTGTAGCCTGACAACGTGTATGCAGATGTGATTGAGTGTGTTGTCTGGAAATGAGACTTGTGTTATTACTTGATTTTAAGCATTCAGTATTGCCTATGTTAGGTTTTATGGGGAGAATCAAGTATGATTCAGGCTGAAAAGCTGTTACTGTCAGCGGCTTTGGAAGACCCTGCTAATCAAAGATTTGTTCTTCTCTCGGACAGGTTAGTGTTTTCAAATTCGAAGCCTTGCATTAACATACGTTTCCACTAGGAATTTTTCTCTCTCTGTTTTTTTCTTTATTTTCTTAACCTTTCTTGAAGACAGGGGTGGTGGGTTGGGACTTGGGATAGGCTTTTGCATAACCTTTACTTGGCCACAATAAGAACCTGAGTTTCTGTTTTCCATGTGCAGCTGTGTTCCTCTGTACAACTTTTCCTATGTGTACAATTATATCATGGTTTCTCCAAGGAGTTTTGTGGACAGGTAGAAGAAGGCTTTGTTCTGGAGGTGCTTAGGACTATTTTTTTTACTGTTCAATCATAATCAGTCCACACTTTCGTTGCTTTTTCTTGTGAGATGAAGATATTTTAAAGGTGCAATGAACTGTTATGTTTACATTGCAGCTTTCTAGATGCAAAAGAGGGCCGCTACAACCCAAAAATGTCACCTAAAATACGAAGGGAAAAATGGCGTAAAGGGTCCCAGGTTATTTCTCTTATCTTTGCATTCATCGTGCAGGCCTTATTGATGTTCATTCCAATCATACAGGACCTTTTTTCTTGGTATTTTTTATTCATAGTTTTGTTTTTTAATTGTTGCTCAAATGTAATGTACTGGTTAGGCGTGTTTTTTTTTGTAATCACGAAATTTTAGCTGATACAAACTTAGCATCAATTTGGCTCGCTGAAGGATTGATAAAGCATAAGGGGGTGTTTGCCGTATTATAAAAACTGGATGAATGGATATAATAGAGCTAGTTTAGAACAGAGCATTTGGAGAATACAATATCACAGAGATGTGAATGTTAGGATGGACGAGAGTGGTTATACAAGACAAGATAGGCTTAAAAATACAACCATTAGAGATAAATTTGGGGTAGTTCCGTTGTAGAAAAGATGGTAGGGTTTTGTCTTGTGTGGTTTGGATATCATTGAGAAGATCTGTTTAAGCAATGGTAACTAGATGGAGAATAGTCCAATAGTTAAAGCAAAAACAAGAAAAACTATAGGCCAAACTCTTAAGAGAGATTTAGAGGTATCTAATACATGACAGAGCTTTGTGATGTCGACTGATCCATGTTATAGACCCTACCAAGTGGGAAAAATGTCAGGTGGTTGTTATTTGGAGAGTACTGAAAGCTTTAGAAACTAGTTCTTATAGAAATTACTTTTTAACTTAAAACCAGTTCAAGAAAAACACAATATATGAAGTTGGTTATATTATAGTCCATTTGTACTATGGCTCCTATTTTTCCTACTATAAATTTGTGTTTATTTTTAATGTTATCTATTTAATTTTTGTTTAGTATGTGTATTAAAGGTTTTTTATCTATCTTCTGTTTCTCCAAATACATTTGTATTTTAAATTTTAATTTGGTTATAATTTCAAAATTCTAGAACCATTATAAATTTTAACCAAACTAAGAATAAATTAAAATATTGTTGTCAGGTCAGGACTCAGAATACACCAACCTTGTTTTGACCTAGTTGAAGAAAAAATTGTTTATTTTCGTCACATTAAAAATTTAAGGCAGTTTTTTTTTAATGGCCTAGAATTCCTTATCTCTCCAATACTCTCTAGTCTCTACCCTTTAAGACCCACACCCCTTACCACCTAAACAACCTAAGTTATTATTCCCCTAAAGGCAGTGTTGCTCCACTGAGCTGATATTGGTAAGTGCTTTCCAATAAAGTTAAAATGCTCTACTTGTCATGTTATATGAGCAAGTTCCAATATGATAATTTAAGCATAGTATAGTTGTTACAACTTACATTCAAATTGGACGGAATTTTCAACCTTTTATTCGTAAAAGTTATCTCTTAATTTTAATTTATTGTGTTTCCAGTGGTTCACCTTAGTTCGCAACCATGCAGAGGTGATTGTAAATGATGATGTTATATTCTCTGTCTTTAAGAGATACTGTAAGGTATGTAATCTATCACTAGTCAGTTTTATTACAATACTATGTTGATTTATTAAAGTTGGTTAATATTACATCAAAGTTGTCTTACAGAATTGAAAACTAAACTCTTAAGCATATAACACTATACAAGACTGGACTAACTGTATATCTTTAATGTGTTAATACTACTGAAAAAGCTGTCTAATTTTCTTCTCACTTGGCAGAGACGTCCACCAATTGATACCAGAAAGGGAAAGCTGAATCTTGTAAGTGGTTTAACTTTAGTTTTCTTACTTTATGTTGTTGCTGGAAGGTATCATGTTATTCTTGGCTGTTATGCATTATGCACAATAATGAACCACATTCTCCGCATTTACTTGGAGATTATTAATAAGGTTGGGTACTTTTCAGGGATGTTTGATTATTCTGGTTGTTTCAAATAATTGTAACTGACTAATAGAAGCTTTATGCACCATGATCAAGCAAAATTCGCTGGTTTAATAATTAATATTGATGTAACATTGAAAAAAAAAACATTGAATTTTGAGTTCAAAATAATTTATTTTGGGACCATAGGAAAATCCCCTTGGGGTATGCATACTATAGTTGACTGATGTGATGTGTTGTAAATGTTTAGATTATTATTTTTTTTAAAAAGTCAAACTAGATCCATGATATATAATTTGAAATGGATAAAACTAGGATTATTTTGAATAACTGTAAAAATCTACAAGTACATTAAAAGTAGAAAACATCTAGTAGTAGGTTTTAATTAGGAAGATGCTAGAAGTGAGCCTAGAAATACCCTATGTACTTGACATTTGGAATCAAGCAAGTTCGGAGTTCTCTCTTAGAAATACTTCCCTTCCTCCATCAGAGCATAATGTAGAATATGTCATGGACGAGTAGCGTAGTTCTGAAAGTCGAACAGATCAGTCGAACAGCTGAACTGGGAATCAGTCCACTGACTGGTCTGGTCAAGCTCTCAGAACTGGAATACTGAAAACCAGCTTTGAAGCTAGTAAACTGGGGAATCCACCCTTTATCAGTTTAATAACTTGTTATGTTTTCAAAACCTTGATTATTAGTGGGATGATGTGTCTGTAATTCTCTTGTTTGTGCTTTCGGGGAAACACTTTCAAAACTAGTTGAGAAATTTTATTATTACTAGGAGTTTGTAGGTTCCTGTTTTCCCTTTTCTAATAGCATAATTCTAACAGGTCATAATTGTCAAAGATCTAGTCAAGACAGTGTGAGGTTAGACATTTGACAAGGGATTAGTTAAGCATTGTGGCTAAAAGTGAAGTGGCTGTTTAAATTTTCTCCCTTTGCATCCTTTATTATCTTTCTGTTCTTTTTAACATCTGATTATAGTATATTCAGATGGGTTACTATTCACACTCACAAAACATCCTTTGAAAAAATCTTTTTGTCCTTGTAAGCTTTAACGATATGTCTCTTCCATGGAGTATGCTGAAACCCTAATGTCGTTAAACTGATAATGCTGTTACCTACTCAATCCTCATTCTGTGATATAAATTTTTGTTTTGTTCTGATTATTATTTGCTATTTGATTTGGTGAACTGATAACTATTTTCTATGGTTCTGGTGCAAGTGCAGAAACTTCAGAAACAGCACAACTGTATTCCTGATGAGCATTATGTGCAGACATTGTTTGCGGTAAGATACTGAGATATTTTCCCGTCATCATCTACACTTGTTGGCCAGGGCATATGTTCTTCAGTCCTATTTATTCTTGCTTCTGCTTTATTTACAATTGACCTTAATAAAATAATGTGCGATAAATTATTCTTCAAGGATTAATTAACATTTCTTATTGTTTGATATTATAAATCATCTTATATATTTCTCTTGTGCTTTCTTGCTAGATGCATGACCTTGAAAGTGAACTTGAACGTAGAACGTTGACCTATACCCTGTGGAACCAATCTGCAACAAAAACTGAAAATAAAGGCTGGCATCCTATTACTTTCAGCTATGCAAATGCTAGCCCTCGAAGGATAAAGGAAATAAAGGTTATATTTTGGTTCCTCATACTTGAACAAAATTTTAGCCAGTTTTGGGATTGAATGGAAAAAATCAGAAAGACTCAGTCTGATTTTTTCGTTGCTCTGGCACACAGTGGTTAAAAACTGTTTTGAAATACATACAAGTAACCTTGAAATTAATCCTAGAATGCTTGCTTGGAGAGGCACCGTATGATCCTATATCATGGTACAGTTATATTCAGCAATCAAACTGCTACCTTTCATGATAACATTGAAGTTTTCATATTTCTTGGAAGAGTTGAATAAAGGCTCATAAATGGGAAACAAATTTTTATGTTTTACTATTTTTGGCAAAATGTTTTGTTACTTTTTTTCTCTTTTGTGCTGAAAATAAAATTTTATTGCTTTACATCAATAGGATCTACTTTCTAAAGTGATTACGTTTTTTCATACAACTATTTTCTTTATCTCATTTTTTAGTTTTTCAAACAGGACATCAACCATATTAATTATGAGACAGAGTACCGGATAGAATGGTGTCATACCAATACAACATTCGTTCCGTGTTTTTTGTATGCTAGGAAATTCTCTCGGGGAGCTGCGATGCGCTTGTTGAGCGAGGGAGTTGTTGACCACTTTGAAATTTCTGCATTGTTAGGCAACAACACCCCATGAAATGACTTGCGCTTCTGTCGAAACAGCTCTTTAGCCGTTTACTGATTACTGACTGAACTGCTTAGAGGTAGGCATATACTTCTGAAGTCAAATGGGATGACTTCCAAGTTATTATATACAGCATATTACACACAAATAGATTTTGAAGGCAAGTTTGTAGCTTTGGTTGAAACAGAATGTATGATTAAGGTGACGTAGCTGGGGTTATCATGTAACCAGCTGATAGGATCATTTTATCTCAGGGAGGTTTTGTACATCAAACCACAATTGTAACAGAGTAATTGGTCACATTTCAAAATCAGCAAAATATCACAATGCTTAATACCTTGTCTTCATAGTGTTATACATTTGGATTACCTTATTTGTAGGTCACTCGAATGACTTTAAAAATATATAGACAACAAACAACTCGTTTTTATATATGTCATGTGTCAACAAATTAATCAATGGCGTGGTTCAACACTAAAACCTATCAAACAAATAGTGGCAATTTTACAGTGATAGGCTGATATTAACAATGTATAAATCCAATGCTCATTAGAAAAGTGAACTGTAAGAACAATCAAGGATTCATGGGGTGACTGAATGGTCGAGCACCAACTTGAGAGATAGAAAACAATCTATACTGAAAGCAAAAAAAATAATCTTATGCATTTATTTCTTAGTAAATGATATATCAAGTACCACAAAATAATCAATAATCAATAAAATATAGGAACAAACGAGCAACTGAGATATTGATATTTGTACTCTTTGTAAGGGGCTCTGTCAAACTTAAAATTGAGCATGAGATTTCATTGAAACTGCTTTCCATCCTCTTTGGCGAGCTCTAAGCTCCCACAAAGCTGTTTCTTTCATCTGATTTTCAAGCGCTGTTTCAGCTCTTTCCCTAGCTTCCTCACATGTCTCCATCCCCGAGTTGCATTTGTCAGCCTCTTTTTGATACTGTGATGCTACTTTCTTAGACTCTAAAAGCAATATATCAGCATGTCTTTGTTTTTCCTCAGCTTCAGCTTCCTTTTGTTTTACTTCTTCAGATAGAAGATCTGTAAAACTCTTCCCAGCCTCCTCACTCACCTCTGGGTCTTGCTTCATGCAATCTATAATTTACATACTAAACATCATTTTAAATTTTTAATGGCTTTGACATAATTAAATATTGAAATATGCTAGTAACATACCTATTTTAGATATATTTTTTATAACCACTTGTCCAATTTATTGAATATTGAAGTGTGTGATATCTTTTAAATATAGGAAACAGAGACACATAATTTGTACACACTAATAAAATTAGTATGTGATGAATTAGTCCTTATAAGTATTTGATTGAAGTGTGTCATACACCTACCTATTGCTTTTCTCTATAATAATGTAACAGAAAGAAGAGAACTAACCTAAAATGGAACTGTTGCTCAATCCTGCAGCAGAAAATGAAAAACCACGTTAGCAATCAGTAATCATTGTCTAATCACAAGAAACAACATATGAATTTAAAAGACCAGAAAATTAACAATTGAATACAATCTGAGTAGATAGAGTTTTTCAGTTTTCACATTTTATTTAAGGAAATAATGAAACAGAATTAAAAAAACATACCTTCTGGGATGGAAAGAAGGGGTTGAAGAGAGCAATCACAGTGACAAGGAGGACAAGAAGAGGAGAAGGAATCGAGTTTGTCGTTGAATTGCCAATACAAAGGTGGTCCTGCAATATAACCAACTAGAGATATTCCCAGAATCCACATGAACAATTTGAAGGCCTTTCTCTTCCTCCTGTTCATCTTTTCTTGATTAATTGAAAGTTTACAGTTTAGTTACTGAGGAACAGGATCTTGACTCCCTCTCTCTCACCCTTTCCTTTCGGCACTCATATGCCTACTTGCATGTGGTCACTCTTTTATTCTATATAATATAGTTTCTCCCCTTCCCTTATTATTAGTAGTGAGATTGATTTGTTGTTAGTTGATCAATTTATGCTTTCTTATCTCACTCACAAGTGTCACATATATACTCACAAGTTTGAGTGAGCTTGTGGCAGTTGCATTTCACATGGTAAATAACTAATAGGAATAATATCTTGACACACTAACATCCTTATATAAATATATTATTAAAAAATATGGGGAGAAGATTTAAAATTAAGTAATCTATTTTTTTCACAAAAACAAAAATACTCTATTTATAAAATACTGTAGATGACAAAATATTCTAGCATTGTTTGATTAAAGAAATATTGCATGATGAATTCTTCCATTCTAAAAGACGATTGCGAAACCCAAGAGCACTTAGGATGAGATGGTAGGAGTCTTTTTCAGCTTAACCAAGGTTCTGGGTTCGAATCCAGTCTTTTGCATGCAGTGATTAGTCTCTGCAGTTGCGCGCAGATGATACCCAGTTTATAAAAAAAAACATTGCGAAATTCAAAACATAAACCCATTTTATAATATGTCATAGAATTGGCTTGTCTAATTGAAGATGACATTTTAAAGGAAATTTTTATTATAATTCCAACTAGTAATTTTTTTCAATTAATGGTGATAATCTTCTAATTTATTTCTACATTCACCTTGTACTAAGGAGCCAACTCCTTGGATTCCATGTCAACTAAGAAAAGGAACACAAAAGAAAACTTGCCAAGGGTTAAAAGGATCTTTTGGGTAAATCAAGTGCTTAATCAATAAACATTTTTATCATCTAAAAGCTTATGTATAAACTGCTTTTATATTCGAAGAGAAAATATAGGTAAATTCTGTATGTATAAACTATTTCTGTAAGCTACTTAATTTGGGGATCTTACAAAAACAAGTTGAAATCAAGTTATTGGCATCTCAAACGATTTGTATAAACTTTTCAAATACTTCTACAAGAGGTTATGTTATAAGATGAGCCCCAAAAAGCTTTTCCAAACACCCCACAAATCTTCATACATCGCATCGACAATTCGACCTCATTGTAGACTTCAAGAGCACTAGGCAATCTTGGAAATATTTCTGTTTAGATAACTTTTCACCATATGTTATAATGATGGGTTGTGATTGCTATCAAAGTCAATGTCCACTTCCTCCACTGGGATCATTTCCTTTCTCAAAACTTTTATTGTATTCACTATTTCTTGAAACTGAGGGTGTGAGTTGTGATCAGTGAAAAATGTAGTGATAGTCCCATGTAAATCAATAAAGCTCCAGCCAGGAGTTTTCCTCAAGCCAAGAGATCTCATATGTGTCCATGCCTCACCCACTTCTTCCCACTTGTTTATTGAAGCATAGCAATGTGCTAGCTGTACATAATTACCAGCACTCATAGGCCTCAGCTTAAGAATGTCATTGGCAATTGCGTCACTAAGTTCATTTTTACCATTTGCTCTACAAGCATCAAGAAGTATACCTAACACATCAAGTACAGGATCTGAGAACATTTTCATGTACAAGTTGTATGCCTCTTCTACCCTCCCAGCTCGACAGAGAAGATCCACGACACAAGCATGGTGTTCGAGATTCGGTGCGATCCCGAAATCTCTTGTCATTGATTCGTATATATTCAAGCCTTGGTCTATAAGTCCATTATGACTACAAGAAGATAAAACTGATAGGAAAATCACATGGTTGGGTTTAATACCACTTTCTAGGAACTTTGAGTATAACCTCAATGCTGCCTCCCCTTTTCCATGACAGCCATATCCTGCAATTATGGCACTCCACGAGACCAAATCTTGACTTTTCATCTGGTTGAAACACTTTTGAGCAGTATCCAAATCACCACATTTGCAGTACATGTCTACCAAAGAAGTATCGACCAATATGCACCGTCTAAGGCCATTTTTTATTACAAAGCTGTGGATCCATTTTCCAAAGTGGAGTTGCCCGGTGGACGCACACCCTTGAAGGAGTGAGACAATGGTTATTGAATCAGGTGTTTGATGATCAGATCTCATTTCATTAAAAAGGGAAAAAGCCTTATCCAGCATTCCATTTTGAGCATGACCAGCAACTATAGCATTCCATGAAACCAAATCTCTCCTGTTCATTTTATCAAATACAATGGAACTTTGACTCATGTGGCCACACTTTGCATACATGGTAACAAGAGAGTTTTGAGCAGCAGTATCCAATGGCAATTCTTGCCTTAATATATAACCATGAACCGATGTCCCCAAATTAAAAGATCCCAGTTGTGCACAAGCTGTAATCACACTGGCTATAGTAGCAGTAGATGGCTTAACTCCAAATTTCAGCATCTGAATGAAGACTTCTAGTGCTTTATTTGCATTCTCATTCTGCACAAGACCTGAGATCATTGCTGTCCACAAAACTACATCCTTATCCAAACTTCTTTCAAACATTCTAAATGCAACATCAATGTTCCCACCTTTTAAGTACATTACAATCAATGAGGTTTCAACATGTGCATCCATATCAAAATCAGCTCTTAAAATCTGTCCATGCACTGATCTTCCCAATTTCATATCACCTCTTGAGACAGCCAAAGACAACACAGACCCAAAAGTCTGTGGGTCAGGCTCCAAACCTTGTAACCTCATTGTCTTAAGCAGTAACAAAACTTCAGAAACTTCCCCAAACTGAGCAGACGACGATAACAACGAATTCCACGAAACCAAGTCTCTTTGATCCATACAATCAAACAATTTCCTACAATCTTCAACACTCCCACATTTCCCATACAAATTCAACATAGAATTTGACAAATTCAAATCTGACATAAACCCATAAAAAGTTGCACAACCATGCAAACACTGCACATGAACAATCTCTGAAACTCCAAACAACAAGCTCAAAAGAGTAACACTAGTGGGTTGAATTCCCTGGTAGCGCATTTGGTGGAACAAATCAAAAGCCTCGTGAACATGACCCATACGAGAATAACATCCAATAATGGTAGTCCAAGGTACAACATTTTTCTCAGGCATAAAGTCGAACACTTTACGAGCAATATCAGCATACCCAAATTTAACGTAGAAATTGATTAAAGAAGAAGCAATGTAGGAATCAGTGGACAACCCATTAACAAGGATGCGTTGATGGAGGGAAACGCCAACGAGAAAGAGATTGAGAGAGGAGCAAGCTTTGAGAAGACTGGGGAAGGTGTAGGCGTCGGAAGGGACTTGTGATTGGAGCATGGAGACATAGGTGATGAGAACTTGACGGTGAGCACTTTGAGAAGAATGGCGGTTGATAAGGGAATTGAATGAATGGGTGGTAGTGGGTGAAGATGGAGAAGAAACTATCCAGCGTTTTTGGCCATTTAGACTCCGCAGCAATTGCTGTTTTGGTTTGTATGTCAACATGGTCCATTCCTTGTGATGCTGCTGAGTTTAAATAATAAATATGAATGACTCGCGGCAGAGCAGTGAGACACTTATTAACTCATTTCAGTGAAGGAGCAAATGTGTTGTTACTATGTTGAATGATCCCTCTTTGAAGCATATCATCAATAAGTTTGTGAACAATAATATCCTTTTGAATGATTGAGTATCTATCTGTAAGGCCTTAAATTGAAGGCGTCAGTAGCTTCCTTTCAGAGGAATGCAATGGCCAAAATCAAGTCTAAGAAGTGGTGTTAGATAGTCATCAACCTACCTACGTATTTACCATTCTCTCTCTCAGATTTTTCTCTCTCACTCACAAAATTTTTACCCTTTTCTGTCTTCATTTCAAATCTCCCCCTCCAAACAAAAATGGGTAACTAGGTGGGAAAAGTACACTATCCAAAAATAGTGGGTCGTTTGTCTGATGCTGAAGTAGTTATCTAATGGTTTAATACTTTGCCTGATGGAAAAAAGAAACTCCAACCCGACTTAAATGTTGCGCTCCAGATTAAAAAAAAATTGAATCCACTTTCTCTTTCATGCATCTCTTCTTCTCTCACTCCTCCTCATCTTTATCTTCACCTCTTTTGTTTTTTCCACTCAACTCCATCTCTTCTTTTACCCTGTCAAGAACATGTATAAACTTTGAACCCATCATATTACTGCTATCACAGGTTCAATGCAACTTATGGTACTGGTCAGCCCTATGTCAATGGAAATCCATATCAATATGTGAGGAATTCAACACCTAATCCTAATCAATGGCAACAACAAGCTCCTCAAGCAAACTATACTGGCTATGCAATGCATCCCACGATGAACAACAACTTAGACACGGCAGCCACTCAACATGTCACTCTCATGCCACCTCCATCGGGTTCTGCTCCTCCACCATCACACCTTGAGAACATTTTCCTTGGCAATGGTCAAGGTCTGCCAGTACAAGCTATCTCTTCTTTTGCTTTTCCTTCTCCTTCTCACCCTCATCATACATTGCATTTGAACAATGTCTTGCATGTTCCTAGCATTAATAAAAATCTGATTAGTGTTTCTAAGTTTGCATATGACAATAATGCTTACATTCAATTTTACCCTTTTCATTATGTCATGAAATCTCAGGTCAATGACCAAGTATTGCTCCAAGGAAAATTGGACTCAGCTGGGCTCTATCCTATTCACTCTGGCACTCTGTCATCTACTGCTTCTACCTTTCCTTCTGTTAACACTGTTGTATCTAGTCCTAGTGACTTTTACTTTCAATGGCGTAATAGGCTCGGCCACACAAATCTAGATACTTTGAATCAAGTTTTGATATCATGTAATCTGTCTACTCTCAATAGAAATAAAACTGATTTTTGCATATCTTGTTGCCTTGGAAAATCTCATAGATTGCCCTCTTCTATGTCTCACACTACTTATAATGCCCCCTTTGATCTCATTTACTGTGATTTGTGGGGCCCAGCCCCTATGCAGTCATCCATGGGCTACAAATATTACATTTCCTTCATTGATGCATTTAGCAAATATACTTGGATTTATTTCTTACATGACAAGTCAGAAACACTTACCATTTTCAAACAATTTAAGGCCCTAGCTGAATTACAACTAAACACCAAAATAAAGGCCATTCAATCTGATGGGGGGAGGGGGGGTTCAGAAGTTTCAAAAACTACCTCAGCCAACGCACCGGAGGAAGTTCTAGTTGGTTGTGTAAAGCAAAATGACTCCCAATTCTTTTCTTTTCAAATGTAACGTTTTTGATTGGAAAGTATTATTGTCCGACATCTAGCGTGCAAAGTATCTTGACAAAATAAGCCATAATGATGCTACAAGCTTGTAACTTTAAAAATGATCTTAGTTCTTTTTTTACATATGACAGAAGCCACAATACATATAATGTTCAGCCTTGAAGATTATTCTGAATATACAGCTCTCACAGAGCTTAAATTTATTTCCAGCTAAGTAAATTTGTTTGCGCTGCTTTACGACTTCGACATGTGAATCCAAGCACCACAATTACAATAACAGGGCTGCAAAATGAGGACAGCTACTGCTCTTCTTTCAGTGGATACTCTCTGGGCCCAAATATGGCAGTTCCAATCCTAACAGTTGTACTTCCCATCTCAATCTACAAAATTAGAGTTAGCTGGTTAAATATTATGACAAATATCACACTTCGGTGTAATCCATGTATTTTCCAAGAAATGGATTCCTTACAGCTTGCTCAAAGTCTGCAGTCATTCCCATTGACAGCTCACACTGAGCTTCTGATTTTCCAAGTGCCGCACAAACTTCACTTCTACAATTGGATAGCGTCTGGAAAGTAAAAAAGAAAAGTTAGTTAGAAGAATTACCGAGATTGGATAGGAAGTCCAAGAAAAAACAAAGAATCATGTCAAAATGTATAGCTGCTAATTGCTACCTTAAAATTTTCTGGGGTGGATGAATAATCCAGCATACCAATTGTCATTAGGCCAGAAAACTCAAGGTTTGGGCAATTTGTAACAATATGTTTTACAAGGTCTACACACACAGCTGGTTCAACACCAAACTTCGCTGCAAGAAAATACTAGTCAAATGTCACTCTTGACTCCTGAGATTGACAATAAACTGAAAACATTCTGTAAAAATTAAAACTGATTACATTGGCAAGGACATTATATCATGGGACACCAAAACAAATAATATTATAGATAGATACTGAACTGGCTGACAATCTTTCAGGTGTAACTTACATGTTTCTCCACTTGTATTCACTTCAACAAAAACCTTCAATGGTTTCCTGCCAATTTTGCCTACAGCACGCTCAAGAAGGTTTGCTATCTGACGGAAAAGTAAATAAAAACAAAAAAAACCAGATGTCAGTGATCAAATTGCAATCGAGATTGAAAAAATGCTAAGATCAATAGACTATGGTCATGCATACACTAAATCAAAATATATTATTTGATAGAACGTTTTAGACAAACTATTTTTCATAACATTTCAAATTAACATATAGTGTAGAACAGAATTCCAAAGAAATTGATTACAAAAGGCTGAGCTGTAGTTGGTGGCGCACACCTAATGCAAAGCTCATTTGTAATGTTACCACTGAGAAGCATGAAGCATCCTACACTGAAGACAACCTTAAACAATTTTACTGTCCATGCAAAATCCCTTAATGCTTGAATGAAACTCATCATCATGTAACAACTGTTCCAATGTTCTGTGTATGCTCCATGTAAAATTTACATTCTTATTGGCACTAAGGAACTTGAATACACATGGAAAATATATTCACCCTCTCTTCCAAAACAAATCATGGAGAAACAAAATATTTACCTTCTCATCATCTACAGTCTCTACATAAGCAAGGTTGGGAACACCAGCTGTTGAAGTATCAAAAGAAGAACTGAAACATGTTAGAGTCCTCTCCATAATGATTTAAAATTATTAATGTAAAATGAACTTATATTATCTCAAAAAAAAATAGACAAAAGGGTAGCCAAGTAACAATGAAATTTCGCAAGCATGACCTCCATCCAATACACAATTAAACATTTATGGGGATGAGGAATACACAGAAGAAGAAAAAGGCATCATCACTTCAATGATCAAAGGGAAATTTATCAGTTGGAAAAACTAAGTTCATGATTCTAATGAATAATTATCAATCGAAAAATTACAGCAAAGTTCTTTCAATTGAGTCTATATATTTTTGGTTTGCAGACAAAGTGGCAAGTACCACCCGTAAAGTCACACGCACAAAGTGGAGATCATGAGTTCAAACCTGAGTAACTACGGAAAATATTCAACCTAACAACCTGTTGCAATAGGCTTTCCAGATACCGAGTCTATATTTGTTCATTCACAAACATCACTAAAGTTTTAGGTCAACTAATATATGAGATGAAAATAAGTAGTCACGTTGAACATCAAGAATGAAAATAAGTACAGTCACGTTGTTGGATTGAAGTATGTGTTGGTTTTACCATAGAAAATAGTAGCATTGGTTATTGTTAGTTGATATCAGTAATCTAGTTTGGAATAAAGGGAAATTGGTTGTATGTTGTGAATGTCTTTAAGTGTGTTTAGTAGTAATTGTCTAGGTGCTGTGTGTGGTGCTGTATAGCACTGAGTGATGCTGTATCAGGTGCTAGCAGCACCCAATACGTCTTAGTTTGTAAGTCACTATAAATACCTACTTCAGCAGTGAAATAAATGAGAGTTTCAAAAATTCTGCTTTGTGAGTTTGTTATAACCGTTTTCCTCCGTGCCAATTCTCTCTTCTCCCTCCTCCCTCCTTGAGTGTGTGAGTGTGAGTGTTGTTCTTCCATGGTTTCTTGCTCCAACATATGGTATCCAGAGCCATTGTTGAAGCATGACGAAGATCAGTGAGTGAAAGTGAGGTGAGTGAAAGTGAGGTGAGTGAAACCAGAAATTTCGAGTGAACTTGTGAGCGAGCGAGAAACCTTCAATTCGAACCCAAACACGAGTGAATAGTGAGGAGTTCAGCTATGGCGACTACGAATGGACATTTTCTAGCAAATTTTCCAGTTCTTGATGGACGAAATTACGATCAGTGGAGTATGAAGATGAAAGCGATCCTCGGTTACCAGGATGTGTGGGATCTGGTGGTGAACGGACTGAATCCAACTGCTGCGCAACAAACTGCGTACAAAGAAGCGAAGAAGAAGGATTGCAAAGGACTGTTCATCCTTCATTAGTGTGTGAATCAAGCAATTTTTGAAAAAATTGCGAAATCGGAGACGAGCAAGGCAGCGTGGGACATTCTTGCAAGCTCCTACGCCGGTGATCAGAATTTGAAGAAGGTACGATTACAAACCCTAAGGAGACAATATGAATTGCTAGGAATGGAGGATAGTGAAACGATTGCGTATTTTACTAGAGTTCAAACGATGACAAATCAAATGCAATCTTGTGGTGAAACGTTGACTGATGAATCAATTGTTGAGAAAATTTTGAGATCACTTGCTGCACGATTCGATCATGTCACTGTAGCGATTGAAGAATCTAAGGATTTGTCAACAATAAAATTAGAGGAACTTCAAGGATCTCTTGAAGCACATGGACAGAGGATGAATGAGAGAAATTCTATGAAGCCTAGCACTGAGCAAGCATTAGTTGCACAATCAGGCAACAGAAATGGTGGAAATCAAAGAGGGAGAGGTAGAGGCAAAAACAATTTCAGAGGAGGAAGAGGTAGAGGTAATTTCTCTAACTCAAAGTTTGAGAAAGGAAGTTCTAGTAATAATCAAGGCAATAGTGAACAGAAGAATAGTAATGAGAATCATAGAGGAAGAGGTGGAAGAGGAGGTAGGAAGAAGTTTGACAAGAGTAACATCCAATGTTACAACTGTGATAGATATGGACACTTTGCTGATGAGTGTTACAACAACACTAATGGTAACAATGAAGCCAAAATGGTTCAAGAAGAAGAGGAGAAGGAAGAAGTATTGCTGATGGCAATTGAAGAGGAGGATAGGGATACAGAAACATTGCACATGGTGACTGTGAAGGATGAGAGTGATAATGGAGATACCTGGTTCCTTGATACAGGTTGCTCCACACACATGTCAGGGAGAAAGGATTGGTTTGTTGAACTAGACTTCTCTATCAAAAGCAGGGTGAGGTTTGCTGATGATAGAACTATGAAGGTGGAAGGTGTAGGGAAAGTGATGATAAAGAAGAAAGATGGCTCTAGGTGCTACATTTCTGGTGTTCTCTAAGTACCAGGAATGAAGAGCAACCTACTGAGCATTGGACAACTTTTAGAGAAGGGATATAGAATGGTGATGGAAGATAACTCAATGAAGGTGAATGACAGTGAGAGGTTGCTGGTTAAAGCTAACTCTCAAAGAACAGGACATTTAAAGTGGAATTAGATGTTGTAGTGCAGCGGTGTTTGGCAACATCAATTGACAAAGAAGAGTGGTTGTGGCATTTTCGATATGGTCATTTGAATTTTGCTGACTTGAACAAGTTGCAGAGCAAAGAAATTGTGAAAGGCTTACCTCACATTCATGTGCCAAGTGATGTGTGTGCAGAATGTATGGAGAGCAAGACGCCTAGAAGCTCATTCAACCAGAATCTGTCTACAAGGTCCAAGAAGAAGCTGCAAGTGATATTTTCTGATGTGTGTGGACCAATTCAGTATGAAACATCTGGAGGTAACAGGTACTTTGTTACATTTATTGATGAATTTACTAGAAAGCTTTGGATTTACTTGATTAGGAGGAAGAATAATGTGTTAGGAGTATTCAAGAAATTCAAAGTTCTAGTAGAGAAACAGTGTGGACAGAATATAGAGATATTGAGAACTGATGGTGGTGGGGAATATGTATCTACCGAGTTTAATGATTTTTGTGAAAGCGAGGGTATCACTCATGAAATTACACCTCCATACACACCTCAACACAATGGGATAGCTGAGAGAAAAAATAGAACCTTGTTGAATATGGTGAGAAGTATGCTCAAAAGCAAGAATGTGCAGTACTTGTGGGGTGAGGCAGTGACCACTGCTGCATATATATTGAACAGAAGTCCTACTAAGAAATTGGAGAATGTGACTCCTGAGGAAGCGTGGACTGGTGTGACGCCAAGTGTTTCTCATTTCAGAGTTTTTGGCTCTGTGTGCTATAGACATGTACCTGACCAATTAAGAACAATATTGGATGATAAGGCTGAGAGCCTGAGACAATGATCATGTTGGGATATCACTCAACTGGTGGGTACAAATTGCTCAATCTAGTGAACAATAAGGTAGTAATCAGCAGGGATGTAGTGTTTGATGAACAAAAGAAGTCGGACCGGTGCTATAGCACTACAGATAGCACTGAGCAGAATCAATTTGAATTGCCTGCTGATGAAACAGAATCAGTACAAGAGAATGAAAGTGAAGATGGCAGAGTTGAGATGCCAAGGAGATCAATAAGAAGAAGACAAGTGCCTCAAAGATTGAATGATTATGAGGTATTGACAGATAGTGCCATCAATGAAGAAGGTGATATAGTGCACTTTGCATTATTGGCCGAAACTGAACCAGTAACTGTTAAAGAAGCAATGAAGAATCCTCAGTGGCTTGATGCAATGAGAGAAGAGATAAAGTCCATAGAAATTAATCAAACATGGGAACTAGTGACACTTCCCAAAGATAAGAAAGCTATAGGAGTGAAGTGGGTGTATAAGGTGAAAGTTAATCCAAAAGGAGAGGTGGTGAAGTATAAGGCCAAATTAGTCGCAAGAGGTTTCCTTCAAAAGTAAGGAGTTGATTATGAAGAAGTCTTTGCACCAGTAGCAAGACTTGAGACTGTGAGGTGGTTGTGGCTCATGCTAGTATGCAAGGGTGGAATTTATATTAATTAGATGTAAAATCAGCCTTCCTCAATGGAGAATTGGAGGAAGAAGTGTACATTGATCAACCACAAGGATTTGTAAAGAAGGGCAGTGAAGACAAGGTGCTGAAATTGAAGAAAGCCTTGTATGGTTTGAAGCAAGCTCCACGAGCTTGGAATAAGAAAATAGACAAGAGTTTGATCAACATGGGGTATGCAAAGTATATCTCAGAACATGGTGTGTATGTGAAGTCAGGGGGTGGTGACATTGTGATTGTATGCCTTTATGTTGATGATCTACTGGTGACAGAAAACAGTGGGTCCAAAGTGACTGAATTCAAGAGAAATATGATGAAAGAGTTCGAAATGACTGATCTAGGAGAATTATCTTACTTCCTTGGAATTGAATTTAAGAAGATAAGTGAAGGAATTGTGCTTACACAGCAGAAATATGCATCTGATATACTTATCAGATTTGATATGCAGCACTGCAATGCTGCTGAGACTCCTGCTGAGGCAGGTTTGAACCTTGACAGAGATGGTGATGAACAAGAGGTGGATGCTACAGAGTTTAGACAAGTTGTATGGGCACTGAGATATCTTTGCAACACTAGACTAGATATTGCATTCTGTGTTGGTGTTATAAGCAGAGTTATGGACAGGCCTAGAGTACCTCATCTCGTGGCAGCTAAGAGGATCCTGAGATATGTAAAAGGAACAACAAGTTACGGTATTCTACTTCCTAATAAGTGCAGTGACAGTTTGAGAGGGATATATGGCTATACAGATGCTGATTGGTGTGGTGACAAGAATGATAGAAAAAGTACTGCTGGTTTCATTTTCTTTACAGGTGCTGCACCAGTGTCTTGGTGCTCAAAGAAAGAATCTGTTGTGGCATTGTCATCCTGCGAAGCAGAGTATATAGCTGCTTCAATGGGAGCTTGTCAAGCTGTGTGGCTTGATACATTGATGCAAGAATTAAAGATGAAGAAAGAAGGTGCAGTGGAGCTGTTTGTTGATAACAAATCAGCAATCAATCTTGCAAAATTCCCAGTGGCACATGGAAGATGCAAGCATATAGAGACTCGTTATCATTTCCTCAGAGACCAAGTGACAAAAAAGAAGCTCAAGCTCAGCTACTGCAAGACTGAAGAGCAGCTAGCTGACATTTTTACTAAATCACTCAAGAAAGAAAGTTTCAAGAAACTGAGGAGCAACATGAATATGGTTGACAGTAGCAAACTAGCTTAAGGGGGTGTGTTAGTTGATATTAGTAATCTAGTTTGGAATAAAGGGAAATTGGTTGTATGTTGTGAATGTCTTTAAGTGTGTTTAGTAGTAATTGTCTAGGTGCTGTGTGTGGTGCTGTATAGCACTGAGTGATGCTGTATCAGGTGCTAGCAGCACCCAATACGTCTTAGTTTGTAAGTCACTGTAAATACCTACTTCAGCAGTGAAATAAATGAGAGAGTTTCAAAAATTCTGCTTTGTGAGTTTGTTATAACCGTTTTCCTCCGCGCCAATTCTCTCTTCTCCCTCCTCGAGTGTGTGAGTGTGAGTGTTGATCTTCCATGGTTTCTTGCTCCAACAGTTATGTCTCTCGGTCAATGGTTTATGGTCGGGCAAAATTGAGTTTACCTACAATCTTTGGTTTGACTACAAGTTATTAAAAGTAATTTTTACATTATGTTCAAAAATTTACACTAATTTAAGCATCAAACTTAAAACATTCAAATATAAATCACTTTACTCTAAGCTTAATTTTAAGCAATCAACTTTACCAAATCCATGGGATGTTTAAATTAGGGAGAGAATGCAGATTGGATTACATACCAAGAAGAGGCTTGACTTTATTACTCTGCAAATTACCGATGAAATGCCACTCAATATCATCTGGAAGCTGCGGTAGGTAGTTACAGAAAAGAAACTAAGTAACTAAATCTCAGCATAGCATTATTGAGGAATTGAGGAATGAGGATTGAGAAGAGAGGATTTGGAGGACCAAACCTGAGGAGCTTTCTCAATGAGTTCCTGAACGTAATTCTCGCCGAAGCATCGATGTCCGGCATCGTAAACCTGTCGCAAAGCAGAAACCCCCTTCGTCTTGCTCGCCGCTACAACTCTGATGTCCTTCACGTCCCGACATGACCGGTCGGCGGCCTGTTGGACGCGCTCCAACACTGCATTTAGCGCCGCCGCACCGCCGCTCGTGGTGGCTGAGGATGCCATTTTATGAGTAAATCGTAAATGCCATGTCACTTATCAACCTTCCGAGTATATAACGCACGTTGCGAGAATTATTGAATGGGCCGGGCGGTCTCATCATCCTTTTCGCTGTTCCAAGTTCCAACTTTTATCACAATCAATCATTTCGGATGGATGCATCTCTGTGTATGGGTTCGCCAAAAGCAATATCTAAAAGGAGAAAATAATTGAAAGGTTTAAACATGTTTTTATCCTTTGTTAACTTTTTCCTCAAAAAATGTTGAGCTGTGGCAAATTTCTATCTCAAATTAGAGTATGTTTTTTCAGAAATGCTATTTTGACCACAAAGTGGACCACAAAGTGGATCAAATACACCACTCTCTACTCTACTATACGGTGGGACCCAGTCTTAATCTATTACTTTAACAAAATTATTGTTAATTGTTAAAAAATTAAAAAACAAAAAAAAACCCTACACTCTCTCTGTACCGTCTCTTTCGCAGAACTACTCTCTCTCCCTCAACCTTCTTCTTCTACGTTCTTCATCAAACAAGCCATAACTCTTCTTCTCTCCCTTTCTTCATCTTTTTCTCTTCACTTATTCCTCTATTGATTTCGAAATCCTAATCTTGTGATCATATTCCTCTTTTGATTGGGAACCCTAATCCTATTTCTCTCCGGGATTTCGTTTTCTTCCCTTAGAGCTTAGTATGCTTCTACCTCAACTATCTATGGAGGTTGGGATGATCTTGACGACTCAAAAGATTTTGGTGAGTTCTATGTGTTGCGTAATTTTCTTGTTTTCGTTGGAATCGATGATAGCAAGAATGTTTTCGTAATTTTCCTTTTCTGCCACCGTCGACTCCGATCTCCATCTTCCTCTTCCGCCGCCGACTCTGATCTCCCTTAAAAATTATGAAAAGCAAGGTGAGTCTCCCTCTTCACTCTAACCCCTTTTTCATCTTTTTTGATTCCCATTTGATTAATCTTATTCATTTATCAAGTTTTTTGCTTATGGGGTTGATTTGTTTTGTTTATTTTCAAAAAAAATTGTTTTTGGGTTCAAACGGTTTATTAGTTATTATTCGAAAACGTTATGTTGGATCTATCCCAATGTGTTTGTTTTTTTGCATTGTATGTCATGTGTTTGTTTTTATTCCTCACTCAATACCTGAAAGTAAAACTATCTAAGTTGCTTTTATATTTTCTGTTTAAATTAAATAAGTGGTAGAAGATGATAGTTTAGTGGTTTCATTTCAAGAAATGATAGTTAATTAGTAGCTCATTTATTAATGGAGGAATACCATAAGAAGAAAAGTCTTCTATATAATTTTAGTAAGTTAGCATTCTCCTTTCTTTTCCATTATTAATCACTCTAACATGTTACTGTGAATGTGTGTATGGAGGATTTATTGTTGATTGAAGTATGATGTCCAAGAAATAAGATTTATTCTGTTTGCCTTGTCCTCTTCATTATTTTTCATTTAGTTCATCAACTTTCTGCTTCATTTCACAAGTCATTGCACTGCCTTCAAATTTAAATCAGTGGAAAACCTGTTTCTGTCAGGGTTGGAATTTCTGCTTTAGATGTGAAGGTAATAATCATCTTAGCATGATAGTCACTTGCTTTTCTATTTCTATTTTCTTTGGTGCTTTGCTTTGCTATTTCTTATCTGGCCTAAATTTATTGTGTTTAGTATTTTTTCAATATCTATTATCTCAATAAACTCTCTATGCTCCATGATTATTGGTAATGTCTTCAACTGTCTTTTTGTAGACCAGTTAGCTTGGAAGTAATATAGAAAGTTTTGGAGATGAAGAATAAGGGTGGATTAATGATTCTTGCCATTGAGATACTGTTAACTTACACAAAACTTGAAAAGGAAAGTGACGTTGAGGTAGAATACTGCATTTTGGTATCAAACTATGCAAGATTAGGCACACCTTTAGAAGAACATGGAAAGTTTGTTCTCCTTTGAATAATTTTTTTACTTGATTATTATAAAGGATGATAATGGGCTGTCAAATGGTTTCATTTTCAAATCATATTTACCATGCTTATTCTAAAAATAGATTTTTTTTTACAATTGGTGGTGACTGATGCCATTTGGGGTGACTAATTATTATAGGCAGGCAGGAGGCACTTGAAGCAAAAGAGAAAGAGTTACACAAAGACAAAGGAAAATGTTGCTCAATGCAAATGATCTTCTAAAGGCATCAACAAATAGTGCATATAATGAATTTGAAGCACATAGAAGCTGCACAAAGATAAAGATATGCACAAAGCCAAAAAGGCTTCTAGAGTGTTTAAGATTTTAGTTGTAAAGTAGTTTTAGGACATAATGGATATAATAAATTATAGTTCATTTGTAAACTATTTCCTTTCTAAAGTTTATGTAATTTATGTAAATGCCTCACGGTTGATGAAAATGCCACTATGCCATCAGGTTGATTTTTCGCTACATTGTATAAATGGTGTGTAACCTCTTAGGTTTATCAAAATTATTAAATTTTGGATGAAGACAACATTTGGTGTCCTAAGGCATTCATATTAGTGGTTGTTAGTTTGTCAAATAGTGTTCAAATAAAATCTAATTTCAGTTTGAATTAGATAACCAAGTCACCTTCACAATTACCCAAATTTTTCTTATACATGACCAACCGGTTATTTTCATCTTTTTCTTGTGAAAGTGACCATGAGACTACAAGAGGGTTATAAATGAGTGGCTTAGGACCCACAAATGAAAGTACATAGACAAGAGGTGTTCAAATGACATCTAATTTCTGACTTAGAACCATATCACCAACCTCCCTTTACAAGTACCCAAGTTTTTATCGAAATTCACCAACCTGTTATTTTAATATTTTCCCTGTGAAACTGACCATGAGACTTCAAGTGGATACTAAAGGAGTGAGTTGGGTCTCATAAATGTATGCAAAAGGATATGGGGTGTTCAAATGACATCTAATTTCTGATTTTGAACCATATCACAATATGCCATTCACAATTACCCACCTTTTTATTGAAATTGACCAAGCTGTTATTGTTATTTTTTCACAGTGAAACTAACCATGGGACTTCAAGTGGGTACTAAAGGAGTAGGTTGGGACCCATAATTGTAAGCATAATGAAACAGGGTGTTCAAATGACATAATTTTTAAATTTGAACCATATGACCAACTTCCCTTTACAATTACCCATGTTTTAATTAAAATTGACCAACCTGTTATTTTCATATTTTCCTTGTGAAACAAACCATGAGACTTCAAGTGTGTACTAAATGAGTGGGTTTGGACCCATAAATGTAAGCACAATGACATGAGGTGTTCAAATTCTAATTTCTGATTTTGAACTATATCAATAGTCCCCCTTCACAATTACCCAAGTTTTTATTAAAATTAACCAACCTGTTATTTTCATATTTTCCTTCTGAAACTGACTATGAAACTTCAAGTGGGTACTAAATGAGTGGGTTGGGACCCATAAATGTAAGCACAATGACATGAGGTGTTCAAATAACATCTAATTTCTGATTTTGAACTATATCCCCAGTCCCCCATCACAATTACCCAAGTTTTTATTAAAATTAACCAACCTGTTATTTTCATATTTTTCTTCTGAAACTGACTATGAAACTTCAAGTGGGTACTAAAGGAGTTGGTTGAGACCCATAAATGTAAGTTCAAAAAATGACATGAGATGTTCAAATGACATCTAGTATCTATTTTTGAACCATATCACCAACTGTGCTTCACAATTACCCATGTTTTTATTAAAATTGACCAACCAGTAATGAGTGTTTGGGGACCCATAAATGTAAGCACAATGACATGTAGTGTTTGGGGACCCATAAATGTAAGCACAAGGACATGTAGTGTTCAAATGACAAATAATTTATGACGTTGAACCATATCACCAAATTCCCTTGACAATTGCCCAAGTTTTTATCAAAATTTACCAACCTATTATTTTCATGTTTTCCTTGTGAAACAAACCACGAGACTTCAAGTGTGTACTAAATGAGTGGGTTTGGACCCATAAATGTAAGCACAATGACATGAGTTATTCTAATGACATCTAATATCTGATTTTGAACCATATCACCAAGTGTTTTTCACAATTACCCAAATTTTTATTAAAATTGACCAACCTGTTATTTTCATATTTTCCTTGTGAAATTACATGTTATTTGAACATCTCATGTCATTATGCTTATATTTATGGGCCTCAACCCACTCCTTTAGTACCACTTGAAGTTTCATAGTCAGTTTCAGAAGGAAAATA
Organism: Astragalus membranaceus; assembly: GCA_039519185.1. Lineage (NCBI taxonomy): Eukaryota > Viridiplantae > Streptophyta > Magnoliopsida > Fabales > Fabaceae > Astragalus > Astragalus membranaceus. The sequence continues at coordinate 22,671,403 of CM076851.1, read as the reverse complement.
TGAAAATAATAGGTTGGTAAGCTTTGATAAAAACTTGGGTAATTGTAAAAGGAATTTGGTGATATATTTCAACATCATAAATTATGTCATTGAACACTCATTTCATTGTGATTACATTTATGGGCCTCCAAACACTCATTTAGTACCCACTTGGTCAGTTTCACAAGGAAAAAGTATGAAAATAATAGGTTGGTCAATTTTAATGAAAACTTGGGTAACTGTGAAGAGTCTTTGGTGATATGATTCAAACTCATAAATTATGTCATTTGAACACCTCATGTCATTGTACTTACATTTATGGGTCCCCAACCCACTCCTTTAGTGCTTACTTGAAGTCTCTGGTCAGTTTCACAAGGAAAAAAATGGAAATAACAGGTTGGCCATTTATAAGTAAAATTTGGGTATTTGTGAACGGTAGTGGGTGATCTGACTCAAACTGAGAAATTACATGTTATTTGAACACGCTGTGTCCTTGTGCTTATATTTATGGGTCCCAACCCACTCATTTATTCCCCACTTATAGTCTCATGGTCAGTTTCATAAGGAAATTATGAGGATAAGAGGTTGGTCAATTGTTAGAAAAACTTGGGTATTTGTGAAGAGAAGTTGGTGATCTAATTCAAACTAAAAAATTATATGTAATTTGAACACCCATGTCATTGTGCTTTCGTGTATGGGTGGACAACCTGGTATTCAAATGCACCCAATATTGAATTGTGAATTTCATTTGTTTTTCCAATATTGTTTATGAAGTTTAATTTTAGGGTAAATTTTTGTTTTCAGCTATTCTGTTTTGTTTCGCCGATGTTGATGGAAGAAGAATTGGAAAGAACCGGTTTGCTGACCCGTTTCCTATTTAATTCCTTCTATGCTGTGAGTCCATCTTAAAATCCTTTATTTGGAAGGATTTGAGTTTAAAAATTAGTTAGTTAATATAGTTATGATGAGAATATTGATTTTATAATGTAGGCGGAAGTGATCAAAGAATTACAATCTGGACAAGCCGGCACCCAAAAAAGATGGACTTTACGACAGCATTTCAAACATGGGGAATTGGGCACGTAGGTTGGTTATCAAATACAACATAAACAATTAACCATAATTTTTTATGTCTCATTCATTGTGCTTACATTTTGAGCTGGAGTTGGTGATAAGATATGGTTAAAATGAGAAATTTAAAATGAGAAATTTTGAAATTTTAATTAAATTGACAGGTTGGCTAGTTGTGAGTAAAATCTGGGGAATTGGGCACGTAGGTTGGTTATCAAATACAACATAAAATGAAGGTTACAATTAAAATGAGAAAAACTTTAATAGTTATAAGGGATTAAATTTTTGTCATTAAATTTAATAGTTATATATGACACTGTTGTTTTCATATTTTCCTTGTGAAACTGACCATGCGACTATAAGTAGGTACTAAACGAGTGGGTTGAGACTCATAAATGTAAGTACAATGACATGGGTTGTTTAAATGACATCTAATATCTGATTTTGAACCATATCACCAACTGTCCTTCACAATTACCCACATTTTTGTTAAAACTGACCAATCTGTTATTTTCATATTTTTCTTGTGAAACTGACCATGCGGCAACAAGTGGGTAATAAACGAGTAGGTTGGGACCCATAAATGTAAGGACAATGACATCGGGTGTTGAAAAGATATCTAATTTTTGAGTTTGAAACATATAACCAACTGCCATTTACAATTACCCATGTTTTTATTAAAAGTCACCAACCTGTTATTTTCATATTTTCCTTGTGAAACTGACCATGCGACTACAAGTAGGTAATAAACGAGTAGGTTGGGACCCTACTTGTAGTCGCATGGTCAGTTTCACATTTTCATATTTTCATATTAAAAGTCACCAACATGTCATTGTTCAAATAACATCTAATATTTGATTTTGAATCATATCACCAACTGCCCTTCACAATTACCCAAGTTTTTATTAAAATTGACCAACCAGTTATTTTCATATTTTCCTTGTGAAACTGACCATTAGACTTAAAGTGGGTACTGAACAAGTAGGGTGGGACCTATATATGTAAACACAATGACATTGGGTGCTCAAATGACATCTAGCATCTGATTTTGAATCATATCACCATCCCCCCTTCACAATTACCCAAAATGTTATTGAAATTGACCAACATGTTATTTTCTTCTTTTCCATGTGATTCAAACCATGAGACTACAAGTGGGTACTAAATGAGTGGGTTGGGATTCATAAATGTAAACACAATGATATAGAGTGTTCAAATGACTCTAATTTCTCAGTTTGAATCAGATCACCAACCACCCATCACAAATACCCAAGTTTTACTTATAAATAGCCAACTTGTTATTTTCATTTTTTCCTGGAAACTAACCATGCGACTACAAGTGGGTACTAAACGAGTGGGTTGGGACCAATAAAGATAAGCATAATGACATGGGGTTTAGGAATGACATAGTTTCTGAGATTGAACCATATCACCAAAGGCTTTTATATTTTACACAGGTTGGCCTAATATGCAAAAAAACTTGGGTAATTGCTTGGCTCACTAGGTTTGAGTTCTTAGATTCTCAAATGAAGGGGACAAGACCAATGGCCTCTGCTGGTTTCTGATATATCAGGGTCTTAAGCATCTCAATAAATGTAAGCACAGTGACATGGGTGTTCAAAAAATATGGCAAATATGCTTAATCATGAATAATAACATAACAATTTTGGTCAAAAAAAAAAATAACATAACAATTTTATTGGTAACATAAGACTATATATAGAAGGTAACAACAACTCTCAAAAGTAGCCAAACCAAATAATTACAATAACTCTATAAAGTAGCTCTAGTCAACCAGCTCTAGTCAACCAGAAAACAATTTCACATGTAACTCTAACATATTACATTTCAAAAATAACCCTAAGTATAAGAGACTTTTCAAGACCGTCTATTGTTGGTTGATGATGAGGAGTGACCACTAGCATTTTGTTGATGCTGTAAGAGTAAAAACAAAAAAAAAAATGATTTGTCATTTATATAAACTATTAAAGAATTATAAGAAATCATCTAATAGTGAGGGCATATTACAATAACATTCAGAATAAGAGAATTATTGTTACCTATATGATGATGGTAAACCAATTTAAATATTAAATGAGTAAAATACCTTAGTTTTCTCTTTCAATCTATAGTCCAAATATGTTGATATCCCTCCAAGCTATATCTTTGTGTCACCAAGCAACTTTTTCCAACTAACACCAAGCTAAATTAATATAGCAACAAAAGAATATTCGTGCCTTGCCTCATTCAACAGAAGAAATTTAAGTGCCTTGCCACCTTTCAAGTGAACAGAAGGAAAGTTCTTAGGAGGAGAAATGATCAGACTAGCAGCTGAACAAAGCAGATGCAATACTTACAAAGCAGATGCAATAACAATTGAACTGCAGGCTGATCACTGAATTATAGTTCAAATGTATATCAATACATTCATTAAATGCTTTATATTAGAGAAAATAAGTAACATCTAGCAGAAAAAAAATGTTGCCTTGTATAACTCTAACTCATCCCTGCATGCATTCCTTCCAGTTTTCCATTTTAATAAAACTAATTTCCTCCCAATAAGAAACTTGAGACCTGTTAACTTCATGTGATATATGATTCAATTTATATAAGAATTCAGACTTCAGAATTGAGACAATCACAATCAATTAGAGAAAAACTACTAAAGTAAATAGCCATAATTTAGCATGATTACGAGTTTCTGTTATCAGAATTGAGACAATCAACTTAATATCATAATCAGCAATAGAAAGACTTCTATGGTCTAATAACAAACAAGGACTATGTCAGTTGCCAACTCAGTTGCCACATACCTGACAAATACATGTTGATACATGTTAATTTAATTGCTTAGAGCATAGTAGTATTTCATAAAACCCAGTAACTGACCATATTTCATATAAACTACCAAAGGAAAGAACACAATGTCTCTTTCTAATTTCTTAGAGCATAGCACAGTAGTACTACTAACATAATCCATTACTACATATTTCATAAAATCAAATTGAGCACAATACAAAACAAACAACTAGCACAGTAGCACAACATAGCTAATCCATTACTACATATTTCATATAACCTTTCAACTAGCACAGTAGCACTACTAACATAATCTATATAAGAATTCATACCATAAAAAATCATCCACTAGCTTCAACCCCTTTTCAGCATCTTAACAAAGAAAGACAATTATTTTATTATAAATGTATTCATTTGACAATATCCACTAATTATAATTCCATAACAGGTTTAATTCCCCTAAGCTCCATTAATACAAACAGGTTATGTGCTTCTTTCACCTTACCCAATTGACAAAAACCATATATACAGAGAATATAAATGGCTACAACGAAATCTACTGAATCATAATCCCAAATTAAATTTTAAAACCTCATAAACCCTAAATCATCTACCTAAGATTCATACAATCAATAAAAAGTAAAGACTATAATAAACTCTAGAGCTCCACTGTTATTTCTCTCCTCACCAAATCTTTGAACAACTATTTGAACAACTACACCAAAAGCAAATAACTGAAAACGACAATGAGAAACACAGTGATAGCGAACAAGAAACATATCGAACATCTAGTGAGATTGCGATTACCTGATTGTCGTTGTCGTCAAAGAGTTCGTTTCCAACCCACAGAGATAGCGACTGAGATTGGGGCTCGTAATGTGCTCAGGGTTTTAGGAGATGAGATTGGGGCTTTCAAATTAAGGAATAGTGTTGCGCTAGAAAAGGGACCCCTCATGAGTGTCCAAGACGAAGGAGAAAGAGAAGGAGAAAAAGAGGAAGAGAAGAAGAATTGCAGAGAGGAAAAAAAGAAGAGGAAGAAGAAGAGAAGAAAAATGACGGTACCCGATTTCTTGCGTGAACGAAGGTTGGGGGAAGAAGCTGAGTTGGTACTTTTTTTATTCATTTAGATTAAAAATAATAAGATAAGTGAGTTTGTATTTTTAGTTGTATCCGATACGTGTATTCCGTAACCGTATTTTGGTCCACTAATTGGTCCACTAATTGGTCAGAATAGCATTTCTGATGTTTTTTTGGTGGTAAATGTTAGTTTTTCGAGTTTGAATCTCGTAGCTCCTTTTTATACTCTTTGATATTTTTTAGTCTACCAACTGAGCTACCTATAGTTTGATTTTGTTTTCACAGGAGTTCTAATAGTTTTAGCTTATTGAGCTTGTTAAAAGGGTCTTTATGCTTATGGGCACAAATCATTTAGTTTAGGGTAAAACTAGTACTATACCCGTGCATCTGCACGGGCCGATCGCGTTACGCGATACGATTACCTCAAATAGAAACGTTAATTTGAATTCTCATTAATCTAAAATCAATTGTAAAATATAGATGATGACTTGCATACGTACAGGTGCTGTCGTGTTCTTTTTATGAAGGAATTTAGACAGTATTTAAATAGTTTGAACATTACCCCGTGAAAATAAAGAAAAATTTATAGATAAAAAATGAGTTTCAAATAAAAAATTGATAAATATTAAAACTAAAAATGTAAAGTATCATTTAAAAACAATACGTGCATTTATCCCGTGTGTTTTTATATATCAGTGTAGTGTTTTTTTATATATCAGTGCTGTTATCCCATTTTTTTTATCAGTGCAACTATCCCGTGTTTTTATATATATCATTGCAGTTATCTCCGTATTTTTTTATATATCAGTGCAGTTGTCCAGTGTTTTTTTATGTATCAGTGCAGTTATCTCATAGTTTCAATTGATTATTTGAGTTGATTAGTAGATTATTGTAGATAGTAAAAGATAGATAGTAGATTATCAATAACAAATATTTATCCCGTGTTTTTTTTATATATGAGTAACAATTATTTGTCCTTTTTTAGGTATTAGTGACAAATATTTGTCGCGTGTGTTTTAAATATTAATCAGTTTAAATAGTCATTAAGCCTTCTTGTTTTTTTAGATAGTAGTTTTCAAAAATTATAATTATTAATGGCAAATATTAATCCCGTGTTTTTTATATATCACTGCAGTTATCCTCGTGTTTTTTATATATCAGTGCAGTTATCTAGTAGTTTCAATTGATTATTTTAGTTGATAGTAGATTATAGTAGATAGTAAATTTATTAGATAGTAGATTATCAATAAAAAATAATTATTTTAAATAGTCATTAAGTCTGCTTATTTTTTAGATAGTAGGTTTGTAGTAGTAGGCTTCAAAAATTTTAATTATCAATGACAAATATTAATCTCGTGTTTTTTTATATATCAGTGCAGTTATCTCGTAGTTTCAATTGATTATTTTAGTTGATTAGTAGATTATAGTCGATAGTAAAAGAGAGATAGTAGATTATCAATAAGAAATATTTATTTTAAATATTAATCAGTAGTTTAAATAGTCATTAAATATTATTGATTTTTGGATAGTAGGTTTATAGTAGTCTTCAAAAATTTAATTATCAATGACAAATATTAATCCTGTGTTTTTTTATATATTGGTTTAGTTATCCCGTGTGTTTTTATATATCATTGCAGTTATCTCATAGTTTCAATTGATTATTTGAGTTGATTAGTAGATTATAATAGATTATTGCAGTTATCCCGTGTTTTTATATTAGATTATTTGAGTTGATTTGTATATTATAGTAGATTATTGTAGTTATCCCGTGTTTTTTTAGACAGTGGGTTTATAGTAGTTTTCCAAAATTATAATTATCAATGGTAAATATTAATTATAAATTGTCAAAAAAATTATAAATATCAATGGTAAATATTAATCCCGTGTTTTTTATTTGTTACTGCAGTTATCCCGTGTTTTTTATTTGTTAGCGCAGTTATCTCATAGTTTCAATTGATTATTTTAGTTGATTAGTAGATTATAGCAGATAATAAAAGTTAGATATTAGATTATCAATAAGAAATATTTGTTTTAAATATTAATTACTAATTTAAATAGTCATTAAGTCTTCTTCTTTTTTAGATAGTATGTTTATAGTAGTACTCTTCAAAATTTTTAATTAAAGTAGTGTTTGTATAAATTTAGAAATTTAGTTAAAAGAATTAAAGTGAAGTGATAAGAGAAATAGAATAATTATTTATGGGAAAAGTAAAGTAAAAAGAAAAAAAAGAAAGAAAGAGAGTGTAAAAGAAAAGTGAAAAGGAGGAAAGAGAGTGTAAGAAGAAAGAGAAAAAAGGAAGAAAGAGAGTGTAAGAGAAAAGTGAAAAGTAAGAAAGAGAATGTAAGATTAAAGAGAAAATAAAAGAAAAAATAGAGTGTAATGACATTTTTACCCTAAAAAATTTGAGGTGTCTTTTAGATAGAATGGGGGTATTGGTAAAATCATATGTGGTGAATTGGTGTAAGTCTATTAGTAGATAATAGATTATAGTAGATAATAAAAGTTAGATATTAGATTATCAATAAGAAATATTTGTTTTAAATATTAATTACTAATTTAAATAGTCATTAAGTCTTCTTCTTTTTTTAGATAGTATGTTTATAGTAGTAGTCTTCAAAATTTTTAATTAAAGTAGTGTTTGTATAAATTTAGAAATTTAGTTAAAAAAATTAAAGTGAAGTGATAAGAGAAATAGAATAATTATTTATGGGAAAAATAAAGTAAAAAGAAAAAAAGAAAGAAAGAGAGTGTAAAAGAAAAGTGAAAAGGATGAAAGAGATTGTAAGAAGAAAGAGAAAAAAGGAAGAAAGAGAGTGTAAGAGAAAAATGAAAAGTAAGAAAGAGAATGTAAGAATAAAGAGAAAATAAAAGAAAAAATAGAGTGTAATGACATTTTTACCCTAAAAAATTTGAGGTGTCTTTTAGATAGAATTGGGGTATTGGTAAAATCATATGTGGTGAATTGGTATAAATCTATTTATGGGAAAAGTAAAGTAAAAAGAAAAAAAGAAAGAAAGAGAGTGTAAAAAAAAGTGAAAAGGATGAAAGAGAGTGTAAGAAGAAAGAGAAAAAAGGAAGAAAGAGAGTGTAAGAGAAAAGTGAAAAGTAAGAAAGAGAATGTAAGAATAAAGAGAAAATAAAAGAAAAAATAAAAGAAAAAATAGAGTGTAATGACATTTTTACCCTAAAAAAATTGAGGTGTCTTTTAGATAGAATAGGGGTATTGGTAAAATCATATGTGGTGAATTGGTATAAATCTATTAGTAGATATGTTTTTGGTCACTACAAAATTGGGTCTTTTTAAGTTTAGTCTCTACATTAACGAAATAGGCATTTTAGTCCTCATTTTATTTTTCCGTTTCCAATATTAGTCTCTGACATCAAATAGACTAATGGAAGTCCTAATCCACACTGCCAGATCAGCATTTTAAATTACATGGCATCCACATGTATATGACATGTCATATTATTATTATTTATAAAATATTAAAACTAAAAATAAAGAAATTACAAAAAACTTAAATTGAAGCTTCATTCAAACCAACAACCTAGAAACGCACAAACCAGCAAATCAATCTGTGTTTTTCTTGATCACTAGTTTCTGGGTTCAAAGCTTTGAAACACTTGTTCTATCTCCTTCGCAATCAATCACTTGCTAAAGGAGCAATTTCGTTTGCAATTCGTAACCACAAATCATTACTCCTTCGTAATCGATCACTGGATGAATTGCAAGGAATGGAAAACAGGGATGAATAGTTGAGGGTTACTGATTTGGGTTGCTGGGTTGCTGATTCTGGGTTGCTGGGATGCTAGGTTGAGGGAAATAGGTGTTGGAACAATCTTGACACTTCTCTCAGTGATAAACAGATTCACACAGCATCTCACAGAGAGAGGTTGCTGAGAGATGAGAAAATGAGACAAAAGAAGATGAATAACAGAAATGAAGGGAAAAGTGAATTGAATTAAAATTGCTGAATCAGAAAATTACAGAGTTTATATACTCAGTTACAATGCTAACTATCACTAAAACAGAATTACTGATTTCTGTTTTAGTCTAACTATGCCTATATGGCAACTAACTCAACACACTAACAAATGCCTAATTGAGTTTAACTATTGCCAATTAATACTAGTGTGCTATGTACCAATGCTGTGACACCAAGCATCTCAGCTACTTATTCAAAGGGTATTAGCCAATAGAGCTATTCTACTAAATGAATTACTTCAACACACCTCCTAATTCATGCAAGTTAACGAAGCCATCCCTATCTTGCTCATTAACTCCTTGAATCTTCCAATCTTCAGAGGCTTGGTCAGAATGTCTGCTAGCTGATTTTCTGAGCTGCAGTGTTCCACCTTCAGTTTCTCCTTGCTCACTTGATCTCTAAGGAAATGGAACTTTGTCTCAATATGCTTGCTACGTCCATGTGCAACTGGATGTTTAGCAAGATCAATAGCTGATTTTTTGTCCACAAACGGCTTCACAGCACCTCCATTTCCCATCTTCAGTTCACTCAGTAAAGTATCATGCCACTGTGCTTGACAAGCTCCAAGTGCAGCAGCTATGTACTCAGCTTCACAAGATGAGAGAGCAACCACATTCTGCTTCTTAGAGCACTATGACACTGGTGCATTCCCATACATAAACAAGTATCCAGGTGTACTCTTCCTGTCATCCTTGTCACCACACCAATCAGAATCTGTGAAGCCACAAATCTCTCCATTTGAATCAGTGTTGCTGCCAGGAAACAGTATCCCCATATCTGCTGTTCCCTTCACATATCTAAGGACTCTTTTGGCAGCATTTAGATGAGACACTCTTGGCTGATCCATAAACCTGCTAATCAGTCCAACACTGAATGCTAGGTCAGGTCTTATATTGCACAAATACCTCAAAGACCCCACAATTTATTTATACAAAGTTTCATCCACTGCTGCCTCAGAATCATCCCTGTGCAGCTTCAATCCTGGCTCTGCTGGTGATGATGCAGAGTTGCAATCTGCCATTCTGAACCTCTTCAAAATATCAGTTGCATACTTCCTTTGATGAAGAAAAATGCCCTTGCTAATTGCCTTGAATTCCATTCCCAAGAAATAGGATAACTCACCAAGGTCACTCATGTCAAACTCCTCCATCATGCACTTCTTGAACTTCTGAATCTCCCCTTCTGCACTTCCAGTCACCACTAAGTCGTCAACATAGAGGCAAATGAGGATCACATCATTATCATGAAACTGTTTCACATACAGTCCATGTTCAGAGGTGCATTTCATAAAGCTGAGTTGAGTCAGAAATCCATCTATACGCTTGTTCCAGGCCCTTGGCGCCTGCCTCAAGCCATATAGAGCCTTCCTAAGTTTATACACTTTGTCACAATGCTTCTTGCTTTCAAATCCAGGTGGCTGACATACATATACCTCCTCATCCAGTGGCCCATTGAGAAAAGCGGATTTGACATCCAATTGACTCAATGTCCACCCCATTTTGCTTGCTATGGCAACAACAAGCCTCACAGTCTCTATCCTAGCTACTGGTGCATAAACTTCAGTGAAGCCAAGCCCTGGTCTCTGCATGAAGCCTTTCACAACTAGCTTTGCCTTATACTTTGCTATTTCACCATCTGATTTCAGTTTAGTCTTGAAAACCCATCTCACATCTATGGCTTTCTTGTTACTTGGCAGTGGCACTAGCTCCCAAGTGTCATTCTTCTTGATAGAATTCAACTCATCAATCATGGCTGCCTTCCAATGCACACTGCTCAGGGCCTGTTCCACACTTACTGGTTCAGCCCCTTCTACCATCAGTGCTATGTTTAACAGCTCACCTTCTTTTGTTACAACATCATCAGAAAGCAATTCATAATCATTCAGTCTTGAAGGTTGCTGTCTCTGTCTAACATATCTCCTCAACTGCTCACCTCCACCCGCGGTTTCTGAAGAATCGGTAGCAGTTTCACTCTCTAACTCAAGTGTAACCTGCTCTTCTGCAGACTTAGACATAGCAGAGTTCCAATCCCAACTCTTCGACTCATCAACCAACACATCATTGCTGATCACAACCTTCTTGGTCTTGGGATCATACAGCTTGTAGGCGCCTGTGGAGTGGTATCCAACTAGCACCATCTTCTGAGATCTATCATCCAGTTTCTTCCTATTTTGCTCAGGGACATGTCTGTGACAAACTGAGCCAAAGATTCAGAGATGACCAATGTTTGGATTCTTCCCTGACCATGCTTCCTCTGGTGTTACTCCTACAAGCCTCTTTGTAGGACTTCTATTGATCATATAGGCAGCAGTTGCTACTGCTTCTCCCCAAAAATGATTAGGCATCTTCTTCTCCTTTAGCATGCTTCTAACCATATTTAATATAGTTCTATTTTTCCTCTCAGCTGTACCATTATGTTGAGGTGTATAAGGGGCAATTATCTCATGCACAATGCCTTCAGATTTGCAGAACTTTGCAAACTCAACTGAGGTGTATTCACCTCCACCATCAGTTTTAAGAGCCTTGATTGATTTGCCACTCTGTTTCTCAACCAACAGCTTAAATTCCTTAAACACCTCAAATGTATCACTCTTTCTTTTCAACAAATAAATCCACAATTTCCTAGTGAAGTCATCAATGAAGGATACAAAGTAGTGATTACCTCCCATTGATGTATCTTCAAAAGGTCCACATAAATCAGAGTGAATCAGCTCCAGCTTCTCAGTGGCTCTTGTTGGAATGCTGGTGTTATAGGACTTCCTGGCCTGCTTCCCTTCACAGCACCATTCACACAGTTCCTGAGGTACTTTGATCACTGGTAGTCCCCTCACCATTCCCTTTGCTTGCATCTGGTTAAGACTCCTAAAATTTAGGTGTCCAAATCTTCTATGCCAAAGCCAATTCACCTCTTCAGCAGTGGATTTCAGACACTTTTGATCCAGTGCATTCATTCCAATCTTGAAGGTTCTATTACTGGAAATAGGTGACTTCAAAATTAGCTTCTTCTTGCTGTCAAACACAACAAGATAGTTCTCTTCCATGCTCATTGAGTATCCCTTCTCAAGTAATTTCCCTAGGCTTATTAAATCGCTCTTTACTTCAAGTACATACAGCACATCATCTATTATAATCTTCTTACCATCCTCACTCTGTATCATAACTCTGCCAACACCTTCAGCCATCACAAAACTGTGGTCTGCAAACTTGATCCTTCTCTTCATTGTTTCATCCAGGTTTACAAACCAGCTTTTGTGGCCACACATGTAATGTGAACATCCTGTATCCAAGTACCAGAACTCACAAACAACACTGTTTTCATCAGTTACAGCCATTAGCACAACTGCATCAGAATCAGTGCTGTCTGTCTCATTAGCAAACTGAGCTTCATCACCCTTGTCTTGTGAACCATTTCCTGACTTACACTCATCAGCAAAATGTCCCCACTTATCACAATTATAGCACTGAATTTGACTCTTATCAAACTTCTTTTTCCCTTTGTTCTTAGGATTATTGCTTTTCTTGCTATTTCCCTCCTTATTCTGCTCACTGGTGCTACTGTTCTTCTTCTTCTTATTCAGCCACTTTGTCTTATTTCTCTTATGATTGTTAGCACTTTGATTGTCCTTACTCACACTCTGAGTCTTAGCAAACAAAGCCTTCTCAGAACTCTTCTCTCTCACAGAATTCCTCTATTTCAGTTTTAATTCTTGAGCCTCTAACGAACCTTGCAACTCTTCCACAGTCAAGGTTGCAAAATCCTTAGATTGCTCAATCGCAACCACAGTGTTATCAAATTTCAGAGTTAAACTTCGCAACACCTTTTCTACTTTCATCTCATCAGTAATCGTTTCACCACAATTACGCATTTGATTAGTAATTGTTACCAACCTTGTGAAGTAATCAACAATTGATTCCGATTCCTCCATTTGAAGCAATTCGTACTGACGTCGCAATGCTTGAAGCTTCACTTTCTTCAATTTCGCATCGCCACCATACGTCTTCGCTAAAATGCTCCACACTTGCCTCGCCGTCTCCGCTAGCACTATCTTCTCAAAGATATCCGCATCAACGCATTGATGAATCAGAAACAACGCCTTCGAATCCTTCTTCTTCAGATCGCGATTCACATTTCGCTGCGCCTCCGTTGCAGGTCCGGTGAGTTCAGGAACACCGTCGCGTACAACCTCCACCACATCTTGATAGCGAAAGACTACGTTCATCTGCACGATCCAGCGATCGTAGTTCTTTCCATCGAAGATAGGCAAACGCGCGGGGAAATTGCCATTGCTGTTTGACGCCATTTCCACAGCAGGATCTAAGCTCTTGATACCAAATCTGTTGGAACAATCTTGACACTTCTCTCAGTGATAAACAGATTCACACAGCATCTCACAGAGAGAGGGTGCTGAGAGATGAGAAAATGAGACAGAAGAAGATGAATAACAGAAATGAAGGGAAAAGTGAATTGAATTAGAATTGCTGAATCAGAAAATTACAGAGTTTATATACTCAGTTACAATGCTAACTGTCACTAAAACAGAATTACTAATTTATGTTTTAGTCTAACTATGCCTATATGGTAACTAACTCAACACACTAACAAATGCCTAATTGAGTTTAACTATTGCCAATTAATACTAGTGTGCTATGTACCAATGCTGTGACACCAAGCATCTCAGCTACTTATTCAAAGGGTATTAGCCAATAGAGCTATTCTACTAAATGAATTACTTCAACAATAGGTGAGGGTTGAAGATTTGGGGTTACGAGTTGGGAACAAAATCGCTCGATTTAGGAACGAAATATTGCTGGATTTGGGATCAGGGACGAATTCGCTGTATTGGGAACAAATTTGAAAACAAATCTAAAACGGATTTGCAGATCTACGAAAGCGAAAACGAAGCCTACGATGATGAAAACGAAGAAAGAGGATGAACGAAAAGCGAAAGGGGATGACGAAAACGAAAAACGAAATTTGAGGTGAAATGGAAACGAAAACGAAGTTTTTCAGGTGACGATGATGAAATTTGAAGAAGAAAGAAGATGAAATCGTGAATGAAATTTGAAGAAGAAGGGGGATGAATGAATCTGATATTTTTTGGAAATTAGGTGAAGGAATTTTTTTTTGAAAAAAAAAACAAAAACTTAATAAAACAAAAAAAAAGCCACATCATAAAAAAAGCCACCCGTGAATGACATGTCAGCATTCTGTTAGTCCAGTCAGCATCATTTAACGTCAAGGACTAATATTAGAAACGGAAAAAATCTTTTTTGTTTTATATTTTTTCCTTACTTGTGCTGGATTTAAAAATATTTTTAGTTTTTCTATCTATTTTACATCTTTAACTAGTAAAAACAATTAAAAAAACTAGGAAGGAAAACAAAAAAAAGAAGCTACCAAAACACCTATTTCGTTAATGTATGGACTAAACTTAGAAGGACCCAATTTTGTAGGGACTAAAAACATATTTTACCCTTTAGTTTATTTTGAGTGAGTTTTCTAGAAAATTCTTCTTGCACTTCCTGCAATTCCCTTACACATTCAGTATCTAGATATCGAGTCATAAATTTTGTCACTCAGTATCTAGATGTAGAGTGTGTAAGGGGTGCTGCAGAAAGCGAGGAGGAGGAGTGTAGGAAGAAAAATCCAGTATTCTAATCCCCTTTACGGGGCCTTTTTAGTTTAGGGCTTGTTAAACATACTTTCAAAAAGGCTAGTTTCCCTTTTTAATACTCTTGTCAGAGCTCATTTTGATTAGGGTTAATGAATTAGAAAGTTTTCTACCGGTGAAAATGGCGTGTTAACTAGGGGGTGGACAGAATTTCCAACCCGCCCAACAACCGACTTAACCGCACAAAAATAGATGCTTTCGGGCGAGTCAGATCAGTCTTCGGATTTGCAGTAGATCACCTGCATTTTCGCATGGATTTACATGGATGGTAGTGGATTGTGTTTTTGAAACCCATGAAAACTCGAAACCGACCGAAGTTGAGAAAGTAATGTAATAAATCACCAAAACTAGATAAAAAGGCTTGCTACCTGCTACTGCTATTTTTTCTATCTATATTTTATATTTTAAATACCTATAACCTATATATACTGCCACACTGCCACTCTATCAAGTTAGAGTGCAAAAGTAGCAGTCACGAAACAGACTTTAGTTAATTTAATTAATAATATAAATACTAGTAGTATTTTTTTGACTAACTAGTGAGTGCCACGAGGATGAGAGTGATGTAACACCCCCCTTCTACATCAACTATTATTATATTATTATATCAGAGTTTAAAAAAAAAAAAATTCTTTTGAAAGGAAGCGTCACATTTCACCGCTTATAAATCAACCAGATTAAAACAGTGACATACGGTCAACAATCTAACAGCATGATACATAGCACGATAGTTAGGGACGGACCCAAAAAGAAAACTGTTTAGTTTACAGCTCATAATAAAATTGTTTCTAACACAGCGGAAATTCATAAAATACATCAATAATAATAAAAAGTCTACTACGCCATCCCCCTGGTGCTACATATCAGAGCTGACACCACTACCTAACAGAAGGCACAAGAAGGCCTCACTCGCGATCACCTGCAAGTTGCCGACATAAGAAGCAACATAACGCAGTAGGGTGAGTCTCTTTATACAAATAATAATCAGTAAGATAGGCATTATATTCAGGAAGGCAACAGACAACACCCACTCACAGAAATCATTACATACTTCATTTAACTTACAACCATCCACAGATATTTATCAACATAGTATGAATGCATATACTTATATGCATGTATGCAACATGCATGAGGATCCATCATCACCACTTTATGCCTTGAGGGCACTCACCACTTTGGCCGAAGCCACCACACCACTTTATGCACATGAGTCATGAGACACTATGACAATGCACCACAACAATTATTTAAACTCACCACTTTTCACTTTTCAATTCAACATCATCACATATAAGCCTTAAGGGCACCGCACCGTTTTGGACCGAAGTCCCACACCGCTCTCACACCTCCGCTTAATCACAACTCAGTTGGTATTCTTTAAATTATTAATTTAGCTCATCAACTATTAAACCACATTTTACTTGAAGAAGCATCACAATTTGAGTTTAGGAAACACCACATTTAATTTAAGAAAACTCACATTTTAATAGTGGAAATATCATATTATGTTTAGAAAACATCCCATTTAAGGCTGGGGAAAAGCAGTGTGAAAAACAGCCACAAAACAGTGAGGAAAAAGCTGCACTAAACAGCGAACAGGACAGCAACTCGTTCTTGGGAAATCAGTCACAAAACAGTGAGAAAAACTGCTCTAAAACAGTGAACAAAAACAGCAACTCGCTCTTGGGAAAACAGTCATAAACAGAGGCAATTCGAAATAGGGCCACAATTCAACAATGATAATTATTCACAATTCCAAATAACCACAACAATTTACTAAGACCACAAGGAAACAACAATTCAACTAAGACAACCACCCACAGTAGCCATTTACTCAATAATTCCACTAAACCACAATTCAACCTATCACACTAAATTAACCAAACAGTAGCTATTATTTTCAATTTCTAACTAAACTCCTTTCCTTAACATATATATACTAACATATGGTAGAGGGATTAGAAAAAGATGACAATTATACTCCTAAGAAAATTTGTCCAGCACATTGTATAAATTTTATATAACTTAACAATGCAAACTTAGGCAACTGTGTTGGCTTGAATATTGAACTAGGAACTACAACAATTTACAAGTTCATTTATTTAAAAACTTAGAATTTATAAACTCATTTGTTAAAGGAATTAACAATAACTCATTCACTGATGTTCCCAGATTACAACAACCAGAATATTTAACAATGATAGAATGATAAAAATAATGAGTCCACGCTAGATTCAAACAATGGAACAAATCAGAGGATAGCCAGCAGTCATAATAACAACAATTTCGACCTATCTCATTCAAGCAACCAAAACAGTAGCAATTTGTTCAACATTTCACAAAACACACAATCAACAACACAATTCCTACAACCTAACCTAACATATCACATATCCTAATAATTATTATAGGTACAAAGTGAGCCCCCTAACCTTGAATTGAAGGATTCCACAACACCAAGATCACCAACAAGAAGACAGCAACTCTTCTCCCTCTCCTCGCGCAAACCGTGGCTGAGCCAAGATGAAGAACAACACAACAATGGAAGAAATAAGGGATTGAAGCTTCTACTTGAGAGAGGAAGAAAAATGGAAGGAAAAAGGATCAAGGAAGCTTACCTAAGTCAAGATGAATCAAAGCCCTCTTCTCCCCCTTATGCTGGAAGTCGCGCTTCCTTACTCCCTCTCACTCTCAGTATTCGCTGTTCTTTCTAATTGATGGAATGAAACAATACTTAGGTTTTTAGGATAAATGGGAATGGGCTTGGGTCACTTAAGTGGCTTGGGCCCATTTTTCACACCACCCTTTTTAATTCATCACACCCCCTGAAACAAAACAATTCAAATTTAATTATCCCACTTAAATAATTTTGTAATTCCTCAAATAACTTAATTAATTAATTTAATTAAATTATTTTAGGGCGTTACAACTCTCCCCCACTTAGAGAATTTCGTCCTCGAAATTACCTGAATCAAATAACTCTGGATAGGCTTCTTTCATCTTACTTTCCAATTCCCACGTCATGCTCTCGCCCACGGCTCCCAACCAAACCACTTTCACTAAATTGATCTCTTTGCCTCTTAACACCTTTACCTCCCGGTCTTCAATTCTAACTGGCATAGTCTCCACGGTGAGGCTCTCCCTCACCTCTACATTATCCATCTGGATTACGTGCGACGGATCAGGTACATACTTCCGCAACTGAGATACATGGAACACGTCATGCAGATTAGACAGATTAGGTGGCAAGGCCACCCGATATGCAACTCTCCCAACTCTTTCCAAAATCTGGTATGGGCCGATAAAACGAGGCGTTAGCTTCTTAGACTTCAAAGCACGACCCACACCTGTCACCGGAGTGACTCTCAAGAATACATGGTCACCAGCTTGAAACTCCAGGTCTTTCCTCCTCTTATCATGATAGCTCTTCTGCCTACTCTGCGAGGCTTTCATCTTCTCTCGAATCATCTTCACCTTCTCTGTGGTCTCACGCACAATCTCAGGACCTAACACCACACTTTCCCCCGATTCATACCAACACAAGGGTGTCCTACACCTCCTACCATACAATGCCTCAAACGGCGCCATCCCAATACTCGCATGAAAACTGTTATTATAAGTGAATTCAATCAATGGCAAATGCGAATCCCATGAACCTCCTTGTTCAAGAACACATGCTCTCAACAAGTCCTCTAGTGATTGGATAGTTCTCTCCGTCTGCCCATCTGTCTGGGGATGATACGCAGAACTCAATCTCAATTTAGAACCTAAGGCCTCTTGCAAACTCTTCCAAAATTCAGAAGTAAACCTGGGATCCCGATCAGACACGATACTCAACGGAACCCCATGCAGCTTCACAATTGTCTTAACATAGATATCTGCCAACTTCGGGACCGGATAAGTCATATTAATCGGCAAAAAGTGCGCAGATTTCGTCAACCTGTCCACAATCACCCATATAGCATCAAATCCTCTCACTGTATTCGGCAACCCAGTTACAAAATCCATGGAGATACTATCCCACTTCCATTCCGGAACATCCAATGGCTGCATCAACCCTGCCGGCTTCTGATGTTCTACCTTAGATTTCTGACATGTCAAACAAGCATACACAAATTGGGCTACTTCTCGCTTCATGCCAGGCCACCAAAACAGTTTCTTCAAATCTTGGTACATCTTTGTGGCTCCTGGGTGGATACTCAACTTGCTCCGATGTCCCTCTTCAAGGATTGCCTTTTTAATTTCTTCGTCATCTGGGATACAAATTCTTCCACGGTGTCTCAACACATCTTGTGCATCTATCTCATAATCCTTATTCTCGGATTGATCAATCCCAACTGCCGCTTCAACTAGCTTAATATCTTGTTTCTGAGCCGCTCTAATAACATCTAAAAATTCATTGTGAATCTTCAACATTCCCAGTCTCACACTCTTAGGCGTTACTTCACAGACCAAACTTAAATCCCGAAACTGCTCAATCAATTCGAGTTCTTTCACCATCATTGCAGACACATGAAGGGACTTTCTACTCAAAGCGTCGGCCACGACATTAGCCTTCCCCGGATGGTAGTTCAAACTAAAGTCATAGTCCTTCAATAATTCTAGCCACCTCCTTTGTCTCATATTCAGCTCTTTCTGATCGAATAAATACTGCAACCCCTTATGGTCACTGAACACCTCAAACTTAGCACCATACAAATAGTGTCTCCAAATCTTCAAAGCAAAGACAATTGCCGCAAGCTCCAAATCATGAGTAGGGTAGTTCTTCTCGTGAATTCTCAACTGCCTAGACGCATAGGCTACTACCTTACCATCTTGCATCAGCACACCTCCTAAACCCATCTTGGAAGCATCGCAATACACTACAAACGGTTGCTCCGGAACCGGCAATACCAAAATAGGAGATGTGGTCAACCTCTTCTTCAACTCATTGAAGCTCTTTTCACACCGGGCATCCCACACAAAAGCCTTCCCCTTACACGTCAGTTGAGTCAACGGAAGGGCTAGCTTAGAGAAACCCTCTATAAACCTCCTGTAGTAACCGGCTAAACCCAAGAAACTTCTTATCTCAGTCACTGACTTTGGGCTCTCCCACTGTAACACAGCATCAACCTTGGCTGGGTCTACAGCTATACCGTCACCAGAAATCACATGGCCAAGAAAACTCACTTTATGCAACCAGAACTCGCACTTTGACAATTTTGCATAAAGCTTCTTTTCCTTCAATACTTCTAGCACTAACCTCAAGTGCTCTGCGTGCTCTTCTTCTGTCTTGGAATACACCAGAATATCATCTATAAATACCACTACAAAACGATCCAAGTAACTATGGAAGGTACGGTTCATGTACTCCATAAACACCCCGGGTGCGTTGGTAACACCGAACGGCATTACAGAATATTCATAGTGCCCATATCTCGTTCTAAAAGCTGTCTTCTGAACGTCCTCATCCTTCACCTTGATTTGGTGATAACCCGACCTCAAGTCGATCTTACTAAACACCTTAGCACCCACCAACTGGTCCATCAAGTCATCAATTCTCGGGAGTGGATACTTATTTTTGATTGTTACTTTATTCAACTGTCTATAGTCCACGCAAAGCCTCATGCTTCCATCCTTCTTCTTTACTAACAATACAGGTGCTCCCCAAGGCGACACACTAGGCCTTATGAACTTCTTCTCAAGTAGCTCCTCTAGCTGACTCTTCAATTCAGATAATTCAGACGCCGACATCCGGTACGGTGCCATAGACACAGGCCTCGTACCCGGCACAAGATCGATAGTAAATTCAACCTCCCTCTCTGGCGGAACACTCGGAATTTCATCAGGGAATACTTCCGGAAACTCGCACACTACCTTCAACCCTTCAATGGTATCTTGACTCTCAACAGACAGAGACACCATCAAAGCAAAAAGATGAACTTCTTCCCTCATTAACCTACGCAGTTGACCAGCTGGCAGCAAAGCAGATTCTTCCTCCTCTGGGACGAGGAAACTCACGGATCTATCGGAACAATTGATATGCACATGGTTATCAACTAACCAGTCCATACCAAGGATAACGTCTAATCCCTCCAAAGGCAAACAAATAAGATCTACAAGAAAATCTCTGCCGAAGACTGACAGAGGACACTTAGCACACACTAGGGAGGTAGTTACCGAACCCTTAGCTGGAGTATCAATAACCATCTCCCTCATCATGGACGACACATCAAGACCCAATTTTTTAGCACACAATGCAGCAATGAATGAATGAGTAGCACCAGTATCTACTATAGCAATCACAGGAGTACCAAAAATAAGGCAAGTACCTCGAATCTCGTTAGCATTCTCGAATCCTGCCAGCGCAAACACTTTCCCCTTAGCTCGCTCCTTCTTGGGCTTAGGACAATTAGTACTCACATGCCCCACTTCGTCACAATTAAAGCAGACAACCCCCTTCTTTTCACAGTTAGCGGCTTTATGGCCCTTCTGACCACACTTGAAACAATTACCCTCGGGACACTCACTACTCTTATGACCAGGCTTCTTACAGGAATAACACACCATATTCGGAGGGGCACCTCCCCCACTTGACTTCTGACCAGCACCTGCTTTCCACTTACCTTTACTCCCAGCAACATCATAGGGCTTTGCCCTAAACTGAGAATTCCTATTTTCCTTCACAGCCTTGTAAGCAGCATTACTGTCTTCCTCATAGATCCTACACTTATCAACCAATCTCGCAAAATCCCGAATCTCTTGATACCCAATTGCTTTCTTTATATCAGGGCGCAGACCACTCTCAAATTTGACACACTTGGAGAACTCCGAATCGGCATCATTGGCATAGTAAGGACAAAATTTGGCCAACTCCTCAAATTTGGCGGCATACTCAGCTACCGTCTTGTTTCCCTGCTTCAGCTCTAGAAATTCCACTTCCTTTTTAGCTCGCACATCCTCAGGGTAGTACTTTCTCTTGAACTCCCTTGTGAAAACTTCCCAAGTAACTTCCACACCAGCATTTTCCAATCTCCGCAGCATTCCCAACCACCAGTCGTCAGCTTCCTCTGCTAGCATATGAGTTCCCAATTTCACTTTCTGAGCAGCAGAACACTCCATGACACGGAAGATCCGCTCTATCTCCTTTAACCAGGCCAAGGCTCCATCGGGGTCATACCGACCCTTGAAGGTGGGTGGATTTTCCCTCTGGAACGTTGCTAAGTTACGAGCATTTGCATCAGCAGCCGTGTGCTGATTCCCAACAGCTTGAGCTATGGCTTGCAGAGCAGCAGCCAAAGCAGCGTCATCACGTCTTGCCATCGAATCAGATTTCTACACAAATAAACATAATTAGATACAACAGACATAACACCTAGACACTTGGTCGGACAGACCAACTTCAGCTCTGATACCACTTATGTAACACCCCCCTTCTACATCAACTATTATTATATTATTATATCAGAGTTTAAAAAAAAAAAAATTTCTTTTGAAAGGAAGCGTCACATTTCACCGCTTATAAATCAACCAGATTAAAACAGTGACATACGGTCAACAATCTAACAGCATGAAACATAGCACGATAGTTAGGGACGGACCCAAAAAGAAAACTGTTTAGTTTACAGCTCATAATAAAATTGTTTCTAACACAGCGGAAATTCAAAAAATACATCAATAATAATAAAAAGTCTACTACGCCATCCCCCTGGTGCTACATATCAGAGCTGACACCACTACCTAACAGAAGGCACAAGAAGGCCTCACTCGCGATCACCTGCAAGTTGCCGACATAAGAAGCAACATAACGTAGTAGGGTGAGTCTCTTTATACAAATAATAATCAGTAAGATAGGCATTATATTCAGGAAGGCAACAGACAACACCCACTCACAGAAATCATTACATACTTCATTTAACTTACAACCATCCACAGATATTTATCAACATAGTATGAATGCATATACTTATATGCATGTATGCAACATGCATGAGGATCCATCATCACCACTTTATGCCTTGAGGGCACTCACCACTTTGGCCGAAGCCACCACACCACTTTATGCACATGAGTCATGAGACACTATGACAATGCACCACAACAATTATTTAAACTCACCACTTTTCACTTTTCAATTCAACATCATCACATATAAGCCTTAAGGGCACCGCACCGTTTTGGACCGAAGTCCCACACCGCTCTCACACCTCCGCTTAATCACAACTCAGTTGGTATTCTTTAAATTATTAATTTAGCTCATCAACTATTAAACCACATTTTACTTGAAGAAGCATCACAATTTGAGTTTAGGAAACACCACATTTAATTTAAGAAAACTCACATTTTAATAGTGGAAATATCATATTATGTTTAGAAAACATCCCATTTAAGGCTGGGGAAAAGCAGTGTGAAAAACAGCCACAAAACAGTGAGGAAAAAGCTGCACTAAACAGCGAACAGGACAGCAACTCGTTCTTGGGAAATCAGTCACAAAACAGTGAGAAAAACTGCTCTAAAACAGTGAACAAAAGCAGCAACTCGCTCTTGGGAAAACAGTCACAAAACAGAGGCAATTCGAAATAGGGCCACAATTCAACAATGATAATTATTCACAATTCCAAATAACCACAACAATTTACTAAGACCACAAGGAAACAACAATTCAACTAAGACAACCACCCACAGTAGCCATTTACTCAATAATTCCACTAAACCACAATTCAACCTATCACACTAAATTAACCAAACAGTAGCTATTATTTTCAATTTCTAACTAAACTCCTTTCCTTAACATATATATACTAACATATCGGTAGAGGGATTAGAAAAAGATGACAATTATACTCCTAAGAAAATTTGTCCAGCACATTGTATAAATTTTATATAACTTAACAATGCAAACTTAGGCAACTGTGTTGGCTTGAATATTGAACTAGGAACTACAACAATTTACAAGTTCATTTATTTAAAAACTTAGAATTTATAAACTCATTTGTTAAAGGAATTAACAATAACTCATTCACTGATGTTCCCAGATTACAACAACCAGAATATTTAACAATGATAGAATGATAAAAATAATGAGTCCACGCTAGATTCAAACAATGGAACAAATCAGAGGATAGCCAGCAGTCATAATAACAACAATTTCGACCTATCTCATTCAAGCAACCAAAACAGTAGCAATTTGTTCAACATTTCACAAAACACACAATCAACAACACAATTCCTACAACCTAACCTAACATATCACATATCCTAATAATTATTATAGGTACAAAGTGAGCCCCCTAACCTTGAATTGAAGGATTCCACAACACCAAGATCACCAACAAGAAGACAGCAACTCTTCTCCCTCTCCTCGCGCAAACCGTGGCTGAGCCAAGATGAAGAACAACACAACAATGGAAGAAATAAGGGATTGAAGCTTCTACTTGAGAGAGGAAGAAAAATGGAAGGAAAAAGGATCAAGGAAGCTTACCTAAGTCAAGATGAATCAAAGCCCTCTTCTCCCCCTTATGCTGGAAGTCGCGCTTCCTTACTCCCTCTCACTCTCAGTATTCGCTGTTCTTTCTAATTGATGGAATGAAACAATACTTAGGTTTTTAGGATAAATGGGAATGGGCTTGGGTCACTTAAGTGGCTTGGGCCCATTTTTCACACCACCCTTTTTAATTCATCACACCCCCTGAAACAAAACAATTCAAATTTAATTATCCCACTTAAATAATTTTGTAATCCCTCAAATAACTTAATTAATTAATTTAATTAAATTATTTTAGGGCGTTACAACTCTCCCCCACTTAGAGAATTTCGTCCTCGAAATTACCTGAATCAAATAACTCTGGATAGGCTTCTTTCATCTTACTTTCCAATTCCCACGTCATGCTCTCGCCCACGGCTCCCAACCAAACCACTTTCACTAAATTGATCTCTTTGCCTCTTAACACCTTTACCTCCCGGTCTTCAATTCTAACTGGCATAGTCTCCACGGTGAGGCTCTCCCTCACCTCTACATTATCCATCTGGATTACGTGCGACGGATCAGGTACATACTTCCGCAACTGAGATACATGGAACACGTCATGCAGATTAGACAGATTAGGTGGCAAGGCCACCCGATATGCAACTCTCCCAACTCTTTCCAAAATCTGGTATGGGCCGATAAAACGAGGCGTTAGCTTCTTAGACTTCAAAGCACGACCCACACCTGTCACCGGAGTGACTCTCAAGAATACATGGTCACCAGCTTGAAACTCCAGGTCTTTCCTCCTCTTATCATGATAGCTCTTCTGCCTACTCTGCGAGGCTTTCATCTTCTCTCGAATCATCTTCACCTTCTCTGTGGTCTCACGCACAATCTCAGGACCTAACACCACACTTTCCCCCGATTCATACCAACACAAGGGTGTCCTACACCTCCTACCATACAATGCCTCAAACGGCGCCATCCCAATACTCGCATGAAAACTGTTATTATAAGTGAATTCAATCAATGGCAAATGCGAATCCCATGAACCTCCTTGTTCAAGAACACATGCTCTCAACAAGTCCTCTAGTGATTGGATAGTTCTCTCCGTCTGCCCATCTGTCTGGGGATGATACGCAGAACTCAATCTCAATTTAGAACCTAAGGCCTCTTGCAAACTCTTCCAAAATTCAGAAGTAAACCTGGGATCCCGATCAGACACGATACTCAACGGAACCCCATGCAGCTTCACAATTGTCTTAACATAGATATCTGCCAACTTCGGGACCGGATAAGTCATATTAAACGGCAAAAAGTGCGCAGATTTCGTCAACCTGTCCACAATCACCCATATAGCATCAAATCCTCTCACTGTATTCGGCAACCCAGTTACAAAATCCATGGAGATACTATCCCACTTCCATTCCGGAACATCCAATGGCTGCATCAACCCTGCCGGCTTCTGATGTTCTACCTTAGATTTCTGACATGTCAAACAAGCATACACAAATTGGGCTACTTCTCGCTTCATGCCAGGCCACCAAAACAGTTTCTTCAAATCTTGGTACATCTTTGTGGCTCCTGGGTGGATACTCAACTTGCTCCGATGTCCCTCTTCAAGGATTGCCTTTTTAATTTCTTCGTCATCTGGGATACAAATTCTTCCACGGTGTCTCAACACATCTTGTGCATCTATCTCATAATCCTTATTCTCGGATTGATCAATCCCAACTGCCGCTTCAACTAGCTTAATATCTTGTTTCTGAGCCGCTCTAATAACATCTAAAAATTCATTGTGAATCTTCAACATTCCCAGTCTCACACTCTTAGGTGTTACTTCACAGACCAAACTTAAATCCCGAAACTGCTCAATCAATTCGAGTTCTTTCACCATCATTGCAGACACATGAAGGGACTTTCTACTCAAAGCGTCGGCCACGACATTAGCCTTCCCCGGATGGTAGTTCAAACTAAAGTCATAGTCCTTCAATAATTCTAGCCACCTCCTTTGTCTCATATTCAGCTCTTTCTGATCGAATAAATACTGCAACCCCTTATGGTCACTGAACACCTCAAACTTAGCACCATACAAATAGTGTCTCCAAATCTTCAAAGCAAAGACAATTGCCGCAAGCTCCAAATCATGAGTAGGGTAGTTCTTCTCGTGAATTCTCAACTGCCTAGACGCATAGGCTACTACCTTACCATCTTGCATCAGCACACCTCCTAAACCCATCTTGGAAGCATCGCAATACACTACAAACGGTTGCTCCGGAACCGGCAATACCAAAATAGGAGATGTGGTCAACCTCTTCTTCAACTCATTGAAGCTCTTTTCACACCGGGCATCCCACACAAAAGCCTTCCCCTTACACGTCAGTTGAGTCAACGGAAGGGCTAGCTTAGAGAAACCCTCTATAAACCTCCTGTAGTAACCGGCTAAACCCAAGAAACTTCTTATCTCAGTCACTGACTTTGGGCTCTCCCACTGTAACACAGCATCAACCTTGGCTGGGTCTACAGCTATACCGTCACCAGAAATCACATGGCCAAGAAAACTCACTTTATGCAACCAGAACTCGCACTTTGACAATTTTGCATAAAGCTTCTTTTCCTTCAATACTTCTAGCACTAACCTCAAGTGCTCTGCGTGCTCTTCTTCCGTCTTGGAATACACCAGAATATCATCTATAAATACCACTACAAAACGATCCAAGTAACTATGGAAGGTACGGTTCATGTACTCCATAAACACCCCGGGTGCGTTGGTAACACCGAACGGCATTACAGAATATTCATAGTGCCCATATCTCGTTCTAAAAGCTGTCTTCTGAACGTCCTCATCCTTCACCTTGATTTGGTGATAACCCGACCTCAAGTCGATCTTACTAAACACCTTAGCACCCACCAACTGGTCCATCAAGTCATCAATTCTCGGGAGTGGATACTTATTTTTGATTGTTACTTTATTCAACTGTCTATAGTCCACGCAAAGCCTCATGCTTCCATCCTTCTTCTTTACTAACAATACAGGTGCTCCCCAAGGCGACACACTAGGCCTTATGAACTTCTTCTCAAGTAGCTCCTCTAGCTGACTCTTCAATTCAGATAATTCAGACGCCGACATCCGGTACGGTGCCATAGACACAGGCCTCGTACCCGGCACAAGATCGATAGTAAATTCAACCTCCCTCTCTGGCGGAACACTCGGAATTTCATCAGGGAATACTTCCGGAAACTCGCACACTACCTTCAACCCTTCAATGGTATCTTGACTCTCAACAGACAGAGACACCATCAAAGCAAAAAGATGAACTTCTTCCCTCATTAACCTACGCAGTTGACCAGCTGGCAGCAAAGCAGATTCTTCCTCCTCTGGGACGAGGAAACTCACGGATCTATCGGAACAATTGATATGCACATGGTTATCAACTAACCAGTCCATACCAAGGATAACGTCTAATCCCTCCAAAGGCAAACAAATAAGATCTACAAGAAAATCTCTGCCGAAGACTGACAGAGGACACTTAGCACACACTAGGGAGGTAGTTACCGAACCCTTAGCTGGAGTATCAATAACCATCTCCCTCATCATGGACGACACATCAAGACCCAATTTTTTAGCACACAATGCAGCAATGAATGAATGAGTAGCACCAGTATCTACTATAGCAATCACAGGAGTACCAAAAATAAGGCAAGTACCTCGAATCTCGTTAGCATTCTCGAATCCTGCCAGCGCAAACACTTTCCCCTTAGCTCGCTCCTTCTTGGGCTTAGGACAATTAGTACTCACATGCCCCACTTCGTCACAATTAAAGCAGACAACCCCCTTCTTTTCACAGTTAGCGGCTTTATGGCCCTTCTGACCACACTTGAAACAATTACCCTCGGGACACTCACTACTCTTATGACCAGGCTTCTTACAGGAATAACACACCATATTCGGAGGGGCACCTCCCCCACTTGACTTCTGACCAGCACCTGCTTTCCACTTACCTTTACTCCCAGCAACATCATAGGGCTTTGCCCTAAACTGAGAATTCCTATTTTCCTTCACAGCCTTGTAAGCAGCATTACTGTCTTCCTCATAGATCCTACACTTATCAACCAATCTCGCAAAATCCCGAATCTCTTGATACCCAATTGCTTTCTTTATATCAGGGCGCAGACCACTCTCAAATTTGACACACTTGGAGAACTCCGAATCGGCATCATTGGCATAGTAAGGACAAAATTTGGCCAACTCCTCAAATTTGGCGGCATACTCAGCTACCGTCTTGTTTCCCTGCTTCAGCTCTAGAAATTCCACTTCCTTTTTAGCTCGCACATCCTCAGGGTAGTACTTTCTCTTGAACTCCCTTGTGAAAACTTCCCAAGTAACTTCCACACCAGCATTTTCCAATCTCCGCAGCATTCCCAACCACCAGTCGTCAGCTTCCTCTGCTAGCATATGAGTTCCCAATTTCACTTTCTGAGCAGCAGAACACTCCATGACACGGAAGATCCGCTCTATCTCCTTTAACCAGGCCAAGGCTCCATCGGGGTCATACCGACCCTTGAAGGTGGGTGGATTTTCCCTCTGGAACGTTGCTAAGTTACGAGCATTTGCATCAGCAGCCGTGTGCTGATTCCCAACAGCTTGAGCTATGGCTTGCAGAGCAGCAGCCAAAGCAGCGTCATCACGTCTTGCCATCGAATCAGATTTCTACACAAATAAACATAATTAGATACAACAGACATAACACCTAGACACTTGGTCGGACAGACCAACTTCAGCTCTGATACCACTTATGTAACACCCCCCTTCTACATCAACTATTATTATATTATTATATCAGAGTTTAAAAAAAAAAAAAATTCTTTTGAAAGGAAGCGTCACATTTCACCGCTTATAAATCAACCAGATTAAAACAGTGACATACGGTCAACAATCTAACAGCATGATACATAGCACGATAGTTAGGGACGGACCCAAAAAGAAAACTGTTTAGTTTACAGCTCATAATAAAATTGTTTCTAACACAGCGGAAATTCATAAAATACATCAATAATAATAAAAAGTCTACTACGCCATCCCCCTGGTGCTACATATCAGAGCTGACACCACTACCTAACAGAAGGCACAAGAAGGCCTCACTCGCGATCACCTGCAAGTTGCCGACATAAGAAGCAACATAACGCAGTAGGGTGAGTCTCTTTATACAAATAATAATCAGTAAGATAGGCATTATATTCAGGAAGGCAACAGACAACACCCACTCACAGAAATCATTACATACTTCATTTAACTTACAACCATCCACAGATATTTATCAACATAGTATGAATGCATATACTTATATGCATGTATGCAACATGCATGAGGATCCATCATCACCACTTTATGCCTTGAGGGCACTCACCACTTTGGCCGAAGCCACCACACCACTTTATGCACATGAGTCATGAGACACTATGACAATGCACCACAACAATTATTTAAACTCACCACTTTTCACTTTTCAATTCAACATCATCACATATAAGCCTTAAGGGCACCGCACCGTTTTGGACCGAAGTCCCACACCGCTCTCACACCTCCGCTTAATCACAACTCAGTTGGTATTCTTTAAATTATTAATTTAGCTCATCAACTATTAAACCACATTTTACTTGAAGAAGCATCACAATTTGAGTTTAGGAAACACCACATTTAATTTAAGAAAACTCACATTTTAATAGTGGAAATATCATATTATGTTTAGAAAACATCCCATTTAAGGCTGGGGAAAAGCAGTGTGAAAAACAGCCACAAAACAGTGAGGAAAAAGCTGCACTAAACAGCGAACAGGACAGCAACTCGTTCTTGGGAAATCAGTCACAAAACAGTGAGAAAAACTGCTCTAAAACAGTGAACAAAAGCAGCAACTCGCTCTTGGGAAAACAGTCACAAAACAGAGGCAATTCGAAATAGGGCCACAATTCAACAATGATAATTATTCACAATTCCAAATAACCACAACAATTTACTAAGACCACAAGGAAACAACAATTCAACTAAGACAACCACCCACAGTAGCCATTTACTCAATAATTCCACTAAACCACAATTCAACCTATCACACTAAATTAACCAAACAGTAGCTATTATTTTCAATTTCTAACTAAACTCCTTTCCTTAACATATATATACTAACATATGGTAGAGGGATTAGAAAAAGATGACAATTATACTCCTAAGAAAATTTGTCCAGCACATTGTATAAATTTTATATAACTTAACAATGCAAACTTAGGCAACTGTGTTGGCTTGAATATTGAACTAGGAACTACAACAATTTACAAGTTCATTTATTTAAAAACTTAGAATTTATAAACTCATTTGTTAAAGGAATTAACAATAACTCATTCACTGATGTTCCCAGATTACAACAACCAGAATATTTAACAATGATAGAATGATAAAAATAATGAGTCCACGCTAGATTCAAACAATGGAACAAATCAGAGGATAGCCAGCAGTCATAATAACAACAATTTCGACCTATCTCATTCAAGCAACCAAAACAGTAGCAATTTGTTCAACATTTCACAAAACACACAATCAACAACACAATTCCTACAACCTAACCTAACATATCACATATCCTAATAATTATTATAGGTACAAAGTGAGCCCCCTAACCTTGAATTGAAGGATTCCACAACACCAAGATCACCAACAAGAAGACAGCAACTCTTCTCCCTCTCCTCGCGCAAACCGTGGCTGAGCCAAGATGAAGAACAACACAACAATGGAAGAAATAAGGGATTGAAGCTTCTACTTGAGAGAGGAAGAAAAATGGAAGGAAAAAGGATCAAGGAAGCTTACCTAAGTCAAGATGAATCAAAGCCCTCTTCTCCCCCTTATGCTGGAAGTCGCGCTTCCTTACTCCCTCTCACTCTCAGTATTCGCTGTTCTTTCTAATTGATGGAATGAAACAATACTTAGGTTTTTAGGATAAATGGGAATGGGCTTGGGTCACTTAAGTGGCTTGGGCCCATTTTTCACACCACCCTTTTTAATTCATCACACCCCCTGAAACAAAACAATTCAAATTTAATTATCCCACTTAAATAATTTTGTAATCCCTCAAATAACTTAATTAATTAATTTAATTAAATTATTTTAGGGCGTTACAACTCTCCCCCACTTAGAGAATTTCGTCCTCGAAATTACCTGAATCAAATAACTCTGGATAGGCTTCTTTCATCTTACTTTCCAATTCCCACGTCATGCTCTCGCCCACGGCTCCCAACCAAACCACTTTCACTAAATTGATCTCTTTGCCTCTTAACACCTTTACCTCCCGGTCTTCAATTCTAACTGGCATAGTCTCCACGGTGAGGCTCTCCCTCACCTCTACATTATCCATCTGGATTACGTGCGACGGATCAGGTACATACTTCCGCAACTGAGATACATGGAACACGTCATGCAGATTAGACAGATTAGGTGGCAAGGCCACCCGATATGCAACTCTCCCAACTCTTTCCAAAATCTGGTATGGGCCGATAAAACGAGGCGTTAGCTTCTTAGACTTCAAAGCACGACCCACACCTGTCACCGGAGTGACTCTCAAGAATACATGGTCACCAGCTTGAAACTCCAGGTCTTTCCTCCTCTTATCATGATAGCTCTTCTGCCTACTCTACGAGGCTTTCATCTTCTCTCGAATCATCTTCACCTTCTCTGTGGTCTCACGCACAATCTCAGGACCTAACACCACACTTTCCCCCGATTCATACCAACACAAGGGTGTCCTACACCTCCTACCATACAATGCCTCAAATGGCGCCATCCCAATACTCGCATGAAAACTGTTATTATAAGTGAATTCAATCAATGGCAAATGCGAATCCCATGAACCTCCTTGTTCAAGAACACATGCTCTCAACAAGTCCTCTAGTGATTGGATAGTTCTCTCCGTCTGCCCATCTGTCTGGGGATGATACGCAGAACTCAATCTCAATTTAGAACCTAAGGCCTCTTGCAAACTCTTCCAAAATTCAGAAGTAAACCTGGGATCCCGATCAGACACGATACTCAACGGAACCCCATGCAGCTTCACAATTGTCTTAACATAGATATCTGCCAACTTCGGGACCGGATAAGTCATATTAATCGGCAAAAAGTGCGCAGATTTCGTCAACCTGTCCACAATCACCCATATAGCATCAAATCCTCTCACTGTATTCGGCAACCCAGTTACAAAATCCATGGAGATACTATCCCACTTCCATTCCGGAACATCCAATGGCTGCATCAACCCTGCCGGCTTCTGATGTTCTACCTTAGATTTCTGACATGTCAAACAAGCATACACAAATTGGGCTACTTCTCGCTTCATGCCAGGCCACCAAAACAGTTTCTTCAAATCTTGGTACATCTTTGTGGCTCCTGGGTGGATACTCAACTTGCTCCGATGTCCCTCTTCAAGGATTGCCTTTTTAATTTCTTCGTCATCTGGGATACAAATTCTTCCACGGTGTCTCAACACATCTTGTGCATCTATCTCATAATCCTTATTCTCGGATTGATCAATCCCAACTGCCGCTTCAACTAGCTTAATATCTTGTTTCTGAGCCGCTCTAATAACATCTAAAAATTCATTGTGAATCTTCAACATTCCCAGTCTCACACTCTTAGGCGTTACTTCACAGACCAAACTTAAATCCCGAAACTGCTCAATCAATTCGAGTTCTTTCACCATCATTGCAGACACATGAAGGGACTTTCTACTCAAAGCGTCGGCCACGACATTAGCCTTCCCCGGATGGTAGTTCAAACTAAAGTCATAGTCCTTCAATAATTCTAGCCACCTCCTTTGTCTCATATTCAGCTCTTTCTGATCGAATAAATACTGCAACCCCTTATGGTCACTGAACACCTCAAACTTAGCACCATACAAATAGTGTCTCCAAATCTTCAAAGCAAAGACAATTGCCGCAAGCTCCAAATCATGAGTAGGGTAGTTCTTCTCGTGAATTCTCAACTGCCTAGACGCATAGGCTACTACCTTACCATCTTGCATCAGCACACCTCCTAAACCCATCTTGGAAGCATCGCAATACACTACAAACGGTTGCTCCGGAACCGGCAATACCAAAATAGGAGATGTGGTCAACCTCTTCTTCAACTCATTGAAGCTCTTTTCACACCGGGCATCCCACACAAAAGCCTTCCCCTTACACGTCAGTTGAGTCAACGGAAGGGCTAGCTTAGAGAAACCCTCTATAAACCTCCTGTAGTAACCGGCTAAACCCAAGAAACTTCTTATCTCAGTCACTGACTTTGGGCTCTCCCACTGTAACACAGCATCAACCTTGGCTGGGTCTACAGCTATACCGTCACCAGAAATCACATGGCCAAGAAAACTCACTTTATGCAACCAGAACTCGCACTTTGACAATTTTGCATAAAGCTTCTTTTCCTTCAATACTTCTAGCACTAACCTCAAGTGCTCTGCGTGCTCTTCTTCCGTCTTGGAATACACCAGAATATCATCTATAAATACCACTACAAAACGATCCAAGTAACTATGGAAGGTACGGTTCATGTACTCCATAAACACCCCGGGTGCGTTGGTAACACCGAACGGCATTACAGAATATTCATGTACGGTTCATGTACTCCATAAACATCCCTAAAAATTTGTAACATCTTTGTGTATTCTATTGCAAATGTCTAATTTCACTAGAACTTGAAAGTTTTTTTGGTGAATTTATGTCATGAGCAGTTCTGGGCCCATTTTGTGATTTTTTGGCCAGTTGTGAAATTTTATACTGAGGTACTAATTAAAAATAGTTTTTTTTTAAAAAGAAAGATTTGGAGTTGGTTATTGCTAATTACCGACTCGCTCTAAATGTCATGCACAAAGACATTTAGATTTGGTTACCGGTAATAACCGACTCCAAATGTAAGTTTTTAAGATAGAAAACAACTTTACAAAGTATTTTTGGAGTCAATTATTAGAAACAACCGAATATAAATATTGTGTGCCTCACATTTAATTAAAGTCGGTTATTGTTAGCTACTAACTCTAAATGTAGGCTCACCACAAAAAAAAACTCCAAATGTAGGGTTTTAGGACTGAAAACACTTTTGAGAAGTACACTAAGAGTTGATCTTCAAACAACCGACTCTAAATGTCTTACTTTTAATTATGTAAGAATACGATTCAGATCTAGATCAGACTCTAAAGGGTCAAAATAGTCAATTTTAAATGTAATTTATTTACACTAGTGTAGGGAAAATACTAGGAGAAATAATTTAGAGATTTTTTTAAATATTATAAAAAGAAATCCTTTTTTTTTTCGGTGAAAGAAAAAGGTTTTTTTTAATAAATTATCAATAAGAACCCTTTATCCAAATTGATTTGTACTTCTCTAACCTGAAGTCAAATTCCTATCTGTCTAAGCATATTTCTTCTACTATACAATTACAAAGGTCAAAATATTGTATGGTGGTTCTGTAACGGTTTTACGGTTTTAGTAGACTATACATATACGACTACTTGGTTTATATGTGACCTGGCTTCAGAGGACTTTAGCTTTTTTTTGGTTGACAAAATCAGAGGACTTTAACTTAATTATAACTAAACCAAATTAATATTAGAGCATTTATTATATCTTGGTATTAAATTTGACAAAATTGTTATTTTTAAAATGATACCATCTCATATACTATTTTTTTTCTTCTAAAAAACAACATGTATGTCTCCCACTGTTGATTGCATTGTTAATTTTTAAAGACATGAGAACGTCAATTCTCTAGTTTGAATCTGAGTGTGTTTCTTGATAGTGTGTGTGCGTATTGTTTATTTAACATTTCGTCTAAGTCGTAAAAAAATCAATTATCTTTCTCATCAAGATGTAATAGATCAGTTTAGTTCAATTTTTAAGAGAAAAAAGTCTAAACCACAATCAAAACTTGTTGATCCGATTTGGTTTCATTTTAACGAGACAAAACTAATACATTATAGGGTGCTTGAAAAATTCATTATTTAAATGGTTAGTTGATTCACAATAGCATGGTTTTTTAAATATTCATTCAATCCGAAATTCAATCTAAATCAATTAAATTTGTTTTGTTTTCTATGTTTGGATTCAAACTAAACCAATGAAGCCCAACCTTTATTGGTACAAGTCCTTGGTAATTTCTTCGCGAGATACTACCGTCCCTGATAATTTATTTAGGGACAAATTAACCTCTAATATTTTCAAATGAGGACAAATTATGCACGTCAATTTTTTTTTGGCCCAATTTAGTCTTTCAAAAACAAGACATTTTAATCCATGTTTTTTTTTAGATAATTTAGTTCCCGTTCTATCTTCCCTTTCACAAAACCTAACTTCCGAAAAACCATAAACTGTGAACACAAACAAAATTAAATTTGTTCAAAAATAATTAAAAAAATTAAATTAGTTTTGCGAAATGAACTTTTCTGGAGTTGACACGTCATAATTCTACGTGTATGTTAAATAAAATGTAGTATATACTATTTAGTCTATCTTTTTATCAATTAGACTATTTTTTTAAAATATTATTTTTTTCAAAATTTTAAAAATCTTTATTTTTTGTTTTATGAATGTATACAACCAATATGAAGTTCTTCCTCCCCCATTTTCAACCAATAAGTATGTAAATAAGAAGTTCTTGCCAAACAAGCCTAACTTCGTTTACAGATTATAATTTGGCTGCTGATTTAGACCCCTCCACCAACTAATAGATGCTCATGCATTTAACCTATGCTAGCCCAAACTCTATAAATATCCACCATCTTTCATTCTTCTCAATCATCCATTAATCGCTTCATATATATCCAACTTCTTTAGCCTCCTATAGCTAATACAAACACAAAAAATGAACTCCATCAAGACCCCCTTCCTTTTAGCATTGCTAATGGCTTTGGCCATTACACTTTCAGCAACATCTTTCAAAATTGATGAACCAAACTCTCTCCGAGGAACAAACAACCTATTTTCCGAAAAATATAATAAGAGAGTACTCTCTTCTTTGACATGTGATAAATATCCCAAGATTTGCTATAACGAAGGAAGTGCAGGCCCTGATTGCTGTAAGAACAAATGTGTCAACTTTTCAATAGATAGCTTGAATTGTGGGAAGTGTGGGAAGAAATGCGGGTTTTCAAAGATATGCTGTGAAGGTAAGTGTGTGAACCCTAGGAGTAATAAGAAGCATTGTGGGAAATGTGGTAACAAGTGCAACAACAAAGGTTCTTGTGTTTATGGGATGTGCAGCTATGCATAGAATTTGAAATTAATGGACTAATATATCCAGGATTTTATGATCGAGCTGAGTGTATGTGACAATAAAGCAGCTACCGCAATGGAAATTCTGCTAGTTATATTAAATTATATTCATTGCATTGATTGGTACTTGGTGTAGTAATTTTTGCTATTTTTTTCACTTGGTATATCAACAATATGTCCTTGTAAGCATTGTAATTTGTTGTATATGAAATAATAAATAAAGAGTTGTGTTATTTGGACACACTACAACAGATTTGGGGATGGGCAGCGCTTTCGAGCGCTGCTAAACTTGGCGCTGCTGATTCCACTCCCACAATGGGCAACGCTTAGAAAGCGCTGCTCACAGATAGCCATGTGTAGCGCTTTTCAGCGTAAGCACTGCTCATTTCCAAAAGGCGCTAACACAATGGGCACCGCTTGTAGGCCAAAGCGCTGCTCATTCCCTTAGTGCTTTTTAGGAATAGGTAGCGCTTTGGCCCACAAGCGCTGCCCATTGTATATTTTTATTTTATTTTTTTTCTGTTTTTGTTTATTTTTCTTTTTACATTTGCAATTTTCCTGGTCATATACAGCCAATCCAATCCATTATGTATACTTAACAACATATATATAAACTAGCTAACAACAAATTAAAAAATAAATTTAACACTATTACTACCAAAATAAATCCAATCCAAAAATTACATTATACTAAGATACATTATACAAAAATTACAAAAAGAGGGGGCGCTCCCCGGCTTCCTAATGAGGAGAGAAGATACCAGCGTAAGAAAAGAAATTGCTCTAGCACACCAGCATTTTTGCACTTCCAAAATCACATAGCTTAACTTGGTCTGACCTTTGTGCAGCCTCACATAGACATGGGCTGAAGACATTTTATCAACATGGAACCTACGAAAGACAGATTTTATCATTAAACAACAACAATCCAGCAAGAGCAAATAGAACAAATATGTAAGCACCATTAATTTATTTGTGAAGTAGACATTTCATCAACCACTTTATGTACATATTAGAGCTTAAAATTTCCAGAAAAATACGAAACATTAAAAGAAAAAATTAATACTGAAACCCATACCAGATGGGAATCCTACGAAAAAAAATTCAGGATTAGCGACGGATTTTAGCGAGGGATACCCAATCCGTCGCTAAATCCAACTTAGCGAGGGATTTAGCGACAGCCATTTTCGTCGCTACAAGGCGCGCCATTTTTTTTAAATTCAAATCTGTCGCTAACAGTCAATTCCGTCGCTAACGCTGACGTGACCGTTGGCAGATCTTGGAAATCGTAAGATTCCCAAATCCGTTGCTAATAGTAAAATCCGTCGCTATTATTCCGCCGCTAATGTTTGGGAATGCGTGAAATTTAAATTCCGTCGCTAATATTCAAATCCGTCGCTAAATATCCCTCGCTAATTTTAATTAAATTTTCCTATCTCCGTAACACACTTTTCTCTCACCATTCACTCTCACCTCACTCACACTCACCCAGTTCTCCGCCACCACCACGCCACCACCGTCCACGCCACCACCGTCCACGCTACCATGGTTTGTTTGTTCTCACTCTTCTCTCTCTTTCTCTCTCTCTCTCTCTCCGAACCTTCTCTCTATTTCTCTCTAATCGTTTCTCTCTCTCATTCCTCACCATAGGCACAAATCTATTTCTTACCACCCACCGGAGTTCGCACAGTCACCGGACAGCCACCGCACCGGAGTTCGCATAGGCACAAAACGGTTAGTTTTTATTTATTTTTGTTTTTAGGAATGATTTGTGTTTAGTTGTTTTTAGTTGTGAAATGTGAGTTTTAAATGTGTATGTTATTATAGAATAAATTTTTGTTGTTTGAAAGATTAATATTAATGTTTAGGATTGTGAATTTTGAAAGGTTGTTGTATGTGTTTAAGATAGTGTTTAGAATTGTAGAATAAAATTGTTGTTGTTGTTATTAATTAGAAATGTGTAATTGAAATTGAATTGAAATTGAAAAATGTAATTGAATAACGTATGAAAAGTGTATGTTGTTGGAGATGTTAATTGAAAAGTGTATGTTTGTTAGAGTTGTTAATTGAAAAATGTCTAATTGGAATTGATAATTGGTGACAAGTGTATGTTAATTTTGAAATTGAAATTGTGTTAAATTGTTGTTTTGATGTTTGATGAACCCTAGGTTAGATGACTATTTGATGTTGTTATTGTGTGTTGTTGATGGAAAAGGGTGAGGTGCTTGCTGTCCTTCACCCCCATATTTTGCTCGAAATAATCTCCATTGAGATAATTGTGAAACTATACTAACAATTTTAAGGTTGAGAGTTAGAAATAACTTCCTTTACTACTTATATGGAAAAGGGTTTTGTCTGATCTGTCCTTAACCCCCATATTCGGCTCGAAATCATCTCCACTGAGATCATATCGATGCCACTAACTTGATTGGTTATATTTTAGGTTTAGTTGTGGGAATCTAACGCGTTTTTTTAAATGCGTGTAGATGAATTGGAATCAATTGAATCGTAGTTGGGTGTATGATCGGTTATATCCGGGAAGAGCATTTTTGAAGGAAACTTTTGTAAATGGGGTTGAAGAGTTTATTAGGGTAGCGTGGTGACATGATAAGTCTAAAAAGGAAGGGGGGGATTAGATGTCAATGCCTTAAATGTGACGGTATACCTATTACACCTGATGATGAAATTAGGGTGCACTTGTATCGTATCGGGTTTAGGCCTAATTATTGGATTTGGGTGGACCATGGAGAACGACTTCCAAATTTTGACTTAGGGGCTTCTTCAAGCAGTTCTTCAAATTTGGACACGTGGCATAAAAATAAAGCAGTTTTTCTTATAAAAAAAATTGAATTAGCGACGGATTTGCCCTCACTAATTTCCCTCGCTAATTAGCGAGGGAAAATCCGTCGCTAAAATAAAAAATTCCGTCGCTAAATATTAGTGACGCCCTTTTTAGCGACGGAAAAATTCTATCGCTAATTCCCTCGTTAAGCCACTTTAGCGACGGATTTTTGGCGAGGGAAAATCCGTCGCTAAAATAAAAAATTCCGTCGCTAAATATTAGTGACGCCCTTTTTAGCGACGGAAAAATTCTATCGCTAATTCCCTCGTTAAGCCACTTTAGCGACGGATTTTTGAGGTTTAGCGACGGAAATTTCCGTCGCCTATCCTGCTTTTTTTGTAGTGATAACCTTCAAAAAAAATATTAAAATGAAGAAGATGCAAAGCCAAATTAATAAAATAATATTAAAAGAACAACAAAAAGGTGGAGGATTCCAACTTACCTTCTTACGGGGGAGAAATAGATAGAGGTAGGGAGAATGAACGACGGCGCTGCAACAATGAACCAACATGGTGGAACGACGACGTGAGGACGTGAGGAGAGAGCTTGAGCTTGAGTTCGAGCTTGAGCTTGAGCAGAGAGCGAAAAAGAGAAAGAAAGGGTTTCTGTTAATCCGAGTAGGTTCCCAGGAAAGAGAGGTGGGTCACAATGGACACTCTTAAGTACCAAGTCTTTCCTAGCCAGAACTTTCCCTAAACAACACTGTTTTCTTAAATCAAGTCGAAGAGATTACTGGGATGAGTCACGGACTAGGTCGCTCTCTTTAAGCCGTTTCGTGGCACTGCTCCAAGGTGTAAGCAGGCTATCAACCACGATGTCCCCAGGATAAAACAGCCCAGTCAAAAACTGCTACGAAAGTTCACTGCACCGTGAAAATTCGCTCTAAGATATACACCCTCAATATGGTTATGAAAATCACTCTTTAGCTTGGAAATTCTTCAAGCTTTCTAGAGAAGAACCAAGAAGTTTAGAGAGAAGAGAGAAAACTTGAAGAGAGATGCTTTATCGTCAAGTTTGGTGTGATTTTCAAGTTGGGGTGGGGGCTCCTTTTATAGGTGAGGTTTGGGAAATAGCCGTTGGAATGGAGTAAAGAGTCACTCTCATAGTGTCTATTCCATCCAATGTGGGACTTTTTCAATTCAAACAATTCATCAAAGTTCCAACAATCCCCCACTTGAATTTAAAAAGAAGTTTTAGAAGTAGCGTCAAACGCTTCCATAAAATTGTGCATAAACAGAGGTGTCTTACGACTTGAACCTTTGCACAGCGGTTAAGATTTAGATTCAACTAGAGTGACTCGTAGTCTTGAACTCTATCTCTAACATCAAAACCACACACAACCTTTTCCATGGGTGTATTCTTATAAGCCCATGCTTTAATGGCCCTACACGTCTATCCCAGTTTAGTGAACACTCTACGAATCCTGCCAACGATTCCATAGGAAGCGGCCCCACTTCCACATTCACAAAGGTGAGTCTATCAAAAGTTCTCATGTAGCTAGGTACTCTACTCCACCTAGAGTATAGATCTCATTAAGAGTTTCTATTACCCCAACCTTACTTCGCTTCAGGAATCATGCTTCTTTACTTATAATAGCATGTTCATTTCGTATCATATCACAACTTGTTATTACCCATTGAACCTAATTCTTGGGTTCTCAAGTCTTTTAGGTCGGGTTACCATTGTGAGTGACTCATGATTCTAATGGCAGTAGTCCCATCCTTTGAGATGTATTTTGGACTTTCTCCCTAGCTAATCCTTTCGTCAAAGGATCAACTAAGTTTTGATCAGTGCGTACATGATCCACTCTCACAGCTCCTTTTGAGAGACATTCTCTCACAGTGTTGTGCTTACGACGTATTTGTTGTCTTTTACCGTTGAAATAACGGTTCTCTATTTTTGCAATAGCCGCGGTACTATCACAGTGGATCAACACAGCTGGCATCGGTTTTTCCCATAAAGGGATTTCTGCTAGTAAGCATCTCAACCAGCTAGCTTCTTCACTAGCGGTTGCCAATGCTATCATTTCAGAATCCATAGTGGACTGAGCCAATATGGTCTGTTTCTTAGATTTCCAAGAGACAACACCACTAGCTATACTAAATATATAGCCACTAGTTGCTTTGGAATCATCTGATAGAATATTCCAATCTGCATCACTGTATCCTTCATGTCCAGCTGAAAATCTCTGATAAAGTAGTCCAAGATTCATGGTCCTTTTAAGGTATCTCATGACTCTCTCGATAGCGAGCCAATGCTCTATACTAGGTCGACTTGTAAACCTGCATAGCAATCCCACAACATATGCAATGTCAGGTCTAGTACAATTAGTGGCATACCTTAGGCTGCCAATGATGCTCGCATATTTCGTTTGTCTAACACTGTCACCAGTGTTCTTAAAAAGTTTGACACTCGGATCATATGGTGTACAAGCAGGTTTACAATCAAAATAATTGTATTTCTTTAAGATCTTCTCAATATAATGAGATTGATCCAAAGAAATTCCTTTTTCGGATCTAGTGATCTTAATACCAAGTATTACACTTGCTTCTCCAAGGTCTTTCATATCAAAGTTGTTGCACAACAGTGATTTCACTTTATTTACAGCATGAATGTTTGATCCAAATATGAGTAAGTCGTCTACATAGAGACATATGATTGTGCAAATGTCATTTTCGGTTTTGTAATAAATGCATTTGTCACTTTCATTCACTTTAAACCCATTCGATATTATCAAATTATCAAACTTCTCATGCCATTGTTTAGGAGCTTGTTTGAGACCGTACAGAGACTTATCCAACTTACAGACCTTGTGTTCTTGCCCGTGAATTACAAAACCTTCAGGTTGCTCCATATAGATTTCTTCTTCCAATTCACCATTTAAAAAAGTAGTTTTGACATCCATTTGGTGTACTATCAAATTGTAAATAGCGGCCAACGAAATTAGTACTCTTATGGATGTAATTCTAGTAACAAGTGAATAGGTTTCAAAGAAATCTATATTCTCTCTTTGTCTAAAACCTTTAGCTACAAGTCGAGCCTTGTATTTATCAACAGTGCCATCGGGTTTTAGTTTCTTTTTCAAAATCCATTTACATCCAATTGGTTTGCAGCCAGGAGGCAAGTCCACTAAGTGCCATGTCTTGTTAGACTCTAGAGAATCCATCTCGTCATTGATGGCTTCTTGCCACAAATAGGCATCCAAAGAAGACAATGCTTCTTGAATGCTAGTTGGATCCTCTTCCAACGTATAGACCATATAATCGGGTCCATAGTCTTTAGCAACACGTGCTCTCTTACCTCTTCGAGGTTCTATTTCCCTTTGTTCGTTGTTTTCAACGTTCCTAGGCACAGAGACTTGACTAGTTCCGGTGCCCCCACTATTTCCAGATTTAAAAGGGAATTCGTTTTCATAAAAGTCAACATCATTTGACTCTATGATCACTTTAGCTTTAAGGTCATAAAACCTGTAAGCTTTACTGTTTACTGCATACCCAATGAATACACATTCATAGGCTCTACTGGCGAGTTTAACTCTTTTTGGGTCTGGAATCCTGACATAAGCCAAGCAACCCCAGATTCGAAAATAAGACACATTAGGTTGTCTTTTCTTTATGATTTCATAAGGAGAAATTTTGCTTTTAGACTTTGGAAGTCTATTCAGGACATAACATACGGTTAACAAAATTTCCCCCCACCAGTGAGATGCAGCACCAGAATAAAGCATAATAGCAACTACCAATTCGGTAAAAGTTCTATTCTTTCTTTCTGCTTTACCATTCATTTCGGGAGAATATGGCGTAGTCGTTTCATGTATGATTCCATTTGATTTATAAAAATCATTAAATAATTGGGAATCATACTCAGCTCCTCTATTACTTCGAAAACGCTTTATCTTTTTTTCAAATTGATTTTAAACTTTTGTTACAAAAACTTTGAACATGTCAAGCGCTTCACTTTTACACTACTAGAAAATGGGTTTTTAGCGTCCATATTTTAGCGTCGGCCACGACACCCACGCTACTAGTGTCGGATTAGCGTCGGCTGGACCCACGCTACAGCACAATTATGTTTGTCTTTAAAAGATGAATTTTAGCGTCGGACTAAGCAGACGCTACACATTAGCTAGGCTGACGCTGATTCCAAAATTTTAAGATACCATAATTAGCGTCAGACCGGCCGACTCTAAATTATATTAATTTTTTAAAATGCCAGTTAGCGTCGGACTGACCGACTCTAAATTACATCATATCATATTTACCCAATAACCCTAACTGACTCTTTTTCTTCACTTAATCAACATATTCCCTCTATTTCTCTTCCTCTCAGTCGCGTAGGGCCCCTTTCTTCATCAAAAAAAAAATCACTGAATCGTCTCCTTCCCTCTCTTTCACTCACTCACTCACTCACTCACTCACTCACTCACTCAATCGACCTCTTTCCCACATTATCTTTCCCTCTTTCTGTCATCACCATTGGAGAAGACAAAGAAGACGCCACCGCCGTTGCTGTCGCTTCCGCTGCATCCACATCTTGCATATTCTCTATCGCTCTCGCCCAAGCCTCCAAGGAAATTTCTCCACTGACTTCCCGCTCTCTCATCGTCGCCGGGGAAGACAACGACACCACGCCGCCGCACCCACTTCTCTCTCTCTGTCTCTCACTCTATCTCATCCCACTCTTGTATTTAGGGTTTTGTTTTTGGGTTGGAGATGGGTCACTATTCCAAATGATTCCTCCACATGTCCCATTTCTCTATCTTTTTCTTAGTTTATTAAATTTTAGCTCCATGAACCCTAATTTCATTTTTTCTCTCTCTGTATTTTATGGTTTTCAGGCATTTGTAGAGACCCAAATACGTTACTCGCTGGCTATGAGCTTCCTCACCCACTTCAGTACAATATCATTGTCAGTGTTAGCTTCTGTTTCTTACTATTGCATTAAATTGGATTTGAAAAATTTATTGCATTGGGCCATATTGATGTTTTAATACAGAAAGTACTACTATCCCATGGTGTTCAGGTGTTAACGGTTCTTTGTCAATTTTCTTGAATTTGATTGTTGTTTTTTCTTCATTTTTGTTTCTAAGTAAAGAAAGATTGATTGTGTATACTATATATACTAATTATGGTTATATCTTGGTGGTTATTTTTTTTGTTGATGGGTTGGATATTTAGACATCTAAGGGAATTATTTGCCATAAATCCTACGGATTACATGCTAGCTATTTGTGGAAATGACTCACTTAGAGAGATGTCTTCTCTTGGTAAAAGTGGAAGCATCTTTAACCTTACTCAGGATGACCGATTCATAATCAAAACCGTGAAGAATTCTGAAGTCAAGGTTAGTTGTTTCTTTCTTTCTTTAGTGCCATACAGCCTTGGATTTGAAATTGGAATGCAAAATAAAATTATGAACATTGTATTGTAGTATCTATTAAGATGAAATTTCACTTTCAGCTTTGGTCATCATTTTCAATAATGTTAGTTGGTGTGCATGTCAGGTGCTTATCAGAATGCTTCCAAGTTACTACCAGCATGTTTGTCAGTACAAAAACTCTTTGGTAACAACATTCGTTGGGGCCCATTGTGTCAAACCTGTTGGAGGTCAAAAGGTAATATTTCAAAAGTTAAAATAACTTACCATCCTAATTATTGTCATAATGTAATGAAAACTTGTTATTCCGTG
Organism: Astragalus membranaceus; assembly: GCA_039519185.1. Classification (NCBI taxonomy): domain Eukaryota; kingdom Viridiplantae; phylum Streptophyta; class Magnoliopsida; order Fabales; family Fabaceae; genus Astragalus; species Astragalus membranaceus. The sequence continues at coordinate 22,626,541 of CM076851.1, read as the reverse complement.
AAAAAAAAACAGATTCGATTTATTGTGATGGGAAATGTCTTCTGTTCGGAGTATCGGATCCATAAGAGGGGGGCTGTTCTTGAACACTTATGGACAGTTGTTTTGCATTTATTCATGATGTTGTCCTCTTTGCATCACTAAAGGATGGTCAAGGCACTTAAGTTGCTGCTGCGTTCTTTTTGTATTGATGCAGCTCATCCATTTTGAGAATAGGGTGGAGCTTGGTGTTGGCTCATGGAGCCTCCCGTTTGACAGTGCTAGATGATAATGGAACGAGAGAGAAAGAGAGTAACAGATCAAAAGGAAAGTTTGTTATTCATTGAATATTCAATTTAAGATACAACAGATACAGAGTTTATATATGAGTACAGTGCAGAGACTATTCTGCCCTTACTATTACAATATAAGTACAATTCTATCCTTGCTATCACAATGCATGTTTATACATCTATCACTCCCCCTTCAAGTTCAAGTGTGGACTTGAGCAAGGTAACACTTTGAGCTTGAACCTTAAATCTGTAAACTGAGTTACAGGCAGAGGCTTGGTCATGGCATCTGCTATCTGATGCACACCAGAAACATGCTTCACTGTAAGTTGTTTAGCAGCAACCTTCTCTCGCACGAAGTGAATGTCAAGCTCCAAATGCTTGGTGCGAGCATGCAACACAGGATTGTGAGAGAGCATGACTGCACTCATGTTATCACAGAGTAGCAGAGGTGCCTGTGTGGTAACCTGGAGTTCTGTAAGCAGTGACTGAACCCAGATTAAATCTGCAGTAGCATTGGCCATGCCACGATATTCAGCTTCAGCACTGGAATGTGCTACTAGAGTCTGTTTCTTAGAGCCCCAGGAGACCAAATTAGGCCCAAAGAACAGACAAGAACCCGATGTACTTCTTCTATCATCGGGATCACTGGCCCAGTCTGAGTCACAGTAAGCACGCAAAGAGAATGGAGTGTCACGGGAAGCAGGCTGTAGTAATAACCCGTAGTGAGACGTTCCCTACAGATAACGAAGTATCCTTTTCACTGCATGCCAGTGAGTATCACGTGGTTTGGACAAGAATTGACAGACCTTGTTTACACAGTAAGATAGATCAGGTCTTGTCAAGGTAACATGCTGTAAGGCCCCCACAATTGAGCGGTACTGAGATGGATCTGGGAGGGAGTCAGTGCCTACTTTGCTGAGTTTAACATTAGCCATCATGGGTGTTGTCATAGGGCTGCAACCAAGTATGTTGGCCCTTTGCAACAGGTCCTGCACATATTTTGTTTGAGACAGTAAAACAGAACCAGAGGGCAAGTAATGAACCTGCAAACCCAGAAAATATTCTGGTCTGCCTAGTTTCTTTAAGGCAAACTCAGATTCCAATTTCAGAATGAGATCATGAATAAGGGTGGAGCTGGTCCCTGTGATCAGAATATCATCCACATATACAAGTGCAAATAGTTTAACCCCTTTGTGAGCATACAAGAACAGAGAGTGATCACACTTACTGCATACCACGCACAAGGTGCTTGCTTTAAACCATATAATGACCTGTTCAACTTGCACACCAAAGATTTATCAGTGGCTACAAATCCAGGAGGTTGAGTCATGAATATCTCTTCTTGGAGGCTTCCATTTATGAAAGCATTGTTGACATCTATTTGTTGGATTTCCCAACCATAGGTAAGAGCAAGGGTGAGAACAATCCTAATAGTGGTAGGCTTGATCACTGGAGAAAATGTTTCTCCATAGTCTTGGCCAGGCAATTGATTATAACCCTTAGCCACTAACCGAGCTTTGTATTTATTGATTGTGCCATCGGGGTTCTCCTTGATTCTGAACACGCACTTACATCCTATTGCCTTTCTATTGGAAGGAAGGGTGGTGAGTGTCCATGTGTTGTTCCTCATAAGAGCCTCATATTCAGCTTTCATAGCAGCTAACCAACCGGGGTTGGCTAAAGCTTGCTTGACCGAGGTTGGTTCAACATGAGCAATGAACACCTTGGGCTTTAGGTGACCTGTTTGGGCTCGGGTTATCATTGGATGAGTCTTGGTAACAGTTGTGGGGGGTGGGAGAGGCTCAGGTACAGGGGAGGTATGAGTTTGGATTGAAGGTAGCTCCATAGTTGGTGAACTAGTAGGCAAGATAGTTTGTGGTGCAAGAGGAGAGGTAGGTTCTGTAGATGAGGTAGGAGGTGCAGGCTCAACTGGTGGTAAGTCAGGATTAGCAGTGGTGGCTGGGGAAGGTTGGGGAGGTGGATCTAAACAAGGGAGGCTAAGGTTGGATGCTACATTGTCAGTAGGAGCAACCTGTGCCGATGAACCAGACAGAAACAATTTGTGAAAAGGAAAAACAGACTCATGAAAGGTAACATCTTTAGAGATATAGATACGACCACTAGAGCTAAGACACTTATAACCCTTGTGCTGAGGAGAAGGACCAAGGTTCACACACTCTTGGCTGTGAAATTGAAGTTTATGTTTATTGTATGGAGTGAGTAAGGGGAAACAGGAGCAGCCAAATGATCTGAAGGAGTTATAATCAGGTATGCTCTTGTATAAGGCTTGATAAGGTGAGATGAAGGTGGGCAGGGCTTTTGTAGGTAATCTGTTGATGAGAAAAACAGCATTAGTGAAGCTATGGTCCCAAAAGGTAAGAGGGACAGAGGCATGGGCAAGGAGAGTGAGTCCCATTTCCACTATTTGTCTATGTTTGCGTTCTACGGTTCCATTTTGATGAGACGTATAGGGGCATGTAAACCTATGAAGGATGCCAAGGTCATTTAGGTGAGGTATAAAGGCTTTAAGCTCTCCCCCAAAATCAGATTGTATGGCCTTGATTGTGAAGTTAAAATGGTTGGTTACAAGTTTATGGAATTGTTGAAAGGCTCTAAGGGCATCTGATTTACGTTTAAGAAAGTAAATCCACGTGAACTTGGTGCAAGCATCAACAAAGGTTATGTAATAGGAGTATCCTCCAGTGGATGGTGAGGGTGAGGGGCCCCAAAGACCAGTGTACACTAGCTCAAAAGGTGTGTGATAAGTGGTTTCAGTGAGAGGTGAGTGTGTACGATGTGATTTACCAATAGCACAGGATTTACACACAACAGACATTTCATTCACAGGCAATGCAGTATTACAGAGTTTGAGTACAGACTTAACAGCAGATATATTTGAATACCCTAACCTGTGATGCCAAATAGGAAAGCTAGTAATACTACTATGAGTGGTGGTGGTGGTGGGTGAAACATGTGATAATGCAGGTGAACTTACAGTAGCAGAAACAGATGGTGAATACACCTTAGGTACAACAAAGAGACTAGGAATAGGAAAGACTCCATCAGCTCCACGCACACCTCTAAGTAAAACTTGCTTAGAAACCTGACATTTAACAAGACACACAGATGAGTGAAACTCAACAAAGACATTATTATCAACACAGAATTGTCCTACTGCAATTAAATTACGTGTAGCATTAGGTACATTGATAGCCCCGCAAGTGCACGGGTCGTATCGCGTAATAAAAGAGTTATCGATCCACAGGGAGAGCCTAAGTGAATACCAATTTAATTTTTCAAAGTTGATTAACTGAAAAGAAAGTGTTTTTAGAAAGAAGGAATGTTTTAGTAAAGTCTACTCACTCATGATCATTGTAGACAAAAGAGGAGAAAAGAAAATAAGAAAAGAAAACATAAAGTTTAAATAGCGAGAAGATAAAAGAAAGCGGTAAAGTGCAAAATTATAAATAGCGGAATTGTAAATGACAAGAAAGTAAATTGCTTGAAAAGTAAATTGCCAGTAATTTACTTGACTTGCCAGTAATTTACTTGACTTGCCAGTAGTTTACTTGACTTGGAAATTTAAAGAGCAAGAAAAATAAAAGAGCAAGAAAGTAAATAACTTGGAAAATAAAGGTGCAAGAAATTAAATAGCAAGAAAAGTAAATGACTTGGAAAATAAAGGTGCAAGAATTTAAAGGAGCAAGAAAGTAAATGACTTGGAAAGTAAAAGGGCAAGAAAATAAATAGCAAGAATTTAAAGGGCAGGAAAGTAAATGACTTGGAAAATAAAGGTGCAAGAAATTAAATAGCAAGGAAAGTAAATGACTTGGAAAGAAAAAGGGCAAGAAAATAAATAGCAAGAATTTAAAGGGCAAGAAAGTAAATAAACAAGAATCATAAAAAGCATGAAGAGTAAATTGAAGTCATGAATCATTAGAGAGCCTTTGTCATTGATTTTCTAACAAAATTCAAGCTTGGTTTACAAGTGAGGATCAAGCCTCTATTTATAGGAAAAATATGAGGGGCAAAATGGTCCAAAAGAGGAAAAAGTGGCAAATCAAGTTGGCCAAGGTAGTCATCAAAAAGCCATCCTCAAGTGGACATAGCACATGAGCAAGTGGTCAAAGCACATGGTCATCAACAAGTGGGCAAAAATATCCAACAACAAGTGGGCAAGGTAATTTCGACTGATGCAGCAGAAATCTGGATAGCAGAAGCAGGCACAGTCGAAATCTGGATAGCAGAAGCAGGCACAGTCGAAATCTGGATAGCAGAAGCAGTCGAAATCTGGAAGACAGATGCAGTCGAATTCTGACAGATGCAGTCGAAATCTGGAAGACAGATGCTGTCGAATTCTGGCCTGCTGAGACAGATGCTGTCGAATTCTGGCCTGCTGAGACAGATGCCGTCGAATTCTGAGAGATCTAGTCGAATTTCTGGGAGATCCAGTCGAATTCTGGGAGATGCAGTCGAATTCTGACCTGCTGAGACTTAGGCAGCCCAAATTGCTTCAAAATAAAACCTGAAGATAAAAAGTAAACATTTGCAGTAAAATAGAACAAAAATATAATTAAAATACTAAAAAGACTTAATAAAATAACTATTAAAAAGACTCTAAAAATAGACTTATCAAACTCCCCTATGCTTGAACCTTTGCTTGTCCTCAAGCAAAAACAGTGTAAATCTTTTAGGCCAATTCTGAAGGAAAATTATTTTCATATTGAAACCTTGAGTGAACTGTGGGGCAATTCTAACACTTTGGTTTGAGAGCTACTATTTTGGGCTTCTTGTGGAATTGGGAGACAAATTTAAAGTATCAATACATTAGAGAGGATATCCATGTCATCATAGAACCGGTTCCCCAGCATTCTTAAGTTTGGGTCCTCCATTCACTAAGACCGGGTCTCAAAGGAGGGTCTTTATACGTTGGGTATTCAAGCATTTTTTCTTTTCTTTTTGATTTTATATGCTAACCATTCATTTTGACATTTAAAATGCACCAACTTTTGCATTTTGAATTGGTTTTGCAAATTTTTTATTTTTTATTTTTTTTGAATACCCCAACTCAAACGTTTTTCTCCAGTAACCGCGCATCCAGTGAATGTCACCAAGAGAACCAGGTTACTAGTTTCTTTTCAGTCCCTCTAATTGTATTAACAACTGAAAACAGTCTCAGTAGTGTGTGTGTGAAAAAGCCCTAGAAGTAGAAATCGAACCATGATACAATTTTGTTGTTCCCAACCAGTCCACCTAGATGATTGCTTAATGAAAAATTGAAAAATTATTTTTGTCCAGAAAAGGCTTATCTAAAACATGCTTTAGGGTTCACAAAGTTTCGTGATGGAGGGAGCAGATACAACTCAAAGTACAAAAAAAAAAAAAAGATAAAAACTTGGCAAAGCAATAAAGACATTCCTAATAAAAGCAATAAAATACCCCCCATGCTTGGACTAGACATTGTCCTCAATGATTTTTCAAATAAAACAAAAGGGGTTAGGAGAGCTCACCTGGCTGTCTGGTTCAGGATACTCGGCCTTGGGGTATTTTATTTTTCAACAAATCGAAAAATACATTAAGCCGTGGGTTGCCTCCCACGCAGCGCTCGTTTATGGTCATTAGCTTGACCTTTTCCCTTTATAAAGTTATTCCTGGGTCCCATTGCTTGAAGCATAGAGACCAAGTGACATATGAAGAATGAAAGCATACTCCTGGATCGTATGGCTTGTAAAATGGAAGTTGTGTAAGCAATAAGATCTTTTTTACAATTCCCCCCAGATCAAATGTTATTTTTTTCACAAAGGAAGGTGAAAAGTAAGATAAAGGAGATGGTTTGTATGGTGGTGGGGGGATGTATGGTTCTTCTCTTTCTTTTTCTGGTTCCTTCTCTTTTTCTTTTTCTGGTTCCTTCTCTTTTTCTTTCTCTTCTTGCTCACACGGTGAATTATGTTTTTCACTCACAATTTTTTTTTGGTTTGCTCTTGGTTCCTCTAATTGTTTTTCGCTTCTAAGGGTGACAGCATATATTTGGCCATTTAGATTTTGTTCAGGCTGTCCGGGAAATACCCCCGAAGATTTAGAGGATGAGGCCACCTGTGTTGCCACTTGAGTTATTTGATTTTCAAGCATCTCACTATGAGTGGCAATAGAGTCGATTTTTGATTTTAATTTGATAAGTGTGTCATTCAAATAACCAGTTTGATTTTTGAATTCTTCATTTTGTTTTGTTTGAGATGACACAAATTTTTCCATCAAAAATTCCAAGTTCGACTTTTGCGGGTTGTTTTGTGGGTTGTTAAAAACGCTTTGATTTTGAAAGACAGGAGGTGGTCTAGGTGCTGGATTGGGTGGAGGATTTTTATAAGAAAAATTTGGATGATTTCTCCACCCAGAATTATAAGTATTTGAAAACGGATCTTCTTTTTGAGCATAGTTTATATGCTCATTTCCAGTACTAGATGCCTCAAGCTGGCATTTAGCTCCAATATGGCCAACAACCCCACATAATTCACATGGTGGAGTAGTAGGAGAAAAAGTTTGTGAAACGGCACTTACATTTAATTTTTCAAATTTTTGAAAAAGTGCGTCCACTTTTGAGGCAAGATGATCAACAGCGGATATTTCATACTTACCTGGCTCTTTTGACGATGCTGGTTTATCTGCTATGGCTCGCTCACTTGCCCATTGACAATGGTTTTGAGCCATATCTTCAATGAGTGCATAAGCTTCAGTAAAATTTTTGTTCATCAAAGCTCCACCTGCAGCTGCATCAACAGTCATTCTAGTTGCATATTGTAATCCATTATAAAATGTATGAACAACGAGCCATTTCTCTAGTCCATGATGGGGGCATAGCCTTAACATTTCTTTGAAACGTTCCCAAGCATCATAAAGAGATTCCCCGTTGTTTTGAGAAAATCGAGTAATTTGACTTCTCATTTGATCTGTTTTACTTGGGGGAAAGAACCTAGTAAGAAAGGCTTGTTTTAATTGGCCCCAGCTGGTAATGGATTCCGAAGGCAAAGAATGTAGCCATGCTCTTGCTCTATCCCTTAATGAAAAAGGGAAGAGCTTTAGTCTTATGGCATCTTGAGGTACCCCGTTTAATTTGAGAGTCCCACAGTATTCCAGAAAAATTGAAATATGAAGATTTGGGTCCTCCGTGGGAAAACCAGAAAATTGGTTTTGTTGAACCATTGAAAGCAGAGATGATTTGAGTTCAAAATTATTTGCTTCCACATTTGGATGTACAATGGCAGCCGATGGTTCTGCTGAAGGTGTTGCGTACTCTTTGAGAGCACGATTTTCATTAGCCGCCATTTGGTTATCGGGAATTTCTCTCCTCCTTCTATGTAAGAACCTTTCGATTTCGGGAATTTGTTGAACAGTTTCACCGAAACTTCTGGTTCTTCGCATTCGAGGGACAAGAGAAGAAAAAGAAAAAATAAAGAAAATAAAATTTCAGTCTAACCGGTTTCGAAAAACTTAATCAATATCACTGCCTCCCCGGCAACGGTGCCAAAAACTTGATAGCCCCGCAAGTGCACGGGTCGTATCGCGTAATAAAAGAGTTATCGATCCACAGGGAGAGCCTAAGTGAATACCAATTTAATTTTTCAAAGTTGATTAACTGAAAAGAAAGTGTTTTTAGAAAGAAGGAATGTTTTAGTAAAGTCTACTCACTCATGATCATTGTAGACAAAAGAGGAGAAAAGAAAATAAGAAAAGAAAACATAAAGTTTAAATAGCGAGAAGATAAAAGAAAGCGGTAAAGTGCAAAATTATAAATAGCGGAATTGTAAATGACAAGAAAGTAAATTGCTTGAAAAGTAAATTGCCAGTAATTTACTTGACTTGCCAGTAATTTACTTGACTTGCCAGTAGTTTACTTGACTTGGAAATTTAAAGAGCAAGAAAAATAAAAGAGCAAGAAAGTAAATAACTTGGAAAATAAAGGTGCAAGAAATTAAATAGCAAGAAAAGTAAATGACTTGGAAAATAAAGGTGCAAGAATTTAAAGGAGCAAGAAAGTAAATGACTTGGAAAGTAAAAGGGCAAGAAAATAAATAGCAAGAATTTAAAGGGCAAGAAAGTAAATGACTTGGAAAATAAAGGTGCAAGAAATTAAATAGCAAGGAAAGTAAATGACTTGGAAAGAAAAAGGGCAAGAAAATAAATAGCAAGAATTTAAAGGGCAAGAAAGTAAATAAACAAGAATCATAAAAAGCATGAAGAGTAAATTGAAGTCATGAATCATTAGAGAGCCTTTGTCATTGATTTTCTAACAAAATTCAAGCTTGGTTTACAAGTGAGGATCAAGCCTCTATTTATAGGAAAAATATGAGGGGCAAAATGGTCCAAAAGAGAAAAAAGTGGCAAATCAAGTTGGCCAAGGTAGTCATCAAAAAGCCATCCTCAAGTGGACATAGCACATGAGCAAGTGGTCAAAGCACATGGTCATCAACAAGTGGGCAAAAATATCCAACAACAAGTGGGCAAGGTAATTTCGACTGATGCAGCAGAAATCTGGATAGCAGAAGCAGGCACAGTCGAAATCTGGATAGCAGAAGCAGGCACAGTCGAAATCTGGATAGCAGAAGCAGTCGAAATCTGGAAGACAGATGCAGTCGAATTCTGACAGATGCAGTCGAAATCTGGAAGACAGATGCTGTCGAATTCTGGTCTGCTGAGACAGATGCTGTCGAATTCTGGCCTATTGAGACAGATGCTGTCGAATTCTGAGAGATCTAGTCGAATTTCTGGGAGATCCAGTCGAATTCTGGGAGATGCAGTCGAATTCTGACCTGCTGAGACTTAGGCAGCCCAAATTGCTTCAAAATAAAACCTGAAGATAAAAAGTAAACATTTGCAGTAAAATAGAACAAAAATATAATTAAAATACTAAAAAGACTTAATAAAATAACTATTAAAAAGACTCTAAAAATAGACTTATCATACATGAAGGATAGTGTTAAGTTTGAAGGATAACTTAGAATTAGTGGTGGTGTGTAATGTGGTGGAACCTATGTCTTGGATTAAGGAACGGTGTCCATAGTGACCCTCTCAGGTCCAGTGTAAGTGGTGCTATGGTGCAAATAAGTGGAGTGTGCTGTGAGGCTAATAGAAGCACAAGTATCCATATGCCAACCTTGTCCTTGGAGATCTTCTGGAACCACTACAGAAGCACTGGCAGAAGGTTCATAGTTAGTGAAAGCAGAGTACACCTGAGGTGAAGCAACAGCAGTATTAGCAGTAGCGTTGGAGTTGTTCTCATCGTGCGAAGCTTCTGTAGTTGATTTGTTTTCCACACCAGCAGATAGAGCAGGGGCTTCACAGTAGCTTTCATCGAACCGATGCCAGCAGTCAATGGCAATGTGTCCCTGCTTACCACAAACCTGACATGTAGGTCGAGGAGGACCTCCACGAGCACGGCCTCGACCACGGCCACGAGAATACCGGCCACGACCACGGCCAGAGAAACGTCTAGAGTGACCACCGCGAGTTGAAGTGTGAGCGAGATTAGCAGTGACCGCCGGAGTAGCAAGCTCTTGACGGAACTTGTCCAGTTGCGCTTCTTGCACAAGAAGAAGAGACTCAAGCTCCATAAGATCTAACTCATCTGGTTTGGTGAAGACCATAAGTACAATCGAATTGTACTCCTCAGGTAAACCATCGAGGATAACATCAACCAGATCCGATTCAGAAACGACATCACCTACCACCGCGAGCGAGCTAGCGATCGCACGAACCCTAACGAAATACTCAGCAATGCTCCGCGTTCCTTTCTTCGTGCTTTTGAGTTCAGAACGCAATTGACGATTCTTCGCCTTCAGATGAGCAAGAAAGTGTTTATGGATAGTATCCCAAACCTGGAACGCATGCGTGCAGTGCAACACTCGGGGAAGAACGGAATCAGTCAGAGTAGAGAGGATCCATGTGAACAGAGCTTGATCTTGAACGATCCACTTGTCGTAATCTTCAGAAACCTTGTTGCGTTCATCATCAACCGAATTGAATTGTGGCGGAATTTTAGGGTTCACGAGCAACCGATGCAACTTGTACGTAGCAACAACACCAGAAACCTGTTGATTCCACAATAGGAAGTTCTTGTCATCCAATTTCAAGGACAATTTTGGTCCGGTGATGAAATGAGTGGATGAAGAATTCGATTGGAAAATCTGAGCAGGCGAGCTTGGTGTTGGCGTAACCACCGACGGTTCCGGCGTAGTCATGGTGATGGAAGGTGATGAACGGAGAAACGAAGCGGAAGAGAAAGCGAATCAGGCTCCAGGACCAGAAAACGCGATTGATACCATGCTAGATGATAATGGAACGAGAGAGAAAGAGAGTAACAGATCAAAAGGAAAGTTTGTTATTCATTGAATATTCAATTTAAGATACAACAGATACAAAGTTTATATATGAGTACAGTGCAGAGACTATTTTGCCCTTACTATTACAAAATAAGTACAATTCTATCCTTGCTATCACAATGCATGTTTATACATCTATCAGACAGTTCCATTTTAAGTCTTTTGTTGTTGGTTTTTAGTAGTAGGTCAATCTATTTGTGTGCTTCTTTAGTTATAGCATGCTTTGCTGTGTTTTATCTTCCCATTTAGTTTTGAGTATATGATTGAGTGCCCTTCCAAACCTTCATAGGGTTGGGGGAGTTTGTACTAATGATGCTTAGCTAAAGTAAATGGTTTTATTAATAAAATTTCCAATTATCAAAAAAAATTATGAAAACCTATTAAGTAGGATTGCATTGATTTTAGTTTGCATTAGGTTGTGGATAGACAACGAAATGAATTCAAAGGGGATTTTCAATCATCAAAAGAACTCTCCTTGTCTCTCGCTATTTTGGTGAATTTTCAATAGGGACTTGACCATGCACTTCTCTTTGCAGTCAAATGGTGCATATAAAGCACCATCTCCTTTGGTGATTAGCACCCCACCTCCTGCTTATGTGTTGAGTCGAGGGATTGGTTGGCAGGTAATTTCGTGGTTGTGGGCTCACAGTTTAATTACTAATATAGTAATGGAGCTGCCTAAGGCTATGCCTCTTCATTAATTTGAATTGTGTTAAGATACCAATCATGTAACTTGAAGTGTTTGCATATATACCCTTCCCAATATCTGCAGGAAATTTTGGAGCTGTGTTTGCATCAATACCCTTCACAGATATAATGTAGAAAGAGTATTTTGTAGAAAAACTGTGTGAGCATTGTAGTTTCATAGCCTAACCTAGCACATTATTTAACATATAATTTTGTTGCAAATATAGCTTATGGTATAGGCTATTAATTTCTTTTGAGTGTAATATCTGCTATATCTACTTATTTGTAGGGCATGTCCTTCAGACTTTGTTATTCCACTTGCTAAATACAAAAAAACTGTTTATGGAACTCAGATCTCAGCTGGCATGAGATTTGGTATGATGTTTGAGACAGGAATTCGGTAAGCGCAGGTAATTTCCCGAATGCTCGGATCGTGCTATAGCCAAATATGCTAGCTAAACTATTTGATTGTGATATGTTCAAAGTAAAGTCCTGAACAAACATGAAAAGTAAAGTCCTTGAGGGTTGATCAGGTTTTGGAATTAGCTTCACTCCATTAACTTTTTCTGGTTTTTTTTTTCTATCACTACTAGAAGATAGTAAAGTACCCATTGATCTACAACCTTCTGTAGTTTCCAGTGATGTGTCAAGTGATAGAAAGATAGAAAAATTGATTGGAAGTACCCTTTATTGAATCTGCTTGACCAAAATTGTTACTTGAAGTAATCAAAAACTAGAACCACCTCTGCCATCTGCCTTTTATAATACTAACGTAATCCATTTTGGTGATGATACTAACGTAATCCTTTTATTCTTGAATTCACCTTTAATAATATTGAATATGAGATAACAAATTTGATAAATAATTTTATTCTTACTTTTTGGCATCCATTTCATATCTTGAGGCTCAATTCTTGTTAAGCATTATATGAATATACGTATTGTAATCAAAGTTACACTTTCTTGTTTTTTTTATTGAAATAGTCATTGGTTCTCACATTGACATTGATATAGTATCTACTCACATTTGCTTGACATATATGGTTGATGCTCTCTTGGAAGGGAGAATGGGTCTCTGAGCACTTTTAGGATGCAATTTTTTTTTTAAAAAATTACATTAGCGTGGGCCTAGCCGACGCTACACTTTAAGTTGATTATTCTATTGTTGACTTTAGCAGGCCGACGCTAGTTAATTTGTTGACTTTTTTTGATTGACTAAGTAGCGCCGGCCCTGGAAGTAGCGTCGGTTTTAGCGTCGGCCATGCCCACGCTACAGTTAGCGTCGGCTAAAGTTATGGGACGCTACATTTACCTTCGAACATTTTAGCCTCGACACGTGGCCGACGCTACTCTGACGCTAATTCACTGTTAGTGTCCGCTTTTGGCCTGTTAGTGTGGGCTATTGGCCGACGCTAAAAGCTGTTTTTCTAGTAGTGTTTATTTTTCATAAGGTATACAAAAGTGTAGTCTGAACAATCGTCAATAAAAGTGATAAAATAACGTTTACCATTTCTGGTTAACGTTCCGTCTAATTCGCATATATTTGAATGAATTAGATCCAAGGGTTCAGATTCTCTCGTTACTGATTTATGCGATGTTTTCGTAATTTTTGCTTGACTACCAAATTCACATTTTTGAAAATCATTTAAGGATAACTTAGGGATTAATCCTAAGTTGCTCATATTAGAAATAATGAGTTTATTAACATGACAAAAACGAGCATGCCAAATATTAAAATCACACAGCATATAAGCAAAAGGAGAAGTTTTATTCATTTCAACATTCAGTTTGAACATACCATCAGTGGCGTACCCTTTCCCAACAAAAATACTATTTTTAGTCAAAGTATACAAATCCCCCCAATAGTCTAAGTGAACCCTGCCTTATTCAGAAGGAAACCAGAGACTAGATTCTTCCTTATCTCTGGAGTGTGCTTCACATGTGAATTTCAGTTCCACATCTCTAGAAGTGAATTTCAGTTCCACATCTCCAGTACCAGCAACAATAGCGGTGTGAGCATCGCCCAACAACACTTTCTTATCATCAGCAGCCGTGTATGTTTTGAACATAGCACGGTCATTGCACACATGGATAGATGATCCAGTATCCAACCACCATCCTTCAGATCCACCAAAAAGGTTGATTTCAGAAATCATAGCAGTAAAATGCTCTTCAGTCAGGTTAGCTTGCGGAGCAGGATTAGGCATGTTCCTACACTTGTGTGCCATATGACCTGTTCTCCCACAGTTGTAACAAGTAAATGAGGGAGCAGTAACATTCTTAGATTGTGGAGGTGGTTGAGGCTTAGGATTTGGGGACTTTGGTGGGTTCCCATTCTTGTTGCGGTTTCTTTGAATCTGATTACGGTTTTGATTCTTGAAAGGTTTGCTAGTTGGCTTCAGAACCACTCATGTTTTCTTGTTGTTTGAAACATACAAGACTTCATCTTTCTGATCTTGTTTCTGAGATTCCTCCTCAATTCGGAGTCGGGTGATCAGATTTTCTAGAGAAAATTCCTTGGTTTTGTGCCTGAGAGAATTTTTGAAATCCTTCCAAGCAGGAGGAAGCTTGTCAATAATAACAGCTAATTGAAATTGTTCATCTAAGGTCATGCCTTCAGATATAATTTCATGAGCTATTTTCTGAATCTCATGTGACTGAGTCTCTACAGACTTTTCATCTGACATCTTGTAATTGAGGTAGCGGCTCACAGCATATTTTTTTAGCACCAACTTCCTCAGTATCATATTTATTTTTCAGAGCATTTCATACATCCCTGGCAGACCTGCAAGTGTTGTAATAGTCATGCTCATTCCATAGGAGTATTTCTTTTGCAGTTTTGGCTTGTTCATCCGGTTCATCGGTTTCATCCGCCACTGGAATCTCATCAGTCAAAACACTGGCAACCTTTTTCACAGTCAAGAAGAAAAGCATTTTTGTTGCCAATGTTTGAAGTGAGTTTCCTCAAACCGGAATGGTTTGTTGAAGTCAGAGGCAGCGGAACCAGTACCAGTAATTTCTTCGGTTGTCATGGCTGAATTAGAAACGTCTTAAAAATGTTAATCCGAGTAGGTTCCCAGGAAAGAGAGGTGGGTCACAATGAACACTCATAAGTACCAAGTCTTTCCTAGCCAGAACTTTCCCCAAAAAACATTGTTTTCTTAAATCAAGCCGAAGAGATTACTGGGATGAGTCGCGGACTAGGTCGCTCTCTTTAAGACGTTTCGTGGCACTGCTCCAAGGTGCAAGCAGGCTATCAACCACGACGTCCCCAGGATAAAACAACCCAGTCAAAAATTGCTACGAAAGTTCACTGCACCGTGAAAATTCGCTCTAAGATATACACCCTCAATATGGTAATGAAAACCACTCTTTAGCTTGGAAATGCTTCAAGCTTTCTAGAGAAGAACCAAGAAGTTTAGAGAGAAGAGAGAAAACTTGAGGAGAGATGCTTTATCGTCAAGTTTGGTGTGATTTTCAAGTGGAAGTGAGGGCTCCTTGTATAGGTGAGGTTTGGGAAATAGCCGTTGGAATGGAGTAAAGAGCCAACTGCTCTATCATAAATCCGTCGCAAAACAAATACGTTCCGGTTTATGACCAAAAAATCCATTACAGTTTGACCTTTGACTCGGTCAACATGACCGTTGGAGTCAAACGGTCAACAGTCAAAGGAATAAAAAAAATTATTTTTTCCGAAAATAAAATACACCACTCACCCCAAACCTGGTCCGGCCGGTCGGACAGACGGCGACGGCGTGCGCGTGTGTGGAGGTCAATTTGTGTGGAAGAAGAGAGAGTAAAAACTATAAAGTATGATTGTGATTGAGAATAATGAGATGATTACAAAATATTTTAAGATAAAATAAAACAAATTAATGCTTACATTTAGATAAGACAATGTAAGTTATTTTCAAAAATCGTAAAAGTTACCTTATAAACATGAGCACATCCGCCACTCCGTAATTTGTTCTCGGGGTGAATTTTTTTTTGTTGCTACGTACATTAATTGCAACTGAACTAAATTGTAGTGAACTAATAAACAAATATTGAAAAGTAAGTACAGACAAAACCACCAATTATCTAAACCGGAAATGATAACAAAGTCGATTGTAAATTTTCCTTAATTTACTAACAATATTTTTTAGAATTACTAAACGCTTTTTATTCCATCTATTCCTTATGCAATCATAAGAATATGAACCTTGAGAAGTCTCCGGTGGGCTCTCCCACCGGTTTTGGTGCCAAGTAACCCTAACCCCCCTCCCTCCCCCCACCTCCTCTTTTTTTTTTCTTTTTTTAATCCCTCCTCCCCCTGTTTAATCCCTCATTCCTTTTTTTTTCATATTTTTATTTAAAGTGCGATGTTAGAGAGCGTGTTTTGAGATACTCTAGAGTCTAAAAAAAATTAATTGTTCAAATACGCAAAGTGTGTTTTTCAGTAACCGGTTTGTTGAAATAAAATAGTAATTTCGTATTAAAGTACGTAAAGTGCAATGTTTAATTGTTCAAATACACAAATTTTGTTCCTCGGTAACCAGTTCGGTGTAAAAATAATTTCATAATTAACAAAATATGTAAAGTACGATGTTAAGTAGTGTGGTTTCAAATGCTTTTGTGTTTGCAAAAAAAATAATCAATTATTCAAATATGCAAAATTTGTGCCTAAATAACCAGCGTGTTTTGGAGTATTTTAGTGTTCAAAAAAAACTTAACCGCTAAAATACTCAAAGTTCATTCCTCAATTACTGATTTGGTAAAAAGTAATAATAATATCGTGACAAATATATAAAGTGCGATTTTAAGCAGCGTGTTTTGGGATATTTTAGCATTCAAATGATCAACAAATAAGACTTTTTCGTATTACAATTTTAAAAATAAATTTTAACAAGACAAAAACTCCACATTAAATGAAGTTGTTTCCCGTGCAACGCACGGGTGCACACGCTAATCTCTACATTTACATCTTGGGGTAGTCTCCTTCCCGCCAAAGCCCCCCTATTTCCCTCCAATTTTTCAGCCACTTGATCACTGCCATGTGTCCACCACGTGTCTTGCCCTCCCCTTTCTTCTCTTGCATGCGCAACACGTTCCATTCTCTCATCCGACACTCACGCTTCCTCACGCTTCCTTTCTTCCTCACGCTTCCTCTCTCTCTCTCTCTCATCTCTCAGAAGTCCTCATCTCCTTTCTTTCTCTCTGCAGATCTTCTTCCTCTCACTCTCTCCTCGCGGCCGTCCTCCTTTCCTTCTCCCACACCATCACCGCCGTCAACCACGAACAAACACTGCATGTCAAACACGTTTTCTTCACTTCCTTACTCACCATGCTCCTTTTGATTTTGCAATAGACACAAAGAGGGAGCCGCAGGAGCTGAGAGTGAAAACAAGAGAGAATGAGCTGAGATTGAAAACAAGATGAGAGGGAGAGAAGAAAATGGGTGTGACGATTGTGGGTATAGTGTGGGTTTGGTCGCAGAGAGAGAGATGGGGGACAGATCGAAGGAGTAGGTTGAGAGAGGGAGTCTCGATGATGCTGGGGGGAGGTCCGGCGAAGAAGGCGGAAGGAGAGGCGGATGAGGCGTTTGATTTTCCGGGTCAGGTTGTGACCCGGTTTCTGGGAGCGAGACCCGGTTCCTAGCAGCGTGAAAACGCTTCGTTTCTCGCACAATCTAATGCTACGAGAAATGGCTGGTGTTGGATCCTGATGTTGGTGTTGGATGGCTGGTGTTGGATCCTGACAGTCTCTCTCTCTCTCTCACAGTTTCTCGCACAATCTCTCTCTCTCTCTCACAGTTCCATGGGTCAAAGATGGAGGTAACTACACTGTTTCCATCATCACTTTTCCTCTCTGTGCTTTCGCTCAAAATCTTCAATCGCATGAATACGATTAATCTTCAATCGGCATAACTACACTGATTTCCTTTATTAATTGGATTTTGTTGTGTTTTCGTTCTGATGAATAGGATTTCTCTTGATTTTGTTGCTATTCGATTGGGGATTTTTCTTGATTTGTTTGTGGTTTTTGTAGGTTCTTGTGATGGTTGGTGCATGCAGCTCAATTTGAAAACCCTACTCGTCCTCCCTCCCTTGGATTATTGATTAATCAAAAGAGGTTTGTTTCCTGCTGCCTTCATTCGGCTGTGCATTGAGATTGTTGTTTTCTGCTCTTTTCATCTTCCCTCATCACATGCCTCTAATTGCCATCATTTCCCTGTTGGATTTTTGATTTATCTTGCAAATTTTTGTTCCTAACGATTGTATTTTGGGATAATCCAGGCGTTTGTTACTGCACTAATCGTTACCCTCTGCCAGATGAGATCTCGCTTTTATTGAAGACTGCTGTAATCATTCCATATCTCAGATAAGAATTTCCTGCCATGTTTTTTACTTCTTATACGCAATTGTTTTTTATTGGCCCTCTTTTCCACCGTCTATATCCTTCTCTGTTATCTTTCTTCGCTTATACCCACTTCCCAATTCTATTTAAACGGCTTCCTTCAACTGCTGTTGCCACGCTTTTGCATTATTTGCCACCTTGCTGTTGTCAGGTCAGATATCAAGACCAGGAGTTCTTTGGAATGCTATATGGCAATATCTTAGCGATGACATTTTGTGTAGACAAAGATCAATTCTACAATTCCCAGGTTTGCCTTTTAGCTTTTTTTACCCATCCTATTGCAAAATTGTTCATTTTATTTTAATTAATTTTATCTTATCTATTATTATAGAGTTGGAGTTATCTTCTGAGGATTTGAAGAGCTATGCTTTGCTTGAAATTGAGAGAATATTGGAGAGCAACAATAAAATGCTATCTGATTTCCCTGACATGCCTCAACCAGATCCTGAATTTGAAGAGCTATATTATTGTTTCGCCATCAAATTTTTTTCTTTTTTATGTTCTCAATGCATAATATATTTGGTTTGTACTTTCATTCTTGAGCTGGTTTTGATTTCATTTTTCAGGTAGTCATGTGGTTTTTTTAGTGTTTCCAACGGTGTGTCTAACAACTTCCCATAATTTTTGATTTAAACCAACTGTTCTATTCAAGTCCAGGCCAAATTGAGAATGTCTTATGATGTATTCCACATACCTTTTTAGAGAACAATTTCAAATACTCTAAATTAATTCAGTTGTGGACACCAGATGTGTATCCACATACACATTTCCATTTTATATTTGTTGTGCCTGTGGATAAAAGTCATTCCAATGTTTGGAGATCTGATTTTTCTAAAAATGAAAGATGAAAACTTGGAAAAAAAATTGAACTGAAGTTACTGATAATTTTTTTTGGGACCAAAGTAGTTGCTGATTATAAAGTGCAGTGAAAGTCATCTATTAATTAAGATAGCAGCCAGTGGCTTTTGAAGAAAATTAAAAAACCTTGGCAATCGTATGAAAGCATTAGCTCTGTTTTTTTTAAGATTTCTTTTGTTTTGTTTTTTTTCATGCTCTTTGAAATAATCTGTAATTTGTCTTGGTGCAATCATTTTCCTTCTATGTTTGAGGTTGGATGATATGTTCATTGAGTACATTTGGAGTCAAGTAAGTCATACGGTTTTGTATCTCTGTAGGAGGAAAAAAACAACATTCTCTCTTATGGGTTGTTTGGTGTAGCTATAATTTGTTCATGTCTTACATTGGTTGGCTTGCCAAAGATCAAAGGATTAGCACTTTATGATAATATCTATTTACTTCTTTCCATAAGTTTCTTAAAAACTCTTTAATGTTGGGATAAATATTGTGTCACATATGCTAAATATGAAAAAACCTGTATAAATAATGTGTAGTTTGTTTCATGCATCTCCTTCATTGCTATTTTAACTATATTTACAATGTGTTTTACTCATAGGATTTCATTTTTAAATAACTCTAGAAAGTTGACTTCCTTGCACACTAAATATCTAAAAGGTAATGATATGATATATGATTTTGCAACATCTAACTGGTGAGTTTCTTTTTGTCTCACTTCAAATTGAATGTCACACTGACTTCTTTTTTGTTGCTTGAAGATTCAAACTCCCCTTGGTTTTTTCATTTTGTAAATAGGGCAAGAAGGAAGAAGGGAAAGCAGAGGAGGCAGCTGAGGGAATGGAAGAGATAGAATTAGCACTGCAAGTTGATCCATTGTATCTCACTATCAGTAACCCTAACCTGTAAATAACTGCTGCTTCATACCAGTGAATGTAGTCTTTTCTGTTTTCTTGGGAATTTGCATGTCTTACACACATGTTGACTAAACTGTATACTGAAATTTTCTGCTCTCTTCGTCAGTTGATGATGGTAATTATGAAGTCTATGTGTAAGCAATTGAACCTGATTGACCACATTTCTTTCTTTCCTGTATGTCTTTCTTTTCTTTCTTTGATTCTTCACTTTAAGGATCTTCTATTTAAGGTGTTTTGTCCATGTTACTTTCCTATGTGGTGCTATACAAATATTTGTTGATATTTAAATGAAAATCCTGTTGCAGGGAGGCGGATGGTGTAACAACATTGGAACATGCGTCTATCGCAAGAAAACACGGTGTGGATCATCGGCATTTATGGAAAAGGAGATACCCTTTACAGGAATTTTGAGCAATAATGCTCAAGAAAATCCAGGTTTTCACTCAACCGAACTACTAGGACTACTCATGTTATGCTTAAAAAGATCTGGCTTAGCTGTTTGGCTCACATTGTTCCTTATGATTGCAGATTTTTTCAACTGGAATAGAGTGAAAATTCGTTATTGCGATGGTGCGTCTTTTACTGGGGATAGTGAAAATAAGGTAGATCTTGATATGTTAGAGTTCTTGAAAATTGAAATGATGTTTAATTTGGTCTTTTGGTTGTGATGTGCAGATGGGTTTCGTGTTTGGTTGAAGTATGTTCTAGGCATAAGCTTTAGAACAGAAAATGAACCTTTCAAGGTCTCTTTTACTTTTTTTTTTAGATTATTTTTTTGATTCAATTTTTTTTAGATTATTATTGGCTTTATATTAGAGGACTAATTAAAAGGACGTTTGTCAAATTACTTCAGTTTTTTCTTCTTTAATTGATATAGTTTATATATTTACTACAGATTCTGCCTTTGAATTTTTGAGAGCAAGCTCTGCATAAGATACCTGTCGTAGTTACTTTGAAAGATTAATTTGCGAAGAAGTTGATATGTTATCTCAAAGTGTGATATTCATATGCTGAATAGTATATGGTCCAATTTATGCAATAGTAAAGGCTTAAAAAAGGTGATGATATCAAGTTTGATGTTCAAGCAGAGAATAGCAACACCCTTATTTGTATTAAACCATCTCTTTGCCTCAAGTGTAGGACAACATCTAATCACCATGGATGAAATCCTTTTGGAGTATGATAAATGTATTTTGTGATAGGTGAGGAGGAATATTTTTCAATGTTTGAACTTTAGAAATTGAAAAGTTTTTTTTTATTGCTTTTATTTTTTCATTGATTTCTGAAGTTTGATTGTTTCCCATGTCTATTGTTTTCAATTTCTAAAGTTCTTACTCTCCAACTTCATCCATCACAGGCTGGTCTCATTTTTGGGTACTCTATGCCATTTGATGCCTATTGTGTTACTAAATATTCTTAGAACTGTGTCATGTAGTATAAAGCATCAATGTGTTTGATCCAAATTTCAACATTGCTGCACCAGGAGCTGATCAATCTGTCTACCCCTTTCGCAGAGAAGAAGCAAAGTCCGGCCACATTTCATTCTGCTATTGAAGAACTGCCTTATAGTAAGGGTGGCAATGAAGGACACATGTGAGTCTCACTCCAGTTTTCTTCCATTATTCACTTTCCTTTTGTAATTCTGAGATCATGTTACTATAATGCTCTTATTCAACTTAAAATGTATTTGAAAAAATGGATTTTTGGAAGACAAGAAGAAACCAATCATCTTCTCCATGGTCGGAGAAAGATCTTCTCCATCCTATATGATTAAGTTCATGATAAATGCCAAACACTTTTGTTATGAGTCTGCCTAATATTTTATGTTCATCAATCATTGCTTGATTTTTTTTATATGTAGTTGTGCATACTCATGGTGCACTAAAGCAATTCAGAAGGATATGCAATCACAATCTTCAAGACTAAGAATAATGTATGGTTTTATTATATCTTGGTGTTACTGCAGACATATCCTAATCTCTTGCAAGACAATCACGTGTACTCCTTAGTCAAGTGAGTTTCACTTCTCATTTGTGTGGTGATTTCCTTTATTGACTTACTTGACTGATTAATAAACTGAATTTTACTTTGCCCTTTCTCAGGCAATATTTGTGCATCTTGATGACACTGTCTCTCAAAAGGTTGGTATTTCGTACTTCTGTTTTTTATGTAACTTTTTAGTTGGTTACAAAATTCATTTTGAGAAGAGTAAGGATGACCCTTAACTTTAAGTAGTAAATTTATTACTATTTATATTTATTTGGTAGTAGTCACAGAGAAGTATATATCTAATATCTAGCATTTGAAGATTTTTGAATATGATTTGATTATCATTGTTAGGTGGGCAACTATATATAGCATCTCATCTTCTAGGGAGGACTGATCATGAAATAAAAAATTTAAGAACACTCATTTAAAGAAAAAGCTTTTGCAAATGGGGTCAGATCCAGTGACCCACTGTCCAAGAACAGATCACCTCCTAGACCTTCTTAATAATCTACAACAGATAATAATATTGGATGCTGCAAACATTATGAGTAGTTACAGAAACACAAACTCAGTTTCTAACATAAATTGTTTTCAGATTTTAGGAGCAACAATAAAGTGACGTAACAGATGAGGCAGATCCAATTACTGGATGGAGTTGGCTGATCACGCTAAACTCATTATTTGGTGCATAGGTGACACCACAATACTCAGTTCTGATGCAAAGGTTAGCATTAGAAGTGCAATTAGCTAGAAGCATTTATATACTATATTTTATTGATATCTTTTATGAATGTTGGCATTGGTTGGAAGATGTTTTCTATCTTTATTTTATAACCTTTTTCTCCAAGTAATTTGGCGTGTAAGTCAAGATTTTTTGTGCTATATATGTTGTTGGTGCTATGTGCAGTATTTGCAAATGTGTGATTTTGAATTCAGCAAAAGTAATGACTTCAATATAATGTTTTACTCATGAGTTTCCAAAACAATTCAACTATATTGATAATCTAAAAGGGCCTAATAGAAGTGCTTATCTGTGTGTAGGTTTCGGCAAGTGGAACATTTTAAGGGTGCTTTATGACTGGAATTGGTTTCTTTCTCAAGGCAAGTTTTCAATATTAATTCTTCATGATTTATAAGTTTTTAAGAAGATCAAAACAGATAAGCAAACTTATAGCTTGGTTCTTAGCTTTGTAAATGTATAGAAGATCCTTAGCTTTGTAATTTCTACCTCTATGTAGCTACTTAAGAAAATTTAACTCCATATTGCTAATATGAACTTCAATAGACTTTATTATTAGGCTGTGGTAATTACTTTTATGTGAAGGTTATATTGTATGTGCCACTTATAGTTCTCAAAATGATGATAGTTTTGCAGAGGAGGAAGTAAATATAAGAGCAAAAAGAGCAGTGGCTGCTGCTAGAAAATGGAGGCAGTATTTCTGCTCTCCTGCAATGGTCCAAACCTGTAAATCATTCCTGCTTCATACCAGTCAATTTTTTTATTTGATATCTCATGCTCACTGATGGAGATGGAAATTTAGGATTTTATACTATTTTTTTGAAGATTCAAACTCCCCTTCCTTTGTCTTTTCATTTTGTAGATAGGGCAAGAAGGAAGAAGGGAAAACAGAGGAGGCAGCTGAGGAAAACGATGCACATAGCATATGGTCTCTCCTATGTTTTTCTTTTTCTTTTTGGCCAAAGATCACATAATAATGATTTATTGCATTTGTCCTACTAATCATTTATATTTTCACAAATAGACTTATAAAGGGTTTTATTCTTCCCTGGATGCATTAGGACAGAGGCTTTAGAGAACCAGTTGCCCTTTACAGAATAGAAAAGAATGTTGTGGTATAGCTAGGATTGATTGTTTCGGGTTAGATTTTATTTTCAAAAGAGGAGGGTTCCGTTTTAATTTTTATAGTGATTGCTTTTAAGCTTTATTTGATGTAATATAATGATAATATTTTTGCACAGATGAAGTTAGTACTAACATTTGTACTGCTACTACTAACGACTGAATGATAATTGATGGGAATAGTGTGCATATTTTTACTCCGCTAGATCTGATTTTGTATGCTACAACTAATTTTTCTTCTTTCCAGTTACAGATCCAATTTCCCAACTATGTTTGATTATTTGTTGCCTATTTTCTCTTCAAACATATAATTTAATTCTTATTATATGCTTTTCTCATCCTTTCGATCATTTAATTCTCACACGAGCTTCATGTAAAATTAAAACGCATTATATCTCTCTGTTTTTGTGTTGGGGCTAAGGAACCGAAACGAATCGATTTCCCTTTATTTTGAATGTTGTTGTATTGTCAAGGAAACTAAAAATTTAAGCATTCTGATATGGGACTTTTTTTGTTTGTTTTATCATTTTAGGGTCCAGACCTTCATTCACATATACTTCGATGTTGTATTTTGGAAATCAATTATATATTCAATTCTAGAGTTTGTGATTTTAGTTGTGCTAACCTTTCTGATAACTTTCTAGATTTACACTTTAACTTATATTGGTTGTTCATTTTGTGAGCTTTGGTTTATACTGTAATTTGTGTTGAATGAATTTCCAATATTTTCATTTTTTTTTCATTCATTTGTGAAATTGATGACTTTTGTGCGTTGATACTCTTCTTTCCAAATGCATTCTGCTGTGCTGCTTCATTATTGGGGTGTTTGCTAAAATGGAGGCAGTATTTCTGCTCTCCTACAATGGTCCAAACCTGTAAATCACTCCTGCTTCATACCTGTCAAATTTTTTATTTGATATCTCATGCTCACTGATGGAGATGGAAATTTAGGATTTTATACTATTTTTTGATTAATCTACATTGAAAATGCTTATAATGCATTTAAGGTCAGCAAATAGAGGGAAAAAGTACTTGAGGACAGAGGAAATGCGTTCAGCGTGGGGAGGTAGCCACAGGAGAATGCTTTGTTGGATATATCAAGAAGCTCCAGCCAAGTGCACGAAGAGAAACCATTAGGAATTGAGCCCATGATGTTGTTGAGAGAAAGTTTAAGTTCTAAAGTTGGTCGCAAGATTCCTCTCATTCAAGTTCACTACCCTACTAATGAAGTTGGTCACAAGATTCCTCCACCTAACTATTCTGATGATGAGACAATCAGACAAACTGCTGATAATCCCATTATTGTGTAATGACTTTATTTAGTAGGATGATTGTTGTGTTTCTTTGGCTTCAAGACCTTTTAATTATGCTTTGACTGTAGTTTTCTCTTATTGGCTACATATAAACTCTTGCTTTTTGCTTTGAATTACAACTATTTAGAATCATTGTTGGAATTTTTATTTCTATATATGTAATATTTACAGCTTTCGCGCCCCGTGCAAAGCACGGGTCACACCGCTAGTAATAACTAAAAACTGAACTATGCAAATAAGGGCGAGAAACAATATTGATACCAATCCACTTAACACTAATTTTTTTCCTGCAAAAACATTTTCGAGGTAAATAGGTTATGGTTCATTCAAAAAATAAAAGGAAAAAGTTAAACAAAAAACAAAATATAAATTGTGATTGGAAGCTGTTATCTCACGGTTTCGCCTTCTAAAAACTATAACAAAGTCCCTTTTTAATTAGTCATTTGATCCTTGGAAAAAAATATTCGTTTGATGTAAATTAATAGGACGAATAGATTTAGAAAAACTATTTATAATGATGTTATTTTACTCAAAAGGAAGGTGTAGAGTATTAAATATGAATAAAATTTCATACAATAAAATAAACACTCAACAGAATATATTAAATTTTTATAATTATAAAATTTTTACGTAGCAGCAATTGTAATGGCCGTTCTTCTAGTTTTGGTACTTAATAAAAATTAAGAACATTATATAAAATTTGAAAAAGAGCATATAATGGATTGTGAAATTTACCTTCATGTGAAGTTGGTGAAGCAATTTTGTTTTTGAGAAACAAGAGTTGGCTCAATCCAAAGGCTAAATTACAACTTGGATTATATCCTCTTACATTGCCTTGTCCATAAGCATACTTGTGAATCTGCCTAACAAGGTCATAAAGACAACTTCGACAGACTTTAGGTGACAAATTATTGGTGCATTGAACTAAGCCATTGATATTCTGACAACTAAACAAGTTTGCTTCTTTCAGTGCAACCTTCTTTGTATCTGAAGAAGAATTCGCAATGGCGTCTTGAACGGTTAAGTTTAAGATTCCGCACACCAAATGCATATATCTATCAGGGTTGGAGACGTTGACAGATGCACGCCGTCCATAGGGATCCGTCTCAATCATGGAGAGAGAGAGAGAGAGAATTGTTCGAGAATCTTACAAGGCACGTGTCGTACCATATCACCACTTCTAACGAATTGCAAGGAAATTCCCTAAAGAGGTGTTGGGTAGCCTCGTAAATGCACTCTCCACAGGACTGTGAAGGACCTAAGTCGCCCCTGCACATAAGTAATCTGTATGCCATGTCAAAGGGATTTTCTTCATTGATTGCGGCGTTGTAGAAATCAATTTTTTTGGTGGTTGAAACATTTACGAAAGTATCAATAATGATCTAGAGGTCCATTTTGAATCCGTCAGAGGAAAAGCCGTCGAATCGAACTTTATCGTAATATGTGAAGAATTTGGCGTTTGTGGTAACAAAAGTTGTAGCAACTAAAAACATTGCAATCTTTAGCCAAGCCGTTCCTATGCACCCGTTCATGACTAAAGACTAGTGAGAGGGGAGTGATGTGAAATGAAGAGGCAATCAAAGTTAGCTCTCACTTTTCTAACTTTGATTTCCTCTTCACTTCACATCACTCCGCACTCACCGGTGTTTAGTCATGAACGGGTGCATGGGAATGGCTTAGCTAGAGATTGCAATGTTTTTAGTTGTTACAACTTTTGCTGCCACAAACGCAAAATTCTTCACATATGATAAAGTTTGCTTCGGCGGCTTTTCCTCCGATGGATTCAAAAGGAACCTCTAGATCATCGTGGATAACTTCATAAATGTTTCCACCACCAAAAAAATTGATTTCTACAACGTCGTAATCAATGAAGAAAACCTCTCTGACAGGACGTACAGGTTATTTATGTGCGGGGGGACTTAGGTCTTTCACAATCCCGTGGAGAGTGCTTATATGAGGATACCCAACATTTCTTTACGGAATGTCCTTGCAATTCGTTAGAAGTGGTGATATGGTACGACGCGTGCCTTGTAAGATTCTCAAATAGTTCTCTCTCCATGATTGAGACAGATCCCTACGGATGGCGTGCCTCCGTCAACGTCTCCAACCCTGAAAGATAATGCATTTGGTGTACGAAATATCAAACTTAACCATTGAAAACGCTGTTGCGAATTCTTCTTTGGATTCAAAGAAGGTTGCATTGAAAGAAGCAAACTTGTTTTGTGGTCAGAATTGCAGTGGCTTAGTTCAATGCACCAATAATTTGTCACCGAAAGACAGTCGAAGCTGTCTTTGTGACCTTATTAGGCAGATTCACAAGTACACGCTTATGGACAAGGCAATGTAAGAGGATATAATCTCAGTTGTAATTTAGCCTTTGGATTGAGCCAACTCTTGTTTCTCAAAAACAAAACTGCTTCACCGACTTCACATGAAGGTAAATTTCACAATCCATTATATGCTTTTTTTCAAATTTTATATAATGTCTTTAATTTTTATTAAGTACCAAAACTTAAAGAACGGTCAATACAATTGCTACTACGTAAAATTTTTATAATTATTAAAAGTTAATATATTTCATTGAGGGTTCATTATATTTTTTGAAATTTTATTCACATTTAATACTTTACACCTTCCTTAATTATAAGTACAATAAGGCCATTAGAAATAGTTTTTCTAAATCTATTGGTACTATTAATTTACATCAAATGACTATTTTTTCCCAAGGATTAAATGACAAATTAAAAAGGGACTCTCTTCCAATCACACTTTATATTTTATTTTTTTGTTGAACTTTTTCTTTTTATATTTTGAATGAACCATATCTTATTTAGCTCAAATATTTTTTTAGGAGGAAAAAAATATTTAGTGTTAATGGATTGGCTTCATTGTTTCCCAGCCCTTATTTGCAGTGATGCTCTTAATTTTTTGTTATCTTTGCAGAAGGAAGATATTGAATAAAAGAGGGTAGCAATTCTAAAAAAATTATAAGTAAATTAAGGAAAATTTACAATCAACTCTGTTTTCATTTCCTCGTTTAGATAATTGGTGATTTTTTGTATACTTTTCTTTTCAATATTTGTTTATTCCTTCTGTTGGTAATTAAAACTTTAGAATCACTGCAACTTAGTTCAGCTGTAATTAATGTAGCAACAAAAAGGGAATTCTTATGCCATTTTTGAGTATTATTTGATTTGTGAATTTATTCATAATTTTAGACAATAAATAATAATATTTTGTTTTCAATTTTTGGGTTTCACCTTCACTACTGCTCTGCTATCAATTTTGGGGAAAGATGGAATTTAATAGAGAGCGTTTTGAACGATTAGAAAGGATACATTTGAATGCTGATTATGAAATACTAAAAAAATGACTGATGATGATGAGAAAGGTTTTCTACTCTGTTAGGATAATTGCAACCCTTGAAGAAAAGGGTGGGAGAAGAATGAAAAAAGAAAAATACAATCACGCAAAAGAAGAAAAATCTCACCACAATAACAAGAAGATCATGTACTGAAAAGCAAGTGTGTTCTCTCTCACTCGTCAAACACATATATATCTGATCTGTTTCTTCCATTAATTACCTGCAAGTACAAGAAGCAGAGGATAGAGATCAATATAAGAAGATGAAGAGAAGTAACGAAAAATAAATAAATATTTCAAAATGAAGATTAATGTGTGCTATGCTACCTCTTGGTTTAAAATTCTTGTTCTAGAGTACTGTGTAATATTTTGAAAGAAATATGGAGAAGGTGAAAGGTAGAATGATAGTGTGCAGGGTTTTGAGGGATGTATATAAAGAGATTCAAGCAGGGGTAAAGGGCGTAATTAAACTAAATAAGACCATGCTCGTACGTACCCTTTTATTAAGACCATAACATAATTTAATAATTTAATATAGTACAAGAATCAAAACTTTCCTATGTTGTCTAAACATTATCAACACCTACATCTATTATTATTTTCCTAAACCATGCTAAAATCTAAAGTATTGGAAAGAGAACGTACAAATGTAGGGAACTGAAAATTCAAATTACTCACTCCCCCAGTTCCCACCTCCCTTTATTTTTCTCCGTTTTCACCTAACTGGCTTTGATGGTGGTCCTGCTCTTCATTCTCTTCCCCACCTGATTTTTACTACACATCTAAACCCTTTTCATTTCATAACAAAGGATATTTTTACATGAAAGCTAGATATATCAAAAATAAATTCACAATTATACATTATTTGAGCTTCCGTATATTGATTAATACGTATTAATTGAAACAAAGTAATTATTGATCAATATACGTATTAATACGTATTAATTGTGAATTTATACGTATTAATTGAAACAAAGTAATTATTGAAACAAAGTAATTATTTTTGATATTATTTGTGAATTGAAACATTATTGATTAATACGTATTAATTGAAACAAAGTAGAATTGCTTTTAGGTGTGAAATTACCAAAATGAATATCAATTTAAAATAGCATTAAAAACTTAAAATTTGATAAAATAGACAACCAAAATACTAAATGAGCATGTAAAATATCTAAATTAAAATTCTATTTTGATAAAAGTGATTCTAGAAATACAAAATTGATTTTGACATGTTTAGGTGTTCTCAAACCAAATAGATTTTTTGTGAATGTATTATGTATTCATATGCAAATTAATTTACCTTCAATTTTACGTATATTTTTAACTCTTTTCCTTAATTTAATACTTGTATGAAGAACACTTCCCTACATCTAATGAGCAATATATATATATATATATATATATATATATATATATATATATATATATATATATGTATATATAACACAAAGTCGCAAACTAAGTCTCTAAGAAGGATCAAAGTGCTTAGGGGGAACTCCATGGGGTTCTCGCTAAGCAGAGCATGACAAGATTTGTATCCGAGTCGAGGTAGGTTAATATTCACTAGTCCCTTTGAGATGAGATAAATATAATTATCTTCTTAAGTGCTCAAAGAGTAAAGAGCTCGGAGGTGTTCCCTATCTTCGATTGTGTGTTGTTGGAGTTAATTGCAAACCTCCATTGTTGCACACACACAGCAACAGTGCACACAGTTTACAGAGAGAGGGATGAGGAAGAAAACAGTTAGAGAGAGAACCGAAGAAAAATGAATTGTTGTATTGATACTGTAGAGGAAGCTGAATTACAAAGTGATACATTCAGTTAATCACTAAAACAGACTTAATGAGATACAAATGTAAGTCAAATGAAATGAAATTCAATTACAGTAAAAGTAAAATGGTAAAGCAGTAAAAATATGCATTACTTCTAACACCACCCCTTAAGGCATATTGTCAAAAGTGATGACTCCATGTTCATCTCTCAGCTTGATGAACTGATCAGTTCTGATAGGCTTGGTGAGTAAATCAGCAAGCTGTCTCTGAGTGTTGCAGTGAGCAACTTCAAGTATTCCATTCTGGACTTGGTTTCGCAGGAAGTGGAACTTAGTGTCTATGTGCTTGCTTCTCCCATGCAGCACTGGGTTCTTGGCAAGACTAATGGCTGACTTGTTGTCAATCATCATCTTCACTGGTGTATGCACTTCAAGTTTCAGTTCCTGCAGCAGGTTAATCAGCCAGATTGCTTGGCAAGCAGCCACAGCTCCAGCAATGTCTTCAGCCTCACAAGTAGATAGTGCAACCACTGGTTGCTTCTTGGAACACCATGAAATCGGTGCTCCCAAGTACATGAACAAGTAACCTGTAATACTCCTTCGATCTGTTCTGTCTCCACACCAGTCAGAGTCAGAATAGCAGAGTAGATCAGCAGCAGAGTTTGCTGCATCAGATGGAAACATAATTCCATATTTAAGAGTTCCTTTGATGTATCTAAGGATCCTAGTTGCTGCCTGATAGTGTGACCATTTTGGCTTGCTCATAAACCTGCTCACCACCCCTACTGCATAGCATATATCAGGCCTAGTGTTGCATAGATACCTCAAGAAACCAACCAATTGTTTGAAGACAGTTGCATCCACATCTTCACCATCACTGTCAGCTTCAAGCTTCTGATTAGTTTCTACTGGTGTAATTGCAGGCTTGCAATTCAGCAGCTCAAACCTCTTCAACAGTTCCATTTCATACTTCAATTGATGAACAATGATTCCTGCAGCAGTGTACATAATTTCCATCCCTAGAAAGTATGTCATCATACCCAGGTCAGTCATTTCAAAAGCCTTCATCAACACTTTCTTGAATCTTTCTATCTCAGCTGAGCAGTTTCCAGTCAGCAGTATGTCATCCACATAAAGGCAAACAAAAATCACATTGCCTTTAGGTGTGTGTTGCACATACACACCATACTCCAGTTCACACTTCCTGAACCCCTGTTGCTGAAAGAAGGAGTCAATCTTCAAGTTCCAGGCCCTAGGAGCCTGTTTGAGCCCGTATAAGGCCTTATGCAGTTTGTATACTTTGTCCTCCATGTTCTTCACTTCAAAACCTGGAGGCTGTGTCACATAAATCTCCTCTTGAAGAGGACCATTCAAGAAGGCAGATTTAACATCTAAGTGTAGCAGAGGCCAGTTTCTGTTTGCAGCTACAGCAAGTACCAATCGTATTGTCTCATGTCTGGCCACAGGTGCAAAGATTTCACAGTAATCTAGGCCAGGTTTCTGTAGGAATCCTCTAGCTACTAGCCTTGCTTTGTGCTTGGCAATTGAATCATCAGGTTTCAGCTTTGTTTTGAATATCCATCTCACACTAATGGCTTTCTTGTTGCTTGGTAGAGTAGTTAACTCCCAAGTTTTGTTTCTTTCAATTGCTTCAAGCTCTTCCTCCATTGCCTTAAGCCATTGCTTCTCTTTCAGTTCTTCATCAATAGTTACAAGTTCAGCATCCACCAGTAGAGCAAATTGTATAATTTCTCCATCACTGTCCACTGTATTGTCTTGGATCAGTTCACAATCTGCCAATCTCCTTGGCAACTGTCTGGTTCTCTGTACTCTTTGGCCCTGTACTGGTGCTGCATTTTCCCTTTCCGATTCACTCTGAGTTCAGCTCATCGGGCATTTCATTATCCTGCACTTCATTTACTGGCACTGCATCAGTGTCAAGTTTCTGCTGTATCATCTTCAGCAATTTCCAGTGTTGTCTCTACACTGGAGTTCACTTGAGACTTACTGCAATCCCAAGTTTCTGTTTCCTTCACCAAAACATCCCTACTAATCTCTATTTTATTAGTCATAGGGCAGTAGAGCTTGTAGGCACCAGTGGAGTGGTAACCAACAAGCAACATGATCTTGCTCTTGTCATCTAACTTCCTTCTTGTTGCATCAGGGACATGCTTGAAACACACTGATCCAAACACTCTGAGATGTCCAACACTTTGTCTCTTTCCTGTCCATTTCTCAAGTGGAACCACTCCTTTCAATTGTTTTGTTGGACATCTATTAAGCAAGTATGCTGCAGTAGCAATGGCTTCACCCCACAGTGTGTGAGGTAAATTTTTCTCCTTCAACATACTCCTTGCCATGTCAAGCAGTGTCCTGTTCCTCCTCTCTGCAAGACCATTATGTTGTGGTGTGTATGGGGCAGTAACCTCATGCTCAATCCCGTGCTCATCACAGAATTCTTTCCACTCTTTGGAGTTGAACTCTCCACCACCATCAGTTCTAAATATCTTCAGTTGATGTCCACATTGTTTCTCAGCTTTCACCTTAAATCTTTTGAACTCAGCAAACACCTCATGCTTGAATTTAATAAGTGCCACCCACAACATTCTTGTAAATTCGTCTATAAAGGAAACAAAGTACCTATTTCCACCAAGTGAAGGCACCTCAAAGGGTCCACACACATCTGAATGCACCACTCCTAGTGCATGAGTTGCTCTAGGTGGCAGTTCAGCAGTGAATGGCAGTCTTGACTGCTTGCCTCTTAAACAGATTTCACATGACTTCTCTAGTGCCACTGTCTTAGGAATTCCCTGCACTAGATTCCTAGAGTTCAAGTGTCCCAGACTCCTGAAGTTTAGGTGCCCTAGTCTCTTGTGCCGCAGTGCACTCTCCTTCTCACTGTCTATGGCACTAAGGCAGTGATTTTCAGCTCTTTCTATGTTTACTTTGAAGGTCCTATTTTTCTCTAAAGCTGATTGCATGATCAATGTCTTCTCACAGTCATACAATCTCATCATATTGTCTTCCATATTATTCACTGAATATCCTTTTTCAAGTAGCTGACCAGCACTGATCAGATTGCTTTTCACCCCAGGAACATACCAAACATCCTTTATTAATACTGTTCTGCCATCCCTCGGCTTCACCAGTGCATCTCCCATTCCTTCAGCAGTTAAGTACTCATCATCAGCACACCTAATATGAGTTCTCTTGCTGGAATTGAAGTTGATCAGCCACTGTTTGTTCCCAGTTAGGTGATTAGAACAGCCTGTGTCCATGTACCACCAATCAATCACCACACCTTTGGTGTTTGTGGTCACCATCAGCATCACAGGTTCCTCCTCTGAATCTCCTTGAGCTATATTAGATTCTTCACCCTTATTCTCCTTATTTGACCAACACTCATCAGCAAAGTGTCCTAGCTTATCACAATAATAGCATTTGATCTTTCTCTTATCAAATTTTCCCTTCCCTTTCTGATCCTTCTTGCCTCTCTGTTCACCTTGCTTAGATGATTCTGATTTATCACCACTGCCTTTCTTGTTCTTATCAAGCCATGCTTGCTTCTTATCCTGCTAATTGTTCTTCTTCCAATTGGAATGTTTATTGACATTTCCTTTGTTCACAGTTAAGGCTTTCAAGGCTTGTGTAGTTTCACTAACTTTGGTTCTCTCAATTATTAACAATTCATGTGCCTCTAATGTGCCTTGCAATTCATCAATCTTCATAGTGCTAGTGTCCTTTGATTGTTGAATTGCAACCATAATGAAATCAAACGAAGGAGATAGAGATCTATGTACCTTTTCAACAACTACTTGCTCTGTAATTGTTTCACCACATGTCTTCATCTCGTTTGTGACTGTGACAACACGAGATATGTAATCTGCGATCTTCTCACCGTCCTTCATCTCCAAGTTTTCATACTGCTTCCTGAGTGACTGCAATTTCATCTTCTTCACTCAGGCATCGCCACCGTAGCACCTCACCAGTATATCCCAAGCTCCCTTCGCTGTAGTTGCCTCAGAGATCTTCTCAAAGACCTTCGCATCTACACACTGGTGGATATAAAACAGTGCTTTCTGATCCTTCTTCCTCGTGTCGCGTTGAGCATTTCTCTGAGCTTCTGGTGCATTCTCCGGCGCCGGCGTGTAGCCGTCGTTCACGAGCTCAAGCACATCTTGAGCGCCAAACAGTACACGCATCTGAATGGACCATCGGTTCCAACCGCTTCCGTCGAACACCGGTAACTTCGTATTGAAGCCTCCATTGCCGTTCATCTCCGATCTGTGTGCAAATCACTCAAATCTCACTAACTCTCGTGTTTACCCAACCCTGAGAATCAAACACTGTGATTCTCTTCGATTTCGCGCCTTGATTTGATGCGAATCAGAAGAACGAAATCACGCACAGCTCTCGTACACTCGTGTTTCTTTAGTTGATCGAAAGAACCGAAGCTCTCGATACCAGTTTGTTGGAGTTAATTGCAAACCTCCATTGTTGCACGCACACAGCAACAGTGCACACAGTTTACAGAGAGAGGGATGAGGAAGAAAACAGTTAGAGAGAGAACCGAAGAAAAATGAATTGTTGTATTGATACTGTAGAGGAAGCTGAATTACAAAGTGATACATTCAATTAATCACTAAAACAGACTTAATGAGATACAAATGTAAGTCAAATGAAATGAAATTCAATTACAGTAAAAGTAAAATGGTAAAGCAGTAAAAATATGCATTACTTCTAACATGTGTCATCCCCTCACCCTAAAATTTTGTAACAAAAAAAGTGCTCCGAGGAAAACAATGGTTGTTTACTAGTATTAATGGCATGCTTGACGCCGGTATATATGTGGAAGCACCATGTCCTTTTCACTATATCATTAACTATTCATTTAATTTTCTTCCATCTAGATTATATTTAGAGTTGTTAATAGATATTATTTTGTGTGAAGTTATGAATATTATAGTATTTCTATTTACTATTACTAAGTACTCTATGTTAAAAAATATAGGCTTAATTACAGTTTTGGTCCCCCTATTATGACCAATTCTCGATTTTGGTCCCTGAACTTTTAATTTGACGATTTTGGTCCCCCTATTTTCCCAATTTGAAAAATCAAGGTCCCCTACCCCAATTTTGACTGACTTATCCTACGTGGCAGCCCACGTGGACTGCCACCCCCCAACCCCCACCCCCCCCACCCCCACCCCACCCCCACCCCCCACCCCCCAACCCCCCTATTGATCTTGTTAAAAAAAAGAAGAAGAATAATAATAAGAAGAAGAAAAATAAGATGAACGTAAGATGAAATTGTGAGAGAGAAGATAGTTTTGTGAGAGAGAAGATAGTGGAAGAGAAAATCAAGGAGTAAAAAAATGATTTGTTTTAATAATCCCTAAAAAAAGGACACATTTAATAATTTATTTAATGTAATTAAAACACAAAAAAAAAGAATGTGACACAAATACCCTTATTAAATACTAGCCATTAGATTGAATTTCATTGAAATTTTATCAATCCAATGGCTAGTAATGATTTAGTAACTATTACTAAGCAAATAGCTTAGTACTACAAGCCGTAGCCTAGTGTGACTTATGCTACTAAGCTAGTAGCTTAGTAATAGTTACTAAAGGGTTATAGAGGTAATTTACTATATTAATTAAATAAGGCTTAAAAAATTTGGATGATTTGGTAGCATAAGTCATCCAAATCATCCAATTTTTTTTAAGCCTTATTTAATTAATATAGTAAATTACCTCTATAACCCTTTAGTAACTATTACTAAGCTGCTTAGTAGCATAAGTCACACTAACTATTACTAAGCAAATGACTTAGTACTACAAGCCGTAGCCTAATATAAGTAAAAATTGAGGATATAAGTAACCACTCTCAGGAGTGTGACTTTAGTAACCCTTTAGTAACCACTCTGAGGAGTGTGACTTATGCTACTAAGCTAGTAGCTTAGTCCTTTTCTTTTTTTCTAGTCGTTAGCTATTGGTTCTTGACACCAGTTAAAAATGTTACTCCCTCACTTACAGAATATAAGTAAAAATTGGTCAACAGAAGTATCTAATCTAAATTTTGAACCAAATATATCAATTTTTATTGACCAATTTTTACTTATAACGGAGGAGTATAACGTTTCAACGGAAAACAACAAATTCACGTGTCCGTTGGAAATGATTCATCAAGGAATACCATGCAATAAATTTAAAATTAAATAATATTGAAAAATATAACAGGTAGGTAATGTGTCCACATCCTCTCTTTTACTCAATTTTTCCCTGTTTTTATCTGTTTCTTCGTTTAAGGAACTACCGGTTACGGGGATGAGGATTCTCTCCATTTCTCAAAAGAAATAAAATGTTCCATTTGGAAAGAGAAAAACATAATAATGATGGTGGTTCATACAATTAAATTTATTATAATAATTAATTGTAAAACCCACTATTATTGGCGTGTCTTTCTCTCTCTAAATGGAATCCTCCATTTCTCAAAAGAAATAAAAAGGATTCTAACCACTCTCATGGGAATAAATGTTGAGGTGGAAGGAATTATGTCCGCAACCAAAGAAATGGAGGAGGGCGCCAACTTGGGCACGAGCACACGCACGTGCGCTGGGGCACCCAGGCGCAATATCCGCACCAAGAAGCAGCACACCATGTGGGGAGGGTATGCAGTAGCGGATTTGTGTGTGGTTGAGGGGGTTCATTTGAGTCCCTTAAAAAAATTGTTCTATTTACTCTTTATATAATTTTTTTTAACCCCTGAATTCTTTTACTTTTTTTTTACCAATGAATTTTTTTACTAGTACTCCTTTTTTTGACACAATTTTTTACTAGTACTTTTAAGTTTGCACCCAATAAGTTTGCACCCAATAAGTTTGCCACCGTAAGGGATATTTGAACCAAAAAAAAGTATGTTAAGAGATACATAGTTGAGAGAGAAAGGAATCCAATGCTAAGCATGTTGAGTGTGATGTTATTCTGAATTCTATTCTTTTCTCCTTCTTTAATTTGCGTTTGCACTGTATTTATCTTTTTTTCACTAAAATAGGTGTACTTGAATTCTACTTTTCACAAACTTGAATTCCTCATTTCAGGACTACAATTATTACAATTCAGTGGTATCACGTTGGTACCATTTCACTTGTGTTAAGTTTCAACATCGAAGATGTTGTCAAACAAAACATCAAAGATGATGTGGCCTCCAAAATCTACGATGATGATGGCCGTTTCAAACCATCTGATGCGTTTAAAATTCACCAGTTTTGCACAATATACAAAAATGACATACGTTAACTTTGAGCGTTATATTTTTTTGGGCCAATATTCCCATAAATATAAATTTTCTGTGAACCTCTAACTGCGGTGTGCCGGTGTCGTTATTATATTACTCTAATGTTAAGTTTTCGTTGGTCGTGAAAATGATATATAACCAATATGACGTTATACAAGTGGTAGATACTTGACTCTTTTAACTAATTGGTCTTGGGTTAAATTCCCTGGCCGGTGTGTATAAAAAACATTTGTCGAAAGAGATAAACCCCATAATTGGATCTACGATACCTCGAAAAATTAGTCTCTAGAGGATACATTAGTTTTTTTTTTTTAAAAATGACATATAATAAACAAAATTCCAAATTAATGGATCACAATGAATCCATCAAGTCCCTCCCACCACTTAAAAACTTCATTTATGGTGTCATAAATATCAGGGCCGGCCCTGGGCATAGGCCGAGAGTGCGACCGCCTAGGGCCCAAATTTTTTTTTATACTAAGCCTAAACTATATTGGTGTTATAACAAAAAAAATTAGGTAAAAATGGCCCAAAATAAAACCTACTACACTGACTATTTCTCTTCCCAAAAATAAACTCATGCAACGACAAAGAGTGATGTGGAGAATTTGATTAATGCACTAAAAAGTTTTGAATTTTTGCTTGGTGTGGTTATTTGGTATGGTATTTTATTTGCTATTAATATGGTTAGCAAAAAGTTGCGATCTAAGTCTGTGTGCATGGACGCTGTAGCGACCGAAAATTCAAAGGAGGGATTCTTCGAAGTTTACAATGAATGAAGCCGCCATCAAAGTTTGGGTTAAAGGAGCAAACCTTGAGAAATCCCCTATAAAGGTCTATACGAACCAAATATGGGCTCGGGAGTCGGTTATGCGCAGGGAAGGTATTAGCACCCTGCGGCATCATTCCTAACGAAGGTTACCATCTAATTAAATGCATAAAAAGATTATTAATTCAAACATATTTATTTTTACCCTTTTCTACAAATTAAAATGAAATAAAATTTTTATAAACAGTTAGTTATTTTTGTTCTTTATGATAAATAGGAGAGAAATAAAAAAACTTAAAAAATGGTTTTATTAGTGCACTTGACAGAGGTGGGCCCCCTCCGCCCCTACATATCTCCTGGTAGAGAATCGAAGGCTACATAGTTCTTGGTAAAAAAATATTTGTGTGTTGGGTATTTTATTATTGAGAAAATAATTGTGATCAAATAAAGAAGACAAAACATAATAAGTTGTAAAACAGAAATGCGAGAGGTGAAATTAGTTGTGGGATGTAGTATTATTAAAAGAGGGGTGTGACTAGTAGTGCAGCCCAGTTCACGTTTTTTGGATTCGAGAACTGGCCTGCGAATTGGGCTCTCTACGGGGTACTGTATGATTAAATGCAGGGGAGTAATTAGCTGCAGAGGGTTGTATTAGAAAACAAAAGGGGTGCACATAGCAATGCCCAGTTTCAGTTCCAGACTTACTGACCCACGAATTATGGGCTTTCTAGGGGGTGTATGACTTAAAACAAAGAGTGTAATTAGTAATCTGATAAAAAAAATAATTCGGGATTAAAATAAAAGGCCTAGACTATTTAAGGTAACTTATTACCAACAAACCCTAATTTTCCATTCTTTCCTCTTCTCACAGCGCCGCACGCATGTCTAAAAGGGAGAGAGAAAATTTCATGGAGAGAGAGAGAGTGATAAACTCCAATTAAGTGCATTTTTAGAGATATTTCTGAGTCACTTTTAGAGCAATTATTAGTAATAATATAAATTACTGACTCAATTTTCTCTATATTTTGCAGAAAGAAGAAAAAGATTAAAAGAATGAAGGTCCAACTTAATATATATATATATATATGTGTGTGTGTGTGTGTGTGTGTGTGTGTGTGTGTGTGTGTGTGTGTGTGTGTGTGTGTGTGTGTGTGTGTGTGTGTGTGTGGGATGGCAATTATTAAAACAAAAGGGCTTATAGCCATGAATCGAAGAAAATGGCCATTGGTAAAACAAAGCAAGGAAAGGCCGTGCATGGCCCAATTAGAATTGGAAAGAAATGGATCACTGTTCTGTACCTTGCAGTATTGGGTTGACTGCAGTTGGTAGGTCTCTTGCCGCCTGGCAGGAGGTTAGTGTGAGCCCGAGGGGGTACTGATAACTCTATTTTATATAGAGTTATTCATATGTTTAAACTTAGTAAATTGCTCTCTTTCAAACAAAGATAAAGAGTTTATATAGTATTTTATGTAATATGTGATAACTTGAGTGTTTGACATGGTTATAGTTGATAATAGGCCATTTTGGATACATTGTGGTATGTTTGATAAGTTTGTTCAGTGCAGTCTAGATGCTCCTGCATCAAATGCTCCTGCATTGATCCTGCACTTATAACTGCACTGGTTTAGCACAATGCTACTGCACTGCAACTGCATTGCCTGAAGGTTGGAGCCATCCACTTGCACATCCACTTGCCATCCACTTGCACTTGATGACCTCATGCTTGGTCTCCTAAAGCAAGAACACCTCATATTTCGTTGCCTACAATTCCCACATCGCTTTGAAGAGTCATCAACATAGGGACACATGTTCTTATCTCATTTGACCTCCCTTTACACTTGATTGAAGATTTCACAGGGGAATCAACTGCTGTAAAGTAACCATGAATACAGCCACCAAAGTTACTTCAACATGAAGAAAGGAAGCACCTCTCTTGAAGACTATAAAAGGGCCTCACTCCTTCACTTGAAAATAGATCACAATCCATAAGTTAGATTAAAATTTCACTCCACATAGATAAGTTCTATTTTGTAAGAAGGAAAGGAAGGAAGTGACAAATCTTCCTTACCTCGATTTCATAGTTTTACCAAAGTGCTAAGGAGCTAATGCAATTACATTGCTAGGAGAATTCATGCTAAGAGCTACAACTTGTGTAAACTCTATCTTGTTGTTTCTCTTTTGTGATTTCAATTATATAAACATGTTCTATTCTGTTTATATTTGCCTTGCAATGTCTATGTTGAGCTAAACCTCTCTTAGTTGGAATGTTCTAACCATTTAATGAGCTTTTAAGTAAGTTTAATACGAGTATATGATGTATGCACTTTAATTCTTGCTTGATAATACTTTCAACACTTATTTTGAGGTTGATCACTTAGAATAAGTAGATTTGTAAAAGCAGACATGGTTTACAATTAAGAACTTAAGAACTAATATGGGGGAGTGTTTTACATAAAGGAAACTTTGTGAAAACCATACTAAGTCCTAGACATAGGATAGTATAGTCCATAGGGTGATACTGTAGGTACTTTAAAAGACAAGAGTGGACTTATTTAGCAAGCCTAGACATAGGAAGCTTGTAATGAAACTCTGAAGAAAGTGACTGAAAGGCACACAACTAATGCAACAGCATTCAGTGCAACTGCATCATAACTGCATTAAACACTTATAAGTAAATTACTTGGGGAAGACATTCCAACTAGCTTTTTTCTATTTATATTACAACTACTTACACATTGCTTTATTCTAACTTACTTGTGATACTCACCAATATCAACTATCTTGTTAAATTAGTTACTTTCCTCTAAATTACATAATATTGACTTTTGAAAGAGTTCATCAATCCCTGTGGGTTCGACCTGTTCTAAACACTATATTACTTGTTATGGACTGTGTATACTTGCACATGTTTTCCACACACCAAGTTTTTGGCGCCGTTGCCAGGGATTGTAGTTAAATTCTTTTAAACATCTGATATACTGTAATTTAGTGTATATTATTTCTGGTATTTGCAAGTTTCTGTCATGCAGGAGCACATGGTGCTTTAGCATATGTACAGGACCAGAAACAGGACACCAGAATACAGCTTAGATCCAGAGATAGAAAGAAGGTTTAGGAGATTGTTAAGATTCCAAAAGCAAAAGAAACAAGCCTGCAAGATGTCTCACAGTGAAGGACAAAGCTCAAGACAACACTCAGTAAGGGGAGGTCCTGGCTCTCATCAAGATACAGAAGAAGATCACATAGAACAATTCATTCACATGGATCCCATAGGTATGATTAATGATAGAGATAAACCTATGAGGGACTATGCTCAGTTTGATCATCAAAACATGCAAACTAGCATATCTTGACCTCATATTGATGCTGTGCATTTTGAATTTAAACCTATGATGTTTCAAATGCTTCAAACTATTGGTCAATTTGGAGGAACTCCTCTAGAGGATCCTCACTTGCATTTAAAACAGTTTATAGAAGTATGTAGTAACTTTATCTTACCTGGTGTTAGTGAAGATGCTTTCAGATTAAGGTTATTTCCTCATTCTTTGAAAGATAGAGCTAAGGCTTGGCTAAACTCTTTAGAGCCTAACTCTATCCATTCATGGAATGAAATGGCTGAAAAAATTTTAGGAAAATATTTCCCACCTATCAAAAATGCCAGGATGAGAACTGGTATTACATCTTTTAGACAAAAAGAGTTTGAATCATTATTTGAAGCATGGGAAAGGTGGAAAGAACTTTTAAGAAAATGTCCTCATCATGGTTTACCTGTTATTATTCAAATTGAAACTTTTTATAATGGTTTAGAACCTCAAACCAGAATAATGCTTGATGCATCTTCTGGTGGAGTGTTATTAAATCTGTCATACAATGAAGCATGTGAGTTAATTGATAGAATAGCAGCAAATAACTCTAGTTGGCCTACTGAGAGGGTGAGTGCCCAAAAGAAACCATCAGGGGTACATGAGGTTAGTGATGTAACAGCCTTATCTGCTCAAGTAGCCACTTTAGCCAACTTGATAAAAAACTTCACTTCAGTTAATGCAACTGCATCTAATGCAGCTGCATCAACAGACAGCACTGCAGCAGCAGTAGAACAAGCACCTCCAGGTACCACCAGTTGTGTATATTGTGGAGGAGGTCACTTGTATGAGGAATGTCCTAGCAACCCTATTTCTGTAAATTATGTAGGATATAATAGGAATAACAACCCTAACTCTTACACCTATAACCCTGGCTGGAAGAACCACCCAAATTTCAGATGGAACAATACTGGTGCATCTGCACCTGGTGCATTTGGACCTAGTACTTCTGCACCAGCCACACCACCAGAATTTCATTCTCAGAACAACCAAAGACAACAACCACCTGCCACTGATAACTCCTTAACAGCCTTGCTCAAGTCTTTCATTAATGAAACCAGAACAGCTAGGCAAGCACAAGATGCCTCTATAAAAAATTTAGAGAATCAGGTGGGACAGTTAGCAACAGCTTTGTATCAAAGACCAACAGGTACATTACCATCAAATACAGAAGCTACCACAGCCCACAGGCCAGGAAAGGAGCAGGTGAAGGCCATTGCTCTAAGAAGTAGAAAAGATCTTGCAGATCCAAGTGAAAATCAAAGTGAAGGTAAGGGAGAAAAAAATAAAAATAAAAAAATACTCGTGATGCAGAAGCACCAGATGCATCTGCATCTCATGAAGTTCCAACTCCAAGGTTAGTTCCTGAATACCCTCCTCCTCCTTATCCTCAAAGATTAAAAAAGGCACATGAGGAGAAGCAATTCAGTAAGTTTCTTGAGATTTTAAAACAGATACACATCAATGTTCCCTTAGTTGAAGCACTTCATCAAATGCCTAATTATGCTAAATTTATGAAGGACGTGCTTTCAAAAAGAAGAAGATTAGGGGATTTTGAAACAGTTGCTATGTCTAAGGAATGCAGTCTAATTTTACAAAGCAAAATTCCAAGAAAACTAAAGGATCCTGGTAGCTTTACAGTCCCATTCTCAATAGGAAAATCTTATACAGGTCGTGCATTATGTGATTTAGGTGCAAGTATCAACTTAATGCCTAAATCCATATTTACACAACT
Source organism: Astragalus membranaceus (assembly GCA_039519185.1). Lineage (NCBI taxonomy): Eukaryota > Viridiplantae > Streptophyta > Magnoliopsida > Fabales > Fabaceae > Astragalus > Astragalus membranaceus. The sequence continues at coordinate 22,583,582 of CM076851.1, read as the reverse complement.
GGGGATTGGAAATGCTAGGCCTACAACTGTGACACTTCTACTTGCTGATAGATCAATAGCCTACCCAGAGGGAATTATTGAAGATATTTTAGTTAAGGTTGACAAATTTGTGTTTCCTGTAGATTTTGTTATTCTTGATTTTGATACAGATAAAGAAGTCTCTATCATCCTTGGAAGACCATTCTTGGCAACTGGAAAAGCACTCATTGATGTACAAAAAGGAGAACTAACCATGAGAGTGAATGATCAAGAGGTGAAATTCAATGTGATGAATGCTCTGAAATATCCTGCAGAGGAGAGTGAAGAATGTTCAGCAATCATTTCTCTTGACCATTTAGTGCAGAAGCAATTCCATAAGCAGTATGATCATCTCACCAGTGCACTTGCACCAGATGCAGCTGCACCACCTGATGAAGAAATCTTGGAAAAAGACATTCTGCCAAGAGAATAACCAGCATAAAAAGATCATATGATCAATGCTCTTGCATCTTATGCTCCTGCACTGCTAGGTGAAGACATGGTGGAAAAGGAGAGTGTGGGAAGAAGAAATGAATCAGAAGAAGAAGGGAGTGTTAAAGAGATTGAGCCTGGACCAGACCCTAAAGAAGCACTCAACAAACAACCAACTCTCCCAACCCAATGCCCATCTCACAAAAATCCAACTCCACAAAATTTGGTGAAAGTGTATCCTAATGGGGCAGTGGAATTGTTTGATGAAGCCACCATTTCCACATTCCAAATCAATGGAAAAAGGGTGAAGCAGTATTATGGAGCACATGTGGTGAGGGACAAAGGCACCACTCATTTCCAAAATCTCTAAATCAAGGAGATAGTCAGGCTGAAAGACTCTTAAATCAGGCGCTTATGGGAGGCAACCCATGATTTTGAATTATTAATTATGTTCTTTTTTTTCAATTTGATGTTTTAAGTATTTTGTAGGAAAAACAGGAAACTGATGCAGTTGCATTGCAATGCTACTGCATTGCATCTGCACAGGAAGAGAGAAGAACTGGGAAATACACAAACATTCTTCAAACAACCAGCAGTCAAGGCCCCAAAGAGAAAGATCTCTGAGGCAATCCCAACTGATGCTACTACATCAAGTCCTGCATCAACACCAAAGGAATCAGGTGCATCTGCACCGGTAGAAGTAACTCCAATCTCAAAGCCAAAGAAAAAAAACAGAATGTGAATAACACTCCTCCTACCAGGCAGAGTGCAAGGACAAGAAGTTGAGCAAAGAAATGGGTATCTGTTACATGCTTTCTGCAGTTTAACTACTATATTTTGGATGTTATCTTACTACTAACTCTTCCCTGGTTGTGTTTTTAATCCCTCTCCCCATATTTTGAACAAATATTCCCAAATATCTTGTGAACTTCTAGCAGTGAGGACACTGCTACCCCTTAAGTTTGGGGGGAGAAGTTATCCTATTAAGTTTGTGTTGTGCGAAAAGGTGATGTGCAAGTATACACAATCGCAACAAGTAATATAATGATAAGTAAAGATCGTTCCCACGGATATTGTTGAGTTTACTTCTATATTTAAATTAGTAATTTAGCTAGTGAGCAAAACAAGTAACAAATACAAGTTGTCAACAAGTATTGTCATTGTGATTAACATGAATGTAAATAAACAAGTAAAGATGTGAAAACAGTAGTGAATTGAAAGTATTTAAGAGTGAGTTGGATTGCTCAGTAGTTATGTAAATTCCCAAGAGTAGTGTTCTATAATATTAGATGCTGTAGCGTTAAGCGCTGTAGCGCTTCAGAATCCGTAGACGCTGTAGCGCCTTGGTGGCGTGCCTTTCAGTCACTATCGTCAGGGTTATGTTACAAGACTCCTATGTCTAGGCTCTAAATAAGTTTTACCCCTGTATATTAAGCTCATACAACATTTGCCTTATGAACTATTACTCCCATATGTCTAGAGTTAAGTCGTACTTCCTTTAAATGTCTTTAAAGGGTTTTCATTCATATCATTCCTTGAGTTCTCTTTGTGAACCATGTCTGTACCCACAAAGTTACCTTGTTTTAGTTGGCCGTTCCCAAAACAAAGTTGAAAGCATTATGACACAAGGAATAAAACGCAAACATCATAATATTACATAAAAGCTACTCAAAGTTCATTACACACTAAGAACAATCCAGCTACAACATGATTAGCTCATAACAAGTTTCATCAACATAATACAAACTAAAAAGCTCATATTACCGTAGGAAGACAAGAGGAGAATGGTTGCAAAAGATACACTCCAATGATCCCAAGTCACATACGAAGGATGAAGCTATGGCGTGAGCAAACCTTGAAAGAAATCTAGAAACTATACTAAAAATAAAAGCTTAAGAGTGGAATAACAATGGAGAAAAGCTACAATGTCAAGATAGTTTCCTCCATGTTAAAACTCTCTCTTCGTATGTTACTTCTTATGATACTACCTAAAGAAGCATTCTATTCTAATTTAATCTAAGTCTTAATAAAATAATAATAATAATTCATGATCATAAAACTTAGATATTATTCATAAAGCTACTTTACAAAAAGGTGTGATGATTAAAATCACCAACTATCACATGGGACACATGTAGGAGGCGCCAAGTGTCTTTGAAGCATCCACTTGGTGGCTGAAATGTCATGCTAAGGATAAGAGATAAGGGTGATGACTCATCATTTCAACAAGTGGCTTTATAAATATCCAAATGTCCCACTGTCATATAGGCGCTGTAGCGTCTACCGCTGGCTTACCGCTGCAGCACTCAAGCAAAACATCAATATATTCACAAAGGCACTAAATGTGCCAAATGATAACAAACAAGCTCCTAACCTTTCTTTCCTCTAAATAACTAATATTTACCTAATATAGCACAAATATTACTTGAGAACTTGTGTTGATTTAAGTATTAAGAGCACAAATAACCTATATAAAATAGAGTTATCACACCCCCAAACTTAAACTATTGCTTGTCCTCAAGTAATGACGCTTGACAAAGAACAAACAACACAACAACAAAGAAACAAATACATAAATTAACTGTACAAACAAGACAACAACAATATCTTTCTAAAAATAAAAAATTTTATTACTTCAGAACTCGCATTTATTTAAGTCTAGAAAGCATAAATAACTTTTGTAGATAAGAGTTATCACACCCCCAAACTTAAACCATTGATTGTCCTCAAGTAATGACACTTTATAAGGACAAACAAACTAACTTAAAATAAAATAACAACATAGAAAGACAATGTCAGTTGCATCCCTCAATCAAACAATTTTTCAAAAATGTTCTTAGTGGGCTAAAATTTTTAGATTCACACATACACACACACAACATCATTGTTTTTCACAACATCTAGAATTATTACTGCTCAATTGTGAGTGTGTGACTACTAGGCTTAGTTTAGTTCCTAGCTAGTTTCAACATTTCTCCTAGCCTTGGAAAGAGTGGCCTTCTTTTGGTTTAGCCAAAGAATTTTTTTAAAAAGGAGAGTAGACTAGCAACTTCACAAAAGACTTGAGGGGCTTCAAAGCACAGCAAAGGGCTTTGATTAGGCAATTTAGATCATTGGTCAGTGCAAAAGATTTTGATTTGGTGATTTCTCAAACGCTGTAGCGTTTAGACGCTGCAGCGCTGGTAATTTGATGAACAAAACTAGTTGCTGCCTTTACTACCGAGCTCCTTATTTGCATTTCTTTTTCTTTTTCTTTTCATGCATTCTTGGAACAGCTCAGCAAATTATTTTAGACATTTTGCAACTTTTTCAAGACCACTTGCACACTTTTGTTTCGTTTTGCATTGACCAAACTATCATCTTTGTTCCTAGCCTTAACATAACCGATGCACCCCCAAACTTAGCTTCAAATGCTACTCTTAATTTTTAGTAAAAACTTGACTAAACCTTATCATTTGGAGCTAACTAGGTTCCTTGCTAAGCCTAGAGTTTTGTGTAGAAGCAGCAATAAGACTTAGTCATTGTTCAAACAAGGCTACTCTACTCAAAACACATAATCATCATTAAATTTAGCCCAGGAAGAAACATATTCTATTATTGAAAAACTAGGAATTGCAACTGATCATGTTTTTTATTCAACAAACATAATATTAAACACATAACATTAACATTTCACATATAACATTAAACACATTTAAGGTCCTCCCCCCCAACTTAAGACCTAGCAGTGTTTCCACTACTCATGATATTCTAATGGGAGAGGCCTATGACTAAAACTTAACAGAATTAAAAACAACAGAAATAAAACTCTAAACATACTGTTAGATGCAAGAACAGACACTATAGCACCTAACAGATTTATTGAAAACAAACAAACAACATTTTTTTTAAAAGAAGGGTTAGAGTACTGTTTGCTAACCCAGATTTGAACCTATTGCTTGCTCTCGTGGGCACTGTGGTGGCTCTGCTGCTGGATTTTTTTTCTTGCCGCTACAGCGCTACCTCATTCTGGGGATCCTCTACTTCCTTGTAAGCTTTCATCTCAGCCAGCTTTTCTGCTGCTTCCGTCTCTGCAGAAAGATCAGGAGTATTCACCTCAGATGCAGCTTTTTGCGGTGACTTGGCTTTAGGCGCTGTAGCATCAACCGCTACAGTGCTAACTGACACTTCTTCTAGTGGATGGTCATCTGCCAACTTGGTCTCAGGGTTTTTCCTTTGGTGGCTTCTTTTCTCACTTCACAAAATTCACACCTGCACAAAAGAAAAATTAAAAACACAAAATAAGTTAATTTAAGAACCTTGGGTTGACTCCCAGGAGCGCTTTGTTTAAGAGTCCTCAGCCAGACTAAGTCTTGTGGTAAGTATCTTTGGCTAATGGCGGCTCTCGGTAGGAGAGGGGACCCAATCATTTGTTACAACAGAATTAGGTTCCTCCACAACAGATTTAGGTACCCTTGGCCTCTTTTTGCATGTCCACCATTTTGTTCTTACAGCTTGCTTTGGTGCTACAGCAGATGCTGCAGCACTGCCTTCTGATACTGATGCTGTAGCGCCACTTGTGACAACATTCATTCTCTGCACTTTAGTTTCCAATAGCATTGGTGGTTGCTCTGTGGCAAGTTGAGTTTTGGGTGGATTTTGTTCTTTTGTGAGGTTGAGATGATTTTTGTTTTGGTGAGGGAAGTTTCTTAGGAGATGGGGACTTGTGTGGAGTGGGTTGTTTTGGAAAGTGAATGAGGTATTTGAATAAGGTTTGATGGTTTGGCTTGAGGTAAAGATAGATTTATGGCTGGAAATGTGAGAATTTGGAGGTGTTATAGGTGGAGGGGATGGTTCTTTGGTTGGTGATGGTTTAGGTGAAGGTGTGGTGGAAAGGTTTTGGGTGGGTGGTGTGGTTTGATTTGATACTTCCCTCTTCTTTCTTATTATGCTCTCCTTTATCTTTCTCATCATCTTCTTTTTAACTATTTTAACCACATTCTCAACACCTCAGCTGCAAGTGCTGTAGCGCATGGTTCTACAGCATCAAAATTCCGCATACTTGACAGCACATACATACCACAAGTCTTCTTATTCATACCTGCAATAGTAAAAACAAAAACACATAGAAAACATAATTAGTCCTAAAATTCTGGGTTGCCTCCCAGTAGCGCTTTGTTTAAGAGTCCTTAGCTAGACTTGACATTCAAAACCCTTGTTAGGGTGGATAATAGGACAAGAAGAAAATATCATCCTTCCGCTTTCTCTTTTTGGTCAGAAATCCCATGTATTTGGTATAGGGCAGCAAGTGTTCCCATGGCCCAACCAATAAACATTTGGGATAGGAATTCCCATTTTTTTGAAAAAATTGAAGCTCATCTTGCGGAGGGATATTTTCTTTAAGTACCAAGGGTTGAGTCTCACTTGTCACATGACTTTTTTCATTCCTCAACCTTGGTTTCTCTTCTTTGTCACTATTTTTGAATTTTTCTTTTTCTACAACTACAAAAAAAAATTGTTTTTCTTCCACAATTTCCACATGACCATATTCAAGCTCATACTCTACATTCTCTTTTTCTTCCTCTTGCTCAACCAATTCAGTAGATTCAATGGATTGAGCAAAAATTTCTTTAAAATCAGAGTTGCCTAAATGATAACAATCATCTTCAAACTCTACACTTTTTTCTTTCTTTTGCTCAACCACCTCTTCAACACAACTCTTTTCTTCTAGCTCAACCACTTCTTCAACACAACTCTCTTCTTTTAGATGCTCCATTATAGTCTTAAAGTGAGCCTCTATATTCTTACATGAAGCTTGAAAGTTGCCACTATCCACTTTGATATCTTGAAGGAATTGAGCCAAGTGTTCTTTTAAATCAGAGTTTCCCTCATGTATTCCTTCAGTTTGAGCTTGAGAATATGAATCTTGCTCACACAAACCATTTCCCATGCCATAATCCATATTGTGGGCTGTCATGGGCATGAAGTTTGTCTCATAACAGCCCCCTTCATATTCAATCTCATGGAAATCATAGTTGAAAAATTGTTGTTGAGCACTCCTTGCTTGTATTGAGTAAAAATTCAAATGGTCCATGGCATAAAGTGGATTTTTTTTTTCAACTAAACACAAATAACAACAAAGAGAAACACACTACAAACACAAAACACAATACAAAATAAAAATATTGCTGGAAAAACAGAACACACTAAGCAAAAGAATCTAAACTAACTAAACTTACTAACTAAACAATAGAAATTAACTTTCACAATCCCCGGCAACGGCGCCAAAAACTTGTTGTGCGAAAAGGTGATGTGCAAGTATACACAATCGCAACAAGTAATATAATGATAAGTAAAGATCGTTCCCACAGAGATTGTTGAGTTTACTTCTATATTTAAATTAGTAATTTAGCTAGTGAGCAAAACAAGTAACAAATACAAGTTGTCAACAAGTATTGTCATTGTGATTAACATGAATGTAAATAAACAAGTAAAGATGTGAAAACAGTAGTGAATTGAAAGTATTTAAGAGTGAGTTGGATAGCTCAGTAGTTATGTAAATTCCCAAGAGTAGTGTTCTATAATATTAGATGCTGTAGCGTTAAGCGCTGTAGCGCTTCAGAATCCGTAGACGCTGTAGCGCATTGGTGGCGTGCCTTTCAGTCACTATCGTCAGGGTTATGTTACAAGACTCCTATGTCTAGGCTCTAAATAAGTTTTACCCCTGTATATTAAGCTCATACAACATTTGCCTTATGAACTATTACTCCCCTATGTCTAGAGTTAAGTCGTACTTCCTTTAAATGTCTTTAAAGGGTTTTCATTCATATCATTCCTTGAGTTCTCTTTGTGAACCATGTCTGTACCCACAAAGTTACCTTGTTTTAGTTGGCCGTTCCCAAAACAAAGTTGAAAGCATTATGACACAAGGAATAAAACGCAAATATCATAATATTACATAAAAGCTACTCAAAGTTCATTACACACTAAGAACAATCCAGCTACAACATGATTAGCTCATAACAAGTTTCATCAACATAATACAAACTAAAAAGCTCATATTACCGTAGGAAGACAAGAGGAGAATGGTTGCAAAAGATACACTCCAATGATCCCAAGTCACATACGAAGGATGAAGCTATGGCGTGAGCAAACCTTGAAAGAAATCTAGAAACTATACTAAAAATAAAAGCTTAAGAGTGGAATAACAATGGAGAAAAGCTACAATGTCAAGATAGTTTCCTCCATGTTAAAACTCTCTCTTCGTTTGTTACTTCTTATGATACTACCTAAAGAAGCATTCTATTCTAATTTAATCTAACTAAGTCTTAATAAAATAATAATAATAATTCATGATCATAAAACTTAGATATTATTCATAAAGCTACTTTACAAAAAGGTGTGATGATTAAAATCACCAACTATCACATGGGACACATGTAGGAGGCGCCAAGTGTCTTTGAAGCATCCACTTGGTGGCTGAAATGTCATGCTAAGGATAAGAGATAAGGGTGATGACTCATCATTTCAGCAAGTGGCTTTATAAATATCCAAATGTCCCACCGTCATATAGGCGCTGTAGCGTCTACCGCTGGCTTACCGCTGCAGCACTCAAGCAAAACATCAATATATTCACAAAGGCACTAAATGTGCCAAATGATAACAAACAAGCTCCTAACCCTTCTTTCCTCTAAATAACTAATATTTACCTAATATAGCACAAATATTACTTGAGAACTTGTGTTGATTTAAGTATTAAGAGCACAAATAACCTATATAAAATAGAGTTATCAGTATGTTATGTATGTGTGTTTTAGCAAATATGTATGTTTTAGTAAATATTTTTGTATGAATGTATTAGATGTACTTAAACAAAGTAGTATCTAAATACATGAAACTAATTTTCCAAAGATACATTTTCATTGGAAAATAGGGACAAGTATGAGGAATACTATAGATTGTTAAGAACATTTTAGTAGATGGTCAGTTTGAAAATATTTTACAAAGATATGGTGCACCTATGGATGGATTTTTGAAAAGCAAGAGAAGAAAAAGAAGTCTTATTTCTCACAAAAATAAACCAGAATTATTTTTTCTTTCAAATACCTCAAAAACTGAGTTTGTGCAAAGAACCTTGTTATTTAAAGAGCAATCTGATGCAAGGGAAAATTTTGGTGAGCTAAGGTCAAAACAAATTTTTACTAAAAAGTTAGACTAGCTTAAAGAATTAAGTTTGGGGTGTTTTTATGAAAACCAAGGCTAAATTTGAAAAGTGAGAGCAAACAATACAAAAAGAGTGGTAAAAAGATCAAAGATCAAAATCCATATTGACCTGAATCAGATTGAACTATACATGTGCCTAAGTGCATGATTGCATCTGGAGGTCAAAGACCTGTGCCATGCATGAATGAATGCATCTGGAGGATAGTTCAAAACTGTACCTGTGCCAAAGTGCATGAGTGCATCTGGAGGTCAGTGAAAAGCTGCACCTGTGCCATGCAGGAATAAATGCATATGGAGGACAGTAAGGAAGGCAATATAAGCTACAAAAAATAGTACAATACAACAGTGCAGAAACAATGCAACTGCACTGCAGAAAATACATGCAGAAAAACATCAATGCATAAACACTTCAAAGAAGTGATGCTTCTGCATCAAAAAGAAACCACCAACACCAGAAAAATAATGCATTGACTCAAAAAGCTTGGAAAAATTCAATCAAGTCCTTGGTTGTGTTTAAAACTCCTCAAAACTTGAGGATTTTGTGAGTCTAACCTTTCTTTTTGAAAAAAATATTTTGGTGTGACCAAAGATAAACCAATCTTTTCAAAGGCTAGGAGGAAGTTTTCACTTAGTCTTGGAATCAATCTCAACTCAGTGGGTTCACACACACAAAGAGTGTAAATAATTCTGGAAGTTTGAAAAGAAATAAAGGCACAAGAAAAATTGCTGAGCAAAGAAGTTCATAGAGAGCAACTCATGAAAATCCAAATATCAAACTGATTTATCTTCTAGAAACTATAGTATTAATTAGTTTGTCTTTGTCATTACTTGAGGACAAGCAATAGTTTAAGTTTGGGGGTGTGATAACTTAAACCATTGGTTTAAGTTTGGGGATGGCAATTATTAAAATAAAAGGGCTTATAGCCATGAATCGAAGAAAATGGCCATTGGTAAAACAAAGCAAGGAAAGGCCGTGCATGGCCCAATTAGAATTGGAAAGAAATGGATCACTGTTCTGTACCTTGCAGTATTGGGTTGACTGCAGTTGGTAGGTCTCTTGCCGCCTGGCAGGAGGTTAGTGTGAGCCCGAGGGGGTACCTGCGAAGCCACTCCAACGCTCAAGTCAGTATTGAGAATAGATGAGTGATTTAACTAGGAATGAGAGAGTCTACCTTATGGAGGCTATGGAGCCGGTATTTATAGGAAATCGTGCCCGTTTGTGGATCGTCGGATCAGTAAAATCGATCATAGCCATTCACTACAAGAATATCGCGTATTACCGGCGGATTTTTTCCGGCGGATATTTTGCATTTCTGGCGGATTTTTTCCGTCGGTAACTTTCCGGCGGAAAAAATGGTATTTCCGGCGGATTTTGGAATTTTTTTTTTTTGAAAATCTGCCGGAAGTTCAAAAAAATCCGCCGGAAAATTTCCGGCGGTTTTTTTTTGAATTTCCGGCGGATTTTCCAAAAAAAATTTCCAAAAAACCGCCGGAAATTCAAAAAATCTGCCGGAAATGTAGCCGAAAATTTTCCGCCGGATTTTGTTTAAAAATAATATTAAAAAATTTCAAAAAATCCGCCGGAAATGTTAAAAATCCGTCGGAATATTTTGAAATTCCTATAAATAAAACTTTCTCCTACACTCTTCTCATTCTCTCATTTCACTCTTTATTTCCTTCTCAGTTTCTCCTACACTCTTCTACATTTCTTAGCTTCTTCCTTCTCATTCATTCTCACTTATTCATTCTTATTTATTCTTTCTCATATACTCTTCAAACTTAATTAAATTTCTCTACATATCTCTTTTCTATATTTCTCATTTCTTGTTCCTTCTCACTTCTTCTTATTTCTTCATTCACATACTCTTATTTATTCTTATTCTTTATCACTTATTCATTCTTATTCTCTCCTACTTTATTTTTCCATACACTCTTTCATATATTCTTATTTTTTTGACACAAGTCTCTTTCATTCTAATTTCTCTATTACTTCTCATTCTATTCTATATAATTTTTTTTCTCACATTCTAATTCATTTTTTATTACTTTTTATTTAATTAAAATACAAAAATTCGAAAGAAAATGTTAAAAATATTAAATTTTTTTTTTAAAAAATCCGCCGGTAAATTTCCGGCGACATTTCCGGCGGATTTTTTTGGAATTTCCGGCGGATTTTTTGAATTTCCGGCAGATTTTTTGAATTTCCGGCGGATTTTTCGGCGCCACGAAATCCGCCGGAAAGCGTTTGCCACGAGCTTTCTACCGGCGCAAAAAAATCCGCCGGAAAGTCCACATTTTCGGTGGATTTTTGGTTTTTCCGGCGGATTTTGTCCGCCGAAAAGTCCAATTTTTCTTGTGGTGATTCAAGTGTGATGGCCTTAATTGGGCTTGCATGTTGTGGACATGGGCCAAAACGAATGGGCCAATCCATGTCCAATTGTTAAACGCACCTCTTGGTATTGCTGAATGAACCTCTTGGTCTAGTCCAGAACAATCACCAATTGTAAGCCCATGACTAATTGAAATTGAAGGAAATGAGTGGAGGATTTCAATTGAGAAAAAGTGCAGTGAAATAACTAAAGAAAAGGAGAGGCACGGAACCCTAGGACGGAATATAAAAAGGGAACAGACTTTTCATTTCAGAGGGGAACCGTCAATTACACAATAAGAAGAGGAGCCGCACACGTGAATTGGGATGAGAAGCGGTAGTGACGGCAACAACGCATAGGAGAGGATAAAAAGAGTTTTTCGGCACCGTTCTTGACACCGTGAGAGAGCTTTGGAGTAAAAGAATGAGATTGAAGACAAAGATTAAGACTTTCTCTATTTCCGGGTTATTCTTATCTCTGTAATTCATGAACCCTATTTTTCTTTTATTGTTCTTTATTATTATGGATACCTAAATCCTCTTCTAGGGTCTTAGGTGGATCATGCAAGTTTAGAGACCTTTTTATGTTTTAATTTATACTTTGAATTCCTAGTTTTTATTTCAATTAGTATTATCCTATTGCTTTATCACATAATTAGGATTGACAACCCGTTGCATGTTCGTAATCAATTAGTTGATCAGCGACCGTACTGCAATTAGTTGGTGGACCTATAGGATAATTGGGACTATAATTAATGTATGACCAAACTTTAATTTTAGTCTTCCAATCATTCAACCTTTTTGTTCTTTATGCTTTTCTTGAATTTAAATTCTTGCATGACCAAACAAGGGTTAATTTAGGAAAAAGAATATTAATCGCGAATTTAAAATAAAGGAATTCAGGTAGAATTAGACATAGGGGAATCGAAGCTTGCAAGTGAAACTGTGACCCTAGACCTCTCTCCATTAATTATATCTTGCATTTCAATTCTTGTTATTTTATTTCTTTTTATTTTCCTTCTATAATTATCAAACAATTTGTTAGTCTAAACATTAAATAATCTTGACTAGTTTGGTAATTGTTAATTATTCCCTGTGGATACGATAATCTTTTGTACTACTTCTGCGAAAGAGTACACTTGCTCTAAGTTTGTTTTTAACGCAAGAGAGCTTTTCGGAGAGAACAGAGAAAGGATAGAGAAAGATGAAGGTAGAGAGAATGATGAACGAAGGAGAAAGAAGAGGGACGGTGGTGATGAAATGCTCGCCGGAGGTCACAGCGGAAGGGCGTTGGTGCGCCGGTCACGATGGCAGGGGAAGATGTCGGAGTGAACGCGAACGGCATTTGGAGGCTGGTGGTGGCGATATCGCTGGTTCCAATGATGATGAAAACGACAACGGCCGGTCATTCCTTGGCCGGCGAAGACAGAGGCGACACGAAGTCTTGGTGGTTCACGGCAGTGCGCTGTCAACGACGAAAACGATGGTTCAAAGGGGGACAACGACGTTTTTTTTTGCGACGCGACAGAGGGAAGGTTCGTGACGGGCTTAGGCGTATGGCCACCGTCTACGGTGGCCGGAGGTGAGCTCCATTTTTGCTTTTACCTTCTACTCTTATTTCTTCTAGTGGTTCAGATGCTGATTTATTGTTTTTTTGAAATGGATATTTACACTATTCTGCTAATTTCTTTTTTGAACAGATTAACCCTACTAACTAAAACCGTTGCTTACTGATTTCATTTTTTAGAACCAACTAATCATAAACCCTATTTTTTTTAAAACCATATTCTGTTCTTGATATCTTATTTACAAAGCCAATGATTTTTCAATAGCCCTAAATTAATATTTGAAAACAATAACAAACATGAGCTCTACATATTTAGAGCAACGTAAACCTACTCGTACTTTGTTTAATACTGATTTTAAATCCTAGCTAGGTTTTTTTATAACAAAGCACATCTAATCCTACCCTATGTTTCTAAACTACTCTGGTAAATAAATAAATAAATAAAAAGCATACAAGGGTAAAAACGAAGCACCAACCTAAACTCCGGCCTATGGAAATTTTCTTTTGCTTGCTCTGCTACTGCTGTTCTACTCTACTGCTACTACCCTTTCTCTGGTTCAGAAATTTTTGATGCTTTGTAGTTAGGGTTTCAGTGTGAAACCCTAATTTTTGCTCTGAATTTCTCTGAATTTTTGTATGAATTTTTGTCTGCCTTTTTCTCTCTAAATTAAGTTGTTTATATAGGCAATTTTTAGGGTTTTGGTAATCAATTCTCTGATCCTTCTCCATCTTTTGTTTCCTATTTAAGATATTTGGACTTCATGAGAAACCTTGGAGAGCAAGTAGAGTAGCCAAAGGCCCATGGACCAGTTGCTTATGTTTTTTTTTGTATTTTCGTTTTTTTGATTTTTTGTATTTTTGTAACATATTGGACATTTTGTAAATTATTTTTTGTAGTTTTAATATTTATTTTTTTTTATATTTTTTATGGCTTTTTGATTAAATAGAAAAAGATGAAGGACTTAATTGGGCCCAACCCAAACAAAAAGACTAAACAAGCCCAATTACAACAAATTATTAAAGTCAGGCCCGATTAGAACAAGTTACTAAAATCAGGCCCAATTGCATAAGCATGGACCCAATTACGCAAGCATAGGCCCAACTAAATAAATTACCAGGCATATGCCCAAATAAGAAGGGTAGGCCGAAATAAACCAAAAAAACTAACTCGTGGTAAATTAAATGAATAAATTAAACGAGTAGTAAAAAAGTAAAAAAAAGAAGCGGACAAAATTGGGGTATGACAACTGCCCCTCTTTATTTATATTCCGTAGAAAAAAATGAAGGGTTTTGAAGATTTCATAGTAGGAATAGAAATAAAGATGAAACAGACACTAATTTTGTCCGATCAGAAAGGAAAGTTGGGGGATTTGAAAATTTACAGATAGTGGTTAACACTTGGCGTGTTAACGAGAAAGCATTAAATAAGGATCACGGGGGATCTGAAGGAGCACTGGGGCTCTGAAGGACTATCGGGAGTCTGAAGGATCGATGCCTTGAAGTGCCGGCATAATGATCTGAGGGTCTAATTCGCAGTCGATGCTTGGCGCATTGATTTGAATTAAACTGAAGGACCGGTTGGTCTGAAGGGCTACCTGGGCCTGATGGACCAAAATGATCTAATGGACTGCAACTGGGTATAGTACTAGTATACGGTCTGAGGGTGACCTACGTCGTGGCGGTCGTGAGGGTCAAGATCAGATCTAGAACTGATATGTTGACCACGAAGGATGTCCACTATGTCTTGGACAGACACAACTAATCTCAAGGACCTATTGGTCTGAAGAATCCGTCGGGCTCAGTGGCGATGTATGATCTAAAGGTGTAGCTCGGAGTCGGCGTTTTGATGCATTGACCCAAACTGAACTGAAGGACCGATTTGGTCTGATGGATCAATGCTAGACTCTGTGCTAACATTGCGATCTCGTTTTTGATATAGGATTCAACGCTTGTCGCATTGACTTAAGAATTGGAAGTGATAGGGACCGACACTTGAAGTCGATTGGAGAGCAACAGATGATATGTATATGACATGCATGTAATGTATGCATCTGTAATGATTGATTTTAAGTGGAATGATGAATGAATGTAATGGACGACTTTCTCTCTTTTTGCTTTTTTTGCTTCTTTTTTGGCTTATTTTCTTGGTATATGATGAGTGCATGAAATGCGAATGTGAATATGAAGGAAATCTAATGTTTTGATACAAATGCTATGGTGAATAAAAGGAAGTGCATAAATGCAAGGTGCGATGATATGATATGATTGATTGGGATGTATAAACTTTTCTTTTTGTAATGATGGGACCGACATTTGACACTTCTATCGAAGCAATAAATGTTATGTGTAGTAGGGAATGTTTGACTGCCCCAATTTTGACTTCAAATAGTCGGGAGTGAAATAGTTTGCCTTTGTCTAGGGAGGACAATGACAACTAAGGGTATAAACTGATTGAGGGATTGGGAAATATGCTGGTAGCTAAGAATGAATGGAATGAGAGGCGAAAGAATTCTTTCGGCACAAAGGATATGATGTCCCAATCTATACAAAAGACAAGGTTGCCCCAATTCGTGTGAGTTAGGGTAATGAGTAGGGAACTAGTCTGATCTGGTTATATAGATGTGGGTGTAGTATAGGAATGGATGGACGATGGGAAAATTAAAGTGAGGATAATGCCCCATCTTGAGATGGTAAGTCAAGTAACTGCCTTAGTAGGGATTTGTGGTTTTCTATTGGGAAGATTCCACAGACTATGACAGTCAAGAGTCTTTGATTTCACTAAGATTTCACTTTGTTGATGATCACTAATTCGCTCTTGTATGAACTTTGAGCGTGCAAGCCTCTTTGAGTTTTTTTCTCTTTTTTTTTCTTCTTTTTAAATCTCTTTTTTTGTAAGCAAATAAATTATTCACATATTTTGTCTTAAAATTAAAACTTTGAGAAATATGGAAGCAAACAGTCATTGATCAGAATGGACTTTAGGATTGTAATGTGGCCAATGGATAAGGGTTTATGAAGAAAGGATAATCAAGATCAAAAAGTGTTTGAGGGTTGTTTGAGATAGGATCTTTTATGTGCTTTATGGTGCGATATATCAGCTCCAACTTTACACTGCTTCTTTTTCATTCATGACTGTTGATTTTCAGTCTTCTTTTTTGTCTTAGAATTTCACTTCTTCTTTTTTCTTTTTTTTTTTTTTAATTTTCACATTCTCTTTCTTTGGAGCTAAGTAAACAAACAACAACACCTTTTGTAAATGTGGAATTGATCATTGTCTATGGTGATTGAAAGGAAAATGTATTTCGACTCAATGTGGGCAAAAAAGGCTAATTCATTTTCTTAGGATACGGGAAAGTGGCCAAACTTCACTTCAAATCTTGATCGCTTATTTTCTCAAAATTTTTTAACTATCGGACAAAACTTCATGTTTAATATATTTGCTCTTTTTCTTTATTTTTCTTTTTATGCCCTAATTTTTGCTTAGGTTGCCCTTGCGAGTTTTCAACCTAACGGGCTTTTTTGGATTTTTTTTTTACTCAAAAGACTTGCACAAGTGTTTAGAACGCTGGCAGGAAATCTTAGTGATCACAACTCTGCCCCAGTATGGAGCATTCAAAGTATTATTCATGAAATTTTCACATTGGAAAACAGTGAATTAAGCACTCTTGTGGGGACTAAGAACTTTATGGACAGTTGGGGTGGGGTTTCGGAAATGAATGAAGGATAAAAGTTGACAAAGATATGGATGGTATAACTGACTCAAAAAAATGAATACACATGTCATGTCAATTTATTTTACAATTGCTTCATAGAGAGTTAACGTCGGTTAAGATAGAACATTTTATTGTCGAAACCACACAAGTTAACAAACTCGACATTTCAGCTTCTTATGTTTCTAAACTACTCTGGTAAATAAATAAAAAAAAGCATACAAGGGTAAAAACGAAGCACCAACCTAAACACCGGCCTCTGGAAATTTTCTTTTGCTTGCTCTGCTACTGCTGTTGTACTCTACTGCTACTACCCTTTCTGTGGTTCAGAAATTTTTGATGCTTTGTGGTTAGGGTTTCAGTGTGAAACCCTAATTTTTGCTCTGAATTTCTCTGAATTTTTGTATGAATTTTTGTCTGCCTTTTTCTCTCTAAATTAAGCTGTTTATATAGGCAATTTTTAGGGTTTTGGTAATCAATTCTCTGATCCTTCTCCATCTTTTGTTTCCTATTTCAGGTATTTGGACTTCATGTGAAACCTTGTAGAGCAAGTAGAGTAGCCAAAGGCCCATGGACCAGCTGCTTATGTTTTTTTTGGTATTTTCGTTTTGTTGATTTTTTGTATTTTTGTAACATATTGGACATTTTGTAAATTAATTTTTGTAATTTTAATATGTATTTTTTTAACATTTTTTTATGGCTTTTTGATTAAATAGAAAAAGATGAAGGACTAAATTGGGCCCAACACAAACAAAAAGACTAAACAGGCCCAATTACAACAAATTATTAAAGTCAGACCCTATTAGAACAAGTTACTAAAATCAGGCCCAATTGCATAAGCATGGACCCAATTACACAAGCATAGGCCAAACTAAATAAATTACCAGACTTATTCCCAAATAAGAAGGGTAGGCCCAAATAAACCAAAAAAACTAACTCGTGGTAAATTAAATGAATAAATTAAACGAGTAGTAAAAAAGTAAAAAAAGAAGCGGACAAAATTGGGGTATGACAGACGCTACCATAAAACAATTGAAAGATGTGTTATCCTATGTTGAAAATATCGAGTAGCAATTGTTTAAAAAGTTTTAGTGACGGTGCCTGTGACCGTAGTATCGGCGGAGAGAAGTTATTCAAAACTGAAGTTGATTAAAACCTACTTTAGATCATTAATGTCACAAGATATATATATTGAACGGTTTGGCAACTTTGTCAATTGAGAATGATATGTTGGAGAACATTGATGTTGATGAGATTATAAATGATTTTGCATCTAAAAATGCTTGAAGAAACCGCTTATTATGACTTTCCGAGAAAATATAAGTTTTTTTGATATTTTGTAAAACTAGTATTATGTATTAAGGCGTATTATGTTAAATGAAATAAGTCATTTTTTTTTATCTTTTATTGAAAAAAATTCAAATAAAAAAATAGTTATATATGGGCCTTTTTCCCACAGTTTGTCTGGAGCCCATAAAATTTCTGGAAAGGGACTGATAAATATAAATGGCAAATGCCTCAATTAAATACTAAGGCATAGTGTTTTTTTAACAAGAAAAGAAAAGAGATAGTGTTAAGCGACTCATATCATATTGATATAGTTTGAAAATTGATTTTTTCTTTTTTTTTTTTTTAAAAATTGAGTTTTTTTTGTTTAAAGTATTTAATGCTACAACTAAAGTACTTATCAAATAAAACAATGGTCGGTCCAAGTGGTAACTGGACTTGGATCCCACCTCAAGGTCTCGGGTTCGAATCTTGGGTGGCAAAAACTCTGTTGGGAGGGGAGAACCACACAGGCCGGTAAAGCGGGGTACTCGTGGCCAGCTAGGTTCCGCGGCGTAGATTAGTCATCGGCAAAGCCGGTGGAAACCGCACACCAAAAAACATGGTAACCAAAAAAATAAAGTTGGGTACTGCACACAAAGTGTGTCAACGTTGCAGTTTTGAGACTAACACAATACAGTTTTTTAAGGCGTGGTTGCCAACGGTGGGAAGAACAAATCTACTAAGTGGAGTTAAGAACTTTAAGGAGAAAATAGCAATTGCACAATAAAAGATGAGTATAAATCAGAAATTAGGGAATAAGAAAGGAGAATTCTAATTTAAACTGTAATTGGAATAATACTATAATTTTTAAAAATTGTGAACCAGGAAATCAAAATCAGAAAACAAAACAAAATGTGAGTTATCAATTAAAATTGCACCCAACTTTTTTTTAAACAGGTTACATAAGAATTTGCCATTTATAAATAGAAGATATATCAGTTTTGGGAGGTTGCGTTATCAATTCTCCATCTCTTAACATTTTCCTTTTATTTGACAGTATCTATTTTCCTTATGATTTTTTTGATCAGTAAGAAATATTTTCCTTATGATCTAAGTTAACGCAGTAAGTTTCTTCAAAAATTAAAAAATTAACGTAGTAATTAGGAACTCTTACTTAAGGAACTAACACAGTTGGCAAAGTGACATAATTTACCTTAGAGAACTGCTATATATAGCGAAGGAACGTGCTCGTGAATTCGTGAGCGATGTGGATCAGCCTTATTATAAAATAATAAGAAAAAAGATTGAATCCAGAGTTCCATTACCGACTCCCTTGCTATTTTGTCGTGTTCTTGCTGCCCAAAACATGTAAAAGACCCTAACAAGACAAGCTCTTAAGAGTTAATCCTTCAATAGTTGGGCGTAAGTGAGAAACCACACGACTATGTGTTGCTAAAGTTTAGACAAACCAGATTGTTTATTTAAAATATTTCACAGGAATTAAAGATATTGGAAAGTTGGTTTAACAGTATCTTCCGTATTTAAGTATTGTAAATTTTATTTCTAACAGCCACGGTAGTGTAAGTCTTCTGTATTCACTTATTTCAATATCAAGCTTGTTTCAAAGAGTGTAAAGTAATGCAATTTTTTTATCTTAGTAATTTGGCTTGTTCTGATGGAGAAAATAAATATGCATAATAACAGCATAAGGCATTCATTAAGATATCATTAAGATAAAGGCGGAACCTTGTTGAATCTCAACTGATGCAACTTGACAAAAATCAGCCATTTATCGCCAACAAAACAAACTCTCGTGAAATTTCTTGAATTGCTCTTTCGCTGTAAGTAGCATTTCTTATATATCTATGCATGTTTTATGGAAAGCACTTTTTTTGGTTAAAAAAACACATAACACAACATGTAGTATTTTGTAATTCTATATCAGGCCTTAATTTGTCTTCTCTTATATTTAGTAATTGACTTCCTTTATACAAAAAACATGGTGAGCGAAATTTGCTCCTAAGTACAGATGAAACTGATTAGTCTTTTGTTAAAAGCGTTGATGCACTCTGTAGATAGCCAACAATGATCCGAACTAAAAAAAGCTCAAACAAAATCAGCGAAAGTCTGCCCATAAAGCATTGAAAAATTGTGCCCATATAAAACATTGAAAAAAAACTCAAACAAAATGAGCGGAAGTGTGCCCATAAAAAAAACATGTAGCGACACGTGGAAGTTATAAAACATTGAAGGTCAAGATGAAGGAGGAGCAAGTCAAACAAAAGAGGAACAAGGTGATCCAAAGTTGGAGGTGGCGCCTATATCTATCTCCTCCACAGCATGAGTTGTGGAAGTGTGTGGCCATAAAACGATGAGATCAGCTTTGGTTGCATCGAAGAGAGTAAGAGTGCAAGTAAAAATTTAAGTTAATCAATTTAAATAAACACGTAGGTGAGTGATTTCAATTTAATTCATGCAGTTCTTACCTTGTGATTTTTTTACTATCGACATTTTACAACTTATTATGATGTTAACAAAGCAATGGATTAGTATAATAGGCTGGTGGGACATAAAAAACCTATGCCTAGGTGGTTCTGCGCTAAAGTAAGTAGTTTAAAACCTTAATTAAATTTACATGTAGTTCATAGCATTAATTTTACTCATTTAAATTCAACTTCGTTAATACATTTGTAGGTGGCGAAACAAAATAATAATTATGCCTGTGACCTTTATATGATGAAGTAAATGTAGAGCATTGTGAGTGCGCGTATATTCTTGATCAATGGAATAATGTAACAATTTTAAACTTTTGCTTTTGTAATGTTTTGTATGCTAATTATTATCTATTTTGGTTTAACATATTGTTAAACTTCTAACTTAAAAATTGTAGTTACTTAGTGACCCAAGAATATACAAGTTCAATGACTTGGCTCACATGCGCCGAGAATGGGTGAAGTTCTTTTTTAAGTTTCATATTGATCAAAGAAGAGGTGAAGAGAACACTCCTGCTACTTCTCCTAATGGAAAATATAAAACGGCCAAGAAGAAAGTCAAGTGATGAGATTTGTAGTTTTTACTAATGATCTGTCTAAAAATTTGTAGAATTTGTAACATTTATGTGTATTCTATTGTAAATTTCTAATTTCACAAGGATTTGTAAGTTTTTGAGGTGAATTTATGTCGTAAGCAATTCGGGGCCATTATGTGATTTTTTGACTGATTGTGAATTTTTTTTACAATGAGGTACTGAAAAGAAAAAAATTTAAAAAGGAAGCATTTGGAGCCAGTTGCTGCTAATAACTGACTATAAGTTTCATTTTTGAAGATATTTAGAGTCAGTTATTAGCAATACCCAACTCTAAATGTCATGCACAAAGACATTTAGAGTTGGTTACTAGTAATAACCGAGTCCAAGTGTAGATTTTAACATAGAAAACAACTTTGCAAAGTACTTTTGGAGTCGGTTATTAGCAACAACCGACTCTAAATTTTCATGCACAGAGACATTTAGAGTCGATTACTAGTAATAACTGACTCCAAGTGTAGATTTTAACATAGAAAACAGCGTTGCAAAGTACTTTTGGAGTCAGTTATTAGCAACAACTGACTCTAAATGTATGTGCGCATCACATTTAAAGTTGGTTATTGTTAATAACAGACTCCAGATGTAGAGTTTTAAGATTGAAAACACCTTTGAGAAGTACATTAAGAGTCGATTCTTCAAACAATCGACTACAAATAGTTTATTCCGAGTTGGTTATTTAACAGACTATAGATATCTTACTTTTAAGGGTAAAATATTTTTTGGTCCCTATAAAATTGGGTCATTCTAAATTTAGTCCCTACATTAACGAAATAGGCGTTTTGGTCACTATCTTATTTTTCCGTTTTCATTATTAGTCTCTGACGTTAAATGACGCTGATTGTGTAACAGAAATCTGACTTGGCTTTACATGTGTAATTTTTTTGTCTACGTGGCATATCAGATATTACACATGGATCACTTAAGGGAAAATGTATGATGTGGCATCAGACAAAAAAAAAACTTCACCCAAAAAACAAAATTAGACCCCAAACTAGTAGAACCACAAATGCCATTTTCTGGTTGTGGTTTCTTAATCTATTCAAAAACACTGCTCTTATGATACATTCACCTTTCCAAATCCCTAATTCACCTAAATTCAAATCCGAACCTTTCTCATTACACTTCGCCCTTAACAAATTCATCCCATGAGCATAACTACAAATCCTTTTTTTGTCAACATAACTACAAATCTTTGAAGCATACAAAGCTTGCCTCACCTCATCAATTAATCTCTTCTTATCAACACCGCTTTTCGCAAACCCTACTTCTCCACTCAAGCCTGCTTCCTTCAATACTGCAGAAGCATTCTCTCACTCAAGCCTGCTTTCTTCACTCAGTGGTAATTTCCAAAAGGAAGCTTTCAAGTTCCCCTCTGTTCCTCATCGAAAATATCAGCAAGTTCAAAATTAGACAAACCACCAACATGCTTCAAAACATCTTAAGCTTCTGAAATAAACGACATCTTCATCAAAACTAGATCTGGATCTAGATCTGTTTGCGCCGTCGTCTTCGTTTTCTGGTTGTGCTCTTACTCTTGCAATCTGGATCTGTTTTACAGTAGCTTGTGGATCTGGATCTCGATTTCACTCCTTGTAAGCGCTACTCAAAGAAGACGACGCGCGGTAGTTAAGGTTCAGTGGCTGAGAGCACACTTCGTTCACTGATCTGAGAACCTCAAGCCGCCACATTCTTCTTTATTTTCCGGCAACCATGGACCTTCAATCGAAAAACGAGTTTGAAATTTAGAACCCTCACATCATTCTCTTGCAAAACCCTCAAAAAAAGTTGTCATCGAAGTACCCTCCGCAGACGACCACTGGGCCGGAGGTCATCTCCGCCGGGCCTTTGCCGCCGGAAGACAGGAAGAAGAAGATCAACTTCTTTTGAACAAAGAAATAAAACTTAATAAAACAGAATATTTTGGTAAAAAGAAAACAAAAAAGCCACATGGATAATTAAAAAAGTGGATGTATTAGCTAATTTGCCACGTAGATAAAAAAATACACGTGTAAAGCCAACTCAGTTTTTCGTTAGCCTAGTCAACATCATTTAATGTCAGTGACTGATAATGAAAATGGAAAAATAATATGGGGACCAAAATACGTATTTTGTTAATGTAGAGACTAAACTTAGAAAGACCCAATTTTATAGGGACAAAAAAGATATTTTACCCTACTTTTAATGATACAAGAATACGATTGAGATCCAAAACTAGCTCTAAAGGGTCACAATAGCCGATTTTAAATGTAGTTTCTTTAACTAGTGTAGGGAAAGTAATAGCCTAATAGGAGTAATAATTTAACTTTTTTTAATATCGTAAAATAAGTCTTAGTTTTTTTGTGAAAGAAAAAGATTTTTTTTATCATAAATTATAAATAAGAACCCTGATATCCAAATTGATATGTACTTCTTTTAAGTTGAAGTCAAATTCCTATCTGTCTTAGCGTGTTTCTTGATTTCTTCTATTATATACAAACAAAGGTCAAACTATCATATTAGAACACAAAAAAAAGTCAAACTATAACTATCATATGGTGGTTCTGTAACGGTTTTACGGTTTTCGTAGACTATGCATAAACGACTATGCGACCTGGCTTCAGAGGGCTATAACTTTTTTTTTTAATCAAACAGGCAGTCAGTCCGAATTTATTAATAAAATAAAGAGAGATATAAAAAGCACAAGGGGGGACTAGACCAAAACCCTTGGTAATAAGGACAATAATAGAATGCCCAACAAGGCCTCTAAAATAAACAACCATAGAACTCTAATGGAAGAAATTCTAAGGCGAACAGAAAACCCGAAAGGAGAGGGCAACACCTGAGAGTCCCCACACAACCTCCACCCACCACCTCCTGAACTCACACTCCAAACCACAACAGCCTGCATCACCTCGCTATCCTCACATTAAGCACATCACAAAGCATTGAGGTTAGAGGTGGAGGCCCGGAGACGATTGGGAGGGGGCAAAGAAGCAGAAGGCAAAGGGGGGAGCCCGGCGATCTGCAAACTGCAATCTGGCGTCCGACAAGGTACAAACAATCGAATCAGCACCCACCGACAGCACACCCCCAGACATCCGGCGCCGCGACTCCATCCACCATCGCAAAGTCGTGCTACCGGCCAACACCGCGACAACACCTAGCTTGATCGAGGTAGCCGAGCCACCAACCACCACCGCGGCCTTGCGCCCCCGGCCAACACCGTGGCACAATCAAGCAAAACCGCGAGCGACAGGGAGAAGTGCCCACGACAAACGGAGAGGAGGCGTGACTGCGGGTCCAAAGTCCGAAACGACAGCCACCATTGCGAATATCAGACAAACCACCGTGAACCACCGCAAACCACCGCATCAGAACCAGCCCCTGCGCTAATAGAGCCACAAACCACCGCGAACAGAAGCACTCCATAGTACCTCCAAAAGCGCGCAGATCCACCAACAGGGAGATCCGACCATCAACGCCTCGGGGAGAGGCCGTGGACGTCACAGAGGAGATCAGATCCGAGGAAAGGGAGCCCCCAACGGCGGTTCCAACCCAAGCAGCGCCCAACCCATTTTTATTAATTTACAGCCACCGGAACAGCCGAAGTCGAAGATCCAACCACGAAACGGCGACGGCGCAAGAACTTATCCAGATCCAGATCGCGAAGAGATCCAAATCGCTTAACAACATATCCAACAGATCCAAAAGAGAAACACAGAGAAAGCGCAGATCAGAGGAACAGACTCAACCAGACCGAAGCCAATAGCGACAGCAGGGCGAAGGAGCACCGAGAGGAGAGGGGAAGAAATCGGGGAGGGAGCCCCCCTCCCAGCGGCGGCGTTTTTCTTGAGGGTTTCTGTATAAGTTTCTGTATGTTGTTATAATTGAGTAGAGGGCTATAACTTAATTATAACTAAACCAAATTAATATTTGAGCATGTATTATCTTGGTATTAAATTTGACAAAATTGTTACTTTTTAATTTTTTTAAAAAATGATACAATCTCATATGCTATTTTTTCTATAAAATCACATGTCTGTCCCCTACGTGTTAATTGCATTGGTAATTTTTAACATGAGAACGCCGATTCTCGGATTCGAACTCAGGTGTGTTCGTTGAATAATGTGTTTTCGTGGTATTTATTTGTCATTTTGTCTAAGCCAACAAGAAAACCATCACTAGTGGAAAAAGACATTTAGCGTCGGTTAAATTAGACATTTAGCGTCGGTTATCGCCCGACGCTAAATCGCCCGATGCATTTAGCATCGGTTATTAACCGACGCTAAATGTCACATTTAGCATCGGGTGTTCAGATAACCGATGCTAAATGTCCATTTCATCACTGTTTTTGCTGTCTGAAAATGACATTTAGCATCAGTTATTTGAAACAACCGATGCTAAATGTATCAATAAATGACATTTAGCATCGGGTGTTTGAAACAACCGATGCTAAATGTCCTGAAAGTGACATTTAGCATCGGGTGTTTGAAACAACCGATGCTAAATGTCCTGAAAGTGACATTTAGCATCGGTTGTTCCAAATAACCGATGCTAAAAGTTATTTTTGATAAAAAAATGACATTTAGCATCGGTTGTTTCAAACAACCGATGCTAAAAGTCATTTATTGATACATTTTAGCATCGGTTGTTTCAAACAACCGATGCTAAATGTCATTTTCTTGATAAAAAAAAAACATTTAGCATCGCTTGTTTGAAACAAGCGATGCTAAATGCCTCGTTTCTTTTTATACATGCCTCACAAACATCACTTACAACATCAATTCATACAAGAGAATAATATTCAAGAAGAGAACAAGTACAGCCATATATGAAAACTGAAAACACAAACTGAACAAGAACTATGGTAATTACAAAGAAGGAAAAGGAGCATGCTTGTGATCATAAGCTAATGACAGCTACAATAAAATTCTGACAGCTACAACAAAATAAGAACTATGGTAATTACAAAGAGTGAAAATTCTGTTTTGGAGCCTCAGATGGACTTGGATTAGGATCTGCTGGCTCAGTTTGCTGCATAAAACCACCAAGAAAAACCAACACTATTTTTAAAAACTGTTAAACTTCTAAGCATATGGAATATATCTCTTTGGCACGATCATGAATTCATGATGTATCTTTTATTCAGTAGCTGAGAAAGTCATAAAGCTGAATCAAATAGGTAAATAATGAGGGAAAATAAAAGTTCAATTCAGAAAATATAAGCTTATTCTTTCAGTAACAAGCATGATCACTATGCATGCTCTCTAAGACAGAAAGACATTAATAGCAATCCAATTAATGATAAGTCAAACAGCTCTTGAGTTTTAGAGGAAGGAATATGGCGGCCTTCTTCACCACATTTGAATATCACTTCTAACCTTTTTCTGATGCCAAATGCAAACAGATATATAGCCTAACAGAAAACGAAAAAAAATGAAAAACCCTAATCCTAATTTTAGAGCTCAAACTCTGATTCCTTTTAGAGGTGATGAAAATTAGAATCATGATTAATTCAGGGACTAAGTGGCAAAAACTTCAATCACAACAAGCATACATAATCAAAAGCCAAAGCCCAATCTAATTTAACCTCTAACATAAGTTCTAAACAGCAAGCATACATAATCAATCACCAATTTAAATAAAACCCATATGAGAATTTGCACGAACCACGAGAATAACAAAACAGCAAGCAAACTTAGCTTAGCTTACCTATTAACCATAAACGTTAATAAGCAAAGGTGAGATTGTATCATATGTGAGAAAGGTGAATCCAAATATGGTGTACAGAAAAGAGACACAAACATGTTCCTATTCAACGAATCCCCAACAAATCCTGCAATGCCCAAAAACAAAGAACAACCATTATAACCAATACCAACAAAAAGCACACAATTTTACATTAACTCATTGCAACTACCAAAACACACTCATTATCAACGATGCCAACGAAAATGTCTTAAAAATCAGTGCAACAAAATGTCTTCAGGACTTATCACAATCTTACTTTCTTGAACAAAATTTACTTGTTCTAATTAAATGCAAGCTATTTAATGCCTATTTATAAAAAGAAATTATCAAGTAAATGTAATACTATGTATGTGTGTAATAAATTATCAGCGGCAAGTACAGAGCATATTTGATATCCATATGTTATAGTTGGTTTTATGTTGTTTAGTAACTCCTCCTTGTTCTATATCCTAACACATTTGAAGTACTCCTCCATCTCATTATGCTATGTCAATATATATCTATTGGTTGGAAGCAAAGGATCAAACATGGTAACTAACAAAATAAAACATACATACATATCAACTTGACATTAGAAAGTCTCAGCCATTTAGGAGGCATTCAGTATCAGCACTGCAGAAACAAAAAATAAAGCAACAGAGACTTTTAGACAAATAAAATCAGTAATAGACAGCAAAAAATGAAAATTATTTAGAAGACTCCAACATGTCTTTCATGTTTACTTACGTGGTCAATGGCAGAAAATACATCCTACACAACTTCATTGTGCAAGCAAGTGAGCTAATTAAGTCCACTGTTACATCATATATCCTTCTGTACAAGAAGAGTTTCGTAAGAACATGATGACACAATATTTTAATAGGGATAGACCATAAATTCTATTCACATCACAAATAAAAAGCAAGCAAAATCCAAAAGGAAAGGAGAATATAGATGAACATTTTTACAGGTAGCTAAGCACTGCAAAGGATGTGAAATTGTGAATCGCTAAATGCTAATTACCATTGCATTGCAGGCTGCGGAATAATCAGCCGTTGCTTCCCTAACTAGCAAACTTGTTAACATATACATGACAAGTTGACAACTCCATCTGCATAACAAAGTAAAAAATTCAATACTTCCTCTAGTTCCATCTACATAACAAAGTAAAATATTGTAAATGCTTAAACCCAGTTTTTCACAAGCCCACACATAGGAAACTTACAGGGAAGTAATGACCAAGAACAGGAATTTTTGTTGAATCCTTGATTTGAGAAACGAGCTTATTATTGCCTCTAGGAACTAGAAGATCTATCACATCATCAACCTGTGGCAGAGTGTAATTAGTGAAAAATCATCACATAAAAATAACTATGAGCATTTTAAATTTTAATATCCACCTTGAGTAGATCTAGAATTTCGTCTCTTGAAGGTAGAAGCCCAATAAGTTTGTCACCACTCACCAATAGTATTGGCATGACTGAGAAAACGAAGGGACAGATGCTTGAAGACAGATTTTGAAGCGAATATTGTTACAGTGGGTTTGTGCGAAGGAAGGGTTTGAGAGGGTTTGTGCGAAGGAAGGGTTTGTACGAAGGACGGAGGAAGAGAGCAAGAGAGGAAGAGAGACGGAGGAAGAGAGCAAGAGAGGAAGAGAGACAGAGGAGAGAGGAAGAAAACGAACGAGGAGAGGAGGAGAGGAGGAGAGGAAGAGAGAAAGAGATAGAGAAGGTTCGGAGCGTGAAAGAAGAAGAAGATATTGTTAGAGAGATAAAGATGTGGGATGGAAAACTAGAAATATTAAACACAGATACATTTAGCATCGGGTTTTTAAACACCCGATGTTAAAAGTAGGCGTGAAAATTGAAATCTTCCATTTAATTGCAAAATTGCCACCGCGTCTACATTTAGCATCAGGTGTTTAAACAACCGATGCTAAATGATGCTTTTTAAAGTCAATTTTCCATTAGTGCATATGTCTTTCTCATAAAGATGTAATGGATCAGTTTAGTTCGATTTTTAGGAAAAAAAGTCGAAACCAAAATCAAAACTTGTTGATGCAATTTGGTTTGATTTTTAGGAGACCAAACCAATACATAGGTTTGGTCAAAAAACCAATACATAGGCACATAAATACAATCAGTGGCGGATCTACGTTCAGTGACAGATCTTCACCAAAAAGCTTGGGAGGGCCGCCAAAAAAAGAGACATGGAAGAACGGCGAGGTAGAGACCGAGACAATGAGGAACGGGGAGCGTGAGAGAGATTGAAAAGGAGAAGAAGGGTTACCATGCGTAATAAAAGTGGTGAAGCTTAAGAAAAATATAATTAAAATAGATAAATATAAATTAATACTTATTTATAAACAAAATTAAGTGACTAAAAAATAATCATATAATTATTTTTGATAGGCAATGTTAGTGGGGGTGGGGGAAATGTTAGTTTCCGGGGTTTGAACTCGGAACCTCCTTCTTGCACTTATTTGGTGCACTCCTTCGATATCCCTTAGCTCGGCAACTGGGCTACCTACTTGGGATCCCAAGGCTTCACTTGAACTCCTTGAAAAAAGTTCTACTTTTTTGAACCCCTCGAATTTTTAAATTGCACTAGTACTTCTAAATTTGAACCCCAAATCTCGGGTCCTGAATCCGCCACCGGATACAATCAATGGCCGACCCAAGACCCCGGGTCAGGGGTGTGCAAAAAATTTCATTATTTAAATTGGTGATAGTTCACAATATCATGATTTTTTTAAATATTCATTCAATCCGAAATTCAATCTAAATCAATTAAATTTGTTTTGTTTTCTAGGTTTGGATTCAAACGAAACCAATGAAACTCAACCTCTATTGGTTCAAGTCCGTGGTAATTTCTTCGTGAGATACTTTAGTTCAATTTATTTAGGGACAAATTAGCCCTTAGCAGTCTTTTCATCCATCAAATGGTGAGACCGTTAGTTAACATTGGCTATGTGGCATGTTAAGTCCCCACATGACATGTCATAATTCTACGTGTACTTTATATTAAACTTAGTATTTTTTGGTGACATAAAAATTAACAAAAGAAAAAGAATGAAACAAAAGGAAACCGGGCAGAAGCACACTAGCTCCCTAAGGCTTGCAACAATGACTTCAGATCTGGAGGTGGTGATGACCAAGTTGTAATACCCAATGAAGATCTGTTACCAAGTTTAGTCATAAAATCAGCACAACAGATTTACTGACACAAAGCATGCTCAACGTGCATGCTAGAAAAACTATCTATCATAGCCGTGATTTTAAAGAGCAAAGGTGCATAGGCATGTAAAGTATACTATATAGTCTGATTAGCATATACTAAACTTATGGTGGGTTATTTAAAATTTAGTATACTAATCAGACTATTTATTAATTAGACTATTTTTTTTTTCAAAATCTCAAATATCTTTATTTTTAGTTTTATGAATGTATACACAACCAATATGAAGTTCTTCCTCCCTCATTTTCAACCGCTTAATTAGTATATGAAGTTCTTGCCAAACAAACCTAATTTGGCCGCTGATTAAGACCCCTCCACCAACTGATACAAGGCTCAGCATTTAACCTATGCAAAGCCCAAACTCTATAAATATCCACCATCTTTCATTCTTCTCAATCATCCATTAATCACTTCATATATATCCAACTTCTTTAGCCTCCTATAGCTAATACAAACACAAAAAATGAACTCCATCAAGACCCCCTTCCTTTTAGCATTGCTAATGGCTTTGGCCATTACACTTTCAGCAACATCTTTCAAAATTGATGAACCGAACTCTCTTCGAGGAACAAACAACCTATTTTCCCAAAAATATAATAAGAGAGTACTCTCTTCTTTGACATGTGATAAATATCCCAAGATTTGCTATAACGAAGGAAGTGCAGGCCCTGATTGCTGTAAGAACAAATGTGTCAACTTTTCAATAGATAGCTTGAATTGTGGGAAGTGTGGGAAGAAATGCGGGTTTTCAAAGATATGCTGTGAAGGTAAGTGTGTGAACCCTAGGAGTAATAAGAAGCATTGTGGGAAATGTGGTAACAAGTGCAACAACAAAGGTTCTTGTGTTTATGGGATGTGCAGCTATGCATAGAATTTGAAATTAATGGACTTGCATATAGTATATTAATTCTATGGATTTTGAGCTTGAGTGTGACAATAAGCAGCCATCACTAGCTTTGGCGAGGATATGCTAGTTATATTAAATTTTATTCTTTGCATTATTTGGTGACTTGGTGTAATAAATACTAAATAACATATATTGCTACAGTATTTCCTTTACTTGGTATAAACAAGCAATATGTCCTTGTAGTTTGTTGTTTATGAAATAAATAAAAGAGCTGCTATTCAAACACTTGAAATTATATACTCCCATCTTCAGAAATTTGTTTGGCGATTGTGTAGACTAATTCTTTGATGTATCAGAGATTCACTTAAAATATTGACCTCTCGCAACAAATGTTTTTCTATACGCACCGGTCAGAGATCGAACCCAACACCAAATGGTTAATGGCCCAAATATCTACCACTTGTGCCACATCATGTTATATTACATTTTTTCATTATAAAAAAAATCTTCATAATGAAACGTTTAATTTTTCATTTATGTCTTTTATTATGAAAATTCATTACATTCAATAAATGACCCAACATTTTTAATTGAAGAGATCAACGGTAAAATGATAAATTAAACAACATTTTTTATAATATTTAAATTAATATATTTTACCAGGATGTTCCGAAACCATAAACTGCAAATAAAATAAGACGAACGGAGTGCACAATTTTAATAATTTTTTAGTTGTGATTTTTTAATGAGAGTGTGTTTAGATGAGACAAGTTTTGAAGGCAATGTAATTTTTGAAACAAGTTTTACATTAAAAACAGTCTTAAGAGTGTGTTTAGATAAAACAATTTTTGAGCCTAATGTAATAATATTTGAAGGGAATTGAAATACTTTGTCTTAAAATACTTTGTTTGGATAATTTAATTTGAGAAATTGAAAAATAAAGGAATTTCACGAGGTATCTTGTTAAATCTAATTTTAGAGAATTTTAAATACCACCTAAAATATAAGAATTTGAAATTCCCTCAAAATATGAACCTTACAATGCTGCTATTATTTTTTCAAAATTTACAAATTTGTTCCTTAATTATATGTTTCAAAATTTGCAAATGAGTCCATAAAAATTTTCAAATTTTATACTTTGGTCCCTAAATATTTTCAAAAAGTTAAAGATTTGGTCCTAAAAGAATTTTGAATTTTTTTCAAAATGATCCCTATAAATTTTCAAATTGGTTTCTATAAACTTTCAAGTAAACTTCCTAATTTTTAAAAAATTCATTTTAAACCACTTTTCTTTTGATACTTATATAATTTTTCGAAACTTATTAAAATGACTAATTAAAAGTTAAATAAGCAAATTTTTGAAACTTATTAAAAATGGCTCAAATTTAAATAAGCAATTACTCTTTGAGAGAGTGTTTACAAGAGAGTGTTGCTAGCACTTCTCAAGTATTTAAATCATGTCGGAATTTTCATGAGAGTGTATTGGACTGTTTTATCAAGATCAAATTAATTGCAAGCTCCATCATCCTCTCAACTTACTCAACACACTATGCAGATACAAAGTTGGGGATGATTATTTTTAGCGCTATGAGGAGTCTATTTAGGAGGAGCCACCATGCACAAACAACAACCTTAGGTGGTGCACTACTCTTTAGGAGGCTGTTGAGTGGCAGTAGATCATACATCAACTTAACAGAATTCACCAACTACGTTAAATTGTCAAGATGACTTTTGCTTTGACATTCTTACTATCAACTTTCTTAATATTATATATATATATATATATATATATATATATATATATATATATTTTGATAAGTTTCTTAATATTATATATCATGGAACCCGGTCAGCCCCTAACCCCCCCTCCCCTTATTACTTGTTAGCTGTCTTCTATCTACACCAAAAACTTGATGCCTTTGTAACGAATTAATTTGTTGAATTATTCCATGATACTGTTGTACAAGCAATTAAATGATAATTCTCTACGCCACTTGTATGCTTTAATGCCTTAATTTCACCAGAAAAAATACAAATTGAAACTGAGTGGGCCTTCTGAGTAGTTATATTCATTATACACAGCCGCACATCCTTCATATAATATATGCATGAATTACAACAGCTAACATAACAACACCAAAAAATCGTATTTGCTACACATTCAATTCCATGCACATTCCTTTTCCAAATTCTCCACGAATTTAACTATAAGGTACTCTATACTAAGCCTAATTTAGTTACTTGACCACTCATTTGGCCTTTGAATTAGACCACTCCACTAGCAACAACCCCATATATATAGCTGCCAAGCATCCATTATTTCTTCATCAAAATTCAAAACCATTCATATAATTTCACTTCTTTAATTCCACAATAAACTCAAATATGAAGTCCTTTAAATTTCAAATACTCATCCTTGTAGCAGCCATGCTAATATCTATGGCCAATGCTGATACACAAACACAATACAAAGAATCACAATTCTTTAAAAGCCACAATTCAACTAAAAATCCTTCAACCCCATCTTCAGAAAATGAAAATTATTCGGCTTCTCTCCGAGGCGCAAAGGGTTTCCATGGTCGCGGGGGTGTGATGACTTGTGATAAGTATCCTAGAGTTTGCCGTGTGAAGGGAAGTGAAGGTCCTGATTGTTGTAACAAGAGATGTGTTAATGTGTCAACAGACAGAAACAACTGTGGCATGTGTGGTAAGAGATGTAGGTACTCACAAATATGTTGCAGAGGTAAGTGTGTGAATCCTATGTTTGACAAATACCATTGTGGATATTGTGGCAACAAATGCAAGAAAGGGAATTCGTGCGTTTATGGTATGTGCAGCTATGCGTAAATCATGTGCATAGAGGACAACAATTCCAAGAGAATGCCAATAATTAATTAGGATTGACTATGTAGTACTAGTGTAGTGTGTGTATTTATAAAATGATGAATTCATTTGTTGTATGTGTGACTAATAAATAAGCGAGCAAATGATTATTATAGGATGCTTGATGATCTTTGCTGCTCTGCTCTGTATCATAACTTTATTCCATTGGTTGTAATTGAATTAATTAATTTGTTGTATTTATAAATTTGTTTTGTGATTCTCAATTTAATCTTCACTGCTTGGGTTATTTGGGGTGCTAGAAATGATGGATGTAGCCTTTAAGGATTTAGTCGTAGATGATGCATCTTTATTTAATCGTGTTATGGTGATTTCTTGGCAATGGTTTAGTGAGAGGGCAAAAAGGAATAATGTGTGTCCTTTGATTGTTAGTGTTCCTCTTCATTGAAATGTATTAACTTGATTTGACATATTTGTATATGGATTTAAGTACTCATTGTACTTAAATGATGTAATATATTTTGCTTATAAAAAAAGGTCATTATTAAAATAACATTGTATAGCAAATCAATCCTTTATATAAGGAGGTCTACTTTTCACCCATTAAGAACACTATTCATCAATTTTTGAGCGGCAATTTCTCTGATAAGGCTTTTAATAATATTTATTTATTATTATCAACTAGGGCGAACACCCAATATACCTCTAAAGGCTGATATGTGTCCATTATTACTTGACCTTACTTCAGGCTACCAATCCAATGTTTGTGGCCCCATTTCCATGATCAAACCCGACACCGCCTACAATGAAGGAAAAATGTTAGTTGTTGGGCCCACATTGCCATTAACAGTGCGACCCAAATATTTTGGTACGTATCCCTTTTGCCTCCAAAAATTTTGAACTATTAACATCAAACCCACCCCGTACCAATTCTTCTGTAGTCACAATTAATGAACTCTTCCAACCTATTTAAGAACCCAAAGCCCTAACGATAACGACGTCCCCACAATTCTCTTACCACTTGTAACTTTTTTTTTGTTTCGAGGTAAACTTCTTTGGTATTGTTTTCTTTTTTTCCATGTTTTTGTCTTCATTTATTTCAGTTGCAGATTATTTCGCAAACTAATTTTCAAACCCTATTTTGACTAATCAGATGAATCCAGCTGGTGATATTGCAAACGACATGAACTTTGTTCCGGCTCATCCACATGCATATATTTATCACCTGGAGTACAACCCCCTGGAGGTATAAATGCATAATAACATATCCTCAGTATTTTGCACATTCATTATTACTTCTTTTTCAAAGAAAACTTTTGATATAGATGCTTTCATCAACGTATTGGTTCTTATTGTTAGGATAAAGTGAAGGTACCCTATATCTTTTCCAAAAAATTCCTGGAAACGGTTCCTACCAAGGTGATTATGATAGATCCACTCGGGAACCAGTTGAACGTATCTATTACGAAAGCACTAGGAGATGCTTACTTTACAGACGGTTGGAACCATGTTGGTGATTTTGATGGGTTGGAAGAAGGTGGCTAGCACTACAAAAAATGTTGCCTTTAGCGACGGAATTAGAGAGGGACTTCAAGTCCCTCGCAAAAACTGATATTAGCGACGGCATTAGCGAGGGCATAGAGCT
Source organism: Astragalus membranaceus (assembly GCA_039519185.1). Taxonomy (NCBI): domain Eukaryota; kingdom Viridiplantae; phylum Streptophyta; class Magnoliopsida; order Fabales; family Fabaceae; genus Astragalus; species Astragalus membranaceus. The sequence continues at coordinate 22,548,652 of CM076851.1, read as the reverse complement.
GTCAAATTTTTTTAAGCATTAGCGACGGAAATTTTAGCAATAGCGACGGCCAGGCCGTCGCTAATGGCCTGGGCGGGAAAAATTAGCGACGGCTATAGTGTCCCTCGCAAATATTTTTTGACCGTTCAACGCGTGGAACTGCGTGGAAATGGGCGTAACGGTTAGCGACGGCCCATGCCGTCGCTAATGCCGTCGCTAATGTCAAATTAATTTCCAAAACTGAATCTCAAAACAGAAACCCTCATTTCTCTCTTCTCCTCTCTCTCACCGCCTCTCTCTCCGCCTCTCTCTCTCACCTACGACGGCCGCCGCACCACCACCATCACCTACCTACGACCTCCTCTCTCCGTCACCTCCTCACTCCGGCTCTCTCTCTTCGCCTCCTCACCGTCTCTCTCTCCGCCTCTCTCTCTTCCTACGGCCACCGAGAAGCCGCCAACGCCGCCAACGCCACCACCCTCACAACCACCACCACCATCCTCACCTACCTACGACAGCTCCTCTCCGCCATCTCGCCCTCTCTCTCTCCGCCTCCCTCTCTCACCTACGGCCAACAACCACCCACCACCACCGTCACAACCACCCACCACCACCGTCACAACCACCCACCACCACCAGCACCTACTTTCTGCTGTCTCTCTCTCAGCCCCTCTCTCTCAGCCTCTCTCTCTCTCACCTGCGAAATTTAACTGTGCACCGCCGCCACCACCACCGCCGCCACGACCACCACGAATTTCTGCCCTCTCCCTTTTGTAGGTTTTGACATTTTTTTATGATATTTTTTTGATATTGATTTTTTAAATTTGTTTTGATTTATGTTTTTTGATTGATTTAGGATTGACATCGTTGGTGTTTGGAGTTTAAGAACCGCACCAGAGTGCGCATCGTCACCGAACAACCGCAACAGACGTCAATCTCATAACGGTTAGTTTAATTGAAAAATATTTAATTATTGTTTTGATGAACCCTAGGTTAGATGACTGTGTGTTGTTGATGGAAAAGGGTGAGGGACATCCTAACCCCCATATTTTGCTCGAAATCATCTCCATTGAGATAATTGCGAGACGATACTAACAACGGTAAGGTTGGGAGTTATATGAAATAACTTCCTTCACTACTTGGATGGAAAAGGGTTTTGTGCTGTCCTTAACCCCCATATTCGGCTCGAAATCATCTCCACTGAGATCATATTGATGCCACTAACTTGAAATATTATTGGGAATGTTATCTAACACGTTTTCTTAAATACGTGTAGATGAATTTGTATGAATTTAATCGTGATTGGGTGTATGATCGGTTATATCCGAGAAGAGCGGGTTTAAAGGAATCTTTTGTAATTGGGGTTGAACAGTTTCTTGTGGTAGCGTGGCGACATGAATTGGCTCAACAGGAAAAAGGGGTTAGATGTCCATGCTTAAAATGCGACGGTGAACCTATTATGACCGATGATGAAATCAGGGATCACTTGTATCATTGGGGGTTTAGGCCTAATTATTGGATTTGGGTAGACCATGGAGAACAACAATTTCCAAATTTTGAGATAGGGGCTTCAAGCAGTTCTGGTGTTGGTGTTCCACGTAATGAAATTTTTGAGTCGATGCAAAACATGATTTGCGATGGTCTCAGGGTGAATGTGCCATTTGATGAGCCTCAATATGATGATAATGATGAACTTCCAAATGAAGAAGCACAAATTTTTTATAATTTGTTAAGAGATTCAAACACACCGTTGTTTGAAGGCTCGCCACATTCAAAATTATCTATGTGTGTGAAACTTTTAGCTCTCAAGTCCATGAGTAATATTTCTGAGGTGGGTTTAGACTATGTGACTGAAATGATGTTGGAAGCAACACCTAATAAGGATAATTTGCCAAAAAGTTATTATGAAGCAAAAATGTTAGTTTCGAAGCTGGGATTGAAATTTAAGAAGATTGATTGTTGTGAGAAAGGGCACATGTTGTTTTACAACAACGAATTTGGTAAAAATGATGGTGAGCTACTTGAATGCAAATTCTGTGGAAGCCCAAGGTATCATGATCGTAAAGGGGCAAAACGTAATTATAAACCTATCCCTGTAAAGTCGATGTTCTATTTGCCTATAGTTCCAAGGTTGCAAAGAATGTTTGCATCGGCCGAAATTGCGCAGAAAATGACTTGGCATTATGACAATAGGCGTACCTCGGACGACATTTTACGCCACCCATCCGACGGTGAAGCGTGGAAGCACTTTGATCAAGTGCATTCAGATTTTGCCTCAGACCCACGGAATGTTCGGCTTGGTTTGTGCTCTGATGGGTTTACTCCATATATCCAAGCATCGGCGTCACCCTACTCTTGTTGGCCAGTCATTGTTACCCCTTACAATCTTCCTCCTGAGATGTGCATGACTAAACCGTATATGTTTTTGACTTGTTTGATACCTGGTCCATCCAATCCAAAAGCTAACATTGATATCTTTTTGGAACCTCTGATTGATGATCTTAAGAGATTGTGGGGGGGTGTTTTGACATATGATGCAGCACAAAAGAAAAATTTTATGATGAGAGCTGCATTGATGTGGACAATTAACGACTTTCCTGCTTATGGTATGTTGTCTGGTTGGGGGACTCACGGTAAATATGCATGTCCGCACTGCATGGAACACACAAAAGCGTTTACGCTAAAGTACGGGGGCAAGAGTTCTTGGTTTGACTCGCATCGTAGATTCTTACCGCAAGATCATAAATTTAGAAAGAACAAGAAGGCCTTCAGGAAAGGGGCAGTTGAAACAGATGGACCACCGCCTTTGTTGACATCAGGTGAAATCTGGAGCAGAGTTATGGATTTTCCAGAAGCCACAGAGGTAGGGGAGCTCACCCGGGTGGATGGTTATGGACGGTGGCACAATTGGACAAAAAAAAGCATATTTTGGAATCTCCCATATTGGAAAGATAATTTGTTGAGGCACAATCTTGATGTTATGCACATCGAGAAGAATTTCTTTGACAACATATTTTTCACTGTGATGAATGTGAAAGATAAAACCAAAGACAATAATAAGGCTAGATTGGATTCTGCTCTTTATTGTAGCAAACATCGATCTGATTTGAATTTGGTGGAAATGCCTAATGGGAAGATGTTAAAACCCAAAGCCAAATACTGTCTAACACCAGATGAAGCGAAAAATGTTTGTCGATGGTTGAAAGAATTGAGGATGCCAGATGGTTATTCTTCTAACCTTGCAAGATGTGCCGATGTGAACACCGGGAAGATGTATGCGATGAAAAGTCATGATTGTCATGTATTCATGGAGTGTTTGCTTCCAATTGCTTTTAATTCATTACCAAAGTGTGTTTTGGAACCACTTATTGAAGTGAGTCAATATTTTAAAAATATGTGCTCTTCAACATTGAGAAGGGATGATCTTATTAAGATGGAGCAGAATATTCCTTTCATTATTTGTAAGTTGGAGAGAATATTTCCTCCCGGTTTCTTTGATTCCATGGAGCATTTACCGGTTCACCTTGCGTATGAAGCAAGGCTTGGTGGACCAGTTCATTATAGGTGGATGTATCCATTTGAGAGGTAATTATCTATTTCAACATTTTTTTAAAATTATCTTAATTAGTATGATTATTAGTTTAATGAAGTATTTTTCTTTCAACAAATAGATTAATGGGTGATTATAAACGATCGGTGAAGAATAAAGCTAGAGTTGAAGGATCAATCTGCACAGCTTACCTACACCGTGAAACAATTTATTTTTGTTCACATTATTTCAACAACTTTATGTTGTCAGCAAATAATAGAAACGAAGTGGAGATTGAAGAAGAAAGACACCCGCTCACTTTATCTGTGTTTATCAAACCCGGTCGCCCTTCGGGTAAGAAGTCAACCAATTACTTATCAGATAAAGAGCATAAATCAGCACATGTTCATGTCTTGATCAATTGCACTGAAGTTAAACCATATCTTGAGTAAGTATGCTCCAATTCAGTTAATCTATACTGTATGAAGTTAAATAATAATTTGATCAACTTTCAATCTAAAGAGTAATAATATTTCTTTTTAAGTGCATTCTTACGAATTGAGGGTATAGGCGTTGAAGAATCTTCTATTCGTATACATGAAAGTTTTCCATCCTGGTTTAAGGCTAGAGTAAGTAACCAAATCCCCAAGGCGCTGAATAATTCTTTAAAGTAAATATGAGACATAACTTATTTTTTCCATATGTGGTTTACTTAGGTTTATGAAGCAGAACCAACTCCCCAAATCCGACACTTGAGGAACTTAGCCAATGGTCCTTTTCTTGAGGTGACCGAGTGGCACACGTACCTAGTTAATGGTTACAAATTTGACACCCAATCATGGAGTGAGGGAAAAAAAAAACAATTAATAGTGGGGTATATGTTAAAGGTGAAACAGGAGGAGGTGAAAATGACTTCTACGGTGTGATCGAACGCATATATGAACTTGAATACCCACGGTTAGACTATGAAAAGAGAATAGTTTTGTTTTTCTGTAGATGGTTTGATCCATCTGTTAGAGGAATGAAATTGAATCCAAAATGTAATACCGTGGACATTCGAATGAATGGAAGGTATAAACTTTATGATCCGTTTATCATGGCAGAAAATGTGAGGCAGGTGTATTATGTTCCATATCCATCAACTCAGAGAGGATGGTGTGTTGCAATTAAGACAAAACCACGGGGTCACATTGAAGGCACTGATGCGGAGGATGAGGTTCCTTATCAGGTGGATGAAATTTCGGGAGTAGATGAGGTGCTTGAATTTGAACCGATTGACTCCTTATGTGATGATAGACACCTAGTTGAAGAAGTTGATGAAGATGAAGAACAGAATGAAGATGAAGAACAGAATGAATATGAAGATGATGAAGAGAATGAAGATGAATAAGAGAAATATGAATTTGAACCGATTGACTCCTTATGTGATGATGACTCCTAGTTGTATATGATTAATCTTATATATGTTGTCTACTTATGTTGTCTTTAAATTTATTAGAATCATTAATATATCAATATTGTTCTTTATGACTCATTATGTTGTCTTTAAATTAATATATCAATATTGTTCTTTATCACATTTTCTTTCTATTTTTTAATAGATATGGATCCAGGAGGAGGTTCTGACCCACCACCGAGACGTCCTAATAAAGGGAAGAAGACTATGACCGGTGAACCTCCTAGGAGGAGGCGTAATCGTGAGGTGGAACTTAATATTGGGAATATGAGGAGCCATAATTCGTTTGTGGGCCCACCATCTACTGCCCCACAACCTTCGGCTCCATCTGGCCCTGGATGGTTTCATTTACCATCTCATGGGCATTATACGGGCCCAACAGCTGGGTATGGCGCAGCAGCTGGGTATGGCGCAGCAGCTGGGTATGGCGCAGCAGCTGGGTATGGCGCAGCAGCTGGGTTTGGCGCACCAGCTGGGTATGGCGCACCAGCTGGGTTTGGCGCACCACCTGGGCATATAGGCTCACCAGCTGGGTATGGCGCAGCAGCTGGGTTTGGCGCACCACCTGGGCATATAGGCTCATCATCTGGACATATAGGTCCATCAGCTGGGTTATCTATGCCTACACCAGATCCCCAGGATGATATTCAGCATGATGTACATGATGTTGGTGGGGGTAATGTTGATGCTGATTCATCCACTGATGACGAGAGAGTGGAGGTGATTGTTATTAATGGTATCAGACTCAAAGTCATTTATAGCAGTGGTAACGCGTAAGTATTATATTGTTTGTTTTTTTAAAGTTAATTATGCAACGACTTATATATATTTGATAATTGTTTGATATATCTTTCAATATGCAGGCTTCTTCCTGCAAAGGTAGCTTCATCAAACATCACTCATGTCATCCGCAAACGATATTTTCAAACGTTCCATAAAAAGTGGAGCAATGTCGAAGAAGATGAAAGAAATGATCTGCTAGACTTCTTTAGGGTAAGTGTTAATTATTTTGTCATTACTTATATTGTTTGTTTAAATTTTATGTTTAATAACGTTTAATATAATACAGACCAGAGTAACTTGGGACACAGAAGACGATGACAATGTGCGGAGAATTTTTTTCAGAAGGATGGGCGCTCAAATTTCTGATTTGCTTTATAAGCTCCGCTGTAAAGATAAGAAGCCTTCCTACATGAGTGATGAGATTTGGAATGCCTTCAAGAGCCATTGGGCTTCAGAGGCTTTCAAGGACACTGCTGCAAAAGCCAAAAATAATAGAAACTCGGAAAAGGGTGGCTCGCTTCACTGCGGTGGGTCCATCAACCAGGCTCAGCATGCTGCTAGAATGGTAAATTATTTTCCACATCTATGTGTTTTTTATATTATTTAATTAGTTAGCAATTTTTAAAAATGTGTTTCATCTTACAGAGTAAGAAGGCAGGACGCCCTATCACTGCTCCTGAGCTGCATAGAGCCACCCATGTGAGGAAAGGCACTGGCGAGTATGTTGATGAGCGCTCCAAGATGACCCAGGTAAATATACATATTGATTTGTATTATATAATGTTCATTTGTCAAAATGGAGCGCTAATTTGTGGTTATTCAAAACAGGAGCAAATAAATGAGTTCATGACTCAGCTAACTCAGGGGAGCTGGAACCCTGATTCATTTGGCCAACTTACTCCTGAGATGAGAGATCTGGCAAACAAACATTGGGAGAAGACAGTAGGTTGGTCTAAGGGTCGCCTGTATGGTACGGGGCCCATGGCTCCATGTATGAGTCAGTCTGGGGCCGAGAGCAGCAGAAGACGGAGTCGACCAGCTTATACTCCTGCGGAGACAGAGCATATCAGGCGGCTGGAGCAGGAGCTGCACGAGACTCGACAGGAGGTCAGGACCTCCTCTGAGGCGATGAGAAAGATGCAGCAAGATTATGAGAAGGTGACCCGTAGGCAGGAGCTGATGTTTAAGTATTTTAAGAATATGAAGCAAAATGAGCAGCAGCAAGATGAAGAGAAAGATGAGGAGGAAGCTGAGGAGTCTGATGGTGGCAGCTTTTAGTTTTGTTGATTAAATATTTTGTTATAACATTTCAGATTAAGTGTTGTTGATTCAAATATTTTGTTATTGGATAATTTTTATTTTAAACTATTTTATGTATTTTATGTTATTAGATTTTATTATTTATTAATAAAATAAACAGGTATAAAAGCAGATAAAATAAAAAAAAATTTCATCAGGTTGAGCAGTAGCGTGGGAATTAGCGAGGGGCTTAGTGAGGGAATGTGGCCACGTGGTTGGGCAGTAGCGTGGGCGTTAGCGAGGGAAGGTTGCCATGTAGCTGAGCATTAGCGAGGGAATTAGCGAGGGGGTTAGCGAGGGAACGTGGCCACGTGGCTGAGCATTAGAGAGGGAATTAGCGAGGGAATGTGGCCACGTGGCTGAGCAGTAGCGAGGGACTTAGCGAGGGACCATGGCCATGTGGCTGAGCATTAGCGAGGGATGTAGAGAGGGACACTGCCCTCGCTAATTAGCGAGGGACCCAAATCCCTCGCTAATCGCATTTGCGAGGAGGGAATTAGCGAGGGACGTTGTCCCTCGCTAATTCCCTCGCAAATGACTGTTAGCGAGGGAATTTGGTGATTTAGCAAGGGACTTTGCCGTCGCAAATGACCTTTTTTTTGTAGTGTAGGTTACCATGTTCTACACCTCGCTTGGTAACTTCAATATCGAGGTTACTAATCTTTTGGGCGACCAAATAACATATCCTCCCATGCCTGAGCCACTTCAAACCAATGACTATGCGAATCCCATTTTATTGGACGATGACGATGATGATATGGAAGATGCTGAACCCATCCCTCTCATTGTTGATCGTTCTAAGTTTGTAACAGCTGTAAAAAATGGCTCAGCTTTGACGAAATCACTGGAGTCAACCTGGTAAACACCTTTCACAAATCCTATACTATGGTTTATAAATTTTTTACCATAATTTTACTCGCCCTTTGTCTTGGATTAATGAAAGGCATTCTCTAAAAACCGGTTTGAATATGCTTTGCCTAAAACTGATGGACATCTCTCACTTGTGGACGAGTACGGGAAGGTGTGGCCTTGCTATTATCAGGCAAAACATGGTGATGGTGATACCGCTGGTATCATTCGTGGTTGGAAGACATTCTGTCGTCAGAAGAGGTTGTATCAGGGACAGGGAGCAAAATTTGGTGTCATCCGCCCCAACTCGAACGTTCTTTACTTTACTCCTTCATCATGAACTATTTCATGTTATATATCTCAACTTTTGGTTCCAAAGGATGTTAAGCAATCGTTACTAATATGTAATTAGTGTAATATGTATATTTAAGTTTTCCAGTTATCCTACTTTTGGTTCGCCCATGTTATATATCTCTATAGTTAGTGATGGTGGGTTAATATAGGCTTCCACTTTTGCCAAGTTATGGTTGACCTAACGGGATACCACTTTTCATATAGTTATTGTAAACTTTATTATCCTTATGTGTTACACAATCGTAGACTCGTGCCTTGCGATTTTTGAGCAACTTAACCAAAAATAGAGTCTTACAAAATAAATACATACGCGCCCTATACCAAAACTGACGTATCTATCTAATGTCTTTTTGTTCAGATATTTAAGACCATTTACTTTATCGAGACCAACAAAAACTTAATGACCAATCCTACCTAATAGTAGTACTATTATATGCTATATGTACTTTCCTGCCTTTCTGACTCTTCTACACATTGGCAATGCCAATTTCAAAAGCGTTGTCGTCTTGAACAAGCCTCACAAGTCCCAATTTAACTATTACAAAATCAAGTACAACGAATTTAATTTAATAATGTAATAATAAATCAGATACTTTAGCCCTCGCACTATAAAAACAGAACAAACCACCCCCATTTCCCCTACACATACTCAAGATTGCCTCAATATGAATCCCCTAACTCCCACCCCATCCTCAGACTATGTTTATGACATCAAGATCAAGTTTGAACCGTTTTATCTAGAGATATACGTAGACCAGGTTCGTTTTATTTTAAATTCCATTATTGTCATTTAATCAATAAAAATTGATAACTTTATACTTTTCCATTTTTAGCAATTTTCATTTTCCATACATTTAGGAAGTTGCCAAGCTCCCTAGGCTGTTCAATCAACAACATATCCATGAAATTGCAGACAAACTCTTTTTATGTGACCCAGCAGGCAACATGTTCCATTTAGCTGTTGAGAAACGATACTCTGAAGCATACTTCACAGAGGGATGGACTGCGGTAGGCAAGTTTTATGGGTTGCAATTCGGAGGTTGGGTTAGGTTGGTTTTTGTTGCCTGTGACGTGTTCTTAATGCAATTAAGGGACAGGCTCGATCATCCAGTTAATTACCCTCTGCCTGCAAAAATTCACCGCCTGGGTCAAGATACTAAGACTCTGGATTACCCCAGGACTGACCCAGTAGCAAGTCACTATTCAACCATTTGCAAGAAAGCAGATATATTTCATTGTTTGGACAAAACCCTCACAAACATTGATGTAACTTCTGGATTCCTGGTAATACCTCATTATACACATGATGAATTTGTCATAATCTTCACTTAAAAGCCCTTCAAAGATCTAATATTATTAAATTAATTAATATAATATCATATTTGTTTTTTTGCAGCATATCCCACTGCATTTTTGTCAAGTTGCCTTTCGGCAAAGTGGTATTAAAATTCTCATCTTTGATGAGTACGGTCGTAACTCCACCTGCATTGTTGAGTTCGACAAGAATAACCCTGGATGTTGAGGCATAACTGACGGTTGGCATCGTTTTTGTTCTGATAAAGCTTATTTTGATGGATTACGTGTTCAGCTAGTCGTACCTTGTGCATCTCCAACTATTATGACTGTGATTGTCTCCCATATCTTCATCTGCGTCTTCATTCTGTTAAAAAAAATCGCCGACTATCATCCTATCTCGGTGTGCATGCAAGTCCAAAAAAATGGCTACCATCATGTTTCAACTTGAACGTCTCAATGTGCCTAACCATTTTCGTTTCTGTATCTTTTTAATTTAAGTTTGATATCCATGATAGTAGTAATTTATTCCTTAAAATTGTACTGGACCTTATTATTATTTAGTAATGTGGTTGGGAACTAATTATTAAGTTAATTTCATTCTAATCCCCCGTGCACCATATAACGCTAAACATTTTTTTGGGGCGATTGTAACATTTGTTTACATCTCATTGGTTAACCACAAGTTTTCATCATAGTAGTATGTTAAAGATAACATGTTGATGAAAACTCGACCACTTAAAGATAATATGTTGAAGAAAACTCGACCACAGGCCCCAATTTAGTTGTTTGGGTAAACTATAAACTTATCATATTATGAAAATATAAACAATTTTCGATTAAGTAATTTGGACGAAAAAATTATTAACCTTTCAAAGTGGAAAATAACTGTTGGACAAGTACAAAATACACTCCAGAATAAAGTACAAAATACACTCCATGATAATGGACTGTTGGACAAGTACAAAATACATTCCATTGGAACCAAAAGCTTTACGCATTATATGCATAACCCATCTATGCCACATTGAAACAAAGTAGAAGCTTAATAACCATACATCCTCAGTTTTACCTCTTTAAAGTAGCCGACTTAGTCAGGCTAACTAAAAAAAATGTGGGTTACTTTTGCTAACTATAGTTCTCATATTTTGATCTTATCTTCCTAACTATAGTTCCACTACGCCAGAATTGTCGAAATTAGTCGCACATATAAGCAGCGCTTGCCATAAAAGCGCTACTCAATCTGCAAAAAATTTAACAATGGGCAGCGCTTAGTTGGGAGCGCTACTCATTCATGTACGGGTTAAATCAATTGGCAGCGCTTTATGGGGTGAGCGCTGCCCATAGATGAAATGCGCTGAAGAATGGACAGCGCTTGGGGTGAGCGCTGCCTATTGCTGATTCTCGCTATACGAATAGGCAGCGCTTTTTGGATGGAGCGCTGCCAATTGATGAAACGCGCAGACTAATGAACAGCGCTTTTGGCTGAGCGCTGCCCATTCCTTGACACGCTATACGAATAAGCAGCGCTTTTCTGGTTGAGCGCTGCCTATTCCTTTAATTATTTTCGCGTCTAGCTTCCTCCCTCTCACTCTCACTCACACTTCCAGTAGCTAGCTCTCTCATACTACGCACGACTCTCACTCTCACCCTCACTCTCACTCTCTCACTCACGTCCCTATCCCTCTCACTCTCACACTCCATTTACATTTTTGTTCTCTCTCACTCTCATTTTCCTTCCCTCACACTTTCTTCCCTCTCTCATTTTCGTTGCCTACCTCTCACTCTCACCATTTTTTTTGTTGGGTCCGTACGGAGCTTCTCCATTTTCGTTGGGTCGTGAAGCTTGCATTTTCGTTCCACTTTCACCAAAGGTAATATATATATATATCATTGCATTTTGTTCTAGTTATTTTAATGGCATATTGGAACCTTAGGTTAGATGATTCATTGTTGATGCTTGTTGAAATGTGTAGGTGTAGTATTTGTTGAAATGTCCAAATGAAATGTAGGTGTAGTATTTGTTGAAATGTCCAAATGAAATGCTTGTTAATTTAATGTTGCTCTAGGTTAAGGGATTCTTGTGTTGTATTTATAAATTTGAAAAATTTAGGATTGATGTTGATGATTTGTTGTTTAATGTGAATTTAATGGCATTGCATTTTGTTCTAGTTCTTTTAATGGCATTGGAACCTTAGGTTAGATGATTCAATTTTGATGCTTGTTGATTGGTTCTTTGAAAGTAGGTGTAGGTGTAGTGTTTCTAAACTTAAGGGGAAATGTAGGTGTAGTATTTGTTGAAATGTCCAAATAAATGCTTGTTAATTTAATGTTGCTCTAGGTTAATGGATTCTTGTGTTGTATTTATAAATTTGAAAAATTTAGGATTGATGTTGATGATTTGTTGTTTAATGCGAATTTAATGCGAATTGTTTGTTAGGTTTTGCGAGTTTGGTTTGCCGGAGCTTCGCGTTCATTGTTCGAGTTCGTCCTGGTTCGAGTGTTCGTTCTAGTTCATTCGAGTTCATTGTTGCTTCCACGTGTTCAGGTACTTTTGTTGTTTTCTTATATTTATTATATGAAGAATGACATTATGGAAGACATTAAAGTCTTTGATTTTTTTAGCTGAAAATAGTTGAATGTCTTAGCTTCAAAAAAATTGTTCGTTGTGTGTTTTTCACCTGTAATAGGTTTAAGTTCTCTTATCAGGATTTTATTATAAATATTGGGAAATTATGGATAAAAAGTGGATGTCTGCCAATCGTTTGTCCAAGGAATATGTCGCTGGAGTGGATTATTTTGTGAACTGTGCTGTTAAACGTTTAGGGACTTCTAGTGATATCAAATGTCCTTGTTTAAGTTGTTGTTATGTAAAATCGGTTAATGCAGAGGAGTTGGCAGGACATTTAAAGGGTTACGGAATTGATCAAAGTTATACTTGTTGGACAATGCATGGTGAGGAAAGAGGTGAATCTTCAAATATGGGTAATAATACCGAGAGATGTGCGCCGGTTGACACTGAAAGACCTACATTGGATGGGGACGAATTTGAAGAGATGGCAAAGGCTGTTGAAGACGATCTTAATGACTGTCCTCAAATGTTTGAGAAGTTGATAACGGATGCGGAGACACCGTTGTATTCGGGTTGTACTGAATTCACAAAATTATTGGCTGTGATAAAGTTGTATAACTTGAAAACTTGCCACGGATGGACGGATAAGAGCTTTACAGAATTACTCGCACTATTGAAAGAAATGTTGCCGAAGGATAATGTGCTCCCTTCTCGGACGTATGATGCAAAACAAATGTTAGGGTCCATTGGCTTGAACTATGAGAAGATACATGCTTGTCCCAATGATTGCATTTTATTTCGGAATGAACATGCATTGTTAAAGTTGTGTCCTAAATGTAACGCATCGCGGTATAAAAAGAAAGAATCTGCTCCAGAAAAGGTGTTGTGGTATTTTCCCATAATTCCTCGATTTAGGCGCATGTACCGTAGTTCAGAAGATGCAAAACACTTGACATGGCATGAGGATGAAAGGATTAAAGATGGCATGCTACGACACCCGGCGGATTCTCCGCAGTGGAAAAAAATTGATATTGATTTTCCTGATTTCGGGTTGGATTCAAGAAACCTACGACTTGCATTGTCTGCTGATGGATTTAACCCGCACGGTATTCAGAGTAGCTCCCATAGTACTTGGCCCGTGATTTTGGCGATCTATAACTTACCTCCATGGCTTTGCATGAAACGCAAATATATGATGTTGTCATTGTTAATTTCTGGGCCCAACCAACCAGGAAATGATATTGATGTATACTTGGCTCCTTTAATTGAAGACTTGAAGTTAATGTGGGAGACTGGAGTAGAGGTCTATGATGGGTTCAGAGAAGAAAGTTTCACCCTGAGGGCTATGATTTTTGGCACAATTAATGACTTTCCAGCTTATGGAAATCTATCTGGGTATAGTAACAAAGGTCAGTGTGCATGCCCTATATGTGAAGATAACACTGATTGGATGTGGTTGAAACATGGTAAGAAGAATATCTACCCTGGTCATCGTAGATTTTTGCCATCTACTCATCAGTATCGACTGTTGAAAAAGGCATTCAATGGGAATACCGAAACCCGTAAAGCTTCCATGCCTTTAACGGGCGAACAACTATTTGAAAAAGTGAAAGATTTGAACATTAAATTTGGGAAGCCTTTTGCCGGAGAGCTTGCCAAACGGGGGTGGAAGAAAAAGTCGATTTTCTTTGAGTTGCCATACTGGAAGTCATTATATGTAAGGCACTTCATTGATGTGATGCATGTTGAAAAAAATGTTTTTGAAAGTGTCATTGGTACTTTACTCAATATACCAGGAAAGACTAAAGATACCATCAACTCGAGGTTGGACTTGCTTAGTTTGGGGTTGAGACCAGAATTGGGTCCGATAAAGAAGGGTACACGTACATATCTACCTCCGGCAGCTCATACTCTATCTAAAAAGGAGAAGACCGTGTTTTGTAAGTTTCTTCATGGAGTTAAAGTTCCAGAGGGGTACTCTTCAAATGTTACGAACCTTGTATCGATGAAAGACCTCAAGTTAAAGTCTTTAAAGTCCCATGATTGTCATGTTCTAATGGAGAATTTGCTACCCATTGGTATACGATCCATTTTGCCTAAGAAAGTGCGCCAGACCCTAACCAAACTTTGTTTCTTTTTTAAGGCGATTTGTAGTAGGGTGATTGACCCTGGAAAGCTGCCATCATTGCAAAGAGAAATTACCGTCACTTTGTGTGAGCTTGAGATGTATTTCCCACCTTCGTTTTTTGACATAATGATTCATCTAATAGTTCATCTGATTAGAGAGACACAATTGTGTGGCCCATGTTACATGAGATGGATGTATCCGTTTGAGCGTTACATGAAGATATTAAAAGGATATGTTAAAAACCGATCACGACCCGAGGGGTGTATTGTTGAGCGCTACATAGTTGAAGAAGCTATTGAGTTCTGCACCGGCTATCTATCTAGTCTTGAATATTCCGTGGGACTGCCAAGGTCTCGTCACTTAGGAAGCATTAGTAAAGGGATGTCGGGAACTAAAATAGTTATGGTATCAAGGAAAGAACTAGATCAAGCACACTTATATGTTTTGCACAATGATAGTGAGGTTGATTCATATGTTGCCAAGCACATGGACATACTTAAGAGTGATCACCCATATAAGGGTCAAGTTTGGTTAACAAAAGAACACAATCGGAGTTTCATAGTGTGGCTAAAAGAGCACATTGATTTCGAGTTTGCTATGAATCCTACCTCGATTTCAGAAAGATTGAGATGGTTAGCAAAAGGTCCAAATATATCTGTTTTCTCTTACACCAGCTATCTAATGAACGGGTACACATTCTATACAAAAAACCATGATGATCAGAGTAAAATGCAAAATAGTGGGGTGACTCTTGTAGCTCAAGCTATGCATACATCAAGTGCCAATGACAGAAATCCCATATACGCGAATATGTCATACTTCGGGGTCATTGAACACATATGGGAGTTGGATTACAACATGTTTCAGGAGCCTGTGTTCCAATGTAAGTGGGTTGACAATAATAATGGTTTACAGATTGATGAGTCGGG
The DNA here is from genome assembly GCA_039519185.1 of Astragalus membranaceus. Taxonomy (NCBI): domain Eukaryota; kingdom Viridiplantae; phylum Streptophyta; class Magnoliopsida; order Fabales; family Fabaceae; genus Astragalus; species Astragalus membranaceus. Next base: position 22,533,481 of record CM076851.1, on the reverse strand, counting down.
GTTCATGCGAGTGAATTTCAACAAGTTAGGATATAAAGATGAGCCTTTTATTTTGGCATCCCAAGCTCAACAAGTGTTTTATGTCACTGATCCCGTTGATATCAATTGGTCCATTGTTTTATTGACAAATAAAAAATTGGTGACTGACATTAATGATCAATCAACCGATGATGATGGTATTGAGGACGACCCTTTCTTCGGGACATCACTACCAATAGTAGGGGAAAGAGAGGATGTTGTGTATGTTAGAAAGGATCATAGTGATGGAATTACGATTCGTCAAAAACAAAGTACCAAGAAGCGAATTGCAAATAAAATTATCTCCAAGAAAAGGAAAAGGTAACAATAACAATGATTATTTATTTTTTTACATAGTTTTCTTACATCAAATGCATTTTTACATAGTTTTCATCTTCTTGATTGGTTATTTAATTTTTTGTTGGTCTTTTCAATAAATATAACAATAACAATGATTATTCATCTTCTTGACTAGTTATTTACATAGTTTTCATCTTCTTGACTGGTTATTTATTTTTCTTGACTGGTTATTTATTTTATTGCAGGTCAGATGGAAGATTATAATGATCATGGTAGTGGGCATGATGACAGCGGTCATGAGAGTGATGTTGGAGACTATATCAGGAAGCATGGTCCCCGTGGAATGACTGTCAAAAAAGATATCATCGGTCGGATAAATAAAGGAAAAGGACCCTTATCAGTAAGTTACTAATTAACTTAATTCAATACTTAGTTTTAATTGTTTGATAATTAATTAACTAATGACATAATGCAGGTCGAGTGGAATGTTAAGGGTCAACCAATTGGAAGAAATGGCACACAGTTGATTACCTTCGTTGGTAGTAAGGTAAAACAAATGATACCAATTACAATCACTAATTGGAATGACAAAAAAAATGCCATTTTGTGGAAACAAAAAGAGGAGTTCTGGTTAACAATACAGGTATATAATTTTATATCTCTTTAGTTATCTTATTTAATAATTTTGTAACCATATATATTTATATCATTTTCATTGAATATGTGTAAGCAGAAATTTTTTGACGTGGACGAGACTCGAAAAATCTGGTTAATGAAGGAAGCGGGAAAGTTACATCGGAATTTCAGGACTAGTCTAACAAATAAATATCTCAGAGATCATAGTGGAAACATCAGATGGGAGCCTCCACCACTATATAGTGGATTTATTACAAAGGAGGATTGGGGTATATTTGTTAGAAAACGCACTGAAGATCCAGAATTCTTGGTTAGTACTATAATCTATTAAGTTATAACTTAAAATATATTTGACAATTATATATTATGCATTAATGTATACTTATCTCTCTAAATAGAAAACAAGCCAACAGAATCGAGGGAGAGCTTCATGTTGTGAGTACCCGTATAGAGGCGGTGCTAGTGGATATCAAATTATTGAAGAAAGATTGGTAAGACACAATAAACTTGATTTCTTTTTGTTTAATGAATCTTTTGATTTATAATGTCTTAACATTTGGTAAATTTAAATATAGTTGGAGGAGAGTGGGAAAGATCGTCATAAAGAAAGTATTGAGCGGCATGTTTTGTGGGTAGAGGCCCGACAAAACAAGGATGGGGAGATTGTGGATCCCAAAACTAAGGAGGTGACCCATAAAATTGTAAGTATTTCAAAAACTTTTAAAATTTTTATGATCTTTGTAATGTATAATAATTTTATTATACTTTTTTTTGTGAATTAGGAAACCATATCACAGTCTGTGTCACAGGGAGAGATCACAGATTGCTCTGAAAAGGAAATTCTTTCTCGTGCCTTGGAAAGGGGAGAATACTCGGGCCGTACAAGGGGTTGTGGATTTGGCGTTAATCCAACCCACTACCTTGGACCAAAAAAGCAAACTCATGGTGAGCATGATTGTCAACAAAGTAGAGAGTTGCGAGTATTGTATGAAGGTCTAAGGGCTGAACTTAGTGATTTCAAACTGCAATATGCGAAGGTTTCAGCGCCTGCGGTACCATCATCCCCTGCCACAAATAGCGCACGAGATAGTTGCACAATTCCGTCAACTAAGGTATTAATTTTTTTTTTTACAATAAATAATGAATTAATTTTTAAACTCTCTTTCTTATTACATCAAATAATGTCTTTATTATTTTTTGTTTATAATTGATTTAGGACAACAATGAGTGTGAGTGTGAATTGTATATCTCAAACCCACATCAAATGGTTGCAATAGGCTTCATATGCAACCAATTGGGTCCCTTGATGCACAATTTACCCCTACCTCCAGATCATCTTAGAGTCAGAGTTGACTGTGCGATTGTGGGGAATGCACAATTGCCTGTTCCAAATGTCAGTATAGATTTACTGAATGTGGATAATGCAGTTGGTACCTTTGTGGCATGGCCAACACATCTTGTGGTAAGTGACAATTTACTTGTAACTAATTATTATTTTTTGTCATATATTGTGTGCTAACTGAGTAATTATTTTTTTTAATATATAGGTACGCAAAAATGCAAAATCTAAAAGCATAAGTGTTGGCAAGGCAAAATCTATTGGCAAGAAAGTGTCTCGGTCCGGCCCTTCTACACAAAATTCTCAGCCCGCCCCTCCTCCAAAAGTGACCCAGCCCACCCCTCCAAAAGTGACTCAGCCCTCCCCTTCTCTAATTGTGTCTCAGTCTCAGCCCTCGGCCTCTTCAATTAATGATTACAAGATTATTGGTTATGCTGAAATGCACGCGGAATTCAGGATGGATGAGGCAATCCCGCTTGAATTAGAGATGGATGACCAAATTTTTGGGACTTTAGGTCAAACACTGTCGATCAGACGTGAGGATATCACTGATGTATGTAAAATGAACTGGGCAACCAGTACTGCTATTAGAGCATATGTCAGGTACGTATGTAATTGATTATAGGTACTTGACATCATTGAATTTTTTTTATTAAATCGTTAATTTAATTTGTATATATCTCTAATTATAGGTACTTGTACGAGGACATTTTGGTCCCTTCGGAACAGACACTGAGATTTGTGTTCATGTGTCCGGATAATACACACCTGCATGATGTGTCCCAGAAGCTGCGTAATTATGAGATGCTTGTGGAACAAAACAAGACAGAGGTTAAAAATTATATCACTCGACGCTTCTGGGAAGTTCAAAGTAAAAGCGATGATTACATGTTTTTGGCACCGTGTCTCTTTCGGTGAGAGATTTAATCCATTCTTATATAACATGCATTTTTTAAATACTAGTCAATTACTTATTCAAAATCTTATTTTGTAGGGAACATTGGATTCTGTTAGCAATAAATCCGGGGAGAGATACGGTGTACTTCATTGATCCATTGCATGGTCATTTCAACAACTACCCCGAGTTGATCGAGTTATATAATAGGTGTGTGTATTTCGATCCCTCTACATATTTCTTTGTTTTACTTATATACGTATATATGTATTTCGAATAATATAGTTATATGTCATTGTGTTCAGTTGTTTGAAAACATATTGGGGAGTGGAACAATCAAAGACCAAATGGATACCGATAGTTGTAAGTTTTTAATCAATGTTCTTATCTATTTAATTACATTATTTTGTGAAAAAATGTATTAAATTAAATTTAACATCTAACTAATGTTTTGTTTTGTAGTGTCCAAAACAACCCAATAGCAATGATTGTGGGTATTATGTAATGAAATTTTTGAAGGAAATTATTACCCACAACCAAACGATTATTCCCCGACAGGTATCTAGAATTCTTTTTGATTTTGATATAATAATAGTTAATTCCATTTAACCATTTCAATTCTAATTTTATTTATTTATATAATTTCAGTATTTTCCTGATTGTCGGGTGAAGACATACTCTGAGGAACAGCTAGTTGAGCTTAGAGGAGAGTGGTGCCGTTATGTCTCCCGTTTTTTTTGATTTTGGATAGAATATGTAATACTGTAAGTTGTTAGCGTTTCATTCGGATACATACAACTAAGCTAGTTTTGGTTCATATTGAAGTTTAGCTAGTTTTAGGTACATATGAATTGGATAATAACTTGTTAGCTAGTTTGTTTTGGTTCAAGTGTAGAAATGGAATGAATTGGGAAACTTAAGCACGTGTTAGCTAGTTTTGGTTTATATTGTAAGTTTAGCTAGTTTTGGGTACATATGAATTGGATAATAACTTGTTAGCTAGTTTGTTTTGGTTCAAATGTAGAAATGGAATGAATTGGGAAACTTAACCACTTGTTAGCTAGTTTTGGTTCATATTGTAAGTTTAGCTAGTTTTGGGTACATATGAATTGGATAATAACTTGTTAGTTAGTTTGTTTTGGTTCAAGTGTAGAAATGGAATGAATTGGGAATGAATTGCTGAATGTTTGATTTCCCTTTTTGGATACATAATGTTTGATTTTGCCTTTTTGGATACATATAGCTAAGTTAGTTATGATTGGAATGGTTGATTAGCTGGTTTTGATTTTGCTCATAATGTTTGATTTGAATTGGAATGAATTGGGAATGAATTGCTGAATGTTTGATTATAGCTGGTTATGAGTATATATGTCCAGGAAAATTGCAATTGTCAAAAGGAAAATAACAAAAACAGAAAAAAAATAAAAAAAAAAATTACACAATGGGCAGCGCTTTTAGGAGAAAGCGCTGCTCATTGCCTTAGCGCTATTACGAATAGGCAGCGCTTTTAGGAGAAAGCGCTGCCAATTCGTAAAAGCGCTAAGGCAATGAGCAGCGCTTACTCCTAAAAAGCGCTGCCCATTCGAAAATGCGCTAAGCCAATGAGCAGCGCTTTCTCCTACAAAGCGCTGCCCATTTGAAAATGCGCTAAGGCAATGAGCAGCGCTTTTTCCTAAAAGCGCTGCCCATTGCTATAAATGGGCAGCGCTTTTAAAAGCGCTGCCCATTATTAGAGTGGAATCAGCAGCGCAAATATTAGCAGCGCTCAAAAGCGCTGCCCATTGATAAAAAAAAGCGCTGCCCATTAAAAAATCTGTAGTAGTGTTCTCATATTCTTATCCAGAAGATGCTTTTCCTAATTTACATCTAAGTTCAGGATGATAAGTTCGTACATTAATCACGCTCAGTCATTCGTCGCCAGGGGATTGTGCCATAAAAATGCGTTATTGAACCCTTGGCACATACAGAGGGGTCAATTAATTCACATTTCTCGAGCTCGCGCACCAATATTTGGGTATAATCAGAGTAAGCCCTTACTAAATCCGAGAGTATCTAACATCAGTTACTAAAGGCCCAGTCTGTGTCACAAAAGTAAGTGTCGAATCTTCTTTATTATTGACAAGTGCTGACTACTTCTCCAATTTTTTACTTCATTTTATCCAAACGCGTCAGATATAATATATCTCCTAAATAGTAGCCATTTCTTTTGAAACCATAACAAGGTTATCGAATTGTGGTTGTTTAATACCCTTACCGTCAATTCCCAGCCAATTCATTAACTACTATTTAGATTATGCAACCAGCAAATTTTAATTAATGGCTAAAGTGCTCTCGGGGTCCCTTATCTTTATTTAAAGTAACGAATTAGTCCTTTATGTTTTTTTGTCCCAAATAAGTCCTTTATCTTTCAAATTTTTGAAACATAAATCCTTTTCCGTTAACAGTGCTGATTTATGTGTCAAAAAAAGAATTTATGTGTTAAAAATTTGAAACATAAAGGACTGATTTGGGGACAGAAAAGGATTTATGTGTCAAAAATTTAAAACATAAAGGACTGATTTGGGACAAAAAAAAGATAAAGGACCAAATCGTTACTTTAAATAAAGATAAGGGACCCCGGGAGCACTTTAGCCAATTTTAATTACATTTTCAAACCATTGTTGTGATTACAAGTTTCACGACTATGTAGCTATGTTTTACATCTATAGGGAAACGGTGTAACATTCATTAGATTTTATTTATACCACTTTATGAGGAAGTAATAAAACGTAGTAGTCTAAGACCAGTTAGTTACCACTAATTCATTCACGCTTAATTTGGATGCTTTTTCATATTACCCTTACAATAAGTAAAATAAGTAATAACCTCTAAACAGCATTAACAGAATCAAAATTAGTATTACCACAATAAAAACAATAATTAATTCAAGGAGGGAGAAATATATTTTTTAAATAATATATGTGAGAGTGTGAGTGACTTGGGTGCAAAATGTATTTTTCAATGTGTGTAAAAATATTTTTTACTAGGATATTGGTGCAACTTTTATTTTTAACTCTGCTGCACCATGTCGACTGACAATACCCAGAGGTTACTGAATGACTTGGTTAACCCAATGGTTAATAACTAAGGTGCCAATAGCACGCCACGTTAATTGTTAAGCCTTCATCCCATATTACCTTTTCTCACTTCTACTATATATGTACACATCGTGTGATCCGAGAGCCATATAAGTAATACAAAAGAGGAAGCTTCCAGTTCCATATAATCATTTCCCAGATTTTCAATGTTTGTATCACCAGCTTAGCCTTAGTGAAAACCACCATTATGAGTTTGCAGCACGTACATCCACAGGAAAGTCATCACGCTCAGTAAACCAGTCCATTCGCCAACAGTTCTCTCAGTGATTCGAGATATCGCATAAAGCATGGAGAATCTGTCTTTTCTATATATCCTCTTTGCCTACAATGTAAAATATTGACTATTATAACAAACTTTTATCACTTATTTTATCTTCATATTCATTTCATTGTTCTTTATCCAAACCATTTATTTACGGTTCTTTTCTTCTCTATTGTAAACAGCGTAGAATAAGACTGCCTTCAAGATTCCAACATTGCATACCTGGCAGCATACTACCTACTTTGATCTACATTACAGACATTTTTGGCAACATTTATGATGGTAAAATCGGACAGGAATTGAATGGAAAGTTTTTCATAGAAACGGACACCTTTGGAATCACAATGGTTTTGGACCTTCAAAAACCATCAGTAGTTCGTATTTCATATATGGGCAATGGTATCTTTCATATATTGGTTAAGGAAACAGAATTGCAGTACTATATTTAAACTAAATGTATCCGTGTTTTCCATGTTTTGAACATGTAGGAGATGATCATCTCATAGACTTTCATTTTATTTTTACTTCAACTTGTATCAACTATGTCATTTTAACATAATGACATATGATGTTTGTTCCACCGTCCCCATGTAATGTGAGTTCTTATTTTCACTTGTAATAATCCCTAAACAGTACCTCTTCAACATCTCCGATAACCTTTTATGATACGATTTTTTATTTACCAAACTATGTCCATATATTTTTCTTTCAGTTTAAAATCTTTAACTAACGCCAAGTATCACATCAATTAATAATCAGAGTAAAAAACCTCTTCGAATCTAAAATTGTCCATTTTGCATAACTACCCGTATAATCATCTTCCTGTGCGTAGCACGGGTGTTCTCCCTAGTTATATATAATTAGATACCTTGGATCATACACCAATGCATATGGATGACAATTTGTGGGCAGCGTGAAAATCTGTTGGCAGCCAATATTTGTCCGAACAAAAAAATATCAATACATGCGTCCAATGTGGAATTAAGCTCGAATAAGTAGGGTCTTGAGTCCTAGCTATGTGAATGGAAAAAAATGTGGTTCGAAGAGGAGACCTCAATAAAGATGATCAAGCAGGTTTTCTGGCAGAGATTAATTATCGACGACCGTTAGATACTTTGTAACAATAACGTTACAACCAAAAAATGCATTGGATCAAGAACCGCAACGTGCGTTGAACCTTTATATCCTAAAGAATCCAAATAGTGTGTTCAATTTTATTTATTTTAATGAAATGCATTTTTTTATAAGTAAAAGTTAGGCAAAGTAACTCCAGAAGTCCTTTATATTAATTTAAAGTTTCATTTCAACCCTTTTTTCTTTTTTTTGTGTCAAGTTGGTCTTTTATATTCACAAATATATGCAACTTTAGCCAAAATGTGAGTTTCTATTTAACACTTCTAGTAACTAATTCACTGATGTCATTTATACTATCATTTCTCCGGTTCAACCTGCATTCATAAAAGGAAGAAATCATTTTTGATGAATTTGGTGGTTGTCAATGAGGTGGTAGAATTTGGTGGTCGCAATAAGTGCCCCATCTTCAAGGTGGACACGACTTGGTAACCTAGGGGTTCTTGGGGCATATAATGTAGCAATTTGGGTTTGATGGTCGATAAAGAGCTTGGATTCAGACATATGTTTTCTTTGGCAATCTCTCGATTCTAGTTATTGGTCGTCTGACAGGGGATCAGGAGATTAGTATTAAGAGGGGTTTGAAACAAGAGGTTCCACTTTAACCTTTTCTGTTCCTATTGGTTGTTGAGTGCTTGAGTGGACTTATCCAAACAGTGTCTCTCTAGTTATTTCATAGACATTCAATGGACGATCCAGTGGTGACACTATCACATCTCTAGTATATAATGACAGATTGCTTATAGGAGAGGCTACTGTGGAGAATCTCTGGGTTATGAAAACTACTTTCAAATGCTTTGAGCTTACTATATGGCCTTAATGTTAACTTCGCAAATAGTCACCATTGTTGACTATCACATCTCTTCAATGGTTTTAAGAGGTCCACATTAGATTAGATGCACCCTTCAAATTTGTGAAATGAAACACTCGATTCAATTAGCAGTTCAAAATGGTTCAATCACAGTTCAATCGGGTTTTAGACGGTTTATCACACTACAGTCCAAATGAGGTTAACCAACTACAGTCCAAATGATTGATTTCTAGTCCAATCGGTTAAATCCGCCGACTCAGTTCGTTTCTTTATACATTGGGTAAATGTATAAAATCCAATGAAAAATCAATAAGAAACCGAAAATGTGGGAATTGTAAGAAGATATGTTTATCAAGGATGTGTTATAGTATTTCATTGTGTTTTTTTTTGACAAATATAGTATTTCATTATTGGCGAGCGTATATTCAAGGCATCCCATTACTAAATATTAAATTCAAACCACATCCTTTGGAAGCGTACGTCATGCTGATTCTATTTTATAATATTAATGAATGACTTCATAGATTAAAAGTCATCTCAACCGACCCAAGTCCAGTGCAACTTTGCAAGTGTGCAACCACGTCTTTATTTTGCCAATATGCACCAACAACTCTTAATTAACAATTAACTGTGAAATATGAAACAATAATGTCACACTCACAGAAGAGCCCCCTCATCAATCGTGTGCACCACCTTCTCAAATCTCACCTCAATCATATAATTATTTCAGTATTTATTCAAGTACTCCAATTCAAACCCACAAGCAAATACGAAATGGCCACTCTAACCAATATTCTCCTAGTACTTATCTCATGCTTTCTACCAACCTTAACCAATGCACATTCAACAAAAAATGACAATGATAACAATAACACAAACCTATCCAATATTCCAAGCTACATCCCCAATAATCCCAATGATATAGTCATGAACACAATAGACTCATGTTGGCGAACCAAATCAAATTGGAATTCAAATCGTCAATCATTAGCAGATTGTGCAATTGGCTTTGGAAAAGATGCTATAGGAGGAAAATTTGGTGAAATATATGAAGTCAATGATCCTTCTGATGACCCTATAAACCCAAAACAAGGTACACTACGTTATGGTGCAATTCAAACAGAACCACTTTGGATAATTTTTACAAATGATATGGTTATTAAGTTGGAGAATGAGCTTATAGTTAATAGTTACAAGACTATTGATGGGAGAGGAGCTAAAGTGGAAATTGGAAATGGACCTTGTATTACAATACAAGGTGTTAGTCATGTGATTGTGCATGGAATTAGTGTTCATGATTGTAAACCAAGTGTGGCTGCTATGGTTAGGAGTAGTACTGAACATGTTGGATATCGTGGAGGTTCTGATGGTGATGCTATTAGTGTTTTTGCTTCTTCTAATATTTGGATTGATCATTGTTTTTTGGCTCGTGCTACTGATGGTCTTGTTGATGTTACTCATGCCTCAACTTCTGTCACTATCTCAAATAATTCCTTCACTCAGCATGACAAAGTAAGCCAAATCAAATTATGTCTTGTTTGCATAATAAAATAAATTAATGTAGGTTTAATTACATTTTTAGTCCCAAATATATGTATTGTTTTACTCAAAATATGTCTTGCTTCTCAATTTCGTGAGACCAATTTTTGTCTCTATGTTTTTTAATTACCCGTTTAGTCCTCAATATATATGACTAAGGGGTCTGAATGGATCGGCTATTTGGGCTTATCTAATACTATTAGTATTTGTGAGACTGTTTGGGACAGTTTAAGGAAACAACTTATGATATGTTCATAAGTTTTTCCAGCTAACTTCTTTAAGTTCACAAGATAGCTTGCTTATGAAAATAGTTTATAGCTTATAGAAAAATAGTTTATATAACATTATTTTATCCCTTATTATAGAAACAGCTTATAAATAAGCTCTTATATATAAGCGCTTATGCCATAAGTATTTAATTATGCTGTTTATCCAAACGAGGCCTAAATGTTAGCGTTGCATGCAGGTGATGCTGCTAGGACATAACGATGAATACAGCGCGGATAAAGTAATGAAAGTAACGGTAGCTTTCAACCGTTTTGCCAGTGGCCTAATAGAAAGAATGCCAAGGTAATATTAAAAGAATTTAATTTATATACATTGTCGATGTATAAGATGTATAAATGTTTTACAACATCGACTAATTATAAGTTGACATGTCATTAGAAAGAAGCAAGTACTCAACTCATAACCACCTTATGTGTCATATATACCATAAATTCTTGCTAGTTGTGACTTTTGAGTGTAAATTTTTTTACGGTGCGTAGCAATTAAACCGATAATAAAAAATGACTTTTTGAAGATTCAATAACAATATTTATATTTACTTATTTGGTTGATGAGAATGAAATGCAGGGTAAGATTTGGTTATGCCCATGTTGTAAACAACCGGTATGACGAGTGGCTTATGTATGCGATTGGTGGGAGTGCCAACCCTACTATTTTCAGTGAAGGAAACTACTTCATAGCCTCAAAAAATTCTGATGCAAAAGAGGTAAGGGAGGAATTAAAATTTAGTAAAGGGCACATGGATTAATTCATAGATTGTAGTAAGTTAATAACTGAAGAAAGGTTTCAGCTTACATATTTGTACTGACTATGGTTCAATCATTAATGATAGGTTACCAAGAGGGAAACTAATGGAAAGTGGAATAATTGGAAATGGAGATCTTCTAGAGATGAATTCTTAAATGGTGCTTATTTTGTTCCATCTGGGTACGGAAGTTGTGCTCCACTGTATTCAGCTGCTCAAAAGTTTGTTGCTGCTCAGGCATCCATCGTGCCTTTATTAACTCTCAATGCAGGGCCTCTGGACTGTGTTGTAGACAAAGCATGTTCATTTCTCTAAACAATTGCATATCTTTTTGTATAATTTTTTCTTTTGTAAGAGTCCTCTACTCCGAATTTGGTGTCTGGAATGCATGTTCAAATTGGGAAAAAGAATTCTATGCCACTCACTTTCCTAGCCATAACTCTATATTTTGGCCTAATGCTACTGTGTGAAGCCAACAGATATTGGTTGGTAGGATGTGAGTCATGTATCACAAGTATGTGAATTCAAATTCTGCCGTTGATATTGAGATTTCATTAGTGAGTGATGATATCTAAGCACTAATTTTTTATAAGTGCTATTTGAACTTTGAGATTTTTACTGACCCTTGGGAGCCTCTATGATCCAATCACATATGTGTAACGTCTCATCAAGATTTAAGGTTGTTTGAACTTCAAATTAAAGATTTCGGTTTCAGAAGTGATTTTGCGCATAAGCACTTTTCTGAGTTTAATTTTGGTTCCATTAAATTTCTTGTAAAATTTTATTCAAGTTAAAGTCAAATTGATCGCGTATTGCATGAATTATTCAAGAAACAAGAAATCAAAGTGTTCTTGGTGTTCTTGAACACATTCATAGTGTTCTTCATTTTTCTGTATTTTTGTTTTAAAGGATCAAACGGAAACAAATATGAAAGATAAAACACCAAAGTGATACTAAAAAACATAAAGGACCAAACTGACACGGATATGAAAGATAAATGACCAAAGTAAAAAAAAAGATAAATACCAAACTGAAATTTTGGTCAAAGATAAAAGACCAAAAATACAATTTAACTTTTATTTGGCCCAGCGGTTCTTGGATTGGCTCTGATACCATCTTAAAATGTGGTTAATGCCTAACTCAACCCCATAAAACCAACTTGTATATAAGGTGAGGGATGCCTCCCACTTATAAACTCATTTTCAGGCCATATCACATCCGATGTGGGACTCTTAACACTCTAATGAAATAATGTCACAGCAGAGCCCCCTAATCAATCGTGTGCACAACCTTCTCACATCATCTATTTGGCAGTATAAATTCAACTCCTTCAACCGTTTCCTGTCTCATATCCACAAGCAAATAAGAAATGTCCACCTTAACCAATATTCTCCTAGTAATTCTCTCATGCTTTCTACCTACCTTGGCCAATGCACATTCAACAAAAAATCCCAATAATATAGCCATGAACACAATAGACTCATGCTGGAGAACCAAAACAAATTGGGCTTCAAATCGCAAATCCTTAGCAGATTGTGCAATTGGCTTTGGCAAAGATGCTATTGGAGGAAAATTTGGTAATATATATGAAGTCAATGATCCTTCTGATGACCCCATTAACCCAAAACCAGGTACACTTCGTTATGGTGCAATTCAAACAGAACCACTTTGGATTATTTTTAAAAATGCTCACATGGTTATTAAGTTGAAGAATGAGCTTATGGTGAATAGTTACAAGACTATTGATGGGAGAGGATCTAAGGTGGAGATTGGAAATGGTCCATGTATTACAATACAAGGTGTTAGTCATGTGATTGTGCATGGAATTAATGTTCATGATTGTAAACCAAGTGTGGCTGCTAGGGTTAGGAATACTCCTGAACATGTTGGATCTCGTAAAGGGTCTGATGGTGATGCTATTAGTATTTCTGCTTCTTCTAATATTTGGATTGATCATTGCTTTTTGACTCGAGCTACTGATGGTCTTATTGATGTTATTCATGCTTCAACTGATGTCACCATCTCAAACAATTACTTCACTCAGCATGACAAAGTAAGCCAAATCAAAATATATATGTCTTTGTTTTTCACCTCTGCATAATAAAATAAAATATATGTTTAATTGCATTTTTAGTCATATTGTCAAAAAAAATTGCGTTTTTAGTCCTTAATATTTTCAGTTTTATGATTTTGGTCATCAATTTGGTGATTTTGGTCTATGTTTTTTAGTTGACATCCGGTCCCTGAAAAATCATGGATTGTCCACTATTGATTCCTCACTTTCCCAAAATCCAAGATTTTTGGAACTAAAAGTGCAAAAAGTCAATGATTTTGAGGACGAAGAGTGCAATAGAAAAGTATGGAAACAAAAGTCGCCATACTGAAAATATTGAGGGACCAAAATTTCTAAAGTGAAAAAATTGGAGACAAAAATGCAATTAGACCTAAAATATGGTGGAATCTAGTGTGAATATCAACTAAATTCTCAGAGCTGGATCTACCAAGGCATGGCTTACCTTTCATCTTCCTCCTTCGGGGATTGAAGCCAATCTCGCTTCGAATGCTTCTAGGGCTTGTGTGGCTAGAATATAGCATGCATGCATGTAGTTGTGTTTTTTGCCTTTTTTCTTTCCCCTTTTTCGAACATTTACCAAAAAAACTAAATTCCTCACCCGTGTACGCGTCAAATTGACTATAGGATATAGTATAAAATATTATGAATGGTTGTGATTTCACACCGATTGATACAAAGTTAACAACGCATAGCATTTTAAATTATATCATACGCTCAATTTCACTAATACACCGATGAGAGACTTAGTTGGTCTCTCACCTTAGAAGACACCCTAAAATAAAGTAATTTATTGAACTTAAAATTGAAAAATACTTTTATTATTCTAAAATAAGTTGCGTTATTCAGAAAGTAAATTGTGTAGTTTTTAGAATGGTCTCACTCACCATGATAAACTATGAGTGACTAAATGTTATGGTTGCATGCAGGTGATGCTGTTAGGAGATAGCGATGAATACAGTGCGGATAAAATAATGAAAGTAACAGTAGCTTTCAACCGTTTTGCCAGTGGCCTAAAAGAAAGAATGCCAAGGTACGTAATATTTAGAAGTGACTTTATAAAGAGTCAATGACAATATTTACATTTACTTAATTAATTTGTTGATGAAAATTGAAATGTAGGGTTAGATTTGGTTATGCCCATGTTGTAAACAACCTGTATGACGAGTGGCTCATGTATGCTATTGGTGGGAGTGCCAACCCTACTATTTTCAGTGAAGGAAACTACTTTAAAGCCTCAAAGAATTCTCATGCTAATAAAGAGGTAAGGGAGGAATTAAAATTTAGTAAAGGGCACATGGATTAATTCATTGATTAGAGTAAGTAAATAACAGATGCAAGGTTTCAAGGTTTCAGCTTATATATATATATATATGGTCATTATGGTTAAATCATTGATGACAGGTTACCAAGAGGGAAACTAATGGAAAGTGGAATAATTGGAAATGGAAGTCTTCTGGGGATGAATTCTTAAATGGTGCTTATTTTGTGCCATCTGGGTACGGAAGTTGTGCTCCAACATATTCAGCCTGCTCAAAAGTTTGTTGCTGCCAAAGCCTCTATGGTTCCTATATTAACTCGCAATGCAGGGCCTCTGGAGTGTGTTGTAGACAAAGCATGTTCAGTTCTCTAAACATTTGCATCTCTTTTGGTATAACTTTTTCTTTTGTAATAATTTTGAGTGTTGAAGCCCAAATTTGGTGTTTGGCATGCATGTTTAAGTTGGGAAAAATAATTCTATAGACCACTCATTTTCATATTTTATATTTTATATTTCCAAAATACATTTCATTATCTAATCAACTAATCCTTTATCCATCATTATATTCTTTTTCTAAAGGGAGAGAGTGTGAAAAGAAAAAACGAGATCACAATAGGAAATAAAAAATATATAATATATAGCTAAAGGGGAACATTAAGTAACAAAAGGAAGCCGTGTTTTGTAAGTTTGTATGGTTCTTCACAACATGCATGTGAATGTGATCGTTCGTTTTCAGAAAAGCCTATTATCATTGCTTTGAACTCCACATGTGACTGGTGCTTTAGCTCTCACTTTCTTCAAGTACCAAAAAATACCAGCTCCAATTCCAAATGCTCCTGCAGCTGAAACCACCGTAACTGTCCCTGTACCCACAATTCCAACACAACCACAAAAATAAATCTAATATTTTTCACTTCAAAAATACATTTCATTCTAAATCTATATATGTTTACTCTGTCACCTGCTATTACATGAACCTTCCTATTATGCCTTGCAATATCATGATCTGTCAAACAAATAATATATAATTAATAATTTCATTGATCAGATTTTTAGTGAAAGATGTGATGTCAAATCTATATAAGAGAATTAATATTGTGTTTAGTAACATACCTTGACAATGAGTAGTGGAGTTTCCATCTTTACATAAACACAAAAAACTCTGAGTAACAGTATCAAATCCACAAGTTCCACCTCCTTTCAAAGGATCCTGACACTGAAGACAACGAGTAGTAACAGGAATATCAAAATCAACTCTAATCCCATATTCAGGTACTTGATCATAAGGTTGAGGACTACCAACATCTCTCCAATAAACACTAGCATAACTAGTACAATACTTAAGCATCAACCTCAATGATTCAGTAGCTTTAGGATAATAAGAACAACAAGAACTATCTCTAAGAGCAAATGAACACCCAGGTAAATGTCTACAAAGATAACTAGCACTATCACATGATGAATCACAGTGTTCAGGAAAATGTTCACAAAACATAGGTTTTGGTTGAATCATAACATGTTCTTCACTACAATTGAAAAACATGTATTCGTTTTGTGTTGAGAGTTTTAAGTGTGTGCTTGTGTCTAAACTAAATGCTCTTGTTGGTCGGAAATTCTCATTGTCTTCACATTTCCACATGAATGGATCTGTTACAATAATGTGTGGATCAGCTGAATAGGTTATGTTATGAACTGGGTATTTTCCTGAAGGGGTTCTGAGTTCGAGGGTTTTTGAATCAGAACAAGTGAGAATGTATTTGTAGTATGGACTTCCACAACCATTGTCAATGCCGAATGGATATTTTATTGGAATCTCACCACATGATGTTCTGCATAAGCTTTGTTGAGATTTTGTGATTGTGAGAAGTGTTAGAAGGAGATGAGTGACTAGTAAGAACATTGTGTTGTGGGTGAGTGAGAAGAAAACACTTCAGAGTCGGTGAAGTAACTATGTCTGTCTACGACAGAGTCTTGAAGAAAGAAACCAAACAAAGAATATAGTTGAAGTGTTGCTTTTATACTCTCCTTTTGCTTTTTGTTTCTTTAATGTATGTGTCTATGTTCTCTTTACTTTGTGCCTTTTGCTTTCTGCTCAGAGACTTGTTTTTCTCATCATCATTGGCAACCATGCTTTAAAAAACTGCATTGGGTTAGTCTTAATATCACATCGTTGACACACATTGGGTGCATTACCTAACTTTATTTGATGAGTACATCGGTTGTCCCCTAAAAATAAAATTAAGAATATGTATAATGGACTTTGGATGATTTAGGCTGATCCAAAGTGAAACTCAGCCCAACTTAGTGTATTGGAAGTCTAAGCACTCGTTTTCAGGCCCGCAATATTCTCTTCAAGGGAGTGGCTACGGGCGGGCACCTCATTTTGAGGCATAACTAGGTGAATTTTTGAGGTGACAGAGAAGTATGATGTGACAGCAATAAAAAATAAAATAAGATCTAATAATATTTTGTTACATTGTTTTAGAATATTTTGATTTATTTCCTAACATCAATTTTCAATCTTAGGGTATCTCAGAGGATCTTCTAGAATTAATTTTCATATCACTTATTTACTATTATTATCTAATTAGAGGTTAATTCCTTATCATGATTGACGAGGCTAATTCTACTCAACGCAAAATATAAGGAGATCAAAAGTTTAATGCATCCAACATTGAATTTGCAATTTGTAACCTTTTCAATGGGCAAAAGCGAACGGTTCCCTTCATGCCCAGCATTGAATTTGTAATTTTTTTTTAATAAGCAAACATTTTATTGAATTTGTAAACTAAAACTACACGTCTTATATACTTATAAGCAAACATTTTATTGAATTTGTAATTTTTTTTAAGAATAAATTTGTTCTTTTATTTGTCATTTTGATAATATAAGGTTGTATTAATTACTTGTTTCTCAATTATACTCCTAACTATTTATTGTTGAGAAAGAAATAAATGTGATGAAGAATAATAAATAATGAAAGATATTATAAGAAAAAAACTAATAATTTGATAAAAACAACAAAATTAATTAGTTTCTTCAATTTGTGCAAAACAACCTTAAAAAACAAATAATAAAGAAAAGAAGTACTGATTAATAAGAAAGATATTAAACGAAAAGAAACAATAGCAGAACCAAACATGGGTAGTGGTTAAGGACAACCATGTTTGTAATTACATATAGAAAAATACTAAGAATAGTGAAAGAAAAGAGACATATGCAATAATCCTTCTCATCAATCCTATGTGTTTTCTGTCAAAAAACACACTACACTCATGCACTAATCACTCTTCAAAAATCAAGAACGTAATCATTCGTCCCATTCTTGAGTATTTTGAAGGGTACACAATATAATATAATAAAATAAATAAAGATCAAAACCCTTCAAAATCCAAGAACATCTATTAATCTATTACTAATCTTCTTCATCTCCAACTTGAAGAAGAGAGAAATTGAAAAACTTGTTGTAAGCATCCCAATGAAACCCAATCTCATCCCCTTCCTTCAATCCTCTTCTAATCACAAAATCTTTCCTCCATGTTCCCATAAAAACATAGCTTTGAGAAGTAACCCACTTCTTGAAAATAAGTGAGTGCATGGAGTGAGTGTCAACATCCCAAATTCTAACTTGAATTCCTCCATTAGCATCTACATCATCAACACCCAAAACTGGCAACACCAATTTCTTTACCAATTCCTTACCCAATAAGAGCCTACTCAAATTGCCAATATCACTCTCTGTCAGCACTTTCGTAATCTTCCATGGATCATCAAACAACATCAACTCTGTAGAGTAACCCCACTTCCTTCTTGAAACATTGGTTGCTTGGTTCTCACGTTTCCTTTTCAAACCAGAAACAACATAGGCTTGTTCTTCATTGGTTAATGTTGTATAAGGACACAAACCTAGTGTCAAACTCAAATGAGTACACACGTCGTCGTGGCTGCAACAAAACATAGTAGTGCAGAAATTACTAATGGGAATAAAGCTTTCACCTTGCTTATGAAAAAAAAATTACTAATGAGAATGAAACCTTAACCCAAATTTAGATTTTATATATAGGCTAGCTTAAATATCATGACCGCTAATGTATTTCTTTACCAATGATTTTGGTGCCAGCTACTCTTTAGTATTAATTTTATACGGTATCTTTTAAAGATTTTTAATCCAATTTGTATTAAATACAAATTAGATTTTGTATTTTTTTTAACAGCAAGTTATGTATGATCTATTTATAATATACACTTAATAAATAAAATTGATTTCAATTGTAAAAATAAAATAAAACTGATATCTGGTCAAAAATAAATAAATAAATAAAATTGATTACGCACATTTTATTGAATTAGGCAGGATAAAATCATATATGGAATTTTTTTATCACTCAACATTTGGATTCTTATAATATTATCTATCATTATTTTAAAAAAAGAAAAGAAAAATTACCGATCATTGTTTAATTGTGCAATTCAAAATTGTATATCCACTTTTTTCGTCTTTGGTAATAAACTATATGACCCCACTTTTAAAAAAAGAAAAGAAAAATTACCGATCATTGTGTTGTCTGGCTAAGTTTTTTTTTGGGGTATGTAACGGGGGCTAAAGCCCCAAACAGCAGCAACAAACCAAACTAGCGAGAAATATAACGGGGAACACTCATCCCCAAACCATCAGAGAGCACTAGTGCCCCAACAGAGGACGAACACTGCTCGAAGAAAACCAAAGACCCAGGAGGGCCATTACCCAAACTAGCAAGTTCATCAGCACATCTATTGGCTTCACGAAGAATATGAACCAACTTAACATCCCATGGGAGCGCTAAAAGCCTCTGAATCTCCAACACAAGACTCCGACTAGCCACATTAGCGCGCACACGACCACAAATCTCATTACAAGCAACTTAAGAGGCCATCTGCAAAATAATTTGCTTACAATTCCTTTGAAGAGAAAATTGGAGGCCCACGATAATCCCCCACAACTCGGCATCAAGCACAGAACAAATGCCAATGGATTTAGCAAAACCCTAACACCACTGCCCATGATGCTCCCTAAGCAAACCACCACAAGAAGCATAACCACTAGCCAGACGAACAAAACCATCAGTATTCAAGCACACCCACCCATCCAACGGTGGCTCCCAACTTACCAATGACACACCTGCTGAACCATCCACATCACTTGAGAGCACCAAAGCAACAACATAGTCTCGGGCCCATTTGGGAACAATCCTCCACGGACGAACTGGCCTAATAAAATGAGCATCATGGGCCTCCTTATTCCTCGAATACCAGAGAGCATGACAACCTGTGGCCCACACACTGGACCACTCTAACCCATCAACCACATCCATCTTCTCGATCAAATTAAAACGAATCCAGCAACCAAGATCTCCTCCAAAGACATTACATCTCATGTTGTGCTTAACCAAACATGACCACAAGTGTCGAGCTAGTGGGCAATCACGAAGAACATGGAGCTCGTCTTCAATCTCTGAATCACAATGAGAGCACAAAGAATCCCCCAATCCCATGTTTGCCTTCCGCTTATTGGTCAACAATCTGGCTAAGTTTGTAATAAAAACGGAATTACAAAAATTTTCGAAACAAGAAGGTAGAGGTAAACACTACCGGAAAAGCTAATTTAGTGACAAAAGTTAGTGACGAAAAATATGAAATTTGTCACTTATTTAGGTGTCATAAAATTTATTGAGGGAGTTAGAGACAGATTTCACATTTTTCGATACTAGTTCTCTCCTTCTCTAATTTTACATTTTAGTAGTGAAATTGGAAAGATGTTGTTAGAATATCAATTATAATTTGCCATATCAATTAGGTTTGATTAGTATCAATTAGGATTATTTAGCCTTAATTGTAATTGATTCTTATTTTCATTAAAAATAGATATGAGTGTGCTCTATTGTAGACACACAGAGACAATCACAAATCCAACATGGTATGGGTTATGATATTCTGACCGTGTCTCTGGGCTTCACAACCGCTGCCGGCGACGCCATTTTGTCGCCAGCAGCACCACCTTTCACAATTTTCAATTTATCTTTTTTTCACTAATGCTTTTTCGAACAGAACCACCACCTGCCATCGTGCCAGAGATTTTTTCAGCGAACTGTGTTTCAACTCCGGTTTGCCCCTCTGTGGATGTCGTGTTTCATTTCGGCACTGTTTTGCTATTTTTGGGCCAAAAATGCTTCTGCCACGGCCGTAGCCACCTTCTCCGGCGACTTTTCCGGTGACCAACCCCACCATGGACTTCATCTTCTCTAGACCGGCAAAACCCCAAAAGCCAATCGTCATCCGGTCTCAGACGCGCCCGCACCCGCCGCTCAAATAGGGCGTGACTTTTTTCTGATCTGTCACGGCTGTGCGTGGTGGTGCGTCTGGCCTTGTCTTCGGCGGCGCTTTCCACCGCGGCGGTTGCCTCTGAGAGAAACACATTAGAGTCAAAAGGACCATTCTCTCTCCTATTTGATCCATTTTCTCTCTTCTCTTCAAACATCAGATCTGCTCATGTGGTTCTTGTTTTGTTTGTTATGTCTTCCTTTCTTATTAATGACTTATAATGTGGTGTATTCTCCTCCCATCGACAGTCATTCTGGTGGTGATTCTTTCCCACATATTAATCGTTAATGATGACTTTTCTTCCAGTCGACGGTCATTCCGATTGTGACTTATATTGATTATGACTCACAAATATCCATGTCAGATTTAGTTTCATTTTTTTAAGGTAATTTTTTTATTATTGTAACAAGTTTAAAAGCTTAGTAAGCTTTAGATTGAGGGGGAGTGTTAGAATATCAATTATAATTTGCCATATCAATTATGTTTGATTAGTACCAATTAGGTTTTATTAGTATCAATTAGGATTATTTAGCCTTAATTGTAATTGATTCTTATTTTTATTATAAATAAATATGAGTGTGTTCTATTGTAGACACACAAAGACATAAAAATTCAAATGATGTGTATGGTGCAGGACAATTTATTGTCAACGTGTCGAAAGGGTCAATTTGATTCGTTTTACTTTTCTACGACATCTAGAGATTTTGATTAGATTTTCGTAAATACGTGAAAGAAATGAAGGTGATCACCCCAGTAAAAGAAACCAGTAGAGCAAGGTGATCCCCCATTGCAGTATGCTGATGATATCCTCCTAATTGGAAAGACATTGCCAAATAATACCAAAGCAATAAAAACTTTTTTAAGGACTTTTAAGCTCTCCTCCGGCCTTCGAGTGAATTTTGCAAAAAGTGGCTTCATTGGAGTTAATGTGTATGTTGACTTTCTAGCAATGGGTGCCAAATTTCTGCATTTAAAATGGGTTCCCTCCCTTTTAAATACCTTCAATTCTTGGTTGGAGAAATTATTGCAGGGCCTCTACTTGGGACTATATGCTCCATGTGATTAAAAGTAGGCTCCAAGATTGGAAATCTAGATCCATTAGCCTAGCTAGGCGAGAGGATAGTCCTCGTCAATTCAATTCTCGCTAGTATTCCTATCTTCCATCTCTCCTTTATGAAGTTGTCGATGAAGGTATGGAAATAGGCTGCTAAAATAAAAAAGGGTATCTTTTGAGGGGGGGGGGATCTTGGTATTAAGAAAATCTCGTGGGTGAGGTGGTCGGATATTTGTAAGCCTACGAGTGGTGGAGAGCTGGGGGTAAGATATCTGAGGGTTGTTAATGTCGGCCATTTAAGTAAGTGGCACTGTAGGCTCCTCCCAGGCGAGACCGCCCTTTGAATGCAAGTTCTTATTGAAAAGTATGGTCAAGCAATAAATTCTATGACTTACTTTCATCAATTTTCCCTTCCCTCGTTTTCCTCTAATTGGTGAAAAGATATTTGTTGTATAGGTAGGTGCGGGAACGAGGGGGGAGATTGGATCTTGGAAAACTCTTTGATGAAAGTTGGGAATGGTAATACTGTCCTTTTTTTGGCAGGATGTCTAGACGAGTCCTTAGGTCTAGTTTTCACGGTGTAAGGTGGTTTGATGCTTATATGGCATGTTGTTATTTGGATCATCTATAGGACTTGGGAAAAAATGCATTTTTTTGGAGGTGTCTTAGACTTTGGGAGATGTTTTGACCAAATTTTATTTCTATCCTAGAGATGGTTCCAGGCTAGGGGAAATTACCCTTCCTACTTATTCTATGAGTGCTTCGTAGATCCTATTGATTGTATTTCTAGGCAGTAGTTCGAAAATCATGCTCAAACTTTGGTTTTCCCTCTTCCACTATATAGTGACAACTTTTCAGCCTCATTGATGCCTTTTGTAGTCGTGTCTTGTGTCTTTATCGTCTCATGCTAACCCTGTCACTGCTCGCCACCACTGCAAAAAAAATTCTGATGATAGTTTTTGCCAAAAGTACTGCCCTTTTTAGCAGGATGTTTGGACAGGTCCTTAGGTCTAGGTTTCCCGGGTGTAGGCGTGGTTTGATACTCATATGTTATATTGTTCTTTGGGTCATTTAGGACTTGGGAAATAACTATGTTTTATTGGAGGTGTATTAGACTTTGGGAGATGTTTTTTTATCAGATTTTGTCTCTAGTTGTTTGGCAGCAACCTTCTCACGAACGAAATGGATGTCTAATTCAAGGTGTTTCGTGCGAGCGTGGAGAATTGGGTTGTGTGACAGCATTACAACACTTAAGTTGTCACATAAGAGAACCAGTGTCTGCACTTTGAGCTCAGCTAAGAGAGATTGCGCCCAAAGAAGATCAGTTGTTGCATTTGCCATCCCTCTGTATTCAGTCTCAGCACTTGACCTGGCCACAAGGCTTTGTGTAACACCCCAAATTTTTATCCTATTATTTTGGTAATTTTATGTGTATATGTGTCATACTAATTATTGAAATTTTATAGGGTATGTTTGATTAGTAATTAATATATGATTATTTACATTTTAATTCATTCAAACTATTTTTTATTTGGATTAATTGTTTTATATATAATTACCTCAATAAATTATAAATATTTTGGAGTTTCTAATTCTATTGTAGAAATGTTTTTTTTTCGGACAAATATAGAAATGTTAAAAATAGCTTTTAGTATTTAATTAATACTTTGAAAAAAGAGTCTTTGAACTTTAGTGGGCAGCACCCATTTTACTTCATACACCAGGTTTTGGGCATGTTTTTGCGGCTTGGAAAACTAAAGTCCACTCCTTGAAATTATACCCTATTATTTCCCTTCTTGTCTTCCTCCTTTGTGAGAATAGCCGCAAACCCCTAACTCATTCCCTTCCTTTCTTTTGTCCTCTCTCATGGAAGCATTTACTCATATCATTCCCAATTCCTCTATATTCTTTATTTTATAACAACTCTGTTCCTATACTATTGTTCACGTGTTGAGCTTCAAGCCATCTTCATATTCTATATGTGGTTCCCATGAATCATAATTGGGAATGGATTTGCACGTGGAGTACACTGTCCATGGTGGTAGCAACTTTCACTACTGGTTTCTTTTACTGGGGTGATCACCTTCAACACCCAAACTAGCAACACCAATTTCTTTACCAATTCCTTACCCAATAAGAGCCTACTCATATTGCTAATATCACTCTCTGTCGGCACTTTCTTGATCTTCCATGGGTCATCATACAACACCAACTCTCTAGAGTAACCCCACTTCCTATCCCAAATAGGTAGCTCAATTGGCGAGCTAAGGGATATCGAAGGATTGCACCAAAGGAGTGCATGCAAGAGGTCCTGAGTTCAAACCCGGAAAACTAACATTTCTCCCTCCCCCACTAACATTTTTTATCAAAAACAAACTCACTTCCTTCTTGGAAAAAATGGTTTCTTGGTTCTCACGTTTCCTCTTCAAACCAGAAACAAAGGCTTGTTCCTCGTTGATTAATGTTGTATAAGGACACAAACTTAGTGTCAAACACAAATGAGTACACATGTTGGCTGCAACACATGTTGATGTGGCTACAACAAGACATAGTCATAGCACTCAGCATGGGCGAGAGGGGCAACCGCTCAGGGGCTCATTTTGTTAAGGGTACCAAAAATTCTTTTACTTTATTTATATATATATATATATATATATATATATATATATATATAAAGTCTTTATGTTCGTACGATTATAATTTATATATTTAAAGAATTGAAAATTAGAGATTTTAACAACTGAATCAAAATCAAGTTATATAATATTAAATTCTTTGAAAACAATTAATTGTTTCCTAATATGGTTGCAGATATATAGCACTGTAGCGACCGAAAAATCCGAAGGAGGGATTCTTCGTTGTTTTTGAACAATGGAATCGCCATCAATATTTATTTTTAGGAAAACATTGAAAAAAAACCTTTGTTTTTGGGTTCGGGGGTCGATTAAGTGCGGGGAAGGTACTAGCACCCCGCAACATCCTAAAAAAGGTTACCTTTTAATTTAATGTGTAGAAAAAAAAATTAGTTTAAAGAAAACATTTTAATTTACCCTTTTTATTAATTGCAAAAAAAACGGAAAGGAAGACTTAATAAAAATTTTAGTTTTTTGCGCTCGACAGGAGTGGGCCCCTGCTCCTACGTATCTCCGGGTGCGATGGAGAAATCAAACACTACAAAAAAAACATGAATTAGCGACGGATTTTAGCGACGGATTGGAATTCCGTCGCTAAAATCAAAATTAGCGACGGAAATGCACAAAATTAGCGACGGATTGAAAACAAGGTATTTAGCGACGGAAATTGGCTAAATTAGCGACGGATTTAACATGGCGCGAAAATTGAAAAAAAAAATTTAATTAGCGACGGAAATCCGTCGCTAAATCCGTCGCTAATCTTTGAAAAATTGTGCCACTGACCGTTGCAGTTGATTTGACACGTGACCAGAGTTAGCGAGGGAAATCCGTCGCTAACTGTTAATTTTTTTTTTATAAACCCGAATTCTTTCTTTCCTCTTTCATTTCTTCCTCTTCCTCTTTCATTTCTTCCTCTTCTCCGTTTTTTCCTCTTCTTCTTTCATTCATTCCTCTTCCTCTTTCATTTCTTCTTACCATCACCACCATCATCTTCTCCCTTCAACACCACACCACCACCACCACCACCACCACCACCACACCATCCTCTTTCATTTCTTTCTCTTCCTCTTTCATTTCTTTTCCTTCTCCATTTTCCTCTTCCTCTTTCATTTCTTCTTACCACCACCATCATCATCTTTTCCCTTCAACACCACACCACCACCACCACCACCACACCATCCTCTTTCATTTCTTCCTCTTCCTCTTTTATTTCTTTTCCTTCTCCATTTTCCTCTTCCTCTTTCATTTCTTCTTACCACCACCATCATCATCTTCTCCCTTCAACACCACACCACCACCATCACCACCACACCATCCTCTTTCATTTCTTTTCCTTCTCCATTTTCCTCTTCCTCTTTCATTTTTTCTTACCACCACCACCACCACCATTATCTTCTCCCTTCAACACCACACCACCACCACACCATTTTTTTCTTCTCTTATCTCCCCAACCCCTAATCTCTCCCTCTCTCTATCTGAGAATAGTTTTTTTTTTAAAAAAATGAGGTTAGCGACGGATTTTAGCGACGGAAATCCGTCGCTAACTTTGGTCAGTGTCAGTGTCAAATCAACTGCAACGGTCAGTGGCACAGTGTTTTTAGCGACGGATTTTTGCGACGGATTTTCCGTCGCTAATTTTAGCGACGGATTTTATTCCCTCGCTAGCCATTAGCGACCAGCTTTTTAGCGACGGAATTGGTCCGTCGCTAATTCCGCCGCTAACAGTCATTAGCGAGGGAAAAACAGGCATTAGCGAGGGAAAAATCCGTCGCTAATACGCTGTTTTTTTTAGTGAAAGCTACGTAGTTCTCGGGTAGAAAATATTTGTGTGTTGGTATTTTTTTTTATTTTTGCGAAAACTAGAGGCCGTTCATGGTGACCAAACAGATAAATCCAGAGTGGTCACCAGTCACCACCAATGGCTTATTCGAAAAAGAAAGTGTTTACAGCGTTCAAACGAGCTGAGCCCAGAGTGACCGCTATAAATAACCAATTTGTGATCGCGTGTTTGTTTTTTCGGAAAATGCTTACCGGGAAAACGTGATCAAAAAAAAGGACTTGAGATTATGTTTGTGTGTGTTTTTCGTTGATTGAAAGTCCTTTTTTTGAAGTTTAGGCGGGTGTTTGCGATGATCAAACGAATAAGTTCAGAGTGATCACCGCTACTAATCCGCTTTGAAAAAAGAAGGTTAGCCTATCGGTCAAACAAGCTAAGCTCAGAGTGACCATTAGTAACAACCTATATTTTTTTTTATGCTAGTTCAATTGTTTGAAAGAAAGGAAAGCGGTTTGGAAACATTATGGTGTAAATAAAAGCGGAGTGAGTGATAGTTAAAAGGTGGGTACAACTAACAGAGGTGTTGTATCAAAAATGGGGGGTAGGCTTAGTAACAGCCCAAAAACGACGTTTTTGGTTTTTTTTGGACTCTTGTGCGAAAGTTGGGCTGAAAGCGGGGTGCCGTATTACTAAAAATGAGAGAGGTGCGAATAGCGGTTTGACGCTACAAATGATTGCTTGATTTTTTTTTTACTTTATTACCTTACCCTAGAATACATGATTCTGAAGCGCTTATTTTTTTAAAAAAAAAACTTAGACTAAACACGCATTGCAGTTGAACAGATTTAGTTTATAAAGGAATGTTCTCTTTTTTTTTTGAAAATGGTTGTCATAGTTATTATTTTGAAAAAGGGGTGCTTTTACTGTTTTTTTTTTTAAAAGATGATTATTGTTATTATTTTTTTTTAGAGAGGGCAGTGGTATTAGTAACCATTTATTTTAAAAAGTATTTTTTTTAATATTTTATTTTAATCCGAAAATTACATTAATATTTAAATAAAAACAGCAACAATTTAAATAATAAAAAACAGCAACATTTTAAACAGCAACAATTTAAATAATAAAAAACAGCAACATTTTAAAAAACAGCAACTAAATAAGAAAAAAACAGTAATAATAAAAACAGCAACAATTTTAATAAGGAAAACAGTAACAATATTTAAATAAAAAAACAGCAACAATAATATCAAAAAAAAGAATTTACGAATTTACAGCAACAAAAATAAAAAGAACAGCAACAATATTAAAAATAAAATAAAAAAAATAGCAACAATATTAAAAATAAAATAAAAAAAACAGCAACAATATTTACATAAAAAAACAGCAACAATAATATCTATAAAAAAAGAATTTACGAATTTACAGCAACAAAAATAAAAAAACAGCAACAATATTAAAAATAAAATAAAAAAACAGCAACAATATTTACATGAACAAAATTACAACAACTAAAAAAAATAAAACAGCAATAATTATTTACATGACAAAATTACAGCAACTAAAAAAAACAAAACAGCAATAATTAAATAAAATATTACATTACAATACCTTAAACAAAAATCTGGAAATGTTGAAGGAGAAGTTTTTTTTTCTTCGGATTTCCTCAATACAACAGAATTTGAAACTAAAAAAAATAAAATTTGTGAAAGGGAGAAGAAGAATACAGTGAACAAAAACTCTCAAACTCTCTTTTTCTAAACAAAACCTAGACTCTCCTTTTTCTTCTTTTTTACGAAAATCTTCTCTTCTTCTTCCTTTCTCTCAAAAAAAATCCGTCCTTGCTTCATGGTCTTGGCCTCCTATTTATACCACCAGGGGTGTTTTCTTCTTGGTTTTCTTCTGACTGCACCTTACCTTGCACAGTGTTTTGACTGAGATTGAGACAGAGAGGGGTATAGATTTCATGATTTAGGGTTTTAGGGAGTAGTTGGTGAAGGGGTATGGGCATGGTAGAGGAGATGTTTTTTTTTTTTTGTGTGAGAAATGAGAGTGAATCCGTGAGTGAGAGAGAGATGTGAAGGGATGGGGAGAGAATGAGAGGTTGAGTGTGAGTTGTGTGTGATGGAGAAAGAAAGAGAAAATGAAGGTTGAGTGTGAGAGAAGGAGAGTGAGAGTCGTAGGGATGGGGAGAGAATGAGAGGTTGAGTGTGAGTTGTGTGTGATGGAGAAAGAAAGAGAAAGTGAAGTGTGTGGGTGTGAGAAAGAGAGAGTGAGCCGTAGGATGGGGGAGAGAGGGAGAGGTTGAGTGTATGGGGAAGTGGGGTTTGAGAGAAAAGAGGAAAGGTGGAGTGTGGGAAAGGAAAAAAGCGATTTCCAAGGAGGGAAAAGGGGGATTGGGTCGAAAATCAAGGAGGGGAAAGGTGAGTGAATGTGGATGAATTTTTGGGTTAAGGGGGGGATTGAATGTGGATGATTTTTAGGGTAAAGGGGGGTGGCCGAATTTGACTAGGGTTTGGTGGGGAGAATTAGGGTTTTGGTGGAGGAGTGAGTTGGGTCATGGGTTATGGGTTGGATAGAAATTAGGGTTAGGAGGAGTTGGGTTATGGGTTGGGCGAATTGGGCTAGTTTTGTTTTTGTTGGGTTGGGTTTCTGATGGCCCAATCCTGATTGCACCTCCATTCCTTTTTTAACAGACCCCCCTATTTCCTCCTTTGCTTATATTTTTTTCTTCACTTCTAATAAAAATATTTTTGTTAAAAACTTGCGGAACTAAAATAGAATAATACACGACATGAAAAAGAAAATAATTATTTTTATTAAAAATAAATAAAATTTCTTATTTTTGGATAGGACAAAATTAGGGTATTACAGCTGCCCCTCTTTATTTATATTTTGCTAGGAAATCGGAGGGATTCCGAGTTTCTCGAGGAAAATAGAAATAAAGATAACAAGATGCTAATTTTGTCCAGCCTGAGGTTTTTTGTTTTTTTTTTTGAAACTTATGAAAACTGGGTTGCTTTAGATAGAAAGTAAATAGGGATCGCTGGGGATCTGAAGGATCGCTGGGGATCTGAAGGAGCATTGGGGCTCTGAAGGAGCACTGGGGCTCTGAAGGTCTAGTTCAAAATCAATGCTTGGCGCATCGACTTGCGTTCGACTGAGGGACCGTCGGGGTCTGAAGGGCATGCCTAAGCCTGAGGGACCGATGGGTCTGAAGGAGCGCAACTAGCTTATGGTACTAGTAATACGGTCTGGGGGTGGCCTCTTTTCGAGCGGCCATTAGGGTTAATCAGGTCCGGAACTGATATAACCACGAAGGACGTGCACTGTGTTTTTTAGGCGGACACAGCTAGTCTGAAGGGCCTGGGGCCGGATGATCCGTCGGTTGCTCGATAACGCGACGTGCGATCTGAATTGAAGGACCAATGTTGGTCTGAAGGAGCGCCTGGACTCTGAAGGACCGCCAAGGGTCTGAAGAATTGGTGCTAACGATACATACTAAAATTATCTCAACAGACACTTGCAATGAATGATGCATGCGTGCATGTAGTTAAGTAATTGATGACATGATGGATGAAATGTGGAATGATTTTGTTTTTGGCTTTTGTTCTTGGCTTTTTTCTTTTTTTTTCATTCTCTTTTCTTGCTCTTTTGCTCTCTTTGCTCTTTAGCTCTTTATGCTCTTTTGCTCTTTCTTGACTTTGCTGGTATCATCAACTCGCGTGACTCTCGATGTGGGATACGAGGCTTGCCTCAAGCAGCAGTGCCAAAGTGCGGGTTATTAAGATTTACTAATGAGATTATGCATTTGTCCTTTTTGCAACTTTATGAGAGATCATCTCTTTTTTGTGATTTTTAGAAATTTCGCAATGAATATAATGCTTGTGATCATGCACACGTTTCGCAACTCAGTATCGTCTACCATGAACGTTATTTTTATGATAATAGGGAAATGAGAGAATAAAGGAAATGTTTAATATTCAAATGGAAAACAAATGTGCAGAAGGTCGCGCTGGCTAAAAATTACATTGGGAGTTTAAACTAAAAAAGAAAGAGAAGAAAAAGAAAACAAGGAAAGCTGATCTTTTGATTGTTTGTATCTTTGAAGTAATAACGCCAATCGCCCATTAACATAACTTTGAGCATTCATTGTCCAACTTTCGGAGGTATTGACTGCCTTTGTAGCTCAAAGTCCAACTTCTGACCCTAATTTTTTCCTGGACTGCTCTTTAGAGTTTTCAGTCCACCGGGTCGCTCTAATTTTTGCCTAGGCCGCCCTTTCGGGTTTTCGACCTAGCGAGCTTATTTTTGCTTGGCTCATCTTTCTCTTTTTTCCATATATTTCTTTAGGCATAGTACTTTTTGACTGCGTCCGAGTTCACTGGGAGTGGGAAGTCTTCACCGTCCATTTTTGTGAGAATCAATGCTCCTCCAGAGAATGCCTTCTTTACCACATAAGGTCCTTCATAGTTAGGGGTCCATTTTCCACGGGAATCCTTTTGGATAGGCAACATCTTCTTGAGCACGAGGTCTCCTTCTTGGAACTGGCGGGGGCGCACTTTATTATCATAAGCCTTTTTCATTCTTTGTTGGTACAACTGCCCATGACACAAAGCAACTACTCTCTTTTCTTCTATGAGGTTCAACTGATCCAGACGAGCTTGAACCCATTCTGCTTCCTCCAATTTTGTTTCCATTAGCACTCGCAGGGAGGGTATTTCCACCTCGATGGGAAGAACTGCTTCCATCCCATATACTAGTGAGAATGGTGTTGCTCCTGTTGACGTGCGGATAGAGGTCTGATACCCGTGCAAAGCGAAGGGCAACATTTCATGCCAGTCCTTGAAGGTCACTACCATCTTTTGCACGATCTTCTTTATGTTCTTATTTTCATGCCAGTTCTTGAAGGTCACTACCAAAGGCAACGCATACCATAAACCGTTGCCATTGATAACGAAAACGTAACGGTTTTATTTTCCATGCTATGGCAACGGTCAATAACTGTTGCCATTTATGACAACACTTAGAAACCGTTGCCCTAAAGGGCAACACGTGAAAACCGTTGCCATAAAGGGCAACACGTGAAAACCGTTGCCATAAAGGGCAACACGTGAAAACCGTTGCCATAAAGGGCAACACCTGGAAACCGTTGCCAAATATGGCAACACTGGAAAACCGTTGCTTAATATATTATAGAATACGCTCAAAAAACCATTTTCCTTGATAGAATAACCGTTGCAGTCATTGACAACACGAAAAACCATTGCTATTAGTGACAACCACAAAAAAAATCAGCATTGGTATCAATAGCATCACATAATAAACTTCTTAATTCTAATCATTCAAAGGAAACATCAATGTTGAACCTATAATTATTTTCAGTTTAAGACACTCATCCAAACTCTATTTTGTTATGCACAATGTAAAACTGAAAATGGATCCTTCATATAATATGAAGATTAGTTCAAATAATTATAAAATATACAAAGTATTTATGGAATCTGCATTAGCATGCATTGGAGATTGAAATTCCCCCAGAATGTGATGACCTTTTCGTCCTAGGATGTTTAGGAGAAGCTGCATAATAATCTCCAGAACTGCTTGTTGAATACATCGATGATGATGGTAATCCATGAATTTTAGGCAAACCAGTTGAACCAGGTAAACTATATCCTCTTTCAACTGTTTCAGCGTCCAGAGGCAGCTCCTCCAAGTCCTACCAGGATAAATACAGACATCAGACAGTGGCTATACTTTGTTACCACTAACTGTGTTTTTAGGTAGAAAAGTTAGTTAAGACATTTCTAGTTAAAGTATTATGACATTCCACATATAATGACAATAAATTTGTTAAGACATTTCTAGTTAAAGTATTATGACATTCCACCTTAATTGCCTGCTGATAAGCTCGGAGGAATTCTCGGCAGTGCTTTCTTTTAATGGCTATCTCGTCAGGCTCTCTCTTGGTGTTGTTTACCTGATATCCTCTTCTAACGAGCAGTAATTAGAGAAACTAAAAGCTCTGAAAAATAGATTTCCAGTATAGGGAAATGCACAGTTACAGTTGGGACCGGCAATCTGATTGTTACTGCAAGATGGAGGTGAACAACTATTTGATGGTGTTGAATATGAGGAAATGATTTGGGGTGCTTTGCAGTAGCTCTGTTGATTTTCTCCATTTTCATGACAAATTTTGTTTCCAGCAAGTCCTCAACATCGATCGCAATACAAGTGAAGCAATAGAAACGGGTCCTACTGCTAAGTCCCTTGGGCTTCCAAGAACAACATAAATAAGTGGTGGAACAAAACTAGAATCTGAAAAAGAAAAAAATATATGCAGAAGAACCAACTCATAAATAACCATATAACACAAACTATGTATGTGCAGAAAGAGAGAGAGAGAGAGAGAGAGAGAGAGAGAGAGAGAGAGAGAGAGAAATAAAGTAATTTGTTACTTACAAAGTCCCACAATTGGAGGAAGATTTGCAAGCTTAGCATAACTGATTCCCTGGAAGAAAAAGGTTGATGATTGAATAAGAGAAGCAATTTTCAAAAGTGTAATCATTAAAGAAGCAGAGAACTTAATGATAAAAGTACAAAATAACCTGTGGGATGGCCAAGCTAGCAATAGTGAGGCCAGAAACAAGGTCAGATTTAAAGAGGCTAAGATTGTAACTAGGACCCCATTGAAGAATAGGGAACAAATATTGAGCACCAAGGGTGAGTTTTCTCTTAAGTGTTTGTCCTTTGAATTGGCGCAGAGGATCATCAATTGTAGTTTCCGATTCCGCCAATAACAACAAAGAATGCATTGGTATGAGATGATATATAGAATATGTAGATAATAGCAACAAAGAATGCATTGTTACCTTTATGCCTCTCACCACCGCTCCAGCTTAAAATTTTGGCCTTGACCAGATCTTCACAAACAAGAGTATTCCCAACAGCAAAAAGAATTGCCTTCTCTAGGGAGGGATCAAACTTGCACTAGTTAATGCTAAGATACACATCACAATGACAGTAAGGTAGCTCCTCCACCCACAAAAATAGCCACTTATATGCTTTTGCTTTTTAGAAGGAAACTACACAATCCTTTAAAATTTCAAAATAGTACTTATATGCAGCAGAAAGCATTGCAATAAATAAAAAAGGTAAAAGGTATAGGGATAGATGGTAACTCATCATCTTTTGTGCTTTTTCCAATTCATAAAGTTTCATTTGATGTGGTTGACAACAATTATTGTTTTTTAAAAAATCAACCAAAACAGTAAAGTCTTGACGGACAAGCTAGCTGTAGAAGGCAAATCATTTAAGATGATCATAGAACCTTCAAAGTTCAAACAGGCAAAACTGCACATATTTACATGCTCAAATTTCTGGCTTTCAGAAGTTATAACAATAATGTCCATAAAACCAAAGAAATAGGAAGGTTCATTTTGGGCTTCAGTTCACAAATTTGTACCACACAAGACTTTCTGCCCTATTTCTAAAGTCCGTGATAACATTAAATATCTATCTTTTAATTTCTTCTAAGCTGAAGTAGTGTTCCATCTAAAAAGATACATCAGCTAATAGAGGAAATATAACATGATACATTATGATAAAATATGTGCTTCTTCTATTAAACCGAGATCGAAACTATAGGAGCAAGAGGGTACTTACACAAGTGAGCAACCAGACCTTCTATGCCTTTTCTTCGTCGCCATTTCTTTCCTTCGAGGAGGTTGGAGAACAACCTTAATTGCAGTATCAAAAACTGCTTTGACATTCTAAATCACGAAAATATATTGTTATCAAACATCTGCTTTGACATCACAACACTTCACTGGATATCGATATTAAATTAAAACCCTCTACCTGTTGAGTCTTTGAGCTACACTCAATGTAAGCTGCAGCACCAATTTGTTTCCTCAGTTCTTCTCCCTATTAGCAATATACCATGATTTAAGAATTAGAATCTCTCTCTACTCATATATACATAAAGTGCTTCAAAACAGTATAAAAAGGGTAATATAAAAGAATCCAAACCTCAGCAGATGATATAACATTATATCCCATGTGATCATCGAAATATCCTCGATTTTCACGAAGATCTAAAATCAATAATTCAACATTTTTTGTCATCAATCATCTGTTTCACTATTAAGCTAAAGAACCAGAATAGTAGAGGTACAAAAAAATTCATGCACTGCTGCTTACCCAACTTTGTACCAACAAGAACTATTGGAACATTAGGCGCAAATCTACGCAATTCTGGCATCCACTGAAAGAGAAGATAAAGAAATAGAAATTGTGTATCAATCGTTACCAATACTAGTTGGTAAAAAGTATACACAGATCATAACTTAAGTCACTATGATATCATGGCCAAAACCAACCGAAGGCCCTAAGAGTACAATTACCTGTGATCAATGAAGCTCTTTCTAAACAAAGATTCATTATTCAACTGATTTCTCTGCTTTGTGATCTTCTATATCTCCATAATATACCTCTTAATTCATTTAATATGTATTTATTTACTATCATTGTAAATGGTTTAAAAAGACACTTCTAACATTTCAAAATTATAATTTCACACTTCTAACATAATCTTAACATGTTTATCACAAGGGGCATAGCAAAATTTAATGTCCTTTTTCATCCAAATTTTCTGTATTTATACTATTCAGTAGGAAATTTCTACTATGTTTTGTATTTACTATTTCCTATTTTCCTTTCCTCCAAGAAGTCTAAGAAAAAGGCCAACTTTTTGAAAACATGAATCCAAAAATAAATAAAAACAAGAGAAAAATAAAGGTAACATAGGCATGAACTGAACCTTTTTGAGAACATTTTCATAGCTAGCTATGCTAATCAATGAGAATGCTAACACAAATATATCAGCTCCTCTATAGCTCAGTGGCCTCAACCTGCTATAACCTTTTTGATGGTTTCTGAGAAGAAGAGGGTTTGATGCACTGAAAGGAAGGGTGCGTTCTGCGTGAATGATTTCAGGGGAAAGGAACAGTGGGTTCTGCGTGAATGCGTGAATGATTTTGAGGGAAAGGAAGGGTGGGTGGGTTCTGCGTATGCGTCGGTTCTGCGTATCTCTGCGTGGGTTCGGCGTTAGGGTGGGCTGCGTATGCGAATGAGAAAGGAGAAAGGGCTGCGTATGCGAAGGAGAAAGTGCTGAGTGGTTCTGCGTTAGGGTGGGTTGGGTCTGCGTTTCATGAAACATAGGATCCGAATTAGTACAATTTTGGCAAACACCAATATACAGAAAACAAAATTATGGCATCCATGAGAAAAGTGACTGATAATCATAATCCAAAGCAACAAATCATAATATTAATTTTATTTTCTGCAAGCAAACATTTCAATACACATTTCATGTTACAGGCAACGAGAATGAACATAAAGGACATGATTCTGCAGCACTATGAGTGAACAATATAAAATTCCTAAACAAATATAGTATCTGCAAAAGCGACGAATCATTTTAATTCTCAAAATCAAAGCTTTACACGGGAAAAAAACAAGCCCCAAACTACACAGCACAATCCAAATACAATTATAGTCAATAAGGGGAAAAGAACAAACCTTGTCTATCAAATAAGGTCCAACCCACTTGAGCACAGCAGCAGCCAGAAACCCCAAACATAAAAACAACAACACCAATTTAACCCAATACCACACGACGGATCTTCTTGACGGCACAGAAGGTTCCTCCGCCGCAGCTAGCGGAGAATCCTCGTCGGGGCTTGGCATCAATTTGACATAGTCACTATTGTTATCATCAGCTTCGATTGTAACAGTAAGGTCCGGGACCACCTCCTCTCTCCGCCCATCACCACCATCATCGCTGTAATACGTCATCGGAAAACGCAAAAAATTAAAACCCTAAATTGCTCGGCGATTCCAAAATCTGCAGCCATTGGAAATAACAGAAAAGAAATAAAATCTTTTTTCTTTATGAGTAGTTGATCATGTTTGGTGAATAAGGTTTTGGGGAATCGCTTTTAGTGCCATCACCACTATCTGCAATGTGGGAACTGATTACGGAATGAAGATAACGATGATAGGAGAAGTAAAACGAAAGTAAAGCACAGGAGAAATGAAAAATGTGTGATTCGGGAATGTGAGAACGTATAGTTTGGAAGCGCTTTTTTTCGTTTCGTTTTTCTTGCTTGGGAAACCCCACCGGTGAGATATCAAGCACAGTAATCGAATGATTGCTCCAAGCGACGACGTTTTGATGTCGAACGCCACGGCGTTAGGGTTCTGCGAAGGAGAAAGGAGAAAAGGGATTTGGTATCTGCGTATGTGTGGGTTTTTTTTTATGAATTGCGTATGTGTGGGTTAGAGAAAGGGATTTGCTATTTTTTTATATTTTAATAATTTTCACTACGGCAATGTTTTCAAACCGTTGCATAAAGCTTAAACAAACGACCGTTGTCGTAGAGCATATGGCAACGTTTATGAATCGTTGCCTAATGATTAAACAAAAAAACCGTTGTTGTAGACCATATGGCAACGGTTTTGAACCGTTGCCAATAAAAAAAAATTTAAAAAAAATGATTCAGCAACGGGGTCAAAAAACCGTTGCCATTGATGTCTAAGGCAACGGTTTTTTTGGCGTTGCAATAATAGGCGTTGCCGTAGAGTCCAAATGTTGTAGTGCAGGAGGATATTCTCTGTTTGTGATATAGTGCTTGATATCGTAATACCAAGGTTTACTGTCAGGCTCTTCTTCGATTGCCACACAATGATGTGCCGGTAGGTCTCGATGTTGGATTCGGATGAATGTCAGACTCTTGTCATTATTGATGTTGAACATTGATGACAAAGTCGCCAAAGCATCGGCCAACTAATTTTCTTCGCGAGGGAGATGATGGAAAGTGATCTCTTCAAATTGTTCAACCATCTTTTGGATGTGATCATGATAAGGAATTAATTTGGAATCCCTGGTTTCCCAGTCACCTTTTGTCTGAAGGATGACTAAAGCTGAGTCCCCATATACATCGAGTCTTTTGACTTTCCATTCAAGGGCTGCTTTGATGCCTAGGACGCACGCTTCATATTCTGCAATGTTGTTGGTGCAGTAGAAACTCAGTCTAGCGGTAAACGGTACGAAGCGGTTATCAGGAGAGATCAGTACAGCTCCGACCCCGTACCCGTATAAATTAGAAGCGCCGTCGAATACCATTCTCCACCTTTCGTTGTCCGGAGGATTCCCTTCTACGAATAGAGCCATTATATCTTCGTCTGGGAAATCGCACTGCATTGATTGGTAATCTTCAATGGGCTGGTGTGCCAAGTACTCAGCCAATGCACTACCCTTGATTGCTTTTTGGGTGACATATAAAAGGTCGTATTCAGATAATAGCATTTGCCAGCGAGCGATCCTCCCTATGAGTGCGGGTTTTTCAAAAATATATTTGACTGGGTCCATTTTAGATACCAACCAAGTCGTGTGGCTCAGCATATACTGCCTCAAACGACATGCAGCCCAGGCCAGAGCACAACACGTTCTTTCCAACAATGAGTATCTTGTCTCGCACTCGGTGAATTTCTTGCTTAGATAGTAGATGGCATGTTCCTTCTTTCCGGATTCATCATGTTGCCCCAGTACACAACCCATTGACTTGTCTAGCACTGTTAGATACAGGATGAGAGGTCTGCCCAGCACAGGCGGCATCAGAATCGGTGGATTTTGGAGGTACTTCTTGATCTTTTCAAAGGCTTCTTGGCAATTATCATTCCACTTTGTTTCTTGGTTTTTGCATAAAAGCTTGAAGATAGGCTCGCATGTAGATGTTAGCTGCGATATGAACCTAGAGATGTAGTTCAATCTTCCCAGGAAACCACGAACTTCTTTTTCAGTACTCGGTACCGGCATTTCTAGTATTGCTCGTATTTTGGCTGGATCTACTTCTATTCCCCTCTGACTGACTATGAAACCCAACAGCTTTCCCGATCTTACATCGAAGGTGCATTTGGCAGGGTTTAATCTGAGTTTGAACTTCCTGAGACGTTCGAAGAGTTTTTGCAGATTGACGATATGCTCTTCTTCAGTCTTGGATTTTGCAATCATGGCATCCACGTAAACCTCTATTTCCTTATGCATCATATCATGGAACAATGCGACCATTGCCCTTTGGTACGTTGCACCAGCATTCTTCAGTCCGAATGGCATTACTTTGTAACAGAAGGTTCCCCAGAGAGTGATGAAGGTGGTTTTCTCCATGTCTTCGGGGGCCATCTTAATTTGGTTGTATCCGGAGTATCCATCCATGAAGGAGAACAGAGAGTGTTGTGCTGTGCTATCTACCAGGACATCAATGTGAGGCAAAGGGAAGTCATCTTTGGGACTAGCTCTATTCAGATCTCGATAATCAACACACATCCGAACCTTCCCGTCTTTCTTTGGGACCGGTACAATATTGGCTATCCATTGAGGGTATTTTGCTACTGCTAAAAACCCAGCATCGAACTGTTTCTTAACCTCGTCTCGGATTTTCAGCGACATTTCTGGTTTCATCCTTCTTAACTTTTGTTTTACCGGCGGGCATTCTGGTTTTACCGGTAATTTATGCTCGACTATGTTGGGGTCCAGTCCAGGCATGTCTTGGTATGTCCATGCGAAGACGTCAACATAGTCAAACAACAACCTAACCAATTTCTCTCGCTCGCTGTCTTTCAATGTGGTGCCAATGTTGACTTCTTTTTTGTCTTCTTCCGTGCCTAAGTTGATCGTTTCAGTTGATTCCTCGTGGGGTTCGATTATTTTTTCCTCTTGTTCCATCATTCTCATTAACTCTGGAGGGGTTTCCCAATTATCCTCGACATCCTCCTCAGTTTGATTAATGGGGTGATCAAAGTTACAATATGGATTATTGGCGTTGTTATTTTCAAAGACGTTTTTTTCGGATCTGCATTAGCGTAAATTAACGGAATAAAAAAACGAATGAAAGAAAATAAGAAGCGAATGTAAAAAGAAAAAGGAGAACGAGGGTTTATTGGGAACTGAAATAACGTTGCATTAATATTAATACTGAAAGGAAAACATGTGTGCCCGAATGAAATATCCTAAGGCCTTGGGCAGAGCCAGAGGATTACATTATAGAAACATTACTTTGAACTAAAAACCACAGAAAAATCAACGATCTCCCAATTCTTGAGCCTTTTGTTTGCAGGACAAGGGCGTACAAGACTGACGACGCCTTGTTCGGCGTTTAGATCGTCATCAACTGTGGCGATCTGATTGGGGTTCAACATTCCCGCACTCCGAAAGCTTTCCTTGATGTCGCAGATGATGATCCTCTTCGTATTTGGCACCCTGTCCTCAAGCCTGGCTAACCTCCGCTCCTTCTTTTCCTCCACAATCCTTCTCTTGTCAGTGCGATTGGGCCGATATCCTATCCCATGCCTATCTTTGTTCTCCTCTGGCTGTATTGGCGTCAGGATCCCCTGTCCGGTTTTTCCCAAGCCTCCTCCAGCTTGGTAGCCTTTTCCTAACATGAACTTAGCAACAATCACGGCAGTCTTGGATAGTTTGGGTTCTAACATAACAGATGTATTGGCGATTTCCAATGCTTGGAAGGCAGTCTCAAAAGACTCTTCAGCAGCCTCAATGTAACAAGTGGGAGCGGACTTATTTATCAGCATTTCTTCCTCACCGAAAATAACCACCAGCTTATTGTTGACTATGAACTTGAGCTTCTGGTGTAAAGAAGAGGGAACTGCCCCTGCAGAGTGGATCCATGGCCTCCCCAAGAGACAACTGTAGGATGGGGCAATGTCCATTATCTGGAAGGTCACCGTGAAGTGCTCCGGACCTACTTGCACAGGTAATTCCATTTCTCCGATGACTTCCCTTTTTGATCCGTCAAAGGCCCTGACTAATATGGAGCTTGGTTTCATGTATGAACAGTCCACATCTAATTTCTCCATGGTTGATCTGGGTAA
Organism: Astragalus membranaceus; assembly: GCA_039519185.1. NCBI lineage: Eukaryota > Viridiplantae > Streptophyta > Magnoliopsida > Fabales > Fabaceae > Astragalus > Astragalus membranaceus. The sequence continues at coordinate 22,493,280 of CM076851.1, read as the reverse complement.
TACATTCAAAGATGAACCATTGTCAATAAGTACTCGAGCAAGAGAGTAATCTCCACACTTCACAGATATGTGTAGGGCCTTGTTGTGCCCCCTTCCTTCAGTTGGAATCTCATCATCAGTAAAGGTGAGATAATTACTTGCAACAAGGTTTCCGACGATCCCATCAAATTGGCCGACGGAGATGTCATGAGCGACATGGGCCTCATTCAATACTTTTGTCAATGCTGCACGATGGGCATCGGAACTGAGCAATAATGAAAACAGAGATATCTTTGCGGGAGTTTGGTTCAGTTGATCAACCACCTTATACTCACTTTGTCTCATAAGCTTCAGAAATTCACTGGCTTCTTGCTTGGATAACGTCTTCTTTCCCGCATTTTTATCGACAGGTTCCTGCTCTATGCTTTTGCCCTTACGGGCTCTTTCCTCCCCTTCTTTTGTTCGGTCCTCACTAGGCCCTCCAGGGGTATAGAAACGCCCACTTCGAGTCATCCCACCGGTCCCTGAGATGTTAATGACATCAGGGGTAGTCTGAACTTTCACATCGTAACTCCACGGGACTGCATTGGTGCTTTTAAAGGGAAAAGGGACTGGCACTTGAATAGTGATTGGTTTAGGCACAGCGGTGGTTAGCTTTGTGTCCTTTTTGTAATGGATTTCCAGTGGTTTCCGGATACTCTTGCTCTGGTCGATGCTTGACTGGAGGGTCGACACGCCTTCCTCTTTCTTTTGAAGACCTATTTGTATTATGTGTCGGTCTAATAAGTCTTGCAGGATTGGTTTGAATGCTTCACAGGCCCCGACACAAAGGGGATCAGCACACAAGCCCTTTTTGGTACATCCCTTCATAATGATTCCGAAGTGACACAAATTAGCATAGATGAGGTCCAGGGGTGTGACAATGTCCTCCACCTTTCTGACCAATAATTGCCCCTCAACATTCTCAATGGCATTGACGGAGGGTTTCCCGTGCCCCGGCAGAGGGTTAGTGGCAACATTCGGACCATCTTCTGCGAAGCTTAACCATTTAGATTCAATTAAGTCTTGTACTACATATTTCAATGCCTTGCAATTTTCTGTTGAATGGCCAACTGCCCCAGCGTGGAATCCACAGCTAGCCTCTGGGTCATAGCTCCTAGGGAAAGGAGGTTGAAGGGGTCTCATTGTACGGGGAGTGATCAAGTTGTGACTGATGAGGTGATTGAATAGGTCGGTGTATGACATGGGTATTGGGTCGAAATTGGCGGGCTTTCTTTCTTGGTAGTTTTGTGGTCTATAGCCTGGGTTGACTTGGTGAGGTGGGGCTTGTGGTGTTTGAGTAAGTATTTGTAAAGTCTGTCGGGGGTTGTTGTAGGGAGGCTTTCCTGATCCAGAGATGGCATTGGTTTCTCCGTCTTTCTTTTTAGGGAAACCTGGGAAGGGCCTTTTCTGATTGCTGGTTCCAGCGGAACTATATGCAATCTTCCCGTTTCTCCATCCATTCTCTAATCTTTCTCCGATGACGATCATATCTGAAAAGTTCGAAGACACGCTCCCAATCAACCTGTTGTACAAAGGTGATTGAAGAGTATCCATGAACATTGATACCATCTCTTTTTCTAACAAAGGTGGTACCACCTGTGCAGCCAAACCTCTCCAGCGTTGGGCATATTCTTTGAAGGACTCATTGTCTCTCTTCGTCATGCTCTGCAGCTGTGTTCTATCGGGAGCCATGTCAATGTTATATTTGTATTGCCTCAAAAATGCATCGGCTAGGTCTTTCCAGCATCTGATATGTGCACGTTCTAATTGCATGTACCAGCTCGAAGCTGCCCCAAACAGACTATCTTGGAAGTAGTGGATGAGCAATTTGTCGTCGTGAGCAAACGCCGCCATCCTCCTGCAGTACATGGTTAAGTGGCTTACAGGGCAAGTCGACCCTCTGTATTTGTCGAAGTCTGGCACCTTAAATTTTGGAGGGATGACTACGTTAGGGACGAGGCACAAGTCATAAGCATCACTCGCACCAACATTGGATCCCTCGACTGCTCTCAACCTTTCCTCAAGGATTTGTAGTTTGTCTTTGGCTTGAGGGTTCTCCATAGAGTAATTGTGAGGGAGCCCACTCATACCATAGTAAGGATGGATCATCGGAACTATGGCTGGGTTCACATTTGGGGTATGTGAATGAGTGGGATTCCTGAGGTTGGAACCCTGAGCTTGAGCGTCAACTATCGGCGGTGGAGGGCAGCCAAGTGGGAGTCTTTGTGGTATGACGACGGGGGTCGGGTTTTGAACTTGCGGTGCCCCCGGATTACCATCGTGACCCGTTGGTGTAAGCTGTTGTTGGCCCGCGACTCCTGAGGGACCGTTTTCTGGACTAGCATCGACTGTCGGAGGTGTGTAACCTTGTGGAAGTCCGTAAGGAGGCCATATGTAACCCTGGTTATTAGTCCCAGTGGGGGGCACTGTATGCGGGATCCCGAGTCCATTGGGAGGAGGAGGGTTGGTAACTTGATTTTCCGTGTTCCCAGCGGAGACATCTTCACTTGTGTCTTTGTCCCTCAAAGCTTGTAGAACCTTCAAGATTTCAGTCATCTGTTCTTTCATCCCATCTATTTCTGCCCTAAGCTCTTGATTGCCTAGGTCTTGAGGTGGATTGCCTTGATCCGGGATATCTTGAGGCGGATTGTCCTGGTTTTCTTCCATGTTTCTGGCCTGAGAACGAGTCCAATAGCGATGTTGACGCACCAACTTGTCTTTTACTCTCTGTTGGTGGGACACATGGTATGAGTATATGTATGAGTATATGAATGGATGAAAATGCGAATGATGCATGTGTGCATGAGTCTTATTGTTTTAGGTCGGGAATTGCAAGTGCATCCTGATTTGTCATAAGTACATAGATTAAAGTTCCACAATATTTTCAAGATAGAGGATCAGCATGTGAGACAAACAAACTTCATTGATGGAGGAAAGTACAACATTTTGGAAATAAAGCTTCGAAAAGAAAGGTACAATGTTCATTAAATTTCACTCAAATACATATGGCTTTCATTTTTCCACTCCTCCCTCTTTTTCTACTAGTAGTGCTGCCAGCCTTCTCCCGGAGTTCGGCAATCAGAACCTCGCAAAACTCCATGAATTCGGAAACTTGGACCGGGGTGTTAAACGGGTGCATTGCCGCGTTAGCCTCCTTTAGACGTTTGGGGATTCCTGCGATAGCTCGATCGGCCAGCCATGCCAACTTTGAGAATCTGTCTTTCCAGTATAAGCTTCCATTCTTCAACTCTATGAAGGCTTCATGGTTTTCTATCCTGCTGACCAACTGCACAAAGCGGTTCTCCCAATAGATGCTTTCTGTCTTCAGCTGGTGGTAGACCTCCTCTTGATATCTGATATGGTCGTTCAACTCATCAGATTTTTCATGCTCCCTTCTCAAGGCTTGTTGGTATTCTCAGAGTATCTCTTCAATGGTATCTTTATCCTTCTTGATACTTTTCACTTGCTCTTCAAACTCGGCCGCCATCATCCGGGACTCTCTCTTTGATACCATTAGCAGGCTCTGTGCGGTCTTTTCAGCCATCATTGATTCTTCCAATAACTTTTTCCACTTGTATGTATCATCGATGGCTTGGTTCATTTTCAGGTTGCAACGTTTTATTTCCTCTTTCACCCCTCTTAGGTACTTTTGAACCTCTAGTTTGTTCTTTTGTTCAATCTTGAGCTGCTTGCGGCTGTCTTCAATGGCCACTGACTTACTTGCGTTCTCCTCCTCCAATTTCTGGTTTTTTAGGAGCACTTTCTCTAACTCTGCTTGCAAGCCCTTCTTTTCTTCCTCGGCCTTTGACAATGCCATTTTAAGCTTATCTAAATCTTCGACAGTGAAAAGGGTAGGTTCAGGTATTTCTTCCTCAACCCATAGTGCACTTTGGTAAGGCAATCGGGTGTCTTGGATCCTCTTTTGGAGCCATTGACGAAAGGTGGTTTCCTTATCGCCACTCCTCTTAGTAAGCTCTTGTCCCTTGCGGACGACCATATCCCACGCTTGAGAAATCTTCCGAAGCATGTCAACCTCTTTTGGGCTTCCTTCAGGGATTAACATGTCTTCGGTGGGCGGATTTCGCATGGGGTACCCCAGCTGTCTTAGAGTTAAAGAAGGATTGTAATTTATGCATCCTCTTGTCCCCATGAGCGGGACGTTTTGAAAGTTTCCACATGAAAAAACTACTGCGGGCCTATCCTTCCACCATGATGGGTGCCAACGAACCTTGTATTCATGAAGGCCCCCCAGCACTTGCAACCATTCACCAGTGTTCATTGTCTTCACATCACACCCTCTGGCGTCTTCAATTGGGCCTTCTACTCTGACTTTGTTAACGAAAGCATGGGTGAGAAGCCAAACATACAAGGCGTGCAGGCAGCAAGATATCCTTTTTCCCCTTAGCTCACTATAATGAGTGAAAGTACAGTAAGTGTCTGCAAGCATGGCTGGAATCGGATTGAGTGGGTTTTCTCCATCCTTGAAGGATAAGAAGACACCAATAGCTGTTGTGTCCACATATCTTTCAAGGCGTGGAAATAGGACAATGCCAAAGATGGTCAAAGCTAACACCTGCTTAAAAGGACCCCAATTTCTAGCGTCGGCGAAGGACTTTATTTGGCTTTCCAGATACTCTTGTGGGAATCCTGCAATGCCATTTCGATTTTTCTTCCGGAGCTTCAAGTTCTCTTTGCTGGTTTGTAACATTGAGGCGAGTTTCTCATCTGTGTAGTATTGTCCCTGATACTGGTAGGGTCCATTGTCTTGTTGAGGAAAGCCGAAGATCTGTGCATATTCTTCCAGGGTAGGTGCCATCTGGAAATTTTTGAAGGTGAAGCATCTTAATGAAGAGCCGTAGAACTGGCTCAAAGCGGCAATGGCCTCCGTTTGCACATCCAAATGTAGTAACATAATAATCTTCCCATACGCTCTATCAAAAGACCTGCGCTCGATGGGCGGCAATCGACCAGCACATTCCCTTAGACTTGTCAGATTAGGCTGTTTTACTATAGGGTAGTTCAGAGTTTGGATTGCTTCACAGTTTGATCCCATATCGCCTTGCTTATGACAAAACTTTCGAGCCTCTTACAATTCCCGGCAAACCTAAATGAGATGAATAGCATGCATGTGAGGATTTTTTTTGTATATTATTTTTTTGAAATAACGATGATGTATGCTGAATTAAAGAATGACGTTACAGAGAAAATTTTGGTGATTCAAATTTTGAGAAACATTAACCATGTCACATAAAAAAATATGTAAAGGGCAAAAAGAGTGAATGGTTTCATTATTTGATTTTTTTTTGAAAGATAAAAAGTTTTTGCGATGATGCAACGGGTAGGTGAATTGCCCTTGTGTCCTAAACAGGTTAGGTCTTATATATAGGTCACGGTCTAGGGCTACTTGTGTGATCAATCTCTCAGGTGGCTCTAATCACTTCCTCACAAGGGTCTCCAGAGCTGAAATCTCCTTCGTGATATGACCCACAATGATAGCGAGCTACCTGGTGTGGGATATCACGAAAGAGCGTACTCTGGCTGAGGCTTTCATGAGAGTCAGACAGATAAAATCCAGAATGACTGACACTAATCGTCTCCACTCATCCTAGGTTTTTTTTTTCAGACCCGGGTATAGGGCCCCGCTCAAGAGTGCGTGCAATAAACAAGTGTAATTGATGTGTGTGATATAAGCAACCTAAACTACCCGTGCTGCAAAAGAAATACAGATAATAGTGTAAAGGTTTTCTACCCTAAGGTTCAATAGAGCAAATAAATAGATAAATAAAATAGACATGCGAATAGAAGGGCTAAGGGTAAATAAAGTACTAAACTAACAAATATCTACACATTTAACTAAATTAGGCTTGACCCTCTTAAATAGTCCCCAGTGGAGTCGCCAGCTGTAGCGACCGAAAAATCCGAAGGAGGGATTCTTCGTTGTTTTTGAACAATGGAGTCGCCATCAATATTTATTTTTAGGAAAACATTGAAAAAAAACCTTTGTTTTTGGGTTCGGGGGTCGATTAAGTGCGGGGAAGGTACTAGCACCCCGCAACATCCTAAAAAAGGTTACCTTTTAATTTAATGTGTAGAAAAAAAATTAGTTTAAAGAAAACATTTTAATTTACCCTTTTTATTAATTGCAAAAAAAACGGAAAGGAAGACTTAATAAAAATTTTAGTTTTTTGCGCTCGACAGGAGTGGGCCCCTGCTCCTACGTATCTCCGGGTGCGGTGGAGAAATCAAAGCTACGTAGTTCTCGGGTAGAAAATATTTGTGTGTTGGTATTTTTTTTTATTTTTGCGAAAACTAGAGGTCGTTCATGGTGACCAAACAGATAAATCCAGAGTGGTCACCACCAATGGCTTATTCGAAAAAGAAAGTGTTTACAGCGTTCAAACGAGCTGAGTCCAGAGTGACCGCTATAAATAACCAATTTGTGATCGCGTGTTTGTTTGTTCGGAAAATGCTTACCGGGAAAACGTGATCAAAAAAAAGGACTTGAGATTATGTTTGTGTGTGTTTTTCGTTGATTGAAAGTCCTTTTTTTGAAGTTTAGGCGGGTGTTTGCGATGATCAAACGAATAAGTTCAGAGTGATCACCGCTACTAATCCGCTTTGAAAAAAGAAGGTTAGCCCTATCGGTCAAACAAGCTAAGCTCAGAGTGACCATTAGTAACAACCTATATTTTTTTTTATGCTAGTTCAATTGTTTGAAAGAAAGGAAAGCGGTTTGGAAACATTATGGTGTAAATAAAAGCGGAGTGAGTGATAGTTAAAAGGTGGGTACAACTAACAGAGGTGTTGTATAAAAAATGGGGGGTAGGCTTAGTAACAGCCCAAAAACGGCGTTTTTGGTTTTTTTTGGACTCTTGTGCGAAAGTTGGGCTGAAAGCGGGGTGCCGTATTACTAAAAATGCGAGAGGTGTGAATAGCGGTTTGACGCTAAAAATGATTGCTTGATTTTTTTTTACTTTATTACCTTACCCTAGAATACATGATTCTGAAGCGCTTATTTTTTTTAAAAAAAAACTTAGACTAAACACACATTGCATTTGAACAGATTTAGTTTATAAAGGAATGTTCTCTTTTTTTTTGAAAATGGTTGTCATAGTTATTATTTTGAAAAAGGGGTGCTTTTACTGTTTTTTTTTTAAAAGATGATTATTGTTATTATTTTTTTTTTTAGAGAGGGCAGTGGTATTAGTAACCATTTATTTTAAAAAATATTTTTTTTAATATTTTATTTTAATCCGAAAATTACATTAATATTTAAATAAAAAAGGCAACAATTTAAATAATAAAAAACAGCAACATTTTAATATGTATAAAAACAACAACCAAATTAAATAATAAAAACAGCAACTAAATAAGAAAAAAACAGCAATAATAAAAACAGCAACAATTTTAATAAGGAAAACAGTAACAATATTTAAATAAAAAAACAGCAACAATAATATCAAAAAAAAGAATTTACGAATTTACAGCAACAAAAATAAAAAGAACAGCAACAATATTAAAAATAAAATAAAAAAAACAGCAACAATATAAAAAATAAAATAAAAAAAATAGCAACAATATTTACATAAAAAAACAGCAACAATAATATCTAAAAAAAGAATTTACGAATTTACAGCAACAAAAATAAAAAAACAGCAACAATATTAAAAATAAAATAAAAAAAACAGCAACAATATTTACATGAACAAAATTACAACAACTAAAAAAAATAAAACAGCAATAATTATTTACATGAACAAAATTACAGCAACTAAAAAAAACAAAACAGCAATAATTAAATAAAATATTACATTACAATACCTTAAAAAAAAATCCGGAAATGTTGAAGGAGAAGTTTTTTTTTTCTTCGGATTTCCTCAATACAACAGAATTTGAAACTAAAACAAATAAAATTTGCGAAAGGGAGAAGAAGAATACAGTGAACAAAAACTCTCAAACTCTCTTTTTCTAAACAAAACCTAGACTCTCATTTTTCTTCTTTTTTTCGAAAATCTTCTCTTCTTCTTCCTTTCTCTCAAAAAAAATCCGTCCTTGCTTCATGGTCTTGGCCTCCTATTTATACCACCAGGGGTGTTTTCTTCTTGGTTTTCTTCTGACTGCACCTTACCTTGCACAGTGTTTTGACTGAGATTGAGACAGAGAGGGGTAGAGATTTCGTGATTTAGGGTTTTAGGGAGTAGTTGGTGAAGGGGTATGGGCATGGTAGAGGAGATGGTTTTTTTTTGTGTGAGAAATGAGAGTGAATCCGTGAGTGAGAGAGAGATGTGAATGGATGGGGAGAGAATGAGAGGTTGAGTGTGAGTTGTGTGTGATGGAGAAAGAAAGAGAAAATGAAGGTTGAGTGTGAGAGAAGGAGAGTGAGAGTCGTAGGGATGGGGAGAGAATGAGAGGTTGAGTGTGAGTTGTGTGTGATGGAGAAAGAAAGAGAAAGTGAAGTGTGTGGGTGTGAGAAAGAGAGAGTGAGCCGTAGGATGGGGGAGAGAGGGAGAGGTTGAGTGTATGGGGAAGTGAGGTTTGAGAGAAAAGAGGAAAGGTGGAGTGTGGGAAAGGAAAAAAGCGATTTCCAAGGAGGGAAAAGGGGGATTGAGTCAAAAATCAAGGAGGGGAAAGGTGAGTGAATGTGGATGAATTTTTGGGTTAAGGGGGGGATTGAATGTGGATGATTTTTAGGGTAAAGGGGGGGTGGCCGAATTTGACTAGGGTTTGGTGGGGAGAATTAGGGTTTTGGTGGAGGAGTGAGTTGGGTCATGGGTTATGGGTTGGATAGAAATTAGGGTTAGGAGGAGTTGGGTTATGGGTTGGGCGAATTGGGCTAGTTTTGTTTTTGTTGGGTTGGGTTTCTGATGGCCCAATCCTGATTGCACCTCCATTCCTTTTTTAACAGACCCCCCCTATTTCCTCCTTTGCTTATATTTTTTTCTTCACTTCTAATAAAAATATTTTTGTTAAAAACTTATGGCAACTAAAATAGAATAATACACGACATGAAAAAGAAAATAATTATTTTTATTAAAAATAAATAAAATTTCTTATTTTTAGATAGGACAAAATTAGGGTATTACAAGCACAATATTAATAATTACTGTTACTAAAAAGATATTTTTCTAAATTGAAATTGTTAAAAACTTATTTTTCAACCTATAATGTCGCAAATTAGATTGTCTCACTTAAATTTCTATTGAAAATAATTTTTAAAAAAAACTTTAATTATGAACAAATAATGATTTTCAACAAAAATGCAACAAGGTTGTTATTCAAATAACTACAATGGCATCATGTTATTTGTTCATCCAGGATACCCAATATCTCAGGATCAGCTGTGTCTTAAGATAGTGAGAGAGCGACTAAATGCATAAGAATATGCAACTTAGCGTTGATCGAGTTCTCTAAGCCATATATAATAAGATTCTGGTAAATTGTTTTTGACTTATCAACTTACCTTTTTTATGAGTACTTATCAATGTATCTTTTAAAAGACTAGCAAAAATAAAAAATGTTAACAAATTACGTGATAATTAAAATGTCTTACAAGTCACTTTATGTCTTTATTTATTTTTTACTTTAAAAACTACCCCATTATAATTACATGTTTACATGACAACAACTACCACATTAGAATTGCATGTTTACATGACAACTAGTAACAACTTCTAAACAGAAAATCACAATAGTGTTTGTAGCGACCGAAAAATCCGGAGGAGGGATTCTTCGTTGTTTTTGAACAATGGAGTCGCCATCAATATTTATTTTTAGGAAAACATTGAAAAAACCTTTGTTTTTGGGTTCGGGGGTCGATTAAGTGCGGGGAAGGTACTAGCACCCCGCAACATCCTAAAAAGGTTACCTTTTAATTTAATGTGTAGAAAAAGTTAGTTTTAAAAGAAAATACTTTGTTTACCCATTTCTGATTGTTTGCGAAGAAGAAAAAAAAAGGAAGGAAGACTTAATAAGAATTTTAGTTTTTTGCGCTCGACGGGAGTGGGCCCCCGCTCCTACGTATCTCCGGGTGCGATGGAGAAATCAAAGCTACGTAGTTCTTGGTTAGAAAAATTTGTGTGTTGGTGTTTTTTATTTTTTGAAAAGTTTGGGAAAACTAGAGGCCGTTCATGGTGACCAAACAGATAAATCCAGAGTGGTCGTCATTAATGGCTTGTTCGGAAAAGAAGGTATTTACAGCGTTCAAACGAGCGAGGCCCAGAGTGACCGCTATAGACAACCGGTTTGTGATTGAGCGTTTGTACGTTTGAAAACGTGCTTACCGGGAAGCGTGATAAAAAAGGAGTCGAAATTATGTTTGTACTTTATTAACTAAAAAAAAAAAAAAGAAGTTTAGGCGGATGTTTGCGATGATCAAACGAGTAACCTCAGAGTGATTACCGCTACTAATCCGTTGTGAAAAAAAAATGAAGGTTAGTCCTAACGGTCAAACAAGCTAGGCTCAGAGTGACCAATAGTAACAACCTATTTTTTGTGTGAGTATGGTTGTTTGAAAGAAAGAAAAATGGTTTAGAAACATTACGATGTAAATAAAAGCGGAATGTGTGGTAGTAAAAAAGGGAGGTACAATTAAGAACAAGGAGTGTTGTATCAAAAATGGGGGGTGCGAACAGCAGGGGCGTTGTATCAAAAATGGGGGGTGTTGACAGCGTTTTGACGCTAAAACGGTTACTGGAGTGCGAATAGCGTTTTGATGCTAAAAATGATTGTTGGGGATGCAAATAGCGTTTTGACGCTAAAAATGATTGCCGGGGGTGCAAATAGCGTTTTGACGCTAAAAACGATTGATTGGTTTATTTTTACTTTTTTGCTATTTGACTAAATGACTCTTCATCTTTTTTTGGGAAAAATGATTATTATTATTGCCTTTCTTTTTTTCTAAAAAAAAGGGATAGTGATATTAGTAACCAATTATTTTATAAAAAATATTTTTTTTTTAATATTTTTGAAAAGGATTTTATTTTAATCCGAAAATTACAACTAAATAAAAAAGGAACACATTTTTTAACACTTTTTTTTAGGTTTATTTTAAACCGAAAATTAGTAACATTTTTTAATAAAAACAGCAACATTTTACCATAAAAAACAGCAACATTTTAACATAAAAAAAACAGCAACATTTTACCATAAAAAACAGCAACATTTTAACATAAAAAAAAACAGCAACATTTTACCATAAAAAACAGCAACATTTTAACATAAAAAAAAAACAGCAACATTTTACCATAAAAAACAGCAACATTTTAACATAAAAAAAACAGCAACATTTTACCATAAAAAACAGCAACATTTTAACATAAAAAAAACAGCAACATTTTACCATAAAAAAAAACAGCAACATTTTAACATAAAAAAAAACAGCAACATTTTACCAAAAAAAAACAGCAACATTTTAACATAAAAAAAAACAGCAACATTTTACCATAAAAAACAGCAACATTTTAACATAAAAAAAAAAACAGCAACATTTTACCATAAAAAACAGCAACATTTTAACATAAAAAAAAACAGCAACATTTTACCATAAAAAAAACAGCAACATTTTAACATAAAAAAAAAACAGCAACATTTTACCATAAAAAAAACAGCAACATTTTAACATAAAAAAAAACAGCAACATTTTAACATAAAAAAACAGCAACATTTAACATAAAAAAAAGCTACATTTTTAAATAAGAAAAAGCAATAGTTTCATATGTACATAAACAGCAACTAAATTAAATAAACAAAACAGCAACAATATAAATAATGAAAACAGCAACCATGACAACTTAAGACATAAAAAAGGCAAGAACATATGTAGAAAAATAATTACAGCAACAATGTGTAAAAAAAAATTCGAAAATTGTTATTTCATGGGGACATATTTAAATAACAAACTGCAACACATTTTTTTAATAATAATAAAAAAAAAGCAACCATGACACAAAAAAAGCAATCATATTTACATAAAGAGAAAAAAAAACAATAATAAAACAAACACAATCAACAACAATATTTACATAAAAACAGCAATAGTAAAATAAAAAGCAAAAAACAGTAAAATGTATTGAATCCTAAAATTACATTACAAATACCTTAAGAAAAGTAACCCGGAAGTGTTGGGAAGAGCCTCCTCTAGGATCTTCTTAATACAAACAAATTTAAACTAAAAAAAAAAAACAATGAAAGGAGAAGAAAAAGAACAGGAAGGGGGATCCTAAAAAAAACAGTGAACAACCTCACTGTTTTTTTTTCTAAGAAAACGAAAATACACTCTTTTCCTCTTTTTAAAAAAATTTTCTTCCTTCCCTTCCTCTCAAAAAAAACCCGTCCCCCCCTTCAAAGTCGTGGCCTCCATTTATATTGAGGATGATGCTCTTGTCTTCTTCTTTCTTCTGATAAGCCCCATACCTTTGCACAGTAACTTCTTCTTTTTTTTTGACTTGAGGAAAGCTTGACATGATGGAGGGGTGAAGGTTTGGAGGTAGTTGGTGAAGGGGAATGATGGTTTGTGTGTGAGAGAGAAAAAAAAATCCGTGAGTGTGGGTGTGTAGGAGAGGGATTGGAGAAGAAGGATGAGTGAATGGGAGAAAAAAAAGAAATGAGTGGTAGGAGAGGGAGAGAATGCCGTGTGAGAGAAATGAGAAGAGGAAAGATGAATGAGTGGAGTGGAATGATGGGGAGGAAGCGTGAGAGAGGGAAGAGAGAGGGAAGGGAAACGTGAGAGAGAGATGAAGTGTGTGGGAAAGGAGGAAATGATGTGGGGAAAGAGAAAGTGCAATGAATGGGAGAGAGAGAATTGCAAAAATCAAGGAGGGGGAGTTAATGGGTGTGGGGTCGAGTTTGACTAAGGTTAGAGGGGAATGAATGTGGCTCATTTTTGGGTAAAAGGGGGAGAGTGAATGTGGTCAAGTTTTAGGGTTAGGGGGGAGAGTTGAAAAAAATTTTTTTAGGGTTTTTTTAGTGGTGGCCGAATTTAGGGTTAGGAAGAGGGAAAGTTAGGTTTTAGTGAGTTGGATCATGGGTCATGGGTTGGGTGGATGAGTTAGGGTTAATTGGGCTAGGGTTTTGGAAATGGATTGGGTTTTAGATGGCCCAATCCCGATTGCACCTCTAATCTTTTTTTAACAAACCCCCCCTATTTCCTCCTTGGCTTATTTTTTGTTTCTTTACTCCTAATTAATATTTTTTCATGGTTAAAAAAAAACTTGTGGCAAACATGACATGAAAAAAATATTATTATTTTTTTAATAAATAAAATTCCTCATTTATGATCGGACAAAATTAGGGTATTACAGCTGCCCCTCTTTATTTATATTTTGCTAGGAAATCGGATGGGTTCCAAATTTCTCGAGAAAAATAGAAATAAAGATCAAAAGACGCTAATTTTGTCCAGACTGAGGTTTTTTTGGTTTTTTTTTTTTTTGAAACTTATGACAACCGGGTTGACTTAGAAAGAAAGTAAATAAGGATCGTTGGGGATCTGAAGGAGCACTGGGGCTCTGATGGTCTAGTTCAAAATCAATGCTTGACGCATCGACTTGAGTTCGACTGAGGGACCGTCGGGGTCTGAAGGGCATGCCTAAGCCTGAGGGACCGATGGGTCCGAAGGAGCGCAACTAGCTTATGGTACTAGTAATACGGTCTGTTTGTGGGGTGGCCTTTTTTCGAGCGGCCGTGAAGGACATACACTGAGTCTTAGGCTGACACAGCTAGTCTGAAGGACCTGGGGTCGGGCGATCCGTCGCGCTCAGTGTCGACTTAGTGATCTGGTGGTATGGTTCGAAGTCGTTGCTTGGACGTGTTAATTCGAATTGACCTGAATGACCTGGGGTCGGATGATCCGTCGTGCTCAGTGTCGACGTAGTGATCTGAGAGTAGAGTTTGAAGTCGTTGCTTGGACGTGTTGATTCAAACTGAACTGAAGGACCTGGGGTCGGATGATGAGTCGTGCTCAGTGTCGACGTAGTGATCTGAGGGTAGAGTTTGAAGTCGTTGCTTGGACGTGTTGATTCAAACTGAACTGAAGGACCTGGGGTCGGTTGATCGGTCGGTTGCTCGATAACGCGACATGCGATCTGGATTGAAGGACCGCTGTTGGTCTGAGGGATCTCTGCTAGACTTGGTGCTAACATTGTGATTTGGTTTGATGTAGGATCGATGCTCGTTAAAAACTGGAAGGACCGACACTTAAAGTTGAAAAACAGCAGATGCTATGTATATGACATGCATGTAATTGTATGCATGTGTGATGATTGGTTTTGAGTGGAATGATGAATGAAATGTAATGGATGACTTTTGTTTTTTTCCTCTTTTTTTTGTTGTTTCTTTTCTTTTTTTTTTGACCATTTTTGCTCTTTTGCTCTTGCTCTTTTGCTCTTTCTTGTCTCTTTCGCTTTGCTCTTTTGCTCTTTTGCTCTTGCTCTTTTGCTCTTGCTCTTTTGCTCTTTCTTGCCCCTTCTTGTTGATCAACTCGCAGGACTTTCGACGTAAGATACGGGAGTTGCCCAAAGTAGTGCTATTGAAGTGCGGCCTATTGTTATCATTCGCCTTTTTGAAGTGATCTTGCATGTATTTATCTTTTTTACAATTTTATTTATGAGAGATCGCCTCGTTTATGTGATCTTTAGAAATTTCGTAATAATCTGTAATGCTTGTAGTCATGCACATGTTTCACAATTCAATATCAACTACCATAAAATGTCATTTCAAAACAAGGGAAAATAAAGAAGAAGGGAAAGTGTTTGACATTAAGACTGGAGCCGAGTGTGCGAAAGGGACACTGGCTTGAGAGCATATTAAGAATTTGAAAGAAATGAAAAGGCAAAAATACTAAGCAGATCTTTGGGTAGTTAGTGTCCTTGAAGTAACAACGTCGGCCGCTCATATTCATGACCTTGATCAACTCCTTATCCGGCTTTTGTTGATTGCCTAAACATTTATTTAGTCCAACTTCCTGACCCTAATTTTTGCCTGGATTGCCCCTTCGGGTTTTCAATCCACCGGGTCGCTCTAATTTTTGCCTAGGCCGCCCTTTCGGGTTTTCAGCCTAGCGAGCTTGTTTTTCTTGGCTCATTTTTTCTCTTTTCTCTATATGCATTTTTTTAGGCATAGTACTTGACCGCATCAGAATTAATCGGGGGCGGGAAGTATTCGCCCTCTACTTTCATGGGGGTTAGGGCCCCTCCAGAGAATGATTTCTTTACCGCATAAGGTCTTTCATAGTTCAGGGTCCATCTTCCACGGGGATCCTTTTGGATGAGTATGATTTTCTTGGGCACCAAGTCTCCTTGAAATTGTCGGGGACGAACTCTTTTCTGTTAATCTTTCTTTGCTCTTTTCTGATATGACACAAAACAACCATCCTTTTGTTTGATAAGGTTTAATGGAAGTGCTACTTCCATCGCACGGGGTTGCCCCTGTTGAAGTGTGAAACAAGGTCTGATCTCCATGTAAGGTAAAAAGAAGCATTTGAAGGTTACTATCATCTCTGATATTCTTTGTTTGTCGCTGCAACTGCCTCATTCATTTTTGGGCGGTACGGGGAGGGGTTATGATGCTCGACTTGGGGTCTCCACACAAACCTTTCCCCACTGTTCGCGATGATCTTACTTGGAAGGTTGTAACGACAGACCAAATTTATTGACAATCACTGATTTTCTTACACCGGTGGGTATCTTGTGTCAGACAAAGTAATGCGAGCGAATTTTCTTGATTCACTGCCCTTTTGGTGTGATGTTCATTCTAACATCTTTTTGCCTTCTCTCGTTCCCAAGTTAATCATCTCACTTGATTCCACGAGAAGCTGGACCACTTCATCCTCCTGCTTCATTATTCTCATTACCTCTGGAGGAGTTTTCCCAGTTATCTTCTACATCTTCCTTAGTTTGGGCTGATAGAAGTTATGATATGAGTCAACGATGTTGTTATTTCCAAGGACAAATTATTTAGATCTGCATTAGTAGAAATTAAAAAAGATGGGAGAAGAAGCGAATCGAGCGAATGAGCGAAGAAGTTTATGGGAAAATTCAAAATGCTATTTTATTAATATTGATATTGAAAAGAAACATGTGTGCCCTTATTGAAATGTCCTAAGGCCTTGGGCAGAGCTATAGGATTGCATTACAAGAAAATTACTTTGAACTAAAAATCACAAGAAAATCGACGGTCCCCCAATTCATAAGTGCTTTAGATGCAGGATAACAGCGCACAAGGATGATGATGTCTTCTCTAGCATTTTGAACGCCTTCAATAGCATTGACGAATGACTCTTCATGCCCCTAGAAAGGGGTTATTGCCTTCATTGAAGTCCAGCCATTTGGATTCAATCAGATCCTGAATCACATGTCTCAGCGCCTTGCAGTTTTCCACTGAATGCCCAATTGCTCCTGCGTGAAAATCGCATGTGGCATTTGGGTCGTAGCCCCTCGGGAAAGGAGGTTCAATAGGTCTCATCGGGCGGGGGGAGATTAAGTTGTGACTGGTGAGGTGGTTGAACATGTCTGAGTAGGATACGGGAATTGGATCAAACGGTACATGTTTCCTTTCTGGATAGTTTGGTGGCCCATGGATTCCATTGGTTTGGGTAGATAAGTGCAGGGCTTGGGGACGGTTTTTGGAAGCGTAAGAGGCTTTCCCTGGTCCTGTTATGGAATTGGTTTCCCCTTCATCGTTTTCGGTTGAACCGTGAGTAATTTTCCCATTTCTCATTCCGCTTTCTAACCTTTCCCCTATGGTGACCATGTCTGAGAAGTTAGAGGATACGCTCCCAATCAACCTGTCATAGAAGGGTGACTGCAAAGTGTCCCTGAACATAGATACCATCTCCTTTTCCAGTAAAGGTGGTGCCACCTGTGCTGCTAGTCCTCTCCAACGTTGGGCGTACTCTCTGAATGATTCATGGTTTCCTTTCACCATATTCTGCAACTGTAATCTATCAGGAGCTATATCGATGTTGTATTTATATTGCCTGAGGAAAGCATCGGCCAGATCTTTCCAACATCGAATGTGGTTGCGTTCCAACTGCATGTACCATCTTGAGGCTGCCCTAGCTAGACTGTCCTGGAAGTAGTGAATGAGCAGTTTATCATCATGTGCAAAGGCAGCCATTTTTCTACAATACATGGTCAGATGGCTAGCAGGACAGGTTACACCCGTGTATTTATCAAAGTCTGGCACCCTGAATTTGGGGGGAATGACCACATTAGGGACGAGACACAAGTCATAAGCGCCGGTTGCCCCAATATTGGATCCTTCAACTGCTCTCAACCTTTCCTCAAGCATTTGTAGTTTGTCTTTGGCTTGAGGGTTCTCCATAGAGTGATTGTGAGGGATCTCACTCATACCATAGTAAGGATGAATTATCGGAACTATGGCTGGGTTCACATTTGGGGTATGTGAATGAGTGGGATTCCTGAGGTTGGAACCCTGAGCTTGAGCGTCAACTATCGGCGGTGGAGGGCAGCCAAGTGGGAGTCTTTGTGGTGCGATGACGGGGTTCGGGTTCTGAACTTGTGGTGCCCCCGAATTACCATCGTGACCCGTCAGGTGTAAGCTGTTGTTGGCCCACGACTCCTGAGGGACCGTCTTCTGGATTAGCATCGACTGTCGGAGGTGTGTAACCTTGTGGAAGTCCGTAAGGAGGCCATATGTAACCTTGGTCATTAGTCCCAGTGGGGGGCACTGTATGCGGGATCTCGAGTCCATTGGGAGGAGGAGGGTTGGTAACTTGATTTTCCGTGTTCCCAGCGGGGACATCTTCACTTGTGTCCCTTCCCCTCAAAGCTTGTAGAACCTTCAAGATTTCAGCTATCTGTTCTTTCATCCCATCTATTTCTGCCCTAAGCTCTTGATTGCCTAGGTTCTGAGGTGGATTGCCTTGATCCGGGTTATCTTGAGGCGGATTGTCCTGATTTGCTTCCATATTTCTAGCCTGAGCACGAGTCCAGTAACGATGTTGACGCACCAGTTTGTCCCTTACTCTGTTGACGGGATACATGATATGAGTATATGAATGAATGAGTAATGCATGGACAAGTGAATGAATGGAAACATGCCTGTGTACGAGTTTTATGCTTAATGAAATGAATGCATGTAAGGACTTTTATCATTTTTTGAACTAATGATTTTGTATGATGGATGAAAGAAGAATGATGTTACACGTGTTTAAAAATAAAAGAAGTTTTTTTTTTTTTTTTGGGTGATTCAACTTTGAGAAAGCAATAACTATATGTAAAAAAGAAAGGAGAAGGAAACGAATGGGTTTGATGATTTGATATTTTTTTTTTTTTAAAAAATCTGCGATGATGCAGCAGGTAGGTGAATTGCCCTTGTGTCCTAAACAGGTTAGGTCTTATATATAGGTCACGGTCTAGGGCTACTTGTGTGATCAATCTCTCAGGTAGCTCTAATCACTTCCTCACAAAGGTCTCCAGAGCTGATATCTCCTTCGTGATATGACCCACAACGATAGCGAGCTACCTGGTGTGGGATACCACGAAAGAGCGTACTCTGGTTGAGACTTTCATGCGAGTCAGACAGATAAAATCCAGAATGACTGACACTAATCGTCTCCACTCGTCTTAGGTTTTTTTTTAGACCCGGGTATAGGGCCCCGCTCAAGAGTGTGTGCAATAAACAAGTGTAAGTGATGTGTGTGATATAAGCAACCTAAACTACCCAAGCTGCAAAAGAAATACAGATAATAGTACATAGGTCTTCTACCCTAAGGTTCAATAAAGCAAATAAACAGATAAATGAAATAGACATGCTAATAGAAGGACTAAGGGTAAACAAAACACTAGACTAAAAATAATCTACACATTTAACTAAAATAGGCTTGACCCTCTTAAATAGTCCCCAGTGGAGTCGCCAGCTGTAGCGACCGAAAAATCCGGAGGAGGGATTCTTCGTTGTTTTTGAACAATGGAGTCGCCATCAATATTTATTTTTAGGAAAACATTGAAAAAACCTTTGTTTTTGGGTTCGGGGGTCGATTAAGTGCGGGGAAGGTACTAGCACCCCGCAACATCCTAAAAAGGTTACCTTTTAATTTAATGTGTAGAAAAAGTTAGTTTTAAAAGAAAATACTTTGTTTACCCATTTCTGATTGTTTGCGAAGAAGAAAAAAAAAAGGAAGGAAGACTTAATAAGAATTTTAGTTTTTTGCGCTCGACGGGAGTGGGCCCCCGCTCCTACGTATCTCCGGGTGCGATGGAGAAATCAAAGCTACGTAGTTCTTGGTTAGAAAAATTTGTGTGTTGGTGTTTTTTATTTTTTGAAAAGTTTGGGAAAACTAGAGGCCGTTCATGGTGACCAAACAGATAAATCCAGAGTGGTCGTCATTAATGGCTTGTTCGGAAAAGAAGGTATTTACAGCGTTCAAACGAGCGAGGCCCAGAGTGACCGCTATAGACAACCGGTTTGTGATTGAGCGTTTGTACGTTTGAAAACGTGCTTACCGGGAAGCGTGATAAAAAAGGAGTCGAAATTATGTTTGTACTTTATTAACTAAAAAAAAAAAAGAAGTTTAGGCGGATGTTTGCGATGATCAAACGAGTAACCTCAGAGTGATTACCGCTACTAATCCGTTGTGAAAAAAAAATGAAGGTTAGTCCTAACGGTCAAACAAGCTAGGCTCAGAGTGACCAATAGTAACAACCTATTTTTTGTGTGAGTATGGTTGTTTGAAAGAAAGAAAAATGGTTTAGAAACATTACGATGTAAATAAAAGCGGAATGTGTGGTAGTAAAAAAGGGAGGTACAATTAAGAACAAGGAGTGTTGTATCAAAAATGGGGGGTGCGAACAGCAGGGGCGTTGTATCAAAAATGGGGGGTGTTGACAGCGTTTTGACGCTAAAACGGTTACTGGAGTGCGAATAGCGTTTTGATGCTAAAAATGATTGTTGGGGATGCAAATAGCGTTTTGACGCTAAAAATGATTGCCGGGGGTGCAAATAGCGTTTTGACGCTAAAAACGATTGATTGGTTTATTTTTACTTTTTTGCTATTTGACTAAATGACTCTTCATCTTTTTTTGGGAAAAATGATTATTATTATTGCCTTTCTTTTTTTCTAAAAAAAAGGGATAGTGATATTAGTAACCAATTATTTTATAAAAAATATTTTTTTTTTAATATTTTTGAAAAGGATTTTATTTTAATCCGAAAATTACAACTAAATAAAAAAGGAACACATTTTTTAACACTTTTTTTTAGGTTTATTTTAAACCGAAAATTAGTAACATTTTTTAATAAAAACAGCAACATTTTACCATAAAAAACAGCAACATTTTAACATAAAAAAAACAGCAACATTTTACCATAAAAAACAGCAACATTTTAACATAAAAAAAAACAGCAACATTTTACCATAAAAAACAGCAACATTTTAACATAAAAAAAAAACAGCAACATTTTACCATAAAAAACAGCAACATTTTAACATAAAAAAAACAGCAACATTTTACCATAAAAAACAGCAACATTTTAACATAAAAAAAACAGCAACATTTTACCATAAAAAAAACAGCAACATTTTAACATAAAAAAAAACAGCAACATTTTACCAAAAAAAAAACAGCAACATTTTAACATAAAAAAAAACAGCAACATTTTACCATAAAAAACAGCAACATTTTAACATAAAAAAAAAACAGCAACATTTTACCATAAAAAACAGCAACATTTTAACATAAAAAAAAACAGCAACATTTTACCATAAAAAAAACAGCAACATTTTAACATAAAAAAAAAACAGCAACATTTTACCATAAAAAAAACAGCAACATTTTAACATAAAAAAAAAACAGCAACATTTTAACATAAAAAAACAGCAACATTTAACATAAAAAAAAGCTACATTTTTAAATAAGAAAAAGCAATAGTTTCATATGTACATAAACAGCAACTAAATTAAAAAAACAAAACAGCAACAATATAAATAATGAAAACAGCAACCATGACAACTTAAGACATAAAAAAGGCAAGAACAAATGTAGAAAAATAATTACAGCAACAATGTGTAAAAAAAAATTCGAAAATTGTTATTTCATGGGGACATATTTAAATAACAAACTGCAACACATTTTTTTAATAATAATAAAAAAAAAGCAACCATGACACAAAAAAAGCAATCATATTTACATAAAGAGAAAAAAAAACAATAATAAAACAAACACAATCAACAACAATATTTACATAAAAACAGCAATAGTAAAATAAAAAGCAAAAAACAGTAAAATGTATTGAATCCTAAAATTACATTACAAATACCTTAAGAAAAGTAACCCGGAAGTGTTGGGAAGAGCCTCCTCTAGGATCTTCTTAATACAAACAAATTTAAACTAAAAAAAAAAAACAATGAAAGGAGAAGAAAAAGAACAGGAAGGGGGATCCTAAAAAAAAACAGTGAACAACCTCACTGTTTTTTTTTCTAAGAAAACGAAAATACACTCTTTTCCTCTTTTTAAAAAAATTTTCTTCCTTCCCTTCCTCTCAAAAAAAACCCGTCCCCCCCTTCAAAGTCGTGGCCTCCATTTATATTGAGGATGATGCTCTTGTCTTCTTCTTTCTTCTGATAAGCCACATACCTTTGCACAGTAACTTCTTCTTTTTTTTTGACTTGAGGAAAGCTTGACATGATGGAGGGGTGAAGGTTTGGAGGTAGTTGGTGAAGGGGAATGATGGTTTGTGTGTGAGAGAGAAAAAAAAAAATCCGTGAGTGTGGGTGTGTAGGAGAGGGATTGGAGAAGAAGGATGAGTGAATGGGAGAAAAAAAAGAAATGAGTGGTAGGAGAGGGAGAGAATGCCGTGTGAGAGAAATGAGAAGAGGAAAGATGAATGAGTGGAGTGGAATGATGGGGAGGAAGCGTGAGAGAGGGAAGAGAGAGGGAAGGGAAACGTGAGAGAGAGATGAAGTGTGTGGGAAAGGAGGAAATGATGTGGGGAAAGAGAAAGTGCAATGAATGGGAGAGAGAGAATTGCAAAAATCAAGGAGGGGGAGTTAATGGGTGTGGGGTCGAGTTTGACTAAGGTTAGAGGGGAATGAATGTGGCTCATTTTTGGATAAAAGGGGGAGAGTGAATGTGGTCAAGTTTTAGGGTTAGGGGGGAGAGTTGAAAAATTTTTTTTTAGGGTTTTTTTAGTGGTGGCCGAATTTAGGGTTAGGAAGAGGGAAAGTTAGGTTTTAGTGAGTTGGATCATGGGTCATGGGTTGGGTGGATGAGTTAGGGTTAATTGGGCTAGGGTTTTGGAAATGGATTGGGTTTTAGATGGCCCAATCCCGATTGCACCTCTAATCTTTTTTTAACAAACCCCCCCTATTTCCTCCTTGGCTTATTTTTTGTTTCTTTACTCCTAATTAATATTTTTTCATGGTTAAAAAAAAACTTGTGGCAAACATGACATGAAAAAAAATATTATTATTTTTTTAATAAATAAAATTCCTCATTTATGATCGGACAAAATTAGGGTATTACAGTGTTGCTTGATAGCAAACATGATTGTCACGTGATACTATTTGTATGCAATTTATACTCTTTAAAAATTTTATAGGTCATATAAACATTAGGTCAATAAAAGTAATACCAATGGACACATTATTTAATATATGGCAAAGACATGGTGAGTTACCTTGCTTTTTCTTTTCCGACAAATACATTGTTTTCTTCATACAATCACGTGTATAGATTAGTTCATGATAACATGAAAAAGCATAATTTTTCTTTTGACAATAACATGAAAAAACATGATATTGGCTGCTAAAGGAAAAAAAAATGAAAATGACCATTGTTTATACGATAATCTTTTTTGTTCTAGGTCAATAAAAGTAAAGTGGACACATTATTTTTTTGGTTACAATGGAAACAAGTGGACACATTATGTAATATATGCCACAGACATGGTGAGTTACTTTAAAAATATGAAGGATTTGTTGGATGAACTTAAAATCAAGAAAATGAAAAGATTATAACCAATCTCTATTTAAAATCAACAAAAATAATTTGTACAAATTACATGTTAATTTAGAGACACCAAAAAGCAACTAAAATAATTAGTACTAATCATAATTATTTATGAGTAATCAAAAAAATAAAAAAAGAGAGGAAAGCTCACAAATGACCAAGCCTCCTTTACAATTTTTTTGTTTGTTTATAATCAATGTTTTAAAAGACATATTCATATGATTGTAATCTTTTAAATTCATATAAAATATTCTAATATTAGTAAAAAAATGTTTATTAAACTAATTTAGATTTTATCTATTTTAATAATAATATAATTTATTTGTTAAAGAGATAACTAATATAAGAGAAGAAAGTTGATATTTAATACAAATATAAATTAAAAAACTCAAGATTCATTGTGGAGGCTCATTGGGGCTTCCTTTACATATGTACTAGGAGAATACCTGTGCAACGCACGGGTTGTTCTAATATTCTTATTTAGTTTTATTGATTTTATTCATAAAATATATAAATTATTAATATAAATCATGTATATATAATATAGTTTAAATATGAGTTTAATTTTTAGATAAAATTATCTATTTTAGATAATATTGTTATATAAAGTATGTATTTTTTAATATAATTAATAGTTAATATTTTTATCAAATTAATTGTTTTAAAATACTATAATTTTACAAAAGTAAAATAAATTTTATAATGTTCATTAAATACTTTAAAAGGAGAAAGTTGAGATTTAATAAAAAAGTAAATTGTAAAATCGAGGAGCATCGTAGAGGCTCCATTAGAGAGCTTCATTTAGAAAGTGTATATATAATGTTATTTTAATTTAAATATATAAAATTTAATAAAAAAATATTCATAATTTTTAAAAAAAATCTAAATAAAGGTTTAAAAATTTGACAAAATAATATGATTTTAGGAAATATTTATATTATTTTATGAATTAGTAGACCTTTGAAATTCTTGTATGCATTGAAAGGGAAAGATTTCACATTAATATGAAATATTCCTTCAATTTCCATTGAACTCATGAGTTAGAAGAATATAAATTGAAGATGTAGAGTTATATTAATTCAACAGATATTTGATTACAGTAACATTACTAAACAAAATTGAATCAAATATCTGATGAATTAATATAACTCTACATCTTCAATTTATATTCTTCTAACTCATGAGATTATGTATTTATTTATATTTATCATTAAGAAATTAAAAATAATACATACTTTGATAGAAATCTATCTTTCTGTTCTACTGTATTAGTTCTTCTTTTAACAATATTTTCTCTATCATAAAAGTAATTACTTAATTATGTTTGTGTATTTAACTTCTATATCAATTCAATGGTTGATACTATAATTCTTTTACCCAAAACATTCTAAATATTTTACTTTTCAAAGCTACACTAAAAGTGTTCACATTCTAAACATTCTATACTTACAAATTATAATTGTACTTGAATGAACAAAAAAAGAAGCCAAGCTACAAACTAAAGGACCAAGAGTAATAGATAAAAGGGATTAAAAAAATGAAAAATCGATAAAAAGAGTTTAAGGATAAGAATAATAGAAAAGTAAATGTTATGAAGTAAAAGCTTCCAAAAGGCAACAAAATTGTGAGCAATGTAAAATGTAAGGATGGAGCACATTTCTTTACTCTTTGTTGAAGTGACTAAAAATAAAATGCAACAATTCGATTCGATTCGATTTTCATTAGTTACAATTCTTCATTCAATTTTCATTAGTTTACCATTTTAATTTAATTTATATACTTATGAGTTGCAACCCTTCTTTATCCTTTCATCATTGTAATTAAACTTTGAGCCATTGGTGCTATGAATGTGTAAGTTACAACATAATTTGCTTAGTAGGTGGAATATGAATAGCTTTTTAATGATTTATTAGTATTTTGAGTAATATAAGAATTATTTTTTTGAAATGAGTAATATAATAGTTGTTGAATTTGTGATATTATAACGAAACTAAAATTTAATGGAACTCAAATGTGGGTATTCAACCTTTAAAAAAAGTTCTATAACGCACTCAATGGTGTCTTAAGTTTTCATTTGCTAAATAAAATTCTATATACTACCACCACATGTTTTTTTTTGACAACACTACCATCACATGTTAAGAGTGACTTTTCATTTCATTTTTTTTGTTACAACTCTTCATTTCATCAAATATATATATATATATATATATATATATATATATATATATATAATTGGACTTAAATTTTGAGTTTTTAATAAAGATTGATTTTAACTTATTACTTTTAATAAAGATATACACATTAAATTTTTATGTTGCATCACTAATATATATATATATATATATATATATATATATATATATATATATATATATATATAGTTATTCTTGAAGAACAATTTACTAATAGTTAAATGTAGGATGTGGGTTTTCATATTTTTTCCGATACAATGTTACTATTAATTTGAATTCTCATACTAAATTAAATAATTTCATTTCATGGCCATTATAAACGTAGGAACAAACCATATGAAGATCATGTTCAAGGTGACTTTTCATTTCATGTTACATCCTTTCATTTCATTTATATATATATATATATATATATATATATATATATATATATATATATATATATATATATATATATATATATATATATAGAAGCACCGTAGAGGCTAATTTGGGGATTTCTTTATATATAGATATATACATGGAGGGAGAGAGAGAGAGAGATTCACAATAGCATATCAGTTACAACAGTTTCACCATACAAACAAGAATATTATTGCGATTAATAGTTGAACATATACTTCAATTCAAGAAGATATAGTTGCTTCTATTTACAAACTATAAAAATATGATGAATACATTACACTTAAAACCTATAACAAACTCAAGACTTAATCAACAATCAATAAAATCTTACGAATAAATGACAAATTTAGACGAATAAATTATGGAAATCCAACTACTACAATGACTTTCTTCAAGCTTGAATAGGAAGGATGTAAAAACCAAAAACTTTACAGAAGTGATGTAACAACCAAACAAAAGTGATGTAAAAAATGAAAAGATAATTGGTGAACTCTCTTCTTAGATATTTATAGTATTTTCAAAGAAGACTTAAAGTGTAGGAAAATGAAAAGTTGTAACTAATATCTATTAAAAACCAAATTTAATAATCAGTACTAATCATGATAATAATTTAGAGACACCAAAAGACAACCTTAATAAAAACATCAAGTAAGAGTATTCAATAATTTTTTTTAAAATACAAATAAAAAAGGGAGAAAAACTCAAGTCAAACTTCTTTTAATTATAAATATATAATATATAGAAATAGATAGATTATATTATATTATATCATATTATATTATATTATACCTAAACATATTGTTAGTGGTTATATATTAACTTCTATATTTTCATAAGAAAATATTATTTTCATATAAATATAAAAACAGTTAGTTAATGTTCGACTAAGAGAATCATTTAATAAAGTTATGGGCATGAATATGGATAAAAATGTCCAAGTTAATTAATGGAAAAACAATGGTTCAACACATGTTCAAGTTAATTAATAAACTTCTATACACATTCTTCGTTTTTTTTCATGAAAATTTATCAAAAAGGCATAGATGAATTATAAATAATAATATTAGCATTTCAATGATGGAAATATACGTTGGGAAAATCAAGAGTTATACGTTGGAAAAATCTTAGCATTTCAATGTCCTCAATTCCTCAATTCTAAGACCAATAGGTATGGACTTGAAGAAGTATGGTTTTCAATTCTCTGAACTATAATGCCGTTATTTTTTATAACTCAATGGTTTTTTTAATGACAAAACGTAACTCATTGTTATCTATTTTAATTACTACAGTTTTTTAAGAGTAATTACATTAGTTATGGAATATCAATTAATATTTAACATTAAATTGTACACAATCAAAAAGCTTCCTTTAAATATTTATATATTGATTGATGATGTAGACAGATATATAAATTAATATTTAACATTAAATTGTACACAATCAAAAAGAAGCAATAAATAAAAACTGAATCTCATGAGTTTAGAATGGACATTAACTAATATAAGAGACACTAGTGCAAAATTGACTTTAGAAAGCACCATTTAGTATCGGTTGTTTGAACAGTCGATGCTAAATATAGACGCAGTGGCAAGTTTGAAATTAAATGGAAGTTTTCAATTTTTGCGCCTACCTTTAGCATCGGTTGTTTAAACACCCGATGTTAAAAGTACTTGCGTCAGACATTTAGCATCGGTTGTTTATACAACCGATGTTAAATGTGTATGTCTAACACATTTAGCATTGGTTGTATAAACAACCGATGCTAAAGGTCCCTTTCTATTTCTAACGCGTTATCATCAATACTCTCTGAACTCTCGTTCTCTCACTCTGAACTCTTGTTCTCTCACTCTTCACTGTCAACAATCTTGACTGTCATCGTCGCCTTCCTCGCCGTCGCCTTCCTTGCCGTCGCCGTTCTCCTCTCTCTCAGGTTTGATTAATTGCTTCTATAATCAAGTTCTGAAACCCTATTTATTCTCTAATTTTTCTGATTCGTCGTTCTGTTCTCTTCCTCTCCAAAGCTCTCTTCCTCGCGAACCCTCGTCCCTAAGCACATCTTCGTTTGCGTCTTCAATGCTATAGGCATCGTTTTCGTCTTCAGAGAAATCTTCAAAGGAGCATCGTTTTCATCTTCAAAGCAGTAAGCATCTCTAAAATCAATATTTTCGTGTTTGTTCTTCTTGTTTGCGTCTTCAAAAACTGATGCTTCGTTTTCGTTTTATTTTGCTTGAAACCCTAAGTATCATAGCTTGAAACCCTAAGTATTTGGTATTTGGTGTCAAGTTTTGAAGTGTTTGTTATTTTGAAGTGTTTGCTACCAAATATGAAACCAGAGAAACAAAACATCAGTTTTGAAGTGAAAATTTTGAAGTATTTGGTATCAAAACTGACGCTTTCTTAGCTTTGAAGTGTTTGTTATTTTGCTATGTTATGGATTTAACTTGATTGGACTATTTCTGATTTTGATTTTTGAATCTGAAAGTCATTTAATCTTTGAGATTCGTTACTGTGAAGTTTTACTTTCTTTGATAACTCCGTTTGGTTGTTGCTTTTGGTAATCTTAATCAAAACTGAAGTAATTGCCAAGATTTTCATTCAAGCATGTTTACTTTCCAATAACTCATTATTTATTGCAGATTCTGGACTCACTTGGTAATGTTGTCGAAATTGCTGATATGGCTGTAGTCGAATGACACTGACTGCAGTCGAACTTATGTAGTCGAATTGCAGTAGTAAAATTTCGACTGATGCTGTTGAGAGGCAAGGACTGCTGCAAACCAAATGTGCAGAAACAGAAGTTGTCGAAGTCGAAGTAGCTGCTGTCGAATTGTACTGATGGTGTCGAAAAGAAACCTGTAAACACAGAAATGTTAGAAAAACAACCAGAGGCGTCTTGCGACTGCCCTGAAGAATTTATCCGCCTCTACAGCGCAAATTCCCCGAGGTACAACCGGGTCTTCTCAATCACAGTAGCGAATGAGGTATCAGAACTAGCAAGAACAGAATGTGTAACAGGAGAGCAACCCAGAGCTCTTTCTCAAAAAAATATGGAAAAATAATTTGTTATATGTGTTTAAGTGCAACTCGAGGCTGTTTATATAGGATTAAGAAATAGCCGTTTGAGGCATACGCTCCATCAGGCATTAAAACCAGTCAAAAGGACGTTTAAGAAATCAATTGTAATCAAGCCGGTTTAATTTTGCAGTTACGGAATAAATTAGTTTAAATGAAAAATAGCAGTTGGAAGAAACTGACAGTTACAAAACAAAGGGAATTAAGTTTCAGTTTTCGACCAAATTATTTCGACCAACTTTCAATTTTTCGACCAAATCATTTTGACAGTCAGTTCGACCAAATCATTTCGACCATTAATTGGATGTATTCGGATAGGCTGATAAAAGCGATATTTCATTTGACAAAAAGTTAGCGCAAGGCTAGTCGAACGCGCAGGGGGGAATCGAAAGATTCGCACTGAACCAAACCATGTTGATCCTTGCTTGTGCGCGCGAGGGAGTCCCTTCTAGTTGCTTGTTTACTAGCTCTCATTAAGCTTTAGTATATGAAGACTTTGGTGAATCCAAAGCCAAGCAATGTGGGACTTCTCACTTTTGAAATATCATTTTATTTTCAATAAAATACAACAATCCCCCACATATTTCAAAAGTTGAAAAATAAATTTATAAAAGAGGTTTTCTGGGTTGACATCGTAGATGTAAAGTTTCGGAGCTGTATAGCAAGCTATGGAACCAGTCCTAGATAGATAAAACATAACATACTGTGAATTGGTATAGCAAGCTATGGAACCCAAGACGCATATTATATGTTAGAGGTTTCATTATCACATTACACCCCCACAATTCTTGATGTTTTCGCGGTGTTGCGCTACTAGGCCCTGCGCGTGCTCGGTATTCATGAGTGCTCTAGAGACCTCGCCAGGATCTCATGCAAGCGGCCTCACTTGACACTCATATAGATGATTTCATCAAATGTATGCTGCAAGTCATACACCACCCATAAGGGCTATGAAAATCATTAAAAGCTTTAAGCTTATCCTTTTAACCCTGCAGTCTAGCACCATCACAATAACACCATAGGAAGGGACAATAATGAAATTAATTTACTTGAATTAATTTCCAGTTCTAGCACTATCGATAAGTAACTTGTTTTTACCACATTGAACCTTATTTATGGGATCTCCAATCACAAAGGTTGGGTTACCATCACTTCTTAATATCAGTTGGCTTTTAGTCCCATTCCCCTCGATGTTTCACATATCATTTTCTTCCCTAAGGGTTTTGTCAGAGGATCGGCCAAATTCACTTCTGACTTCACATAATCAATCGATATTGCTCCATACTTTTGCAATTGTTTGACAACATTATGTCTTAATTGTACATGTCTATTTTTGCCATTATAGGTCTTATTCTTTGCAACGGCTATTGCCGATTGACTATCACAATGTATTGACACTGATGGTGTCGGTTTTATTCCCAAAGGAATACCAGCTAAAAGGTTCTTCAACCATTCAGCTTTAGTACCAGCCAATTCCAGAGCTACAAATTCTGACTCCATAGTCGATCTAGCAATGATGGATTGTTTGGCTGACCTCCAAGTTACCGCACCACCACCAAGTGTGAAAATGTAACCACTAGTGGATTTTGTCTCATCTGAATCAGATATCCAGTTAGCATCGCAGTATCCTTCTAATACTGCGGGAAATCCACTATAAGTAATACCATAAGTTGTGGTACCTTTCAAATATCTCATAAGGTGAGCAATTGCCTTCCAATGATCCTGACCAGGATTGTGAGTATACCTACTCAGACGACCGACTGCGAATGCAATGTCTGGTCGAGAAAAGTTCATTAAATGCAGTAGGCTCCCAATTACTTGGGAATACTGAGGTTGGTCAACAGGATCACCTCTATTTTTCTTTAAGCGTGAGTTAGCTTCATAGGGGGTACTCAAGGGGGTTGAGTCATAGTGTCCAAACTTCCTAAGAAGTTGTTCCACATAATGATCTTGTGAGTGTGATACTATCACCTTCCTTGATGATTCTAACTCCTAATATTACATTAGCCTCACCCATATCTTTCATGTCGAAACTAGATGAAAGAAAGGATTTTGTTTTGATAACAATATCCAGACAAGTACCAAATATGAGCATGTCATCTACATATAAACATATGATCACATGTTCTCCACACACAGTTTTAGTGTAAACACATTTATCAACTTCAGTTGTGGTGAAGCCATCTTCGACTAAGGTTCTGTCGAATTTTTCATGCCATTGTTTTGGTGCTTGTTTTAAACCGTATAACGACTTAAAGAGTTTGCATACTTTGTTTTCTTGACCTGAAACTATACATCCTTCGGGTTGATTCATGTAGATTTCTTCTTTTAAGTCACCGTTCAAAAAGGCGGTTTTAACATTCATTTGGTGAATAACTAGTTTATGGATGGAAGCCAAAGCTATTAAAACTCTAATAGAAGAAATTCTTGTTACTGGAGCAAAGGTATCAAAATAATCAATGTTTTGTTTTTGAGAAAAACCTTTTGCTACTAATCTAGCTTTGTATTTATCAATAGACCCATCAGGGTTATATTTTCTTTTGAAAATCCACTTGCATCCAATTGATTTTGCCCCAGGTGGTAAATCAACTAAGGTCCAAGTGTTACATTTGGAAATTGAGTCTATTTCAGTTTTAATGGCTTCTTTCCAAAATTTCGACTCAGAAGAAGAAGTTGCTTCAAAAAAGGTTTCTGGATCTTTTTCGACTAGATAAGTGTAGAAATCATTTCCGAAGGATGTTTCTTTTCTTGGTCTTTTACTTCTCCTTAGTTCTTGATACGGTTCCTCATGAGTTTCATCATTAGTACTTGCTAATGGTTGTCTAGATATACTATCATGTTTCAAAGGAAAAACGTTTTCAAAAAACTCAGCATTTTTAGTTTCCACGATAGTATTATTATCTAGAACATCACTTTTCATAACAAGGAATCTATAAGCAGCGTTGTGTTCTGCATATCCTATAAAAACACAATCAGAGGTTTTGCAACCAATTTTTCTTTTCTTAGGATCAGACAACATAACTTTAGCTAAGCACCCCCACACTTTTAAATATTTCAAGTTAGGTTGATAACCTTTCCACAGGTTCATAGGGGGTCTTTCCAGTTTTCCTATGAGGAGTTCTATTTTGTATAAAACAAGCAGTTAATATAGCCTCACCCCACAAGTTAGTTGGCGCATTAGAACTTATTAACATAGCGTTCATCATCTCTTTCAATGTCCTATTTTTCCTTTCGGCTATGCCATTAGATTCAGGTGAATAGGGGGGAGTTGTTTCATGTATTATACCTTCCTTTTCACAAAAATCATTAAAAGATATGTATTCTCCTCCACGGTCGGATCTAACTCTTTTAATCTTTCTATCTAATTGATTTTCGACTTCAGCTTTATATGAAAGAAAAGCTTCAAATGATTCATCTTTTTGTCTTAATAGAAACACCTTAGTGTATCGCGAAAAGTCATCTATAAACGTTACATAATAATTTTTTCCTCCCCTAGTTGGAGTTTGTTTTAAATCTCCTAGGTCCGTATGAATTAAACTAAGCAGTTCAGTTTCACGTTGTACTGGGGGACACGATTTCTTTGTTAACTTGGATTCGACACATACATCGCATTTACTATGTTGATTATCACTAGTCGAAATCATGCCAAGACGTTGCAATTTAATAACATACTGAAAGTTAATATGACCTAGACTAGCATGCCACATATTATAAGAGTCAATCAAGTAAGCAGAAGTCGAAACATTGTTATTGAAATCAAAAGTGTTGAGTACAAAAAGTCCATGATCATAATATCCCTTTTCCAACAAAAATGTTGTTCTTGGTAAGAACAACCTTATCAGATTCAAATGTCACTTTGATACCATGCTTCAGCAGAACCCCAACAGAGATCAGGTTTGCCCTTATGTTAGGCACATGAAGCACATTTGTGAGAGCCAGAGTTTTTCCCGATGTGAGCTTGAGAAGAACTTTTCCTTTCCCCACAACTGGGGTTGGATGTGAGTCACCCAGATAGATATTTTCTTCTCCTTTTCCTACAGCAGTGTAGGAGGAAAAAACTTCTCTATTAGCACAGATGTGCTTGGTGGCTCCAGAATCCACCACCCACTTGTTCACATCAGTTGCCATGTTGACCAGAGAAACGACAGCAGCAATGACATCGTCATCCTCATTATCATCTCCACCAGCATCAGCCAAGTTGGCGTTAGCCTTAGGAGGATTGTCATTTCTCGCCCTATGCCTGCATTTAGGTGCATAGTGTCCTGGCTTTCCACAAACAAAGCAGTATCCTCTTTTCTTGAATTCAGAGCTATGAGCACCAGGATATTGATCATTGTTCTTTTTGTGATACTTTTGATTGGATAATTTCTTGGAATCGTACCTTTTGTTTGAAGAGACTGGTTTGCCTTTGTCGAACCTTGAAGGGTTGTTCATCACCATGTTTGCCCGTGAAGCCATTGATTTCGCCTTTGTCTTGTTACTCTCTTTTCGGTTGGTATCTACGATGAAGATATGAGTCAGCAGCTCGTTCAGTGACAGTTGCCTGTGTTTGTGCTTCAGTTGGTGCTTGTAGTCCTTCCATGATTCTGGCAGCTTCTCAATCAGAATACCTGCAATGAACTCGTCACGGAGAACTATGTTTTCAGCCTTCATTTCCTCTAGTAATTTGTGATACTGGTTGATTTGTGTTTTGATTTCGCCAGTTTCACTCATGACTCAATTGTAGTAGCTGCTGATGACAAATTTCTGCTTGCTTGCATCTTCAGCGGTGTATTTGAGAATCATTGATTCCCAGATCTGATTAGCTTCCTTGTAGGTGCAGTAGATGTCAAACAATTCGTTGGAGAGAGTGCTGAGAATTGTGTGACGACACACTTTGTTGGCATGGGTCCAAACTTTGACCTGTTTGGGAGTAGTAGGTTCGACAGGTTTGGAGTCAGAAAGAGCAGCT
Source organism: Astragalus membranaceus (assembly GCA_039519185.1). NCBI lineage: Eukaryota > Viridiplantae > Streptophyta > Magnoliopsida > Fabales > Fabaceae > Astragalus > Astragalus membranaceus. Next base: position 22,459,672 of record CM076851.1, on the reverse strand, counting down.
GCAACTCCGTGCATGTCAAGAAGGGAACTCACGCGTTCCTGCCACCTGCGAAAATTTTGGCCTGCGAAGACCTCAATTTTGGAGATGTCAGGAAAAGGCTTCGCGTAGGTTACTGGGACAGCAGCAGGAACAATAAAAGTGCTATTGTTATTGATGGTAGCAGTGGTATCATTGTCGATGGTTGCGTCAGCCATAGATAAATTCTTCAGATTGTTGTCGAAATTGCTGATATGGCTGTAGTCGAATGACACTGACTGCAGTCGAACTTATGTAGTCGAATTGCAGTAGTAAAATTTCGACTGATGCTGTTGAGAGGCAAGGACTGCTACAAACCAAATGTGCAGAAACAGAAGTTGTCGAAGTCGAAGTAGCTGCTGTCGAATTGTACTGATGGTGTCGAAAAGAAACCTGCAAACACAGAAATGTTAGATAAACAACCGGAGGCGTCTTGCGACTGCCCTGAAGAGTTTATCCGCCTCTACAGCGCAAATTCCCCGAGGTACAACCGAGTCTTCTCAATCACAGTAGCAAATGAGGTATCAGAACTAGCAAGAAAAGAATGTGTAACAGGAGAGCAACCCAGAGCTCTTTCTCAAAAAAATATGGAAAAATAATTTGTTATATGTGTTCAAGTGCAGCTCGAGGCTGTTTATATAGGATTAAGAAATAGCCGTTTGAGGCATACGCTCCATCAGGCATTAAAACTAGTCAAAAGGCCGTTTAAGAAATCAATTGTAATCAAGCCGGTTTAATTTTGCAGTTACGGAATAAATTAGTTTAAATGAAAAATAGCAGTTGGAAGAAACTGACAGTTACAAAACAAAGGGAATTAAGTTTCAGTTTTCGACCAAATTATTTCAACCAACTTTCAGTTTTTCGACCAAATCATTTTGACAGTCAGTTCGACCAAATCATTTCGACCATTAATTGGATGTATTCGGATAGGCTGATAAAAGCGATATTTCATTTGACAAAAAGTTAGCGCAAGGCTAGTCGAACGCGCAGGGGGGGGAATCGAAAGATTCGCACTGAACCAAGCCATGTTGATCCCTGCTTGTGCGCGCGAGGGAGTCCCTTCTAGTTGCTTGTTTACTAGCTCTCATTAAGCTTTATATATGAAGACTTTGGTGAATCCAAAGCCAAGCAATGTGGGACTTCTCACTTTTGAAATATCATTTTATTTTCAATAAAATACAACAGGTAATGGCTTATGCTTTTACCCTCTGGACGTGTTATATCTTGAAAAGTGCGTATCAAATAGTTGCGACAATGGGATTGTCTTTTCTTGCTTCTGAGCGACGCCGTCCTGACCAGTTCACAGTAAGATCAAGTTTTATCACCGTTACAAATATTATATGCTGATAATCATAGTAACACTGCTTTTATGATAAGGATTTATATACCAAACTCTTCACTTGTAAATTCTGGTAGTGAATGCATACTCAATTGCACCTTCCTATCTTAAAATTATTGAGAAGGAACTTTATGACAGGATTTACTACTTGCTTAAATATCAGAACTATAAAAGGATTTATATGTAGTAGTTCTCCCCAACCCCTTCTTTTCATAAATATCCTATTTTATGATTTGAAGAATGAAATCTTCTGAAATCCATATAATCAATTTAATGTTTTAAAGTGCAGTACTTTTCAAGCATTAGTGGTTCCTAAGATTTGTTAGGCACAAATTCACGGTGCTCTTAAATGACTTTGCTGTTTCATTTTGTTCGCTATGCTCCTTATTCAAGCCACTACTGTACGTTTGTGCAGGTACTTGTTAGGAATGTGCCACACGATCCTGATGAATCAGTCAGTGAGCTAGTGGAACATTTCTTTTTGGTCAACCATCCAGATCATTATCTCACTCATCAGGTCTTATCCCTTTTGCAACTGCTACATATGGTATTTTTTTACTATTTGCTATTAGCTTATCTTGGGTTATTTAACTTTGCTACTAAGTTACATATGGTGATGATTGTATATCCAAACAGTGGAGAGACTTATATTGCTGAGAGCCACCAATGGGTGGTGAGTATAGTTGACATAACTCTTATTTGTCAAGTCACAATGTGTTATGTATTTGTCAAGCCACCAATGTCTTATTCTGAAAAGTTTTTACCTCAATAGGATCAATACCAGTCCCCACCAAACCTCGGAAAGTTACTGTCAACAAAACCGAAACAAATGGTGGCAAGTGGCAAACTAATGAAGGTAAATTTTCTCTGTTACTTTACGGAAGCTTGGCTTCTTGTAGACAATGAAACTAATGAATGGCATTTGGTTGCAGGCTGGTTACAGACACATTGACACTGCTGCTCAGTATGGAGTTCAAGAAGAGGTACATATATACTGTCTGTTCTGTCAATGAATCTAATGAATGGCCTTTGTTTTCTATATGTATTTTTCTTGACTCCTGAAAGGGTTAGACCTGCAATAGGCTCTAATATATATGTATTTTTATTTGCTTGCTTTGAAATTGTTTTCTTTTCTTTCTTGGAGCATTTGTGATTGTGATGCCTCTTTCATGTGAATGGTGTCATTTTTGGTTTTGGTAAAAAACTGATGCTAGTTTTTGTTGCATGGGATATAGTTAATGGAGAAAGTCCTTGGAAAAATTAAGATGCTAGACTTGTGTTAGAAGATGGTTCAATCTCGAAAGCTAAATCATTTGGTGCTTCAGGAACTCAAGTTGGTGAAGTTGTTTTCAATACCTCATTGACTGGGTGAGGCAAATTATAAAAAATCTTTGGGAATACTAGTTATGCTGTTATGTGTGTGATCTTCAGGTATCAAGAAATTTTAACGGATCCTAGTTATGTTGGTCAGTTTGAGTTGATGACCAATCCGCATATTGGGAATAGTGGCATCAATTTTGGTTTGTATTTAATCTATTTAATTTTCTATTAGTTTGAAATCTATCTATCTATCTATGAAATTCTTATGCTAGCAAAATGACACTATTAGACATCTTACTATTATGCCAGCTGTCCATTTTTTTGGGGTAAAAACGTCATTTGACCAAATGTTTCAGCTTTTGCAAAAAAAACAGGGGACAGGCGACAGTTGACAGAAAAACAGGCACAGAAAAGAAATGCAAAAAAAGATAGATATTGAAAGTGACTAACGCAAAAAAAAACAACTTTTTAACCAAAAAAAGTACTGACGCGTGCGTCAGTTTTTAACAGTTTTTTTTTCAAAAAAAAAATAAAAAGGGCTGATAAGCTGTCAGGACTGACATAAAACAGTTTTTATTTTTTATTTTTCAAAAAATGTTTTCTTCAAAAACTCTATTTTTCAAAAAACTATTTATTTTATAACTCTTTTTTTTCGTTTTTTATTAAAAAAATAATTTTTTGTCAGTTTTTTTTCCTAAATTTTTGTTTCATTTTTTTTCTGAATTTTTTTGTCAGATTTTTTTTCTAAAAATATAATTATTTTTTCATTTACTCAAACTATTACAATCAATCAATTTAACCACTACTAAAATTTACTCAAACACATACCTTTAACAAAATTTTCAAAAAAAAATTTCTTTAAAACTAAAATATTAAATAGATACTATATTCAATAATTAAATAATCTAAAATTTATTATTTACTAAAATCAAACAAATTTTTTATTAAAAAAATTTCAATCAATTTAACCACTACAAAAAATTACCAAATAAGTATTTTATAATTACTAAAAATGAGTAAAATGCCAACGGGAGTGACAACGAGCGTCAACGGATGTGCCAACAGGACTGCCAATATGAGTTCCAACGGCAGTGGCAACGAGGGTGGCAACGGGAGTGCCAACGGGAGTGCCGACTTTTTTTAAATTTTTTATTCATTTTTATACTTTACTCAAACTACTAAAATCAATCAATTTTTTCTTAAAAAATAAAATCAATCAATTTAACCACTACAAAAAATTATCAAAGGGAGTTCCAACGGGAGGGCCAAAGAGGATGCAAACGGGTGGGTCAACGGGGATACATATTTTACCTCTAATGTCCAAATACATTATTATGGATCAATGTAATTCTGATTGTCAATCTCCTTTAATTTCTTCCACTCAATATAATTTTCATTTGTATGTTATAGGACATAATACCTATCTCTTTCCGCTTTGAATTTCAAATCATACATTTTGGACATTGTTCACAACTTATGATTATCTTCCAAATTACTATTATGACTTTATTGTAATACACCGACCATACAGTATCACCCGTGCGTATGCACGGGTAAAAAACTAGTTCTTGATTGCAATTACTGTCTCATTAGCGTGCTTACAATTACTGTCTCTTTGCAATGGAATTTTTTTTTTCAATACCTCAAACTGGAGATGTGTGGAAGATCTTGGTGATTACTTAACAGAAAGGAATGTCATGGGAATTTGTAAGTAATTTATGCAAAAAGTTGTTCCAAGAAGAACGCTACTATCTGATGGTTTTTTTGTTTGTCTCTGATGGTACTTTGTGATGCAATCAATTTAGTTGTTTACGCAGCATATGATAAGATATAGAAGTACAACCGAACATTATTCCACATTTTTTGTTTGCCATCAATTTATTGTTTCATTTATTGTTACTTTCATTTAGTTGTTTATTAATTTTGCTTCTTGATAACATTATTCCATATGGTTACATCTGTTGTTGTTCTAGTTTTATACAATAGGAGATCATATAAAGATGGGTGCAGCAAGCAGATCCACTTCAATAGTTGAGTACCTCCATGTCGTTGTTAGTGATGCTATTTTGGTTTACGATTCACTGAGTTTACTTTTTTGACTTCAGCCCTATGTCTTGCAACACTTGAACCTTCTCCTTCTTGATTTAGATTGATTGGTTTATGAAGTTTTGGTGCATATGGAAGCTTCTCCTACTTTTTGAGTAAACACCAGAATCAAATGTGTATCTTGACACCAAATCAGGTGGCCCATGTCAATTGTGGCAACTGCAGAATGCTACTGATGTACCAGTATGGAGCAAGATACGTGAAATGTGCAGTTTGCAATTTTGTAACCTCAGTTGGGGTTAGTATTATATCTTGTTCCTTACTATATAGACTTCCTTTGACTATCTTCTTGAGTCCTAATATTATTGTGAAGGACCCTTAAAGGGATGATGTATAAATATCAGAAGAACAAGAGAAAATTTCTAATATAAGCCTTGATTTGTTACTGATGCAGGCTTCAGCAAGCACCACTAAGCAGAATTTTGTATATAACATCAGCAACCCATATGATGTATTGGTCAAATTGAACTTTACCTCATATTTTGATGGCTATGTTCATTTAGCTGAAGCTTTGACTGATTTGATGAAGATGGTAATCAACATGTAAATGTTTTGGTCTTTTAGGTGAGGTATTTGAAGCTTGTATCCTTGTAAATGAAGCCGTGGGTGCGCTGGCCGGAATTCTTGGGAAGTATAGAACTCTAGTTATGCTATCTTTTCAATAATTTTGAATTTTGATGGCATAATGTTGAATTTTGATGTAATCTGTGTTTGAATAATTTGTTCAAGTTAAGATTATAATGTATGAATTTTTGTTATCTTTGTTTTTGTTTTTAAAGTTTGTTATGTGTGTCGTGGCTCTAAGATTGATAATTGTAAAAGCAGCTTGATATTGAACCAAATTGTGTGAATCATGCCGCTTGTTCGTTGGGATTTCAACAAAATATAAAAAGAAACTAGACATTTAACATCGGTTGTTTCAAACAAGCGATGCTAAATGTCATTTTTTTTATCAAGAAAATGACATTTAGCGTCGATTGTTTCAAATAACCGACGCTAAATGTATCAATAAATGACATTTAGCATCAGTTGTTTCAAACAAGCGATGCTAAATGTCATTTCCAGACATCATAAACAGTGATGAAATGGACATTTAGCATCGGCTATTTAAACACCCGGTGCTAAATGTCTCACTTTTAGCATCGCGATATTTAGCATCCGGCGATAACCGACACTAAATGTCCAAAATAACCGACGCTAAATGTCTTTTCTGCACTAGAAGAAAGCTCATATTTAATACAAATATAAATTAAAAAACTCAAGATTCATTGGGTATTAATATATAGGATATTTTGTTGTTTTCAAAAACATTCAGAATGATATAATGATATTAAATCATTGTTATTTAAGTAATATTTAACACCACTATTTGTATGTCATAAATGTTGAATGGAGATTTATTAATAAACGTAGATTATTGAGATTTAATTTAATAAATTAATTGAAAAATTGGAGGAGCATCCTAGAGCCTCAAAAAAAGCTTCCTTTAAAAATTTATATTGATGTTTTTTTTTTGACAAAGTATTTATATTGATGTTGATACTGCTGAAAAGATGAATTTTAATTAAAAAAACTAAGCAAACCAAACTTTCAAGTCGACAGACTTGTTTTTCTCATCATTGGCAACCACGCTCTACAAAACTGTATTGGATTAGTCTCAATATTGCATCGTTGACCCACTTTAGGTGCATTACCTAACTTTATTTGATGGGTACATTAGTTGTCCCCTAAAAATAAAATTAAGAATATGTATAATTGTCTTACTTACGTATGAGACTTGATTGATACACTACATTGGAGGGGAATCATAGGAAACTGGGAATTAATGGACTTTGGATGAATTAGGCAGATCCAAAGTGAAACTCAGCCCAACTTAGTGTATTGGAAGTCTAAGCACTCGTTTTCAGGCCCGCAATATTCTCTTCAAGGGTGAACTTTTGAGATGACAGAGAAGTATGATGTGCAGCAATAAAAAATAAAATAAGATCTAATAAAATTTTGTTATTGTTTTAGAATATTTTGATTTATTTCTTAAGATCAATTTTCAATCTTAGGGTATCTTAGAAGATCTTTTAGAATTAATTTTCATATCACTTATTTACTATTATTATCTAAATTAGAGGCTAATTCCTTATCATGATGCTAATTTTTTTTTGGACAAATACGAGGCTAATTCTTGTCAACGCAAAATATAACCATGCATGGGAGATCAAAAGTTTAATGCATCCAACATTGAATTTGTAATTTGTAACCTTTTTAATGGGCAAAAGCGAACGGGTTCCCTTCATGCCCAACATTGAATTTGTAATTTTTTTAATAAGCACAGATTTCATTGAATTTGTAAACTAAAACTACACGTCTTATATACTTTATAGCAACCCATATTGAAATACTCTATCCGAAACTAATTTATAAGCAAAAAATCACTTTTTAGGTTTATTGGAAAACTAATGTATCTGGACAATATTATAGTTTAGATACATCAGTTTTCTAATTAACCTAAAAAGTGACTTTTTGGTTATAAATAGGTCTAGAGAGAGTACATGAGAAGGACGGTCTCCCGAATTTGATACACACATTTACATTCAAACACAAACAACTTGCATTGTAGTTCCATTTTAATTATCAATTTTTAAGAATAAATTTATTTTTTTATTTATCATTTGATAATTTAAGATTGTATTATTTACTTGTTTCTCAAATATACTCTTAGCTATTTATTGTTGAGAGAGAAATAAGTGTGATGAAGAATAATAAATAATTAAAAATATTATAAGAAAAAGACTAATAATTTGATAAAAACAACAAAATTAATTAATTTCTTTAATTTGTGTAAACAACGTTAAAAAACAAATAATAAAGAAAAGAAGTACTAATTAATAAGATAGTTATTAAACGTAAAGAAACAATGCGCGCCAGAACCAAATTACCAAACATGGGTAGGTTAAGGACAACCATGTTTGTAATTACATATAGTGAAAGAAAAGATACATATGCAATAATCTTTCTCATCAACCCTATGTGTTTTCTGTCAAAAAACACACTACACTTATGCACTAATCACTCTTCAAAAATCAAGAACATAATCATTCGTCCCATTCTTGAATATTTTGAAGGGTACATAATATAATAAAAGAAATAAAGATCAAAACCCTTCAAATTCCAAGAACATCTACTAATCTATTACTAATCTTCTTCAATATCTCCAACTTGAAGAAGAGAGAAATTGAAAAACTTGTTGTAAGCATCCCAATGAAACCCAATCTCATCCCCTTCCTTCAATCCTCTTCTAATCACAAAATCTTTCCTCCATGTTCCCATAAAAACATAGCTTTGAGAAGTAACCCACTTCTTGAAAATAAGTGAGTGCATGGAGTGAGTGTCAACATCCCAAATGCTAACTTGAATTCCTCCGTTATCATCTACATCATCAACACCCAAAACTGGCAACACCAATTTCTTTACCAATTCCTTACCCAATAAGAGCCTACTCATATTGCTAACATCACTCTCTGTCAGCACTTTCTTGATTTTCCAAGGGTCATCAAACAACATCAATTCTGTAGAGTAACCCCACTTCCTTCTTGAAACAATGGTTTCTTGGTTCTCACGTTTCCTCTTCAAACCTGAAACAACATAGGCTTGTTCTTCATTGGTTAATGTTGTATAAGGACACAAACCTAGTGTCAAACTCAAATGAGTACACACGTTGTCGTGGCCGCAACAAAACATAGTGATAGTGCAGAAATTACTAATGGGAATAAAGGTTTCACCTTTCTTATGAAAAAAAAATTACTAATGGGAATGAAACCTTAACCCAAATTTAGGTTTTATATATAGGCTAGCTTAAATATCATGACAGTAATGTATTTCTTTACCAATGATTTTGGTGCCAGCTACAGTTTAGTATTAATTTTATACGGTATCTTTTAAAGATTTTTGATCTAATTTGTCTTAAATACAAATTAGATTTTGTATCTTTTTTAACGGCAAGTTATATATGATCTATTTATAATATACACTTAATAAATAAAATTGATTTCAATTGTCAAAAAAATTGATTTCTGGTCAAAAATAAATAATCAAATAAATAAAATTGATTAAACACATTTTTTTTGAACTGAGCAGGATAAAATCATATTTGGAATTTTTTTATCACTCAACATTTGGATTCTTATTTTTTTGGTTTTACCCAGGGTCTCCACCGCCGACCGCAGTGACTAATCCCCTCGAAGAGCAGGACAGCTGACCCAGAGTTTTAATGCTGCTCCGTACCCAAGGATTCTTATAATATTATCTATCATTATTTTAAAAAAAGAAAAGAAAAAATTACCAATCATTGTTTAATTGTGCAATTCAAAATCGTATATCCACTTTTTTCTTTGGTAATAAACTATATGACCACTTTTAATTTGTGAAATTCGTTACAGCTCGTATTAACTTTGTGTTGTCTGGCTCCCGTCAAAAAAAACTTTGTGTTGTCTGGCTAAGTTTGTAATAAAAACGGAATTACAAGAATGTTCGAAACAAGAACGTAGAGGTAAACACTACCGGGAAAAGCTAATTTAATGACGAAAGTTAGTGAGGAAAAATTTGAAATTTGTCGCTTATTTAGGTGTCATAAAATTTATTGAGGGAGTTAGAGATACATTTCACATTTTTCGATACTAGTTTTCCTTCTCTAATTTTACATTTTAGTAGTGAAATTGGAAAAATGTTGTTAGAATATCAATTATAAATTGCCATATCAATTAGGTTTGATTAGTATCAATTAGAATTATTTAGCCTTAATTGAAATTGATTCTTATTTTCATTATAAATAGATATGAGTGTGCTCTATTGTAGACACCCAGAGACAATCACAAATTCAACATGGTATGGGTTCTGATATTCTGACCTCGTCTCTGGGCTTCACTACCGCTGCCGGCGGCGCCATTTTGTCGCCAGCAGCACCACCTTTCACAATTTTCAATTTATCTCTTTTTCATTAATGCTTTTTCGAACAGAACCACCACCTGCAACCGTACCAGAGATTTTTTCTGCGAATTGTGTTTCAACTCCTGTTTGACCCTCTGCCGCTGTCGTGTTTCATTTCGGCACTGTTTTACTATTTTTGGGCCAAAAATGCTTCTGCCACCATTGTAGCCACCTTCTCTGGCGACTTTTTCGGTGACCAACCCCACCATGGACTTCATCTCCTCTAGACCGGCAAATCCCCAAAAGACAGTCGTCATCCGGTCTCAGACACGCCCGCACGCGCCGCTCCAATAATGTGTGACTTTTTTCTGATCTGAACATCCCGGCTGTGCGTGGTGGCGCATCTGGCATTGTCTTCGGCGGCGCTTTCCACCGCGGCGATTGCCTCTTAGAGAAACACATTAGAGTCAAAGGGCCCATTCTTTCTCCTATTTGATCCATTTTCTATCTTCTCTTCAAACATCAGATCTGCTCATGTGGTTCTTGTTTTGTTTGTTATGTCTTCCTTTCTCATTAGTGACTTATAATGTGGTGTCTTCTCTTCCCATCGACAGTCATTCTGGTGGTGACTATTTCCCACATATTAATCGTTAATGATGACTTTTCTCCCGTCGACGGTCATTACGATTGTGACTTATATTGGTTATGACTCACAAATATCCAAGCCAGATTTAGTTTCAATTTTGGAGGGAATTTTTTATTATTATTGTAACAAATTTAAAAGCTTAGTAAGCTTTAGATTGAGGGGGAGTGTTAGAATATCAATTATAATTTGCCATATCAATTACGTTTGACTAGTACCAATTAGGTTATATTAGTATCAATTAGGATTATTTAGCCTTAATTGTAATTGATTCTTATTTTTATTATAAATAAATAGATATGAGTGTGTTCTATTGTAGACACACAAAGACATACAAATTCAAAAGATGTGTATGGTGTAGGACAATTTATTGTCAACATGTCGAAAGGGTCAATTTGATTCGTTTTACTTTTCGAAGACATCTACAGATTTTGCTGAGATTTTCGTAAATACGTGAAAGAAATGAAGGTGATCACCTCAGTAAAAGAAACAAGTAGAGCAAGGTGATCACCCATTGCAGTATGCTGATGATATCCTCCTAATCGGAAAGACATTTCCGGATAATACCAAAGCAATAAAAAAATTTAAGGACTTTTAAGCTCTCCTCTGGCTTTCGAGTGAATTTTGCAAAAAGTGGCTTCATTCGAGTTAATGTGTCTGTTGACTTTCTAGTAATGGGTGTCAAATTTCTGCATTTAAAATGGGTTCCCTCCCTTTTAAATACCTTCAGCCCTTGGTTGGAGATATTATTCCAAGGCCTCTACTTGGGACTATATGCTCCAAGTGATTAAAAGTAGGCTCCAAGGTTGGAAATCTAGATCCATTAGCCTAGGCGAGAGGATAGTCCTCGTCAATTCAGTTCTCACTAGTATTCCTATATTCCATCTCTCCTTTATGAAGTTGTCGATGAAGGTATGGAAATAGGCTGCTAAGATAAAAAAAGGGTATCTTTTGGGGGGAATCTTGGTGTTAAGAAAATCCCGTGGGTGAGGTGATCGGATATTTGTACCTAAGAGTGGTGGCGAGCTGGGGGTAAGATATCTGAGGGTTGTTAATGCCGGCCATTTAAGTAAGTGGCGCCGAAGGCTCCTCCCAGGAGGGGACGCCCTTTGAATGCAAGTTCTTATTGAAAAGTATGGTCAAGCAATAGATTCTATGACTTACTTTCATAAATTTTCCTTTCCCTCGTTTTCCTCTGTTTGGTGAAAAGATCTTTGTTGTATAGGTAGGTGCGGGAACGAGGGGAGAGATTGGATCTTGGAAAACTCTTTGATGAAAGTTGGGAATGGTAATACTGTCCTTTTTTTGGCAGGATGTCTAGACGAGTCCTTAGGTCCCCGTGTAGACGTGGTTTGATGCTTATATGGCATATTGTTATTTGGATCATCTAGGACTTGGGAAAGAACTGCATTTTTTTGGAGGTGTATTATACTTTGGGAGATGTTTTGACCAGATTTTATCTCTATCCTAACTATGGTTCCAGGCTAGAGGAAATTACCCTTCCTACTTATTCTATGAGTGGTTCGTAGATCCTAATGATTGTATTTCTAGTGGCAGTTGTTCGAAAACCGTGCTCAAACTTTGGTTTTCCCTCTTCCACTGTAGTGACAACTTTTTGGCCTCATTTATGCCCTTTGTAGTCGCGTCTTGTGTCTTTATCGTCTCATGCTAACCCTTGTGTCTTTATGCATATTGTTCTTTGGGTCATTTAGGACTTGGGAAATAACTATGTTTTATTGGAGGTGTATTAGACTTTGGGAGATGTTTTTACCAGATTTTGTCTCTAGTTGTTTGGCAGCAACCTTCTCACGAATGAAATGGATGTCTAATTCAAGGTGTTTCGTGCAAGCATGTAGAATTGGGTTGTGTGACAGCATTACAACACTTAAGTTGTCACATAAGAGAACCGCTGACTGTGTCTGCACTTTGAGCTCAGCTAAGAGAGAGTGCGCACAAAGAAGATCAGTTGTTGCATTTGCCATCCCTCTGTATTCGGCCTCGACACTTGACCTGGCCACAAGACTTTGCTTCTTAGATATCCACAAGACCTAATTGGGACCAAAGTATTGGCATGAACCGGAGGTAGACCTACGGTCATCTGGACTTGTGGCCCTATCTGAATCACCATAGACCCGTTGTGAGAAAGGGATATCTGCTGGTGCTGGTTGAAGAAGCAAGCCATAGTGCACTGTACCACACAGATATCAAAGAATTCTCCTCACTGCACGCCAATGTGATTCCAAATGGTGGGAAAGGAACTGACACACCTTATTTACACTGAATGCTAGTTCTGGCTGAGTCAATGTAATTGTATTGAAGTTCCCCAACAATAGAGCAATACTGTGTAGGACTAGCTAAAGTATATGTGCCATGGCGACTTAACTTGCAGTTAGAAACCATTGGAGTTGCAATGGATCTGCAGGTAAGCATGTTTGCTTATTGTAACAGGTCTCGAATGTATTTAGTTTGAGTTAGAACCAGTGAACCATTGCCGAGATATTGAACTTCCAGTCCCAAAAAATATTTTGGTTTCATTAATGAGGATAGTAGATGAACCAGTAATTAGGATGTCATCAACATAAACCAAGCCAAATACTTAAACTCCTTTGTTGTTGAAAACAAACAAGGAGTGATCACATTGACCGTGTTGAAACCCAAACTGTATCAAGGAAGCATGAAGTTTATCATACCAGGCTCGAGGGGCTTGTTTCAAGCCATATAGTGACTTGTTTAACTTGCATACCCGAGTCTTATCTGATGTTGTGAACCCTGGGGGTTGTGACATGTATATCTCTTCTTCTAATGTGTCATTTATAAAAGCATTATTTATGTCTATTTGTTGAATATCCCATTGTTTATGTCTATTTGTTGAATATCCCATTGACAACTAGAGTGACAACTTTTCGGCCTCATTTATGCCTTATTGTTATTGGTTTGATTACCAGAGATAAGGTTTCTCCATAGTCTTGACCAGGAAGTTGGTTGTACCCCTTGGCTACAAGCCTCGCCTTATATTTATTTATGGAACCATCCGAGTTTTCTTTTGTTCTAAATACCCATTTGCAACCAATTGGTTTTTATGAGGTGGAAGTGTGGTAAGGGCCCAAGTATCATTTTTCATCAATGCATCATATTCCACTTTCATTGCTTCCAACCAATGTGGTTCAGCAAGGGCTTGTTTAACAATTGTAGGTTCAATATGGGTTAGAAAGACTCTTGGTTCGAGATTGCCAGTTTTTGAGCTAGTGACCATGTGATGGTTGTTTTGACTTAGAGTAGGACTTCGTGAGGTGTGAAATTTCTGAAGCTGGAGACTCTGGAGAGGGAGGAACAAAAGATACATCATTACTAGGAGACTGAGACAGAGGAGTGTGATACTGAGAGGCGTCGTGGTCTGGTGTTGTGTCTGTAACAACAACAGGTGGATCAGAAATAGAAGATACAGTAGCAGGCAGAAGGAGATTGCTAGCAGAGCTTGGAGACTAATCTGGTGTATTAAAGGAATGTGTAGGAAAGAGTTTAGGACAGGGGAAAGTGCTTTCATGAAAGATCACATCTTTGCAGATGTAAATGCGACCATTTGAGCTTAAGCACCTAAAACCTTTGTGGTAAGGTGAAGGTTCTAGGTTGATGCATTCTTGGCTATGGAATTCTAGTTTGTTTTTGTTGTAAGGTGTGAGGAGTGGGAAGCAAGCACAACCAAAGGATCTAAGGTTGGTGTAATCAGGGATAGTGTGATAGAGGGCTTGATAGGGTGATATGTAAGTAGATAATACAGTTGTAGGTAACCTGTTAATAAGATGAACATCATTCATGAAGTTGTCCCAATATGAGATGGGTAAGGAGGCATGATCTAAGAGGGTGAGTCCTATTTCTACAATATGTCTCTGTTTAAGTTCTATGGTGCCATTTTGATGTGAGGTGTAGGGGCAGGTCAATCTATGTTGTATCCCAAGAGAGGCAAGGTAATTTGTGAAGAGTTTGAACTCTCCCCCTGAATGCTTGGATAGCTTATGATTTTCGTTTTAATAAATATATCTAAGTGAATTTGGTGAATGCATCAACAAAAGCAATATAATAGAGATATCCACTACTGGATGGGGAGGGTGAAGGCCCCCACAAATCTGTGTCAATAAGTTCAAATAGGGTGTCATATTGTGTACTGGAGTGAGGTGAATGTAAACGGTGTGCTTCGCCAATAGAACAAGATTTACAAAGTTCAAAAGTACTATTAGATGAACATGGTTTATTACAAAGATTTAACACAAATTGGACTGCACGACTATTAGCATGGCCCAGCCTATGGTGCCATACTGAGTAGTCACTGACACTGCTATGAATTGAACACTACAAAAAAAAGGCTCATTAGCGATGGAAATTGGCGACAGAATCATATTCAGTCGCTAAAACAGTTGGTAGCGACAGAATATGGATTGTAGTTTCGACTTTAGTTAGCGACGGATTTGGGTGGGTTTAGCGACAGAAAGTCCATCGCTAATTTTAAGCGGGTTTTTGAAGAAAAAAACACAGATTATGAGGTAATAAGCGAGAGAAATTCCCTCACTAATTTTAAGCGGGATTTTGAAAGGAAAAAACACGGATTACGAGGTAATTAGCGACGGAAATTCCCTCGCTAATTTTAAGTTTTTTTGTTTATATCTAACCGAACCACTCTCATTTCTTCTTATTCTCTCTTCTCTCACATTCTCTCCTCTTCTCTCTTCTTCCCTAAACCACACTTCTCCATTTCTCACACTTCACTCTCTTTCTCCCTTACTATTCTCTCTCTACCCGAACCCACCCTTCACCACCACCTCATCATAGCTCCTCTCATCCTCACTCTTCTCTCTCTCTCTCTCTCTCTCTCTCTACACAAACCCTCTTCCCATATTTCACCTCCACCACCACCACCCACAAAATTAACTTCCACCCTCACACCTCCCTCCCTCTCTCTGTCTCTAACCGTCCCTCTCCCTCTCTCTACACAAATCCCTTCTCATATTTCACCTCCACCACCACCACCATGTTTCACCCCTTGGATTTCTAAAGTTGCCGGTAAATTTGGGAACCTTGATAATAATAATTTAATAATATAATATTTATTAATAATATTATAACAAATATAAAAAAAAACATCATTAAAAAAAATTAAAACAATACTAGCTAATTTTAAGCGGGATTTTGAAAGAAAAAAAAGCACGGATTACGAGGTGATTAGCGACGGAATATTGCCTCGCTAATATTTAGTGACAGATACAAAATTCCCTCGCTATAGGTTAGTGAGGACTGTTTTAGTGACGGAATTTGGCTGTCGCAACTATGCTTTAGCGAGGGATTTTTGGCCTTTAGCGATGGACAATTATGTCGCTAATGAGCCATTTTTTTGTAGTGGAAATTTGTATGTGGTACTTTATTATTGATGTTGGAGCCTGGGGAGGGCACAACAACTGACAGAGCAGAAGGAGGTGAGACCTGTGAGACAGTGGCAACGTGTGGTAGGAAGTAGAGACCATCGGGACCACGATATCCTTGGAGTAAAACTTAGTTAGTATTAGTAACCTGACATTTCACAAGACAAGTTAGGGTATGGAACTCGAAGAAGACATTGTTATCTTGAGTGAACTGACCAACAGATATAAGATTACGAGTTATAGCAGGGACTATGATTAAATTGTTGAGTTTAAACTTTAAGTTATGTGAGTGTGTGGAATAGAGAGTTGTGGATCCAATGGCTTTAATAGGATAGGCAAGGCGATCTCCCATATGAACCTTCTGATGCCCTTGATAAGGAGAGCTATGTTCGAGATGACTTTCAATAGCAGTAAAATTAGAAGAGGCATAAGTATCAACAAACCAGCCTGGTGTATTCACTCCATGAGGGTAGGCAATGGTGTCTGAAGGAGATGGAACAAAAGAAGTGTAAGCAGTTAGAGCCTAGGGAGCTGCAGGAGTAGATGTGGTGGCTTGAGCAGAATCAGATGGTGGTTGAGACAAGTTTCCAGTGGAACTAGGAGTTGTTGCTGGTGCGGAAGGTGCTTGTGTGGCCTTTGCACCATAGTTTTCATCAAAACGGTACCAGCATTGAAGAGCAGTGTGGCTTGGCTTGTTGCAGACTTGGCACATTGGCCTGCCTTGAGTATTACAGGCACTACCACGCCCTCTTCCACGAGAGAACCTTCCACGTCCTCTGTAACCAACGTAATAATAGTTGTCGTGCCTGTATTCACATCATTTTGTGTATCAGACAGATGTGCACCATGGGAATTTGTGTGAACAACAATAGCAGAAACTACAGGTGCAGTGAGTTATTGACGAAACTTGTTCAATTGAGCCTCTTGAACTAGAAGAAGAGACTCTAATTCAGTAAGAGAGAAAATATTTGGTTTACTGCGGGCAAAGAGAATGAAGGTGTTGTACTCTTCAGGCAAACCGTCGAGCACCACGCCTACAAGATCACTATCCGGAATCTTGACACCAATAGCAGCCATTGAACTTGCTAAAGCACGAATGAGAGTGACATATTCGTTGATGCTACGAGTGCCTTTCTTTGTGCTCTTTAATTCTGCACACAATTGCCTGGATTTCGCCTTGAGATGAGCATCAAAGTGTTTGTGGTTTGTATCCCAAACTTGCCAAGCGTATCGACATTCAAGAACACGAGGCATCGTCGTATCTGAAATTGTTGTTAAGAACCATGTGAATAGAGCCTGATCTTGTACAAGCCAACGATCATAGACAGCAGATACCTTGTTATTGGTGCGATCTTCGATGGAATCTTATTGTTGAAGGATTCGAGGATTGACGAGGAGTCTATGGAGTTTGTGTGTAGTTATGACTCCTTCTATTTGTTGACTCCAAAGAAGGAATTAGAATCATCAAGTTTAACCGAAAGCTTTGGACCGGAAACAAATTGCGATGAATTTGTAGAAATGTTCGATTGGAAGGTGGATTGAATGGGTTCAGGAGTTTCTGGTGTGGTAGTTGTAGTAGTTGCCATTGATGAAATTTTCTGAATTTGAAGAAGTTGAGAGAACAAATATGTATAGGAAAGAAGGGATTACCGAAAGCAACGAATTGCAGAGAATGAAATTTGGAATCAATGAGCGAAGATCAGATTCCAAAGTTGAAGATGCTGGCCACAGGATTGAAACCAGCAATTGACACCATTCTAAAAATCATGGCATTCTGAGAATTGGAAATCATAGAGTAACTGAATTGAGAATTATGAGTCATTGAGTTGGATTCAGTTACATCAAGCTTTATATATTAGTAGATAAGCTTCTAACAGAATGTGCCACATGAGCTAAGGAATAACCAAAAGCTAACTGAAAAAAATATAAGGCAACACAAGCTTACAAGTAATGAGTATACTGAAATACAAAGTAAACTACTTCAGCTAAGGCTTATACTCTAATAGCCACCACTGCAAAAAAAAAATCTAATGATAGTTTTTGCCGAAACCACCAACACGAGCGGAAGTTCAAAATCTACACATTGTCCAAAGTTCACGCTCATTAGACTTACAATGTGCTTATAGAAGTTGCTCTAATCCACAACATGTTCACCCACTTTTGGTCGTCGTACATCACATGAAGGCGATCGACATGCTTTTTAACTGGTTTTGTCGTCGGAGTCGACTTCCTATTTCGGTTTTCCATTTGCTCTTGATTTTTTGTTTTAGATCGCAGCTGCATTGATTTTGTCTTTGTCTTAGATGCACTGGCCTCAACTTTCGTCTCTGATGAACGCAGGGGAGGATCTTCATTAGGGCCGGGGAGGACCATGGCCCACCCTAAAAAAAGTGAAATTACCACAATACCCTTGCTATAAATTAACTACTAAATAAATATATGTTTTGCGCGAACTTAACAAACGTCGTTGTGGTTCAGCGGTCAGCGAAAGCTTTTGGGTTTAAGTCCCACTTGAGTCATTTTTTCTTGTAGAACACTATAATATGTTGCATAGAATTTTTAAGCTTAACAAAATGCATATTGTGAAAGTCGAACCCCAAGTCCAAGCCATTACCACATGGGGCTATTTACCGTTTGGCCGTCTGCTATTGTCGTAATTGAAAATACGATATAATATAAAATAGGCTTAAATATCATTTTCCCCCCTGCAAATATCACGTTTATCCATTTACCCCCCTACAAAAAAAAAACTTTTAAAACAAACCCTGCAAAATGTAATTGTATCTAGTTACCCCCCTGCTGTTAGTTTTGGCATATAGCCCCACAAGATATTTAAGCCTATAAAATATATTTCTTAACCAATACAATTTGGGCTTTTTTTTGGTACCCCATCATATCACCATATACCCGCACAAGAAATTTTAAGACGAAAACACCCCTGGTTAAACTGACTTAAATCGGATCTACATATAATGTAGGTAGATCCGATTCACAAAAATAAAATGCGGATTTACGTATATCCGATTAGAATTAGTGGGGGGAAATCGGATCTACCTTTAGTGAGGTAGATTCGATTTGTTAAAATATAAAAGCGGATATACCTATTAGTGGGGGTATGTCCTGTGGATCCTAATGGCAAGGTGGTTAAGTATAAAGCCAGGCTTGTAGCGAGAGGATTCCAACAAAAAGAGGGAATTGATTACACTGAAGTGTTTTCCCCTGTGGCTAGGCATGAGACTATAAGGTTAGTTACTGCCCTGGCTTGCAGCAGGAATTGGGAACTGTTTCACATGGATGTGAAATCAGCTTTCCTAAATGGACCCTTAGAGGAAACTGTGTACATAGCACAGCCTCCTGGGTTCATTGAAAAAGGCAAGGAGACCTATGTGTTTCATCTACATAAAGCTCTCTATGGGCTGAAACAGGCACCCAGGGCCTGGAATAAAAGGATAGACTCATTTTTTATTGAAAATGAGTTTACTAGACGCATTACTGAGTATGGTGTGTATATCAAAGGTGATATACAAACCTATCTCCTAATTGTGTGTCTCTATGTGGATGATTTGCTACTAACTGGCAGTTGTGCAAAACAGATTGAGAATTTCAAACTAAGCATGAAAAATGAGTTTGAAATGACAGATTTGGGAAGGCTAACCTATTTTTTGGGGTTGGAATTCCTAAGAGTTCAAGAAGGAATCATACTTCATCAGTTGAAGTATGCTAAAGAGATTCGGACTAGGTTTGACTTACTAAACTCTAACTCAGCAACTAATCCTGCTGAGGGAAATTTAAGTAAGAAAGAAGACAATGAAGGGGTTGATGTTGATCCTACTCACTACAGGCAAATAATTGGTTCTTAAAGATACCTATGTCACAGTAGGCCTGACATACTGTTTGCTACAGGGATGGCAAGCAGGTTCATGAACTGTCCTAAGCAGATTCACTTGAATGCTGCTAAAAGGATACTTACGTATATTAAAGGAACTTTAAATTTTGGTGTGTTTTTTCCCAACAACTTCTATGCAGGTAAAAATATCCTACAAGGCTACTGTGATTCAGACTAGTGTGGGGACAAAGTTGATAGGAGGAGCACTTCTGGCTATATTTTTCTATTTCAAGGAGCATCTATATCTTGGAGCTCCAAGAAACGGGCCATAGTGGCCTTATCATTATGTGAGGCAGAATATGTTTCTGCCTGTAATGCTGCAACACAGGCAGCATGGCTTAAGACACTAATGAAAGAGCTAAGGATAGACTTGACTGAGGTTCCTAAACTCTATATGGACAACAAGTCAGCTATCAATCTAGCTAAATCCTATATCTCATGGGAGGACAAAACACATTGAAACTAGATTTCATTATCTAAGAGACCAGGTGTCTAAGGGAAATCTAGTGGTGGACTACTGCTCTACAAAGGACCAAGTGACAGACATCTTCACTAAAGCTTTGAAGGGGGATGTCTTTACTAACCTACGAAGGAAACTAGGTGTTACTGCTTTCTAAACCTAGAAGCAGTAACTTAACAACTATTGTCTGAGGGCTTGTCTCAGACCATTTTATAATTTGTGACCAGAACAGGGGTTTGTCCTGTTACTTAGGAGTTGCCTATCTAGGTTTGGGTCTGTGATTAAGAGAGGATGTTGGTTTTTAATCAAAAACCCAAACCATTCCCTTTAATTTCAAAATTTAAATAGCTAAGTTTAGCTATACTAAACTAGCCGTTGGGAGGTCCTTTTTGTCCTCAAAGTCCTTAACAAACAGCTAAAGGTTTGTTATGTTAGTTAAGTTTGTTATTAGCAAGTTGGTTGCTTCTAACAAACTAAAACTAACCTAACAAACCTATCTAGCCGTTACAATTCAGTGTATATATACATCAAAGCTATGTACAATTAACACAACCGTTTTTACAAGAAATAAAAGGTTTACATGCATTCTTCAATACCCTAAGTCTTATGTTCTTCTTCTCTTCTGCATACAGCATCTTGATCTTGTTTTTCTGAGAGTTCCATGTGAGTCAAGTTGCTTCAACAAGTGGTTGAAATCAGCCTCACAAAACAGAGAGAAAAGCAACGTGTTAGTAGTTTGTTTTCAGTGACTGAAAACACAGAAAAAAGAAAACAGAGAGAGAGGTTGAGATTCCACCTTGTTCTCAAGGAGAGAACCACAAACTGTTGGTGATCTTCAAGGCGTGAAGATCCAGAACTTGCAAACACATAAAAACAGAAGTTAAAAGGTGTTTAGCATATCAGAAACTTCAAACAGCAACAAAGAAAAAAAATCAAAGTGTGATGTTACCTTGTTTGAAGACCTAAGACGCAGATCTAAGCAGATCTGTACCAGTACAACCATAAAACAGTGTATTAGGGTTTTGTGTAACAAAACCTAGAAAGATAGCAGAAACAAAGATCAAGGAAGAAGATCTACCTTTGTTCGTGGCCATCCTGGTGTGCGGTGTCAAGAAGAAGCAGCATCTCACCCAGAAACAGAAGATCAAGTACAAAGTTAGTTTTTGAAACTAGGATTTCAAGAAACGATGAAGAAAATCAAGAAACCAAAGGAGAGAAGGAAGTATACATGTTCTTTGCTATCAACCGAAGCTTCGTTGAGTTTTTCTGGGTTGATTTCTTCAAAGAAATCAACGAGAATCAGAAACCCTAGTTGGGTTCTGAGAGAGAAGACGAATAGAGGTTCTGAGCAGCAAGAAAGAGAGAGAGAAATTCTTTTAAAAATGAATTAGGGTTTTTCATTTCAAGCTTTTATATTTCTCCCATTAAACCGGGTAGTGAAGATCCGCGTGCAGCAACAGTGCTACTCCATTGGGTTCCGCCCGGTTTTTTTGATCCAGCAAAGGAGAAAGCATTTTTGGGCCTTCCGCAACTGGACGTTGCTGTTTGCACCCCTGTAGTTGCTTATACAACCTGCAAGCACCAAATCCATATATGAGTCAATATTGCAACATAAATGATTGCTCGTGTGATCAAAGTCAAAAGTAAATATATCCATTATTTTTTTATGGAGTAAATATATCAATTATTACTTGCATGGATCTTTTTCTTTTTACGTGAGTGCCACGCATGATGAAGGCATTTTTTTGAGAATGATGAAGGCATTACATTTATGGAAAATACTTAATCTCACGATAATAAAAATAAGAGTTACATATGTTTTCAGTAGTTATAAAATTTCAAATTTTTCTTTTAGTCCAAATAAAGTTTTTAATCAACTTTTAATCCACACAATATTTTTGGTCAATAGTCTTAACCCCTATAAAATCAAAATAAATTGAGCTATAATATCAAATGGTACTTTGCAGATAAACTATGTTATGATAGAAGTCTCTGGAAAAAAATGCTAAAAGTTAATTTTCTAAGTCCGTATTTCTTTTATTTTGTTTCTTGAATTTTTGGGGTTTAAAAATTCATATTTAATTCATCTTTGGTTAAAAAAATATAAGTTTTTGTTGGGAGATGTTGTTGTTCCTTCAAAATTTTGAAGGGTGTACATGTGTTAACATTTTATAGGGACTAAAGCTACTGATGAAAATATATTATGGGAACTAAAAATAGATGAACATATTTTTTTTTTGACAATAAAAATATATGAACATATTTATAAGGACTAAAAACGAAATTGTAAAATTTTATTGGAATTAAAAGGTATCTAACCCTACAAATAATAAGTGCTTAACCAATAAATGGAAACGATGATAGTGTTTGAAACGTCGTTCATATCCCTTAAAAATTCTATGTGTGCTTATTTTAGTAATTAACATGTTATTTAAATGAGAATATATTTTGAAATAAAGAAGTATTAAAATGATTCATAAAAATGGGCTGTAAAGAGCTTAAAAATAGATTTTGGGCCATTTTCACGCCGCAGCTCATGATTCTCTCTATTTTACAAGTTTTGGCCGCACCCGTTTTTATACCTACACCTTTTCCTTTTCTTTTTTAAAACCCACACAATCTTCCTTCATCACACATTGCTTCTGTCTATGCCATGAAAGAAGTATTCCTCTCCCTTCTATTTGGTCACAAAAAATTACTAAAATTCACATTCATTTTTTTGACAATGACACATATTGCGGACTATGTCTCCGCGATTATGGCCACCATGCATGTTCATCTTTTGCAAAGATGGACTTCGCTTTTGAATTCCTCATGTCGAAACCTCCGAGAAGCAATATTGTTTTCTTGTTTTTATCCTTCTGGTGAAGTTGACAATAAACTTGTTTTGCCCGTAATGGCAACTTCCCGTCTTGTTTCTTGCCACACTGATCATCTTAAAGAACAGATACTTCCTTTGGACTCATTGGAAAGAAGCCTTCCTTTGGAAAAGTTTGATTTTGTTAATTTTCAGATGCAACTGAGTAAATAATTATTTGATCTAAAAGTTACATTTTATTAGGTTAATGGAGTATTCGTTGTCATGTTTTTATTACTAATAATTTTAATAATAGTGGTTAAAAGTAGTAGTTGTCAATAGACGCCTATCAGAGTGGTAATCAGTGGTGATCAGAGTGGTTGTAGTTGTGGTCGTAGTGGTCGTCAATTGTGGTGAACAGTGGCCTGGTGATCATATTGGTGGTCGATGGTGGTGACTAGTAGTTGTCAGAAGGGTGATTTCCAGTGCTCGGGTTAGTGATTAGAAAGGTTTGTCTTTGGTGGTGAGCGATGTTGTTTAAAAAGGTGGTTTCTATTAGTCGGAGTGGTGGTCAGGATGGTAGTAAGTGATGGTCGGATTGGTGATCAAAGGTGGACGGAGTAGTGGTCAGTGTTGGTTGGAATAGTGGTCGGTAGTGGTTGGAGTAGTGGTCGACGGTGGTCGGAGTGGTGATCGGTGGTGGTCGGAGTGGTGGCTAGCGGTGGTCGGAGTGGTAGTCAGTGGTGGTCAGATTGGTGATCATAGGCGGATGGAGCAATGATCGGCGGTGGTAAAAGTGGTTGTCGCTAGTGGTCAAAGTAGTCGTTGACGGTGGTCAGAGTGGTGGTCATAATGGTAGTCGAGAGTGGTCATATTGGAGATCATAGGTGGATAAAGTGGTGATCTGTGGTGGTCATAGTGGTGGTCGACGATGGTCAGAGTGATGGTTGAAGTGGTGGTTGGTTATTGACGGTAGCAGAGTGGTGGTTGGCGGTGGTTGATGTAGTGGTTTGGTGTGGTAGAGGCGGTGGTTGTTGGTGGTCAGATAGACAATCAAAGGTGGATGAAGCGGTGATTGGCAATGGTTAAAGTGGCGGTTGACGGTAGTTTGAGTTGTGGTTGGCGGTGGTCGAAGTGTCGGTTGACAGTGGTCAAAGTGTTGACCGATTGGAGTAGTTGTCGGCCACCATTGGTGGCGACGTGTTAGCGTTAAAATAAAAACAGAAATTACAAAACCTATTTTTTTGGTTTTGTGTGTTGATTAAAAACTGTTTTAAAATTACAAAAAAAAAACCAACTCAACTCCATTTTACTCGAACATGTTTTGATTTTGAAATTGACTATCAAAACCATAATCCAAAAACTCACAACCACTCTGAATGGCCCTAAAACTGTGGTTTAGTTTCGTTTTTAATTCAATGTTACAATGTTGTACCAAGTTTGTTTGTTCTTTGTGTAATGTACTCGGGTCAGGGTCCCCGTGGTGTACGGGACATGGTCCTCGTTCCCATTTCCATGGGGAATTTTCTCCTACAATCCCGTCCCCGCAAAGAAAAATTTCCCGCCTGCGAAACCCCAAATGAGGCTGTCCCAAGGGGATTTCCACGCGCAAGCATAAATTTTCTCCCCAAAATTCACTTTAAATCAACTGATGTATCGTAAAAACCAACTTTATAGTGTGATTTTCTTACAATTCGTACAAACACAATTCGTACCAAGTTTCTTTGTTCTTTATGTAATGTACTGATTAGGTCGAGGTCCCCATGGGATACATGGTCCTCGTTCCCATCTCCAGTTCGGGAAGAATTTTATCCTCCATCTTCGTCCCGACAAAGAAAAATTTCCCGTCTGCAGAACCCCAAATGAGGCTGTCCCAACGTGGATATCCACGCAAGATTGTAAATTGTCTCCTCTAGATTCACTTCCTTGCAATAGATTATTCAACATATCCAACATAATTATCGAAGAATAGAGTATTCCCTTCGTCGCAAAATATAAATTAAAAAGTACAACTATCTTGATTAAATATATACTTTTTTTGCTTATATTTTGAGATGGAGAGATATCAGTGTTGTCAGAACTGGGCCGAACCGGACGGTTTAACCGAGAACCGGCCAATCTAGCGGTTGGTTCAACCCCATTTGGATCGCAGTATGGTTGAACCGCCAAAAATCGGGTTAAACTGCATTGGACCGCGGTTGAACCGCTTTGAACCCTCAATTTACTCGGGTTGAACCGCACGAAATGTATTTTTTTATTGGCTTAAATATGTTTTAGGCCCCTGCAAATATAG
The DNA here is from genome assembly GCA_039519185.1 of Astragalus membranaceus. Taxonomy (NCBI): domain Eukaryota; kingdom Viridiplantae; phylum Streptophyta; class Magnoliopsida; order Fabales; family Fabaceae; genus Astragalus; species Astragalus membranaceus. The sequence goes on along the minus strand of CM076851.1, from coordinate 22,434,485 downwards.
GGTGTTTTGGTTTAAGCCCCTGCAATTTTTTTTTTGTTAAAAGCCCTTGCAAAATGACATATTTTGTTATAAGTCCTTCTATGACTAAAATGTTAGCCTATAACATGGAATGCTATGATTGCTGGATATGTTGAGAAGGGCTTATAACAAAAAATTTCATTTTGCAAGGGCTTTTAACAAAAAAAAAATTTTGCAGGGGCTTAAACCAAAACACCCTATATTTGCAGGGGCCTAAAACATATTTAAGCCTTTTTTATTTACTTTTTTCCCAAAAATTATTATTTTTTAGTTATTTATTTATTTATTAATCATCTGGTTCAACCATGGTTGAACCTAGTGAACCATGACCCGAAGGTCTCGCCAGTTCGATCTCCGGTCCGGTTTTAAAAACATTGAGAGATATATAAGCTAGGCTTAAATACTTGTTACCCCCTGCAAATCTAGCCATAATCCATTTACCCCCCTGCAAAAAAAAATGTTTAAAAAACACATTGCAAAATGTAACATTATCCAGTTACCCCCTGCTGTTAACTTTTCTGTTAAAAAATGACGTGGCAAACTAAGATGACGTCAGCACTGACGTCAGTGCCACGTGTCACCATATTATTGGACCTTTGTGCCATGTGGCACTAACACACCACGTCATCATCCTATGTCATCATGGCCACGTGGCTCTGACATGTGCCACGTCAGCAACCAATAGATGTCTGCCACGTGGCAAAGGCATGACAATGTGAAATATAGTGTGTTACTAAAAAAATATAGGCTAAATTATAGTTTTGGTCCCCCTATTTTCAAAAATTCAGACATTTGGTCCCCCTATTTTAAAACTCAGACATTTGGTCCCCTAATTTTAAAAAATCAAAGACATTTAAAATAGGGGGACCAAATGTCTGAATTTTTGAAAATAGGGGGACTAAAACTATAATTTAGCCAAAAATATAACAATTTTGGATGACATGGGGATCGAACTTGCAACCTCAATGTGGCATGTACTGCCATTTACCACTGAACCAGTTGATTATTTGGGAGTTGAAGAGCAACAAAAAATATTTATTACATAATTTTGAACTTTATCTTCTTCATATCATCATCATCTTCAACCTGTGAAAACAAGAACCAAAACCATCATCATCAAAGATTCATCGTCTTCATATCTTCATAAAACGAAAATGAAATCTAATTTAAATCCACAAACGAATTCGAAATCGAAATCTAATGTAAATCACAGATTCATCAGTCTTCATTCTTCAGATTAATTAAAATCGAAACCCATAACGAAAATCGAAACCCGTGTTTTCAATTCTGGATCTCGTTAGTTTGGAGCAAAAATCGAAACCCAGAAATTTGTTGTTGTTTTCGTTTTTCGTTTCAAATTTGTTCGTTGTTGTTGTTATCAGAAATCTGGGTTTCAGATTTGTTCGTTGTTGTTGTTCTCGTTTTTCGTTTCAGATTTGTTCATAATTTGTTGTTATCGTTTCAGATATGTTCGTAATTTGTTGTTATCGTTTCAGATATGTTGGTTGTTATTATTTGGAAGGAAATAAAATCGATTTGGAATTTAAAACGAAATGATGATGATTCGTTTCCCACTTTCGTTTCCAGATCTGCATTTTTCGGTGTTCAAGGTTGAAGATGAACATGTGTATTTTTCCATATTTTTTGAAAACAATTATGTAACAAATAGTTGTTGTTGGACTCATAATCTGAATTTGTAATGTGCCTTAGTGGTAAGTTGGAGGGCAGATGCTTAGGGGTCACAGGTTCAAACCCCATCTTGGACAAAATTTTCATTATTTTAAGTAACACTATATCCCACATTGCCATGTAAGTGCACGTGGCAGCAAGTTACTGGATGATGACATGACACATGTCAGTGCCACGTGGCAGTAGTGACATGGGGTGTTGACGTGGCGTGTCAGTGCCACGTGGCACAAATGTCCAATAATATGGTGACACGTGGTGCTGACGTCATCTCAGTTTGCCAAGTCATTTTTTAACAGAAAAGTTAACAGCAGGGGGCACTACAAGAAAATCGATCATTTGCGACGGCAATTTCCGTCGCAAATGACCATTTTTCCGTGGCAAATATGCATTTGCGACGGACGAATTGTCGTCGCAAAGCGTTTGCGACGAAACTCCCCATCGCAAATAATCCGTCGCAAACTCGTCGCAAGTCTGTCGCATATATCCGTGGCAAAGTCGTCGCAAACTCTGACAACTTTTCTTCGCAAAGCCGTCGCAAATCCGTCGGAAATTTTAAAAAAAAAATAAAAAAAATTAAATTATACCTCCAAAATACTATTTAATATATTCAAAGAAGAAGACTTGCATTAAAATAATCGGAGCACATAACAGTTGCTAATGTGCAAATAATAACTTGATCAAGCACAAACATTACTAAAGTCAAAGTACACCTATTAACAAAATTAGAATAAATCAAAGTCTTAGAGTCAAAGCACCAGCCACCATTCTTGCAGTAGCTTGAACTGTCACCATTTCCAAATATGAAGGTCTCTTCTCCATATCATCTTCGAGCCCAAACTCCTACGGCCAATATGCATGTATTAATTAAATTATAAAAGGGAGGAAGAAACTCTTTAGAAATCAACATATTTAATATATTGTCCTTAGGACAGAATGTACCTCCAAATTATGTGCTGAGGTATTACATTAACTTCTCTAAGCATCATTCACTTGTGATATAGACAGAAATATACTCATATGCATTCATAACAATAGAGTTTCCCTTTGATTACTCATTTGCCTTGTATCAATCCATTAAAATGGCACACAGTCACAAAGATGTAATTGAAGATATAATAGCCAGGGCGCAAAAATGTTGGAGTCATCAAGTCTTAAGAATTTTAAGGATCCAACTTCTGCATATGCACAAGGATAGAAGCAGACAACTTTAATCACATTGATAACTTCTAATTTCCATAATTAAAAAGAAAATATGAACTACTGATGCACAGAACCAGTAGAATTAAAAACAAGAAAGAAAATATTAATAATAAGCTCACCATACTGGGCACTCAACTAACATAAAAGACATAAATCTAACCACAAATATCTCATTTCCTCTCCTCAATTTCTGCCCATTAAATTACTTAAATCATAACATGGCCTACATAAATAGAAATAAAAGAAGTTGAATTAGCATTGCATTTGACAAGTTGCAGTTGAAGTAATCATAAAACAAGCCATCATAGAAAGAAACATAGATGCATAATCTGAGCATATTCATAAACTAGCTGCATAGCCAATCAACTTGACAGAATTAATAAAAAACACAACTCAGAATTTTATGTCAATAGAGAATATTTCTAACTTGCAACACAAAGGCACGATCACATATTCCAAATCACAAACAACCCCACCAGCTCCACTGACATGAGCCACTCTCCTAACACAGCCAGTAACACAAACGAGTGAACAATAAAGTACATAGCATGGCAAGGAAAACTCCATTAATATGCAAGACAGCAAGAGAACCATTGTCGTGTGCATTGAAATTTACAGGTGCTAGAATAGCGTAGGCATGTGCAGCAGAATTAAAAATATAGCACATCTTACCAAAAGTGTAACTAATAGTCCTTCGAGTGCCACGAGCACGTGTACTTTCAGAACAATAAGATTTCTGAGCATCTTTCTAGAGCTTATCTTGCCTCTGTTTTAGTTTTATTGCTCGTTCTTTCTTCTGCATAATGTGAAAGTAATATTACTTTATAATAATATCAAAGTAAAGATAAGGGTGTTCCCTAGAATAGACACCTATCAAACACTAAACAAAAGGGTGGTAGTACCTTTTGAAGCTTCTCAAGAACAGGAATAGCATCACTTTGAAGCCTCTTGCTAGTAGCAACGTCCACAGCAGAGTTGCTAGATGAAAATTTTTCCTGCAATTAGTATTCAAAGACAGTTAATTGATGTAGCGACCGAAGAATCCGAGGAGGGATTCCTCGTTGCTTTTGAACAATGGAGCCGCCATCAATATTTATTTTTAGGAAAACATTGAAAAAACCTATGTTTTTGGGTTCGGGGGTCGATTAAGTGCGGGGAAGGTGCTAGCACCCCGCAACATCCTAAAAAGGTTACCTTTTAATTAAATGTGTAGAAAAAAAAATTAGTTTAAAGAAAACATTTTAATTTACCCTTTTTGTTATTTGCAAAAAAAAAAACAGAAAAGAAGACTTAATAAAAATTTTAGTTTTTTTGCGCTCGACGGGAGTGGGCCCCCGCTCCTACGTATCTCCGGGTGCGATGGAGAAATCAAAGCTACGTAGTTCTTGGTTAGAAAAAATTTGTGTGTTGGTATTTTTTTTTTTTTAAAAGTTTGGGAAAACTAGAGACCGTTCATGGTGACCAAACAGATAAATCCAGAGTGGTCGTCATTAATGGTTTATTCGGAAAAGAAGGTATTTATAGCGTTCAAACAAGCCAGGCCCAGAGTGACCGCTATAGACAACCTATTTTTTTGCGCGAATTCGATTTTTCGAAAGAAAGAAAAAAAAAAGAACGGTTCGGAAGCATCACGTTGTGAATAAAAGCAGAGTAAGTGATAAAAGGGGGGGTGCAAATAATAAAGGAATTGTATTAAAAAAAGGAGGTGTGAATAGCGTGACCAAATCGTTTTTTTTTTGTGAACTAGGTTGTGTTTGAAAAGCTGGGCTTGTAGTAAAAAAAATGGATGGGTTTGCTGTTTTAAGAGAACGCGGGGTGCAAATAGCGTTTTGGTGCCTTTTTTTTTAAAAGGTGCCGCGGGTGCAAATAGCGTTTTGGTGCTTTTTTTTTTTTTTAAGGTGCCGCGGGTGCAAATAGCGTTTTGACGCTAAAAACGATTGATTGGTTTATTACCCTTTTTTACCATTCTACCCTAGAACGCGTGATTCTTGAAACGCTTTTCCTTAAAAAACCTAGACTAAATAAGTGGTATTTTGAAAGCGGATTATGGAGAAAAAATCTTTTGTTGTTTTTTTTTTTTTTTTTTTGTCATAGTTATTGTCTAAATAAAAGGGGCCTTTCTACCTTTTTTTTTGAAAGAGATTTTTGTTGTTATGCTATTTTTTTTAGAAAAGAGTAGGGACACTAGTAACCATTTATTTTAGAAAATATTTTTTAGTATTTTTGAAAAAAAGGCTTTATTTAAATCCGAAAATAAAAAAGGAACACATTTTTTATCACCTTTTTTTTAATCCGAAAATAGAATAAATTTATAAAAAAAATCAACATTTTTTTTTACTCTTTTTTTTTAATCCGAAAATAAAATAGTAATTGTTTAAAAAAACAACACATTTTTTATCACTTTTTTTTTAATCCGAAAATAGAATAAATTTATAAAAAAAATCAACATTTTTTTTACTCTTTTTTTTAATCCGAAAATAAAATAGTAATTGTTTAAAAAAACAACACATTTTTTATCACTTTTTTTTTTAATCCGAAAATAGAATAAATTTATAAAAAAAATCAACATTTTTTTTACTCTTTTTTTTTAATCCGAAAATAAAATAGTAATTGTTTAAAAAAACAACACATTTTTTATCACTTTTTTTTTAATCCGAAAATAGAATAAATTATTTAAAAAAGCACAGCATTTTTTTTCTTCTTTTTTTTTTAATCCGAAAATATTAATACCTAAATAAAAAGGAACACATTTTTTTTTAAAAAAAAAAAAAAAAGTAACTATCTACATAAAAAACAGCAACTAAAAATACAAAAAAAAAAAATAGTAACAATAGAATGTAAATTACATTACAGCAAAAACTAAAAAAAAGGCAACAAATAAAATAGAAGGAGACAACAACAAATATATACAACAAAATATAGCAACTAAAAAAAATAATCAATTAAAATATTACATTGCAATACCTTAGACAAAAATCCGGAAATGTTGAAGAAATTTTCCTTGGATCTCCTCAACAATAACAAGATGTAAACTAAAAAAAAAGTTTGTGAAAGGAGAAAAATAAGAACAGTGAACAAGCCTCAACTGTTTTTTTTTAAAAAAAGGGAAAACCTAACCTCTCTTTTCTTTCTCTCTAAAAAAAAAACTCTTCTTTTTTTCGAAAATCTTTTTCTCCTTCTTCGAAAATCTCTCCCCCTTTAGTCCATGGCAAGAACCCTATTTATACTAAAAGATGGAATGCCTCCTTCGTTTTTGTACTGCCTTGTACAGTAGCTTGTCACTGTAGCTTGCCATTTCGTGATATATGATGACCTAAGGCTTTGTGGAGAGTAGTTGGTGACAGAAAAAAAAAACTTGTGAGAGGAGGGGAGAGTGAGATATGCGAAGGTATGGGGTTGACAGAGAAGGGAAATGATGGCTTGTGTGTGAGAGAGAGAAGAATGGGGGTGTGGAAGGAGTGGAGCCATGTGAGGGAAATGAGTGTGTGAGTGTGGGTGTGTAGGAGAGGGATTGGAGAAGAAGATGTGAAAAAGAATGGGGGAGGCCGTAGGTATGGAGAGAGAGAGGAGGGAAGGGTTGAGTGTGAGAGAGGAAAGAGAGAAAGGATGGTTGAGTGTGTGAGAGAGAGAGTGGGGTCGAATGGGGGGAAGGGGTAAGGAGAGAGGGAGGAGGCGTAGGGGAGTGGGAAAGAGAGAGAGAGAAAGAGAGTGATTGGGGAAGGGAAATGTGGGGAAGTGGGATAATGGGGAAGTGGGATTGAGGGAAAAGAGGAAAGGTGGAGTGTGGAAAGGAGAAAGGTGGGGCTTTGACCATGGGATAATAGGGGGTGGCCGAATTTTTTTTTGGGTTTTGGGGATGAATGTGGATGGATTTTTGGGTTAGGGGGAGAGTGAATGTGGATGGTTTTTAGGGTAAAAGGGGGGGATTCGAATTAGGGTTAGGAGGAGGGGAATTAGGGTTTTGTGATGAGTTGGGTTATGGGTTGTGGGTTGGATATGGGTCATGGGTTGGGTGGAGGAGTGGGCTAGGCGAATTGGGCTAGCTATTTTGCTGGGTTGGGCTTCCATGACAGCACCTTATTTTTAATAGACCCCCCCCACTTCCTTCTTGGCTTATTTTTATTTCTTCACTTCTAATTATTATTTTTTTCAAAAATTAAAAACTTGTAGCAAACTAAACATGGCATAAAATAAAATAATTATTTTTATTAAAAATAAATAAAATTTCTCTTTTTTTTGGATAGGACAAAATTAGGGTATTACAGCTGCCCCTCTTTATTTATATTTTGCTAGGAAATCGGAGGGATTCCGAATTTCTCGAGGAAAATAGAAATGAAGATAGAAAAGACGCTAATTTTGTCCGGACTGAGGTACTTTGGTTTTTTTGTTTTGAAAAAATTATGAAAACTGGGCTGATTTAGACTGAAAGTAAATAGGGAGCACCGGGGCTCGCTAGGGATCTGAAGGAGCACTGGGGCTCTGAAGGAGCACTGGGGCTCTGAAGGTCTAGCTCAAAATCGATGCTTGGCGCATCGACCTGAGTTCGACTGAGGGACCGTCGGGGTCTGAAGGGCATGCCTAAGCCTGAGGGACCGATGGGTCTGAAGGAGCGCAACTAGCTTATGGTACTAGTAATGCGGTCTGGGGGTGGCCTTTTTCGAGCGGCCATTAGGGTTAATCAGGTCCGGAGCTGATATAACCACGAAGGACGTGCACTGTGCTTTTTAGGCGGACACAGCTAGTCTGAAGGGCCTGGGGCCGGATGATCCGTCGGTTGCTCGATTAACGCGACGTGCGATCTGGATTGAAGGACCATTGTTGGTCTGAAGGAGCGCCTGGGCTCTGAAGGACCGCTGGGGGTCTGAAGAATTGGTGCTAACGACACAAAATAAAATTATCTTAACAGACACTTGCGATGAATGATGCATGCGTGCATGTAGTTAAGTAATTGATGACATGATGGATGAAATGTGGAAGGGTTTTGTTTTTTTTTTTTTTGGCTTTTGTTCTTGGCCTCTTTTTTTTCATTTTCTTTTCTTGCTCTTTTGCTCTTTTGCTCTTTAGCTCTTTATTGACTTTGCTGGCATCATCAACTCGCATGACTCTTGACGTGGGATACGAGGGTTGCCTCAAGCAGTGGTGCCGAAGTGCGGGTTATTGAGATTTGCCGAAGCGATTATGCATCTGTCCTTTTTGCGAATTTATGAGAGATCATCCCTTTTTGTGATTTTTTTAGAAATTTCGCAATGAATATAATGCTTTCGATTATGCACATGTTTCGCAAATCAATATCATCTACCATAAAACATCTTTCCAAAGTAAATAGGGAGGTGAGAGAATGAAGAAGAGTTTAATATTCAAATGGAAACCGAGTGTGCCGAAGGTCACACTGGCTGAAAATTACATTGGGAGTTTAAACTAAAAAGAAAGAAGAAAAAGAAAAAGCAAATCTTTTGATTGTTTGCATCTTGGAGGTAACAATGCCAACCATCCATACACATGCCCTTGAGCGTCCATCACCCAACTTTCGGAGGACTGCCTCTGCATTTGTTCCAAGTCCAACTCATTGACCCTAATTTTTGCCTGGACTGCTCTTTAGAGTTTTCAATCCACCAGGTCGCTCTAATTTTTGCCTAGGCCGCCCTTTCGGGTTTTCAACCTAGCGAGCTCATTTTTGCTTGGCTCATCTTTCTCTTTTTTTTCGTATATTTCTTTAGGCATAGTACTTCTTAACTGCATCTGAGTTCACTGGGAGTGGGAGGTCTTCACCGTCCATTCTTGTGAGAATTAAGGCTCCTCCAGAGAATGCTTTCTTTACCACATAAGGCCCTTCGTAATTTGGGGTCCATTTTCCACGGGAATCCTTTTGGATAGGCAAAATTTTCTTGAGCACTAGATCTCCTTCTTGAAACTGCCGGGGTCGAACTTTCTTGTCATAAGCTTTCTTCATTCTTTGCTGATACAACTGTCCGTGACACAAAGCTTCCACTCGTTTTTCCTCTATGAGGTTCAATTGATCAAATCGAGATTGAACCCATTCTGCTTCCTCTAATTTGGTTTCCATTAACACTCGCAGAGAGGGTATTTCGACTTCTACGGGAAGAACTGCTTCCATCCCGTATACTAGTGAGAATGGTGTTGCCCCTGTTGACGTGCGGACAGAAGTCCGGTACCCGTGCAGAGCGAAAGGTAACATTTCATGCCAGTCCTTGAAGGTCACTACCATCTTTTGCACGATCTTCTTTATGTTCTTATTTGCAGCTTCGACTGCCCCATTCATCTTTGGACGGTACGGGGAGGAATTATGATGTTGGATTTTGAAGTCGTCACACAACTCTTTCATCATCTTGTTATTCAGATTGGTCCCATTGTCTGTGATGATTTTATTTGGCAGACCGTATCGGCAGATCAAATCTCTTTTTATGAACTTGACAACTACCGATTTGGTTACACTGGCATAAGAAGCGGCCTCGACCCATTTGGTGAAATAATCGATAGCGACAAGAATGAAGCGATGCCCGTTTGATGCCTTAGGTTCGATGGGACCAATGACATCCATTCCCCACATGGAGAATGGCCATGGTGCTGTCAGGACGTTCAAAGAAGCAGGCGGCACATGGATATTATCAGCGTAGATTTGACACTTGTGGCATTTTCTCACGTAGTTAAAGCAGTCGGTCTCCATTGACAACCAGTAGTAGCCGGCCCTTAGGATTTTTCTTGCCATGGTGTGCCCGCTAGAATGGGTTCCGAACGAGCCTTCATGGACGTCTTTCATAATTCTTTCTGCTTCTTCTTTTGCAACACATCTGAGGAGGATCATGTCGTGATTCCTTTTGTAAAGCACCTCCCCGTTTAGGAAGAAACCCATTGATAACCTCCTAAGTGTTCTCTTATCATTCCCAGTGGCACCGGGAGGGTATTCTCTATTTGTGATATAGTGTTTGATATCATAATACCAAGGCTTACTATCAAGCTCTTCCTCGATTGCCACACAATGATGCGCCGGTAGGTCTCGATGCTGGATTCGGATGAATGTCAGACTTTTGTTGTTATTGATATTGAACATTGATGACAAAGTCGCCAAAGCGTCAGCCAACTGGTTTTCTTCGCGAGGGAGATGGTGGAAAGTGATCTCCTCGAACCGTTCAATCATCTTTTGGATGTGATCATGATAGGGAATCAATTTGGGGTCCCTGGTTTCCCAGTCACCTTTTATCTGATGGATGACTAGCGCTGAGTCCCCATATACATCGAGTCTTTTGACTTTCCATTCAAGGGCTGCTTTGATGCCTAGGACACACGCTTCATATTCTGCAATGTTATTGGTGCAATAGAAGCTCAGTCTAGCAGTAAATGGTATGAAGCGGTTATCGGGAGAAATCAACACAGCTCCAATCCCGTGCCCATACAAATTAGAAGCGCCATCAAATGACATCCTCCACCTTTCATTGTCTGGAGATTTTCCTTCTCCGAACAAGGCCATTATATCCTCGTCCGGAAAATCATACTGCATTGATTGGTAATCCTCAATGGGCTGATGCGCCAAGTATTCCGCTAAGGCACTACCTTTGATTGCTTTCTGAGTGACGTACAAAAGGTCATATTCGGATAGTAGCATTTGCCAGCGGGCGATCCTTCCTGTGAGTGCAGGTTTTTCAAAAATGTACTTGATGGGATCCATTTTAGATACCAACCAAGTCGTGTGGCTCAACATATACTGCCTCAGGCGACGTGCAGCCCAGGCCAAAGCGCAACATGTTTTTTCCAACAATGAATATCTTGTCTCGCACTCGGTGAACTTCTTGCTGAGGTAATAGATGGCATGTTCTCTCCTTCCAGACTCATCATGTTGCCCCAGTACGCAACCCATTGAGCTGTCTAGCACTGTTAAGTATAGAATGAGGGGTCTGCCCTGCACCGGTGGCATCAGAATCGGTGGATTTTGGAGGTACCTCTTGATCTTTTCAAAGGCCTCCTGGCACTTATCGTTCCATTTCGTTTCTTGGTTCTTGCACAGCAATTTGAAGATTGGCTCGCAGGTCGATGTCAATTGGGATATGAATCTGGAGATGTAGTTCAACCTTCCTAGGAACCCACGAACTTCCCTTTCGGTTTTAGGCGCTGGCATTTCAAGAATTGCTCGTACCTTGTCTGGATCTACCTCTATACCCTTCTGACTGACTATGAACCCCAACAACTTTCCTGATCTTACACCGAAAGTGCATTTGGCGGGGTTTAATCTGAGTTTGAACTTCCTTAGGCGTTCAAATAGCTTTCGCAGATTGACGATATGTTCCTCTTCAGTCTTGGATTTTGCGATCATGTCATCCACATAGACCTCTATTTCTTTATGCATCATGTCGTGGAACAATGCTACCATCGCCCTCTGGTATGTTGCCCCAGCATTCTTCAAACCGAATGGCATTACTTTGTAACAGAAGGTTCCCCAGAGAGTGATGAAGGTGGTTTTTTCCATATCCTCGGGGGCCATCTTAATCTGGTTATATCCGGAATATCCATCCATGAAGGAGAAAAGGGAATGCTGAGCTGTGCTATCCACCAGGACATCAATGTGAGGCAAAGGGAAGTCATCTTTTGGGCTGGCTCTGTTCAAATCTCGATAGTCGACGCACATCCGAACCTTCCCATCTTTCTTTGGGACCGGTACAATATTGGCTACCCATTGAGGGTACTTTGCTACCGCCAAAAATCCTGCATCGAACTGTTTCTTGACCTCATCTCGGATTTTTAGTGACATTTCTGGTTTCATTCTTCTTAACTTCTGCTTTATCGGCGAGCATTCAGGTTTTACTGGTAACTTATGCTCGACTATGTTGGGGTCCAGTCCCGGCATGTCTTGGTATGTCCATGCAAAGATGTCAACATAGTCGATCAAAAGTCTAATTAATTTCTCTCGCTCACTGTCTTTTAAGGTGGTGCCAATCTTGACTTCCTTTTCATCCTCTTCCGTGCCCAAGTTGATTGTTTCGGTTGATTCCTCGTGGGGTTCGATTATTTTTTCTTCCTGTTCCATCATTCTCATTAATTCTGGAGGAGTTTCCCAGTTATCTTCTGTAATACCCTAATTTTGTCCTATCCAAAATAAAAGAGAAATTTTATTTATTTTAATAAAAATAATTATTATTTTTTCATGCCATGTTTTATTTTATTTTAGTTTGCTACAAGTTTTAATTTTTGAAAAAAATAATAATTAGAAGTGAAGAAATAAAAATAAGCCAAGAAGGAAGTGGGGGGGGGGGGTCTATTAATAATAAGGTGCTGTCATGGAAGCCCAACCCAGCAAAATAGCTAGCCCAATTCGCCTAGCCCACTCCTCCACCAAGCCCAATCCAACTCCTCCACCAAACCCAACCCATATCCTAACCCTAACCCATATCCAACCCATAACCCAACACCCAACTCCATCCAACCCACTCCAACTAAACCCTAATTCGCATACCCCCCCTTTAACCCTAAAATGTGTCTACATTCACTCTCCCCCCTAGCCTTAAAAATCATCCACATTCATCCCTAGAAATCCGCCCCCCACTCTCCTTGATTCCCTCCTTGAAACTCTCAATCCCACTTCCACACACAACCCCACTTCCCCATTTTTTTTCCTTCCCCATACAATTTTCCCACACTTCCCTCACATCACACTCTCACACACAAACCCCTCTTTCTCTCTCTCAAAACCTACGGCTCTCTCCTCTCCCCCTCCTCTCACAAATTTATTTTTCTTTTTTTCCCCTTCACCAAACCTCTTCCACTTCAATCACTTCACACACTTCACTCCTCTTCCACTCTCTCTCTCTCACACTCAACCTTCACTTCATCCTCTCTTCTCCTCCCTCACACACAACACTCAACCTTCCTCTCCTCTCTCAAAACCTACGGCCCTCCTCTCCCCTCATCTCACATGTCTCTTTTTTTATTTTTTTCCCCTTCAACAACTACCCCCAAACCTCCATCATATCAAAAAAGATCATCATCACTATCCAAGAGTGGTTGAAGTGGAGCAATGAAGAGAAGCAAGGGCAACTTTTTTTGTATAAATAGGGTCACAAATTCGAAGAGGGGGGGGACTCTTAGGAAGAAAGGGGAAAAATCTTCTAAAAAACTAGGGTTTCAAAGAAAGAAAGAATTTTTTTAGAGTTTCTTTTAGAGAAATTTTCTTCCCCTTCTTTTCTTCCTTCTTAGATTTTTTTTAGTTTAAAATTTTGTTGTATTAAGAGATCCGAAGAAGAAAGCTTGGATTTGTTCAAGGTACAAAAATGTAATAATTTGTAGTATTGTTGCTTTTTTTTGTAATTTTTAGTTATTGTAATTTTTGTTCATATTATCATTGCCATTGTATTTTATTTATTGTTGTTCACGTTTTTTTTCGTTTTTTTTTAAAAAAAAAAATATTAGTTACTGTTTTTATTTTTGTTGTTGTCATGTTTTTATATTAGTTGCTGTTTTTTTATAAATATTAGTTATTTGACTTTTTTATAAATATTAGTTACTGTTTTTATAAATATTGGTTGTTTTTTTTTTTTCTCTTCCTTGAACATATTATTGTTTTTTTAGTTTAGTTGCTGTTTTTATAGATATATATATGTTGTTATTATTGATGTTTTTTATGTTACAATTTTCGGATTAAAAAAAAAGTGAAAAAAAATGTTGTGCTTTTTAATAAATAATTACTAATTTTCGGATTAAAAGAAAGTGAAAAAAAATGTTATGCTTTTTTTTAAAATAAATTACAATTTTCGGATTAAAAAGTGACAAAAAAAATTGTGTTGTTTTTTTTACAATTACTATTTTTCGGATTAAAAAAAAGGGTGATAAAAAAAAAGATGTGTTGTTTTTTTTATTTTCGGATTTAAATAAAGCATTTTTTTCAAATACTAAAAAATATTTTTTAAAAATAAATGGTTACTAGTGTCACTACTCTTTTCTAAAAAAAAAATAATATAATAACAAAAAACTTTTTTTCAAAAAAAGTAAAAAGGCCCCCTTTTATTAAATAATAACTATGACAAAAAACAAAAAAAAACAAAAGAATTTTTCTCCATAATCCGTTTTCAAAATACCACTTGTTTAGTCTAGGTTTGTTTTTTTTAAAAAAAAAGCGCTTCGAGAATCACGTGTTCTAGAGTCAAATAGAAAAAAGTAAAAATAAGCCAATCAATCGTTTTTTTTTTTTAGCGTCAAAACGCTACTTGCACCCCCGGCAATCGTTTTTTAGCGTCAAAACGCTATTTGCACCCCCGGCAACCATTTTCTTTTAGCGTCAAAACACTATTTGCACCCCCGGTGACACTTTTTTTTCTAGCGTCAAAACGCTATTCACACCTCCCTTTTTAATACAACTCCTTTATTATTTGCACCCCCCTTTTATCACTTACTCCGCTTTTATTCAACGTGTTACTTCCGAACCGTTTTTTTTCTTTCTTTCGAAAATCGAATTCGCACAAAAAAATGGGTTGTCTATAGCGGTCACTCTGGGCCTTGCTTGTTTGAACGCTATAAATACCTTCTTTTCCGAATAAGCCATTAATGACGACCACTCTGGATTTATCTGTTTGGTCACCATGAACGGTCTCTAGTTTTCCCGAACTTTTCAAAAAAAAATAAATAAAAAATACCAACACACAAATATTTTCTACCCAAGAACTACGTAGCTTTGATTTCTCCATCGCACCCGGAGATACGTAGGAGCGGGGGCCCACTCCCGTCAAGCGCAAAAAACTAAAATTTTTATTAAGTCTGCCTTTCTTTTTTTTCTTCTTCGCAAACAATCAAAAATGGGTAAACAAAGTATTTTCATTTAAAACTAACTTTTTCTACACATTAAATTAAAAGGTAACCTTTTTAGGATGTTGTGGGGTGCTAGTACCTTCCCCGCACTTAATCGACCCCCGAACCCAAAACAAAGGTTTTTTTCAATGTTTTCCTAAAAATAAATATTGATGGCGGCTCCATTGTTCAAAAACAACGAAGAATCCCTCCTCCGGATTTTTCGGTCGCTACAGCTGGCGACTTCACTGGGGACTATTTAAGAGGGTCAAGCCTAATTTAGTCAAATGTGTAGATTATTATTAATTTAAGTACTTTGTTTACCCTTAGTCCTTCTATTAGCATGTCTATTTCATTGACCTGTTTATTTGCTTTATCGAACCTTAGGGTAGAAAACCTTTGTACTATTATCTGTATTTCTTTTGCAGCTTGGGTAGTCTAGGCATTATGCCTATATCACACACATCACTTACACTTGTTTGTTCACACACTTCTGAGTGGGGCCTTATACCCGGGTCTGAAAAAACCTAGGACGAGTGGAGACGATTAGTGTCAGTCATTCTGGATTTTATCTGTCTGACTCTCATGAAAGTCTCAGCCAGAGTACGCTCTTTTGTGGTATCCCACACCAGGTAGCTCGCTATCGTTGTGAGTCATATCACGAAGGAGATTTCAGCTCTGGAGACCTTTGTGAGGAAGTGAATAGAGCCACCCGAAAGGATGATCACTAAAGTAACCCTAGATCATGTTGAAAATACCAATTTAGACATGGCCCATTTAGGACACAATGGAGCATCTTCTTTGTTTTATTTAGTATTGTCTTTTCTCTTACAATAAAAAATTATTATTATGTAGTCATGTCATTGTACCCAATAACAATGCATTCATGCATCATGTTGCTCAAAGGCATTATTTTCTAAAAAAACAAAAACAAAAAGGCATGACATTATTCTTTTATTACTGCATCATTCGTGCATCTAATTCTAATTATTTTTCAGTTTTTTTTTTAGAAACATGTCTCATGCATTTCTTATATTCTTTCGCATATCAAAAATGTTCAAACATATCATTTTGCATGCATTTCAAGTACCGTCGGGGAATCATAAAACTTTTTTAAAGAGAACAAGCATTTGAAAGTCAGACCACCTGGATCATACTTTAATAAAAAGCTCACAATTCCCCGACGAGATTAATAAAACCATACATTCGCGTCTCATACACACTCATTCATTCATATTCCAAAAAATCAGGGCAAAAAAAAAAAAAAAAAAAAAAAGCAAGTTGGTTCGCCAACACTCATGCATCTGTTAAAATCATGTTAAAATCATGTCAAGCAAGTTGGTTCGCCAACACTCATGCATTATTTTCTTCCCATGCATTAAAAAAAACCACCGCGAGTGTCATGCATTCTATTTCCTCGCACAAAAATAATTGTTAGCTCGCACTACCATTCATTCATAATCATTCACAAAAATCATCATCATGTAATCATTATCATCAAATACATCATTCCTCCCTGAAGGCATCATTTCCGAAAAAATAAGTATCATTACTCTTGCATATCATCATAAGAAATATGTTTTAGCTAGCATTTTGCATTATCTACATGTTGCATCGCGTCTAACAGTAAACACAAAATCATTTAGAATAGATGGTCTTCTCAAGTGACCATTTCTTCAAGGATTTCGTACATTATCATTCATGCATCACATTTGGTTCCTAGAAAAAAATATAAGCACAAAAATTATGTTCATACAACGTTAGCATCACATTTAGTATTCACCGCCACTCATTTATAATCATTCACAAAAATCCTCATCAAAAAGTGTGGACATCGCGTCAATGTGGCATTCATGCATCATTTCATTAACCTCATCACTTTGTTTGAATACATCATTTCTCCCTGCATGCATCCTTTCAAAAAAAAAAAAAAAAAAAAACTCTCATGTGATGGCTTAATGGATAGAATTGCACCTTTGAACGGCGAAGGGTAATATCTCAAATTTGTTTGTCGACTACAAATTTGAGATGTTGCTCTGCAATGTCAGGGCACTTTGACCCAGTCACACGTGTTTTATTTTCGAGCAGGAAGTCAAATTGAGTCAACTAATTGTCGAAACGTTTCAGTATATTGTGTGAAGTATTGAGTCAGGATCCACTCAATGTTTCATGCAAGTTACTCAGGGTAACGACAATCAGTTGCCTCATATCACCATTCTTGCATCTCTCATCATTCAAAAAAAAAGGGGGCATTGGCATTTCGTATCCTGTCTTGCCTCTAAAAATAAAAAAAATCAAATCAAAAAAATCATTTTGAAAAAAGGGGGACATCGTCCTTGCATCATTCGCATTGGCATTCCATATTTTGTCTTGCATTAAAAAAAAAGCAACAAAATTATTTAGAATAAGCCACACTTTTCGAGTGGTCATTCTCCACGCATTTGCATCATACTCGTATATCATAATTTGTTCATTCATTCATTGCATAAAATAAAAGTTGTGATGAGAAGCGAGACGTTCATGCAAAACAACCATCCTTTTTGAAAAAGTTTATCCTTACTTGGTTGCTAACTCCGGGTGTTCCAAAGCACTCAGTTTTTTTTTCAATAGCTCATTGGCATTTCTTTCAAAAACACTGCATTCCCATCCATTCCATGACAAAAGACTGGAGCAACTCAAAAAAAAAAAAAAAATGGTAACTCTCTGTGAAGCATTCTTCTAGTGAGCGTGCATACTAGGTGCAGTTTCTCTTGTTCGAGTCAGTCAGTTTCCTTCCTTGCCCTCATCACCCTCCAAGTCTAGTCCCGCCCCATTCGCCCAAAGTGTATACTCTTCCCGTGTTGGTACATAATTGACTTTTGGGTTAAATCCTCTGTGCAAGGGGGCAATTTTGTAATCACATAATTACCTTGTTAAAATTGCTTCCCTTTGATTCAAGTCTAAAATGTTGCATGCATTTGTCCAGTCATTCGTTCTTGGGCTTATAGTGTGTGTCCTGTTGACGGAGAAAGGCAAAGTTGGACTTGTTCTCTAGGTAGGAACATGGCAACAAATGAAGAACTAAGAGCAGAAGTGAATGAGTTAAAAGCAGAGGTGAATGAGTTAAAAGCAGATGTGAATGGGTTAAGGACGCAAATGTCAGAAATGGTGAGGGTTCTAATTCCTCTAGGTTACACTCTCCCTTCTAACCCAAAAGCTAATCAGGGAGCTGGTTCGGTAGCCATTATTGAGAATGAACAACCGGCATCTATCGGATCTGAAGGAATGATTGGTGAACCTCGGGCTCAGATCCCGCATCCTACTGTTATACCCCAGGCTACTCTTCAGAGCTTCACTCCTCAGCTAGCTGCCATTCCACAGGCTCAGGACTTCACGACTGGAAACCCTGCATACCCTCAGATTCATCACTCAACTCCAACTATGGCTCCAATGCTCCAGCTCCCTCATAATGTAAGCAGCTTCCCTCAGGTTTATTCCGCTGAGCATCAGCAGACCAAAGATCAGTTTCAGATACTAGAGGAAAGATTAAGAAGGGTTGAAGGCTTCGGTTCCAGAGCAAGAGAGGCCAGAGACTTGTGCCTTATTCCTGATGTGGTGCTGCCTCCGAAGTTCAAAGTCCCCGACTTCGACAAATACAGGGGCGCGACTTGTCCAAAAAGTCACTTGACGATGTATTGTAGAAAGATGTCTACTTACTCTCATGATGACAGACTGCTAATCCATTGCTTCCAAGAGAGCCTTGCAGGGGCATCTCTCAATTGGTATATGAAGTTAGAACCATCTCAGGTTCGCTGTTGGAAGGATTTAGCCGATGCATTCCTCAAGCAGTATCAGTACAATACAGACATGGCACCAGACAGAACGCAGCTGCAGGGCATGAGCAAGAGGGACAATGAATCGTTCAAGGAGTATGCCCAGCGATGGAGAGCTTTGGCTGCACAATGTACACCTCCTCTTTTGGACAAGGAATTGGTCTCTATGTTTTTGGAGACTTTGCCACCACTATACTATGATCGTCTGATCAGCAGTGCATCCTCCAATTTTTCAGATGTGGTGATTGTTGGGGAGAGGATAGAGAACGGACTAAGAAGTGGCAAGATCGCCCAGAGTTCCCCAGGTAACACAAGTGCGCACAAAAACCCATCTTCCGGGTTTCCTGCAAAGAAGAATGAAGAAGCTAATCCAATAACAGGCAAAAAAAAGTCGCCTCGATACGACCCTATCCCTATGTCGTATACCAACCTATGCAGATGCCTAATCAGCCACAATTTGATCTCCCCTCGTGAGATGAAGCCAGTACAACCTCCATTCCCAAAAGGATACAACCCACAGGCCACTTGTGAATTCCATGCTGGGGCAATCGGTCACTCTGCCGAAAATTGTTATCTTTTGAAACATTTGGTTCAGGGTCTTATTGATTCAAGGCGATTAACCTTTGAAGAGGGTGGTGAAGGATTTAACCCTCTGAGTTCAGAGCTATCAGGTCAAAATGACAACAGTTGAAGATGATCAAAATGTTGAAGGCAGCATCATCTTTCCCGTGCTGTTCATAGTATGTATGAGTGACTGTTGATTTTTTTTATGTAGTTTTTCAGTTCAAAGCATTTATCTGTGATGCAATCCTCTGGCTCTGCCCAAGGCCTTAGGATATTTCAATAAGGGCACATGTTCCTTTTCAATATTGTCATCAATAAAAAGTTACTTTCCTCACTAAAACCTTTGAGTCCTCCATGCTGGGGCAGTTCTGTGATCACTAAGTTTCCTCGTCAATATCATATTCCTTGAGCGCAAGTCTTTCAAAAGATAAAAATAAACAAGAAAATAAGCTCGCTAGGTTGAAAACCCGCAAAGGGCGGCCTAAAAAAAAAAAAAGAGCGCCCGGTGGATTGAAAACTCGCAAAGAGCGGTCCAGGCAAAAATCAGGGCATAAAAAAAAATGCAAAGAAAAGAGCAAACACATATAGATAGGTGAACTGTTGTCATGTTTTACAAAAAAAATAAATGAATAAGCAATCGGGATCTGAAATAAAGTTTGGCCATCTCCTCAAAAATACCAAAATCCCAGAAGGTCCCTTTCCTACCCACCTTAAGCCAAGAAAAACCAAAATACAAAAATCACCCTAGACAAGGATCACCTCAAAAATCAAAAAAAGCAGTGCATCACTTTTTACCAGCTCACCCGAGTCAAAGAAAAAAAAAGAAAGAAAATCAAAAAAGGGATTCAAAAATGAAAAAGAAAATACAAAAGAAATGTAAGTGGTGAGCTGGTACATATTGCTACCAAACACAAGAGACCTTTGTCTCAATAAACCATCAAACACTTCATCATTCTCATACACCCCTCCTTCCATAAACCGCAAACACTTCCCTTTGACCTTGGCATCCCGCCTTCCACAGACCCTTAGCCAGGAATAAAACTTCCAAACACCTCATCAAGCCAATTAACCATCATAAATCATCGATTGTCAGCCAATGCCGAACAAAAATCATCCCACCATTAGCCCCAAACACTTCGATAAACCCAATCATCCATTCACAACAAAACACCATAATCCCGAAAAGTCCATGACCGGTTGCTTTCGTTTTCTCATTTTTTTAAATCTAGAGACAACTAAGTTTATCTGTCTACAATGTGGTTGCTCAAAAAGAAAAACAAACGATCAAAAAAAAAGAAAGCTGATCAAAAAAAAAAAAAAAAAAAAAAAAAAACCCTCAGGAAAAAGAAATGAGGGAGCAAAAACAAACAGTCAGAAAAAAGGAAGCTGACGGAAAAAGAAAGACTTGCACTTCAAACGCATTCAAGCTGCATTGAAACAATGTTTAGTGATCACCAAGTGAGGCTTCTTTCACACCAAAGGTCAAGACATTAGTAGAGAACCAATGATTTGCACTGAGAACACCACTCGGATCTAAAAGTTGGGGCATTCTCTTCACCACTCACCCACCCTGGTCTTGGGAAAGCCTGTTCAGTGTCCATCCCATGTTCACTCCAGTTTGTCAATATCACCAAACAGGGGCAAGCCTTTCATTCATAGTCACCAAGCCTAGATTGGGGCAGTCCGGCAAAAGCCATTGCCTTTCACCCCTTCACCTGCCATGTCTCAAACACCTGTCTGACATTTGCACTCTTTTGTATACTTATTAGACAATGCTTCAAAGAGAGAGAATACAAGGTGAGTCATCATGGAAAGGAGGAGAAAGAATAAATGAGCTGGTTGATAAATAAAAAGCTTGAGAGCACCGGGTTTTGAATTTAACTCAAATGTTTCGAAAGAATAATCAAAATTTACCTTCACTTTTTGCATCCAAAGGCTCGCATCTTATCATCACGAAATGTTCACAAAAATGTTATTTTCGCCTCATGCATCTGGGTATCTCATTTTTCCCGTAACAACAAGGCATCGCATTCGCACTGGCATCTCATAGTAGAAGCAATAAAGGAAAAGCAAAAATCCTTTCATGTCATTGCATTTGCATCATATTTTAGAAAAGGAATAAAAAACAAAAGTTTCCCATTTCATTCATCATTCAAGTTAAGAAATGAACAACAAGAGCATTCCATTCAATAAATCACTACATACATTTGCATACCAAGACAATCCACCATTGCATAAATCACTTGCATGACCTGCACCATTCAAATGCATTGTTAAGTGAATACAGATAAGCACCAAATGTTAGTCCTCATGCTTGCTACCAAAAAAAAAAAAAAAAAAAAAAGAACCAGAAAGCTTGGACCCGCTGGTCCCCAGAATTCAACTTTCCAAAGAATTTTCTGAACCATTTGCTTTGGACCTGTTGGCCCCCAGATTATAGAGCTTATGTGCTCGCCCTATACTTATAGAGCTTATATGCTCGCCCTATACTTGTAGAGTTTATGTGCTCGCCCTATACTTATAGAGCTTATGTGCTCGTCCTATACTTATAGAGCTCGTATGCTCGCCCAGAATCTGCTCCTCCTCATAGAGAGAAAAAGAGGAAGAGCAAAGAAGAGAAAGTTTTCCTTTGCATGTCATTCCATTAAAATACAGGAGCATTCCATGTCATCATTACACCAGAATCATAGCATTGCATGCATTTGCATAGCACGCCCTTGCATAACATGCCCCCGCGTAACATGCGTCCACACTCCATGCACCATTCCTCGCATCAGCCGACATATGCAGGTACCTCAATCCAGTACAGCAGCATAAGCCATTTCAATCAATCAATCAACAGGATTCGTGAATCCCTTCAGGACCCAAGCGTCCCTTCAAAAGCAGAGTTCACCTCGTATTCGAGCTGCGAGCAGATCCTTCAGACCCCCAGCGGTCCTTCAGAGCCCAGGCGCTCCTTCAGACCAACAATGGTCCTTCAATCCAGATCGCATGTCGCGTTAAATCGAGCAACCGACGGATCATCCGGCCCCAGGCCCTTCAGACAAGCTGTGTCCGCCTAAAAAGCACAGTGCACGTCCTTCGTGGTTATATCAGCTCCGGACCTGATTAACCCTAATGGCCGCTCGAAAAAGGCCACCCCCAGACCGTATTACTAGTATCATAAGCTAGTTGCGCTCCTTCAGACCCATCGGTCCCTCAGGCTTAGGCATGCCCTTCAGACCCCGACGGTCCCTCAGTCGAACTCAGGACGATGCGCCAAGCATTGATTTTGAGCTAGACCTTCAGAGCCCCAGTGCTCCTTCAGAGCCCCAGTGCTCCTTCAGAGCCCCAGTGCTCCTCCAGATCCCCAGCGATCCCCCAGAGCCCCGGTGCTCCCTATTTACTTTCTGTCTAAATCGACCCAGTTTTCATAGATTTTTCAAAAAAAAAAAAAAAAAAAAAAAAAAAAAAACCAAAGTACCTCAGTCTGGCCAAAATTAGCGTCTTTCTATCTTTATTTCTATTTTTCTCGAGAAATTCGGAATCCCTCCGATTTCCTAGCAAAATATAAATAAAGAGGGGCAGCTGTAATACCCTAATTTTGTCCTATCCAAAATAAAAGAGAAATTTTATTTATTTTAATAAAAATAATTATTATTTTTTCATGCCATGTTTTATTTTATTTTAGTTTGCTACAAGTTTTAATTTTTGAAAAAAATAATAATTAGAAGTGAAGAAATAAAAATAAGCCAAGAAGGAAGTGGGGGGGGGGGTCTATTAATAATAAGGTGCTGTCATGGAAGCCCAACCCAGCAAAATAGCTAGCCCAATTCGCCTAGCCCACTCCTCCACCAAGCCCAATCCAACTCCTCCACCAAACCCAACCCATATCCTAACCCTAACCCATATCCAACCCATAACCCAACACCCAACTCCATCCAACCCACTCCAACTAAACCCTAATTCGCATACCCCCCCTTTAACCCTAAAATGTGTCTACATTCACTCTCCCCCCTAGCCTTAAAAATCATCCACATTCATCCCTAGAAATCCGCCCCCCACTCTCCTTGATTCCCTCCTTGAAACTCTCAATCCCACTTCCACACACAACCCCACTTCCCCATTTTTTTTCCTTCCCCATACAATTTTCCCACACTTCCCTCACATCACACTCTCACACACAAACCCCTCTTTCTCTCTCTCAAAACCTACGGCTCTCTCCTCTCCCCCTCCTCTCACAAATTTATTTTTCTTTTTTTCCCCTTCACCAAACCTCTTCCACTTCAATCACTTCACACACTTCACTCCTCTTCCACTCTCTCTCTCTCACACTCAACCTTCACTTCATCCTCTCTTCTCCTCCCTCACACACAACACTCAACCTTCCTCTCCTCTCTCAAAACCTACGGCCCTCCTCTCCCCTCATCTCACATGTCTCTTTTTTTATTTTTTTCCCCTTCAACAACTACCCCCAAACCTCCATCATATCAAAAAAGATCATCATCACTATCCAAGAGTGGTTGAAGTGGAGCAATGAAGAGAAGCAAGGGCAACTTTTTTTGTATAAATAGGGTCACAAATTCGAAGAGGGGGGGGGGGACTCTTAGGAAGAAAGGGGAAAAATCTTCTAAAAAACTAGGGTTTCAAAGAAAGAAAGAATTTTTTTAGAGTTTCTTTTAGAGAAATTTTCTTCCCCTTCTTTTCTTCCTTCTTAGATTTTTTTTAGTTTAAAATTTTGTTGTATTAAGAGATCCGAAGAAGAAAGCTTGGATTTGTTCAAGGTACAAAAATGTAATAATTTGTAGTATTGTTGCTTTTTTTTGTAATTTTTAGTTATTGTAATTTTTGTTCATATTATCATTGCCATTGTATTTTATTTATTGTTGTTCACGTTTTTTTTCGTTTTTTTTTAAAAAAAAAAATATTAGTTACTGTTTTTATTTTTGTTGTTGTCATGTTTTTATATTAGTTGCTGTTTTTTTATAAATATTAGTTATTTGACTTTTTTATAAATATTAGTTACTGTTTTTATAAATATTGGTTGTTTTTTTTTTTTCTCTTCCTTGAACATATTATTGTTTTTTTAGTTTAGTTGCTGTTTTTATAGATATATATATGTTGTTATTATTGATGTTTTTTATGTTACAATTTTCGGATTAAAAAAAAAGTGAAAAAAAATGTTGTGCTTTTTAATAAATAATTACTAATTTTCGGATTAAAAGAAAGTGAAAAAAAATGTTATGCTTTTTTTTAAAATAAATTACAATTTTCGGATTAAAAAGTGACAAAAAAAATTGTGTTGTTTTTTTTACAATTACTATTTTTCGGATTAAAAAAAAGGGTGATAAAAAAAAGATGTGTTGTTTTTTTTATTTTCGGATTTAAATAAAGCATTTTTTTCAAATACTAAAAAATATTTTTTAAAAATAAATGGTTACTAGTGTCACTACTCTTTTCTAAAAAAAAAATAATATAATAACAAAAAACTTTTTTTCAAAAAAAGTAAAAAGGCCCCCTTTTATTAAATAATAACTATGACAAAAAACAAAAAAAAACAAAAGAATTTTTCTCCATAATCCGTTTTCAAAATACCACTTGTTTAGTCTAGGTTTGTTTTTTTTAAAAAAAAAGCGCTTCGAGAATCACGTGTTCTAGAGTCAAATAGAAAAAAGTAAAAATAAGCCAATCAATCGTTTTTTTTTTTTAGCGTCAAAACGCTACTTGCACCCCCGGCAATCGTTTTTTAGCGTCAAAACGCTATTTGCACCCCCGGCAACCATTTTCTTTTAGCGTCAAAACACTATTTGCACCCCCGGTGACACTTTTTTTTCTAGCGTCAAAACGCTATTCACACCTCCCTTTTTAATACAACTCCTTTATTATTTGCACCCCCCTTTTATCACTTACTCCGCTTTTATTCAACGTGTTACTTCCGAACCGTTTTTTTTCTTTCTTTCGAAAATCGAATTCGCACAAAAAAATGGGTTGTCTATAGCGGTCACTCTGGGCCTTGCTTGTTTGAACGCTATAAATACCTTCTTTTCCGAATAAGCCATTAATGACGACCACTCTGGATTTATCTGTTTGGTCACCATGAACGGTCTCTAGTTTTCCCGAACTTTTCAAAAAAAAATAAATAAAAAATACCAACACACAAATATTTTCTACCCAAGAACTACGTAGCTTTGATTTCTCCATCGCACCCGGAGATACGTAGGAGCGGGGGCCCACTCCCGTCAAGCGCAAAAAACTAAAATTTTTATTAAGTCTGCCTTTCTTTTTTTTCTTCTTCGCAAACAATCAAAAATGGGTAAACAAAGTATTTTCATTTAAAACTAACTTTTTCTACACATTAAATTAAAAGGTAACCTTTTTAGGATGTTGTGGGGTGCTAGTACCTTCCCCGCACTTAATCGACCCCCGAACCCAAAACAAAGGTTTTTTTCAATGTTTTCCTAAAAATAAATATTGATGGCGGCTCCATTGTTCAAAAACAACGAAGAATCCCTCCTCCGGATTTTTCGGTCGCTACATCTTCAATATCTTCCTCAGTTTGATTAATGGGGTGCTCAAAGTCACAGTATGAATTATTGGCGTTGTTATTTTCAACAGTGTTTTTTTCAAATCTGCATTAGTATAAATTGATGGAATGAAAAACGAGCCAAAAGAAAATAAAACGCGAGTGCAAAAGAGAACTGAAATTTATTGGAGAATCTGAAATAACATTTTATTGATATTGATATTGAAAGGAAACATGTGTGCCCGAATGAAATGTCCTAAGGCCTTGGGCAGAGCCATAGGATTGCATTACAGAAACATTACTTTGAACTAAAAACTACAGGAAAATCGACGATCTCCCAATTCTTGAGCTCTTTGCTTGCTGGACAACGGCGCACAAGACTGACACCGCCATTTTCAACGCTTGAATCATCTTCAATAGCTGCAACCTGGTTAGGATCTAGCATTCCTGCGCTCTGAAAGCTTTGCTTTATGTCACAGATGACAATCTTCTTCATATTTGGCTCCCGACCCTCAAGTTTGGCCAACCTTCGCTCCTTCTTTTCTGCGGCGATCCTTCCTTTGTCAGTACGACTAGGCCGGTACCCTATCCCACATCTGTCCTTGTTTTCACGCGGCTGTATGGGTGTTAGGATCCCTTGTTCAGTCCTCCCTAAACCACTTCCTGCCTGATAACCAGTGCTTGTCATAACTTTAGCAATCATCAATGCAGCTTTGGACAGCTTTGGTTTTAATGATGGGGCCTCGTCCCCCACAAAGGTAGTATTTGCAATTTCTAGTGCTTGGAAGGCGGTCTCGAAAGATTCTTCTGCAGCCTCAACATAACGTATAGGGAACGGCTTATTGACTAGCAATTCTTCTTCTCCTGAAACGACCACCAATTTGTTGTTGACTATGAACTTGAGCTTTTGGTGTAGAGAAGAGGGCACAGCCCCTGCCGTATGGATCCATGGTCTTCCCAGAAGACAACTGTAAGACGGATTGATGTCCATCACTTGGAAACTTACTATGAAGACTTCTGGACCTACCTGTACAGGTAACTCCATCTCTCCGATAACCTCTCTTTTAGACCCATCGAATGCCCTGACCAGTGTAGAACTGGGTTTCATGTATGAACAGTCTACGTCTAGCTTGTTCATGGTTGATTTGGGTAGTACATTCAGGGATGATCCGTTATCGATGAGTACTCGAGCTAGAGAGTATTCTCCACATTTCACGGAGATATGCAAAGCCTTGTTGTGCCCTCTTCCCTCGGCGGGGATCTCGTCATCTGTGAAGGTGAGGTAATTGTTTGCAACGATGTTTCCGACGATCCCGTCAAACTGACCAACTGTGATGTCGGGAGTGACATGGGCTTCATTCAGCACCTTCATTAGTGTTGCTCGGTGGGTTTCAGAATTGAGTAATAGCGATAGCAGGGATATCTTAGCGGGAGTCTGATTCAGCTGATCCACTACCTTGTACTCGCTCTGCCTCATAATCTTTAGAAACTCATTGGCTTCTTGCTCAGATAGTGCCTTCTTGCCCGTATTTTTGTCAGATGGCTCCACTTCTTTGTCTTTGCCTTTATCGATCTTTCCTCTTTCATTTGATTCTCCTCCTCTGGGTCTTTCAGGGGCATAGATGCGCCCGCTCCGAGTCATTCCGCTGCTTCCCGAGACATTTGTGACATCAGGATTGTTCTGAGGACCTTCCACTTGGACTTTCGCATTGTAGTTCCAGGGGACTGCTTTGGTGTCGTTGTAGGGGAAGGGAGCTGGCACTTGGATAGTGATTGGTTTAGGCATACCCAGGGACGACTTGGAGTCCTTAGTATAGTGGATCTCTAACGGCTTCCGAGTATCCTTGTTCTGGCCATTGCTCGATAGGATAGTTGACACCTGGTCCTCCCTCTTTTGAAAGCCTACTTGTATTACATGTCGGTCCAACAGGTCCTGAAGCACTTGTTTAAACGCCTCACAATTTCCAATGCAGTGATGGTCATTGCATGGATTCTTTCCAGTGCATTCTCTCTCAATAATTCCAAAGGAACACAGATTAGCATGAATCACTTCCAGGGGTGTCTGGATGCATTCTACCCTCCTGATTAGGGACGGTTCTGCAGAA
Source organism: Astragalus membranaceus (assembly GCA_039519185.1). Taxonomy (NCBI): domain Eukaryota; kingdom Viridiplantae; phylum Streptophyta; class Magnoliopsida; order Fabales; family Fabaceae; genus Astragalus; species Astragalus membranaceus. The sequence goes on along the minus strand of CM076851.1, from coordinate 22,406,808 downwards.
TCTTCAATTGCATTAGTTGAGGGCATCCCATGTCCTGGTAATGGGTTGGTAGCCACATTAGGACCATTTTCCTTGAAGTTCAACCAGCCCGAGGCGATTAGATCTTGGACGACATACTTCAATGCTTTGCAATTTTCTATGGAATGGCCGACCGTTCCTGAATGAAATTCACATGTGGTGTTTGGGTCGAAGCCTCTAGGAAAAGGGGGTTGGATCTGTCTCATTGGGCGGGTGGTGATTAAATTATGGCTGAGCAGGTGGCGGAATAGGTCGGAGTATGTCATTGGGATTGGATCAAAGTGGACGAACTTTCCGACTGAGTAGTTTTGTGTTTTATGGCCTTGGTTATTTTGGGTAGGTGGGGTAGGTAGTGTTTGTGCTGAGAACGGATTGGTGTGAGAGGGATTGGAGTAGGAAGTTTTTCCGGTTCCTGTGATGGCATTGGCTTCTCCTTCTTTCTTTTTAGGAAATCCGGAGAAGGGCTTTCTCTGGTTAGTGTTTCCGGGGGGGGGGGTATAAGCGATTTTCCCATTCCTCATTCCGTTCTCCAGCCTTTCTCCAATAACGACCATGTCCGAGAAACTTGACGATACGCTCCCGATCAGTTTTTCATAGAAGGGTGAAGGGAGAGTTTCCATGAACATAGATACCATTTCCCTTTCAAAAAGAGGCGGTGCTACCTGTGCTGCTAGTCCTCTCCAACGCTGAGCATATTCCTTGATGGACTCATTATCCCTTTTAGTCATGTTTTGTAGCTGGGTCCTATCAGGAGCCATATCAGTGTTGTACTTATACTGCTTAAGGAAAGCATCAGCGAGATCCTTCCAACACCGAATATGAGTGGGTGTCAACTGCATATACCAATTTGAAGCTGCCCCAGCTAAGCTGTCTTGGAAGTAGTGGATAAGCAGCTTATCGTCGTTTGCGAATGCAGCCATCTTCCTGCAATACATAGTTAGGTGGCTTGCCGGACATGTTGCTCCTCTGTATTTATCAAAATCTGGTACTTTAAACTTAGGGGGAATGACCACGTTTGGGACGAGACATAAATCTTGTGCATTTCTTGCACCAACACTGAATCCTTCAACCGCTCTCAACCTTTCTTCCAGCATTTGCAGCTTTCCTTGGGCTTGAGGGTTCTCCATAGAGTAGTCGTGAGGAAGCCCACTCATACCATAGTAAGGATGCATCATCGGAACTATGGCTGGGTTCACATTTGGGGTATGTGAATGAGTGGGATTCCTGAGGTTGGAACCCTGAGCTTGAGCGTTAACTATCGGCGGTGGAGGGCAGCCAAGTGGGAGTCCTTGTGGTATGACGACGGGGGTCGGGTTTTGAACTTGTGGTGCCCCCGGATTACCGTCGTGACCCGTTGATGTAAGCTGATGTTGGCCCGCGACTCCTGAGGGACTAGCATCGACTGTCGGAGGTGTGTAACCTTGTGGAAGTCCGTAAGGAGGCCATATGTAACCTTGGCCATTAGGCCCAGTATGGTGCACTGTATGCGGGATCCCGAGTCCATTGGGAGGAGGAGGGTTGGTAACTTGATTTTCTGTGTTCCCAGCGGAGGCATCTTCACTTGTGTCTTGGCCCTTCAAAGCTTGTAGAACCTTCAAGATTTCAGCCATCTGTTCTTTCATCCCATCTATTTCTGCCCTAAGCTCTTGATTGCCTGGATTCTGAGGTGGATTGCCTTGATCCGGGATATCTTGAGGCGGATTGTCCTGATTTTCTTCCATGTTTCTGGCCTGAGAACGAGTCCAATAGCGATGTTGACGCAACAGCTTGTCTTTTTCTCTGTTGGTAGGGCACATGTTATGAGTATATGTATGAGTATATGAATGGATGAAAATGCGAATGATGCATGTGTGCATGAGTCTTATTGTTTTAGGTCGGGAATTGCAAGCACATCCTGATTTGTCATAAGTACACAGATTAAAGTTCCACAATATTTTCAAGATAAAGGATCAGCATGTGAGACAAACAAACTTCATTGATGGAGGAAAGTACAATATCTTGGAAATAAAACTTCGAAAAGAAAAGTACAATGTTCTTTAAATTTCACTCAAATACATATGGCTTTCATTTTTCCACTCCTCTCTCTTTTTCTACTATTAGTGCTGCCAGCCTTCTCCCGGAGTTCGGCAATCAGAATCTCGCAAAACTCCATGAATTCGGAAACTTGGACCGGGGTGTTAAATGGGTGCATGGCCGCGTTAGCCTCCTTCAGACGTCTGGGGATTCCTATGATAGCTTGATCGGCCAGCCATGCCAGCTTTGAGAATCTGTCTTTCCAGTATAAGCTTTCATTCTTCAGCTCTATGAAGACTTCATGGTTTTCTATCTTGCTGACCAACTCCACGAAGCGGTTCTCCCAGTAGATGCTTTCTGTCTTCAGCTGGTGGTAGACCTCCTCTTGATATCTGATATGGTCGTTCAGCTCATCAGATTTTTCATGCTCCCTTCTTAAGGCTTGCTGGTATTCTCGGAGTATCTCTTCAATGGTATCTTTATCCCGCTTGATACTTTTCACTTGCTCTTCAAACTCGGCTGCCATCATCCGGGACTCTCTCTTTGATACCATTAGCAGGCTCTGTGCGGTCTTTTCAGCCATCATTGATTCTTCCCATAACTTTCTCCATTTGTATGTATCATCGATGGCTTTGTCCATTTTCAGGTTGCAACGTTTTATTTCTTCTTTCGCTCCTCTTAGGTACTTTTGAACCTCTAGTTTGTTCTTTTGTTCGATCTTGAGCTGCTTGTGGCTGTCTTCAATGGCCACTGACTTACTTGCGTTCTCTTCCTCCAACTTCTGGTTCTTTAGCAGCACTTTCTCTAACTCTGCCTGTAAGCCCTTCTTTTCTTCCTCGGTCTTTGACAACGCCATTTTAAGCTTATCTAAATCTTCGACAGTGGGAAGGGTAGGTTCAGGTATTTCTTTCTCAACCCGTAGTGCACTTTGGTAAGGCAATCGGGTGTCTTGGATCCTCTTTTGGAGCCATTGACGAAAGGTGGTTTCCTTATCGCCGCTCTTCTTAGTAAGCTCTTGTCCCTTGCGGACGACCATGTTCCACGCTTGAGAAATCTTCCGGAGCATGTCAACCTCTTTTGGGCTTCCCTCATGGAGGTAAAAAGGGATTAACATGTCTTCGGTGGGCAGATTTCGCATGGGGTACCCCAGCTGTCTTAGAGTTAGAGAAGGATTGTAATTTATGCATCCTCTTGTCCCCATGAGCGGGACGTTTTGAAAGCTTCCGCATTGAAAAACTACTGTGGGCCTCTCTTTCCACCATGATGGGTGCCAACGAACCTTATATTCATGAAGGCCCCCCAGCACTTGCAACCATTCACCAGTGTTCATTGTCTTCACATCACACCCTCTGGCGTCTTCAATTGGGCCTTCTACTCTGACTTTGTTAACGAAAGCATGGGTGAGAAGCCAAACATACAAGGCGTGTAAGCAGCAAGATATCCTTTTTCCCCTTAGCTCACTATAATGAGTGAAAGTACAGTAAGTGTCTGCAAGCATGGCTGGAATCGGATCTTTGAAGGATAAGAAGACGCCAATAGCTGTTGTGTCCACATATCTTTCAAGGCGTGGAAATAGGACAATACCAAAGATAGTCAAAGCTAACACCTGTTTAAAAGGACCCCAATTTCTAGCGTCGGCGAAGAATTTCAATTGGCCTTCCAGATACTCTTGTGGGAATCCTGCAATGCCATTTCGATTTTTCTTCCGGAGCTTCAAGTTCTCTTTGCTGGTTTGTAACATTGAGGCGAGTTTCTCATCTGTGTAATATTGTCCCTGATACTGGTAGGGTCCATTGTCTTGTTGAGGAAAGCCGAAGATCTGTGTATATTCTTCCAGGGTAGGTGCCATCTGGAAATTTTTGAAGGTGAAGCATCTTAATGAAGAGTCGTAGAACTGGCTCAAAGCGGCAATGGCATCCGTTTGCACGTCCAATTGTAGTAACATAATAATCTTCCCGTACACTCTATCAAAAGACCTGCGCTCGATGGGCGGCAACCGACCAGCACATTCCCTTAGACTTGTCAGATTAGGCTGCTTCACTATAGGGTAGTTCAGAGTTTGGATTGCTTCACAGTTTGATCCCATATTGCCTTGCTTATGACAAAACTTTCGAACCTCTTACAATTCCCGGCAAACCTAAATGAGATGAATAGCATGCAATGTGAGGATTTTTTGTATTTTTTTTTTGTGAAATAATGATGATGTATGATGAATTAAAAAAAAGACGTTACATGCGTTAATAAAAGCATATTTTGGTGATTCAAAAAAAATTGAGAAACATTAACCATATCACATAAAATATGTGTAAAGGGCAAAAGAGTAAATGGTTTTCATTGTTTGATTTTTTTTTTGAAAGATAAAAAAGTTTTTGCGATGATGCAGCGGGTAGGTGAATTGCTTTTGTGCCCTAAACAGGTTACATATAGGTCACGGTCTAGGGTCACTTATGTGATCAACCTCTCAGGTAGTTCTATTCACTTCCTCACAAAGGTTTCCAGAGCTAAAATCCCTTTCACGATATGACCCACAACGATAGCGAGCTACCTGGTGTGGGATGCCGCGAAAGAGCATACTCTGGTTGAGATTTTCATGAGAGTCAGACAGATAAATCCAGAATGACTGTCACTAATCATCTCCGCTCGTCCTAAGTTTATTTTTCAGACCCGGGTATAGGGCCCCACTCAGAAGTGTGTGAATAAATAGGTGTAGGTGATGTGTGTGATATAAGCAACCTAAACTACCCAAACTGCAAAAGAGCAAACAGATAGCAATATAAAAGTCTTCTACCCTAAGGTTTGCAAGAAAACAAATAGCAGTATAAAAGTCTTCTACCCTAAGGTTCAATATGCGAATATAAAGACTAAGGGTAAATAAAGTAATAAACTAATAATTTACACATTTAACTAAATTAGGCTTGACCCTCTAAAAAAAAAGTCCCCAGCGGAGTCGCCAGCTGTAGCGACCGAAGAATCCGAGGAGGGATTCCTCGTTGCTTTTGAACAATGGAGCCGCCATCAATATTTATTTTTAGGAAAACATTGAAAAAACCTATGTTTTTGGGTTCGGGGGTCGATTAAGTGCGGGGAAGGTGCTAGCACCCCGCAACATCCTAAAAAGGTTACCTTTTAATTAAATGTGTAGAAAAAAAAATTAGTTTAAAGAAAACATTTTAATTTACCCTTTTTGTTATTTGCAAAAAAAAAAACAGAAAAGAAGACTTAATAAAAATTTTAGTTTTTTTGCGCTCGACGGGAGTGGGCCCCCGCTCCTACGTATCTCCGGGTGCGATGGAGAAATCAAAGCTACGTAGTTCTTGGTTAGAAAAAATTTGTGTGTTGGTATTTTTTTTTTTTTTTGAAAAGTTTGGGAAAACTAGAGACCGTTCATGGTGACCAAACAGATAAATCCAGAGTGGTCGTCATTAATGGTTTATTCGGAAAAGAAGGTATTTATAGCGTTCAAACAAGCCAGGCCCAGAGTGACCGCTATAGACAACCTATTTTTTTGCGCGAATTCGATTTTTCGAAAGAAAAAAAAAAAAAAGAACGGTTCGGAAGCATCACGTTGTGAATAAAAGCAGAGTAAGTGATAAAAGGGGGGGGTGCAAATAATAAAGGAATTGTATTAAAAAAAGGAGGTGTGAATAGCGTGACCAAATCGTTTTTTTTTTGTGAACTAGGTTGTGTTTGAAAAGCTGGGCTTGTAGTAAAAAAAATGGATGGGTTTGCTGTTTTAAGAGAACGCAGGGTGCAAATAGCGTTTTGGTGCCTTTTTTTTTAAAAGGTGCCGCGGGTGCAAATAGCGTTTTGGTGCTTTTTTTTTTTAAGGTGCCGCGGGTGCAAATAGCGTTTTGACGCTAAAAACGATTGATTGGTTTATTACCCTTTTTTACCATTCTACCCTAGAACGCGTGATTCTTGAAACGCTTTTCCTTAAAAAACCTAGACTAAATAAGTGGTATTTTGAAAGCGGATTATGGAGAAAAAATCTTTTGTTGTTTTTTTTTTTTTTTTTTTTTGTTGTCATAGTTATTGTCTAAATAAAAGGGGCCTTTCTACCTTTTTTTTTGAAAGAGATTTTTGTTGTTATGCTATTTTTTTTAGAAAAGAGTAGGGACACTAGTAACCATTTATTTTAGAAAATATTTTTTAGTATTTTTGAAAAAAAGGCTTTATTTAAATCCGAAAATAAAAAAGGAACACATTTTTTATCACCTTTTTTTTAATCCGAAAATAGAATAAATTTATAAAAAAAATCAACATTTTTTTTTACTCTTTTTTTTTAATCCGAAAATAAAATAGTAATTGTTTAAAAAAACAACACATTTTTTATCACTTTTTTTTTTAATCCGAAAATAGAATAAATTTATAAAAAAAATCAACATTTTTTTTACTCTTTTTTTTTAATCCGAAAATAAAATAGTAATTGTTTAAAAAAACAACACATTTTTTATCACTTTTTTTTAATCCGAAAATAGAATAAATTTATAAAAAAAATCAACATTTTTTTTACTCTTTTTTTTTAATCCGAAAATAAAATAGTAATTGTTTAAAAAAACAACACATTTTTTATCACTTTTTTTTAATCCGAAAATAGAATAAATTATTTAAAAAAGCACAGCATTTTTTTTCTTCTTTTTTTTTTAATCCGAAAATATTAATACCTAAATAAAAAGGAACACATTTTTTTTTAAAAAAAAAAAAAGTAACTATCTACATAAAAAACAGCAACTAAAAATACAAAAAAAAAATAGTAACAATAGAATGTAAATTACATTACAGCAAAAACTAAAAAAAAGGCAACAAATAAAATAGAAGGAGACAACAACAAATATATACAACAAAATATAGCAACTAAAAAAAAATAATCAATTAAAATATTACATTGCAATACCTTAGACAAAAATCCGGAAATGTTGAAGAAATTTTCCTTGGATCTCCTCAACAATAACAAGATGTAAACTAAAAAAAAGTTTGTGAAAGGAGAAAAATAAGAACAGTGAACAAGCCTCAACTGTTTTTTTTAAAAAAAGGGAAAACCTAACCTCTCTTTTCTTTCTCTCTAAAAAAAAAACTCTTCTTTTTTTCGAAAATCTTTTTCTCCTTCTTCGAAAATCTCTCCCCCTTTAGTCCATGGCAAGAACCCTATTTATACTAAAAGATGGAATGCCTCCTTCGTTTTTGTACTGCCTTGTACAGTAGCTTGTCACTGTAGCTTGCCATTTCGTGATATATGATGACCTAAGGCTTTGTGGAGAGTAGTTGGTGACAGAAAAAAAAAACTTGTGAGAGGAGGGGAGAGTGAGATATGCGAAGGTATGGGGTTGACAGAGAAGGGAAATGATGGCTTGTGTGTGAGAGAGAGAAGAATGGGGGTGTGGAAGGAGTGGAGCCATGTGAGGGAAATGAGTGTGTGAGTGTGGGTGTGTAGGAGAGGGATTGGAGAAGAAGATGTGAAAAAGAATGGGGGAGGCCGTAGGTATGGAGAGAGAGAGGAGGGAAGGGTTGAGTGTGAGAGAGGAAAGAGAGAAAGGATGGTTGAGTGTGTGAGAGAGAGAGTGGGGTCGAATGGGGGGAAGGGGTAAGGAGAGAGGGAGGAGGCGTAGGGGAGTGGGAAAGAGAGAGAGAGAAAGAGAGTGTTTGGGGAAGGGAAATGTGGGGAAGTGGGATAATGGGGAAGTGGGATTGAGGGAAAAGAGGAAAGGTGGAGTGTGGAAAGGAGAAAGGTGGGGCTTTGACCATGGGATAATAGGGGGTGGCCGAATTTTTTTTTGGGTTTTGGGGATGAATGTGGATGGATTTTTGGGTTAGGGGGAGAGTGAATGTGGATGGTTTTTAGGGTAAAAGGGGGGGATTCGAATTAGGGTTAGGAGGAGGGGAATTAGGGTTTTGTGATGAGTTGGGTTATGGGTTGTGGGTTGGATATGGGTCATGGGTTGGGTGGAGGAGTGGGCTAGGCGAATTGGGCTAGCTATTTTGCTGGGTTGGGCTTCCATGACAGCACCTTATTTTTAATAGACCCCCCCCCACTTCCTTCTTGGCTTATTTTTATTTCTTCACTTCTAATTATTATTATTTTCAAAAATTAAAAACTTGTAGCAAACTAAACATGGCATAAAATAAAATAATTATTTTTATTAAAAATAAATAAAATTTCTCTTTTTTTTGGATAGGACAAAATTAGGGTATTACAATTGAGATTTCAAATCCAGGTAAATAAAGGAAGAGACAAAAGACACAGTTAACTTGATCTTACAGCTACATTCAAAAACTCTTCAAGATTGGAAGCAAGTGTTTCCCATTGAAAGTTGACGGAGGGAAGCGAAAAACATCCATTGACTTTAGGATTTGGACCTGATTCTGATGTGATTGTTTCCTTGTACAGTCTATGACTGTGTCCTTTGGCACTTGCATCATACCTACAATAGTAAACGATCTGATGGATCAAGCTCCTTGTACTTGGATATCTCCTCTCTGCATAAACAACAATGGCATCACTTAAACAACGTCGCCGCTGCAAGCGAGCTACTCCCCATGTGTGCACAGCAACTCCAAGCCCTCGCCAGCGCGTGAACTCTCCCTCTGGTTGCCCACTAAAATCAAATTCTTCCTAAACAATCTAATAATACTTAATATTCTGAGGCTAAGGTTTCTTATATGTACATAAGTGCCTCAACCAATAATATTTCGCAAGCAGTAAAGCACACATCAATATTAACAATTGAGCTCCCACTCGTCGTTTACCTGCATGTCCGGTAAGAATTTAACTAAATAAACAGCATTAGCATCAGAAAACATGAAGTTAATATTAAAATATATTACCTGACGTACCAAATAACACTGCCAATCTTGATTCCTCTTAGCTCAATTGTTTGTAGCAGTTATAAGCAATGGCGACCGATACAGCAGCACATACAACATCAAGTGCAGCATAAGTATCTTCTTGCTCCCATCCATCAAGCCATGTTGTCATAGAATGAAACTTGCGCAAAGCTCCTTTGCCACTATTTATTTGAGAAATCACAGCTTCGCTGCTCTTGTTATCAGCTGAGAGCTTTGCCTCAGTTTCAATGACATCAGGTTCCTTTCTCTTTTCCACCGACACTTAACTCTGACAGAAGGAAGTATCTCCATTTTGTTGGCAGCAACTCATTCCATTTGATTGGCAGCAGCTCACGAAATTGTTTCCAGATCCATTTGTTCCATTGGTGGTATGGCTTTCTTCTAAATTTCCTATGCCATTCAACAAAAACCTTTGTTCCTGCTTTTCTATTTGTTCAGTTTCTGATAAACCCATCTGACCCCTAATGGAAATTTTCAAAGAATTAACAGAACACAAGTCAGCATAAGCTCCTGGGACCTATATATATAAAACTTTTCATAACAGAAACCTATATATATATATATATATATATATATATATCTGTGTGTGTGTGTGTGTGAAAATTACCTCCATAATGAGTCTATAATCTCCCCTTTTGCAATATGCTGATGAAGCAATAAAGGCACATCCTCCGGGGTAACATATCCATACCTGTATAATATAAGATATAGCTAAATAATCAATATGGTAAACACTAAACAATGGCATAATGGTATATTTCAATATTTAAAATAATACACAGAATGTTATATCACAAAAATGAAACAATGTTCTAGCAAAGAAACAAACAAGACACATAACATTTTCACAATACATTCAATTATCACTTAACACGTCATTAATTTATCTTAAAATCTCACTAACAAAATAATTTGACACCAAACAATGTCTAGTGGATCATTCATTCATGATTCATCGACCCACAAAAAAATATCCCAAAAGCTTAGATTTTTATAAGCTAACAACCAATAAATCACAATAAACTCCCAAAAAAATAACAAAATCATCAACATAGAAAACAAAAGAGGGGGGTGCCAAAGTAAAGTACCTCTTTCTTCATATGATTCTTCCTAGCCATAACAGCAGCATAGAGCAACCTAGGCAAACGATCAAACTCAGCAGCTTCGATACGCGGTGGCCAAAATCGAGGGTTCTTGTAACAAAGGAACACGCGGCGTTCGTACAACTCAACAGTACCAACGAGAGGGCTTTGTCGAAAATCAGGTCGAGAAAAGCCAAACTCGACATCAACGGCGGAGAGAAGACCGTCGTTTTGGATTGAAGCTGACAAATTAGGAACAGGGTTTGGATTGAAGCTGACAAATTAGGAATAGGGGGTTAGGGTTTCGAGTTAATCAAAAATTAGGGGTTTTGTGTAGAATCAAAGTATAATAGAAGAAGAAAACGTACCCTTGAGGAAGAAGAAGAAGCCATTTTTTGGTTATGGTTCGGATTGGCGGTGGGGAGGAGCGATTCTGCTTTTCAGTGATGGAGAAGAACTGCGGTTGAAGAGGGAGAGACGAAATGGTGGTGGTGAGCTGCGAAGGACAGGCTGAGTAACGGCGGGGGCGGAGGCCGGTGGGGGCGGAGGCGGAAAGATGAGAAAGAGAGGGAGGCGAAGGCGGAGAGTGAAAGATGAGAAAAAGAGAACGCGACTGAGAGAGACGTGAGAGTTTGGGTTGAAATGAGGGTACGAGGGTTTAAAGGTTGGATAAATGAAATTTGATCGTTTGCGACGGCTTTCCCACGGGATCTCCGTCGCAAATTTACGACCGTTTTCTAATCCGTCGCAAACGCTAGCGAGAAATTTCCCGCTTCTTACTTTTTATACATGCCGTCGCAAATCCGTGGCAAATTACTGACGGATTAAACTCCGTCGCAAATGTTGGTAGCTAAAACAGGTTTTTCTTGTAGTGGGGGTAACTGGATAATGTTACATTTTGCAAGGTATTTTTTAAACATTTTTGTAACAAGTATTTAAGCCTATAAGTTATAACAATGTGCCAAAACCACGGCACAAATTAATTTCTTTTAAATAAGACTAAATGGGTAATAATCAGTTAAAAAAAACTTAGATTAACTAATTTATTGAACATGAGGTGAAGATCTCAATGTGAAAGGTATCATCATAGGTATGTTAGGATCATACGCAAAAGGAGCTGTCATGGTCCCGTTCGCCGCATGGCTGCATTCTTTGCCTTTTTCTTTCTCTTTCTTTCCTCAAAGGTCTGCTTATTTTCTTCAAATCCATGCTGTCAAAACCTAACCTCTCTCTCTCTCATACCACATTTCTACGTACGTCATGCAAGTAAAGCCACGTGGGGCAGGATCTAATCGTCAACATGAATCCTAGTCAACTCTACTCTTTTTCTTCCCTGTTGATTTTGTTTTCCGTCTTTCTTTGAGTCTTCGAATTGTGCCTTATTTAAATCTTTTTTTTTTGTCTACTACCATACTCTCCCTCTACTCTTCCACGTCTTCATCTTAAATTAATCACCTTAATTACCTCATAAAATGCCAATTTCGTTTAGTTTTTTAATGGGACGTCTTTGTCAATAATTCAACTAAATTGTTAAAATAACTAGAGTTAACCGATCGATCAATTAATTTGAAATGGGTCTACTTAGTATATTTTTATCCACACAAAATTTTAGATTAACGGTGAGATATAGTAAAGGATATATGAATTATGTAATAATACGTACGTCATTGACTTTTTAGTTTTAAGACTCTATAATTTTGGAAAAAAATATCTATATATTACCTGCATTTGCTGACCAGCGACCAAGAATGCCTGACTAATTAAGGTGATAATAATAATTTTACTTTTTCTTCTTTGGAAAAAATTAAATAGGAGGTATGGTTGATTTGATGAGGTCCCTTAAATTGAAGACTGTGAATTCATGAGTTTGAATTTGTGTTCTCCCTTTAATGACCAACCCAATGTAGAACTACAAGGGATATTCGTTCCTTCTAGAAGTTGTTACTAATTTGATATGGTGCCCTTTTTTCCTAGGGGTACTTCTGAAACTGCAGCTAAATAATAAAAAACCACGTTCTAAATTGACGGTTTTATGCTTAAAGTATAGGCTTTTTCTTTCACAAAGAGCAACCTTTTTTACTTTTGAAAAATCAAATTTCTGCGTGGAACTGTTTCTCCCTCGCCAGCTATATAGATCCGTTTCCTATTGTTTGCTCTGGGCGTTGAAAATAATTTGAACGAAGAAATTTCTGCCTCTACTCTAAATTATTATTCAATAAAATAAGTCATGTTGTTCACGCATGAAGAAATAATAGCAAAAAAATGAACTATTACACTTGTGATCAAGGTTTTAAACTAGAACTGGTAGGATACCCGTGCATACGCACGAGTACTGTCGTGTTCTCTTTTTATGAATAAACTTAGACAGTATTTAAATAGTCTGAATATTACCACGTAAAAATAGAGACAAATTTAAAGTAGATAAAAAAGTTTCAAATAAAAAATAGATAAATATTAAAATCTAAAAATGTAAAAGTATCATTTAAAAACAATCTGTGCATTTATCCCGTATTTTTTTATATATCAATACAGTGTTTTTTTATATATTAATGTTGTTATCCCGTATTTTTTTATATATCAGTGCAGCTATCCCGTGTTTATATATATATATATATATATATATATATATATATATATATATATATATATATATATATATATCATTGCAGTTATCTCCGTATTTTTTTACATATCAGTGCAGTTATCCCGTGTTTTTTTATGTATTAGTGCAGTTATTTCATAATTTCAATTGATTATTTGAGTTGATTAGTAGATTATAGTAGATAGTAAAAGATAGCTAGTAGATTATCATTAAGAAATATTTATCCCGTGTTTTTTTATATATCAGTGACAATTATTTGTCCTTTTTTAGGTATTAGTGACAAATATTTGTCATTAAGCCTTCTTGTTTTTTTAGATAGTATGTTTATAGTAGTTTTCAAAAATTATAATTATCAATGGAAAATGTTAATCCAGTGTTTTTTATATATCACTGCAGTTATCCCGTGTTTTTTTTTATATATCAGTGCAGTTATCTCGCAGTTTCAATTGATTAGTTTAGTTGATTAGTACATCATAGTAGATAGTAAAAGTTAGATAGTAGATTATCAGTAAGAAATATTTGTTTTAAATATTAATTTGTAGTTTAAATAGTCATTAAGTCTTCTTGTTTTTTAGATAGTAGGTTTGTAGTAGTAGTTTTCAAAAAATTTAATTATCAATGACAAATATTAATCTCGTGTTTTTTTATATATCAGTGCAGTTATCCCGTGTTTTTTTATATATCAGTGCAGTTATCTCTTAGTTTAAATTGATTATTTTAGTTGATTAGTAGATTATAGTAGATAGTAAAAGATAGATAGTAGATAATCAATAAGAGTGTAAACAGATTTCGGAGAGAAAAATTAAAATTTTATGATGATAACTTTTTCCAAAAAGGTGATCGTTGTTTTTAGTGTGACTCATTTACATTTTTATAGGTAATTTTAGTAGAGTAGTGTTTGTATAAATTTAGAAATTTAGTTAAAAAAACTAAAGCTGAGTGATAAGAGAAAGAGAAGAATTGTTTTTGGGAAAAGTAAAAGTAAAGTAAAAAGAAAAAATGAAGAGGGAGTGTAAGAGAAAAGTGAAAAGGAGGAAAGAGAGTGTAAGAAGAAAGAGAGGGTAATGATATTTTTACCCTTAAAGTAAATATGTGTCTTGTTAATAAGATATTCAAATTGGTAATTTCATAGGAGATTTGTTTGTATAAATAGATAAATAGATTGCGGTTATTGTATGTCCTAAATTTCTAGAGTTTGGATTTTCGTATGTACTTATTGTGTAAAGCAAGAGATAGAGAGTGATACATACAGTAAAATAATAAATGTAATAAATGTTATTAATTTTTTGTATGTGTTCTTTACTAGTTGACACAACAAGTAATTGAGAGAAAATAAATTTTCAATAATATTACCAATAAATGCGGTTGATGCGGCCATAATTACATCCATGTTGTAACTATCACAACATTTTTAATGACGAGTATTTCTCCAAATTCATATTTAGGTAAAAGTTAATGTTGGTACGTAAAAGATTTAGTGAGTATAAAAGAAAAAAGGTAAATGTGTTACGTCATAGGTATAAAATATTTATCCACGGACAAATGTATGTTGTTATACGTTATCCATAATGAACAGAATGTGTGGCCATGAGTAAATTCCAAATTTATTTTTACTTACGAATGTTTAATATTTATTGATAGTTTTTGTTTGTAAATAAAAGTCAAATTTCTTAAAGTGCATAGTGCTAAAAAATGTTTAAACCTTGTATCTCATATTTACAAACTTTGCATATGACAACTATTAAAATCTTCATTAATTGGCTAAATAGCACTTTTAGTCCTTTATCTTTGCTCCAGATTTCACTTTGGTCATTTATCTTTTTTTTGGTCCGTTTTGGTCATTTATCTTTCATTTTCATTTCACTTTGGTCATTTATTTTTTTTTTGTCCGTTTTGGTCCTTTATGTTTCATTTTCGTTTCATTTTGGTCTCTCACGTTATTATTTAATTCAAATAAAACATTGAAACAATTAAAACAATTAAAACAAAATTATTTTAAAACAATTAAAACAATATTTTGGTCCCCCACCGTGAACCCCTCCCCCTCACCGTGAGCCACCAACAACCACCACCCATAGTTAGAATCTGTCGCTGGGTGAGAGAGAGAGAGAAACGAAACTGAATTTATGTAACAGATTTGAAAACGATTTGTTCATGAAGGAAGAAGAAAGCTCAAGGTTCGAAAATGGCAAAATATGAGAGAGTGAATTGTTGGAGATGATGTTGGTATCAAATTGAAGAGGATAAAATGGTGATCAACTTTCATGTTGGATGGATGATGATTTGATGAGCCTTGGATGCTCCTTTTCCCTCTTCTTCACCCAAACCCATTATTCCTTTTCTCTTCCATTTTTCTTCTTTTCTTTCTTCCCTCACGGGTCTCTCTCTCTCTGTTTCTCTCCTTTCCTTTCTTTCTTAATTCCTTTAATTATTTAATTGTTTTATGTTTTATGTTTTATGTTTTATGGTGGGTGGTGGTGGGAGGTGGTGGTGGTGGGTGGTGGTGGTGGTGGGTGGTGGTTGACGGTGGTGGGTGGTGGTGGATGGTGGGGGGGTTTATGTTTTATTTATTTAATTGTTTTAATTTAATTAATTGTTTTAATTGTTTTAATGTTTTAATTGAATTAAATAATAACGTGAGGGACCAAAATGAAACGAAAATGAAAGATAAAGGACCAAAACGAACCAAAAAAAAAGATAAAAGACCAAAGTGAAATTTGGAGCAAAGATAAAGGACCAAAAGTGCTATTTAACCTCATTAATTGGAAGGAATCTTCATTAATCTTGATATGGCATCTGCAACGCTCATACTTTGTGGAACCACTTGATCAAGAGTAGTCGTCGGTCAATTAATCTTTTTAGCATGTGCTCATTCTCATTTAGGGTTTGATATGCTATTGTGAGCTGACTAGATTTTGATTTCATTATGCCTCAGAACATTGTTCTTTTTGCCGTCCGTCAAAAGTGCCATCTTCATTTGCTTCACTCTAGTATGGCACATAGTTCTTTTGGTTATATGGGAGCTGTGAAAACGATTCATCTTCTTTGGGCGAGTACCTGATTTAGGCCACCTGGTTGACCATGTGTATGTGTTATATCCCCTACATTGCATCGGGATGGGATAATTCTTTCTAGGGGGCTTCAAAAGAGAATTTCTTAGGTCGTTTTTTTTATTTAGGACCATTGCTAGCTACCCACGGAGTGTCCCAATGTTTTCAACGAAAGACTAATCTCTGCTCGCCCGTAGAACCAAATATTAGGCTGGTCAACACCATGTTTTAATGTGGGTGGGAATCGAACCCGGGAGCAAACCGAGTCGACCCCCACTACGTACCCAGGGCAGGCTACTCCACTGGGCCAACGTGTGTCGGTTATTTCTTAGGTCGTTTATGTTTGTAGGAGAGAGCCAATTTTCCGTTTTCCTCACACAATTGGTGTAACCGAGTAGGAGTACATAAAACTATAGTAGCCTTACCTAGACACTCTCAATGAATTAACCTAATGTTACGTATTGATATACCTGGTAGTATATACATAAATGGTGCATTTGATTTGCTAAAAAGTAAGGGACTAGACTGGACAATTCTAGATGTGCCCTGTTTGAGTTGGAAACTTGTCATGGTACCGGACAAAACTAGGGCAAGAGTCTGGACAAAAACACAAATTCCTATCCGTCGCACGGCCCAAAAAAATACCAAATACTATTTTTATTTCATACTCAATAATCTCTCTCTCTCTATCTCTCATTTTTCTTTATAATTTGCTAATTATATTATCATATATATTATATAAAATAATTATATACGTTGTAAAGGAATTTAGTAAATTTTACATACTTTTATTTGTGTTGTTCATTATGAATCAAATAGTATACGACACAAAACGTTGTCGAATATTGTATTATCCAATCCAATAATACTTACATATTTGCAAATCAAATGGACTAAAACCCATGTCACTGTATTTTTGCTCGCATACTAATTAGTCAACGTGTAGCCTATTGAGAAAGTAACTGAATGAATATTCTGTTGACTTCATTGAATGAATGATGAATACATAGGTATTTATACTCTGTTACAATGAGCAACAAAATTCCCTATTGTTAACAGAGTTTCCTACTGTTCCATACGGTTACAATTATACAAATGGATTTACAATTAGTTTTCCTATCTCTATATCTCTATTACTCCCCTACAAACCCAAATGTTGTCTAGTGTGATTGACAACTTTGAGTTTGTATCTCAGATCAATGAAGGCTGCTACAGGCAGTGGCTTTGTTAAAGCATCAGCTAGCTGGAAATTGCTTGAAACAGGCTGCACAGAGAGTTGCTTTGCTGCCACCTTTTCTCTCACAAAGTGAATGTCAAGTTCCAAGGGTTTTGTTCTTGCATGAAGAATGGGATTATGAGAGAGATGAAATACACTGAGATTGTCACATAGGAGGGGAGGAGACTGTGTAGAGATCTGAAGTTCTGCCAGCAGAGATTGAACCCAAAGAACATCAGCTGTAGCATTGGCCATGCTTCTATATTCTGCCTCTGCACTTGATCTTGCAACAAGAGATTGCTTCTTTGAGCTCCAGGAGACCAAATTAGGGCCAAAGAAGAGACAGGAACCTGATGTGGAGCGCCTATCATCTAGGTCACTAGCCCAATTAGAATCACAGTAAACTCTGAGGGAAAAGGCAATATTAGGTGGTGCTGGCTGTAACAGCAAGACAAAATTGTGTATGCCATTGAGATATCTCAAGATTTGTTTGACTGCTCTCCAATATTGACTATCAAGAGGTTGAGAGAGGAATTGGCATACTTTGTTGACACTGTATGCAAGTTCCGGCCTTGTGAGAGTTATATACTGAAGAGCTCCCACAATTGATCTATATTGTGCCGGATCGGGCAATTTATCAGTGCCAAAACAGCTGAGCTTGCAATTGGCCACCATTGGTGTATAGACATAGCACTGCAGTGAAGCATATTTGCAGGGGCAAGTAAGTCTTGAACATATTTGGACTGTGTGAGAAGCAAAGATCCATCAGATAAATACTTCACTTCAAGCCCCAAGAAGTATTCAGGTCTGCCCAAGTGTTTTAAGGCAAACTGGTGATTCAATTTGGTGATTAGATCCTGAATAAGCTGAAGAGATGAACCTGTGATAAGAATGTCATCAACATATACAAGGGCATATAGATGGATGCCTTTGGAATTGAGTACAAACAGTGAATGATCACATTGACTGTGTTTGAAACCAAACTAAATCACAGCTTTATGCAAAGTCTCATACCAAGCCCTTTAGGGGTGTTCACGGGTTGGTTTGGATGGATTTTGACTAAATCTGTTATTCGAACCAATCAAATTTAATCGGTTTGGGTTTGTTTGGATTTTGAGTTGTTTACTATAAAATCCGAACCAAACCAATCCGATATTGAATGGTTTGGTTCGGATTGGGCTCGCGGGTCATAAATGAAATAATCCCTGGAACTAGCTACTTAATCATATGGCAAAGGCAGCCTTAATGAAAAAGTTTCTAACACAAAATTCTGGAATAACAAAACAGTAGCATTTCTAATACAAAATCCTGGAATAAACAAGGCAGCCTTCTAAAAATCCCTAGAACAGTAGCATTAATGAAAAAGTTTCTAATAAACAAGGCATTACAAAACAGTAGCATTTCTAATAAACAAAACAGTAGCATTACAAATACTGGAATAACACAAAATCCAGCATAACACAAGGCAGCCTTCTAATAAACAATAATTCTGAAATTTTAGCCAGTTGTTGCAGCCTGCTTCTAGCTAGTTGTTGCAGCCAATAATTCTGAAATTTCAGACACAACCACAACAATCTTATTAGCATACAATATAAATTTACATTGATATTCATATTATACACAAATACAAAATACAATAGAATTAAAACCAGTGAAGCATACCTGCTTCAAGTCTCTGCACTTCTTCCAATTCAGCTTCTAAATCAATCACCTTTGGAGATTTTATCCAATTTTGAGTACAAATTAAAGCTTGGACAGTAGAAGGGCTCAAAGAACTACGAAATGAGTCAAGAACCCGCCCTCCGGTGCTAAATGCAGATTCAGATGATACAGTGGATACCGGAATGGCTAATATATCTTTTGCTATGTAGGAAAGAACATGATATTTGCTTGTCTTACCTTTCCACCAATTCAAAATGTCAAATGTAAGAGAAGTTTCCTCAACACCATCCTCCAAATACCTTTCCAACTCATTTCGTTGCACCTCACCTTGCTTTTTCTTCATCTTTAATCTAAATTGACCATCCCAATCCTCCTCTTCATTTTGATTCCCCCTTTTACAACCAGAAGAAATGTTTGAAGCCAAGGTACTAGAACCAGAATTTTCAACAGAAACAGGATACACTACCATGTAATGCTCAAACAATTTATTGACAATATCTTTTAATTTAGGCATCATCTCCTTACACTTCTTATCGTCATACATCCGACTAAAACAAAATTCGATATAATCAAACTTATAGCGGGGATCAAGAAAAACAGCCACAAACAACAAGTAGTCTATCATACCACTTTCCCAATATTTGTTGAACTTTACTTGCATGTTCGCTGTCATCTTTTGCAACACTACATCATCACTCATCCTCCACTTTCCCAGTGCTTTCTGAATATCAACCAATTGCTTGAAGAAATTATTAGCAGTGACATGCAATGACCCGGAAAAAGACAATGTTGCATCATAAAATATCTTTAAAAACTTCAAAAACACACGAGCACGATTCCAATCAGATTGATTAGGACATCCACCTGATTCACTAACAAGGGTGATCATGTATGCAGCATCATCATATTCAAGGCGATAAAAAAGCTTGTTCATATTTCTCAGCAACCTCTAACATTAAGTAGGTGGAATTCCATCTAGTTTGACAATCAAGTATTATCATTGCCTGACTAGGAACACTTACAACATGTGCACACTTCTTAAAAGTAGCTAATCTACTAGGAGAAGCCTTTACAAACTTACAAGCAGCCCTTATCCTAGCAATTGATGGATCAATTTCTTTCATTCCATCATGTACAATCAGGTTTAAAATATGGGCAGCACACCTCATATGCATGAACTCCCCATTTAACAAAGTATGACCATTCCACACACTCATGCCTCTAGTTACATATGAAATAGCCACATTGTTAGAACTTGCATTATCGACAGTCACACAACCAATGTTTTTGATCCCCCATTCTTTCATGCAACCCTCTAAGCTTATCCATATCGTCTCACCCTTATGGTCAGCAATCAGACCAAAATACAAAATTTTCTTCCTCAATTCCCACCCCTCATCAATATAATGACCAGTTACACACATGTAATTCATGTTTTGGATTGAGGTCCAAGTATCAGTGGTGAATGAAACCATTTGTTTATTTGTAGACAAAATGCATTTTAATTTATCCTTCTCAATGTTATATAATTGAATGCAGTCCCTAGCAACACTGATACGAGATGGAATTTTAAATCTAGGCTGAGCTTCACCCATGAATAGTCTAAACCCTTCATTTTCAACAAACTTAAAGGAAAGTTCATATATAATTATCATCTTTGCAAGTGAGACACGAGTTTTCTCTTGATTGAACTCAACAAGTTTGAAGCTAACACTATTAGGCTCATCTTCACATTCATTTCCAAGAGCAAGTGTCTTTTGTTTCTTATCAACATTCCTATATGGGTTTTTCAAACATTTTTTTGAATGTTTTAACATGTTACTAGTTCCATGAGTACCACTATTTGCTCTATATGTTTTCTTACAGTACTTACAGATATCACTGTCCTTCGCTCTTATGAAATGTTTCCAAGCATTTGAACGAGGCCTCGCAGGCTTTCTTTTTGGAAGCTCAGATTGTGATGATGGAGGTTTTTCATCTAGTACTTGCTCAGTTAGAACAACCTCTGTTGCTTGCTCTCCTAGAGGAGCTTCTTGTTCTTGTGGAGGAGGATTGATACTCAGATTACCACTTTCCATTTCTGTAAAAGGGGTTACAAGAACAGATCAGAGCAGATTAACATTAGAACAATTAGAACAGAGCAGATTAACAAATATGAACAGAGCAGATTAACAAATATGAACGATTAACAAATTTGGACGGAAACGATTAATAGATTAACAAATATGAACAGATCAGAACAAATATGAACGATTAACAAATATGAACAGATCAGAACAAATATGAACGATTACAGAGTTACAGAGTTACAAATCAGAAGAATGATTAACGTACCTTTCAGAGCAAACGACTAACGAACCAAGTGAGAAGTCACGAACTGGACGAAAGCGATTCTGGGAATAAGAAGAATGGGATTAATCTTAGGGTTTGTGAATTGGGGTTTGAAGATGATTGATGAATGAGTCATTATATAGATACTGAGAGAGTGAGAGGGGTTTGAATCGTTTGAGAGGGTTCTGAGAATAAGCATTGAAGCATTGAAGGAAGCATTTGCAGGATTCGAAGCGTAGGTCTGCCGTAGGATTCGAAGCGTTTGAAGCATTCGAAGCGTTTTTGTAGCATTTGTGTTGTGGGGATTGAAGGCTTCGAAGCGTTTTTGAAGCATTCAATTTGAAGCATTTTTGCCATTTGCAGTAACCGAAGCGTATTGATTCAATGATTTGTGTTTCAAACAATAATGTGCGGTGGTGGAATATATGGTTTGGGTAACGGGTCAGCGGGTTTTAATTAGAAAATCTGTTGCCCGAACCGAATTAGAACGGGTCTTTACGGGTCAGATCGGATTTGGCCCAATCAAAAAAATTGCCCGAACCAAACGCTTCAGTTTGGATTGGATTACGGTTTGGTTCGGATTTACCCAAACCACTGAACACCCCTAAATCCCTTGGTGCCTGCTTCAAGCCATACACAGACCTGTTTAGCTTGCACACTAAAGACTTGTCAGAGCATACAAATCCTGGTGGTTGCTGCATATAAATGTCTTCTTTTAAATGGCCATTTATGAAGGCATTGTTTATATCAATTTGCTGAATGTCCCATTTGTAGGTTCGAGCTAAGGTGAGGACAATTCTAATTGTTGTAGCTTTAACCACGGGGGAAACGGTCTCTCCATAGTCTTGACCAGCCTGTTAATTGTACCCCTTAGCCACTAAACGAGCTTTGTACTTATTTATAGAACCATCAGGGTTCTCTTTGATCCTATATACCCATTTACAACCAATAGATTTTCTATTTGTAGGGAGGGAGGTGAGAGTCCAGGTATTGTTACTCATGAGGGCATCATATTCTTGCTGCATAGCTGCAAGCTAATGAGGTTGAGATAGGGCTTACTTCACAGAGGTTGGTTCTATATTGGCAACAAACAGTCTTGGCTTCAAGTTGCCAGTTTTAGATCTAGTTAACATTGGATGGATGTTTGGTGGAGAAGGTGGAGTAGGTTCAGCAGGGCAAGAGGGAATTGGTTCTGTGACAGGGGAGGATTCTCTTGTTGGAACAGGATCTGGTTGAGGTGGGGAAGAGTGTGACTCAGGTGACTGTAGAGGATTGGGTTGTGATGGAGGAATAGATTCTGGAAAGGGGACAGGGTCTAGTTGAGGGGTGGTTTCCGTGGAATTTGATTGTAGTGGGGCTAATATAGGAATGGAGGGAGATGACTTTTGTGAAGTGCAGGGCTTGGATACTAGGGAGGGAAACAGTATAGGATAGAGAAAGGAATTTTCATGGAATGTAACATCTTTGGAGATGTAGATACGACCATTGGGACTTAGACACTTGAAACTCTTGTGATGGGGAGAAGGACCTAGATTAATACACTCTTGACTGTGAAACTGTAATTTGTTTTTATTGTAAGGTGTAAGAAGAGGGAAACAAGTGCATCCAAATGACCTAAGAGAGGTGTAATCTGGGTTAGATTTATGAAGAGCTTCATAGGGGGAAATTAAGGAAGAAAGGGCTGAGGTTGGAAGTCTATTGATGAGATACACAACATTGGTAAAACTGTGATCCCAATAAGCAATTGGAATAGAGGCATGAGCTAGTAAAGTTAGCCCCATCTCAGCTATTTGCCGATGTTTACGCTCAACTGTGCCATTTTGGTGAGAAGTATAAGGGCAAGTGAACCTATGTTGGATGCCAAGGTTGGTTAGGTATTTAGTGAAGGGTAAGAACTCTCCCCCATTATCTGATTGTATGGCCTTGACAGTAGTGCTATACTGAGTTTGAATGAGGGTAAGGAATTCGGAGAGGGCTTGAATGACATCAGATTTGTGTTTGAGTAGATACATCCATGTATATTTGGTACAAGCATCAACAAATGCTATATAATATAAGTATCAACAGCTAGAGGGAGAGGGAGAGGGACCCCAAAGATCAGTGTGTACAAGATCAAAAGGTGTGTGATATTGTGTAGTAGATGGTGGTGAGTGAGTTCTATGTGATTTACCAACAACACATGATTTGCACAATTCAAATGAGTTGTTTATTGATGATGAGACATTACATTTATGCAAAATAGATTGTATAGCTCTACTATTGGCATGGCCCAGCCTATGGTGCCACACTGTATAGGTGTTTACATTAATAGTAACAGTATTAGTAGATGGTATAAGACTCACTGAACTAGAAGAAGAGGAAACATTTGCACAAAGGGAAACAGGAACTGGAGCTTGAGTAACAACAGCAAGAGATGGCACAAAGTAAAGGCCATCTGCACCCCTATAGCCCTTGAGAAGAACCTGTTTAGAGACCTGGGATTTAACAAGACAAGTAAATGGGTGAAACTCAACAAAAACATTGTTATGAAGAGTGAATTGGCCTACAGATATAAGGTTACGAGTGAGATTGGGAACTAGCAACAGGTTATTATGGGTAAATGTTAAGTTAGGTTGGTGTTTAGAGTATAATGTCGCTTTGCCAACAGCTTGAATGGTTATCGGGTGACCATCACCCATGTAAACATGTTTGTTTCCTTTGTAAGGTGCACTTGTGTGAAGATATTGTGATATTGAGGTGAAACTAAGTGAATCACAAGTGTCAATGAACCAACCTTGAGTTACATCAAGAGGAATTGTGAAGATCTCTACAGCATTTGGATCAAATGATGTGTATGCAGCCAAGGCTCGAGGAACTGGATCTGTGTTAGATGTTGAAGCAGGTTTAGAGGATGGAGCTTGAGAAGCAGCATTCTGAGTAGCAGCATCAACATGAGTTGCAGGCTCTTGTGGCACATAACTCTCATCATATTTGTACCAGCAATTCAGTGCAGTGTGTCCTTGCTTGTTGCAAACTTGGCACATAGGTTTGTCACCAGAAGGTGGTCCACGGCCGCGCCCACGACCAAAACGTCCACCAAAGCGTCCACCAGTGTGAGCTTCACGATCGGTGGTGTGAACAACATTAGCAGAAACCGAAGGAGTTGATAGTTCTTGACAGAATTTGTCAAGTTGCTCTTCCTGAACAAGCAGTGATTCCAATTCAGTGAGATCGAGATTGTCAGGTTTCGCAAAGGCGAAGAGAATCAACGAGTTGTACGCCTCAGGTAGACCGTCGAGAACAACATCAACGAGATCACGATCAGAGACTCAATCTCCACTCGCCGCAAGAGAACTAGCTAGAACACGAATTCGAGTGATGAATTCGTTGATGCTCCAATTTCCTTTCTTTGTGCTCTTTGGTTCCGCGCGCAATTGGCGAGTCTTCGCACGGAGATGCGCAGTGAAATGCTTGTGAATCGTATCCCAAACTTGATACGCGTGGTGGCAATCAAGAACACAAGGGAGCATCACATCAGAAAATGTAGATAGCAACCGGGTGTAGAGGGCCTGATCATGATCAAACCATTGGTCATAGGCTTCAAAAACTTTGTTGATGGCGCAATCTTCACTAGAATCGTACTGATTTGGGATTTTAGGGTTGACGAGGAAACGGTGTAGACGATGCGTTGCAACGACGCCTTCAACTTGCTAATTCCAGATCAAAAAGTTCTTCTCGTCTAGTTTGATTCTAAGCTTTGGACCTGTGATGAATTGCGAAGAACTTGTGGTGGAATTTTGCTGAAAAATTATTGAAGGAGTTTGCGACAGCGATTGAGACACCGTGACCGATTCATCAGGAGTAGACGCCATTGTTGAAGCTACGATGAAGAATCGATGAGATTAGCGGAAGCAAGATGAAGAGGAACGTCCAAGGAATGGTGGTGAAGCGAATGATACCATATTGAGAAAGTAACTGAATGAATATTCTGTTGACTTCATTGAATGAATGATGAATACAAAGGTATTTATACTCTGTTACAACGAGTAACGGAATTCCCTACTGTTAACAGAGTTTTCTACTGTTCCATACGGTTACAATTATACAAATGAATTTACAATTAGTTTTCCTATCTCTATATCTCTATCATAGCCGACGTTTACCTTTAACAGGGTAATTCATATAATTGCGTTCATTGCTTTGATGGTTTTTTAGGTTCGGATTGGAAAGGGGTATAAATGCGATTCTTAGTTCAAAGAAGAACTCTGTATAGTCAAGGTAAAGAAAGGAAGCGCGAGGGGGCCACTTTTGATTTGTTTTGAAACATCTTGAAGTGCCTTTTTCCCTCAAACTTGAGCTCTTGTTCAAAATAAGTATTAAAAGCCATTTGAAAGAGACCAAAGTTTAAGAAAGAACGTCGCAAGAAGTTGAAATTTGTTAGTTTTTCTTGACTGATCGAAGAAAAAGTTGCATGCTGATTAATCAAACATATTTCCACTCATAATTTTCTTTGTCCTAATTATCTTTTGCTTGGTTAGGGGGAATTAACTTGTCGGTACTTGAATTATTATGTCTCGTCTTAAAAGTTAATTTCCTTTTGAATTCTGACAGTGGCCGGAGTACTTTAGTTATTGTTAAAATTCTAAAGCATAATAGTAACACTAGCAGCAACCTCACCCGGCAAAAAAATCACTCTGGGGCAAAAAAAAATTATATACCAAAATAATATATATTGTGAGTTATATATGAAAGTAGGGCAATTTTTTTTTTAGTACAGAAGTCGCCCCTGCAGCAGCGACTTCAGTATTGTGTTTTGCAAAATTTTTTTAAAATTCAATTCAGAAATCTCCCCCAGGGTGACTTCTGAATTGTGTTTTTTTATTTTTTTTGTTTTATTATATATTAAAATATAAATCTCTAAATAAACTATAAATAAATTTATAAAAATGATTATACCTATTTATAATTTAATTACGTTATTATTTACGAAAAAAAAATTAAGAGATTAAAAATTGGAACATAATATAATATAGAAAAAAGACTGAAATAAACAACAAAATTATTGTGTTGTAATATTTCACATTTAGTCTTTTAAATAACTATTGTAATTTTCGGGTGGTCTTTTAAATAAATTATTGTGTTGTAATATTTCTTTTCAGTTTCGGTTGTAATATTATTTTTGTATATAATTTTTTTTTTGCCCCACAATAGTTTTTTTGCCACCTCACCCACTCACTCTTTAGCTTTATTCCGTTTTTGTTTTCTCTTTTTTTATGTATCCAAACTTAACAACAACAAAAAACTCACCCACTGAGATACATATTGCTAATAAAAGTTTTAATTAAATGGTAGCTTGGATTTGAGTCAAAAATAACTAGCTTGGAGTTGTGTTAGAATTACAGTAGGACACTAGGACTTACTTTATTCTCAATTCTTTTTCATAGACGTCCAGGTCTGAATTTTTGGATTCCAGAATTTGTTGTACTTTGAAATATAAATACACGCACGCGGGCACACACACATATATATATATATATATATATATATATATATATATATATATATATATATATATATATATAATTTTTAAGTTATTATAATTTTATATATGAATACATAAATTTAGATTATATCTAATAATAATTTGAAACCGTATTGTAAACTTTTGAAAAATTGGAAGTCATTAGAGAGAGAGGTTTTAATTGTCAAATCTAAATCAATTACATAATATCACTATTACACAAAACGTCTAAAATTTTAAAATTTAACACTAGTTTTATGGAAATTTGTCGGTGTTAATTAAAAAGAAACGCGT
This sequence comes from Astragalus membranaceus, assembly GCA_039519185.1. Classification (NCBI taxonomy): domain Eukaryota; kingdom Viridiplantae; phylum Streptophyta; class Magnoliopsida; order Fabales; family Fabaceae; genus Astragalus; species Astragalus membranaceus. The sequence goes on along the minus strand of CM076851.1, from coordinate 22,380,197 downwards.
TGAGAATTTTTTAAATAAAATGTAATATTTCATTTTAGCGTGTTACAGGCATCAAACTTGACGCCGCTTTTAGGAGGACAATCGCCATAATATCTATGATATAAATAGCCTTCAACATGCTTAAAATATAATGCCGTGATATTTGTAAATACTCAATGTGGGTACATAAAAGTATTTAAAACGTTTAAAACACTAAACATTTCAAGCCAAATATTGTTTCTTAAACATTTCAGTGAATTTATGATGGATTCTTCTTTGCAAGGTTAGTTCTCTTGATTCAAATTATCTCTACGGTTTTGATGATTTATTTTAAGATTTATGACAATATTTGTATCTTATGGATCTGTATATGTTTTATGTTTTATATTTTATGTTTTATATTGTTGGATATTTTTGTTTTATGTTTTAACTTTGAATATTGTCGCAATTGCAGTGCCATTAAAAAATTAGAGAGGCACTTTGGGACATGAATTTTTCCTACGAGTAAGAAGATGTTTTGTCTTTTTGTTTTATCCCACATCGAGATGGTGTAACCAAGGGAGATAAGTTGGAAGGGTATGCTCAGAGATTCGGCATTGCGTTTTTTGTGTACGGAACTGTGAAGGTGGAAGGTTTTGATAAACTTGAAGAAGTTTTATTGAGTAAGGAAGAGAGAATTAATAAAGAGAAACGGATGCTCATGACTATGAGTTTGGAAATGGCAATGTAGAAGCTCCTTTACAAACTACTCAGCCTGAGTAAAGGGGGAGAGAATGTGCAAGGTTCATCATCAAGTCTGGAAATTTTGCAAAACTTGCTGATATATATATATATATATATATATATGCATTCTTGAACTGTTTTTATCAATAATTATATGTTTATAGAGACTAATCGAACATAAATCGATATTACAGCTCATGAACAGATTTAAAAAGGAAAACGGTTGTTATCCATGAGTGAAATGACCACAAAGGTAAATTGCATGAATCACAAAGTGATAGGAGTTTCTTGAGTATCTTTGAAATCATTGCTTCTTTTATTAGATAAGTTTCTATTAGTAAACCCAATAGTTAGGATTAGTGCCATTTTATATATAATTATATATTGCGTTCTCCTTCAGAACTAGACATTTATCTTTGCGAGAAAGGGAAAATGAGTTACAAAAGTTTATTTAAATAAGTAAATGTTGTTATTTCTTTGATTAATTGAGTTAGTTGAGACCAGAATATTTGGTGATTTTCTGGTCTTGGTAATGGTAAGTCGAGTGCCGCGCGACTTAAGTTGAGTGCCGATTTAAATAGTCTCAAAGTAGATTCATTGAAGGTCTTGGCACATATAGAGTAATATTAACTATGTCGTAAAAATAGATTAAATAGTATTTCTTTTGAAAATAATTTTTGAAAGAACTTTGATTGTGAACAAAACATTTACGATTTTTAACAAAAATATAAGGAAAATGATGATCAAATACTTACCAGGATTCCATTTTATTTGTTCGCGAAGAACATGTAAAATCTCAGGACCGCCTTGAGCCCACTATGTAATTTTCTTGTCTAATCGATAGATATAAGAGAAAAAAAAGTCCATATTGCTCTGGAGAGTTAATTTGAAGATTAGGCAAAATTTCTTTCTTTCAAAACAAAAAATTAGGCAATATAAACGAAACCTACGATATAGGATTAGGTGTACTACTCACAAATTCAAATTCTGAATTTGTCAATTTCTTGCAATAGCACAAGAAAGAAATTTCAAGATGCCATATTACACTGAATTAGAGAGGTGAATTAAATATACTAAACTAGTACTAGTAGATGCAAGTTGATTCATTTAATGTTGCAAAAGAAAATACAAAGGTGCCGGTTGATTGTAGCTATACCAATTTTTCTTATTCCATTGGATTTAATTAACATACTTTCTTGTTTCTCCAATCAATTCTGAAAGAAACCTTTTCCATTTTTGTTCAGTCATCAAAGCATACATAAAATGTCAAATGATTATTCATGTGAGTAGTTGACGAATAACTACCACTATAATTTCCCTTTAGATCTATATCAAAGACAGCTAGCTAGCGACTTGTTGTCTAACCTAATTAACTAATACCCCAATATTTTCCTTTGCAAAAAATAAAATTAATATTCCAAAATTAAGAAGTCATTGAACTAATGATTTTTTGGTCACCCTTCACTACAAAATGCATGTTTTTTTAACGGAAAAATAATATCTATTTTTTTTTTTTGTGTAAACCTGGGTATCCTCCACGGCGGCTGTGGAGACTAATCCCTCGAGGTACTGGAGTTCATTTAAGGGCTGACCTCTCCCAAGCGATGTCTCTCCATACACACCGGCCAGGAATCGAACCCATGACCAAATACTTAAGGGGCAATATCTATTATATATAGGCTTAATTACAGTTTTGGTCCCCCTAATTTCCCCAATCCACGATTTTGGTCCCTCAAGTTTTAATTTGACGATTTTGATCCCCCGATTTTCCCAATTTGTAAAATCAAGGTCCCCCTCTTAATTGGTCAAAATTGAAAGTCAATTTTGACTGACTTATCCTACGTGGCAGTCCACGTAGACTGCCACGTAGGCGCACTGTTCTTCTCCTCTCTCACAGCCCTCTCCTCTCTCTCACTCACTGTTCATCTCTCTCTCTCTCACATCCCTCTCCTCTCTCTCACAGCCCCCTCCCACCGTGACCCCCTCCCCCCACCGTGACCCCCTACCCCACCGTGAACCCCTCCCCCTCCTGAACCCCTCCCCCCTCACCGATCCTCCTCCCTCTCTCTGGTTCGCAACCCCCCTCTCTCGCCGTTCTCTCTCTCGTCGCCCTACCTCCTCTCTCTGGTTCGATCCTCCTCTCTCTGGTTCGCAACCCCTTCTCTCTCAAACGCCGCCGCAACCCCCTCCTCCTTCATACATCACCATCGCAGATCTGAGAAAGGGGGAGAAACGAAGGAGGAGAAACGAAAGGGGGGAGGGGTTCACGGTGGGGGAGAAACGAAGGGGGGGGGAGGAAACGAGGGGGGAAAGATGCGAAGGGGAAGGGGAAAACGAGCGGGGGAGAGATGCGAAGGGGGGAGGGGTTCAGGTGGGGGAGGGGTCACGGTGGGGGAGACACGAAGGGGGGAGAGATGCGAAGGGGAAGGGGAAAATGAGGGGGGAGAGATGCGAAGGGGGGAGGGGTCACGGTGGGGGGAGGGGGTCGCGGTGGGAAGGGGCTGTGAGAGAGAGGAGAGGGATGTGAGAGAGAGATGAACAGTGAGTGAGAGAGAGGAGAGGGCTGTGAGAGAGGAGATGAAGAGTGCGCCTACGTGGGAGTCTACGTGGACTGCCACGTAGGATAATTCAGTCAAAATTGACTTTCAATTTTGACCAATTAAGAGGGGGACCTTGATTTTACAAATTAGGAAAATAGGGGGATCAAAATCGTCAAATTAAAACTTGAGGGACCAAAATCATGGATTGGGAAAAATAGGGGGACAAAAACTGTAATTAAGCCTTATATACATATATATATATATATATATATATATATATATATATATATATATATATATATATATATATATATGTATTTAGGAACACCAAACCTATATACAATGACTATGGCAGAAAGCTAGAAAGCTAAAAAGCTAAAAGACAGAATACAAAAAACTCCAACCAAAGCAGGACCCCAACACATCCTAAAAAGAGACGGTAGAGCCACAATATCAGTTACTCCTAGTCCCGGACAAGACATTCCAAAGGGTCCACACACCACTACAAATGCATGTATTTTTGTTTTTTTTAATTAGTTTTTTTATTTTCAACTAAACAAGTTTGCTGGTGATCAGGGGCGGATTTACTAAGGCCCCAGGGTGTGCAAACGCACACCCTCACCTTTGAAAAATTTCCATAGTACCCCTATTAATATATATTTTTTTGACCCATATTATTTATTTTTTGCACACCCTCTACACCACTAATGCACTAATCAGTGCTTATGAGGCCCAACCCAAAAAAAACTGTGACTCATTTCATTTGGCTGGCCCAAACCCAAAATGCAATCACACTCACGGCCAACAACACTCACGGTTAACCTTCTTCAACACGCAAGTTACGCAACAAACAACAACACGCAATCACACTCACGGCAACGACACTCACTGACTCACGGTTCACCTTCTTCAACCGCACGCCGTCGCTGCCCAACACACCATTCTGTTTTGATTCTGAAGTTCGGAAGTTCTGCCTGCGTGAACACCCCCCCCCCCCCTCCCCCGCCCTTTTTGTCTTCTGTTCTGAAGTACTGCTGCTTCTTTTCTCTTCATTCTTCAAGTTCAAGGTTAGAACTTAGATTACTCATTCATTCTCTTCATGCTTCTCTTCATTCTTCTGTTCTGAATTCTTCGTTTTGTTTGTCTGCTTGTCTTTGTCTTTCTTTAAAGCACATGTTTGTCTTACTTTTATTGTTAAATTAAGCATTGTCACCACCGACAATGGATAATGGATTGATTAATTAAATTGTTTATTGAATTAAAAAATATGTGCATCTCATTTTACTTTTGATTAATTAATAGATTCAGATTTTAAGAGACAATGGAAAACTACTTCAAGAGAAGATTATCACAACATGATCACATTATGCCACTTTGATAAACTTGATATTGATGTATTCTTCTATTATTGATGTTCTTGAAATCATGAAAGTAGATGCACTAAATCCAGATCATACAGCTGAAGCCGGAGGTCTTTTAGAGTTGATGAATAGATTTGACTTTGCATTCACGTTGCATTTGATGAAAAATGTCTTGGATTTTTCAAATTAAATGAATTGTCACAGGCTTTGCAAAGGAAAGATCAAGACATCATCAATGCTATGAACTTGGTTAATATCACAAAGGAGCGGTTACAAACCATGAGGGATAATGGATGGGAGTCCTTGTTGCAAGAGGTAACTTTATTTTGCAATAAATATGACATTGACATTCCTAATATGGTAGATATATTTTATGAGGGGAAATCACGACGTGGAAGCAATTCTCAAGCTGCCACAATAGAGCATCACTATCGTGTTAGAATATTTTATACTGTATTAGACATGCAGCTTCAAGAACTAAACGATCGTTTTTCTGAAACAAATTCTCAGTTGCTAATTTGTGTGGCTTGTCTTAGTCCAATCAAATTGTTCTCTCGCTTTGATAAGAAAAAACTTGTTGAACTTGCAAAGTTTTATATATCCACATGAATTCTCTCCAACTCATTTGGAATTCCTTGAAAATGAACTTGGGAGTTACATCATTGATATGCGTAGGAATGTTGAATTTGCATCTTTGAAAAGAATTGGCGATCTATCAGAGAAGTTGGTTGAAAATGGAAGACATATTGTTTATCCACGCGTTTATCAGTGAAATCACGACGTGGAAGCAATTCTCAAGCTGTCACAATAGAGCATCACTATCGTGTTAGAATATTTTATACTGTATTGGACATGTAGCTTCAAGAACTAAACGATCGTTTTTCTGAAACAAATTCTCAGTTGTTAATTTGTATGACTTGTCTTAGTCCAATCAACTTGTTCTCTCGCTTTGATAAGAAAAACTTGTTGAACTTGCAAAGTTTTATCCACATGAATTCTCTCCAACTCATTTGGAATTCCTTGAAAATGAACATGGGAGTTACATCATTGATATGCGTAGGAATGTTGATTTGCATCTTTGAAAGGAATTGGTGATTTATCAGAGAAGTTGGTTGAAAATTTGAACAAAGTTTTTATTTTTATTTACAGTAATATAAAATTTTATTTTGTTATTAAATTAGTCTGGCCACCAGCCAGGGTCCTAAATACGCCACTGCTGGTGATTACTTACACGATTGTGGTATCACTTGTTTTCACTATTCAAATGCGACTTCAATTATGAATATAGAATAATAGATGTTTAGACTCTTTAACTATTTAGTGAGAGGTTTGATTTTTGACCGATACGTATGAAAAATTATCTAATGAAAGAAAGTAACTCCTTAAATAAATCTCAGTACCTCGAGAAATTAATCTCCTTAATTAAAAATATGCGACTTGAATTCAAGTAACTAACTACTAAGGACAAATTGCAGATGAATAGTTATAAGAAAATGGGAGGAGGTGAGTGGGTCCCAGAAGTAAAGAGTCAACAAGGTTCCCGGGGGGTGTTTGGATTGTTCAGTCTAACAGGGAAAGAGCCGGGCCGTCAAAATGGTTGACTTGGCTTTTGCTTTATCGTGTCTTGTGTTGAATTTCTTGTCTTAACAGCGTGTGTTTACTGTGTATGAATATGATGAGAGAGTTCATTTTCATCACGTGTAACCTCCCGTATCATTCGGGGGCGGTGGCTCTTTTTCTTCCTTCATTTATGATTTAGTCAAATCCTTTCTTCACGAAACCTAGACGAACCAACAACCCCTAATCCATCCCCTTCTCGCCCTTTCTTTTTTTTTCTTCATTAATCAAAAACCTCTTTATCTTTTTCTAAGCAATAACAAACAAGCAAGCAATTGGCAATCCCCTTACCTTTTCCAAATAAATCAGTCCTGTGTGGTACTCATACTACTATCTTTTTAGTATACTTTCATTTCATTGGTCCACGTTCGTACTAAAATATCCAATTATTTACACTCTTGATTTCGTATATAAGCAAATATATCTATAAAGTCAAATTATCATCTTATGGGACGGACTCAGCTAATACCCGAGTTCGATACCAGTGATGAAACAAATTGTAGCCAGACTTTACTTACCTCCTGATTGAACTCCGGATATTCAGGGCCCCTTAATTTCCCATGGATACCTGACCCCTAGACCAAAAAAAAATATATAAGCAAGTCAAAGTATTTTTAGTTAATATATCAAATTTAGCTCTATTGATTACTTCACACTTTTTCTTTTCTCAATGCAAGTTATACTCGGTTTTCCAACTTTTCTTTTCTCTTTCACGTTGTTCAAGAAAAATTAATAAGGGTAATATAAGAATCATACTTCTTTTTTTACTTTTCTTAATAAACGTGTATAGCCATCTTTTGCTTATATATGAAAACGGAGAGAGAATTGTCTAGAGATTAATGCATATATAATAATTTCACAAAATTATATTAGTCCATTTTTATTTGTTTTTACCACGTTATTGGTACGCAGTATCCACCAGCTTTGTTGGTGACTGACTAATCTATGCTGGGGAATTTGGGTGGCCAGGTGTAGTCGAATTTGTCAGTCCATCTGGTTCCTCCCTCCTAGTTGGGTTTTTGCCACACCCAAAACCCGAACTTAGAGTGAGACCTTGGAGAGAGATCCGAACTCAGTTACCGCTCGGACTAACCTTAATGGTATTTGTTCTTGCATTGAAGTAGTGGAGGGACTGACTTCTTAACAAGCTAGGATTTCTAGTAAAAGAGTGAAATGTCTTCCTAAGTGGGAGGAAGTCCCTTAAAATAGATTTCTCCTAATACATGGGCCGGATATGACAAGTGGGCCAAATCCAGGTTACGAAAAGCCTCTCGTGGGTGATTTAGTTATACCAGTACACAATCACTCTAGCACAAGGCTTTATAAGGGCAAAGTGTACTCTTCTACTTTTTGAGCGAGGCGACATTGTTTGTCGCTTAAATTGCAAACAATTTTCAAGTATCGACTCGGTACTTATTGTGTCAAGTAGGAGAGAAAATGACACATACAAAAAGATAATAACATTTATTGCATTTATTTACTACCCCAAGTCCACAATATAAGAAACAAGCACCTAATTCATACATAATAAGGAATGACATTGAAATTAACAATTCTCATTTAATAAGGCTATAAGTTTGACTTCTTTCGAAAATTAATTTTTCATTAAATGATAATTTATACTACTAATTAATGACATCGCTGTTAATTACACGACTTAAATAGGGGTAAAGTCGAGATTGATTATTTAATATATCTAAGAAATAGAGTTTGTTTCTTATATTTTGTACCAACGAAAAATATCTTTTGTTTCTTATATTGTAAACCTGAGGTAGTATTATATTGTGTGTGTCACTCTCTCACTACAAGAGAATGTTGAATTTTCGGCCAGGAATTTCCGACGGATTCGGAGCCGCCGCAAACTTTGCGGCGGATTAGGGGGATTACCGGCGGATTTTATCCGCCTCAAACTTTTCGGTGGATTTTGCGGCGGATCTGTTTTCGCCGTGGATTTTGCGGCGGATTGGAGATTACAAAAAATAAGCGCCATTTTAAATTTTCAAAAGGCCGCAAATCCCTAAAACCGCCGCAAATCCCCGTTACCGGCGGCCTTGAAAAAATAAGCGCGTAGTTTGAATTTCAAATTTCCGCCGCAAATCCCCATTTGACCGTTTGACTCCATTTTCCTATTTATATCCCTTCCCCACTTCTTATTCTTCACACTTCTATCAATTCTCTCATTCTCTTCTTAAAATTTCTCTCTTACTCTCTCCAAATTCTCTCATTCCCTACTAAATCTCTTCTTGAAACTCCTCACTTCCTCCCTACGAATTGTCTTCTCCTTTCATTGGAGCTATAAAAAATGAACATGAAGTTAGACTTGATTTGTACAATAATGGGTTTAGGCTAAATTATTGGACATGGAGTCGTCACGGGGAGGTAGCACCAGGGGTAGCTGCAGTTCCTGCGGTTAATGTTCCGGTTGATGTTCCTGCAATGACTGCTCTTTCCAATTTTTATTATTTTAAATAGTAAATTAATTTATTATTGAATTTTATTTTTTTATCAATAATTAAAAATTTTAATAAAAAAATAAATTTTTTAATTAAAATGATTTATTTAAAAAATAATATTTATTTTTTTTAAAAAAAAAAGGATTTTGCGGCGGATATATGGTCTTTGCGACGGATTATCCGCCGGAAACTTGCGGCGGATTTATCGGCGCCACGAAATCCGCGCAAGTTATCCGCCGGAAAGCGTTTGCTGCGACCTGGCTACCGGCGGCAAAAATCCGCCGCAAAGTCCAATTTTGCGGCGAAAATATGGCTTTTCCGGCGGATTTTTCCCGCGGCAAAATCCTATTTTTCTTGTAGTGTCTGTCCTCTTTTTTTGAAAGGCAAACATAATAGATTATAATAAAAGCCGAGTACAACAGGTACTCAACCCATATACATATAAAAAATCCAACTCCACAAACAAGGAAAAAATTCCAAAAAAACAAAAACAGGCTACCTTGGAAATACAATCAATATGATCTACAAACCACTCATAAAATAAGCATGAGGAAAAATACCCCTCGCCTCGAACCATCGCTAACAAAGAGATAATATCCGGTCAAAACAAGTCCCAAAGTCAGGTACATCTCCAGAGAAAATACATCTTTTCCTCAAGTCCCATAGATGAAACATTTCGCTACTTCACAAAGTCAAAACCCATTCAGCTAACAATAGCATATATACCAGATCGCAAAAGCAAATCTACAGTTACAAAAGAGATCATGAAGGATACTCAAGCTTCAGATAGAGGATACATATCGTAGCTGCAACATCTGTAATAATCTGATCTCTACTAAACAAATTTTCCCGAGTGAGAATTCTATCCAAAAGGAGCTGCCAAGAAAAGGGGACTATCTTGACATTGATGATCCAAATTCACCCATAATACGCTATGTCAAAATCGGAGACACGATATTGATCACGCATGCATTTCAGTCAAACTTTGCCTACGTCTGCGACTACAGAGTAGCTGTAGTTCCGTTTTATTGATTGTGTGTCTTGATCCTTTGAGTACAAACACTAATGAGTTTAAATAGGCTATTCTATGAAACCTAACGGGTCTGGGCCGAATACATATGTAAATAAATCTACAAATCTACTATTTACAACCTTCCTTATTTCGTTATTCACAACTATACATGTAACATTTCACCTAGAAACCGCCCCAAACAAAACCAAACTGAAATATGAATTGTAAGGTAGAATAGTAATATCAAATAGAGTAATGTTATTTAGTGAAAATGTTTATCCAAAAATAGTAAAAAACCAAATTACAAGATCAATTAACCAAGTTTTATATGCCATTAACCAATCTGTTTTTTCACAGTTTTCTAAGTCATTGACTAAAAACTGTGAAAAAACAAATTGGTTAGTGGCTTATAAAACTTAATTAATTAGTGTTGTAACTTGATTTTTGCCTATTTTTAGTTAGAACATTTTGACTAAATAAGGTTAATTTATAAAATTTTCATGGACGTGTGTGGGTGAATGGCTTTGTCCAACCTGACGCACCATCTGACGCAACAATTCGGGTAAAAAAAGTGGAATTTTCACAAAATCCAGAATTTGGATTTCCATCTGGTCCACGCTACTTCAATTCTCAAACTCTTTTAATACCCCACCTCATTGCACTGGTGAAAGACTTCATCTACCTCTACCTTTCTTCTTCAACATCTCTCTCTCTCTCTCTCTCTCTCTCTCTCTCTCTCTCTCTCTCTGACTGCTATTCTTTCTCTCTCTTCTTCTTTCCACATATCTATTCCTTTATATGGACAAAGGATGGGGACTCGCTCTTGATACTTCATCTTCTTCATCTCCAATATCATCATCTCTTCCTTTTCTACCTTCATCATCATCTCTCAACCCTTTCTCCAGACTCAACACCAACGACAACAGAATGTTTCCTATTTTAGGCTTCCCAGTCAACCTCACCCGTAACACCAACGGCGGCGAAGATGATGACCGGAAAGAAGTCGATTTCTTCTCCGATAGAACCAAGCCTTCACCTTCCACCGCCAACTACGACCAACAACACTTCAAACCCGTCGCCCTCGTCAAAAAGGAGATTACTCCTCTCGATGAAAAGCCTCCAAACTCTAATATCCACGTCAACACTGGTTTACAACTTGCCAATACTGGAGGAAGTGATCAATCTGTAATAGACGACGCCGTTTCATCAGATTCCGATGATAAACGAGCCAAAACCACTGAGGTACATATATATAAAATTCGATCTTAAATTCATATTAGTATTAACTATAGTTTTATGTATTAATTAATTGTTCAAATGTTAATATACTTGTACTTGTTTAAATATTTATGCAGCTTGCACAGTTGCAAATGGAACTTCAGCGCATGAATTCAGAGAACAAGAAGCTGAAAGAGATGCTTACCCATGTGAGTGGTAACTACACCGCTTTGCAGATGCATCTCGTTGCATTAGTGCAAAAGAACCACCACACAGACAAGAGCAGAGAAAATGAGGTAATTTATTATAATTCATTTATTACTTTCTCTTAATAAGTTGCATCATGGTTATTAATTTCCTTATCCGATCGGTTGGATCTATAAGATTTTAGTAATAGTAATAATTTTGAGATAAGCCATAATTGAATTTATTATATGGAATTCAGGTTGTTCAAGGAAAATTAGCTGAGGAAAAAACCCAAATAGGTGGTAGTGGAGGAATGGTACCAAGACAATTTCTTGAGATAGGTCCAAGTGGTACAGCTGAAATAGATGATCAAGTATCAAATTCTTCTTCAGATGAAAGAACAAGATCGAACACACCTCAAAACAATAATGTTGAAGGTGGAACGAAAGTTCACTTGAGAAACAACAACGGTAAAAATGAGTTGGTTAGGGAAGAGAGTCCAGATGGCTCAGAATCACAAGGTTGGGGTCCTAATAAGGTTCAGAAATTGAATCCCCCGTCTAATGTCCCTGATCAATCCACTGCTGAAGCTACAATGAGAAAAGCTCGTGTCTCAGTTCGTGCCCGATCAGAAGCTTCTATGGTAAGCTAGCTTCAATTAAATTATCATTGCAATTCATTAATCAATTAACTCACAAACAAAACAATCAAAGCAAGTGCATATTATATGACTAGCTAGGCCTAGTTGTACGTCTAACTAAATTATCTCATGTATAACTATTGCAGATCAGTGATGGGTGTCAATGGAGAAAATATGGACAAAAAATGGCCAAGGGAAATCCATGTCCTCGAGCTTATTATAGATGCACTATGGCCGTTGGTTGCCCAGTTCGCAAACAAGTAAGTTTACCTTTAGATAGATCAACAAGTAGTAGCACTCGAGCTTATAGATTGTAAATCTTGATATTAAATTGCAGTTCACAAAATTTATTTTAAAACTTGGCTAGCTAGTAATAGTATACTTTTAATTTTATTTGAAGTGTAACAATAATGTGACTAGCTCTAGAGCTAATTATTCAATTTGTTTTATTTAGGTTCAACGTTGTGCTGAGGATAGAACAATTTTGGTAACAACATATGAAGGAACACATAACCATCCACTACCACCAGCTGCTATGGCAATGGCATCAACAACATCAGCAGCTGCAAGCATGTTATTATCAGGTTCAATGTCAAGTGCTGATGGAATAATGACACCAAATTTACTAGCTAGAGCAATTCTTCCTTGTTCAACGTCTAGCATGGCAACACTTTCAGCTTCAGCACCATTTCCTACAGTGACGTTGGACCTCACACAAAACCCAAACCAAAACCCATTGCAATTTCAAAGACCTCCTGTTGCACCATTTCAACTACCCTTTTTACAAGGGCAGCCTCAGAATTTTGGATCAGGAGGAGGAGCCACCCCATTTGCACAACCAGCAGCACTTTATAATCAATCTAAATTCTCTGGTCTTCAATTGTCTCAGGAAATGGGTTCTTCTCAATTGGCCATACAAACTCCACCACCACCACCACCACAACAACAACCTTCACTGGCTGACAGTGTCAGTGCCGCCACCGCTGCTATCACCGCCGATCCTAACTTCACTGCTGTACTTGCCGCAGCCATCTCCTCCATCATCGGTGGTGCTCATGCAAACAACAACAACAACAACACTCCCAACAACAACAACAACAACAAGAGTACTACGATTAGCAACTTTTCAGGAAACTAAGTTTTATTTTTCTTTGGTTCCCTTTTTTTTAAGTTAATATTATTCCTTTGTTTTTTGTTTTTTGTACATGGGTATAAGGGAAAGTGAAATCATAAAAATGTTCATATTCTTTTGAGTCCATGTCTTGGGGAGGGGATAGATAGATCATAGATCGATCATCGAGCTTCAATTTTTTGTTTTTGTTTATTATAATATTCCACTTTGAATAATATGTAATTCAAAATTATATTAGAGTAAATAGACAGGAGAAAAAAAAGAAATTTATATTATCTTCTTCATTTGTTTCATCGTTATCTTTCCTAAAGACCATTGAATATTGACAATATTGAAAACAACGTAGATAGTAACCCAACCCTAAAGACCAAAAGAGCAAAGAAAAAAATTAGCAACCAACTGAATAATCCATGTTAATTTGCTAAGCATATTCGAATTTTTTTCATTGGTCAAGAAATACGGCCATTTACTATTTGATAAGGACACGTAAATGTATGGTAGGAAGTAGTAATCCAAAAGTGGACTTAGTTCTAGCTTCTAGCTAAGGGAGGGTTGCTATAGTGAGTTTCTCAGCAAGTTCGTGTGCTCTAGGAAAACGTGATAGCAATAATAGGGGTCAACATAATAATAAATATTGGAGGTGGAAATTGAAAAGGGTGAGTTGGTGAACATTGATTGGAAGAAGAAATATAGGATACAATAGTTGACTTTGAGTAGGAACGTCGCGTTCACGTTAGTGCCACCTTAATACCCTAATGGACTAATCATGTGAGGGTATTTACGTTAGGGATAGAACCTGCAAACACGAGACATGTCTTCTTTTGGTGTTGTTTACGCAGTCATACCGTACATCATAGACCGTACAAGTGGGTCTTCTATCGTCTTTCATTTGACTTTATCCAAAACTAAGGCGGTGGCTTGTGTGATTGGTTCTCTGTGGTTGAAAGAGGAGAGAATAAAATACTAGTAAAAGCCTGATTTTTATGTTGAATGGATTCATGTGCTTGCATGTGAAGGAGAAGACTGGTTTGTTCTTTTTCAAAATCAGCTCAATTTGAGGTATAGATAGATGGAAGACAAAATTGAGATCTGTTTGCTCTCCTTAACAAGAAAGATACGGTGCATGTATTGATTATTTGATTTTGATTTATTTCCAACGCACCTAAAAGGTTTTGTTTGTGTATACCATAAGGGAATATTTTTTGGGTAAAAAATATTGGGCGAAAGAGGACAATTTAATTTAATTGCGTAATAAGTAGTAGTAAATCTCATTGATATCTGAGCATAAGATTTTATAATTATGCCATTGCATGATATATAGGTTACATTTGATAAGAGACTAGACCGGGTCCTGTTTGAATTGAAAAACTGTTCATGGTATTGGTCAGCAGTGGGGCAAGGAATTGGACAAAAACTCAAATTTCTGTCTTCACAAAACCGGTGTACAGCTTTCTGTCAATCCCAAAAATTACAATAATACTATTTTTATTTGCTCATCAATAATTTTCTCTCTCTCTCTCTCTCTCTCCCCCTCTATCCCTCTCTCACGGCAAATGTTTACGGTACTAAGCAATTTGCTTAGTTATTGTTACTAATTAATTCTTAGCCCTTTGATTCATTATTTGTTAAGAAAATCAAATCTAACGGTTAAACTTAAATAAGGGTGTTTTTGTAAATTAGCACCTATTTGCATTAATCGCTTTTGCACTGTGTTTTCAGTAACCGTTTTTCACGCATTAATCACCATCTTTCACGCAAACATCAATCTGCAATCTCTGCAATGTTTCCATATCCATTTTCCACGTTCTCACGATTTTGATTTGATTTCGTTTCTCCATTACTACGCATTAACACGAGGATCAGCGAACTTCACTATTTGTTCACCATTTCTCCACGATTTTTCATGGCCATGATACGCATGATAAGAATATGATTCACGCAAGAATGGATAATTCATCCCTTTCCATTTCAGGTTTGATTTCATCAGTTTCTTCGTTTGATTTCAGGTTTGGTGCACTCTAACCATTGTTATGCAAACTCGTGGTTAGTGGCATCTAACCACAATTATGCATATCCATGGTTAGTTGCATCTAAACATTGGCATCTAACCACAGTTATGCATATCTGCGGTTAGTGGCATATAACCATTGCTATGCACATTTGTGGTTAGTGACATCTAACCATTGTGGTACAAATCTTTGGTTAGTAATCAAAACAAAATCAAAATGAAAAAATCAGTAGCAGGAAGAAATCAAAAACCAGTAGCAGATCACAAAACCAGTAGCCCACTTGTAGACGACGGAGCGCCGGAAGGGGATGATGAGCAAGATGAAGTCGCCGGTGGTTACTTTGGGTTTTGTGGTTTATGGTTTGTGTTTGAAATTGAATGCCAACATCATAGTCAATATTTCCGTAAAATTAAATGGCACGGTTTGAAGCCGTTTTATTAATTAGTAGGTAAATGATCATTCTACCATTTTAGTAACAAATACTAAGCATTTTGCTTAGTATCACAAATCAGACTCTCCCTCTCTCTTACTCTCCCTCTCTCATATCTCATCCCCCTTTCTCCTCTCTCTCTCTCTACATCCCATCTGTCTTCTATATATCTTCTCATATCATGACCCATCTCTCTCCCTCTCCCTCTCCCTCTCCCTCTCCCTCTCCGACCTCTCTCCTTTCTCTCTCCCTCCCTCTACCTCTCATCTATCTTCTATATATCTTCTCATATATATCATGGCCCCTCTCTTCCTCTCTCTCTCTCGATCTCCTATCCTCTCTCTCTCACATTATTTTCACTATAATTTTCTAATTATATTATATTAAATATTATATAAAATCATTATAAACCGCATTATGAGAATTATAATAAATTTTACATTTTTTTGCTTGTGTTGTCTAGTGTTCACCAAACAGTGTACTGAACAACATGTTGCAGCAGATGGTTCCGGGACAATGATGGGTAGGGGGCTGGTACACCGCCTCCAGCAGATGTTGCAGCGTCGATGGCAAGTCAAGATCCTGCATATTTATCGGGAGGCCAACATGGTGGCCGATGGTCTGGCATGTATTGCGTGTGAAAGTGGGGAAGGCATGCACTTTTGGGAGCACCCTCCGGAGCGCATTTTACAATTTTTGCATTATGATTGTATTGGAGTTTCTACTCCTAGATTAGTTTCTGTGTGACTCGTGGTTTTCGTTTCGGGCCTTTGAGCCCCTATTATATTCAGGAAAAAAAAACATGTTGTTCAGTACTTACCTGTTTGCGAATCAAACAGACCCATACTCTCCAATTTCATATATTTAAGCAAAAAAAGAAACATAGTTTGAGTAAAAAAAATAGTTAGTTTCATTTATTTTTTTAAAATAATAAAAAATGTAATTGTTTTTTTTAAATAGAACTTGGTTCGTGAGAAAAAAATAAAATGACTATTGGAAAATAAAATCTAAATTAATTAAAGAGTAATTTAAGAATAATAGTATTAAACATGATAGAAATAGCTAAAATTTGCTTATATTTTAGACCACTAAAGATAATATTTTTGGTTTATATTCTGAACCGAAGGGAGAATATACCAAAAAATGATCATAGATAAAAATAATTGATTCACTGAAAATAAGCCACAATTTGCTCACGTCATAATCTTTGGAGGAAAATATCTCAAATATTTAATACGAAGTATTCCTATTGCAATTAAGAGCTCTTCAATGGCAAAATGATAAGATATTAAGATGTTCACGATGATGCGTGACAATGAGAGGTAGTGGTTGTACTTGCAAAATGCAGGGGTGTTTCAAGTTATCACTTTCAGGATAGGTCTAATCGATTAAGGCTTAAAAACTGTCATTCAATTCTGGAAATGTGAAAGCTCGATCTAATCGACTAACTCATTGAATTAATCGATTAAATCTGTTAGTGAGTGGTACAAAATCATAGTTTTGGTCAACTAAATTCAGCTTAATTCATAGTGTAACGTTTTCAAAACATTTTTCCAAGGTATCTAATTCAAAAATACATGACAAGGCATATCAAAATGTTTCGTTCAATCAATATGATCTTCATCACAAACTAGAGAGAAGCTATTATAGGAGAGAGGGTGTGAGAGGACGATTAGAGATAGGTACATAGGAGAGGTCAAATCCATTTGGGAGAGCGTTTATGCATGGCTGGGGGTTCCGATGGGAGAGTTGGAGAACATTGTTACACAATTTACGGAGTTTGGGAAGATAGTAAAAGGCAAAAAGCGGAGAGGGGTCTCGCATCTTATATGGATGGCGGTTATTTGGAACATTTGGTTAGCAAGGAACAAAGTAATTTTCAAAGGGGAGGTGGCTTCCGTACCTGGTATTATAGCAGGAACTAAGGACTCGGCGTGGAGCTGGTTCAAGGCAAGGAGGGGAAGGAACTGCAGGGTGACTTGGTCGGACTCGTATCGGTGCCCATTGGGCTGTTTGGCAATGTTGTAATAAATCTCATCATAATTTTCGTTCCTTTGTAACCTTAGTCGGGGGAGAAGCAATGGGTTAGGTTCTCTTAGTCCCATTGTTGTACATTAGGTGCGAGGTACTCTTTTTCCTACATGAGTCTTTTTCCCTAAAGGGTTTTGGCAAAGGAGGTTTTGAGGAGGCCCTCCCCTTTTCATTGTAATAGCTGGGCACGCTTTGTGCTCTGTTTTTTCAATGAATCATTTGCTTATCTAAAAAAAAAGAGATAGGGGAGGTGCATGGACAATGATTAGAGGACACAAACGACGACGATGAGGGCATAGGGGATGATGGATGCATGCATGGGGTCAATAATAAAGATCGTTTAGTGTCTATTATCTTATTTTTTGAGTTCTCTGAGAAATGTGGGCTAAAGAGATTAGAGGGGTGTTTGAAGGCTATATATGGCGAGGTTGTGGATGTGGTGGTTCCATTCAGGATGAAGGTTTGGGTTTGTACACTTCACAGTTGATACATATATACATGTATATTTGTTGAGTGAATTTTAATGTTTTAAGTTCGCCTCAGTAGCCATCCAATCCTAGTTCCGTTTCCACATATATAATCCATGGAACCTTTTGTTCACTCACATGATTCATTTAATATTCATATTTATGCAATATAGATAAATACACATGGACTACTAAATCATATGTAATGTGATTTTTTTGGGTATATGTAGCAAGGTTACGACACCTTATATATGTTAAATAAGTAAGCTAGTTCGACTGAGATAGTTCGACTAGGCTAGCTCGACCCTCAACTTGCTTGTCGAAGTTGATGGTGTCGAAGTATCCCCTTAGATTTGATTCTATGCTTTCCATTAGTTGCTGACTCAGCATGAGTCATATATTTTCTATATAAGTAACTCTGTGATATAATACATTTAACAGTTTTCACAATAACAGAATTCTGTTATTCTCTCTCTCTCTCTCTCTCTCTCTCTCTCTCTCTCTCTCTCTCGTGTGTGTGTGTGTGTGTGTGTGTGAAGTGAGTGCAGTGAATCTGGAACTTCCAACAAATGGTATCAGAGCATAATTGTTGAAGTTTCAGAGTGTGAATCCAGAGTGAAGAAGACGAGTGAAGTCTCAACGGTGAGAGTGAATCACGATGACGACGAACGGCCATTTTCAGGTGAACTTTCCAATCCTCGATGGAAGAAATTACGATCAGTGGAGTATGAAGATGAAGGCGATCCTTGGATCTCAGGATGTGTGGGATCTAGTGCAGAACGGAGTAACTCTGTTACCGGCGAATGCGACTGCTGCGCAACAAGCAGTTTACAGAGAAACGAAGAAGAAGGACTGGAAAGGATTGTGCATCCTCCATCAGTGCGTGAATCC
Source organism: Astragalus membranaceus (assembly GCA_039519185.1). Taxonomy (NCBI): domain Eukaryota; kingdom Viridiplantae; phylum Streptophyta; class Magnoliopsida; order Fabales; family Fabaceae; genus Astragalus; species Astragalus membranaceus. The sequence goes on along the minus strand of CM076851.1, from coordinate 22,361,508 downwards.
TGCAATTTTTGAGAAAATTGCTAGATCGGAGACAAGCAAAGCAGCGTGGGACATTCTTGCGAGTTCCTACGCCGGAGATCAGAAATTGAAGAAGGTGCGACTTCAAACTCTGAGAAGACGGTATGAATTGCTAGGAATGGAGGAGAGTGAAACGATTTCTGCGTATTTCACTAGAGTCCAAACTATGACGAATCAGATGTTGTATTGTGGTGAAACGATATCTGATGAAACAGTGGTGGAGAAAATTCTGCGATCAGTGTCTTCGCGTTTTGATCACATCACGGTAGCGATCGAACAGGCGAAGGATCTATCAACGATAACGATAGAAGAACTTCAAGGCTCACTTGAAGTGCATGAGCAGAGGATGAATGAGAAGAAAGTGGTGAAATCTGGCACTGAGCAAGCTCTAGCAGTGCAAACAGGCAACAAATCAGGTGGAAATCAAAGAGGACGTGGTAGAGGCAAAAACAATTACAGAGGAGAAAGAGGAAGAGGTAATTTCTATAACTCAAACTCTTCCAAATCGAACACTAGTGATAACAGTAACAGTGATGAGCAAGGAAGTGGTAGTGGTGATAGCTACAGAGGAAGAGGGAGTAGAGGTGGCAGAGGATATAGAGGAAGAGGGAGAAGATTCGACAAGGGCCATATACAGTGTTATAACTGTGAGAAATATGGACATTTTGCTGATGAGTGCTACAGCAATGTTAATGGCAATGATGCTAAAATGGCTGAAGAAGAGGAAGAGAAGGAGGAATCTCTGTTGACGGCAATTGAGGAGACAGAGAGCAGTGATGAAATAGTGCAAATGGTGACAACTAAGGAGGAATGTGAGAGTGGTGAGCATTGGTTCCTAGACACGGGCTGTTCGACACACATGACAGGGAGGAAAGATTGGTTTGTCGCACTTGACTTTTCGATCAAGAGCAGAGTGAGGTTTGCTGATGATAGAACCATGAAGGTGGAAGGTGTGGGGAGAGTAATGATAAGAAAGAAGGATGGTTCACTGTGCTTCATTTCTGGTGTACTGTATGTGCCAGGGATGAAGAGCAATTTGCTGAGTATTGGATAGATATTGGAGAAGGGATATAGGATGGTGCTGGAAGACAATGCTATGAAGGTGTATGACACTGAACAGAGGTTGTTGATAAAGGCAACTCTCTCCAAGAACAGGACATTTAAGATCGAATTAGGTGTGCTGATGCAGTAGTGCTTAGCCAAAGCAGTCGACAAGGAAGAGTGGCTATGGCATTTCAGATATGGACACTTGAATTTTGGTGATTTGAACAGGATGCAGATCAAGACAGTAGTGAAAGGTCTGCCTCACATCCATGTTCCAAAAGATGTATGTGCAGAGTGTGTGGAGAGCAAGATGCCTAGGGGTTCCTTCAATCCAAGTGTGCCCAGTAGAGCAAAGAGAAAGCTGCAGGTGATTTTCTCAGATGTGTGTGGCCCCATAGTGCATGAGACTCCTGCAGGTAACAAGTATTTTGTTACATTTATTGATGAATTCACTAGGAAATTTGGATTTATTTGATTAGGAGGAAGAGTGATGTGTTGGGAGTATTCTAAAAATTCAAAGTCCTAGTCGAAAAACAATGTGGACAGAGTGTCGAAGTGTTAAGAACTGATGGTGGTGGAGAGTATGTGAATACTGAGTTTAATGAGTACTGTGAAGTTGAAGGAATAACACATGAGATCACACCTCCATACACTCCTCAGCATAATGGAGTGGCTGAGAGAAAAAATAGGACATTGCTTAATATGGTGAGAAGCATGTTAAAGAGCAAGAATATGCCTAAGAGATGGTGGGGAGAGGCAGTTAATACTGCGGCATATATCATTAATCGAAGTCCAACTAAGAGATTGGAAGACATCACCCCTGAGGAGGCTCGGACAGGTGTCAAGCCAAACGTGTCGCACTTCAGAGTATTTGGATCTGTTTGTTTTCGACACGTGCCTGATCAACAGAGAACGAAGTTAGATGACAAAGGAGAAGTGATGGTTATGATAGGCTATCATTCGACTGGGGGTTACAAATTGGTGAATCCTGTGAATAATAAAATTGTGATAAGTCGAGATGTGGTGTTTGATGAGGGGAAGACATGGGAGTGGAGTGACAAGGGAGAAAGTTCGACTGCTGTCGAACAAAATTTATTCGACGTACCTGATGGTATCGAAGAGTTAGAACCTGGGGGTGAAACTGAGCCTGTCGAAGAGAGTGATGGTGAAGAGGGTAGTCGAGAAATACCAAGAAGATTAATGAGACAAAGACAGGTTCCTGCAAGACTAAGTGACGGTGAAGTGATGACTGATAGTGCAGTCAATGACGAAGGTGATATAGTGCACTTTGCACTTCTTGCTGAGACAGAACCAGTGACTTGGCAGGAAGCAATGCTGAATTCGAAGTGGATGGAAGCCATGAAAGAGGATATTAGATCTATAGAGGAGAACATGACTTGGGAATTGGTCGAATTGCCCAAAGGAAAGAAAGCAATAGGTGTGAAATGGATATACAAAGTGAAAGTAAATCCTAAAGGTGAAGTAGTGAAGTACAAAGCAAGATTGGTTGCTAGAGGATTCCTACAGAGGTATGGTGTCGACTACGAAGAAGTCTTTGCACCTGTTGCAAGACTTGAAACTGTGAGAGCCGTGGTAGCTCATGCTAGCATGCAGGGGTGGAAGATACATCAACTTGATGTAAAATCTGCCTTCTTAAATGGAGAATTAGAAGAGGAGGTGTATGTCGAACAACCAGTAGGTTTTATTCGACAAAGAAGTGAGAACAAAGTGCTGAGATTGAGAAAGGCATTGTATGGCCTAAAACAAGCTCCACGAGCTGGGAACAAGAAGATAGACAAGAGCTTGATCAACATGGGGTATATGAAATGTGTTTCTGAGCATGGGGTGTATGTGAAGTCAGATGGTGGTGATGTGATAATCCTATGCCTCTATGTTGATGATTTATTGGTTACGGGTAACAATGAAAATAAAGTGGCAGAATTCAAGAAGAGAATGATGAATGCTTTCGAAATGACTGACCTAGGAGAGATCTCCTATTTCCTAGGGATTGAATTTCGAAGTACTAGTGAAGGAATGCTGCTATCACAGAAGAAGTATGCTTCTGATATACTACACAGGTTCAATATGCAACACTGCAACAGCGTTGAAACACCAGCAGAGGTAGGGCTATGGCTCGACAAAGATGCTGATGAACCAGAAGTGGATGCAACTGAGTTTCGACAGGTGGTTGGGGCACTGAGATATCTCTGCAACACCAGACCTGACCTTAGCTTAAGTGTTGGTCTGATTAGTAGAGTTATGGACAGGCCTAGAATATCGCACCTAGCTGCTGCTAAAAGAATACTAAGATATGTCAAAGGCACTGTGGCATATGGAATTCTGTTGCCTAATAAATGCGGAGACAATGAGAAATGTCTCTATAGCTTCACTGATGCTGATTGGGGAGGTGACAAATCTGATCGAAAGAGCACTGCAGGCTCTGTGTTTTTCCTTGGTGCAGGTCCCATCTCATGGAGTTCGAAGAAGGAATCAGTGGTGGCACTGTCTTCATGCGAAGCTGAGTACATTGCTGCTTCAATGGGAGCCTGTCAAGCAATCTGGCTAGACAATTTGATGCAAGAGCTAATGATCAAGAAGGAAGGTGCTGTGGAGTTATATGTCGATAACAAGTCTGCAATTAGCTTGGCGAAACATCCAGTGGCACATGGACAGTCGAAGCACATTGACTCTCGCTATCATTTCTTAAGAGACCAACTCACAAAAGGACGGCTGAAGCTGAGCTACTGTAGATCAGATATGCAGGCAGCTGATTTGTTCACCAAGGCAGTGAAGGCAGAGACATTCAAAAGGCTAAGGAGCATGCTTAATGTGATTGATTGTAATAAATTTGTTTAGACAAACTCTATCGCATTTCGTTGTTGTTTATTTGTGTTAATGACTAGCTTAAGGGGGTGTGTTAAATAAGTAAGCTAGTTCGACTGAGATAGTTCGACTAGGCTAGTTCGACCCTCAGCTTGCTTGTCGAAGTTGATGGTGTCGAAGTATCCCCTTAGATTTGATTCTATGCTTTCCATTAGTTGCTGACTCAGCATGAGTCATATATTTTCTATATAAGTAACTCTGTGATATAATACATTTAACAGTTTTCACAATAACAGAATTCTGTTATTCTCTCTCTCTCTCTCTCTCTCTCTCTCTCTCTCTCTCGTGTGTGTGTGTGTGTGTGTGTGTGAAGTGAGTGCAGTGAATCTGGAACTTCCAACAATATATAGGGTTCGAGTTTAAGGCTTGAGAGCTTAAGATATGTTTAGTATGCACATCAAGGTATAATTGGTTAATGAGAGTGAGTGGAGGAGAGTGTGGTTAGTGTGTTGCTTTGATTTATGTTGGTGTGTCAATGTTGTTTTTGGGGTGCCACCTGCTTGTCTAGCCCTGTAGTTGCTTTGGAGCAGCAATTCATGCCTTGACACTCTAGAATGTTATCAAAAAAGGTGCTCAAAACTCAAGAATGCAACCATCAAATTTGTCAAAATTGAAGAGTTCTTGAAATCTGTCATGGTGGTCCATATTCTTGAAATCTGTCATTGATTTGCCAAGGAGTTTCCATTATAAGTAAGCATAGTTAAATGTCTTTCCCCACCCATTTTACATATATGAAACAATCTTAGAAAATCACTTACAAAGAGACAAGATATCAAAAGGGTGTGAAGCACCGATACTCCAAAATAGGTCACGTACCTGTATCGGATACGTATCCGATAACGATACGTGTCGTATACGTATCCGATACCAATGCGTGTCGGATACGTCCAGATACGTATCCCGGGAGTATCCTGGAATTTACATTTATTTTTAAATAAAAAAAACAGATACTTATGGGATACGTATCCTGGAATTTACATTTATTTTTAAATAAAAAAACAGATACTTATGGGATACGTATCTTGGGAGTATCCTGAAATTTATATTTATATTTATTTGATATTTTTGTATTACTATTTGTCTTTGAATTAGAATGTCCTAATTTGAATTCTAATGCAATGTTTTTTATTTTATTTTATTTTATCTTAGGTATTATAGTAGTGTGTGGCTTATTTTAGGAAGAATATATTTCAAAATGGGTGGGGAAAAGACATTTAACTATGCTTACTTATTTTGATCACAAGTATCTTTTTTGTAAATGTGATTATATCTATTGAATATTATGAGCAATTGTCAATTAGTAAAGTGAAGTATCTTTAGTTATGTTTTATATTTTCAAAATTTAATTTAATTTTTTGTTGAAGTATCCCTGCTGTATCGTATCTTGATTTTCATAATTTTTCCGTATCCACGTATCGTATCCCTATCCTATCCCATATCCGGGCTTCACAAGAGGATCAGGCCTTTTGGATCTTCATGATGTTTTACTTAAATCTCGGTTTGGTCTTTATTTTCTTTTCTTCCTTTAGCTCACGGTAGGTGGATGTTGGTTCTTTCTCTATTTTTAGGTGTAGGTGGATTAGTACTCACTAAAAATATTGTGTGCTAATTCTCATATACTCTTCTATTTGTTGTATTAAACTTGGTGTATTTCGTTCCCAATAATTTTAACACATGATTGAACGCTCTTTCAAACCCCTTTATAGAAGGTGAGGGAGTGTGTGTCAATGATGCTGAACTATCTGGTTATTAATATTATCATCTCTATTTATCGGAAAAAAAACTAAGACTAAGCCTAGTTAGTGCCTCTTCTATGAATGGAGTGTTGACCCTCGATTTGGAGTGCCTGTTCAAGAAATAGGAGGCACTTCCTGTCGGAGACATGTGTCCCTTTTATTTTTCTTGCCTCTAATTCACACATCATTTTATTGGTATAATTGAGTGCCTATTTGGCTTAAACTTAAGCGTAGGCAATAAATGTTTGTCACTACTAACAACATATTTTTAAATTAATGCAAGTATGTTATCTTAGTGAAATAATAGGATGAAGTCTCTTGACATATGTAATTCCCTTAACTAAGATTTTCACGCATTACATTTTTAGACCATTAAACCCTTTAATTTTTGAAATGAAAATTCATAACACCTTTTTTAAAACTAGATACCAAAAAAAGAAGATATAAGAAGAACCCGCATTAAAAAGGATGAGACATATATTTAAAAAAATAAAAATATTTATTTTTGTCAAAAAAAGCTAGAAGTTGACATGACACTAAAATCTATTTTTCCTTTTTTAAATGGTTAGATTTTACTAAAACATTTCATATAAGACTAGCAAATTGACATGTCAAAAACAATATTTATTTTTGTATTACTATTTTCAAATTTTATTGTAGCAAACAAACCTAAGATAAGACTAGCAAACAAATGGAATTTAATTCAAAACCCAAGCTATTTCTTTTTATTTTGTAGAGGGCCCATCGATAAGCTGAGCCCATCTACCCATTAATTCAAAAAAGAGACAAAATAGATGAGTAAAAAATATTTGCCCATACTTCCTACAATCCCCCAGCTACTCATAGAATACCCCCAAACCCTCTGAAAAGATCAAAATGTCATTAAGGAAACATGCGCGTCCCTTTTTTCTGAGATTACGAAGGTTCGGAACTATACTTCCAAATTGGTTCCGAATTATAGTTCTGTAGCCCCCACTAGCAAACACCCCCATTTGCAATATTTTTAACAGGTTCGGATGTATAGTTCTGAACCTGTTAAAAATGCAACGTGGGGGGTTTGAAAGCGCGTTTCACGTAAGGGTGTTTTTGAAATATTTATTTTTGTATTACTATTTTTAACAGGTTCAAAAATATATTGGCAGCAAAACAAGAGATTGAAATCCAATGATTTCCATTTCTAAAACTAATAGAGATATCAATTACTAATGTTTTGAGATAAAAACATATGTAAAAGTGATGAATAAATAAGAGCTTATATTATGCATCTATATCCTATGGCCTAGAGAGAAAGAAGACATTGAGCTTAGACAAGAAAAAAAGGGGGGTGGGCATAGGGAAACGGGGCTGAGGTGCAAAAATGAAGGGTGCGCGTACGAAACCGAGGGCGCTGGAAGTAAAACAAGGGGTGGCATAGATAACAGGGAGCGCAGGTGGTAAGAAAGGGGGTGCGCTAATGATTGAGACACTCACTATACATGTGGTGCGGCCAGAAATTAATTGGACCACTGGCCGATGACAATATTGCTAATTGCACCATCCAGTTTACTATTTGTGTTCCCTCTTTTTTACATTCCCTTTCTTCCTTTTATTATTTTATATTATTTACTAAATAAATATTTACTCAAAAAAATAGAAGAAACTCTCAAACAAGATTAGAGTATAAAAATTTACATATGAGGAAAGCATGCAGCTACATCACTACTTAAGAATAGTTTTGAATCTTTTGATGGCTATAATGCTTATTAGCCTTGAGGATAATATGGTTGTGCACTAGCAAAGATAAGATATAAACGAAAATATTGTATGTATTGGAATGCCTAAGGATTAAGAGGGAACTTTGTGCTTCAAAACAGTAGAGTAATGCAAGTTAAGGCTATTTTGAATTTTTTTTGGTGATAAGGCTATTTTTAATATTGAACAATGGCAAGCGGTGAATTCTCATAGATACCTTTGAAGAATAAATTATGGTATATCTACTATCTATATAAGAAAAATAATGGGCAATTTAAGATTAAACGCATGAGTGTGTGCTGCTAGAGGTAGTTGTAAAATACGATTATGCTTTTCACCATGATTATGTGTTGATATTATTATATTTAAGAGAGGATTTTTCCATATCTCGTATATTAGGTATGGTTGGAAATATAACTTAAAATGCTTTTATTGAGATTTTGTGTTACCAAAATATTTTATAAACTCACTATATTTGAGATGAAAATTTCAAGAAGCATTCATTGGAGACTATAGAGAATACCTCAATTATCAATTTTATCCATTACCGAGTGTAGTTAATATATCGGTCTACCTAAGAGCACTTAGATCAGATGATTCGGGTCTATTCCAGCATAACCAAAGTCTTGGGTTCGAATTCAGCATTGGACATACAGTTCGAGGGATTAGTCTCTACAATTGCGCGCAGATAATACCCTATTTATACCAAAAAAGTTAATATATCGGTCTTGTATCAGTTAGAATATTCGTTTGAATTTATGTCTTACATAGTTTCTTTAAGGATTGCTTTACATTTAAAGGAGTAATTGTATTTCAAATTTTTCTTGTAGTTGTATCTCTAGAAAAAAGCTTTAATCTCGCTTCAAAATTTTATTCTTTCTTTATTGAGTAAAATAGAATCTCCTCCCCCCAAAAGATGACACTCTCCTTTCATATTCTATTGAAATACTAACACCCCTCCCTTTAAAAAGATGAAACTCTCCTTCCATCTTCTATCAAATGTGGTTATATATGCTTGCTTTTATTTTTTTTTTGACAATGATTTTGGCATAATCCCCCTTGTCCATTTTTCTATTTAACTTTTTATTTCTTTTGAATAAAATAAAAAAGAGTACTCTTTTTTCTTATTAATGATTTTTCTAAGAAGGTCTTGCATTAGACGGTTTTAACCAAGTTTCTACCTTTTTTTGCCAAAAAAAACTCTCCTCCCTTGCTAAATCATAAAATGAATATCCATTTAAGTTAACGTAATTTTTCTAAAAATTAAAATATTTAATTATTTAAATGCATATCGAAGTATTTTAAATATGTTGTGCGGCCTTTAAAAGTAAAGGGTTTCACGATTTCCTTCTCCACCGACGCTATAGCCCTACTTCGTCTTTTTTCGATTCCTTTCATTACTGTTTCATATTTTCACAAAATAAATAAATAATGAAACCACGCATCTGTGCTGAAAGGAGTTCTTTTTGCAAATCTAATCTGATATCTCTATATGCCAGTTTATCACATCTGAGTTTACCGAAAAACTATCCTATCTAACAGCTGTCTCACAATATTATCATTGAATTTTCGGCTCCTTCACGTGTCATGTCCTGATACCGATGCAGAATTGTCGTGCTTGTTGTCTATATATAGGACAACTACTTCCTCCTTTTTGCAAAAGCCATTTCAAAATACAAAATATCTTTCAAAATACACAATTCCTTTCCAATGGGCGAAAACTATTTCATTAACTTACATATCCTTCCTCATCTATTTACCTTTTTCTCTCATTCACCAACAATGGTTTTTCTTCCAAAGGTTGGACATCGACTTGCAGTAAGGTAATCCCATTCTCCTTTGCCTTTTTTTCTCCTTCCTCAACCTCTGTTCTACTTCATCATCTTCCACTTGATAAGCTTTAAATTCACAATTTTACACAATTTCACTAACAAATCTATTTTCTCCTTGATTTTCCCCTCATAGTTGTCATTCTATGCCATCTTCACCATAAAATCGAAGTGGGATATTGCCCTAGACTTAGGGTTTAATGGTAAAATTTGTAAAATTCTGCCACTATGTCATAAAAATTTATAGATAACTGTATGTATCCAAGCCCTACCCATTATGAGGGTAATTATCCATCCATATAGTAATTTTTGCGAGTTTCCAATGGGTATGGGGTGAATTTGTTGATAGTACTTCTATTGTTTTTGGGCCTAGCCTGTTTTTGTTGATTGTAAGCCCACTATGGCATTGAGCATCGTATTAACTTGGGCCATTATCTGTTTGTTAAAGAAAAGACAGTTTAGGGTCCAGAAGTAAATTGTAGCTATATACTGTAACTAATTGTTTCAAGAAGTAATAAGATGTACACAGCTCAGTTGCACATTGCAACGAATATAGCAAACTATCTCTTCCTTATGTGATCTTTACTTACAATTGGCATCAGAGCTCCGATCAAAGGGGCCTGAGTAAAATCAGGAACGACAGATTCTGTGAAGCAAACGAAGTAACGAAGCAGATCGAATCATCCATGGCGGACAGGGAGAGCAGAACGTTCGTACAAGTAGCGATACCCAAGCTTGATGGTCATTACGACCATTGGGCGATTCTGATGGAGAACTTGTTGAGGTCAAAGGAATATTGGGAGGTTGTGGAAAACGAGATTCCAACCCTGGCCCCAAATCCTACACCAGAACAAAAGAAGGTTGTGGACGATGCAAGATTGAGGGACCTCAAAACGAAGAACTACCTTTATCAGGCCATTGACAGATACGTTTTGGAGACAATTCTGAAGCACGACACCGCCAAAGATATCTGGGACTCACTGAAGCAGAAGCACAAGGGTTCGAAGAAGGTCAAGCACGCTCACTTGCAAACGCTGAGGTGCGAATTCGAAATCCTCAAGATGAAAGAAGGTGAGTCCATAACTAATTACTTTGCAAGAACCCTAGCTATTGCAAATAAAATGAAGAGTTATGGTGAGAATATGGCAGAAAGCGTGATAGTTGAAAAGATCGTGCGATCATTGCCTCCAAGATTCAACTATGTGGCATGCTCCATTGCTCAAGAAAATGATGTGGAGGACATGTCAATAGATGAATTGCAGAGTAGCATGATTGTAGAAGAACATCGTATGAGTGGTCAGAAGAAAGAAGAGGAGCAGGCCGTCAAGGTGAGCACAGTAGGAAGAGGTAGAGGCAGAGGAAGAATTGGCGGCAGAGGTAGAGGAAAACAGGGGTCTAAAGAGCATCTTGAATGTTACAAATGTGGCAAGTTGGGACACTTCCAGTATGAATGTCCAAGTCTTGAAGCCAAGATTGCCAATCATGCTGAATTTGATGAGGAAGAAGAGATGATGCTCATGGCCAGATTTGAGCCTCAAAATTCTGGAAAGGACAAAGTGTGGGTCCTAGATGAGAAAGGGAGAGTATGGTTCTTGGACTCAGGATGCAGCAATCACATGTGTGGTGAAAAGAGTTGGTTTTTTGAATTGGATGAGACATTTAGAGAATCTGTAAAATTGGGTGATGATCGAAGGATACAAGTTACTGGTAAAGGCAGTGTCAAGATCATGGTTGAGGGAAGAATACTCATCATCACTGATGTGTACTATATCCCTAACCTAAGGGACAACCTACTCAGTGTAATACCCTAATTTTGTCCTATCCAAAAATAAGAAATTTTATTTATTTTTAACAAAAATAATTATTTTCTTTTTCATGCCATGTATTATTTTATTTTGGTTGCCATAAGTTTTCAAAAAAAAAAGAAAATATTTTATTAGAAGTGAAGAAATAAAAATAAGCAAAGAAGGAAGTGGGGGTCTATTAAAAAATAATAATGTGCTGTCATGAAAACCCAACCCAGCAAAAATGGCTAGCCCAATTCGCATGACCCAACCCAACAAAAAAAACCACTAACCCACAACCCACAACCCATAACCCAACTCACACACTCCTCACTCCCTCCTCTCCTAACCCTAATTCGGCCACCCCACTCATCAAAACCCTAAAAATCCCAACTCCCCCCTTAACCCTAAAATGTGGCCACATTCACTCTCCCCTTAACCCAAAAATCAATCCACATTCATCCCCAAAAACCCTCCTAAAATTCGGCCACACCCCACCTCTCTCCCTTTGAAATTTGACCCCACACCCCTCTCTCCCTCCTTGGAACTCACAATCACTCTTCCCCACAATCCCACTTCCCCATTTTTTTTTCCCTTCCCCATACACTTTTCCCACACTTCCCTCACATCACTCTCCTATCTCACGCCTCCTCCCTCTCTCCTTCCCACTTCCCCATTCGACCTCACTCTCTCTCTCTCTCTCACACATCACTTCTTTTTCTCTTTCTCCCACTCACACTCATCCTCCCATTTCCTCTCTCTCCCCATACCTACGGCTTCACATCCCTCTCTCTCCTCCTATCCTACGCTTCCATCTCTCTCTCACACACTCACTCTCATCTTTCCACTTCACACACTCATCCATTCCTCTTCTCTCACACACCCATCACTCTCTTCCTCTCACCTTCTCCTACCCCATACCTTCGCATGCCATCATAAACCCCCCCCTCTCACAAGTTTTTTTTCACTTTTTCCTTCACCAACTACTCCCACAGTCATCATATCCTTCTCCTCATCACGAAATTTCTGCCCTATGTCATGTCAAGCCATGGTCAACAAAACCACTGTACAAGGTATGGTAACAAAAAAAAAACAAAGGAAGAAGAGCCCCTTTTTTTTTCGTATAAATAGGTGGTCTTGGACCTTGAAGAAGGACAAGGTTGGAGAGGAGAAAAAAAAATAGGGTTCAAAGAGGAAGAACATCCGTTTTTAGTCTTAGTGAATTAGTCAAAAAAAAAAAGAGAGTGATTAGCTAGTTTCTTTTCTTTTTTTGTCTTTTCTTTCTCTGTAATTTTCATTTTTTGGGTGAGATCCGAAAAAAGCTCTATGTATAAAGTTTAAGGACTCTGAGGTCGTATTCTGTTGTTGGAGAGATCAAAAAAAACTCTATGTTCAATACTTCTGGATCTTAAGGTACTGTGATATATTGTTTTTTTCGAATTCATGTTGTTGCTTTTTATCTTCGTAGTTGCTGTAAATTTTGTTTATTCCTTGTATATATTGTTACTATTTTATTAAGTGGTTACGTTTTTGTTTACTTTTTTTTGCTGTTTTTATCATTAAATTGTGGTGGTTATCTTATTTAAAAATGTAGCTCTTTTTTAAAAAAATGTTGCTGTTACTATTTTTATTAAGAAGTTACGATTTTGTTCATGTTTTTGTTGCTGTTTTTTTATGTTAAAGTGTTTGTTTTATGTTAAAATGTTGCTGTAAAAAAGGAATTTTTTGTTGCTGTTTTCATGCTAAAATGTTGCTGTTTTTTATGTTAAAGTGTTGCTGTTTTTTATGTTAAAATGTTGCTGTTTTTTTTATGTTAAATTATTGCTGTTTTTATTAAAAAATGTTGCTAATTTTCGGATTAAAATAAACCTAAAAAAAAATATATTAAAAAAAATGTGTTCCTTTTTTATTTAGTTGCTAATTTTCGGATTAAAATAAACCTAAAAAAAAAATATATTAAAAAAAATGTGTTCCTTTTTTATTTAGTTACTAATTTTCGGTTTAAATAAAGCCTTTTTTTTTAAAATACTAAAAAATGTTTTTTTTATAAATGGTTACTAGTATCACTACCTTTCTCCAAAAAAAATAACAATAATAATCATTTTTCAAAAAAAAAGCAAAGATACACCTTTTCAATATAATAAACATGACCATTATTTTCTAATTAAAAAAAAAGGGGGTATTTATTTATGAATGAACAAACTGTTTCAAATCCAACGCGTATTAGTATAGGTATAAAAAAAAACGTTTCAGAATTATATGTTTCCAAGCAAATTAATAAAGGGTTAAAAAGTAAAGAAAATCAAGCAACCGTTTTTTAAGCGTCAAAACGCTATTTGCATCCCCAACAATCATTTTTAGCATCAAAACGCTATTCGCACCCCCAGCAACCGTTTTTAGCGTCAAAACGCTGTTAACACCCCCATTTTTGATACAACGCCCCTGTTCTTCGCACCCCTTTTTTTTATCACCCATTCCGCTTTTATTTACACCATAACGTTTCCGAACCGTCTCTTTTCTTTCAAATAATCAAACTCGCGTAAAAAAAAAAAGGGGTTATTACTAATGGTCACTCTGAGCCTAGCTTGTTTGACTGATAGGACTAACCTCCATTTTCCGAAGCGGTTTAGTAGCGGTAATCACTCTGAATTCATTCGTTTGATCATTGCAAACAACCGCCTGAACTTCTAGAATTTTTCAGTTAATAAAAAAAACAAACGTAATCTCAACTCCCCTTTCTTTAAAAAATCACGCTTCCCAGTAAACTTTTTTCAAACAAACAAGCGCTCAATCACAAACCGGTTGTCTATAGCGGTCACTCTGGGCCTCGCTCGTTTGAACGCGGTAAACACCTTCTTTTTCGAATAAGCCATCAGTGGCGACCACTCTGGATTTATCTGTTTGGTCACCATGAACGGCCTCTAGTTTTCGCAGACTTTTCAAAAAAAATAAAAAAATACCAACACACAAATATTTTCTACCCGAGAACTACGTAGCTTTGATTTCTCCATCGCACCCGGAGATACGTAGGAGCGGGGGCCCACTCCTGTCAAGCGCAAAAAACTAAAATTTTTATTAAGTCTTCCTTTCCGTTTTTTTTTTTTGCAAATAACAAAAAGGGTAAATTAAAATGTTTTCTTTAAAACTAATTTTTCTACACATTAAATTAAAAGGTAACCTTTTTAGGATGTTGCGGGGTGCTAGTACCTTCCCCGCACTTAATCGACCCCCGAACCCAAAAAAAAAAAAACAAAAGGTTTTTTCAATGTTTTCCTAAAAAATAAATATTGATGGCGGCTCCATTGTTCAGTAACAACGAAGGATCCCTCCTTCGGATTTTTCGGTCGCTACAGCTGGCGACTCCGCTGGGGACTTTTTTTAGAGGGTCAAGCCTAATTTAGTTAAATGTGTGGATATTTGTTAGTTTAGTACCTTTGTTTACCCTTAGTCTTTTTATTAGCACGTCTATTTCATTTATCTGTTTATTCGCTTTATTGAACCTTAGGGTAGAAAACCTTTGCACTATTATCTGTATTCCTTTTGCAGCACGGGTAGTTTAGGTTGCTTATATCACCCGCACCAATTACACTTGTTTATTGCACACACTCTTGAGCGGGGCCCTATACCCGGGTCTGAACAAAAAAACCTAGGACGAGTGGAGGCGATTAGTGTCAGTCATTCTGGATTTTATCTGTCTGACACTCACGAAAGCCTCAGCCAGAGTACGCTCTTTCGTGATATCCCACACCAGGTGGCCCGCTATCGTTGTGGGTCATATCACGAAAGAGATTTCAGCTCTGGAGACCCTTGCGAGGACGTGATTAGAGCCACCTGAGAGATTGATCACACAAGTAGCCCTAGACCGTAACCTGTATATACGACCTAACCTATTTAGGACACAAGGGCAATTCACCTACCCGTTGCATCATCACAAAAACTTTTTTTTCAAAAAAAATCAAATAATGAAAACCATTTACTCCTTTTTTACGTATATTTTATGTGGCATGGTTAATGTTTCTCAAAATTTGAATCACCAAAATATGCTTTTATTAACGCATGTAACGTCTTTCTTTAATTCATCATACATCATCATTATTTCACAAAAAAATACAAAAATCCTCACATTGCATGCTATTCATCTCATTTAGGTTTGCCGGGAATTGTAAGAGGTTCGAAAGTTTTGTCATAAGCAAGGCAATATGGGATCAAACTGTGAAGCAATCCAAACTCTGAACTACCCTATAGTGAAGCAGCCTAATCTGACAAGTCTAAGGGAATGTGCTGGTCGATTGCCGCCTATCGAGAACCAGCAAAGAGAACTTGAAGCTCCGGAAGAAAAATCGAAATGGCATTGCAGGATTCCCACAAGAGTATCTGGAAAGCCAAATGAAGTCCTTCGCCGACGCTAGAAATTATGGTCCTTTTAAGCAGGTGTTAGCCTTGACCATCTTTGGCATTGTCCTATTTCCACGCCTTGAAAGATATGCGGACACAACAGCTATTGGTGTCTTCTTATCCTTCAAGGATGGAGAAAACCCACTCAATCCGATTCCAGCCATGCTCGCTGACACTTACTGTACTTTCACTCATTATAGTGAGCTAAGGGGAAAGAGGATATCCCGCTGCCTGCACGCCTTGTATGTTTGGCTTCTCACCCATGCTTTCGTTAACAAAGTCAGAGTAGAAGGCCCAATTGAAGACGCCAGAGGGTGTGATGTGAAGACAATGAACACTGGTGAATGGTTGCAAGTGCTGGGGGGCCTTCATGAATATAAGGTTCGTTGGCACCCATCATGGTGGAAAGAGAGGCCCACAGTAGTTTTTGATCAATGCGGAAACTTTCAAAACGTCCCGCTCATGGGGACAAGAGGATGCATAAATTACAATCCTTCTCTGACTCTAAGACAGCTGGGGTACCCCATGCGAAATCCGCCCACCGAAGACATGTTAATCCCTTTTTACCTCCATGAAGGAAGCCCAAAAGAGGTTGACATGCTCCGGAAGATTTCTCAAGCGTGGGATATGGTCGTCCGCAAGGGACAAGAGCTTACTAAGAGGAGCGGCGATAAGGAAACCACCTTTCGTCAATGGCTCCAAAAGAGGATCCAAGACACCCGATTGCCTTACCAAAGTGCACTACGGGTGGAGGAAGAAATACCTGAACCTACCCTTCCCACTGTCGAAGATTTAGATAAGCTTAAAATGGCATTGTCAAAGGCCGAGGAAGAAAAAAAGGGCTTACAGGCAGAGTTAGAGAAAGTGCTCCTAAAGAACCAGGAGTTGGAGGAAGAGAACGCAGGTAAGTCAGTGGCCATTGAAGACAGCCGCAAGCAGCTCAAGATTGAACAAAAGAACAAACTAGAGGTTCAAAAGTACCTAAGAGGGGCGAAAGAGGAAATAAAACGTTGCAACCTGAAAATGAACCAAGCCATCGATGATACATACAAGTGGAAAAAGTTATGGGAAGAATCAATGATGGCTGAAAAGACCGCACAGAGCCTGCTAATGGTATCAAAGAGAGAGTCCCGGATGATGGCAGCCGAGTTTGAAGAGCAAGTGAAAAGTATCAAGCAGGATAAAGATACCATTGAAGAGATACTCCAAGAATACCAGCAAGCCTTAAGAAGGGAGCATGAAAAATCTGATGAGCTGAACGACCATATCAGATATCAAGAGGAGGTCTACCACCAGCTGAAGACAGAAAGCATCTATTGGGAGAACCGCTTCGTGGAGTTGGTCAGCAGGATAGAAAACCATGAAGCCTTCATAGAGTTGAAGAATGAAAGCTTATACTGGAAAGACAGATTCTCAAAGTTGGCATGGCTGGCCAATCGAGCTATCACCGGAATCCCCAAACGTCTAAAGGAGGCTAACGCGGCAATGCACCCGTTTAACACCCCGGTCCAAGTTTCCAAATTCATGGAGTTTTGTGAGGTTCTGATTGCCGAACTCCGGGAGAAGGCTGGCAGCGCTACTAGTAGAATAAGAGGGAGGAGTGGAAAAATGAAAGCCATATGTATTTGAGTGAAATTTAAAGAACATTGTACTTTTCTTTTCGAAGTTTTACTTCCAAAATGTTGTACTTTCCTCCATCAATGAAGTTTGTTTGTCTCACATGCTGATCCTTTATCTTGAAAATATTGCGGAACTTTAATTTGTGTACTTACGACAAATCAGGATGCGCTTGCAATTCCCGACCTAAAACAATAAGACTCATGCACACATGCATCATTCACATTTTCATCCATTCATATACTCATACATATACTCATACCATGTGTCCCACCAACAGAGAGTAAAAGACGAGCTGGTGCGTCAACATCGCTATTGGACTCGTTCTCAGGCCAGAAACATGGAAGAAAATCAGGACAATCCGCCTCAAGATATCCCGGATCAAGGCAATCCACCCCAAGACCTAGGCAATCAAGAGCTTAGGGCAGAAATAGATGGGATGAAAGAACAGATGGCTGAAATCTTAAAGGTCTTACAAGCTTTGAGGGACAAAGACACAAGTGAAGATGTCTCCGCTGGAAACACGGAAAATCAAGTTACCAACCCTCCTCCTCCCAATGGACTCGGGATCCCGCATACAGTGCCCCCCACTGGGACTAATGACCAGGGTTACATATGGCCTCCTTACGGACTTCCACAAGGTTACACACCTCCGACAGCCAATGCTAGTCCAGAAGACGGTCCCTCAGGAGTCGCGGGCCAACAACAGCTTACACCAACGGGTCACAATGGTAATCCGGGGGCACCACAAGTTCAAAACCCGACCCCCGTCGTCATACCACAAAGACTCCCACTTGGCTGCCCTCCACCGCCGATAGTTGACGCTCAAGCTCAAGGTTCCAACCTCAGGAATCCCACTCATTCACATACCCCAAATGTGAACCCAGCCATAGTTCCGATGATCCATCCTTACTATGGTATGAGTGGGCTCCCTCACAATCACTCTATGGAGAACCCTCAAGCCCAAGACAAACTACAAATGCTTGAGGAAAGGTTGAGAGCAGTCGAGGGATCCAATGTTGGTGCGAGAGATGCTTATGACTTGTGCCTCGTCCCTAACGTGGTCATCCCTCCAAAATTTAAGGTGCCAGACTTCGACAAGTACAGAGGGTCGACTTGCCCTGTAAGCCACTTAACCATGTACTGCAGGAGGATGGCGGCGTTTGCTCACGACGACAAATTGCTCATCCACTATTTCCAAGATAGTCTGTCTGGGGCAGCTTCGAGCTGGTACATGCAATTAGAACGTGCCCATATCAGATGCTGGAAAGACCTAGCCGATGCATTTTTAAGGCAATACAAATATAACATTGACATGACTCCCGATAGAACACAATTGCAGAGCATGACAAAGAGAGACAATGAGTCCTTCAAAGAATATGCCCAACGCTGGAGAGGTTTGGCTGCACAGGTGGTACCACCTTTGTTAGAAAAAGAGATGGTATCAATGTTCATGGATACTCTTCAATCACCTTTCTACGACAGGTTGATTGGGAGCGTGTCTTCGAACTTTTCAGATATGATCGTCATCGGAGAAAGATTAGAGAATGGATGGAGAAACGGGAAAATTGCATATAGCTCCGCTGGAACCAGCAATCAGAAAAGGCCCTTCCCAGGTTTCCCCAAAAAGAAAGACGGAGAAACCAATGCCATCTCTGGATCAGGAAAACCTCCCTACAACAACCCCCGACAGACTTTACAAATACCTACTCAAACACCGCAAGCCCCACCTCCCCAAGTCAACCCAGGCTATAGACCACAAAGCTACCAAGAAA
The DNA here is from genome assembly GCA_039519185.1 of Astragalus membranaceus. NCBI lineage: Eukaryota > Viridiplantae > Streptophyta > Magnoliopsida > Fabales > Fabaceae > Astragalus > Astragalus membranaceus. The sequence goes on along the minus strand of CM076851.1, from coordinate 22,342,696 downwards.
GAAAGCCCGCCAATTTCGACCCAATACCCATGTCATACACAGACCTATTCAATCACCTCATCAGTCACAACTTGATCACTCCCCGTCCAATGAGACCCCTTCAACCTCCTTTCCCTAGGAGCTATGACCCAGAGGCTAGCTGTGGATTCCACGCTGGGGCAGTTGGCCATTCAACAGAAAATTGCAAGGCATTGAAATATGTAGTACAAGACTTAATTGATTCTAAATGGTTAAGCTTCGCAGAAGATGGTCCGAATGTTGCCACTAACCCTCTACCGGGGCACGGGAAACCCTCTGTCAATGCCATTGAGGATGTTGAGGGGAAATTATTGGTCAGAAGAGTGGAGGACATTGTCACACCCCTGGACCTCATCCATGCTGATTTGTGTCACTTCGGAGTCATTATGAAAGGATGTACCGGAAAGGGTTCGTGTGTTGATCCCCTTTGTGTCGGGGCCTGTGAAGCATTCAAGCCAATCCTGCAAGACTTGTTAGACCGACACATAATACAAATAGGTCTTCAAAAGAAAGAGGAAGGCGTGTCGACTCTCCAGTCAAGCATTGACCAGAGCAAGAGTCTCCGGAAACCACTGGAAATCCATTACAAAAAGGACACAAAGCTAACCACCGCTGTGCCTAGACCAATCACTATTCAAGTGCCAGTCCCTTTTCCCTTTAAAAGCACCAATGCAGTCCCGTGGAGTTACGATATGAAGGTTCAGACCAATCCAGATGTCATTAACATCTCAGGGACCGGTGGTATGACTCGAAGTGGGCGTTTCTATACCCCTGGAGGGCCTAGTGAAGACCGAACAAAAGAAGGGGAGGAAAGAGCCCGTAAGGGCAAAAGCATAGAGCAGGAACCTGTCGATAAGAATGCAGGAAAGAAGACATTATCCGAGCAAGAAGCCAGTGAATTTCTGAAGCTTATGAGGCAAAGCGAGTATAAGGTGGTTGATCAACTGAACCAAACTCCCGCAAAGATATCTCTGTTGTCATTATTGCTCAGTTCTGATGCCCATCGTGCAGCATTGACAAAAGTATTGAATGAGGCCCATGTCGCTCATGACATCTCCGTCGGCCAATTTGATGGGATCGTCGGAAACCTTGTTGCAAGTAATTATCTCACCTTTACTGATGATGAGATTCCAACTGAAGGAAGGGGGCACAACAAGGCCCTACACATATCTGTGAAGTGTGGAGATTACTCTCTTGCTCGGGTACTTATTGACAATGGTTCATCTTTGAATGTATTACCCAGATCAACCATGGAGAAATTAGATGTGGACTGTTCATACATGAGACCGAGCTCCATAATAGTCAAGGCCTTTGACGGATCAAAAAGGGAAGTCATCGGATAAATGGAATTACCTGTGCAAGTAGGTCCGGAGCACTTCGTGGTGACCTTCCAGATAATGGACATTGCCCCATCCTACAGTTGTCTCTTGGGGAGGCCATGGATCCACTCTGCAGGGGCAGTTCCCTCCTCTTTACACCAGAAGCTCAAGTTCATAGTCAACAATAAGCTGGTGGTTATTTTCGGTGAGGAAGAAATGCTGATAAATAAGTCCGCTCCCACTCGTTACATTGAGGCTGCTGAAGAGTCTTTCGAGACTGCCTTCCAAGCATTGGAAATCGCCAATACATCTGCTATGTTAGAACCCAAGCTATCCAAGACTGCCGTAATGGTTGCTAAGTTCATGTTAGGAAAAGGCAACCAAGCTGGAGGAGGCTTGGGAAAAACCGGACAGGGGATCCTGACGCCAATACAGCCAGAGGAGAACAAAGATAGACATGGGATAGGATATCGGCCCAATCGCACTGACAAGAGAAGGATTGTGGAGGAAAAGAAGGAGCGGAGGTTAGCCAGGCTTGAGGATAGGGTGCCAAATACGAAGAGGATCACCATCTGCGACATCAAGGAAAGCTTTCGGAGTGCGGGAATGTTGAACCCCAATCAGATCGCCGCAGTTGAGGACGATCTAAGCGCTGAAGAAGGCGTCGTCAGTCTTGTACGCCCTTGTCCTGCAAACAAAAGGCTCATGAATTGGGAGATCGTTGATTTTCCTGTGGTTTTTAGTTCAAAGTAATGTTTCTATAATGTAACCCTCTGGCTCTGCCCAAGGCCTTAGGATATTTCATTCGGGCACGCATGTTTTCCTTTCAATATTAATATCAATGCAACGTTATTTCAGTTCCCAATAAACCCCCATTTTTCTTTTCTCGTTACATTCGCTTCTTATTTTCTTTCTTTCGTTTTTATTCCGTTAATTTACACTAATGCAGATCCGAAAAAAATGTCTTTGAAAATAACAACGCCAATAATCCATATTGTAACTTTGATCACCCCATCAATCAAACTGAGGAAGATGTTGAGGATAATTGGGAAACCCCTCCAGAGTTAATGAGAATGATGGAACAAGAGGAAAAAATAATCGAACCCCACGAGGAATCAACTGAAACGATCAACTTAGGCACGGAAGAAGACAAAAAAGAAGTCAACATTGGCACCACATTAAAAGGCAGCGAGCGAGAGAAATTGGTTAGGTTGTTGTTTGACTATGTTGACGTCTTCGCATGGACATACCAAGACATGCCTGGACTGGACCCCAACATAGTCGAGCATAAGTTACCGGTAAAACCAGAATGCCCGCCGGTAAAACAAAAGTTAAGAAGGATGAAACCAGAGATGTCATTGAAAATCCGAGATGAGGTTAAGAAGCAGTTCGATGCTGGGTTTTTAGCGGTGGCCAAATACCCTCAATGGGTAGCCAATATTGTACCAGTCCCAAAGAAAGACGGGAAGGTTCAGATGTATGTTGATTATCGAGATCTGAACAGAGCTAGCCCCAAAGATGACTTCCATTTGCCTCACATTGATGTCCTGGTAGATAGCACAGCACAACACTCTCTGTTCTCCTTCATGGATGGATATTCCGGATACAACCAAATTAAGATGGCCCCTGAAGACATGGAGAAAACCACCTTCATCACTCTCTGGGGAACCTTATGTTACAAAGTAATGCCATTCGGACTGAAGAATGCTGGTGCAACGTACCAAAGGGCAATGGTCGCATTGTTCCATGATATGATGCATAAGGAAATAGAGGTTTACGTGGATGACATGATTGCAAAATCCAAGACTGAAGAAGAGCATATCGTCAATCTGCAAAAACTCTTCGAACGTCTCAGGAAGTTCAAACTCAGATTAAACCCTGCCAAATGCACTTTCGGTGTAAGATCGGGAAAGCTGTTGGGTTTCATAGTCAGTCAGAGGGGAATAGAAGTAGATCCAACCAAAATACGAGCAATACTAGAAATGCCGGTACCGAGTACTGAAAAAGAAGTTCGTGGTTTCCTGGGAAGATTGAACTACATCTCTAGGTTCATATTGCAGCTAACATCTACATGCGAGCCTATCTTCAAGCTTTTGTGCAAAAACCAAGAAACAAAGTGGAATGATAATTGCCAAGAAGCCTTTGAAAAGATCAAGAAGTACCTCCAAAATCCACCGATTCTGATGCCGCCTGTGCAGGGCAGACCTCTCATCCTATATCTAACAGTGCTAGACAAGTCAATGGGTTGTGTACTGGGGCAACATGATGAATCCGGAAAGAAGGAACATGCCATCTACTATCTAAGCAAGAAATTCACCGAGTACGAGACAAGATACTCATTGTTGGAAAGAACGTGTTGTGCTCTGGCCTGGGCTGCACGTCGTTTGAGGCAGTATATGCTGAGCCACACGACTTGGTTGGTATCTAAAATGGACCCAGTCAAGTATATTTTTGAAAAACCCGCACTCACAGGGAGGATCGCTCGCTGGCAAATGCTACTATCTGAATACGACCTTTTATATGTCACCCAAAAAGCAATCAAGGGTAGTGCATTGGCTGAGTACTTGGCACACCAGCCCATCGAAGATTACCAATCAATGCAGTGCGATTTCCCAGGCGAAGATATAATGGCTCTATTCGTAGAAGGGAATCCTCCGGACAATGAAAGGTGGAGAATGTTATTCGACGGCGCTTCTAATTTATACGGGCACGGGGTCGGAGCTGTACTGATCTCTCCTGATAACCGCTTCATACCGTTTACCGCTAGACTGAGTTTCTATTGCACCAACAACATTGCAGAATATGAAGCGTGCGTCCTAGGCATCAAAGCAGCCCTTGAATGGAAAGTCAAAAGGCTCGATGTATATGGGGACTCAGCTTTGGTCATCCATCAGACAAAAGGTGACTGGGAAACCAGGGATTCCAAATTAGTTCCTTATCATGATCACATCCAAAAGATGGTTGAACAATTTGAAGAGATCACTTTCCATCACCTCCCTCGCGAAGAAAATCAGTTGGCCGATGCTTTGGCGACTCTGTCATCAATGTTCAATATCAATAACGACAAGAGTCTGACATTCATCCGAATCCAACACCGAGACCTACCGGCACATCATTGTGTGGCAATCGAAGAAGAGCCTGACAGTAAACCTTGGTATTACGATATCAAGCACTATATCACAAACAGAGAATATCCTCCTGGTGCCACCGAGAATGATAAGAGGACACTTAGGAGGCTGTCAATGGGTTTCTTCTTAAATGGGGAAGTGCTTTACAAGAGGAATCACGATATGGTACTCCTCAGATGTGTAGCAGAAGAAGAAGCAGAAAGAATTATGAAAGATGTCCATGAAGGCTCGTTCGGCACCCATTCTAATGGGCACACCATAGCAAGGAAAATCCTAAGGGCTGGCTACTACTGGTTGTCAATGGAGACTGACTGCTTCAACTACGTCAGAAAATGCCACAAATGTCAAATCTATGCCGACAATATCCATGTACCACCTGCCTCTCTGAATGTCCTAACAGCACCATGGCCATTCTCAATGTGGGGAATGGATGTCATCGGTCCCATCGAACCCAAGGCATCAAACGGACATCGTTTCATTCTTGTCGCTATTGATTATTTCACCAAATGGGTCGAGGCCGCTTCTTACGCCAGTGTAACAAAGTCAGTGGTTGTCAGGTTCATAAAGAGAGATTTGATTTGCCGCTACGGTCTTCCAAATAAGATCATCACGGACAATGGGACAAATCTGAACAATAAGATGATGAAAGAGTTGTGTGACGACTTCAAAATCCAGCATCATAATTCCTCCCCATACCGTCCAAAGATGAATGGGGCAGTTGAGGCAGCAAATAAGAACATAAAGAAGATCGTGCAAAAGATGGTAGTGACCTTCAAGGACTGGCATGAAATGTTGCCCTTCGCTTTGCACGGGTATCGGACCTCTATCCGCACGTCAACAGGGGCAACACCATTCTCACTAGTATATGGGATGGAAGCAGTTCTTCCCATCGAGGTGGAAATACCCTCCCTGCGAGTGCTAATGGAGACAAAATTGGAGGAGGCAGAATGGGCTCAAGCTCGTCTGGATCAGTTGAACCTCATAGAAGAAAAGAGAGTAGTTGCTTTGTGTCATGGGCAGTTGTACCAACAAAGGATGAAAAAGGCTTATGATAAAAAAGTGCGCCCCCGCCAGTTCCAAGAAGGAGACCTCGTGCTCAAGAAGATGTTGTCTATCCAAAAGGATTCCCGTGGAAAATGGACCCCTAACTATGAAGGACCTTATGTGGTAAAGAAGGCATTCTCTGGAGGAGCATTGATTCTCACAAAAATGGACGGTGAAGACCTCCCACTCCCAGTGAACTCGGACGCAGTCAAGAAATACTATGCCTAAAGAAATATATGGAAAAAAGAGAAAGATGAGCCAAGCAAAAATAAGCTCGCTAGGTCGAAAACCCGAAAGGGCGGCCTAGGCAAAAATTAGAGCGACCCGGTGGACTGAAAACTCTAAAGAGCAGTCCAGGCAAAAATTAGGGTCAGAAGTTGGACTTTGAGCTACAAAGGCAGTCAATACCTCTGAAAGTTGGACAATGAATGCTCAAAGTTATGTTAATGGGCGATTGGCGTTATTACTTCAAAGATACAAACAATCAAAAGATCAGCTTTCCTTGTTTTCTTTTTCTTCTCCTTTTGTAGTTTAAACTCCCAATGTAATTTTCAGTCAGCGCGACCTTCTGCGCATTTGTTTTCCATTTGAATATGAAACACTTCCTTTATTCTCTCATTTCCCTCTTATCGTAAAAATAATGTTCATGGTAGACGATACTGAATTGCGAAACATGTGCATGATCACAAGCATTATAGTCATTGCGAAATTTCTAAAAATCACAAAAAAGGATGATCTCTCATAAAGTTGCAAAAAGGACAAATACACAATTACTTCAGCAAATCTTAATAACCCGCACTTTGGCACCACTGCTTGAGGCAACCCTCGTATCCCACGTCAAGAGTCATGCGAGTTTGATGATGCCAGCAAAGTCAATAAAGAGCTAAAGAGCAAAAAAGAGCAAAAGAGCAAGAAAAGAAAATGAAAAAAGAAAAAAGCCAAGAGCAAAAGCCAAAAATAAAATCATTCCACATTTCATTCATCATGTCATCAATTACTTAACTACATGCACGCATGCATCATTCATTGCAAGTGTCTGTTAAGATAATTTTATTTTGTGTCGTTAGCACCAATTCTTCAGACCCCCAGCGGTCCTCCAGAGCCCAGGCGCTCCTTCAGACCAGCAATGGTCCTTCAATCCAGATCGCACGTCGCGTTTCTCGAGCAACCGACGGATCATCCGGCCCCAGGCCCTTCAGACTAGCTGTGTCTGCCTAAAAAAACACAGTGCACGTCCTTCGTGGTTATATCAGTTCCGGACCTGATTAACCCTAATGGCCGCTCGAAAAGAGGCCACCCCCAGACCGTATTACTAGTACTATAAGCTAGTTGCGCTCCTTCAGACCCATTGGTCCCTCAGGCTTAGGCATGCCCTTCAGACCCCGACGGTCCCTCAGTCGAACGCAAGTCGATGCGCCAAGCATTGATTTTGAACTAGACCTTCAGAGCCCCAGTGCTCCTTCAGAGCCCCAGTGCTCCTTCAGATCCCCAGCGATCCTTCAGATCCCCAGCGATCCTTCAGATCCCCAGCAATCCCTATTTACCTTCTGTCTATAGCAGCCCAGTTTTCATAAGAAAAACAAAAAACCTCAGTCTGGACAAAATTAATGTCTTTCTATCTTTATTTCTATTTTCCTCGAGAAATTGGGAACCCTTCCGATTTCCCAGCAAAATATAAATAAAGAGGGGCAGCTATAATACCCTAATTTTGTCCTATCCAAAAATAAGAAATTTAATTTATTTTTAACAAAAATAATTATTTTCTTTTTCATGCCATGTATTATTTTATTTTGGTTGCCATAAGTTTTCAAAAAAAAAAAGAAAATATTTTATTAGAAGTGAAGAAATAAAAATAAGCAAAGAAGGAAGTGGGGGTCTATTAAAAAATAATAAGGTGCTGTCATGAAAACCCAACCCAGCAAAAATGGCTAGCATGACCCAACCCAACAAAAAAAACCACTAACCCACAACCCATAACCCAACTCACACACTCCTCACTCCCTCCTCTCCTAACCCTAATTCGGCCACCCCACTCACCAAAACCCTAAAAATCCCAACTCCCCCCTTAACCCTAAAATGTGGCCACATTCACTCTCCCCTTAACCCAAAAATCAATCCACATTCATCCCCAAAAACCCTCCTAAAATTCGGCCACACCCCACCTCTCTCCCTTTGAAATTCGACCCCACACCCCTCTCTCCCTCCTTGGAACTCACAATCACTCTTCCCCACAATCCCACTTCCCCATTTTTTTTCCCTTCCCCATACACTTTTCCCACACTTCCCTCACATCACTCTCCTATCTCGCGCCTCCTCCCTCTCTCCTTCCCACTTCCCCATTCGACCTCACTCTCTCTCTCTCACGCATCACTTCTTTTTCTCTTTCTCCCACTCACACTCATCCTCCCATTTCCTCTCTCTCCCCATACCTACGGCTTCCCATCCCTCTCTCTCCTCCTATCCTACGCTTCCATCTCTCTCTCACACACTCACTCTCATCTTTCCACTTCACACACTCATCCATTCCTCTTCTCTCACACACCCATCACTCTCTTCCTCTCACCTTCTCCTACCCCATACCTTCGCATGCCATCATAACCCCCCCCCCCCCTCTCACAAGTTTTTTTTCACTTTTTCCTTCACCAACTACTCCCACAGTCATCATATCCTTCTCCTCATCACGAAATTTCTGCCCTATGTCATGTCAAGCCATGGCCAACAAAACCACTGTACAAGGTATGGTAAAAAAAAAACAAAGGAAGAAGAGCCCCTTTTTTTTTCGTATAAATAGGTGGTCTTGGACCTTGAAGAAGGACAAGGTTGGAGAGGAGAAAAAAAAAATAGGGTTCAAAGAGGAAGAACATCCGTTTTTAGTCTTAGTGAATTAGTCAAAAAAAAAAGAGAGTGATTAGCTAGTTTCTTTTCTTTTTTTGTCTTTTCTTTCTCTGTAATTTTCATTTTTTGGGTGAGATCCGAAAAAAGCTCTATGTATAAAGTTTAAGGACTCTGAGGTCGTATTCTGTTGTTGGAGAGATCAAAAAAACTCTATGTTCAATACTTCTGGATCTTAAGGTACTGTGATATATTGTTTTTTTCGAATTCATGTTGTTGCTTTTTATCTTCGTAGTTGCTGTAAATTTTGTTTATTCCCTGTATATATTGTTACTATTTTATTAAGTGGTTACGTTTTTGTTTACTTTTTTTTGCTGTTTTTATCATTAAATTGTGGTGGTTATCTTATTTAAAAATGTAGCCCTTTTTTAAAAAAATGTTGCTGTTACTATTTTTATTAAGAAGTTACGATTTTGTTCATGTTTTTGTTGCTGTTTTTTTATGTTAAAGTGTTTTTTTTATGTTAAAATGTTGCTGTAAAAAAGGAATTTTTTGTTGCTGTTTTCATGCTAAAATGTTGCTGTTTTTTATGTTAAAGTGTTGCTGTTTTTTATGTTAAAGTGTTGCTGTTTTTTATGTTAAAATGTTGCTGTTTTTTTTATGTTAAATTATTGTTGTTTTTATTAAAAAATGTTGCTAATTTTCGGATTAAAATAAACCTAAAAAAAAATATATTAAAAAAAATGTGTTCCTTTTTTATTTAGTTGCTAATTTTCGGATTAAAATAAACCTAAAAAAAAATATATATTAAAAAAAATGTGTTCCTTTTTTATTTAGTTACTAATTTTCGGTTTAAATAAAGCCTTTTTTTTTAAAAATACTAAAAAATGTTTTTTTTATAAATGGTTACTAGTATCACTACCTTTCTCCAAAAAAAATAACAATAATAATCATTTTTCAAAAAAAAGCAAAGATACACCTTTTCAATATAATAAACATGACCATTATTTTCTAATTAAAAAAAAAGGGGGCATTTCTTTATGAATGAACAAACTGTTTCAAATCCAACGCGTATTAGTATAGGTATAAAAAAAAACGTTTCAGAATTATATGTTTCCAAGCAAATTAATAAAGGGTTAAAAAGTAAAGAAAATCAAGCAACCGTTTTTTAAGCGTCAAAACGCTATTTGCATCCCCAACAATCATTTTTAGCGTCAAAACGCTATTTGCATCCCCAACAATCATTTTTAGCATCAAAACGCTATTCGCACCCCCAGCAACCGTTTTTAGCGTCAAAACGCTGTTAACACCCCCATTTTTGATACAACGCCCCTGTTCTTCGCACCCCTTTTTTTATCACCCATTCCGCTTTTATTTACACCATAACGTTTCCGAACCGTCTCTTTTCTTTCAAATAATCAAACTCGCGTAAAAAAAAAGGGGGTTATTACTAATGGTCACTCTGAGCCTAGCTTGTTTGACTGATAGGACTAACCTCCATTTTCCGAAGCGGTTTAGTAGCGGTGATCACTCTGAATTCATTCGTTTGATCATCGCAAACAACCGCCTGAACTTCTAGAATTTTTCAGTTAATAAAAAAAACAAACGTAATCTCAACTCCCCTTTCTTTAAAAAATCACGCTTCCCAGTAAACTTTTTTCAAACAAACAAGCGCTCAATCACAAACCGGTTGTCTATAGCGGTCACTCTGGGCCTCGCTCGTTTGAACGCGGTAAACACCTTCTTTTTCGAATAAGCCATCAGTGGCGACCACTCTGGATTTATCTGTTTGGTCACCATGAACGGCCTCTAGTTTTCGCAGACTTTTCAAAAAAAATAAAAAAATACCAACACACAAATATTTTCTACCCGAGAACTACGTAGCTTTGATTTCTCCATCGCACCCGGAGATACGTAGGAGCGGGGGCCCACTCCTGTCAAGCGCAAAAAACTAAAATTTTTATTAAGTCTTCCTTTCCGTTTTTTTTTTTGCAAATAACAAAAAGGGTAAATTAAAATGTTTTCTTTAAAACTAATTTTTCTACACATTAAATTAAAAGGTAACCTTTTTAGGATGTTGCGGGGTGCTAGTACCTTCCCCGCACTTAATCGACCCCCGAACCCAAAAAAAAAAAAAAGGTTTTTTCAATGTTTTCCTAAAAAATAAATATTGATGGCGGCTCCATTGTTCAGTAACAACGAAGGATCCCTCCTTCGGATTTTTCGGTCGCTACACTCAGCATAGGACAATTACAGCAGAAGGGCTTGAAAGTGGTGTTTGAGGACGACACTTGCAAGCTGTATCACAAGGAAAAAGGCCTGATCATTACTTCATACATGTCTAGTAACAGAATGTTTGTTGTAATGGGCATACCTATTATTTCCAATTGTTTGCAGGTAACAAGCACTAGCACTGACTTGACAGGCCTGTGGCACAAAAGATATGGGCATCTCAGCTACAAAGGACTCCAATTACTAGTACATAAAGAGATGGTGAAAGGGTTGCCTCAGCTGAAGGAGAGCAGCAAGATCTGTACTGAGTGTCAAGTGGGAAAACAACACAGAGAAGCAATGTCCAAACAGAGCAATTGGAGAGCTGTTAGAAAACTTGAACTAATTCACAGTGACATTTGTGGCCCCATTAATCATGAGTCAAGCAATGGAAAAAGGTACTTCATTTCCTTTATTGATGACTATAGTAGAAAGAGTTGGGTTTATTTTCTGTCAGAAAAATCAGCTGCATTTGAAGTGTTTAAAAGGTTTAGAATGATGGTTGAGAAAGAATCACAATGCTCCATTAGCTGCCTTTGAACTGATAGGGGAGATGAGTTCAACTCCATTGAATTCACTGAATAATGTGAGGCTAATGGAATTAGAAGACAACTCACTGCAGCATATACACCTCAGCAAACTGGAGTTGCTGAGAGGAAGAATAGGACTGTGATGAACATGGTTAGAAGCATGCTGAATGAGGCCAACTTGGAGAAGAATTTCTGGGCAGAAGCAGCAGTTAGGTGGGCATTCTATCTCCTCAATAGATGTCCCACAGTTTCAGTAAAAGAAATGACCCCTGAGGAGGCTTGGTGTGGTGTAAAACCTTCTGTGAAACACCTAAGAGTGTTTGGCTGCATTGCTCATGTCCATGTAGCAGATGTCAACAGAAGAAAATTGGATGATAAAAGTATCAAGGGAATATTCTTGGGAGTAAGTGATGAATCCAAGGCTTATAGAGTATATGATCCTACAACCAAGAAGGTTTTAACCAGCAGAGAAATTGTGTTTGATGAAGAGGCCACATGGAGCACCACTGATACAAGAAGAGGGAAAGAAAAAGTTACTGAATTGGTTTAGGAAGATGCCACTGAGGTATAGGACAACACAGAAGAAAGGAACACCACTGTAAACACTGGTGAGGCCAGCACCAGTAGTGTAGGTAACACTGCTGCTACTGTCACAATTGATGAACCATTACTGAATCCTGCTGCTACTGTCACAATTGATGAACCATTACTGAATCCTACTCAAGATGAAAATGAGGAGGGTGAAAGAAGGACTGGGAGGATTAGAAAGCCACCTGGTTGGTTTGAACAATACCACATGTTGGGCGAAAATGATGATATTGAAGAGTTGCATGATAATGATGTCTTGCACAGTCTCATGATGTGTGAGACAACTGATCCAGTGACCTTTGAGCAGACAGTTAAAGAAGACAGGTGGAGAATGGCCATGGACAATGAAATAGCATCTATTATCAAGAATGACACATGGGAGTTAGTGTCTCTTCCAAGTAATGGAAAGAAAATTGGTGTTAAATGGATCTACAAGACCAAGCTTAATGAGGCAGGTCAAGTAGAAAAATATAAGGCCAGACTAGTAGCCAAGGGCTACTCACAAGAACATGGTGTTGACTATGCTGAGGTCTTTGCTCCTGTAGCAAGGTGGGATACAATTAGGGGTATCCTTGCTACTGCAGCATACAACCGGTGGTGTGTTTACTAACTGGACGTGAAGAGTGCCTTTCTCTATGGAGAGCTTGAAGAAGTAGTCCATGTGGAGCAACCAAAGGGGTATGAAAAGAAGGGAGAAGAAGATAAGGTGTACAGATTAAAGAAAGCTTTATATGGCCTGAAACAAGCCCCCTAGGGCATGGTACAGCATGATAGAAAGCTATTTTGACAAGGAAGGTTTCAAGAAATGTGCTCATGAGCACACCATGTTCACTAAAATTGATGATAACGATGACTTGCTGGTTGTAAGTATCTTTGTGGATGACTTGATTTATGCAGGAAGCAGTGAGACAGCAACTGAGAAATTCAAGAAATCTATGATGCTGGAGTTTGACATGACTGATCTAGGAAAATGAGGTACTTTCTAGGTGTTGAAGTGACTCAAAGAGAAGGCTGCATCTTCATTGCCCTTTTTTTAAGCAGAAGTATGCTAGGGAAATACTGGACAGATTTAACATGATTGACAGCAAGCCTGTTGTCAATCCTATTACTGCAGGAACCAAAATTTGTAGAGATGAAGGAGGAAATCAGATAGATGCAACATGGTTTAAACAAATCATTGGAAGCCTCATGTATTTGAATTCCACAAGACCTGACTTAATGTACTCAGTCAGCCTCTTGAGTAGATTTGTTGAGAAACTTACAGCAAAACATCTCGTGGCCATCAAGAGGATTCTCAGATACCTAAATGGCACTTGTGACTTGGGGTTGCTGTACAAGAGAGAAGAAGGACAGGAACTCAAGGCTTATTGCGACAGTGACTATGCAGGTGACTTAGATGTCAGGAAAAGTACCTCAGGATTTGTCTACTTACTGGGTGGATCAGCAGTATCTTGGTCAAGCAAAAAACAGCCAATTGTGACACTCTCCACCACTGAAGCAGAGTTTGTGGCTGCTGCTCATTGCATATGTCAAGGAGTGTGGTTGAAGAGGATACTTGAGGAGTTAAGACTCAAGCAAGCTGATAGTTTAACTGTTATGTGTGATAACAGTTCTACAATTAAACTTCCAATCATGCATGGAAGAAGCAAGCACATAGATGTGCGATTTCACTTCCTAAGAGATATGTGCAGAGAAGGCAAGCTGGAACTAAAACACTGTGCATCAGAGGATCAATTTGCAGACATCATGACCAAGGCTTTGAAGAATGAAACATTCATCAAGCTTAGGAGGTGCCTGGGAATGCATTCTACAGCTGAGATAAACTGAATACTTATCAGTATTCAGTTTAAGAGAGGGATTGTTGATAGTACTTCTATTGTTTTTGGGCCTAGCCTGTTTTTGTTGATTGTAAGCCCACTATGGCATTGAGCATTTATTAACTTGGGCCATTATCTGTTTGTTAAAGAGAAGACAGTTTAGGGTCCAGAAGTAAATTGTAGCCATATACTGTAACTAATTGTTTCAAGAAGTAATAAGATGTACACAGCTCAGTTGCACATTGCAACGAATACAGCAAACTATCTCTTCCTTTTGTGATCTTTACTTACAGAATTGCCATCCCTACTTCATATTGAAAGAAGTAGAAGAAAGAGATTCGAAACCAAAGTTTTTTTTTGCTTCTTCGAGGAGGGGAATAGAAGAAATTCTAGACTCAACCATTCACTATTTTGTTCAAAATCGAAAGGGAGGAATTTGGATCATCTCCTTTACTCATTTCCTCTATCTCTCTTCATCCTCTCTATCTCTCTTACGATCTCACTCACCTCCCACCCTTATAAATTGTGAAGGAGGGAAAGGAGAGCTAGGATCCAAACACTGAATTTCAGTGGCTTGGATGAAGAGATCATCGTGGCATTGGATGAAATATAATCTAATGTAAAATTAGCAAAGACTTAACGGAGAGGTGAGAATGGATTAAATTATTTATTTTATCATTTGTTAAGGGATGAGAGTATGTGTTTTAAAAGAAGACTGGAATAGAGTGTAATCGTAGTATCTTTAAGGGGTGGAGAGTTTACTTTACTCTTTTGTATTCTACATCTATCTATATTATCTTTTTTTATAACAAAAAGATATATTATTGAAAGTACAATGGATACTCCAAACTTTTACAGCAAGATAGTTCCATTAAATGGACCTAAGACACTCTAATGGATTGCTCCTTCAGGCAGAGAATAATAAACTAGATTTTCTTCATGCTTTACGAATAAATCACCTCAAAAAATGTGTCTTTATGTGATTTATAATAAAGGATATATAGATCTAGCACTTCTCTCTCAAAAATGAATTTATTTCTATGTAACCATCAAGTTTTTTTTGGGTGGGGGAATGTTAGTTTCAGGGGTTTGAACCTGTAACATCCTCAAAATAATTAGTAGAATTATTTGGGTGTTAACCCGATTAAATTAATTTAGTACTTGACTGGTAAATTTATTGAGTGCTAAAATTAATTATTGGTTGTCATCGGATCGTTAACCGGATAATACGGATCAAGGAAATTTTGGAATCGAAATAGGAGATTTCGATCAATAGGAGATTTCGATCAATAGGGTAATATGACCGCGTTACAACTTATATATTAAATAAATATATATATATATATATATATATATATATATATATATATATATATATATATATATGTGTGTGTGTGTGTGTGTGTGTGTGTGTGTGTGTGTGTGTGTGAGGAGAAGGAAAAGAATTAATTGAAAGAAAGAAAGAAAAGAAAGGAAGCAGCGAGAGAAGAGAAACAGAGAGGAGAAAAGAGAGAAAAGAGAAAGAAGAAGAAAGGAGCATGGAGAAAGAAGAGGAAAATGGGAGGACTTCGGTTCACCGAAACGACTTCCTTCCAACACGAAAAATGTTCAGCGTTACTTCCTCTTCGTTTTGGTACCAAGATCTTCATCATCAACTCACTCTCTCTCACTTTGCCATTTTCGAATTTGAGAGGAAAAATTGGAGTTTTGATGGTTGTAGCTCAAGGGAAAGCTCAGGATGATGTTTAGGAGCGAGCTCAAGGTGGATTACTCGAGTATTGAAGATCGATTGGAAGATTGGAAGCTAGTTGGGTGATTTGGGGTTATGGATGAATAGTAGTTTTGGAGGTTAGGGATGATGAATAGTGTCCATGGAAGATTTCGAGGAATTCGGCATTTCGGTCAAAAAGCGGTTTCGTGATCGAGTGGAAAGCATTGGAAGCGGATTCGAGCGTCGTCGGAACGGAAAGCTTAAGCGGGGAATGTTCGTGTGGTTACTCGGAGAATTCGGCTCGATCGTGGATCACGCGTCAAGGGTGAGTTCTACTCACGTTTAGGATTTTTGTTTTTCGAATTAATTGATTGATCGTTTTATCGCTTTCGCTGGTCTGGAATATTACTTGATATTGTCTGTTTCGGGTTAGGAATCGGTCGGAGCGAGTCTCGAGTTGTATCGTGTTGAAATGGAACTTTTGGTGATTTGATTTCGAAAGATTTTGACTTAAAAACCGTTAATTGGAAAATATGTCGCGTTTTGATACAATTCGTTTAAAGTGAGTTTTTGATTGATTTGATTGATTGTGTGACTTTGATTGAGACTGTTTTTATAGTTGTCAAAACTGTTTTCAATCGGAACGAGAATCGGAGTTAAGCGGAATCGCGGTTTTCGCGCGAAACCGCCAAATTCTGCACTTGACAGACCCCCCTACTGTCAGTCCACGCGCCACTTGCACGCCGCGCGCCACTCACGCGCCACTTGACAGATCCTACTGTCAGCTCGCGCGCCACTTGCGCGCCACGCGCCACTCGCGCGCCACTTTGCAGATTTTCAACAGTTTTTCACTGATTTTGTTTTCGCGATAACTTTTGATTCCAGAACCCGATTGAGGTGTTCTAAGATGCGTTGGAAAGCTTATTCAGAGGCCTAACTGAATATTCTATTTTTAAGGAAAAATGAACTGTTTTTGATATTCAAAATTGTGTCGAAAACTGGTCAACTAGAGTGCGAGTGTGAACTTGGATTTTAAAAAATGTGGATTAAAGTGTTTCATTGATTGTCTGATTTGATGGACCGTGGGTTCATAGTACTGTAGATATATATGTTTATATATATATATATATATATATATCGAGTTGGGTGAAGACCCATGTTTTGATATACTAGGCGGGGCAGTCATGCTCCCCCAACCTAGGCTCCGTGCCAATAGGAGAATGTACTATTGGTAAGGGGGTTCACCGGGTATATAGCACTGGATTGCAGTCGGTGTTATGTCATGAGTTTGTTGTACGTACACCGGGGTTTAGCACTTTATTGCAGTCGGTGTCGTACTGTGCGATACACCGGGGTTTAGCACTTTATTGCAGTCGGTGCCGCACTTTGTTTGTTCACGTTCACCGGGGTTAGCACTTTATTGCAGTCGGTGTCGTGATGATTTTAAAAAGAATTATTAATTGAACCGAGAGAATTAGTAGGGGTCTCGGTAGAACTCACTGAGATTGTATCTCACTGTTAATATGTTGTTGTTTTACAGAGACAAAGGGACAGCGGAAATCCAAGAGACACGAGTAGGTTGAGCTCGGGCTGATTGCTGATAGCCTAGCTTTATGTTTAAGCTTATTTCCCTTTTGTTGTCTGTATACTAAAACATTATGTATTTAGTGTATATCTTTCTTCCGCTTTCTTGTATGATACTGAATGCTATAGATGCTGATGGTATATGGTCTGAGAACCATATTGTCTTGTTGTAAATAAGACTGTTTGGGTTATATTCAGCGAAAAATTTATAGTGATATTCAGTGTCTAAGCAGGAAATATATCTCTGATGTGTTACTAATGTGCACTTGGGTATTTTTAGTCAATAGAAATACCGGGGTGTTACAGAACCCAAGACCTCTTTCTTGCACTTTTTTTGGTGCACTCCTTTGATATCCCTTAGCTCGCCAACTGAACTACCTACTTGGGATATGTAACCATCAAGTTGATATGGTTGCCAGCTACACTAAATATCTTAATTTTGTGAGTTTGCTGCCTTCAATTGTGAGCCCATGTTGGAAGAAGTGCGATAACCCCTCTTTCGGGAAGACTCCAACAACGCCCAACCAATTAAAATTAGCACCCCAGATTTTGCAGGATAAGGACAAGTGAATAACAATTAATTGGTCAATTGACAATACTGAAAAGTGCAAGGGTTTTTTTTACTCCCACCTTATCAAGTTATACCCCACAAAATATGATAATCTGAAAATACCCTTTGATATATTTCTTCACACAGATTTATTTAATTTAAAGATAAATTCGTTTTTGGTTTTTTTCCAAAACGGACTTATGTTTAAATTAGATAAATCCATTTTCAAGAAAAATATTTACCTAAATCATTTTTTTATATTTTTACAAACCAGATTTATCTAATAATAGACAAATCCGTTTTTGAAAAATAACAAAAATGGATTTATCTATGGTGGGGTTAAATCCGTTTTGGTTATTTTACAAAACAGATTTATCTATTTGTTAGATAAATCCGTTTTGAAAAAATTCAAAACTGATTTATCTATTTAATAGATAAATCTGTTTTGTAAAATAGTTAATAAATGAAAGCTATAAATCTGCTAAAAAATCAAAATTATTTTTTTTTAAAATATAAAATATATGAATATCGGTCGTCTTTTGGTTCCGTTTAGTGTCTAGTTCGTTATCACGTGACGATGTTTTACGGCGAGTGAACAATTTAGGCTAAAAAATCGATTTTCGGGTAACCTACTCCGATTTTAATGAAACCACAGCCATTAAATCCGAAAAAAAAAAATCAGGGATCAAGACTCCCTAAAAAGAAACTGCTATTGAGATAGCAGTGCTCAAAATCCCAAAATCCATCGTTTACTATTTTTTTATTAATTTTTTTAGTTTTTCATAATCGCCAAAAAATCTAAAAAAATTTGCATAGCCTTATTTTGGTTTTATGAGATTTTTAGTGGTGTTTTTATAATTTTGAGATTAGTTTTGACTCTTTAACGGATTTTTAGTAGTGTTTTTTTAACATTTTTTAAAAAAATTAAATAAAAAACTGTTACTTTTAATACACAAACCAGATTTACCTATTCATTAGATAAATTTGTTTTGAAAATAATAAATAGATAAATCCGTTTTGTAAAATAACCAAAACAGATTTATGTAGTTCTTAGGTAAATCCGTTTTATTATTTTTGAAAACCGGAGTTATATAATTCAATATAAGTCCGTTTTTTGGTTTTTCCCCAAATAGATAATTCCATTTTGGGAAAAAAACCAAAAAATGGATTTATATTTAATTAGATAAATCTGTTAAGTGGTTTTACTGAGGGATATTTTCGGATTATCAAATTGTGTGGGGGTATAAATGCATGTGGTGGGGGTACAAAAAAAAACTCAATCAGCAAAGGCAAAACGTATCGTGAAACAAATCAATAATGAGATATATTGGGCCAATTGGGCCAACTGTTACTACCCTACTCAATTAAGGGACATACTTATTAAACACCCCCCTTCATGTAGAACACGCCCCCCCCCCCCCACTCACTTTTTGGCTTGGTTCGGTACCGTAGTACCGAATTTGTTAGACATCTTCCTATAACACATTATTAAGCATAAAATTCAAATTGACTTGCTCAATTATTTAACTAAACTCGATAGGGAATCTTTCTTTTTTTCTTATATTACTTTGAGTCTCCTTCTCTTTAGTCGCTGAACAATTCTTTTCTCTAAAATTTAGCACAAAATTATAATAGTGATTTAGGAATTGCTAAAGGTAGTTTAAAGAACAAACATGGAAAATAAGAACAAAGATTAACCCAAAAGAAGAGAAACCAAAAATAAAAGGATAGAAATATGTTAACCTTTGCAGTAAAAATAAGCATCCAGGTTTTCCAGGGGATTCCTTTCCTCCAAGAGTATCAAGAAAATCAAAAGGATCAATTTTTGCTTTCTCAATAATGGATAGTGCAGAAAGAATCTCCTCTGCTACTTTTCTTGTCATGGCTGCACTTTTTAACACCTTCACATTTTCCTCTATTTCCTAAGTAAATATAGAAATTAAAAATCAAAATAGAAACCCCAAAAAGAAAAATCAGATAAAAACAAGAGAAGAATCCCAGCATTACAATATTGACAAAAAATTTCAGTGAAAGGTGGAAAGGGTTCGCTAAAGATTCAAATTTTAGCATGTAAACCTTTTCAAATATCTGAGAAACTAAACAAAGGAATGCAAGGAAAGGAAAAGAGTATGATAAACTTTTGGGGTTGTTGACGTCCTGAACGAGAAGTGGGGTTGAGGGAAGTTGGTCTCTTTGTGAGGCATCAAGGGTTGTTGTGGTTCTTGTTCTTGATCTCCTTAGACGTAGAGGAGTGACATTCTAATGGCGTGAGAGATTTGATGGTTTAAAGAAAGGCAGTGAAACATTACAAACATACAATACTATATTACAGTATCTGTTAAAATTGCATGTACTGGGGTGTGCAGAAAACTACATGTCACGGTACCAAGGTACCGTACCTGGTCCAGTACTATAGTACCATACCTATTTAAAGCCATAAAAGAAGGGACACACTTGAAACTTTTTGTTCATTAAAGGTATTTTGGCCTTTCGCAAAGGTCAATGGGTGTTTATTCAGTAGCTAGGAGTGTTTAATAAGTACGGGTCTTCGATTAAATATAAGTCTCGCCACCATATTGATGTTTGAAGGTTGTCATTAGAATTATGAGAAGAATAATGAGATATATTGCAATATTTGAAGAATAATAGGTTGTGTCAAATCGCGATCTTATATATCCACAAAGAATTACTATCTCCATTTGGATAAGACAGAGTAGTTAAATAATTCAAGATCTTAACTCTGAGCCCACCAAGCTTCTTTGGTAAGCAAATATTTTTCCAAGAAACCCAATTTGGTCTTGCGTGCTTCGAGGCCCACCTCCTCAAAGAAATCTCTTTGGAGCCTTGATAGTTTCTTAATAATTTTTTAGGTTTTTTTTTGTACCCCCACACCTTCACTTTATACCCCCACAAAAAATTTACTCCAAAAATACCCCTATAAAATTGTTAATAACGGATCTACATAAACCATACATAAATCCGTTTTGAAAAAAATAACAAAACGAAAGTAAGTTAGTTTACGTAAATCCGTTTTTACCAAAATTTTGCAAACGGATAAATTGAACAATTTATAAATCCGTTTTTGTAATTTTAACAAAACGGAATTACATTTTTTATATATAAATCCGTTTTTGTTACGTGCTGCTAACGGATGTACCTGATCATAAGGTAAATCCGTTTTGTTAATTATCAAAACGGATTTATCTAGGTTATAGGTAAATTCGTTTTTATTTATATTTAACGGACACGATTCCACTACCAGATTTGATCAACGAAACAAATATATTTTTAACGGTGTAGATTGCACCGACAATATCAATGGTGGATATTCGTAGTGTGTAGATATCCGTTAACACGTGACGATATTGTACGTCGTGTGAATAATTTAGGCTAAAAAATCGGTTTTTGGGCAACCTACCCCGATTGTAAGGAAACCACGGCCAGTAAATCCGAAAAAATCCCAAATTCCACTGTTTACTATTTTTTATTAATTTTTTGAATTTTTCATAAATTACAAAAAATCTAAAAATTTTTGCATAACCTTATTTTGGTTTTACTAGATTTTTAGTGGTGTTTTTATAATTTTTAGATTAGTTTTGACTCTTTAACGGATTTTTAGTAGTGTTTTTATAACTATGGTTTAAAAATTAAAAAAACTTACTTTTAAATACCCAACGGATTTACCTATTTATTAGATAAACCCGTTTTGAATATTTCCAAAACGGATTTATCTAATAATAGATAAATCCGTTATTAAAAAATAACAAAAACGGTTTTATCTATTTAATAGATAAATCCGTTTTTGTTTTTTTTTAATAACGGATTTTTCTATAGTGGGGGTAAATCTGTTTTAGATTTTTTTCCCAAAACGGATTTATCTTTAAAATAGATAAATCCGTTAGTTGTAACTCTGAGGGGCATTATGGGAATATCATATTTTGTGGGGGTATATGGGGGAACTGTGGGGGCACAAAAAAAACCCCTAATCTTTTTTAAGGTTTGATAGAAAGAGAAATAATAGAGAGGTAAATTAGATGGTTATGAATTTATTTAATTAACTGTACCTCAAACTGAGAGATGGTGTTTACTTGTATTTATTTTAAATTGATAACTGTAGCGACCGAAGAATCCGGAGGAGGGATCCTTCGTTGCTTTTGAACAATGGAGCCGCCATCAATATTTATTTTTAGGAAAACATTGAAAAAACCTTTGTTTTTGGGTTCGGGGGTCGATTAAGTGCGGGGAAGGTACAAGCACCCCGCAACATCCTAAAAAGGTTACCTTTTAATTTAATGTGTAGAAAAATTAGTTTAAAGAAAACACTTTAATTTACCCTTTTTTTGTTATTTGCAAAAAAAAAACGGAAAAGAAGACTTAATAAAAATTTTAGTTTTTTTGCGCTCGACGGGAGTGGGCCCCCGCTCCTACGTATCTCCGGGTGCGATGGAGAAATCAAAGCTACGTAGTTCTTGGTTAAAAAAATTTGTGTGTTGGTATATTTTATTTTTTGAAAAGTTTGGGAAAACTAGAGACCGTTCATGGTGACCAAACAGATAAATCCAGAGTGGTCGTCATTAATGGCTTATTCGGAAAAGAAGGTAAGGCCCAGAGTGACCGCTATAGACAACCTATTTTTTTGCGCGAATTCGATTTTTCGAAAGAAAAAAAAAAGAACGGTTCGGAAGCATCACGTTGTGAATAAAAGCGGAGTAGGTGATAAAAAAGGGGGGTGCAAATAATAAAGGAGTTGTATTAAAAAGGGAGGTGTGAATAGCGTTTTGACGCTAAAAAAGGTCACCGGGGGTGCAAATAGCGTTTTGACGCTAATAGAAAATGGTTGACGGGGTGCAAATAGCGTTTTGACGCTAAAAAAAACGATTGACGAATTTATCACTTTTTTGCTATTCTACCCTAGAGCACGTGATTCTTGAAACGCTTTTTCCTAAAAAAACCTAGACTAAACAAGTGGTATGAAGGAAAATTCTTTTGTTGTTTTTTTTTGGTTGTCCTAGTTACTATTTAATAAAAGGGTACCTTGTTTGTTTTTTTTATTTGGAAGAATGGTCATTTGTTATTATTATTTTTTTTTAAAAAAAAGGGTAGTGACATTAGTAACCATTTCTTTTAAGAAAATATATTTTTTTTTAAAAAAGATTTATTTTTAATCCGAAAAATAAAAAAAAAGGAACACATTTTTTTTATCACTTTTTTTTTTCCGAAAAAAAAAGTAATTGTTTAAAAAAAAACAACACATTTTTTTTATCACTTTTTAACCCGAAAATTAGAATAATTTATTTAAAAAAAAAGGCACAACATTTTTTTTCACTTTTTTTTTAATCCGAAAATTAGTAATTATTTATTAAAAAGCACAACATTTTTTTTCACTTTTTTTTTAATCCGAAAATTAGAATAATTTATTTAAAAAAGGCACAACATTTTTTTTCACTTTCTTTTAATCCGAAAATTAGTAATTATTTATTAAAAAGCACAACATTTTTTTTCACTTTTTTTTTAATCCGAAAATTAGTAATTATTTATTAAAAAGCACAACATTTTTTTTCACTTTTTTTTTAATCCGAAAATTAGTAATTATTTATTAAAAAGCACAACATTTTTTTTCACTTTTTTTTTTAATCCGAAAATTAGTAATATAAAAACATCAATAATAACAACATATATATATCTATAAAAACAGCAACTAAACTAAAAAAAAACAATAATATGTTCAAGGAAGGAAAAAAAAACAACCAATATTTATAAAAACAGTGACTAATATTTATAAAAAAGTCAATAACTAATATTTATAAAAAAAAACAGCAACTAATATAAAAACATGACAACAACAAAAATAAAAACAGTAACTAAAAAAAACGAAAAAAAACGTGAACAACAATAATTAAAATACAATGGCAATGATTATATGAACAAAATTATAATAACTAAAAATTACAAAAAAAAAAGCAACAATACTACAAATTATTACATTTTTGTACCTTGAACAAATCCAGAAATGTTGAAGAAATTTCCTTCTTCGAATTTCTTCAATACAAGTGAACTTTTTAAACTAATAAAAAAAAAATCTAGGAAGGAGGAAGAGAAGAGAAACCCTAGTTTTTTTCAGAAGATTTTTTTTTTCTAAGAGTCCCCCCTTTCTCCTAAGGTGTGACCCCTATTTATACAAAAAAAACATGCTTCCTTCTATCTTCTGCTCCACTTCAACCACTCTTGGATAGTGATGATGATCTTTTTTCTTGATATGATGGAGGTTTGGGGGTAGTTGTTGAAGGGGAAAAAAAATAAAAAGGACATGTGAGATGAGGGGAGAGGAGGGTCGTAGGTTTGTGTGAGTGAGGAGAGGAAGGTTGAGTGTTGTGTGTGAGGGAGAAGTGCCAAGTGTGAAGTGTGTGATTAGGGAGAAGAATGGATGAGGGTGTGAAGAGTGAGAGGAGAGAGCCGTGGGGTGAGGGAGAGAAAGAGAGGATGAAGTGAATGGTTGAGTGTGAGAGAGGAAAGAGAGAAAGGATGGTTGAGTGTGTGAAAGGATGAGAGTGGGTATGTGATGTGTGAGGGAGAGAGAGATAGCCGTAGGGGGGGGGGGGAAGGGTTGAGTGTGTGAGTGTGTGAGAGAGTGATGTGTGAGGGAGAGAGAAAGAAAAGGGGCGTAGGGAGTGAGAGAAAAGAGAGAGAGAGTGATGGGAAGGGTGGAGTGTATGGGGAAGTGGATGTGGGGAAGTGGGATTGAGAGTTCCAAGGAGGGAATCAAGGAGAGTGGGGGCGGATTTCTAGGGATGAATGTGGATGATTTTTAAGGCTAGGGGGGAGAGTGAATGTAGACACATTTTAGGGTTAAAGGGGGGGGCGAATTAGGGTTTAGTTGGAGTGGGTTGGATGGAGTTGGGTGTTGGGTTATGGGTTGGATATGGGTTAGGGTTAGGATATGGGTTGGGTTTGGTGGAGGAGTTGGATTGGGCTTGGTGGAGGAGTGGGCTAGGCGAATTGGGCTAGCTATTTTGCTGGGTTGGGCTTCCATGACAGCACCTTATTATTAATAGACCCCCCCCCACTTCCTTCTTGGCTTATTTTTATTTCTTCACTTCTAATTATTATTTTTTTTCAAAAATTAAAACTTGTAGCAAACTAAAATAAAATAAAACATGGCATGAAAAAAAAATAATTATTTTTATTAAACTAAATAAAATTTCTCTTTTTTTTGGATAGGACAAAATTAGGGTATTACAGCTGCCCCTCTTTATTTATATTTTGCTAGGAAATCGGAGGGATTCCGAATTTCTCGAGGAAAATAGAAATGAAGATAGAAAAGACGCTAATTTTGCCCAGACTGAGGTACTTTGGTTTTTTTTTGTTTTGAAAAATTTATGAAAACTGGGCTGATTTAGACTGAAAGTAAATAGGGAGCACCGGGGCTCTGGGGGATCGCTAGGGATCTGAAGGAGCACTGGGGCTCTGAAGGAGCACTGGGGCTCTGAAGGTCTAGCTCAAAATCAATGCTTGGCGCATCGACCTGAGTTCGACTGAGGGACCGTCGGGGTCTGAAGGGCATGCCCAAGCCTGAGGGACCGATGGGTCTGAAGGAGCGCAACTAGCTTATGGTACTAGTAATACGGTCTGGGGGTGGCCTTTTTCGAGCGGCCATTAGGGTTAATCAGGTCCGGAACTGATATAACCACGAAGGACGTGCACTGTGATTTTTAGGCGGACACAGCTAGTCTGAAGGGCCTGGGGCCGGATGATCCGTCGGTTGCTCGATTAACGCGACGTGCGATCTGGATTGAAGGACCATTGTTGGTCTGAAGGAGCGCCTGGGCTCTGAAGGACCGCTGGGGGTCTGAAGAATTGGTGCTAACGACACAAAATAAAATTATCTTAACAGACACTTGCAATGAATGATGCATGGTGCATGTAGTTAAGTAATTGATGACATGATGGATGAAATGTGGAATGATTTTGTTTTTGGCTTTTGCTCTTGGCTTTTCTTCTTTTTTTCATTTTTCTTTTCTTGCTCTTTTGCTCTTTTTGCTCTTTAGCTCTTTATTGACTTTGCTGGCATCATCAACTCGCGTGACTCTTGACGTGGAATACGAGGGTTGCCTCAAGCAGTGGTGCCGAAGTGCGGGTTATTTAAGATTTGCTGAAGTGATTATGCGTTTGTCCTTTTTGCAACTTTATGAGAGATCATCTCTTTTTTTTGATTTTTAGAAATTTCGCAATGAATATAATGCTTGTGATCCTGCACATGTTTCACAATTCAGTATCGTTTACCATGAACGTTATTTTTTGCGATAATAGGGAAATAAGAGAATAAAGGAAGTGTTTAATATTCAAATGAAAACAAATGCGCAGAAAATCGCACTGTCTGAAAATTACAATGGGAGTTTAAACTACAAAAAGAAAGAGAAGAAAAAGATACAAGGAAAGCAGATCTTTTGATTGTTTGTGTCTTCGAAGTAATAACGCCAATCGCCCATTAACACAACTTTGAGCCTTCATCGTCCAACTTTTTGGAGTTGTTGATTGCCTTTGTAGTTTAAAGTCCAACTTCTGACCCTAATTTTTGCCTGGACCGCTCTTTAGAGTTTTCAGTCCACCGGGTCGCTCTAACTTTTGCCTAGGTCGCCCTTTCGGGTTTTCAACCTAGCGAGCTTATTTTTGCTTGGCTCATCTTTCTCTTTTTTCATATATTCTTTAGGCATAGTACTTCTTGACTGCGTCCGAGTTCACTGGGAGTGGGAGGTCTTCACCGTCCATTTTTGTGAGAATCAATGCTCCTCCAGAGAATGCCTTCTTTACCACATAAGGTCCTTCATAGTTAGGGGTCCATTTTCCACGGGAATCCTTTTGGATAGGCAACATCTTCTTGAGTACGAGGTCTCCTTCTTGAAACTGGCGGGGGCGCACTTTTTTATCATAAGCCCTTTTCATTCTTTGTTGGTACAACTGCCCATGACACAAAGCAACTACCCTCTTTTCTTCTATGAGGTTCAACTGATCCAGACGAGCTTGAACCCATTCTGCTTCCTCCAATTTTGTTTCCATTAGCACTCGCAGGGAGGGTATTTCCACCTCGATGGGAAGAACTGCTTCCATCCCATATACTAGTGAGAATGGTGTTGCCCCTGTTGACGTGCGGATAGAGGTCCGGTACCCATGCAGAGCGAAGGGCAACATTTCATGCCAGTCCTTGAAGGTTACTACCATCTTTTGCACGATCTTCTTGATGTTCTTATTTGCTGCCTCAACTGCCCCATTCATCTTTGGACGGTATGGGGAGGAATTATGATGCTGGATTTTGAAGTCGTCACACAATTCTTTCATCATCTTATTGTTCAGGTTTGTCCCATTGTCCGTGATGATCTTATTCGGAAGACCGTAGCGGCAAATCAAATCTCTCTTTATGAACCTGACAACCACTGACTTTGTTACACTGGCGTAAGAAGCGGCTTCGACCCATTTGGTGAAATAATCAATAGCGACAAGAATGAAACGATGTCCGTTTGATGCCTTGGGTTCGATGGGACCGATGACATCCATTCCCCACATTGAGAATGGCCATGGTGCTGTTAGGACATTCAGAGAGGCGGGCGGTACATGGATATTGTCGGCATAGATTTGACATTTGTGGCATTTTCTGACGTAGTTGAAGCAGTCAGTCTCCATTGACAACCAGTAGTAGCCAGCCCTTAAGATTTTCCTTGCCATGGTGTGCCCATTAGAATGGGTGCCGAACGAGCCTTCATGGACGTCTTTCATAATTCTTTCTGCTTCTTCTTTTGCAACACATCTGAGGAGGATCATGTCGTGATTCCTTTTGTAAAGCACCTCCCCGTTTAGGAAGAAACCCATTGATAACCTCCTAAGTGTTCTCTTATCATTCTCAGTGGCACCGGAAGGGTATTCTCTATTTGTGATATAGTGTTTGATATCATAATACCAAGGCTTACTATCAGGCTCTTCCTCGATTGCCACACAATGATGCGCCGGTAGATCTCGATGCTGGATTCGGATGAATGTCAGACTTTTGTTGTTATTGATATTGAACATTGATGACAAAGTCGCCAAAGCGTCAGCCAACTGGTTTTCTTCGCGAGGGAGATGGTGGAAAGTGATCTCCTCGAACCGTTCAATCATCTTTTGGATGTGATCATGATAAGGAATCAATTTGGGATCCCTGGTTTCCCAGTCACCTTTTATCTGATGGATGACTAGCGCTGAGTCCCCATATACATCGAGCCTTTTGACTTTCCATTCAAGGGCTGCTTTGATGCCTAGGACACACGCTTCATATTCTGCAATGTTATTGGTGCAATAGAAGCTCAGTCTAGCAGTAAATGGTATGAAGCGGTTATCGGGAGAAATCAACACAGCTCCAATCCCGTGCCCATACAAATTAGAAGCGCCATCAAATGACATCCTCCACCTTTCATCGTCTGGAGATTTTCCTTCTCCGAACAAAGCCATTATATCCTCGTCCGGAAAATCATACTGCATTGATTGGTAATCCTCAATGGGTTGATGTGCCAAGTATTCCGCTAAGGCACTACCTTTGATTGCTTTCTGAGTGACGTACAAAAGGTCATATTCGGATAGTAGCATTTGCCAGCGTGCGATTCTTCCTGTGAGTGCAGGTTTTTCAAAAATGTACTTGATGGGATCCATTTTAGATACCAACCAAGTCGTGTGGCTCAACATATACTGCCTCAGGCGACGTGCAGCCCAGGCCAAAGCGCAACACGTTTTTTCCAACAATGAATATCTTGTCTCGCACTCGGTGAACTTCTTGCTGAGGTAATAGATGGCATGTTCTCTCCTTCCAGACTCATCATGTTGCCCCAGTACGCAACCCATTGAGTTGTCTAGCACTGTTAAGTATAGAATGAGGGGTCTGCCCTGCACCGGTGGCATCAGAATCGGTGGATTTTGGAGGTACCTCTTGATCTTTTCAAAGGCCTCCTGGCACTTATCGTTCCACTTCGTTTCTTGGTTCTTGCACAGCAATTTGAAGATTGGCTCGCAGGTCGATGTCAATTGGGATATGAATCTGGAGATGTAGTTCAACCTTCCTAGGAACCCACGAACTTCCCTTTCGGTTTTAGGCGCTGGCATTTCAAGAATTGCTCGTACCTTGTCTGGATCTACCTCTATACCCTTCTGACTGACTATGAACCCCAACAACTTTCCTGATCTTACACCGAAAGTGCATTTGGCGGGGTTTAGTCTGAGTTTGAACTTCCTTAGGCGTTCAAATAGCTTTCGCAGATTGACGATATGTTCCTCTTCAGTCTTGGATTTTGCGATCATGTCATCCACATAGACCTCTATTTCTTTGTGCATCATGTCGTGGAACAACGCTACCATCGCCCTCTGGTATGTTGCCCCAGCATTCTTCAAACCGAATGGCATTACTTTGTAACAGAAGGTTCCCCAGAGAGTGATGAAGGTGGTTTTTTCCATATCCTCAGGGGCCATCTTAATCTGGTTATATCCGGAATATCCATCCATGAAGGAGAAAAGGGAATGCTGAGCTGTGCTATCC
Source organism: Astragalus membranaceus (assembly GCA_039519185.1). Lineage (NCBI taxonomy): Eukaryota > Viridiplantae > Streptophyta > Magnoliopsida > Fabales > Fabaceae > Astragalus > Astragalus membranaceus. Next base: position 22,313,753 of record CM076851.1, on the reverse strand, counting down.
ACCAGGACATCAATGTGAGGCAAAGGGAAGTCATCTTTTGGGCTGGCTCTGTTCAAATCTCGATAATCGACGCACATCCGAACCTTACCGTCTTTCTTTGGGACCGGTACAATATTGGCTACCCATTGAGGGTATTTTGCTACTGCTAAAAACCCAGCATCGAACTGCTTCTTAACCTCATCTCGGATTTTCAATGACATCTCTGGTTTCATCCTTCTTAACTTTTGTTTTACCGGCGGGCATTCTGGTTTTACCGGTAACTTGTGCTCGACTATGTTGGGGTCCAGTCCAGGCATGTCTTGGTATGTCCATGCAAAGATGTCAACATAGTCGATCAAAAGTCTAATCAATTTCTCTCGCTCACTGTCTTTCAAGGTGGTGCCAATGTTAACTTCTTTTTTGTCTTCCTCCGTGCCTAAGTTGATCGTTTCAGTTGATTCCTCGTGGGGTTCGATTATTTTTTCCTCTTGTTCCATCATTCTCATTAACTCTGGAGGGGTTTCCCAATTATCCTCAACATCTTCCTCAGTTTGATTGATAGGGTGATCAAAGTTACAATATGGATTATTGGCGTTGTTATTTTCAAAGACATTTTTTTCGGATCTGCATTAGCGTAAATTAACGGAATAAAAACGAAAGAAAGAAAATAAGAAGCGAATGTAACAAGAAAACGAGAGTTTATTGGGAACTGAAATAACGTTGCATTGATATTAATACTGAAAGGGAAACATGCGTGCCCGAATGAAATATCCTAAGGCCTTGGGCAGAGCCAGAGGATTACATTATAGAAACATTACTTTGAACTAAAAACCACAGGAAAATCAATGATCTCCCAATTCTTGAGTCTTTTGTTTGCAGGACAAGGGCGTACAAGACTGTCGATGCCTTCTTCCGCGCTTAGATCGTCCTCAACTGCGGCGATCTGATTGGGGTTCAACATTCCCGCACTCCGAAAGCTTTCCTTGATGTCGCAGATGGCGATCCTCTTCGTATTTGGCACCCTATCCTCGAGTCTGGCTATCCTCCGTTCTTTATTTTCTTCCGTAATCCTTCTTTTGTCAGCACGACTGGGCCGATATCCTACCCCATGTCTATCTTTGTTCTCCTCTGGCTGTATTGGCGTCAGGATCCCCTGTCCGATTTTTCCCAAGCCTCCTCCAGCTTGGTAGCCTTTTCCTAACATGAACTTAGCAACCATCACGGCAGTTTTGGATAGCTTGGGTTCTAACATAGCAGATGTATTGGCGATTTCCAATGCTTGGAAGGCAGTCTCGAGAGACTCTTCAGCAGCCTCAATGTAGCGAGAGGGAGCGGACTTATTTATCAGCATTTCTTCTTCACCGAAAATGACCACCAGCTTATTGTTGACTATGAACTTGAGTTTCTGGTGTAGAGAAGAGGGAACTGCCCCTGCCGAGTGGATCCATGGCCTCCCCAAGAGACAACTGTAGGATGGGGCAATGTCCATTACTTGGAAACTCACTATGAAGACCTCTGGACCTATCTGTACAGGTAACTCCATCTCTCCGATAACCTCTCTTTTAGACCCATCGAATGCCCTGACCAGTGTAGAACTGGGTTTCATGTATGAACAGTCTACGTCTAGCTTGTTCATGGTTGATTTGGGTAGCACATTCAGGGACGATCCGTTATCGATGAGTACTCGAGCTAGAGAGTATTCTCCACATTTCACGGAGATATGCAAAGCCTTGTTGTGCCCTCTTCCCTCGACGGGGATCTCGTCATCTGTGAAGGTGAGGTAATTGTTTGCAACGATATTTCCGACGATCCCGTCAAATTGGCCGACCGAGATGTCTTAAGCGACATGGGCCTCATTCAATACTTTTGTCAATGCTGCACGATGGGCGTCAGAACTGAGCAATAATGACAACAGAGATATATTTGCGGGAGTTTGGTTCAGTTGATCAACCACCTTATACTCGCTTTGTCTCATAAGCTTCAGAAATTCACTGGCTTCTTGCTCGGATAACGTCTTCTTTCCTGCATTCTTATCGACAGGTTCCTGCTCTGTGCTTTTGCCCTTACGGGCTCTTTCCTCCCCTTCTTTTGTTCGGTCCTCACTAGGCCCTCCAGGGGCATAGAAGCGCCCACTTCGAGTCATACCACCGGTCCCTGAGATGTTAATGACATCTGGGTTGGTCTGAACCTTCATATCGTAACTCCACGGGACTGCATTGGTGCTTTTAAAGGGAAACGGAACTGGCACTTGAATGGTGATTGGTCTAGGCACAGTGGGAGCTGGTTGTGTGTTCTTCTTGTAATGGATTTCCAGTGGTTTCCTGATATTCTTGCTTTGGTCAATGCTTGACTGGAGCGTTGACACGTCTTCCTCTTTCTTTTGAAGACCTATTTGTATTATGTGTCGGTCTAACAAGTCTTGCAGGATTGGCTTGAATGCTTCACAGGCCCCGACACAAAGGGGATCAACACACGAACCCTTTCCGGTACATCCTTTCATAATGATTCCGAAGTGACACAAATTAGCATGGATGAGGTCCAGGGGTGTGACAATGTCCTCCACCTTTCTGACCAATAATTGCCCCTCAACATTCTCAATGGCATTGACGGAGGGTTTCCCGTGCCCCGGCAGAGGGTTAGTGGCAACGTTCGGACCATCTTCTGCGAAAGTTAACCATTTAGATTCAATTAAATCTTGTACTACATATTTCAATGCCTTGCAATTTTCTGTTGAATGGCCAACCACCCCAGCGTGGAATCCACAGCTCGCCTCTGGGTCATAGCTCCTAGGGAAAGGAGGTTGAAGGGGTCTCATTGGACGGGGAGTGATCAAGTTGTGACTGATGAGGTGATTGAATAGGTCGGTGTATGACATGGGTATTGGGTTGAAATTGGCGGGCTTTCTTTCTTGGTAGTTTTGTGGTCTATAGCCTGGGTTGACTTGGTGAGGTGGGGCTTGTGGTGTTTGAGTAGGTATTTGTAAAGTCTGTCGGGGGTTGTTGTAGGGAGGCTTTCCGGATCCAGAGATGGCATTAGCTTCGCCCTCCTTCTTTTTAGGAAAACCCGAGAAGGGCCTTTTCTGGTTGCTAGTTCCAGCGGAGCTATATGCAATTTTCCCGTTTCTCCATCCATTCTCTAGTCTTTCTCCGATGACGATCATATCTGAAAAGTTTGAAGACACGCTCCCAATCAACCTGTCGTAGAAAGGTGATTGAAGAGTATCCATGAACATTGATACCATCTCTTTTTCTAACAACGGTGGTACCACCTGTGCAGCCAAACCTCTCCAGCGTTGGGCATATTCTTTGAAGGACTCATTGTCTCTCTTCGTCATGCTCTGCAGCTGTGTTCTATCGGGAGCCATGTCAATGTTATATTTGTATTGCCTTAAAAATGCATCGGCTAGGTCTTTCCAGCATCTGATATGGGCACGTTCTAATTGCATGTACCAGCTCGAAGCTGCCCCGGACAGACTATCTTGGAAGTAGTGGATGAGCAATTTGTCGTCGTGAGCAAACGCCGCCATTCTCCTGCAGTACATGGTTAAGTGGCTTACAGGGCAAGTCGACCCTCTGTATTTGTCAAAGCCTGGCACCTTAAATTTTGGAGGGATGACTACGTTAGGGACGAGGCACAAGTCATAAGCATCTCTCGCACCAACATTGGATCCCTCCACTGCTCTCAACCTTTCTTCAAGCATTTGTAGTTTGTCTTGGGCTTGAGGGTTCTCCATAGAGCGATTGTGAGGGAGCCCACTCATACCATAGTAAGGATGGATTATCGGAACTATGGCTGGGTTCACATTTGGGGTATGTGAATGAGTGGGATTCCTGAGGTTGGAACCTTGAGCTTGAGCGTCAACTATCGGCGGTGGAGGGCAGCCAAGTGGGAGTGTTTGTGGTATGACGACGGGGGTCGGGTTTTGAACTTGTGGTGCCCCCGGATTACCATTGTAACCCGTTGGTGTAAGCTGTTGTTGGCCCGCGACTCCTGAGGGACCGTCTTCTGGACTAGCATTGACTGTCAGAGGTGTGTAACCTTGTGGAAGTCCGTAAGGAGGCCATATGTAACCCTGGTCATTAGTCCCAGTGGGGGGCACTGTATGCGGGATCCCGAGTCCATTGGGAGGAGGAGGGTTGGTAACTTGATTTTCCGTATTCCCAGCGGAGACATCTTCACTTGTGTCTTTGTCCCTCAGAGTTTGTAAGACCTTTAAGATTTCAGCCATTTGTTCTTTCATCCCATCTATTTCTGCCCTAAGCTCTTGATTGCCTAAGTTCTGAGGTGGATTGCCTTGATCCGGGATATCTTGAGGCGGATTGTCCTGATTTTCTTCCATGTTTCTGGCCTGAGAACGAGTCCAGTAGCGATGTTGACGCACCAGCTTGTCTTTTACTCTCTGTTGGTGGGACACATGGTATGAGTATATGTATGAGTATATGAATGGATGAAAATGCGAATGATGCATGTGTGCATGAGTCTTATTGTTTTAGGCCGGGAATTGCAAACGCATCCTGATTTGTCATAAGTACACAGATTAAAGTTCCACAATATTTTCAAGATAAAGGAATCAGCATGTGAGACAAACAAACTTCATTGATGGAGGAAAGTACAACATTTTGGAAATAAAACTTCGGAAAAGGAAAGTACAATGTTCTTTAAATTTCACTCAAATACATATGGCTTTCATTTTTCCACTCCTCCCTCTTTTCCTACTAGTAGCGCTGCCAGTCTTCTCCCGGAGTTCGGCAATCAGAACCTCGCAAAACTCCATGAATTCGGAAACTTGGACCGGGGTATTGAACGGGTGCATTGCCGCGTTAGTCTCCTTTAGACGTTTGGGGATTCCTACGATAGCTTGATCGGCCAGCCGTGCCAACTTTGAGAATCTGTCTTTCCAGTATAAGCTTTCATTCTTCAACTCTATGAAGACTTCATGGTTTTCTATCTTGCTGACCAACTCCACGAAGCGGTTCTCCCAATAGATGCTTTCTGTTTTCAGCTGGTGATAGACCTCCTCTTGATATCTGATATGGTCGTTCAGCTCATCAGATTTTTCATGCTCCCTTCTTAAGGCTTGCTGGTATTCTCGGAGTATCTCTTCAATGGTATCTTTATCCTGCTTGATACTTTTCACTTGCTCTTCAAACTCGGCTGCCATCATCCGGGACTCTCTCTTTGATACCATTAGTAGGCTCTGTGCGGTCTTTTCAGCCATCATTGATTCTTCCCATAACTTTTTCCACTTGTATGTATCATCGATGGCTTGGTTCATTTTCAGGTTGCAACGTTTTATTTCCTCTCTTGCTCCTCTTAGGTACCTTTGAACCTCTAGTTTGTCCTTTTGTTCAATCTTGAGCTGCTTGCGGCTGTCTTCCACGGCCACTGACTTACTTGTGTTCTCCTCCTTCAACTTCTGGTTTTTTAGGAGCACTTTCTCTAACTCTGCCTGCAAGCCCTTCTTTTCTTCCTCGGCCTTTGACAATGCCATTTTAAGCTTATCTAAATCTTCAACAGTGGGAAGGGTAGGTTCAGGTATTTCTTCCTCAACCCATAGTGCACTTTGGTAAGGCAATCGGGTGTCTTGGATCCTCTTTTGGAGCCATTGGCGAAAGGTGGTTTCCTTATCGCCACTCTTCTTAGTAAGCTCTTGTCCCTTGCGGACGACCATATCCCACGCTTGAGAAATCTTCCGGAGCATGTCAACCTCTTTTGGGCTTCCTTCATGGAGGTAAAAAGGGATTAACATGTCTTCGGTGGGCGGATTTCGCATGGGGTACCCCAGCTGTCTTAGAGTTAGAGAAGGATTGTAATTTATGCATCCTCTTGTCCCCATGAGCGGGACGTTTTGAAAGCTTCCGCATTGAAAAATTACTGTGGGCCTCTCTTTCCACCATGATGGGTGCCAACGAACCTTATATTCATGAAGGCCCCCCAGCACTTGCAACCATTCACCAGTGTTCATTGCCTTCACATCACACCCTCTGGCGTCTTCAATTGGGCCTTCTACTCTGACTTTGTTAACGAAAGCATGGGTGAGAAGCCAAACATACAAGGCGTGCAGGCAGCAAGATATCCTTTTTCCCCTTAGCTCACTATAATGAGTGAAAGTACAGTAAGTGTCTGCAAGCATGGCTGGAATCGGATCCTTGAAGGATAAGAAGACGCCAATAGCTGTTGTGTCCACATATCTTTCAAGGCGTGGAAATAGGACAATGCCAAAGATAGTCAAAGCTAACACCTGCTTAAAAGGACCCCAATTTCTAGCGTCGGCGAAGAATTTCATTTGGCCTTCCAGATACTCTTGTGGGAATCCTGCAATGCCATTTCGATTTTTCTTCCGGAGCTTCAAGTTCTCTTTGCTGGTTTGTAACATTGAGGCGAGTTTCTCATCTGTGTAGTATTGTCCCTGATACTGGTAGGGTCCATTGTCTTGTTGAGGAAAGCCGAAGATTTGTGTATATTCTTCCAGGGTAGGTGCCATCTGGAAATTTTTGAAAGTGAAGCATCTTAATGAAGAGTCGTAGAACTGGCTCAAGGCGGCAATGGCATCCGTTTGCATGTCCAATTGTAGTAACATAATAATCTTCCCATACACCCTATCAAAAGACCTGCGCTCGATGGGCGGCAATCGACCAGCAAATTCCCTTAGACTTGTCAGGTTAGGCTGCTTCACTATAGGGTAGTTCAGAGTTTGGATTGCTTCACAGTTTGATCCCATATTGTCTTGCTTATGACAAAACTTTCGAACCTCTTACAATTCCCGGCAAACCTAAATGAGATGAATAGCATGCAATGTGAGGATTTTTTTTTTGTATTTTTTTTTTGTGAAATAATGATGATGTATGATGAATTAAAGAAAGACGTTACATGCGTTAATAAAAGCATATTTTGGTGATTCAAATTTTGAGGAACATTAACCATGTCACATAAAATATACGTAAAGGAAAAAAAAAGAGTAAATGGTTTTCATTATTTGATTTTTTTGAAAGATAAAAAGTTTTTGCGATGATGCAACAGGTAGGTGAATTGCTTTTGTGTCCTAAACAGGTTATGTCTTACATATAGGTCACGGTCTAGGGTCACTTATGTGATCAACCTCTCAGGTAGTTCTATTCACTTCCTCACAAAGGTTTCCAGAGCTAAAATCCCTTTCACGATATGACCCACAACGATAGCGAGCTACCTGGTGTGGGATGCCGCGAAAGAGCATACTCTGGTTGAGATTTTCATGAGAGTCAGACAGATAAATCCAGAATGACTGTCACTAATCATCTCCGCTCGTCCTAAGTTATTTTTCAGACCCGGGTATAGGGCCCCACTCAGAAGTGTGTGAATAAATAGGTGTAGGTGATGTGTGTGATATAAGCAACCTAAACTACCCAGACTGCAAAAGAGCAAACAGATAGCAATATAAAAGTCTCCTACCCTAAGGTTTGCAAGAAAACAAATAGCAGTATAAAAGTCTTCTACCCTAAGGTTCAATATGCGAATATAAAGACTAAGGGTAAATAAAGTACTAAACTAATAATTTACACATTTAATCAAATTAGGCTTGACCCTCTAAAAAAAAAGTCCCCAGTGGAGTCGCCAGCTGTAGCGACCGAAGAATCCGGAGGAGGGATCCTTCGTTGCTTTTGAACAATGGAGCCGCCATCAATATTTATTTTTAGGAAAACATTGAAAAAACCTTTGTTTTTGGGTTCGGGGGTCGATTAAGTGCGGGGAAGGTACAAGCACCCCGCAACATCCTAAAAAGGTTACCTTTTAATTTAATGTGTAGAAAAATTAGTTTAAAGAAAACACTTTAATTTACCCTTTTTTTGTTATTTGCAAAAAAAAAACGGAAAAGAAGACTTAATAAAAATTTTAGTTTTTTTGCGCTCGACGGGAGTGGGCCCCCGCTCCTACGTATCTCCGGGTGCGATGGAGAAATCAAAGCTACGTAGTTCTTGGTTAAAAAAATTTGTGTGTTGGTATATTTTATTTTTTGAAAAGTTTGGGAAAACTAGAGACCGTTCATGGTGACCAAACAGATAAATCCAGAGTGGTCGTCATTAATGGCTTATTCGGAAAAGAAGGTAAGGCCCAGAGTGACCGCTATAGACAACCTATTTTTTTGCGCGAATTCGATTTTTCGGAGCATCACGTTGTGAATAAAAGCGGAGTAGGTGATAAAAAATGGGGGTGCAAATAATAAAGGAGTTGTATTAAAAAGGGAGGTGTGAATAGCGTTTTGACGCTAAAAAAGGTCACCGGGGGTGCAAATAGCGTTTTGACGCTAATAGAAAATGGTTGCCGGGGTGCAAATAGCGTTTTGACGCTAAAAAAAAAACGATTGACGAATTTATCACTTTTTTGCTATTCTACCCTAGAGCACGTGATTCTTGAAACGCTTTTTCCTAAAAAAACCTAGACTAAACAAGTGGTATGAAGGAAAATTCTTTTGTTGTTTTTTTTTGGTTGTCCTAGTTACTATTTAATAAAAGGGTACCTTGTTTGTTTTTTTTATTTGGAAGAATGGTCATTTGTTATTATTATTTTTTTTTAAAAAAAAAGGGTAGTGACATTAGTAACCATTTCTTTTAAGAAAATATATTTTTTTTTTTAAAAAGATTTATTTTTAATCCGAAAAATAAAAAAAAGGAACACATTTTTTTTATCACTTTTTTTTTTCCGAAAAAAAAAAGTAATTGTTTAAAAAAAAACAACACATTTTTTTTTATCACTTTTTAACCCGAAAATTAGAATAATTTATTTAAAAAAAAAGGCACAACATTTTTTTTCACTTTTTTTTTAATCCGAAAATTAGTAATTATTTATTAAAAAGCACAACATTTTTTTTCACTTTTTTTTTAATCCGAAAAGTAGAATAATTTATTTAAAAAAGGCACAACATTTTTTTTCACTTTCTTTTAATCCGAAAATTAGTAATTATTTATTAAAAAGCACAACATTTTTTTTCACTTTTTTTTTAATCCGAAAATTAGTAATTATTTATTAAAAAGCACAACATTTTTTTTCACTTTTTTTTTAATCCGAAAATTAGTAATTATTTATTAAAAAGCACAACATTTTTTTTCACTTTTTTTTTAATCCGAAAATTAGTAATATAAAAACATCAATAATAACAACATATATATATCTATAAAAACAGCAACTAAACTAAAAAAAAGCAATAATATGTTCAAGGAAGGAAAAAAAAACAACCAATATTTATAAAAACAGTGACTAATATTTATAAAAAAGTCAATAACTAATATTTATAAAAAAAACAGCAACTAATATAAAAACATGACAACAACAAAAATAAAAACAGTAACTAAAAAAAACGAAAAAAAACGTGAACAACAATAATTAAAATACAATGGCAATGATTATATGAACAAAATTATAATAACTAAAAATTACAAAAAAAAAAAAAGCAACAATACTACAAATTATTACATTTTTGTACCTTGAACAAATCCAGAAATGTTGAAGAAATTTCCTTCTTCGAATTTCTTCAATACAAGTGAACTTTTTAAACTAATAAAAAAAAATCTAGGAAGGAGGAAGAGAAAAGAAACCCTAGTTTTTTTCAGAAGATTTTTTTTTTTTCTAAGAGTCCCCCCTTTCTCCTAAGGTGTGACCCCTATTTATACAAAAAAAACATGCTTCCTTCTATCTTCTGCTCCACTTCAACCACTCTTGGATAGTGATGATGATCTTTTTTCTTGATATGATGGAGGTTTGGGGGTAGTTGTTGAAGGGGAAAAAAAATAAAAAGGACATGTGAGATGAGGGGAGAGGAGGGTCGTAGGTTTGTGTGAGTGAGGAGAGGAAGGTTGAGTGTTGTGTGTGAGGGAGAAGTGCCAAGTGTGAAGTGTGTGATTAGGGAGAAGAATGGATGAGGGTGTGAAGAGTGAGAGGAGAGAGCCGTGGGGTGAGGGAGAGAAAGAGAGGATGAAGTGAATGGTTGAGTGTGAGAGAGGAAAGAGAGAAAGGATGGTTGAGTGTGTGAAAGGATGAGAGTGGGTATGTGATGTGTGAGGGAGAGAGAGATAGCCGTAGGGGGGGGGAAGGGTTGAGTGTGTGAGTGTGTGAGAGAGTGATGTGTGAGGGAGAGAGAAAGAAAAGGGGCGTAGGGAGTGAGAGAAAAGAGAGAGAGAGTGATGGGAAGGGTGGAGTGTATGGGGAAGTGGATGTGGGGAAGTGGGATTGAGAGTTCCAAGGAGGGAATCAAGGAGAGTGGGGGGCGGATTTCTAGGGATGAATGTGGATGATTTTTAAGGCTAGGGGGGAGAGTGAATGTAGACACATTTTAGGGTTAAAGGGGGGGGGGGCGAATTAGGGTTTAATTGGAGTGGGTTGGATGGAGTTGGGTGTTGGGTTATGGGTTGGATATGGGTTAGGGTTAGGATATGGGTTGGGTTTGGTGGAGGAGTTGGATTGGGCTTGGTGGAGGAGTGGGCTAGGCGAATTGGGCTAGCTATTTTGCTGGGTTGGGCTTCCATGACAGCACCTTATTATTAATAGACCCCCCCCCACTTCCTTCTTGGCTTATTTTTATTTCTTCACTTCTAATTATTATTTTTTTTCAAAAATTAAAACTTGTAGCAAACTAAAATAAAATAAAACATGGCATGAAAAAAAAATAATTATTTTTATTAAAATAAATAAAATTTCTCTTTTTTTTGGATAGGACAAAATTAGGGTATTACAATAAAAAATAGATGAGGGAATTCTACAGTAAAGAATTATAATAGAGAAGTGTTCTGTACCTAGCAGTAATTTGGTAGGCTGCTGTTGGTAGGTCTCTTGCTGTCCTGGCAGTAGGTCAGTGAGCGCCCGGGGGGTACCTACAAAGCCACTCTGACGCTCAAGTCATTATGAGAATAAGCTAGTGAATTTCCAAGGGAATAGTGTGTACCGTATAAATGGCTATCGAGCCGGTATTTATAGGAAATCGATGCTCGTTGTGGATCGTCGGATCAGTGGAGGTGATCTGAACCCTCTAAGCGTACTGGGCTTGTATGTTGCGGATATGGGCCGAATCTGTTGGGCTTATCCATATCCAATTGCTAAACGCACCCCCTGGTTTTGCTAATGGACCTCTTGGTCCAGTCCAGAACAGTTGCCCCCCAAGCCGAGATTATTCCGGAGGATGGTCTTGGCTTGAAGAATTTTCGTTGGTCTACCGGATGTGTGAAGTCGCGCGGGACACTGCCTTTGTCACGACCGTGTTTTATCATTTTCATTCTCTAGAGTTAAAAAAGAGAGAGATTTTGTCTTTGCCATGCGTTACTCTGTTTGTCTCGTCGGGTCGTACAAGATCACTTCGTTGCGACCGTGACTCACACCTCTCTTGGTGTAATCCTTGTGCCAGGCACTAAGCTAGGGTGACATATCCTAATATTGGTGCCCTCATGGGCGCCTCGTGCCATGGTGTTGAGATATCCTAACGTTGGCGCCCTCCTAGGCGCCTTGTGTCATTGTGTTGAGACATCCCGATGTCGGCGCCCTCGTGGGTGCCTTGCTAGCCGCTCGTTCGTTCCTTAGGGTAGGCGCCCTCCCGGGCGCCTCTAGTGTTGTTCCCTGCGTGGTGTTGTGGATGGTGCCCTCGTGGGCGCCTTGTCATGTTGTCTTGGCTTCCGCCTCTTGGAGCAGGATCTGGCGCCCTCATGGGCGCCATGGGGGCCTTGTCATGTTGTCTTGGCTACCGCCTCTTGGAGCAGGATCTGGCGCCCTCATGGGCGCCATGGGCGCCTTGTCATGTCTGGAGCAGGATCTGGCGCCCTCATGGGCGCCGTGGGCGCCTTGTTGTATCTTGAGCAGGATCTGGCGCCCTCATGGGCGCCATGGGCGCCGTGTTGCGTTTGGAGCAGGATCTGGTACCCTCATGGGCGCCAGGGGCGCCTTGTTGCGTTTAGAGCGGGATCTGGCGCCCTCATGGGCGCCTTGTTGCGTTTGATCTGGCTGGAGCAGGATCTGGCGCCCTCATGGGCGCCGTGGGTGCCTTGTTGCGTCTTGAGCAGGATCTGGCGCCCTCATGGGCGCCATGGGTGCCGTGTTGCGTTTGGAGCAGGATCTGGCACCCTCATGGGTGCCTTGTTGCGTTTGGAGTAGGGTCTGGCGCCCTCATGGGCCCCATGGACGCCTTGTTGCGTTTGGTCTGGCTGGAGCAGGATCTGGCGCCCTCATGGGCGCCTCGTCTCTTTGGTCTGGCTGGAGCAGGATCTGGTGCCCTCATGGGCGCCATGGGCGCCCTGCCTCTATGTCTTTGATGTTGGCGCCCTCCTGCGAAACATGTTTTGGCGCCCTTTAGGGCGCCTTGGTGCCTTCCTGGATGTGCTTGGTGCCATCCTGCGAAACATGTTTTGGCGCCCTCTAGGGCGCCTTAGTGCCAGCTTGGATATGCTTGACGCCATCCTGCGAAACATGTTTTGGGGCCCTCTAGGGCGCCTTGGTGCTTTCCTGGATGTGCTTGCTGCCATCCTGCGAAACATGTTTTGGCGCCCTCTAGGGCGCCTTGGTGTCAGCCTGGATGTGCTTGGCGCCATCCTTGGAAACATGTTTTGGGGTCCTCTAGGGCGCCTTTGGCGCCTTGTTACACAGTGCTGTCTGCCCCCTTGCGAAGGATTTGCTTCCAGACCACCTCCTGCTAGGCACCCTCGTGGGCGCTGCCTGCTTCTTTGCCAGGCGCCCTCATGGGCACTGGTTCCTTCCTTGCCAGGCGCCATCATGGGCGCTGGTTCCATGCCAAGCGCCCTCATGGGCGCTGCCTGCTTCTTTGTCAGGCGCCCTCATGGGCGCTGGTTCGTGTGGACGTGTGCTTGGCACTTTGCTTTTTTTTTGTTGCTCATCCTGTCTCTTCGCCTGCTTTTCTTCTTGATGAAATTTCAGGGCTTGCTTGGTGCCGAGGGGAATTACTTCTTCCGTCCTCACCATTATCTGTTTGACATCTCCATGATCTTTTAATTTGATCAAGAGGTTCTAGACGGGAGGATTGTCACATATCGCCCCAACGGGGTTGACTTCGATGTCATTGCCCCCTGATATTTATGTTACCTTTTGAAACCTTTATGTTTCTTCTTTGCCTAGCTTGTTTCTTATGTTTATAATTGGCACGCGTTCGATGGTCTCGGGCACACATTCTTGCCTTGTGCACCTGAATATACAATTTCGTGTCGCCTCGTGGCGCAGTGTTGTCTGCCCCCTTGCGAAGGACTTGCTTCCAGACTAACTTTTTGCCATGCGTTCTCCTGCCAGGTGCCCTCCTGTGCGCTGGCTGCTTTTTGACTTGGCGCCCTGCCAGGCGCCCTCATGGGCGCTGGCTGCTGTCAAGGCGCCCTGCCAGGCGCCCTCATGGGCTGGCCTCTTTTTTCATTGGCGCCCTGCCAGGCGCCCTCATGGGCGCTGGCTGCTGTCTTGGCGCCCTGCCAAGTGCCCTTATGGGCGCTGGCTGCTTTTTGACTTGGCGCCCTGCCAGGCGCCCTCATGGGCGCTGGCTGCTGTCTTGGCGCCCTCATGGGCGTTGGCCTCTTTTTTCATTGGCGCCCTGCCAGGCGCCCTCTTGGGCGCTGGCTGTTGTCTTGGCGCCCTGCCAGGTGCCCTCATGGGCGCTGGCTGCTTTTTGACCTGGCGCCCTGCCAGGCCGCTGGCTGCTGTCTTGGAGCCCTGCCAGGCGCCCTCATGGGCGCTGGCCTCTTTTTTCATTGACGCCCTGCCAGGTGCCCCCTTGGGCGCTGGCTGTTGTCTCGGCGCCCTGCCAGGCACCCTCATGGGCGCTGGCTGCTTTTTGACTTGGCGCCCTCATGGGCGCTGGCTGCTGTCTTGGCGCCCTGCCAGGCTCCCTCATGGGCGCTGGCCTTTTTTTCATTGGCGCCCTGCCAAGCGCCCTCGTCGGCGCTGGTTGTTGTCTTGGCGCCCTGCCTGGTGCCCTCATGGGGGCTGGATGATTTTTGACCTGGCGCCCTGCCAGGCGCCCTCATGGGTGCTGGCTGCTGTCTTGGCGCCCTGCCAGGCTCCCTCTTGGGCGCTGGCTGTTTTCTTGGCGCCCTGCCAGGCGCCCTCATGGGCGCTGGCTGCTTTTTGACTTATTCTGGAGGGAGTCTGTCGCCGGGTCTGCTAATTTCGTCAGAGGATCGCAGCAATTATCCTGCTCGTCTATTGATATGTTTTTTTTTGCTGACTTGCCTTGATCGAGGTGATTGATGGTGAGTATGGGCGAGCAACACCACATTTTCTTTTCCTCTTGGCCGATTACATTTGACCTAGGGGGCGTGCATAGGAGAGTGTGAGGGTGATCGGAGGAGAGTGTGAGGGTGAGCTGAATGACGCCATCTGTAACACCACTTTTCTACCCGGAAATTTTTTGACAAAAATGAGAGTTTCAAAAACATTTTTCACTACACCCACAAGGGATGCTACATTTACACCGTTTAAAACATCGCACGTCAATAAATAAAATTCACCATTAAAATAGTACGACACATAACAGTAACTCGATCACCATGCAGCGGAATAAAAATAAAGGGTTCAACGAATAATCGCAACATCATCATAAAACTTCAAAAATTAGAATAATAGAGACAACTAATAAAACTAGCGTTCATCCCCCCGAGTGCTACGTATCAGAGCGACGACACCGACTCGACTAGCGAAGGTAGACATGCCTTCACTCGCAATCACCTGCACGTTACCAACATAGGGGTAACATTCAAACAGAAGGGGTGAGATATCTAACATTATAATATATGATAGGCAATATGCTAGAGTTACGACAACTATATCTACCGCTTCACAACAACATCAAATTACAAATCACCAAGAATTATCACCAACATCATGAGTAAGTATATGAGATGCAACCCACACCAACGGGTATATGCATGTGGTACCAATCATCACCAATAAAATAGCCAATAAGGACATCATCACCTGTATGAGCATCACCATCATCACCTATAGCTCCAAGGCCGAAGCCTCCATCACCAAAATAATGCATATGAAATGTATGCGACACCATGGACAATGCACCAGAGACAATCAACAACAATGGTCATCTATGTGACACAATCAACACCAATATCAACAAATGGTCATAAACCCATCACCTATCACCTTAGCCAATAAAATAGGCACATCACCTGTTATATCATCACCAAGAGCACCAATCATCACCAATAACACCAATCATCACCAATAACACCAACACCTATAGGGCAGTCTAACAACTTGACCGACAACCACCGACACCAAAGACACCAATAGATTTACAACGTTAATGGCAACAACAATTTTACAACATCGAGAACAACGACAATCTACAACACCAATGACGACACAATTTACCACACCTGAAACGACAACAATTTTACAACGCTAATGCCAACAACAATTATACGACACCAATGACAACACCTATTTACAACACCAATGACAACGACAACTTACAACACCGAGGACAACGACAACTTACATCACCTGGAACAACAACGACTTTGCAACACCAATGCCAACAACAATTATACGACACGAATGACAATACCAATTTACAACACCATTGACAACGACCACCGGGGCAGCCACCCAGGTGTCCAGTCACCAACAACCACAGACAGGCAGCCAATCATGGCGCCTACGGCGCCCACTGCGCCAAACACCACGGGGCAGCCATATGAGGCGCCCACTGCAGCAGTCTCAGTAAATTCGACTGTAGTTGTCTCAGTAAATTCGACAGCTTCTGTCTTCAGACTTGGCGCCCAGCAACAGGGCGCCTGGCACAACAGCAGCAACAACAGACTTGGCGCCCAGCAACAGGGCGCCTGGCACAACAACAGCAACAACAGACTTGGCGCCCAGCAACAGGGCGCTTAGCACAACCGCAACACAAACTGACATGCCGCCCAGGAGCAGGGCGCCTAGGGCAACGACAGCAACATCAGACATGGCGCCCAGGAGCGGGGCGCCTAGCACCACAGCAACAGAAACAGACTTGGCGCCCAGGAGCAGGGCGCCTGGCACAACAGCAAAAAGGCAGACCTGGCGCCCAGGAGCAGGGCGCCTACTCCAACAACCAATACAGCAACAACACAACACCAGCACAGGACCAACGCGCCCATGGCGCCCAGGGGACAGAACACGCGCAACAACAACAAACCCCATGCGCCCATGGCGCCCAACACCAAGACAACAACGACGCAACAACCATCAAACACCACATATGCAAACACAACATCACCAATGGCGCCCATGGCGCCTAAGAACATATTTTTTTTTCTTCAGATTTTCACCATGATCAATCACCAACACCAAATTGCAATAAATCACTAATACATACAAAATCACCAAACAATTATCTATCAATCATCAAACAACATCAAAAGGGCAACATAGAGCCTATTTCCCACATAACCCCCATCATACACCCTATTATAAAGGTAGAACCCACCCTTACCTTAGATTTTCCGAATACGCGATCCCCTTGCACGAAGACTCCAAAGAACCACAGTAACAAGAGCTCCTCTCGTCTTTCTCCTTGGTGCGCCGTCCCTCTTCTCTCCTCTCTTCGCAACTTTCTTTCTTTCTTTTCTCAAAATGCGCTAATGCTCCAAAACCCTAGCTAATGCTCTCCTTCATGCGCCTAGGCCCTTGGGTTCTTGGATCACGGGCCCCCTTCTACTATTCAACTTAATCACTAGACACCACTCCCTGATTTAAATAAAACACCTTATAATTATTTTAATATGACTATGCTAATAAAATACCTACATAATTTAATTAAATAAATAATTAAATTATTTGGGCGTTACAACTCTCCCCCACTTAGAATATTTCGTCCTCGAAATTTACCTGATTCAAACAGCTCGGGATAGGATTCCCGCATCTTGCTCTCCAGCTCCCACGCCATGCTCTCTCCGGCAGCTCCTAGCCAGACTACTTTCACCAACTCAATCTCCCCGCCTCTTAGAATTTTCACCTCATGATCTTCGATTCGTACAGGCATCGTCTCCACCGTGAGATTATCCCGTACCTCCACATCATCCATGCGGATTACATGAGATGGATCTGAAATGTACTTTCGAAGTTGCGACACATGAAACACGTCATGTAAATTCGAAAGGTTAGGCGGTAAAGCCACTCTATATGCAACATTCCCGACCCTCTCCGAAATCTGATAAGGACCAATGAACCGAGGAGTGAGCTTCTTCGACTTCAAAGCGCGTCCAACACCGGTCACCGGAGTGACTCTCAAAAATACATGCTCACCCGCTTGAAACTCTAAATCTTTCCTCCGCTTGTCGTGATAACTCTTCTGTCGACTCTGTGAAGCCTTCATCTTCTCACGAATCAACTTCACCTTTTCAGTTGTCTCTCGAACAATCTCCGGTCCAAGCACCACACTCTCTCCAAACTCATACCAACACAGCGGGGTTCTACACTTCCGACCATATAATGCTTCAAAAGGTGCCATCCCAATACTAGAATGGTAACTGTTGTTATACGTGAGCTCTATCAGTGGAAGGTAGGAATCCCACGAACCTCCTTGTTCCAAAACACAAGCCCTCAACAAATCTTCTAATGACTGAATTGTCCTCTCTGACCGACCATCTGTCTGAGGGTGATATGCCGAACTCAACCTCAACTTAGACCCCAACTTCTATTGCAAACTCTTCCAGAAATCTGAAGTGAACCTTGGATCTCTATCCGAAACAATACTCATAGGAACTCCATGAAGCTTCACAATCTCCCGGATATAAATCTCCGCCAACCTCGACACCGGATACGTGATGCTGATAGGAACAAAATGAGACGATTTCGTTAACCTGTCAACAATCACCCAAATTGCATCATACCCTCTCGCAGTATTAGGCAATCCCGTCACAAAGTCCATCGAAATGCTATCCCATTTCCACTCTGGAATTTCTAACGGTTGCATCAGTCCAGCAGGCTTCTGATGCTCAACCTTTGACTTCTGGCAAGTCAAACATGCATAAGCGAACTGCGCCACATCTCGCTTCATACCAGGCCACCAAAACAACTTCTTCAGGTCTTGATACATCTTTGTAGCTCCCAGATGAATACTTAACTTACTTCTGTGACTCTCTTCAAGAATAGCTCTCTTCATGTCTGTATCATCAGGAATACAAATCCTACCACGGAACCTCAACACACCTTGGGAATCCAACCTGAAGTCCTCATTCTCAGATCGATCAATCCCGACCATCAAGTCTACCAGTTTAACATCTGATTTCTGGGCCTCTCTGATGCTGTCCAGAAAATTATTACCAATCTTCAACATCCCTAACTTAACACTCTGAGGTGTCACTTCACAAACCAGACTTATATCTCTGAACTCCTCAATCAGTTCTAACTCCTTAACCATCATTGCCGACATATGCAAAGTCTTCCGGCTTAAAGCATCAGCCACGACATTAGCTTTGCCTGGATGATAGTTCAAATCGAAATCATAGTCCTTCAACAACTCCAACCATCGTCGCTGCCTCATATTCAACTCCTTCTGGTCAAACAAATATTTCAAGCTCTTATGGTCACTAAACACCTCAAATCTGGAACCATAGAGATAGTGCCTCCAAATCTTCAGCACAAAGACCACTGCAGCTAACTCCAAGTCATGAGTGGGATAATTCTTCTCATGAACTCTTAACTGTCTCGATGCATACGCAATAACCTTCCCATCCTACATAAGCACACCACCTAAACCCATTTTCGAAGCATCGCAATACACCACAAACGACCCTTCCGGATTGGGCAACGTCAAGACAGGAGACGTTGTCAATCTCTTCTTCAATTCCACGAAACTCTCTTCACAACGGCGTCCCAAACAAAAGCCTTTCCTTTGCAGGTTAACTGAGTTAACGGAAGTGCTAACTTAGAAAAACCTTCAATGAATCTTCTATAATAGCCGACCAATCCCAAAAAGCTTCTAATTTCAGTAGCCGACTTCGGAGCTTCCCAATTCAACACTGCTTCTACTTTCGACGGATCCACCGCAATACCACTACCAGAAATGACATGACCGAGAAAACTCACTTCCTTCAACCAGAACTCACACTTTGACAACTTCGCATACAACTTATTTTCCTTCAGTACCTCCAATACTAACCTCAGATGCTCGGCGTGCTCTTCCTCCGATTTAGAGTAAATCAGAATGTCATCGATGAATACCACCACAAACCGATCTAAGTAAGTATGAAATATACGATTCATGTATTCCATAAATACTCCTGGTGCGTTGGTAACACCGAACGGCATCACCGAATACTCATAATGGCCATAACGGGTTCTGAAAGCCGTCTTCTGAATATCTTCGTCCTTCACCTTGATCTGATGATAACCCGACCTCAAATCAATCTTACTGAATACTTGAGCACCTACCAACTGATCCATCAAATCGTCTATCCTCGGAAGTGGATACTTGTTCTTAATTGTCACCTTATTCAACTGCCGATAATCCACACAGAGTCTCATACTACCATCCTTCTTCTTAACTAACAGCACAAAAGCTCCCCACGGCGATACACTTGGCCTCACAAACTTCTTCTCGAGCAGATCCTCAAGTTGCTTCTTCAACTCAGACAATTCGGATGCGGACATCCTGTACGGTGCCATAGAAACAGGTCTGGTACCAGGTACAGGATCAATAGAGAATTCAACTTCCCTCTCTGGCAGTACACTTGGAATCCCATCAGGGAAAACATCAGGAAACTCGCGCACCACCTGCAACTCTTCAATGATAGCTTGATTCTCAACAGACAACGATGCCATCAGCGAGAATAACTGAACTCCTTCCTTCATCAACTTTCGCAACTGACTAGCGGGTAACAGACCAGACTCCTCTCCTCCAAAACTCACCGACTTGCTACGACAATTAATATGGACGTGGTTATGCTCTAACCAGTTCATACCCAAGATTACATCCAATCCGCTCAACGGCAAACAAACAAAATCCACAAAAAAGTCTCTGTCGAAGATCGACAAGGGACACTGAGAACACACTAGAGAGGTAGTTACCGACCCCTTTAGCTGGAGTGTCGACAACCATCTCTCCATTCATGGCAGACAATGCAAGATTCAATCTCTTACAACAATCAGCAGCAATAAAGCAATGCGTAGCACCAGTATCAATGATAGATTTTAAAGGAGTACCATTAATGAAGCACGTACCTCTAATAAGTCCATCATCTTCAGTAGGCTCTTCACCTGCTAAAGCGAACACTTTTCCACTGGACCTTTCTTTCTTCGGCTTCGGACACTGAGTACTAATGTGCCCTCCTTCACCATAGTTGTAGCAGACCACCTCCTTACGCTCACACTCAGCCACCACATGACCCTCCTTACCACAACGGTAACACTTCTTCACTTCAGCTTTGCACACGTTACTCTTGTGACCAGCTTTGCCACATTTGTAACATACAATGCTAGCAGGAGCATCTCCCCCACTAGTCTTCTTGCCAACAGCAGCTTTCTGTTTACCCTTACCAGCAGGAACATCATACGGTTTACCACGACTCTGAAATTTGCTCCTCTTCTCATTCATAACCTTGTAGTGAGCATTGTTGTCTTCCTCATAAATTCTGCAGCTATCAATCAAGTCGGAGAAAACACGGATCTTCTGGTAACCAATCGCCTTCTTAATTTTAGGTCGCAGCCCATTTTCGAACTTAATGCACTTGGAAAACTCAGCGGTAGCCTCACTGTAATGCGGATAAAATTTTGCTAATTCCACGAACTTAGCAGCATACTCCGTCACGAACATATTCCCTTGTTTCAGCTCCAGGAACTCAATCTCTTTCTTACCTCGGACATCCTCCGGATAATATTTTCTCATAAACTCCCTGCAGAACACAGCCCAAGTGATCTCTTCGTTTGCAGTCTCCAATCTCTGCCTAGCCTCTAACCACCAGTCATCGGCCTCCTCTGCCAGCATATGCGTACCATATCGGACCTTCTGTGCTGGAGTGCAGTCCATCACACGAAAGATCCTCTCCATCTCTTTCAACCAAGCTAAAGCCCCATCGGGATCATATCTGCCCTTGAAGGTAGGCGGATTCTCTCTCTGAAAGGTAGCCAAACTACGAGACCCAGCATTCTCACCAGCATTCTGCTGACCCTCCACGGCCTGAGCCATAGCAGCCAACGCAGCAGCAATAGCTGCATCGTTCCTTCCAGCCATCTCAACTAATCACTACAATCATAAGCAACAGTTAGAACTAATTGACAATACTTGATCGTCAATGACACAATAACTTGACAACTTGGCCGGACAGACCGAAACTGCTCTGATACCACTAATGCAACACGCCTTTTCTACCCGGAAAATTTTTGACAAAAATCAGAGTTTCAAAAACATTTTTCACTACAGCCACAAGGGATGCTACATTTACACCGTTTAAAACATCGCATGTCAATAAATAAAATTCACCATTAAAATAGTACGACACATAACAGTAACTCCATCACCTTGCAGCGGAATAAAAATAAAGGGTTCAACGAATAATCGTAACATCACCATAAAACTTCAAAAATTAGAATAATAGAGACAACTAATAAAACTAGCGTTCATCCCCCGAGTGCTACGTATCAGAGCGACGACACCGACTCGACTAGCGAAGGTAGACATGCCTTCACTCGCAATCACCTGCACGTTACCAACATAGGGGTAACATTCAAACAGAAGGGGTGATATATCTAACATTATAATAGCATATATGATAGGCAATATGCTAGAGTTACGACAACTATATCTACCGCTTCACAACAACATCAAATTACAAATCACCAAGAATTATCACCAACATCATGAGTAAGTATATGAGATGCAACCCACACCAACGAGTATATGCATGTGGTACCAATCATCACTAATAAAATAGCCAATAAGGACATCATCACCTGTATGAGCATCACCATCATCACCTATAGCTCCAAGGCCGAAGCCTCCATCACCAAAATAATGCATATGAAATGTATGCGACACCATGGACAATGCACCAGAGACAATCAACAACAATGGTCATCTATGTGACACAATCAACACCAATATCAACAAATGGTCATAGACCCATCAGCTATCACCTTAGCCAATAAAATAGGCACATCACCTGTTATATCATCACCAAGAGCACTAATCATCACCAATAACACCAATCATCACCAATAACACCAACACCTATAGGGTAGTCTAACAACTTGACCGACAACCACCAACACCAAAAACACTAATAGATTTACAATGTTAATGGTAACAACAATTTTACAACACCGAGAACAACGACAATCTACAACACCAATGACGACACAATTTACCACACCTGGAACGACAACAATTTTACAACGCCAATGCCAACAACAATTATACGACACCAATGACAACACCTATTTACAACACCAATGACAACGACTATCTTACAACACCGAGGACAACGACAACTTACATCACCTGGAACAACAACGACTTTGCAACACCAATGCCAACAACAATTATACGACACGAATGACAATACCAATTTACAACACCATTGACAACGACCACCGGGGCAGCCACCCAGGCGCCCAGTCACCAACAACCACAGACAGGCAGTCAATCATGGCGCCTACGGCGCGCCAAACACCACGGGGCAGCCATATGAGGCGCCCACTGCAGCAGTCTCAGTAAATTCGACTGCAGTTGTCTCAGTAAGTTCGACAGCTTCCGTCTCAGCAACTTCGACAGCTTCTGTCTCAGCAACTTCGACAGCTTCTGTCTCAGCAACTTCGACAGTTTCTGTCTCAGCAACTTCGACAGTTTCTGTCTCAGCAACTTCGACAGCTTCTGTCTCAACAACTTCAGACTTGGCGCCCAGCAACAGGGCGCCTGGCACAACAGCAGCAACAACAGACTTGGCGCCCAGCAACAGGGCGCCTGGCACAACAACAGCAACAACAGACTTGGCGCCCAGTAACAGGGCGCCTAGCACAACCGCAACACAAACTGACATGGCACCCAGGAGCAGGGCTCCTAGGGCAACGGCAGCAACATCAGACATGGCGCCCAGGAGCGGGGCGCCTAGCACCACAGCAATAGAAACAGACTTGGAGCCCAGGAGCAGGGCGCCTGGCACAACAGCAACAAGGCAGACCTGGCGCCCAGGAGCAGGGCGCCTATTCCAACAACCAATACAGCAACAACACAACACCAGCACAGGACCAAGGCGCCCATGGCGCCCAGGGGACAGAACACGCGCAACAACAACAAACCCCATGCGCCCATGGCGCCCAACACCAAGACAACAACGACTCATCAACCATCAAACACCACATATGCAAACACAACATCACCAATGGCGCCCATGGCGCCTAAGAACATATTTTTTTTTCTTCAGATTTTCACCATGATCAATCACCAACACCAAATTGCAATAAATCACTAATACATACAAAATCACCAAACAATTATCTATCAATCATCAAACAACATCAAAAGGGCAACATAGAGCCTATTTCCCACATAACCCCCATCATACACCCTATTATAAAGGTAGAACCCACCCTTACCTTAGATTTGCCGAATACGCGATCCCCTTGCACGAAGACTCCAAAGAACCACAGTAACAAGAGCTCCTCTCCTCTTTTTCCTTGGTGCGCCGTCCCCCTTCTCTCCTCTCTTCGCAACTTTCTTTCTTTCTTTTCTCAAAATGCGCTAATGCTCCAAAACCCTAGCTAATGCTCTCCTTCATGCGCCCAGGCCCTTGGGATCTTGGATCACGGGCCCCCTTCTACTATTCAACTTAATCACTAGACACCACTCCCTGATTTAAATAAAACACCTTATAATTATTTTAATATGACTATACTAATAAAATACCTTAATAATTTAATTAAATAAATAATTAAATTATTTGGGCGTTACACCATCACTTCACGCGTTACTTTATTTCCTCTCACGCTCATGCATCATTTGATTTTCTCACGTGCTCATGCACTATGTTATTCGCTCACGTGCTCGTGCACTATGTTTTTTTTCTCACGTGCTCGTGCACTATCCTTTAATTTTCTTACGTGCTCATGCACCCTTTTATTTTCTTATGTGCTCATGCACTCTTTTAATTTCTTACGTGCTCCCGGGCGCCCTCCTGCCAGGCGCCCTCCTTGCCAGGCGCCCCTCTGCACGGCACCCTTCTTGCCAGGCGCCCTCATGGGCGCTGGTTGCTTCCTTAACGGGATTTGGCGCCTTCATGGGTGCCTTGCTGTTGATGGCGCCCTCATAGGCGCCTGGGTGCTGGGCGCCTTCTATGGTGCCAAGTATTGTTTTCAATGTCCTCACAAATAATGTCAATAGTTCAAAATGATGTCGCCCTCTTCAATATGGAGTCAGGTTGGTGGGGGCGTGCTTACTTGGTGTTCTATCAAGCCAATCCTTATCGTCGAAGGATAAGGGTGGCCTGCTTGATCCCTTTTTAGTGGTTGAGGTTGATGCAACGCTCAAGACTTCTTTCCACCTCCTTTTCATTGACTTGCTCGATTCGTTGAGCGGGAGGTAGTGAACTGGGTTGTGAACATGGTAGCTAGTTGCCCCTAGGATGAGACCGAGTTTGGTTTCAACTCCTGGAACCAAGCTAGTGTTGAATCTGTGAGGGTGCTTTTGTCCTGAGTGCTTTTGCTGCCAGGGATCGTCCTCCTAGGCGCTGCCCACAGATCCCCTCGTGGATTTCTGCAAGCGCGTAGTCTGCTTCTTGTCCTTCTACACATTTTAATAGATGCGTAGAAAATTCTCTATGGAAAAGTCGTCCTTCAATGACTGGCCACCATGTCTCATGACATTGGAGCCCTGTGGATGCCTCGCCCCTAGATCCTTGTTGGGCAGGCGTCGCTTCAATGACCAAGTATAATGCTGTGCGCCTCCTTACGGAAGCTGCTTCTATTGTATCAGTGGGCTCTTGCCCCTCGAGAATACATTGACGGGTTGGGGTTATCCAATTTTGGCTTGCTTGGTCGCAAGCATCAAATGCCGCGTTGATCTGGAAGATGATCAACAGTGAGTCTGTACGGAGCTCAAGTTGTGTAGCGCCGAAGTCTTTGGTAAACTGTAGGTCGGCTATGCAAGCCTCATACTCCGCTTGATTGTTGGAGGTGGAGAACGAAAAAGTCGGGGATACCTGTTAGCCTAGAATTTCGACAAGGCTTTTGAATGGTTTTTAATAGGGTTTGACTTGTCATTAAAGAACATTCATATTGCCTTCAGAAAGAATAAGTGACATTTATATCATCTTAGCATGTTTTCGACAGAAGAGGTCTTCACCATTTCGACAGAGAAGAGTTTTCGACAGGACAGGGTATTCAAGATTTCGTCAAGCAGTTACTAGCAGACAGTTGTGTCGAAATTCAAGACTACAGTTAATTCAACGTGGGTAATATGTGGCACCGAACGTGGCACGAAGTCTATCATGGGGTAATAAGACGTGGCCACGTGTCCATAGCAGTTTATATTTCAGTCATTATTTTCTGTATAAATAGGGGTTTCTACGTAGGAATCGTGGTGGCAAATTATTATACCAAACACACAATTCTGAAACTCTAACTTCCAAGTCACAGCGAAAACAGAGCAAAAGAATTCTTGTACAACGTATGTGAATTTGTACACCATTCTCTTTACATTTCAATGCAATTTATCATTTTCAATACAAGTTATTTTACATTTCTGCGTTCCATTTTATCACTTCTTTTACTTTGATTCCCACTTTCATGGTGAATTGTCTCCCTTTTAAAATATATTTGTTGACAAAATGTGGTGTTTAAAGGCAATTGCTTTAGAGATTTCTGGTTTAATCTCACAAACACTTCTAATAAAACCAGTGATTGTTTGCTAAAAACACCAGCAAACAAATTGGCACACCCAGTGGGACAGTTTGCCTTTAATACATAAATTTTCTATGTTCTTGTGTGTGTTTGTATATGCATGCACTTAAGAAGTGGAAAAATGGTTCGTCATACTAATAATGCGTCTAGTTCCAATCCTGTGGTTTCACAAGAACAAGGAACAATAGTAGACTCTGCAAACGTAAATGCAGGGTTGGTTGTAGGAACAGTATCCCCATCATCATCAACAACTGTTCCTTCAGTATCAATGACTAACATTGGATTAACGCAGTCAAACATGGCATCTATACCTATGCCTTTGCCGTCACATAGGGGACTTCATAATCCTTATATGGCAATAGGAAGCGGTTTAAATCCACATTTTCATAATGTAAGTTTTCCTGCGTTTCCTCCTGGGTCATATGGCATGCCTACTGGAATGCCACATATTTCGACTATGTCTCCCCTACATGTTTCTTCTGAAAGTGTAATAGGTCGAAATCCTACTGCATTAACCAATGAATCTTTGTTTGCCTTACGACAACAAGTTGATGAGAGCAATCATGATATGGTTAATATGTTAACCCAACAAATTGGTACAGTTTTTAATCCATTGATTCAAAATACTAACACTAGTTACCAAATGTTAGCCAATCAAATGGGTCGAATTGCAGATTTCTTTGGGACCCCAACGGTTAATAATAGGCAAATTCCCAATATAGTGGGTAATGTGCCTGGCAACCCTCAAAGAGCAGTTACGGTCGAAGCCCAGGCAGTTGTGGGCGAACAACAAGGGTTAGCAAATCATATCCCTGAAGTAGTTTTGGTAAATCGAAACCAGAACGCTGACGAGGTTGTTCGACAAGTACAACGAAATAACGCTGACGTTCATGATAATATAGCCACTTTAGTAGAAACTATAATGGCGCAGAATGGTCTTAACATAGGTTTGCATAGGCCAAATTTCATATCACCATTGTGTGAATATGTGTTGCAAACTGAGTTACCAAGGGGCTGGAAAGTTCCTAAGTATACTAAGTTTGGTGGTGACACAAAAGAGTCTACTGTCGAACATATTGCTCGTTACTTGACTGAGTCTGGGGATATAGCCCAAAATGAGAATTTGAAAATGAAATATTTCCCAAATTCTTTAACAAAAAATGCTTTTACTTGGTTTACTACATTACCCCCTGGTTCTATTTTCACATGGGGGCAATTAGAAAAAGCATTTCATGCGCAATTTTACATGGGCCAATCGAAGATTAGTCTCAAAGAACTGGCCAGTGTTCAACGCAAAATACCTGAAACTGTTGATGACTATTTGAATAGGTTTAGGCTACTGAAGGCTCGTTGTTTCACACAAGTGCCTGAACATGAACTCGTCGAAATGGCTGCTGGTGGCCTTGATTATTCGATCAGGAAGAAATTGGACACATCTCATTTAAGGGATATGGCCCAATTAGCTGACAGAGTTCGACAGGTAGAAAGGCTTAAAGAAGAAAAGTCTACGTCAACTAGGTTTCATAAAAAAGAAAAAGTAGCTTATGTCGAAGAAGAATTCGACACCACACTTAGTGATGTCGAAAGAGAGGAGATAGATGTGGCTGAACTCAAGCCTGGTCCTCCTTATACTTGTAAATTACTAAGGCCTGCAAATGGAAAAAATCCTGTTGAGCCAAAAAATGACAGATTTGTGCCTAAGACATATACTTTTGATGTTACTAAATGTGATGAAATATTTGAGCTGTTAGTAAAAGATGGTCAGGTATTGGTACCTAGTGGTTTAAAAGTGCCAACTCTTGACCAGAGAAAGAAAAAGGGTTATTGTAAGTTCCATAATTTTTTGGGACATAACACTGACCGTTGTGTGCTTTTCAGGGATCTTGTGCAAAAAGCAATCGAAGAAGGGAGACTAAAATTTGAAGATAGAAAGATGAAAACTCAAATGCAAGTTGTAGATGACCCTTTACCCAAAGCTGAAGCCATGTATACAGAACCTTTCGAAATGAATATAAACATGGTAGATGCTGAAATGAAAGATCCTCCAAAGAAACTTAAATCCTCCACCAAGAAATTGGAAGGTTTTATATATGCTGAAGGGAAGAAACAAGAGATAACCTTGAAAGAATATGATGGGAAGCTACATGCTGTGTTCCCAAAAGCTGAAGAGGAATTGATAGATTTCCTCAACAGATGTAAATGGAATAACTCTGAGGTCATGTTATGTCCTAGGTGCAGTGCTGTTTTCGACAAAGAAGCAGCCAAAGCTGTTGAAGGGTACCAGGATCAGGAACATCGAAAGAGGAAATGGCTTGACAATAGGCCATCTTTTGATTTTGGCAACACTGAGCTCCCTGGTTACAAGGCTAATCTTACGACTAAGCCTTCATCTAGTAAGGCTAATGTTTCGACTAAGCCTTTGACAAGCCAAGAGCCAGGAAAGAAAGGATCCATAAGACTGTTTGGTAAATCCTTCGTTCCACAAATGAATTCCCCTGTTGGAAAATGGGTTCACAACAATGCACACGCTCAAGTTGTCCATCAAGGTGATTCCAGCAAGTATAATTATTGGAATAATTATAAAGGTAAGAATCCCATGACTAAAACCCAATGGCGTCGTTTTCAGAGAAACCAGAAGAAAAAAGCTTCTTTAGACGTGAACAAGGTTCCTAGTCACTTTGGAATCAAAGTCCAGGTGGGTGATAAGAAGGTGGCTTCTAAGGTTGAAGCAAATACCAGTGCTGATGTTGCTAAGCCTACAAGTGGGGTAAATAAGGCAAAAGGTAAGGATGTTGTGATGGAAAAACCTAGAAGGCCTGCACTTGAAAGAATTTGTCCTCCATCTTCGACATCTAAAGGGAAAGAACTTCAGTCTGACTTTGATGAGGACATAGGTTCTAGTTTTGATGATTCTGATGATGACTTTGATGTCGTCTGTAATGTGGTGTCAATATTGCCACTGGAATATGATGTCATAACTGTGCCTAATAGTGAGGAAGATTTTACTGAAGATATGGCTTGTCACAAACCCATGTGTTATTATGTGATGAATGATGGCTGTGTCGAAGAGCAGGTGGCTACTTTCGAGAGGCCAGATACGAGTATGCAGAACCACCTGAAGCCTTTATATATTCAAGCTAAAGTTAATGGCATTGGCATTAACAAAGTGTTGGTTGATGGAGGTGCTGCTGTAAATCTTATGCCTGAAGTGCTTATGAAGAAGATAGGCATATCCATCACCGACCTCAAGCCACACAATATTGTCTTAAGTAATTACGAAGGCAAAACTGGCTACTCTCTTGGAGCCATCGAAGTGGAATTGATTGTTGGAACTATCAAGAGGACCACTTTGTTCTTAGTAATTGCTTCCAAAGCAAACTTCAATATGTTGCTTGGGAGAGAGTGGATACATGGGGTCGGCGCTGTGCCTTCAACAGTACATCAGAGACTAGTGATGTGGAAAGAAGATGGTCTTGTCGAATACATTGAAGCAGACCAAAGTTATTTTCGTGCTGATGTGAATCACATCACCAAGGAAAATTTTGAGAAAAAATTGGCGAACATTGCGCCATGTTCATCTTCTAATGAGGCATACATTCCTGCTGATAATGTATTTGCTTCAGTTAATTTGCATCCAAACTATGGTTTTGTTTGGGAAAGGCAAATAATAGGAGATGCTACTGCCCAACCTGAAGGGTGGTATTCTGATTCTTAAAATGTTTCCTATGTCAGTTCCTACTGCATGGAACAAAATTACGGCTTATATGGTCGAGAATAAGTTAAAAGCGGCTATGGAAGCCGAATTAATTCATCAAACAATGGCTGTCGAAGCCAAAAATCCTGTAGACGAAAATGGCATTATTATGAATGAAAAACTTGATTGCATTTATGATAATGAGCCATTAGGTTTCGAAAAAGATCCTAAAGATTCAACAAAGCGAATGCAAGCTCAAGATCCTTTGGAGGAAGTAGATTTGGGAGATGGCTCAAAGAAGAGGCCAACTTTTGTTAGTGCATACCTGGATGTTGCATTGAAAACCCAAGTTATCACATTACTGAGGGAGTTCAAAGATTGCTTTGCTTGGGACTATGACGAAATGCCTGGATTGAGTCGAGACATTGTGGAATTACAATTGCCAATTCGACCAGAGAAGAAGCCCGTGAAGCAGATGCCAAGAAGGTTTGCTCCTCAAATATTAACTAAAATTAAGGAGGAGATCGAAAGGTTGTTCAGGAACAAATTCATCAGAACTGCCAGGTATGTCGAATGGTTAGCTAATATAGTTCCTGTAATTAAGAAAAATGGCACTCTTAGAGTTTGCATAGATTTTAGAGACTTGAATAATGCGACTCCCAAAGATGAATACGCAATGCCTGTGGCAGAAATGTTAATAGATTCAGCAGCAGGATTTGAATACCTCAGCATGCTTGATGGTTATTCTGGGTACAATCAAATCTTTATTGCTGAAGAGGATGTATCTAAAACTGCATTTCGTTGTCCAGGGGCATTAGGTATTTATGAATGGGTAGTAATGCCATTTGGTTTAAAAAATGCTGGTGCTACATATCAGAGGGCAATGAATTGTATGTTTCATGATTTTATTGAAAACTTTATGCAAATATATATAGATGATGTGGTAGTTAAATCTTCCTCAGAAAATGGCCATTTAGACCATCTTCGACAATCTTTTGAAAGAATGAGGAAATATGGATTGAAAATGAATCCATTAAAATGTGCCTTCTGTGTGCGTGCAGGAGATTTTTTGGGTTTTGTGGTGCACAAAAAAGGCATTGAAATCAATCAGAATAAGACTAAAGCTATAATTGAAACGAAGGCTCCTTCAACCAAAAAAGAACTTCAGTCATTGTTGCGAAAAATCAATTTCCTACGAAGATTCATCTCAAATCTAAGTGGCAAAACTCAAGCATTTTCGCCATTAGTGAGACTGAGGAAAGAAGAAGTTTTCAAATGGGAATCAGTTCATCAAGCAGCCTTTGAAGAAATTAAGTCTTATTTGCTGAAACCACCAATTCTAATGCCTATTATTAGAAACAAAGTGCTCAAATTGTATATAGCAGCATCTGAGAAAACAATAGGTAGCATGTTAGCTCAAGAGGATGATAATGGTGTCGAAAGGGCCATATATTACCTTAGTAGGGTCTTAATAAATGCTGAAACTAGGTACAGTTCTATAGAAAAATTGTGCCTTTGCTTGTATTTTTCTTGTACAAAGTTAAAGCAATATATAAAGCCAGCTAATGTTTGTGTTTATTCGCATTCTGATATTATTAAGCACATGCTGTCGAAACCAATAATGCATAGTAGAATTGGTAAGTGGGCTTTAGCTTTGTCTGAATATGACTTAACTTATCAACCTTTAAAATCAATTAAAGGACAAGTGGTTGCTGATTTTATAGTAGACCACTCTGTTGTCGAAGAAACATTACATTTCGTAGACACATATCCTTGGAGGTTGTATTTTGATGGTTCAAGTCATAAAAAAGGAGTTGGGATTGGTGTTTTAATTATTTCACCAAATAACATTCCAACGAAATACAAGTGTAAGATTCGAAATCCTTGCTCAAATAATGAAGCTGAGTATGAGGCTTTAATTATAGGCCTTGAAATTTTACTTGAGTTGGGGGCAAGATGTATTGAAATAAAAGGTGATTTGGAATTGGTTATCAAACAAATGACCAAAGAATATAAATGTATTAAAGAACACCTTATTAAATACTTTATTATGGCCAATTCCTTGTTAAAAAGATTTGACTCTGTTCATTTAGAACATTTACCACGAGTTGATAATCAAGTGGCGAATGATTTGGCCCAAATTGCATCAGGTTATAGGGTTTCAAAACAAAGTCTTGAAGAATTAATCGAAATAAAAGAGAAACTCGTGTCTGATGATATTTCTTCCTCATTATTGTCAACACCAAAAACTGGGGGGGCAACAAATACAGATGAGGAATGTATTGAACAACATCACATTGTTGATGAAGTTGTTTTAGCAGAAGTTTTTGCTATTGACAATATGGCCAATGATGATTGGCGAAAGCCTATTGTAGAATACTTGCAAAATCCCACAGGAAATACCAATAAAAAAGTAAAGTACAGAGCTTTAAGCTATGTGATAATTGGAAACGAATTGTTTAAGAAAACTCCTGAAGGGATAGTATTGAAATGTCTTAATGAAAATGAGGCATATTTAGCAGTTTCTGAAACACACAGCGGAGCTTGTGGTTCACACCAAGTAGGCCATAAAATGAAATGGTTATTATTTCGACAAGGAATATATTGGCCATCAATTTTGAAAGATTGTATAGAGTTCGCCAAAGGATGCCAAGAGTGTCAAAAACATGCTGGAATACAACATGTACCTGCAAATGAATTGCATGCCATAGTGAAACCTTGGCCATTCAGAGGTTGGGCTCTAGATATAATTGGAGAAATAAAGCCAACATCATCAAAAGGTCATAAGTATATATTAGTAGGAATTGATTATTTTACCAAATGGGTTGAAGCAGTACCTTTAACTAATGTTGACCAAGAAGAAGTAATACGGTTTATACAAAATCATATTATTTATAGGTATGGAATTCCAGAAACCGTAACTACAGATCAAGGTTCTGTTTTCACTGGTCGAAAAATGGTGGAATTTGCTTCTGAAATTGGTTTTAAGTTATTAACTTCGACACCATATTATGCACAAGCCAATGGTCAAGTAGAAGCTGCCAATAAGATCATTATTAACTTGATTAAAAAGCATGTTGGGAAAAAACCCAGAAATTGGCATAATACTTTGGATCAAGTTTTATGGGCTTGTAGAAATTCACCCAAAGAATCTATTAATGCTACTCCATACAGATTAACCTTTGGACACGATGCAGTATTGCCTGTCGAAATTTGTTTACAATCAACAAGAATTCAAAGACAGTATGAAATTCCTTTTGATCATTATTGGAATATGATGCTTGATGAGTTACTTGATGTAGACGAAGAAAGGTTATTAGCTTTGGAAATGCTTATTCGACAGAAGGAAAGAGTAGCTAAAGCTTATAATAAAAAGGTTAAGTTAAAAACCTTTAATTCAGGTGATTTAGTTTGGAAAGTGTTGTTACCTATGGATAAAAAAGATAGAGTCTTGGGTAAATGGTCACCCAGTTGGGAAGGCCCATTTCGCGTGTTGCAGTGTTTTTCGAATGGCGCTTATGAAGTCGAAGAACTAGGTGACGAAAATAGAATCTTCAAAATAAATGGCAAGTATTTAAAACAATATAAGCCAACGTTAAACGAAGTTAGAATCGAGCAAGGGTAAAATCATAAATTGGTTCAAAATGGTAATGTATTCGATCAAAATAATTACATAGCCATTAAAAGAAATCCTACACTATTAAAAGTTATCAAAGACTTTGAAGAGAATGCTTGAGCCTGTAGAGAATTTTGGTGCCCACAGCAATGGAAGAATCCAGAAAGCTTAACTCTTTATCCAGTTGAGCAATAGTGGCTTGATGTTGTTGAGCATCTTCAAAATGTTTAAGAGCCTCTGTAGCTGCCTTTTCAATACTCGACTTGGGGGTCTCCATCCTTTGTTGCACCAAACCTTTTTGGTATTTAGCATTTGCCAGTTTTGTTTGGAGAATTCTTATCTCTTCATCATAATGTTGAATTTTTGAATTCCAGTTGGTAAGTTCTTGCTCATCCTTCGTTATTTGAACTTCTAATCCATCAATGGAGGTCTGAGAAACCTTGAAGGCATTAATTTTCTCTTGATGAAGTTCAGCTTCTTGGTTTTTCAACATAGTAGTTTCAGAGCGTTTACTGATGTGAAGTGCGAAAGTTTCAAAGACTGGCAAAAATTCAACTAAGAAAGCGAAAAGTTTCGCATTAGGCTCTGATTGCAGCAACTTCTGAGCGATGTCTTTAATTGCAAAGCTTTCTGACGGGTTTTCTTCAATCTTAGTAAAAAGATTGCCTTCCAAGACCTTAGCTTTTAATTGCTGAAGCAATTCTTCAGTAGACTCTTGAGTAACAGAGGTCAAGGAAGTAGTCGAAGCACTGGAAACCATGGCAGGAGAAGAAGAAGAAAGGCTCAGCAAGTGTTTTAGAGCAGCCAAAGGATTTGTCGCTTTCATTAGCGAAAATTCCTGGTCACTCATGGCGCTACTAGTCGATTCCTTGGTAGAAGCATGTTCGTGAGCCTCAATTTCGATCGTTTCTTTCCTTGAAGCCTTAGCGCCTGCCACATCTGGTGTTTGCTCGTTGGTGTGCTCAGGTTCTATTTCGACATTCACATTAGTGGCAATGTTTGTTCCTTCAACGTCAACAACCATAGGAGAATTTTGGGTAGTTGGAATTATTGTGGAAATCTCCATAGGTGTTGATGGTGCAGGTAAAATTTGTTCAGTCGAAAGAACATTTGGGGCAGTTACAGATTCGACAACAGGAATTTCGACTGCTGTGTGAAGTCTTTTAGGAGGAGGTCCCTGAGATTGTTCTTGTGGTTCTTTGATCACAATCCCTTTAGCCCTTGTTTGAGATTCGGGTTGCATTCGTTTCCTTGACCGATGGATAAGAGGCATGTTATCATCATCACTATCAGTATCCTGCGAAAGAGAAACGTGAGTTTAATACATAATCAAGTGTTAAAAGAGCCGAAGAAATTTGAAACAAAAAATGAAGATATATTTGTTACCTCAGAACTGGAAACAAACAGGCTTTTCCCTATTGCAAGAGAACGAAAACTTTTGCTACTTGAAGAGAACGGGAGCAAAAGACAAAACACGACAACCACAGAGTAAGAAAAGCTATATGTTCTAGATCAGATACTTCAGCATTCTCAGTATCATGGTGATCAACAATATAGGCACTAAAGGTAGGGTTGTTAAATGAAAAGCCATAATCGTTGGTGGCCAGTTTAGGGTCAAAGGTTTCACCCAATGGTTTCAGGCCGGTAATGGCAGCCACATCCAACAAAGTGGGAGCTAACATGCCACACTTTAAATGGAGACTATGAGTAGATATGTCCCAGAATTGCAATGCTGCTAGAAGCATAGTGCTGTCATATTTAGGTCCATATTTCGACAGCTGGATAATGTCGAAAATCCCCTGTTCTTGCCAAATGGTTTCTTTTTGTTTTTGAACTTTGTCAAGCCATGCGATGTAATCACTTTGTTCTACCTTGGGAGCAGATCTAAACACTCTGTTGGGATTTTTTAGGAATTCCAAATGAAAAGAAGTTTCCTCAAAAATTCTGGGTTGAAGTTTTCGGTGACTAGGAAAAATCGCTTTGACTTCTTCGCTTTCTATGGAGTCAGGAAGAGGACCTAAATAAGCATGGGTGAAGGGTTTACCAGATGGAATGAGTATCTGATTAAACCAAGTTGGTGAAGGTTCTGCAACGAAGCCTTCAAAGCCTTGCACAGCAACTGTTTGTTTTTGAGGTTGAACGCTGGAAGAAGCCATCTGTTGTGAATAACGAACAAAGAGAGTTGGGTTCTTGGTAGGAATGTCGAAACAATGAAAAAGTTTGAAGCTTTCGTGAAGAGGCAAGGTTAACTGAGAAATTTTCAGAGTTTAAGGTTCAAAGGGAGCATGAGATTGAAGAAGATGAAGTGAAACGTATTTATACGTTAGAAGGGCAGCGGTTACACAGTCACGACGCTTCGCACGTTTGAAGTTCTGAAAAGACGTGGTCTACCAACCAAATGACGTGGCCCAATGAAATGGTTCGCTTTTTCTGCGTAAGGTCATGATTATTTTTGCCTATCACCATTTAATGTAAAGTTGTTGGAGGTGACGTTTCGAAATCTTCAAAAATATTCTTTTTCTTCCTTAAACATTGTCGAAAAAGCTATATTTGGGGGGCAATTTGTTAGCCTAGAATTTCGACAAGGCTTTTGAATGGTTTTTAATAGGGTTTGACTTGTCATTAAAGAACATTCATATTGCCTTCAGAAAGAATAAGTGACATTTATATCATCTTAGCATGTTTTCGACAGAAGAGGTCTTCACCATTTCGACAGAGAAGAGTTTTCGACAGGACAGGGTATTCAAGATTTCGTCAAGCAGTTACTAGCAGACAGTTGTGTCGAAATTCAAGACTACAGTTAATTCAACGTGGGTAATATGTGGCGCCGAACGTGGCACGAAGTCTATCATGGGGTAATAAGACGTGGCCACGTGTCCATAGCAGTTTATATTTCAGTCATTATTTTCTGTATAAATAGGGGTTTCTACGTAGGAATCGTGGTGGCAAATTATTATACCAAACACACAATTCTGAAACTCTAACTTCCAAGTCACAGCGAAAACAGAGCAAAAGAATTCTTGTACAACGTATGTGAATTTGTACACCATTCTCTTTACATTTCAATGCAATTTATCATTTTCAATACAAGTTATTTTACATTTCTGCGTTCCATTTTATCACTTCTTTTACTTTGATTCCCACTTTCATGGTGAATTGTCTCCCTTTTAAAATATATTTGTTGACAAAATGTGGTGTTTAAAGGCAATTGCTTTAGAGATTTCTGGTTTAATCTCACAAACACTTCTAATAAAACCAGTGATTGTTTGCTAAAAACACCAGCAAACAATACCTCGACTAGTAATCCCTCTGAGTTTCCAAGTAACAGACCGGCTCCACTTCCTTTGCTGTTTGAGGACCCCTCCACGTGGAGAGTCCACGCCATCTCCGCTCTGTCGCTTTGAGGTGTCGTTGTCAATTTGGCTACAAAGTCTGCCAATGTCTGAACCTTCATGGTTGGTCTTGTCTCGAACTTGATCTCAACTCTGAGAGCTCGACTGCCCATCTGGTGTGTGGTTGGTTCGAACTACCACTTTGTAGTTGGTGGAGCCATTTTGGTCAGAGCCCTGCATTTGTCGGGGTTGGCCTCGACGCCTCCCTTAGTGAGGTAGAAATCGAGGAGTTTCCCTGCTAAAGTCCAACAGTGCACTTCTCTGGTATGCTTAGTGAAAGTGCGGGGATGCACCTCACGATGCCCGCCTCTTGCCTCCTTTCGTAGCATGGTTTGGGTGCCAGGCACCTTATATGGTGCCGTGTCCTTTTTGTTATTGACGCCTTGGTGCTGGGCGCCCCGTGGGTTCCTTGTGTCTGGCTACCATGTCTCATGACAGTGGTGCCTTGTGGATGTCTCGACCCTGGATCCTTGTTGGGCCGGCGTCGCTTTGCACCTAACTATGGAGTTGAACCCTTTTTCTTTCTTTATCTTAAGTATTTTTCGGGGTTGACAAGTGTTAATGCTAGTGAGGTAGAGCAAAAACTGAACTTTTGTTAATCATTCATATCGAGCTTTTACATTTTGCCTTCGTGTTTGAACAACAATATTCATAATTGGGCCTAGCCCTAGTTTGAGGTCTTAATGCCCTGCTCCCTGTTCGGGGTCACGAGTTTCATCCCACGTAATCTTTGCTTGATCACCATGTCTTTTAACGCTGCTTGGTTTCTGGCTTCCTCGACGAAGTCCAGCTCCTCTCGGAATCTTTGCTTATTGGTCTCTGGGGGGTTTGGTTGCTTGGTCCTCCAAGTTTCGCACACATGAGACCTCCTTATTGAAGCGCTCCATTATTCTCGTAGTGTTTTATTGTCACGATGTCCGACTGCCCTCAGCACTTCTTTAGACTTGGGTTTCAAACGGGAGGCAGTGAAGTCATTTGTGAACCTTCTTGAGCTGCGGGGGAATGTGTCTTCATAGTCCACATTTCGATACCTGCGTCGGTCAGGGGATCTCCTTGATGGCGATCCCTGGTGGAGTCTCTGGTGGGGGCTGTCCCGGTTCCTTGACCTCCCCCTTGATGGGCGTGTGAGGAGGTCATGGAGTGGGAGTCGTGAAGCTGGTAAGTAACCTTCGGAGGGGATGGAATAGTCCAGAATAGCTTCCCCCCAAGCCGAGATTATTTCCGAGTATAGTCATGGCTTGAAGGACTTTCGTTGATTCGCCCGAAGCGTTACTTTACCGCGACCGTGAATCACACCTCCCTTGGTGTAATCCTCGTGCCATGCACCACGCTAGTGTGTCGTATCCCGATGTTGGCGCCCTCCTGGGCGCCTTGCGCCATGGTGCTGCGTTCTGATGTTGGCACCCTCATGGGCGCTCTTCTTGGGTGTGGAGACGTCCGAATTGGATTTTGAGCTCAACATGAGAATTGTAGCTCTGCTTCTTAGCTTTCCAACGCATGTTCACACGCCTCCATCGGATAAGCATGGATGAAGTTATGGACTCATTAAAAACGCAACATCCTGAAGTTGGCGCTCTCCTCCTGGGCGCCTTGGGCCAAGATGGTGTGCCCTGATGCTGGCGCCCTCGTGGGCGCCTTGTGCCAAACTGCCGCTTTCGGATGCTGTTGGCGCCCTCATGGGCGCCCTTCCCGGGTGCAGAGACGTCCGAATTGGACTTTGAGCTCAACATGAGAATTGTAGCTCTTCATCTTAGCTTTCCAACACATGCTCACACGCCTCCATTAGATAAGTATGATGCTGGCGCCCTCATGGGCGCCCTTCCTTGGTGCGGAGACGTCCAAATTGGATTTTGAGCTCAACATGAGAATTGTAGCTCTTCATCTTAGCTTTCCAACGCCTGCTCACACGCCTCCATCGGATAAGTATGTTGCTGGCGCCCTCATGGGCGCCATTCCTTGGTGCGGAGACGTCCGAATTGGATTTTGAGCTCATCATGAGAATTGTAGCTCTTCATCCTAGCTTTCCAACGCATGCTCACACGCCTCCATCGGATAAGTATGGACGAAGTTATGGCCTGCATACTAGAGCACCTTCCTGGGGGTCGGGTATGGTGCCGGGTCCTCTTTGTGGTTGGCGCATTGGTACCCTCCTAAGTCGGGGGATCTCCTCGATGGCGATCCCAAACCTTGGTACCCTCCTAGGTCGGGGGATCTCCTCGATGGTGATCCCTGGCGGCGCCCTCGTGGGTGCCGGCTTATGGCTGTCTTCGCGTGAGAGCTGTGAAGCTTGATCCGGTGCCCTGCCAGGCGCCCTCCTGGGTGCCAGCTTGTGGCGCCCTGCCTATTCTGCCTAGGGGGAAGTGATGTACACGTCTTGTAGCCACCATCACCTGAGGAGGGGTTCCCCAGCCGGGGGGAGGCTGTACAGGCAAAGAAGCGAATCTCCCTTCAATCTGTCTTGGGTGAGCTTCTTGCTGCAACATTGTCGGAGTGCGATTGCACAAGCGGTCCCTCTGGTTGGGGCGTGGGTATGGCCACGCTTCGGACACGGGGCCTGAGCTTGGGAGCCAGAGGGTAGCAAGAGAAAGGTTGAATGAGTAGTGATTTGAGAGATAAAAACCTCCCACTGTGGTCGCCAATGTTCTGTACCTAGCAGTAATTTGGTAGGCTGCTGTTGGTAGGTCTCTTGCTGTCCTGGCAGTAGGTCAGTGAGCGCCCGGGGGGGGGGGGGGGTACCTGCAAAGCCACTCCGACGCTCAAGTCAGTATGAGAATAAGCTATGAATTTGCAAGGGAATAGTGCGTACCGTATAAATGGCTATGCGAGCCGGTATTTATAGGAAATCGCTGCTCGTTGTGGATCGTCGGATCAGTGGAGGCGATTTGAACCCTCCAAGCGTACTGGGCTTGTATGTTGCGGATATGGGCCGAATCGGTTGGGCTGATCCAGATTCAATTGCTAAACGCACCCCCTGGTTTTGCTAATGGACCTCTTGGTCCAGTCCAAAATAAGAAGAGAGATAAAATACTAGTTAGGGAGAATACATTTCTGAAAACAACGAAAACAACATTTTTGCTATTTTTAAAAATTTCTAAAAATACATGATTTGAATTAGGACATTTCTTAGTTTTAGTTAAATAAAAATAATACAAATAATAGTAATTAAAATAGAAAACAAGAGAAGAGGAGTAAACAAACACTTAAAGATCTCCAAATATTCATATGTACCAAATTAAAAGGTTTTTGAAAATGTGCTAGTGCTGTTAGGAACTTGGAAGTTTATATAGCTTTTTTTTAAGAAGAAGTTTATATATATAGCTTAGCCATATGATTAAATGTATACAAAGAATTTCAAATTTCAATCAAAAAGTATAAAATAATACCTATCATTTATAAAAGGAAAGATAGTAAAACTAAAAATATCCACCCAAAAATAGTAATAATATAAGTTTAATAACATGCTAAATATCTATCTTTTTTACCAATTTTTTGGTATGTAAGTTCTTGCTTCCCATGCTCAAATACTACAACAACAGAAAGTGGTTCTTTGATTGCATATTCCTCTTCTTCAAATGGTAGAAACTTTGATTCAGTGGATGGTAGTGTCAAGAGCATGGAACAACTTCTCATAGTCAGAAAAAATAGTGTTAGATTAAAGAGATATCGGAAGGAGGTGGTGGTGCCATTGAATTGAAGGTTGAATTAGAATTTAGGAGTTGGGAATTTAGGGATTTGGTGATTTAGGGCATACATGACCGTCATGTTTAATCCAACTTGGATATCTTATAATCAGTTTTAAAATAAATAAAAATGGTTAAAAAAGCCATATAGGAGTACCGTTAGACACATCAGCATTTTACAAACGGAGTTAGTAACCGAATGACTTAAATCAAAACGTGTGTTGTTTTTTTAAAAAAAAATTTGGTAAAAAAAAAAGTAATTTTTTTTTGCAAGGACTTATACCAAATCACCCCATATTTGCAGGGACTAAAAACATATTTAAGCTCATTATTAATGCTCGTTGTAGTTTCAACCTTTCACCATGCTCTTTTTTGGGAATCTTTCTAAATTATCCGTTTAGTAAATTATTTTTTTAAATTAATAGTAGATAGATGTTGGCAGGTACGAAACGAATTCGATGACATGGCAATCACCAAAAGCTTCTTAATTTATACCGGACTACACATGTAGTGTCGTAAATATCGGAGCTAATAATCTCTAACTACGTATGCGTTTTCTTCGAAAATATTTTCGCACCAAATAGCAACACTCTTAATAGTATTAATCAATTATTAGGGTATTATTTAAATTATTGTCAAAAAAGGATATTATTTAAATTATTAATATATATATATATACACGTAATTAGAATAATTACTTAATTATAAGATTTGATTAATTGATGAATATTGCAAGAGTATGGTGGATGACTTGTGATGAGTTGGAGATTCCATTTCGGGCCGATTGGATACATAAATCCTAACTTAATTTTATACATAAAAATTATGATAATTAACCGTGTAGTAATCATAAATTTACGTGATTTTGACGTGGCCATAAAATAGTAGTACAAATTTGTAGCAAGGTTGCTTACTTGCACTTCCAAACACTCCTTAGTGGGGTAAGCTTACCTCACTCCCTTTTTTTTCCTATCATTCATCTCAAGTATTGTGGCTTTGCTTCTCGGCAATGTCTTCCACACTTGCTTTCTCACGTTTTGCTTTTTGCTTTTCTCCCACTCCTTCTTGAAGAAGGCCCTTCGGTTTGTCTCAAAGCACACGCTCATATTTACTAATTCCCCACACTACTTCATTCACCACAAAAAAAAAGCAGTTTAAACAAAATGATAAATAAACAAAAGACATATATACTTTTGGTTCCGGACCGAGTAGCGACTCAATCCCGGATAGAATCTCGGAGGCTGACTAAGCCAACAATCCGTGCCAAGTGTAGATGAACCGCCAAAATCCATTTGCGCCGCGAATACGGTCCAGACCAACGTGGCTTAGGTGCGCGGCACAAGGTCCGGATAGCTATCCATGCGACCTGGCCACCATGGGCTGAGATTGCACGCTCTAATCCAACGGCATATGACGACGTGGCTATCATCCACGACGCCTATAAATACCTGAGCAATCATTGACACAGATACACGTTCATTCGTACCTCACACTTAACTCTCTGTGCTGACTTGGGCGTGGAGTGTGTGCAGGTACACCCACCCATATTGGATCAACACGTGAAATTCGAGCTACGAAGGTAACCCCAATCCTCTAAGCCGACACGACATCAAATTCGACTTCTGAACACTTTTTGAACTGTACCTTACTTGAGTCCGGGTGATCCAGCCTTGAATAGTTGGTAGCGCTCCTGTGGAAGTCAGGGCTTAGAGTCCAAGCGGGGGTGGTACCTGCAATGACACTCCAACGGTCAAGTCAGCGAGAGGAAGTCAATAGTGAGGTAGGGAGAATGAATGTGTACCCTGTAGAGGTGATGAGCTGCTATTTATAGGTGTCAGGTGTGCTTTAGGCGCTTCCAGCACATGGGTGACTTGGTGCGTCTCGAGCTGTTGGATCCAGACAAGCGCTCCTAGCCATTGATCGCTTTAGCGCAAGGATCGCCAAAGTGCATAGGGCGCGACGTGTCCCTTGCCCACGAGGAAGGCTTCACCCGCACAATTGGGTAGTGGCGAGGCTCAAAGTCAGACTTGGGCTTCTTGGCCCAATTCAGAACACTTTCCAACAAACACATTCAGATCGAAATTGGAAATCGGTGTTGCTGAGAGATGGCATAACGTTGCAGAAAACTGTTAATACAATTAGCAGTGGGTACTAGAGCTAGCATGACATGATTAATCTCCATTTTAGAATCCCAAAAGAGTAGCTCAATTGGTAAGCTAATGGATACCGAAAGAGTGCAAGTAGGAGGTCCCGGGTTCAAACTCGGGAAACTAACATTCCCCCCCCCCCCCCACTAACATTGGCTATAATTTTTTTTTTCCATTTTAGAAAAAATATATCCTTATTATTGATCCCTTTCAAGTTTCAACTTCATTGAATTTGATTCTCTTTTGTAAAATTATAAACTACTTACCACTTTTAAACAGAAACGAAACGTTATATAAAAAGTCATTAAATATAATTAATTAAAAACATTGAGTTACTATTTTCACCTAAAAAATTACTAAAAAAAACTGAAATAAGGGAGTGAAGTGACGAGATTCCGGAGCTGACGTCAGCAGGCGGATCTTAATCTGGTGCAGTCGGAATGCTGCGCAGTCATGCATTCAGTTCATCCCAACCGTGAAAGTTTAATCAGATGTCTGCATTTTAACTATATTAACTATGTTTATTTTTAAAGTTAAAAATCTAAACCGTCTGATCAATATTGAACCGTTCAGATCATCCGAATGTACGACTGCACAAAAATGCGGACCGCACAGATCTGAATCCGGGTGGTGGCATATTGTGTCGCGTGTTAAGGACGCATTGCTTTCTGCTTATCAGGCACGTAACCGAGTCAGTTACATTCCGAGGCGTCACGAAAAACCCTCCACCTCCACATGATCAACGCTCTGCTGCATTATAAACATTGCTTTCTCGAATCAACGATCAAGATTGACGGACCCACATAAAATAGTTGACCTGGGTCCACAACACTGCCAACCCCAACCAGGTAGTAGTTTCTTTTTTTGCTGCATTTCGGAGGTTTAAATTCTCTCCCCCATCGCCTCTTCTTCCCATTTCTCTCCTCTTCTTCCAAATCACGGTTAGCTCATTTCTCTCATTCCTCTTTCATTGCATGCATCGTTTAATTCTTGTTATACTTTCTTTTCTTTTCATTCATTGCATTGTTGTGTTTTAATTTTTATTTGAATCTAAGTTCTTGTTCTTTAAGTGCATGCGTGGGTAGATAAATGAATAGGGTTTATGGTTTATTTGTTTATTGTTAGGTTAAACACGCACTCACATTGTATCACATGAAAATTTAATATTGTCAAATATTTGTCGATTGACTAGTTTATTTATTAAACATTGCGGTTAATTTTTATGTGATTTTGATAAAAGTTGAAATTTTGGAAATTTGGATGAACAGGTGAAAATGGGAAACAAGATGAATGTGGTGGTGGTGTGTTTATGCGTG
This sequence comes from Astragalus membranaceus, assembly GCA_039519185.1. Classification (NCBI taxonomy): domain Eukaryota; kingdom Viridiplantae; phylum Streptophyta; class Magnoliopsida; order Fabales; family Fabaceae; genus Astragalus; species Astragalus membranaceus. Next base: position 22,270,087 of record CM076851.1, on the reverse strand, counting down.
TTGTTTTGTTTGGTTTCTTGTGAATCCAATGATGGATTGCGCAGGATTGGATTGAAGAAGATCAAATTGGACCCCAACGATAGGGTGGGGTTTACGGGTGGTGAATCATATTGGGCTTCTGTTAGGAAGTATCGTTTTGGAAACATCCTTGGAGGCACTGAGGATACAGATGCTGTTGCATTGAAGAATTACTTGGATGCTCAGTATTATGGTGAGATAGCCATTGGTACTCCTCCTCAGAAGTTCACTGTTATTTTTGATACTGGTAGCTCTAATACATGGGTGCCATCAGTTAAATGTTATTTCTCGGTGGGTGGTTTCATTTTTTTATATCCATATTATGAATATGTGGCTTTTTTATTTCCTTATTTTGATGGTATATTCATGGTGTTTGTGCATGTTGGTGCAGGTTGCATGCTTCTTCCATGCTAAGTACAGGTCTGCCCAATCAAGTACCTACAGGCCAAATGGTTTGTCTTCTTATTAATCTTGTCTTTTGAGGGTCTGGCTTCGTTTTAAGAATTATGCAGTTTGTTAACCTGATAGTGCTGTTGTATTCTTTGATCATAACTACCATTTGATTAACATGTGAAATTCTCTTGGATAAATTTGTTGTAATTTCATAAGTACCGTTTCCATTTTTTTTAGTAGTAGTGTGTTGTCTCTGTCTTGGGCTGTAGGTGTAACACTTAAAATTTAAAGTAAGCATGTACTCTGTTGTGTGGTGTTTCTGAACATCATGTTTCTATTAATACAAAGGATCTGAAATTTGAGATTTCTATCATTCTGCTTTCACCCCATAGAACTACGAAGCATGACAAGATTTTAAAATTTATTGTAAATACCAGTGTTAGGAGTTGTTTGGTTCTGACATATTTGTAATTAGGTTTGGGACAACATAATTAATGCGTTACGGAGTCATATTTGTTTGTTTTCTCTTGTACTTTGGATTACTTGACGTTTGCACCCCTGGAAGTGATGCCTGGGATGTTGTCCTTTTTTTCACACGAGGTTTTGTGTTGTTATTTAGGGACTGCTGCTGCAATTCAGTATGGTACTGGGGCAATTTCTGGCTTCTTTAGCTATGACGATGTCAAAGTTGGTGACATAGTTGTAAAAAACCAGGTAATGCTGATTCTCATTCCATCTTTGTTTTCCTTCCCACGCAAGGAGGGAGTAAGTTCAGTTGGCTTCTTCCATAATGCGTTGATCAATCAATTGATATACAGTATGTTTTCATTTCCTTCAGGAATTTATTGAAGCAACTCGGGAGCCTGGAGTCACATTTGTGGCGGCTAAGTTCGATGGTTTGCTTGGACTAGGATTTCAAGAAATATCAGTTGGAAATTCTGTCCCAGTGTGGTATATGCGCACACTTAAACATTTATTTATCATTTTGTTATTATTTTTCAATCTTATGTCATTACAAGGCACTTTCCTGCCACAGGTACAATATGATTGAACAAGGTCTTGTTAAAGATCCGGTATTTTCATTTTGGCTCAATCGTAAACCAGAAGAAGAGGAAGGAGGTGAGATTGTTTTCGGTGGTGTTGATCCGGCTCACTTCAAGGGAAATCATACTTACGTGCCTGTGACAAGAAAGGGATATTGGCAGGTTGGCTATTCACATATTTGTTCATTATACATATACATATACTGCATCTTTTATAATACTTCTGTTTGTTAAGTGCATTCTTTTTTGGACAGTTTGACATGGGAGATGTACTTATTGATGGAAAACCAACTGGTACGTGTAGAAAACATATTAGCTGAAATACTTGTTTGTTTCTTCTAGGACAAGATATTGATAGCGCTTTTTTAGATGCTTCATGGTTTTTATTCATTGTTACTGACTTAAGCATGTTGTGATGCAGGATATTGTGCTAAGGACTGTTCAGCAATTGCAGACTCAGGGACTTCATTGTTGGCAGGTCCAACGGTATGAATAAATGCTTGTAAATTTAAGTTGCTATTGATTTTTATTCCTGACTAGAGTTTCATAACCCATAAAGAATGCTTTTGTGATTGTGCTTGTGACTAGCTTGTTCCTACAATCAAATTGTTTTGATCAAATGGTTTTACTCTTGTAGACTGTAGTTACTATGATAAATCAAGCAATTGGTGCATCTGGAGTTGTAAGCCAAGAATGCAGGTCCGTTGTTGATCAGTATGGACAAACGATTTTGCAATTGCTCTTGGCTGAAGTAAGTACCATTTTAAGTACATTCTTGCCATAGTCTAGTTGATTAGATTCTTAACCATGGTGATGACTTGGGAATGTTGACTATTTACTTACGAGTGTTGACTATTGAGTGATAGGTTATTCTTTCAGAATGACTTTTCTTATGGTTTTCACTTGGTCCTGTAGGCACAGCCAAAGAAGATCTGCTCCCAAATTGGGTTGTGCACATTTGATGGAACTCACGGTGTAGGGTAAGCCCTTAAGATTTGTCCCTAACTTGGAGACTTTACTAAATCTAATCTATTGTGATTGCCATTTTATTGAAGTCTTTAAACTTTTCCTGCAGTATGGGTATCCAGAGTGTGGTGGATATGAATGAAGGAAAATCATCTGGTGGCTTTCGGGATGCTACATGTTCTGCATGCGAGATGGCTGTCGTATGGATGCAGAACCAGCTGAGGCAGAATCAAACGGAAGATAGGATAATAGAGTATATCAATCAGGTAATTTGGCTTTTAGTTTTGCTATTTGAGTTCGTAAATCCTGCTTCACACCTTGACTATATACCTCGTGATAATATTGCAGCTTTGTGATAAAGTACCTAACCCAATGGGACAATCATCTGTTGACTGTGGAAAGATCTCTTCGATGCCTAAGGTTTCCTTCACCATTGGTGGAAAGACTTTTGACCTTGCCCCAGAGGAGGTATGCATTCAAACCTAATTAGTTGCTTTTGCAAGGACTGATCACTATATGTATTTTACTTTTATGAAGAAATAATTTGTGAAGATAAAAAAGTAATGACATTGTTTAAGGAGAAAGATGAGACAACATACCTTCAAGGAAAAGGAAAACAAGAATGGGCTATTAGACAAAGCTAGTTAGTGTAGCTAAATGGAGCTTTGCAAATTGCAATGTCTTTGATTTCAATAGAAACTTCCAAGTCTATCCTTTTAACATTCCCAACAGAAACCATGGGATGAAAATAAGTGTTGAAATCAAAGCCAACACTTTTCATATTTCCCTGCAAAATAGATGATAAGAACAAAGAAATTGTTTCGGAGGAATGGGGATCAAATCCAGAAAAATTGGAAAATCCTTTTTATTTGTTGGTTAGATTCCCTATGTGTAAAATGTATTAGAGTAGGCAGTAGCATAATTTCTAAGCATGAATGATTGCTCTGTTCTATCTTATCTATTTCCCTCATCCATCTTTCCATTTGGTTTTTTCAGTACATACTGAAGGTGGGCGAAGGTTCTGCAGTCCAATGCATTAGTGGCTTTACTGCTTTGGATATTCCTCCTCCACGTGGCCCACTCTGGTACGTTCAACATTAATTTGGATGACACACACACGCTATAACATTTACCTTTTGATTTTGATGCATTTGATTTGATTATCACATACTCTGCAAAAATGCAGGATCCTTGGAGATGTCTTCATGGGGCGTTATCATACAGTCTTTGATTATGGTAAACTGAGGGTCGGGTTTGCCGAAGCAGCATAGAGAATATTCTCGTGTCTAGCAGAATGGCAACCTTTACTTGCTACTAGTAGTTTTTTTTTTCCTTTTCTGTTCAGAAAATTTGCATGACAGAACAAAAAATACCAGGGGAAACCGCAGCCTCAATATTGGACATTATCAACCGTTATTTGCTATTACTTTGTATACGTTTGCAGTCATAATGTGCATAAAACTGTGGTTGTGTATATATCCATTAATATTAAATGTAAATAGCTGTTAACAGGGTGTATTTGGGGTTGTTGGCCGTGGCCATAATTGGGCCTAGGGGTGCACAAAATAACTGGATACATTGTTAATTCATAACCAGATCCAGTTATAAAAATCCGGATAAATTCTTTGAATTTATAACTGGATATGCAGCCTAAACCATATTATGGATTTGTTGGATATCCATATCCAATTAGATGGATTTTCATATCCAATTGGATGGTTATCCATATTCAATTTAAATACTTTGACATCTATCCAATTCAAATTTTAAAAACTGAAAATTGTCATTTTACTCTCACTCCCTCTCCCTTTAATATACATTTTATTAGAGCCTATTCTTTCCTAATCCTCTCTAATATTTAGAGACTACACTTGTTGGCTTCTTACGTGCTCAAACTGAAACCCATGTGCATGCCTCAACGTATTCTCTCTCCCTCTCTCCCCCTTCCTTTTGTATACATTTTATTAGAGCCTATCCTTTCTTAATCCTCTCTTATAGTTAAAGACTACACATGTTGGCTTCTTATGTGCTCAAACCGAAAGCCATGTAACACACATTTATCTATATAAATAGTAACACTATACTTCTTCGTTGCAACACTACACTTCTCATTTTCTCCATCTCAAAAGCTCTAGTACGTTTTAGTATCTTCTCCATTTCATAGAGCCTCACTTTTTAGCTTCCCCTTCAACTAAAAAATCAGCACCCCTTTAGCAAATTCATCTCTGTGCCTTTGCTCAACTCTACTAAATGACTTCTTTGTTAATCACTTTCAAAATAATACTCTTCCTTCTCTTCTCTAAGGCTTATACTATTGGTAGGGGTGCACAAAATAACTGGATACATAGTTAATCCATAATCAGATCCAGTTATAAAAATCTGGATAATTTTTTTGAATTTATAACCGGATATGTTGCTAAACCATATTATGGATTTGTAGGATATCCATATCCAATTCAATGGATATCCGAATTTAAATTTTTTTTTGACATCTATCCAATTTAAATTTTAAAAACAAAATTGTCATTTTACTCTCTCTCTCTCTCTCTCTCTCTCTCTCTCTCTCTCTCTCTCTCTCTTCCCCCTTCCTTTTATATGCATTTGATCTGAGTCTACCCTTTCTTAATCCTCTCTTATACTCAGAGACTACACATATTGACTTCTTACGTGCTCAAACTGAAACCCATGTGCATGCATCAACGTGTACTCTCTCTCTCTCTCCCCCTTCCTTTTGTATACATTTTTTCAGAGTCTACCCTTTCTTAATCCTCTCTTATATTTAGAGACTACACATGTTGGCTTCTTACGTGCTCAAACTGAAACCCATGTACATGCCTTAGCGTATTCTCTCTCTCTCCCTCTCTCTCTCTCTCTCTCTCTCTCTCTCTCTCTCTCTCTCTCTCTCTCTCTCTCTCTCTCTCTCTCTCCCTCTCCCTTCCTTTTGTATACATTTTATCAGAGCCTACCCTTTCTTAATCCTCTCTTATAGTTAAATACTACGCATGTAGGCTTCTTACGTGCTCAAACCGAAACCCATGTGCATGCCTTAGCGTATTTTTATTTTCTTTACCATTAATTGAATTAGTACACCAATAAAAAATAAGTGTCTTCTTGAGGGTGGTGTGTATGGTGGAGGGGGTGTGGTAAGGAACACACATTTATCTATATAAATAGTAACACTATACCTCTTCGTTGAAACACTGCACTTCTCATTTTCTCCATCTCAAAAGCTCTAGTACGTTTTAGTATCTTTTCCACTTGATAGAGCCTCACTTTTCAGCTTCCGCTTCAACTAAAAAAAATCAATACCCCTTTAGCAAACTCATCTATGTGCCTTTGCTCAACTCTCTACTAAATGACTTTTTTACTAATCACCTTCAAAATGATTCTCTTCGTTCTCTTCTCTAAGGCTTACACTGTTGGTAGGGGTGCACAAAATAACTGGATACAGAGTTAATCCATAACCAGATCCAATTATGAAAATCTAGATAAATTATTTGAATCTATAACCGGATATGTTGCCTAAACCATATTATGGATTTGTAGGATATCCATATCCAATTCAATGGATATCCATATCCAATTGGATGATTATCCAAATTTAAATTTTTTTGACTTCTATCCAATTTAAATTTTAAAAACAAAAAATTGTCATTTTACTCTCAAGGTGAGCTGCTCAAGGAGTTTATCACTAGACACTAATTACTTTTTCTCATATGTCAATGACTAATTAAAGAAATAATAAGTTGTTCATCCTGTTGCAAATCATATCACCAAATATATAGGATCTAATTCCAAACTAAAGAAACATAAAAAAATACAAGATCCCATCTCAAAAATTACTATTAGAGATCATCTTCATTCACATTTTTTATTTTGACAATAATCTTCATTCACATCATTCCTCCTTATCTAATCTAATGGTGACATTTGGATATTCTGGTTGTGATTGATTGTCTTTTCATTCGCACCATTCTTAAAACTATTTTTTTTTCTCGATAATGTGATCTTGTATCACTATAGATTTACTAAAAAGGGGGAAAATAAAGAGAGAAAATCATGGAAAATATAAACCAATTGCCATTTAAATAAATTCACTTAAATTTAAAACTGAGTGGAAAATAGTAGTCTTCTTTTTATTGGATTAAACTTACTTTCAACTTTTAATCAATGACACGGGTAGTTTATTGGATTAAACTTATTCTCAAAATTTTAATCTATTAACCCTTATGTTTTAATATATTTAACCAAGTAAATCTATTAAACTCTGAACTCTAATCTAGTAGATTAAACTAATGTACCTATATAGCTTGATTTGATAATCTAACTGGTTTGATTAAGTGCTTTTGTGCTTATTTTACTTAGTTAAATTGGATTTTGTATGAGTCGATAATCAATTTGAGTCTTGGAAATGTGGAACAATCAATGTTTACTATGCTAAATACATGAATGGAAGCTATGCTCTCTCCTATAAATAGAGATACTTGTGAAGAGGTGAAGACACCCCCATTTGGAGAGGTGAGGCATCCCCACTTGGGTGATCATGTAGAGAGCTGAGAAATCTCCAACCTAGGAAGAGGAGGGTTTTGGTGATGATTTATTGTGTGAAATGTGAGTGTTATCATTCCTTGTAACTCTTAGAATGAGAGAGTATTGTAGGGTGATACACACATTGAACTGAGTTATAAATTGTTGTAATTATGTTTGAGAGTTGAGATGATGAATGAATTATATTGAGGTGATCCGTGAATGTAAGCAAGAGATATCGAACCACGTTAAATATTTGTTTGTTCACCTGTTTTCTTTGTGGTGTCTTCGTGTATGTTCCATCAAAGTTCATTGGGCGTGTGGGTTAATCAGTTGGGGTGTGCAGTATTTCCCCAACAATATTCTCTCATAAGAGACTAACCATCAGATCCTGCCAATCCATTTTTTTACCACCATAGTGTAGAAATTTTAACCCTATATTGATTCTTTTTACTGCAGGTTGCCAGAAACAGAACTGGGGGTGCAAGAATCAGACTTGAAGCCCAGATACACAGGCCTGATCCACTTAATCAAGCAACTGGGTACAAACAAAAAATTGCGGAACCCAGCAACCCTTTACTGTTCAAACACGTGGATCTGCTAGTGGGTATGGTGTTGTGCAAAAATGTGTGCAGGTATACACAGTCAAACAAGTAATAAAGTGATAAGAAAGATCGTCCCACGAGGATTAATGTTTAATAACTAACTCTATTTGATAGCACTTGGAATAATGAGTAAAAAGTAAAAATAAAAGCATGGTAAAAATTCATTGTTGTGCAAAGGTTAAGGTAAATGGTTGATGACAGTCAAACTGTAAAATAAGGGAGGTAAAATCAGAGAGATGAATATAGCCAAGACAATGATCTGTAATTAATCACTATTGATGCAATGCTGTGAGTGATGCTATGACAGCACTCAGTGTGCAGAATGAATATGGATATTCCTATCTCTGTGAAACGAAATGTTGTCAAGGTTTCCTTATTCCTAAGCTCCCATGAGGTTCATTCCGTAGGTTGAAAAACATGTTTAAGCTCCTATGTTGTCAAGGTTTCCTTAATGTTCACTAGGAAAGGGTAATATTCCTATTACTCTTCAAACTATGTTAATTTGCGAATTCAGCACTTAAATTTCTTTCCAAAAATAAAGGCACGTTATCCAAATTAAAGTGATCAAGTTTAAAAAGAATGTATAGCATTTACTCACACAAATTAATGAAGTGTCAAGCATTAATCACATTAAACATCAATAGATCCTAATTACATCACCATAGTCTTGACTATAAAGAGATCTAGCTCATAATGAGCTTAGACATGACAAAATAGAACCTAACTACCATAAATGAAGCCATCAAAATAGTAACAGCACTGAAAACAGAGTATACAGAAGAATGCAGAATTATACAAACAAAATGATGCTTAAAGCAAGCTTCAGATGCCGTAGATCTGCTCCAGAGCTTCTGTGCTGCGAGAATGAATATCTGTGCTGCTGATTCCGAGTTTTCAGCTACAACAATGGAGCTTCAGCACTGAAAATGGTGGAAAGTTGGTTGGGGAAGACGAAGTACAGTGATGGAAGGAATGGAACAGTACTCTCTGACCTAGGGAATCGTGAAGGCTGATATATGTACTCTCCCCCTCCTTTCTTTTCTATGTTAAAGCGCCTTTTTATAGTATATTCTCTCACTTGAAGTACCAATTGGGCCAATGCAATTCGGGTACAAGGCTGCCAACCCTAACATCAAGGATTGTTTGTCCTTTTGCGGTTCATTAATACGCTGGCATGCTACTGCATACGCCCATATAGGACATAACACCTCTTTCTTGCTTATACCTACCCTTTGGCATCTATCACATTTCCTAGCATACTCATGAGCATCTTTGAAAACAGAGGGCCAGAAATAACCTGTTTGAAGAACTTTTGCAGCGGTCCTGGCACCTCCAAAGTGTCCTCCACAAGGTGAAGAATGACAATGCGCCAGAATGTCTTCAATCTCTTATTCAGCAGCACACCTTTTGAGCAATTGATCAGGACACTTTATGTATAGGAAAGGTTCATCCCAAAAATATTGCTTTGCCAAATGGAAGAACTTTTTCCTCTGCTGCGATGTGAATTATTCTGGCACCACATTGCTAACCAGGTAATTTACAAAGTCAGCATACCAGGGCACCTCTGCAACAGAATTTGTAGCATTTACAGTTGCTGTTATGGTTAGCAACTGCTCATCAGGGAATTGCTCTTTGATTTCTAATTCAAAAGAGAGTGAGTCAGCATCAGGAATTTTTGATAGATGGTCAGCAACTTGATTTTCAACTCCTTTTTTGTCTCTGATCTCAAGATCAAATTCTTGCAGCAGTAGCACCCATCTAATTAACCTTGGTTTAGCATCTTTCTTTGCAATGAGGTATTTAATACCAGAGTGATCAGTGTATACCACCACCTTGGCTCTTACAAGATAGGATCTGAACTTGTCAAACACAAACACTATTGCTAGCAACTCTTTTTCAGTAGTTGTATAATTCAATTGAGCATCTACAAGAGTTTTGCTAGCATAGTGTATTGAATGAAACACTTTGCCATGCCTTTGACCAAGTACAGCTCCTATAGCATAGTCGCTAGCATCACGCATCAATTCAAAAGGCTTACTCCAATCTGATGCTGCAATAACTGGTGCTGTCACCAGTGCTTCCTTGAGTGTGTTGAATGCTGTCAAGCACTTTTCATCAAAATCAAAAGCAGTGTCATGCTGCAGCAGCATGCACAAAGGCTTAGAGATCTTTGAAAAATCTTTAATGAATCTTTTGTAAAACCCAGCATGTCCAAGAAAGCTTCTGATTCCTTTAACTGATGTGGGAGGTGGCAATTTTTCAATTACTTCAACTTTTTCTTTGTCTACCTCAATGCCCTTATTTGATATCTTGTGCCCCAAGACAATTCCTTCTTGTACCATGAAATTACACTTCTCCCAATTTAGGACCAAATTTGTCTCTTCACATCTTCTCAAGATATCTTCGAGATTCAGCAAACATGCTTGAAAATTCTCTCCAAAGACAGAAAAGTCATCCATGAATACCTCCATAGATTTTTCAATGAAATCAGAGAAGATGGCCATCATACACCTTTGAAAAGTAGTTGGAGCATTGCATAATCCAAAGGGCATCTTCTGAAGGCAAAGGTACCATAAGGGCAGGTGAATGTGGTCTTCTCTTGATCCTCTGGGGAAATAGCAATCTGGTTGTAACCTGAGTAGCCATCAAGGAAGCAATAAAATTCCTTCCCTGCAAGTCTGTCAAGCATTTGATCAATGAAAGGTAGAGGGAAATGATCCTTCTTGGTGGCTTTGTTGAGCTTCCTGTAGTCCATACAAATTCTCCAACCAGTGACTGTCTTGGAAGGAATCAACTCATTTTTTTCATTCTGAACCATAGTAACTCCCCCTCTTTTAGGAACACACTGAATAAGGCTTACCCAAGTACTGTCAGCAACCAGATAAATTATTCCAGCATCCAACCATTTGATGATATCTTTCCTGACAACTTCCTTCATTCCCCAAATAAGCATACTTCAAGTGTGGAGGAAGTTGTTTCAACTCAAGTTTGGGTGGTTTCACAATGGAAGGTATGTTATCTTTGAAACTTTCAGAATTACCTCTTTATTTAAAATGTTAGGATATGAATTAGTTAAATTATTTATGGCACTATTTTGAGATAGGATGATTATTCAAAAACTTGATTTAATAGGTGAACAATTAGATTAAAATCTAGGATCTAGAAATGAATCTATCTATCATTAGGTATTCTTAGAATTGAATTCAAAAATTTTAAACTCTAGCTTAGATACATTCTCAATACACCTAAAATTTGTGAATAAAAACTATGTCTATCAAATGGATTTTTCCTTTAAACAAATGTCTATTACATTTTGAAACACGCAAGTATTAAGTAAAATTTTAGTAAAATAATTTTAGTTATGATTTAGTTATGATTATAGTGAGTTAAGACATAGTTGTTTTGATGAGTAATAGGTGTTGTAGAATTTGAAGCAAGTGTTGACCATCAAGCTAGTTTGGAACAATTTCAAGGTAAATGGAAATACTAATAATAAGTTGATGGGCAAAAATTGTGTGTTGCTTGTATATATATGACAACACTCAGTGTGCAGAATGAATATGGATATTTCTATCTCTGTGAAACGAAATGTTGTCAAGGTTTCCTTATTCCTAAGCTCCCATGAGGTTCATTCCGTAGGTTGAAAAGCATGTTTCAGTTCACACCATAGCCCTAGCTTCATATTCCTATTCTTCACTAGGAAAGAGTAATATTCCTATTACTCTTCAAACTATGTTAATTTGCGAATTCAGCACTTAAATTTCTTTCCAAAAATAAAAACACGTTATCCAAATTAAAAAGTGATCAATTTTAAAAAGGATGTATAGCATTTACTCACGCAAATTAATGAAGTGTCAAGCATTAATCACATTAAACATCAATAGATCCTAATTACATCACCATAGTCTTGACTATAAAGAGATCTAGCTCATACTGAGCTTAGACATGACAAAATAGAACCTAACTACCATAAATGAAGCCATCGAAATAGTAACAGCACTGAAAACAGAGTATACAGAAGAATGCAGAATTATACAAACAAAATGAAGCTTAAAGCAAGCTTCAGATGCTGTAGATCTGCTCCAGAGCTTCTGTGCTGCGAGAATGAAGATCTGTGCTGCTGATTCTGAGTTTTCAGCTTCAACAATGGAGCTTCAGCACTGAAAATGGTGGAAAGTTGGTTGGGGAAGACGAAGTACAGTGATGGAAGGAATGGAATAGTACTCTCTAACCTAGGGAATCGTGTAGGCTGATATGTGTACTCTCCCCCCTCATTTCTTTTCTAGGTTAAAGTGCCTTTTTATAGTATATTCTCTCACCTGAAGTACCAATTGGGCCAATGCAATTCGGGTACAATGCTTCCAACCCTAACATCAAGGATTGTTTGTCCTTTTGCGGTTCATTAATGCGCTGGCATGCTACTGCATACGCCCATATAGGACAAAACACATCTTTCTTGCTTATACCACCCGAGATGCCTTAAATTTTGTTCCTTTCACCAGCTGTCTGCCACGGTGCTACCATAGCACTAACCACAGCATTGATTGAACTAAAAATCCTGCACACTAGAGCACAAGTTAAATCCCACAAAATGGCACCTGCGTGCCCAAACTATAATTTTCACAACTAAATACACATTTAGCTAACTATGTACAATTTCCACCTTTATTCACATAAATTGCTCTTGGATCAAGATAATTCTCATTTGTTTTGGCATAAATAACTCACACTTCCGTGAGTTATCATCATATGGGTATGACCTGGTTCTTGTAACAAAAGGACCAAACGCTAGATCAGTTCACTGTTTCCCTTTCTCTTTCTCTTTTTTTTTTCTCCGTCGTTTTTCTCTCTTCTACTTCACCTAGCTCTGCTAGGGTTTCTTCTTCTACTCATGATCTTTAGTGATTGAAGCTTGCTAACGCTTCAATCACGTTTCACGAGTGATAATAGAGGATCCAGGAACAAAACCCCTCTGGTTTTGTGTTTGAATGCTACGATTTTCTTCACTGAACCACGAACACCACTTGTTCATCAATCAGAAGCTTGAATCATTCAATCAAGCTGCTTCAATGGCTACGCAAAGGTATAACACTTAGTTTGCTTCTCTATTTCTTTGTGTATTTGCTTATCGTAAAAACCCTAATTACGATTACTAATTTTTGCCCTTTGTTTTGTTTCTTATGAAACCAAATCCTGATCAACAGCTGAACGAAGATTGTAACACCCCGATAATTCTAACATGTAGAATCACCGAAATGCACTACATGGCATACATCAGAGTAACTTCCTGTTCATGAAATATTGAACACAACTAAAATTTTCGATATAAGTATCAATGGTTCAATGAACCTCCATGCATAATCGGAAAGATCTGAAGTCTTAAGACTTAAACATACATTATCCTGGTGTTCAATACTCAAAACATGAAATTAGCGGAAACGATTTATAACTTATACATGATAGTTATACAACCGATGACAAAAGTACTACAGAAGGGCAATGGCCTAAAACATGAAACATAGGCTTCCGGACTCCTCGAGTCACACCGGCTAACCGTGAACCTTCGCCTTAGCTTTCCCTTGCTTCTCTGAAAAAACCACAATACATAAAGGGTGAGATAAACATTATCTCAGTGAGTCCTATCGAGACCCCTGACCAACTCTAACAGTTTATTATACTTGAATCTGAACTCATGACCCTAATAAGCGACCACGTGAATACACGATGTTTTCTCGTAACTTGCAGCCCTAATAAGCGACTACTCGTTACATTTCTGATTTTTCCTGATGTAGCCCTAATAAGCGACTACGGATCATATTTTAACATGAACTTAGCACAACACCTCGAAGCCCGCCTTAGCTAAGGTTAGGACGTCTCAGTGAACCTATCCCCACTAATCCAAGTGAGCAACATGAGAGCCTAGGTTTTGGGGCTCATGACTTCCCCTCCCCTAGTATGCTAATAACTGGAGGATCGTCATCCTCGATATACACAAGGTATACCATCTACCTTTCCCCAAGGGAAAGTAACTTGAATTGTTTTTACATGAATTGAGAGTTTTTATGTCTTTATAGACTTACAATCAATTAGCTTACATGACATGATGAACTTGAAGTTCGTTATCTTAACATGATTGGACTCAAGGTTCGTTAACATTTCTCGACTTAAGTTCTATCGCCTTCTCTAAGTACGGTTTTCCGTTACGTTCATAACACACAAGTTTTCTATCAAACACGTTCAATTCCATGATATCAGGATCTTTACATGGTTGGGGAACCATGATGAATGGATTAGAAGAGGATTGGAATCATTTGGGATGGATAAAAAGGTACTTTGAATTTGAGGATCAGAAGGTCTCACACGACCCGTGCGTGTAGGCGCACGATCCGTGCGCTGTTGAACAAAGTTGTATAAGGTTTCCATAAAGATACGCACGACCCGTGCGACTAAGCGCACGATCCGGGCGTTGTTGAATAAAAGTTTCAGAAGGATACGCACGACCCGTGCGACTAGGCGCACGATCCGTGTGTGTTTAAAAATTCAGTTCGTGTAGCATCAGATGGGGGCGCACGACCCGTGCACAGAGGCACACGATCCGTGTGTCTCCATCAGTTTTCCAGAAAATAGGTTTTTCATGAGTAAATTCCATTACGTTCCGATTCCAATTTCCCTTCCGATCGAGACTCAAACTTGAATACACACAGAGCAGTATAACACAGCAATATATTCAAATCAAACCAGCGCATCCAAACAATTACACATGCAATTGATCAATTTAAACTTGTAGTTTTCTGAAAACAGTTTTTCGACCTTACTTCTTCTCGAGACCAATCGAACATAACGCTGGCTTTCGAAACAGAGAACTCAGAACACACAAAATCCCTAAGCGAGTTATAGAACTCACCGTATTGTGATGAAAATCACAAACAACACGACGACAACTTGACTTCAACGAAACCGAAATCCCACGAACGGTCCCCGAATTGAATTTTCGCTACTCCGACACCGATTGAACACAGCTCCTACCTCTTTGAATCCTCACTCCTTAGAGTTGCTGACTTCTCTCCCAAACTATTCCACTCAGTAAGATGGCTTCCCTCAAGGTTGTATCTTGGTTTTATGGTGACATGCAAACTGTTTGGAGTATTAAAACTCCATTTTTGAGTTTGGAGCTTCAAATGTATAACAATGGTGATTTGAAGGTGGGGTGGCTGTTTGCCTAGAAAATAGGATCAATGGGAAGAAGAAGAAGAATGATGAAGGATGGTGGATTCAGATTGAGCATGCATGGACCTAAGTGGTAGGATCCCTCCCTTTCTTCTCCACTCTCTCTCTCTCTCTCTCTCTCTCTCTCTCTCTCTCGAGTTCTCTCCTCCTTCTCTCTACTTCTTTCCTGTTTTCAGTTTCTGTTTGGAATGGTGTGCTGGGTGTAAGTTTGTGATCAGCTGGGGTAAGTCACTTAATGTTGGAAAAGACCCTTCTGCCCTCCCTCACTAACATCTCCTTTAATTCACTCGTAACCCAACAATTACACCTAAACTTCTATACTTAGTATGCTACATTAATCATACTTACACACAATAATTTATTTAATTCACCTCACATAATTTTATAATTATGCTAACTAATCCACTTAACCTCTTGCTAAATTAATTAAATTAATTTAGGTAATTAGGGGATGTTACAAAGATCAAGACACAGTTAACAAAGATAAAAACGCAACTCTCTTGCTTTCCTTCTTTCGTTTCTCTGATTTCTTTACAGTCTTTAATGTTTCCTGTTTATTTGTACACAAATGGCACTTGAGTACACAACAGAAAGCTAACCAACTGAAGTTTCGGACTCAGATGCTCACTTCAAAGGTAGAAACCCCGCTTTCTTATTACTTTGATGATTTCTTCTTTACTGTTTTTCACACTGACTGAACAAAAACCTAACTTGTTTTGTTCTTCTTCTGCGAGGTACTTCTCTACTTGACACTCTCGCACTTCTCTACTTGATACAGAAGAATGATTTGTGAAGAACCCAGAAAGATACGGCAATAAGACTTGGAGAAAAGCTTAAAGAAATGTAAATGTTTATTTTTTGTGTGTGTTATTAAAAACTGTACATAGCATAGTAACTAATTAAACAGAATAAAACTGTTAACAGAGTCAGTTGTAACTGAATTCTGTTTTAGACTGCTGGTGAGTAACAGTCATCTGGTTTGTTTTATATGACCGTTACTCAAATCTTGAAGGTGTTTTTAGGAATTGCATTAAATTCCAGCATCCTCCCTTAATGCAAAACCTAAAAAAACTTAGTAATAGGAGAGATACCTAAAACAGGACAAGCCCCTGTTGACATAGTCTTAGAACCAAAGATGATTCAGGACAAGCTTATGACTTTAATAGTTGCTTTCTTGGGATTTGAAGACAACCATCTTGGTATCCAAACAAGGGAACGAAATAAACTGCATATTGTGCAGGAATTGTATTGAATGAATGAAAATGTGTTATGTACAATAGATAAGTATCGGTATATACAAGAATAATAATGGCTAACTATCAGCTAGGGGAATAACCGTAAACTAACTAGAATGGTTATAGGGCTGGACATTCGGTCGGGTAATGCGGTTTCGGGTTCTAAACCTTCGATCCAAATGAAACCGTGAGATGCAAAAGACCACCCATTTCCGACCATAAGAGTTATCGGTTTGGACGGTGACGGTTTCAACGTGTTGCGGTTGATACGGGCGGTTAGGATCGGTTACAAGTTGCCATTTTGGAAGCTGTTTAACAAAAAAACTAGAAGTGGTTTGGTGCTCATGCAAAGAAAATGGATGAGAGAAACAGAAAACCAGAGAAAACATATTTAAAAGAAGAAGAAGAAGAAGAAGAAGAACACAGGAGGAGAGAAAAAAATTTAAAAACAAGCTTTATTAAGTAGAAAGAAAGAGTGTCGAAAGTGTAAAACAAAATAACTTTAATAATGTAATAGCTACTACTAGTACTGTACATCAGTGTGTTGTCTAAAAAAGCTATTGCAAGCCTGCAACGCTGCACATGGGCCAGTAAATTGCAACAGCTAAGCTTACAATATAGTCATAGCCTATAGGTATAAAATAGTAGTAATATCCGGTCGGATTCGGTTTTCCGCAGTTTGCTTTTCTTAGAATCAGTCCCGACCAAAGCAACCCACATTAATCCATTGGACAAAACCGACAACCCGCTAAACCGAAAAAGCACAACCGAAAGCTTTTCTTTTACTGCGGGTTTTACGGATACGGGTCGGGCTCAAATTTTTGTCCACCCCTGGTTATAGTAACTATACATGGTTAATAAAGCTAATCTAATAATATCTCCTAATACTGCATGGAAAATCCTAGCCATTTGTTTATATAAATTAAAAAAACTAGAAGTGGAGGGAGATAGACATGATTGACAGGCAATGGATAATTTCGTTGAACACTACACACCATTTGACTCAAGTCAGTTTAGTGGCAGTACAATCATCTCCACTATTCAATGCGTCAAACTAAATGTAAAGAAGTCTAGTGCCTGCTTCGATATGGTGAAATTATCTGAATTTTAAAACATTTTTGACTAGAGGATGTGACATGAACAACAATTAGCACGAGGCCAAAAAATGGATGCAACAAGTATTGGTTAATAAAATATAATATAATATATTATTATAGTATAATAGTACTTCCTTCGATCCACTTTATAAGAGTAAAATGTGGTTTTAGGTTAATTGAATAACTGATGTATCTTACCTAGTATAATATAATATAACTCATCGATTGAATCTGTATATGAGAATATTTTTTTATCGACAAATAAAAGGAAAGAAGCCCCATTAAAACCTTTTTATGTTATTGTCAAAAAAAAAACTTTTTGATGTTAAAACATCATAAGGAAAAAAGTACTTTCCCTAATTTTATATAGAAAAAAGAGAAAAAAACAAGATAGAAGAAGGTCAATGAAGGACTAGACCAATACCATTAGCGAGAATAGAGAATATTTAAAAAAAAAATATATTATATATAACATGTTAGAATCAATCTTTTGGTGAATGAAATTGTGAAATTTTAATTAATATGTCAATGACTGATTTTTTTAGATAAGTAGGAATTCATTGATATAATCTAGCAAATGAGGCTAGAGATATGCAATTACATTTTGAATTAATTAAGTCAAAATTTTAACCACAGCCGAACCGCTTAAATAACTGAATTGCAAACATAGTCGGCTAATAGTTTAACCGGTTAAACTATTTGCAATGTTTTAAAAACCGGACCGGACCGGCCGGTTGAACCGGTTCAACCGTGAATCGGATGTCTCTGCGGTTCGGTTCGTGCCATTTAACCCGCTGGGAGTAAAAACCGGAAAAGAACCGGAAAAACCGGTTTGAACCGGGTTTGACCCGTTGAACCGGATAACCGGGCGCGGTTCTTGGTAACCGGCCGGTTCTTTGATAAAGCTGAAAAAATCTTTTTTTCCCCTCTTTTCCCTCTTTTCCCCCTCTTTCATAGCACTCTTCTCTTCTCTTTCTTTTTTTCCCCTCTTCTCTTCCCCTGTGTTGTGTATTTCTTATGTTTTATTTTTATTTTCATGAAGACTAGTTTAATGTTTGAATTTATTTTGAAAACTAATTTGATGTTTGGAATTTGGATTAATATTTTTACAAACTTTAGTATTTTATTTATTTATTTATATATTAATTAATTACCCGGTTCAACCGTGGTTGAACCGGTTAAACCGATTGAACCATGAACCGGAGGTCTCGCCGGTTCGATCTCTGGTCCGGTTTTAAAAGCATTGACTATTTGGTTGGTTCAATTTTTAAAAAATGGTTTTGAATTTGGAGTGGTAACAAAGAAGAAAGTGTATGTGCAGTGTGTACCGTACAGCATGCTGCAGCTAGCGTGATCGGATTGATTCATGCATTGCACGGTGAGAGGAGCGGATGAATTAAAGCAAAGCAAGCAAAGCAAGGATGATATTACAGCGAAAAATGGTTGGCGGCATGTGATGATATAGAATTTAATGATTGGCTCGCTTCAAATTGACGCTTCCTTTTATGCCGTTACATTCCGCACGCCGTCCCCTTACTTTCTTCTTCTAAATTAACTTTACTACTACTACTACTCCTACTAACTAACTAACTAACTGTTCAATCCAATGAATTCAATTCCACACCAGCACAACACAAGAGTGTGTGTGTGTGTGTGTGTCTTAGTATCACTAGTTAACAGCTACACTATGTGAATCTGAATGGACAGGCTGGTTTGGAGTAGTATATTTTTTAGATGAATGTATGTATAATATTGTGTATGGTGGTGATCTACGAGGCTGGCTTAGTTAGTTGGGTTTGGCCTTTTCTTCTTCTTTAACCATAATATTCCAACTGTCCAATGCCTTTGCCATTCACACCACTCCTTTGTTGCTTTACACTCATCGTATATAACTTAACCTTCCTCATCATCCTATGCCCTTTTTTATTTTATCTTCTCTCTCTCTCTCTCCACCTTCTCTGGCTATAGTGCGTTTTTTGCCTTTAAATAAATTGACTTTCACTATTGCTTGCCTTTCCTTTTGCTTCGCATGCAATCCACCTAACATACATAGCAGATGGTCTTCTCATTCGTTTAAATTAAAGCAAGCATCCATCGTACCTTTGACTTTACAAATCAACAACACCTAGGAGGTAGATATTAATTAGGAGAAAAAACTTTGTTTGATATATTCACAAATTTGAACGATCGAGTTGTTATTTTCAAGTGACGGGATTAATTGAATCCAATTAATTCATTTTGAGATAATTTTGATATTTTTCACACAGCATCGTATACCCTGTCCCTATTGATTGGAGAATTCAATGATCATTTGGCAGAACAGAACCCAATTCTAGGTTTGTCAACGAGGAGGACTATGGGTACTAGTGTCACCAATGAATGACATACATACACACCTGGTCATATATTAATTAATTAATACTAGTAACAAAAATAAGTCAATTCCATGCCATACATATGATATGATACATACCCATAATTCTAAGCGAAGTAATCCAAAGCATCTTTTTTATCTCAATTGTGGGCTGTTGAAGATAACATAATATTTACAATACTATATAGGATAACCATAGAATATGCCACTAAAATGTTCTATTCCATTTCCATCCCCCCCAAGTCACTAATTTCGTCATTACGTCATGATTCACGAAGCACGCTGTCTACTAATTTTAATCCACTCCTCAACAACAACATTCACCACACCATAATACCCTAGTAGTTAGTATAGTCTAGTTAGCAACGCAATCTTTGCGCGTACCCTTTGATAGAAGCACGTGCCAGCATGTGGCACCGTCTCCTTAATTAACCCAACCCACAGCTCATTCATAAATCCCATTCACCACCCTTAAACCTAATTAAGCAACATATATAGCATGGAATGGATTGGCCGGCCAACAACAAAAGTTCCCATTCCACCCTCTCCTTTTGACACGTGGATCCCTACCCTCACAAGATTGTGAATGGACCAGACGGCGGCCGTCCATTCTACACAAGCAACCGCTTTTCCACATCATCATCATACCCTCAACATACTAACATTAAGCCAACCACAACACACCAAAGTTTATAACCTTCATATATAAATATATATATAAATCTCCCAATTAAGAAAGGTAGTAGCTCCCAACAACAACAACAACAACAAACCACACACACAAAGAGTACCACTCCTTAATTTCTTCGTTCCTTACCTACACTTTCTATACCTCCTCCATGGATTGGATTAGAGGTCGCAACCTCGGCCGGGGATCCACCGCCACTGTCTACATGGCGGAGGACCTCTGCTCCGGTGAAGTGTTTGCGGTGAAATCTGCGGAGCTTAACCGCTCAGAATTTCTCAAGAGGGAACAGAGGATTCTCTCAACGATCAATTGTCCTCAAATTGTTGCATACAAAGGTTGCGATGTTACGTTTGAAAACGGTTCTCACTGGTTCAACTTGTTCATGGAGTACGCGCCTCACGGGACGCTTGCTGATGTAATCAAAAACCACGGTGGTGGAATGGAAGAAACACTGGTGGGATCCTACGCGCGTCAAATTCTGCTTGGCCTTAACTATCTTCATTCAAATGGGATTGTGCATTGCGATGTTAAGGGACAAAACTTGTTGGTAACGGAACAAGGTGCAAAAATCGCTGACATGGGTTGTGCTCGGAGGGTGGAGGAGGATTTGGTGATTGCCGGTACGCCGGCTTTCATGGCACCGGAGGTGGCGCGTGGGGAGCAACAAGGGTTCCCAGCTGATGTATGGGCTTTGGGATGTACTATGTTGGAGATGATCACCGGGAAACCGGTTTGGCGAGGTGTTTCTGATCCGGCGGTGGTGTTGTATCGGGTTGGATTCTCCGGTGAGTTGCCGGAGATTCCGAGCTCTGTTTCAGAACAGGGGAGGGACTTTTTGAGCCACTGTTTGAAGAGGGATCCAAATGAGAGGTGGTCGGTGAGTGAGCTTCTGGGACATGGTTTTGTTGTCGGGGAGTTTAAGGAATCGGTGTTTGATTCAGATACTCCTACCAGTGTGTTGGAACGTGGATTTTGGGACTTGTTGGAGACAACTCAGTCTGAGGGTCCCACACTTCAGTGTTGTAGTTCCTCAGATTCTCCGAATGTGCGAGACAGAATTCGGAGTTTGTGTGGGGATGAGCCCGTTTGGGATGATGATGATCATTGGGTTATGGTGAGAAGCAATGAGGAAGAGTTAGATGCAATGTCGTTTGAAAACATTGAGGATTCTGGATCAGACACTGTTTGCGTGGTTAGTGATTGGGAGGACGGTTTGGTAATTTTTTATGAACCAAAAATTGTACTGGGTGATAAAACTGTAGTTGAATTGAGTAGTTACAAATTATGCAATGCCATTGTTGATTATTGTTGTCTTCGCAGCTACAATTGTAGCTGTCGTATTAGAAAATTGTTATTAGTTTGTCAATGTCGAAAGATTGTTCCCCGTGTAAAATTAGATACTCACAATAAAGAAATTTTTAACATCCCCTGTTTTCTTCCTTCTCTTTGCCTCTTTAGTTTCCCTTTGGATGAATTGAATGCTTTACAATTAGAAATTAAACTGAATTGGGATTATGTATGTCTTGCATAGAACTTCTGAGGCCTAAAACAAATTTTTTTGGCGCATCATTTTAAACAAAAAGTTTTAATCGTTGTGCTGATATGCTTGTCAATTTAGGGTGTGATCATGCTCTGCTTTGGGGTGAGTTCGCTCTGTTATGTTTCAATAAGATAGCCAAAGATAAACCGCAATCAACCACTAACTTGTAGAATAAAATGCAACATGTGAACTACTTCCTATTAACTTGGTGCATACATAGTTACGTTCTCTACTCTTTAAGTTAAATAAATCATTCCTCGTGGATCCTCCAAACCAGCAATCATAAGAGCTGCTTGCTGATGTTATGGGTTGATCTACCCCACATTTGGTTTCCGTGTAGTTTTTTCCCTTTTAAAAGCTTCAGCCCCTTTGAAATCCAAAACGACAAATGAAAGAAACTATGGGCTGTTGATGCATTTTAATTTATAAATGATTTGTGGGACGAGATTGTATAGTTTTCCTTGTTCACAAGAGACAAGACCACCAAATCAGAGTAGTTAGTGTCCTCCCGAAGATACGACTGTTGCTTACAGCTACAGGTCCAAGGAAATATGAATGTGGGACAAAAATAAATGCAAACCTAGGAGCCTATAGCGACAGATTCGATTTTTGTGCAGTCGGCACTGCGTGCAGTCATGCAGTCGATAAGCTTGGAGCCGCCCAATTAAGATAGGATAGTCCAAATTTCAAATTCGAATTTTATATTAACCAAAAATCAAAAGCTCACTCGTAAAATTCAGATTCACCAATCTTTAATCAGACAGCTTCTCGCTTTGCGATTGCGTGACCGTATGAAGTGCGGCCTGCACTTAATCCAAATTCTAAAGTGACCGCCTAAATGGCCTAGTGCCTCCACGACCATGCAGTGTTTGTGCATAAACGTTAACTAGGCCAAATTTAATCACGTACTTAGGGTCGTACCTGAGATTTTGGGTGCCCTGTGCGAAATTTGAATGTGGTGCCCTATTTTTATAAGTCGTATATATTAAAATTCATTGTTTTAATACAACCTCAAGTAAAATAAGTTATTATGGAATAAATGTCAAAGTTTACATCAATTTTGAAAAATTCAAACCAAAATTTCAATAGAATTAACTATAGCAAAAATAGTTATACATGTATTTATCAACCAAACATGTAGTAATATATGTATATTCAGGACCCTATGCGGTCGCTCCTCCCTCACACCCTGAGGAACCCCCCGCACAACCCGGCTCTGCCAACGTAATTGTAACTTGTTTATTTTTTGTTGTTGAGGAAAATACATTTGACTTGGTAAAGCTTAAGCGATTTAACATTAAGTTTCAAAATTTGTGGATATCACATGAATTTTTAATCATGTTTATTTTTTCTATTACTAACAAAAAAAACGTTAAGGGTCCCTTTAAATTTCAAAAATTAAATGTAGCCTCATGCAACTTTAGTTGTGGTAGTTGATAATGGCAATCTCCCAATGGAGGCTGCAAGTTATCATGCTGTCTATCCTAATTTATGAAGTAAATTAGTGTCACACAAGAGGGGAATTGACTTGCAACCCTCAAAAATTTCCAAACTGAAACTGAAAATTCTCTCAAGCTGATACTACATAAGCTTTTAATATTCAGAAGCTTAAAATGCTTCTAATGCAGATTGAGATCTTTTAAAAGACTAACTTAAAATATGTTTGAGCAAGTAGTTGAATGCACTCTGTTACCGGTGCTGTAGTAGAATCCGATTCAATACATATAGTTATGATAATCCTGTCAACTACCAGAATCAGCCAAGTATTCCGCCTGCACCTAAATTCCATGATACTCTTTATCAGCATTCTGCAAACATTCCACTATCTATGCAGTTTTATGATAGGGTGGATGATAACAAGAATTCTATTGTTTCACCGTCATCTCACTCTTATACACCTGGTGGGTTTATTCTTCACAAGACTACCAATACCATCCTCCTCCACTTGCTAGACCAGAACGTTCTTATTCTGAGCTCTACAACCACCAGCAACATTCACCAGTGCACTCACAGAATTTGTATCCCAACCACCCTTCTCATGAAACTCTCTCCTCTCATTCTTACTATCCCCATTTTTAATCTTATCCATGTCTTACAGAACAGAAACCAGCCTACCATCAGTACCAATAAACTATTGGTTTGGTCTTTGAACAATTATTAGAGGGGATATATAGTGGGTATAGAAGCATAACTGATTAGCAAAACAGGCATGACACAGAATGAAAACGTAAAAAGAAGTGAAAGGTCGAGAGGAGAACACTCTTCAACGCGAGAGAAATCGCATAAATAGAAACAATCATAAATCAAAATAAAATTAAGTACCAAGAGATACCCTAAATACAATCAAGCACTATTTCATGGGCAAATCCCTTGGTATTGGTGTGAAACAGAAGTTGTAAAAGTTACATATGTGCAGGAAAAAAAACAAAAATCAGCACTAAATTTCAGTCATCACTCAAAAAAATTCACAATTTGTCAACAAAATTTTGATCCAAATTCAACTCTAAATTGAAAATCCTTCTATTTCTTGAGGAGCAAGCTTACCCAGAACGGATTCAAAACCTGTTATCATCAAACTGTCGGGGAACTCTGAAAAGTATAAAGACGAAGCCGCCTTTAATGTTTCTCACATATTCTTCTTGGAAGCAGAACGCGAGAATCTTAGGTCCAAGGATTGTACTTGGTTGCGGAGGTTTTGGTTTTCCTCAAGTAAGCGGTCATACTCAAGAAGGAACCCTTCAGATTGTTTCCTCAGAGCATTTACATTGGATTCTGCAACATTGACCTCTTTAATTTTTGACTGTAGCTCAGATTCCAGTCGGTTAACCTCCGCTCTCAATTTTGCTGCTACTTCCTCCACTCCTTTAACTTCCTCTGAACTTGCAGCTTTGGCATCTTCAGACCCTCGCATTTGTTTCTTAACAGCTTCCATGCTCTTTCTTCGAATCCGGAGTTCTCTTATGTAATGGTGTAATCTGTCTATCATGAGAGCAAGAAAAAGGACAGCACCTGCAAATAATTGACCAAATATGAAGATGCTCAAAAGCCACAGAGGAGGTCTTTTAATAATTCGTAAACATTAAGGAAACAATCCGTTCAGAGAAAACCAAGAAAGTATCATTTAGGTTGGATAAGAACGGTAATTTCACTCGGCAGGTATTTCTTTTAACATGTGACCAGTGTTGTTATCAATACATAAATAACCATTGAGAAGAGGCAGCGTGAAAACAGTAAGAGACGGGGCTTCACTAGATGCCTATCCTATTGGACATTCAAGATATTGGCAGAAATGAATCAACCACCAATAGGCATCCCCACTTTCATCAAATTTTGGCATGCCATCTTCAGGAAATCTTTCCCACAGGTGTAAGATTAGAATTGTTATGATACCAATGAAACCAACTGGTATATTGTCGTAAAATGAAGATTACATTTCTATTATCTGGAAATTCGAGAGATCCAGAACTCTCCCAATGTCTAATAGGCCCTGAAATCCATACAAATTCCAAGATAATCTCCTAAGTCCTAACTGCTCACTACTCCCTTTTTATGGGCAACATGCGTTATTCCCTAATTAACTAATTCCTATTCTAACCAGTGTTTTAAGTCCCGGATAGCGGAGCGTAGCGGCCGAGGCCAAAAACGCTATAGCGGTATAGCGGAAAGCGGTATGACCGCTATTTAGAAATGTCACATATAGATATAGGATAGTACTATGTGCATATAAATTCTCAAATATGATAAAAATATCAAAATTCATGACAGTCAAACATTAACAATACAAGAACATATAGGTGTGTAACTAACATATTAAAAATAACAAACCTTGTATAAAAAATATAACATAAACCAAATATAAAAACTTCTGTCAAAAAAGTATAACAGATACAGAAGTCTTAAACTTCTGTCAACAAAAAAACAGAAGTCTTAAACTAAAACACAGCAGAGAAGATCATTTATCAAAAAAAAAAGAGCAGAGAAGAGGAGGGAGCAGATAAGCAGAGCTCAAAACAGAGAGAGCAGAGAAACAGGGTGAACAACACCCTAGCAGGGAGCGGAACATAGGGCGGAGCAGAGGGCAGTGAGTGCGCGAGTAGAGGGAGGACCGGTGGTCGGAGTAGCGCAGGAAGAAGCAATCACGCACAAGCACGAAGAAAAAATATAAATGGAGGACCTTCGCGAGGGAAACTGAAAGGTCACGAAGTAATAGGGTAATGAGTAACTTTTTAACTGGTTACGCAGGGGTAAAAAATTAACACAAAAACCCTAATTTTCTAATCCTTTTAACTTTCACACGAAATCCCAAAATTACCCTTAAAAAATACAAAACGTTTTAAAAAATAAGGGTTATTTCGTCATTTCGAGTTTGTCTTCAACCACCCGCCGCTCCAGCACGCAGAAACCACGCGAAAATGGCCGCTTTAATGCCCGCGATGACCGCGAAGCCAAAACGCACCGCGACGATGATGCCATAGCGGCTAGCCTCCGCACCGCTCCGCCCCACCGCGATAGCGCCGCTATCGCGCGCTATTCACAACACTGATTCTAACCGCACATAGCGGTTATATATGATAGTTATTAATAAACTGCTGCCAACTAAAACTACATGAAATTGCCACTGCCTACTGATAAAATCAGCCTACTAATGCTTAAATAACCAGGCCCATTGTTATTCCTCCTAATTAAGGCCCATACCTAACAGGAACTTGGGAAAAAATTTCCCTATCGTTGTGAAAACAATAGTCCAGTGTCTCATGAAAGGAACTAATATACAGCAGTGGATTAAAATAATAAAATACTAAGATGTCTATGTAGTGTCAGCAGAGGACTTATGCCCATTGCTAACAAGGTCAGCCAACACAACCAGCCCATACAAGCTCATTACAATCTCAAGCTGCAAAGTTTATTAAGACAATAGGTGATAAATGATGAAAGGACTAAATGCTTTCTAAAATCTAGTAAAATTGAATATCATATACATCTGAATCTGATTTAAATATTGCTGCCACCAATATATACCAAAGGAAAGAACAAAAGAAAAAAAAACATTTTCCAAAGCTCTAAACTAGTTTAGAAGCCCACATATCTCAACTAGCTCTATCAATCATTCCACCAAGAAGCAAAGAGAAACAGGCATTCCATTATAAGAACTCAACAAACAATCATTTAGAAACCATTGAATTGGTCATTGGGATCATAATGCAGCATCAAATTCAGTTACAACACAAACCTAATAAAAAATTTAGGCAAGCCAATTGCATTAAACTATAACCTCTAAACATTAGAATCTGAACCCACGGAATGTTCTCAGATATGAATCAGACACAATTAGTCACGCACGAAACATAATTCATCAAGCAATTGAACACAAATAAAAAGCTCTTAACCAAATAAATAAAAAAGCAATTTAAAATAAATTAAAAAAAAACAAGAAGAAAGAAAGAAATGGAATAAAGAAATACCCATGAGTGTTGATTCGAGAAGGTGTTTAGCCATAAGAACCTGATCGGTGGGATTAAGAGCACCAGCATCTTCGATCCCACGGTTCTGAATCTTGAGCATGCTGTAGATACTAGACGACAATACAACAAGAACAGTTCCACCAACAGTTTTCACCATAAGGGGTCCACGTCCTCGTTTCAACCGATCCAACACCATTATCACAAGCTTCCTCAATGGAGTCTTGAATAGCAGCAACGCTATCATTGTTGCTTCAGAGAATATCACCGTGAACAGAAGATGAATCATTTTCTACACCGCCTAATTCAATTGCCTTCCTTTTCTTTCAGATCTTAACTTGAAGGGTGATAAATTCAGTTTAGTTTTACAAAGAAATTGATTATGTGAGATAAAGAGACTCACACACGCTCAAAGAGGTTGTGGATTATTATAATGAATCTAAATCATGAGAATTGAAGAGAAGAAAAGAGACAGGCAAGGAAGACGAGAGACCCTTTCGAAAGCTAAACAACCACCATTCTTCGCTTTATAAACTTTTCCTATTTTTCTAGTTAGTCCTCAAACTATTTTCTATTTTTTATTTCTGTTTTGAGGCCTTTATTGGTACACAAAGTCAATTTTATAACCCTACTAGGGAAAAATTAGATTCAAATTATTTGGGTTCAAAAGAAATTATCTTTGCCAAATGAATTATTTGTAGTTTACATTGAATTGAGTATTCTCCAAACTATTTTGATGGAATTTTGAATCAAATCATATGTATTGTGGGGGATGGGTTTATTAGTAGAACGTGACGCTATTCTGACTATATAGTGTAATAGATTGTTGGAACAACTAAGTAATTTGTCTACACAATATGCAACTTGTTCTACACCTACTGGGTCGCGGAACCCATTGTATTCTTATTAATACAATTTGCTTATAAAAACCTTGCATGCGCATTATATCCATAAAATTCTATTGATTTAGAACTTCCTTTTACGCTTCCTCCTTTATTTTGATTCCATTTCATCATTTACAAGTGTTTGATAGTAGATAAATATAAGAGACCACGGTAGTTTATTTTGTAAGATTGCTTTTGTTCTGAACTGGACCAGGAGGTCCATTCAGCAATACCAGGAGGTGCATTTAGCAATTGGATATGGATTGACCCATGCATTTTGGCCCATATCCACAACATACAAGCCCAACTAAGGCCATCATACTTGAATGGTTGAGATCGATTCTACCAATCCGACGATCCACAGACATGCACGATTTCCTATAAATACCGGCTCTCATAGCTTTTATAAGGTACATACTCTCATTCCTAGAAAACTCACTCATCTATTCTCAATACTGACTTGAGCGTCGGAGTGGCTTCGCAGGTACCCCCCAGGCTCACACAAACCTCTGGCAAGGTAGCAGGAGACCTACCAACTACAGTCAACTCAATACTGCAAGGTACTGAACATTGGCGACCAGAGTGGGAGATATCTATCTTTCACATCATCACTACTCCTTGAACTTTTCTCTTGCTACTCCATGGCTCCCAGAGGCAGACCCCAGATTCAAAGCGTTGCCATACCCGCACCCCGACCAGAGGGTACTCCTGAGGGCAACGTCGCTAGCCTGCCTGACGAGGGTACCAGTCAGCCTGCCTAGCCCTCGAATGTGAGCCAACTTTTGGATCTCCTGTGCAATCGCACTCAAGCTATGCTGCAGCAGGAAGCTCGCCTAAGGCAGATTGAATGGCGTGTGGCTTCCCTGCCCGAGCAGCCTCCACCCAGCTGGGGAACCCCTCCTCCGACAGCGGTGGCTTCAAGACGCCATCGGTCTCCCCCTCGAAGGCATCACGTCCATCGTTCCCCCCCAAGGCGAAGGCACGTACATCGCTCTCCCCCTCGGCAGCGCAGGCATGGAGGATCGGGCTCACCTCCAAGGACCTCTCCATCCCCTTCATATGATACCTACCAGCTTCACGACTCCCACTCCAGGACCTCCTCACGTGCATCCCCTAATTCTCGTGAGAGGTCAAGGAGTCGGGTCAATACCCACCAGAGGCACCACTGGGGATCGCCGTCGAGGGGATCCCCCGACCGACGCAGGTATCGAGATTCAAACTATGAAGACACCTCCCCTCGAAACTCAAGAAGGTTTTCCGATGAAGGACCTTTCACTCGAAGGGTGGATGAATGCCGAATCCAAAGGGCTTTGGAAAAGCTGCCAGCTCTCAAGATGTATGATGGAACCAGAGATCCAGACCGCCATCTGGCACACTTCTCCCTGATGATGCGCTATAGAGGCGCCAGCGAGCCTGTTCACTGTAAAATCATCCCCCTCACTCTCAAAAATTCCGCATTAGAGTGGTTTCAAGAGCTAAAGCCAAACTCCATCTCCTCATGGAGTCAGCTGGCGAGAATGTTCACAGCTCGTTTCACTGCCTCCCGGTTGAAACCCAAATCTGAAGAGGTTCTTAGGGAAATCAGGCAGGGGGAGAAAGAAACACTTAGAGAATATCTGGAAATGTTTAACAAGGAGGCTGCCAACGTTAGGAACCTTGAAGACAAGAGGAGGCTCTTTTGGATAAGGATGGCCCCAAGAAGGGAAGCCTGTTTCAAAGGGACGTGGGGTTAACAAACCCTGAAGCTTGGACGAGTTCCTTCGAAAGGCACAAAATTACATGGACTATGAAGAAGACAACATGGCGTGCCAAGAGGAAGCCAAGGTTGGCAGTAAGGAGGAAGAGCCGGCTTACAAGGCCATTGAAGAACCATGGCAAAAGGGAACCCAAGATGAGAGAATTCCTCGGGAACCCCGACCCCGACAAGGTCGCTTCTCAGAGTACACCCTGCTAAACACATCCCAGGCTGAGATCCTTGCCGAATGCGTCGACGCGGAGTTTCGGGACATCAAACAGCCCGAACCTCTCGTGCAAAGGAAAGGTCGAACCTCTAAGAAGTATTGCCATTATCACAAAGGTTATGGGCACAGTACCAGCAAATGCAACACCCTCAGGGATGACATTGAAAAGCTGATCCGCGAAGGGAAGCTCGCCCAATACGTGAATGAAGAGGAGGATGGGACTCATGACTCTGAATAGAGAGCATGGCATCAGGACTTGAACCTAGAGCTAGGCCTAGTTAAAAATCTTGTTGTTTGGGCGCAAATGCGAAATGTAAAGCTCGATATGAATGATTAACAAAGTTCATTTTGCAATTACAGTTTTTACTCTAGCTCACTAGCATTAACACTTGTTCCAAAGGAAATTCCTCAAAGATCAAGAAAGAAAAAGGGTCCAACTCCATAGTTAAGGTGCCTAGTAATGGAGTCAAGAGTGTCATGGCACGCCAAAACAAGTAAGTGACCTTGGTGGTCACAACCCCTTGGGCGAGTTCTATCTGGGCCGAGTCCCGGTAAACTGTGCCAAGGGTATACTTCAAGATGACCTTGGTGGTCACAACCACTTTGGACGAGTTCTATCCGAGCTGAGTCTTGGTAAACTGTGCTAAGGGCATGCTTCATTACAAATTGCCACGGTGGGTGTCGACAACTCAACTGCCTAAAGCAAGCCAAACTTAGCGACTATCTACTTGAAAAAATCCTAAGTCCAACGAAAAGGCGCACACACGAGAAATCACTAGCAAATCATGAGACCATGAGGTCTTGGGTATCAAGCGCCAAGAAAGGCGCGAAAGTCAAGCAGGCGTGAGACTATGAGGTGACGGACACCAGAGATACCCACCTACAAGGGTGATGTCTAGTCTGCAGACCATAACTTTGTCCGTGTTTATCCGATTGAGGCATGTAAGCATGCGTTGGAAAGCCAAAGAGAAGAGCTACAATTATTTTGTTGAACTCAAAATCCAATTCTGATGGCTTGAAGGCCTAAACTGCGAAATACATGCCTGCGCGGGATACCTATGCTTGGCCTCCCTCTCAAAGGTGACCGGGCCTCCCTCTGACTGATGTTGCCGGTTCTCTCTCTCTCTCTCTCTCTCTCTCTCTCTCTCTCTCTCTCGCTCTCTCTCGCTCTCTGCTCGGTTTTCCCTCACACTCCTCGGGCCTGTCCACTCACTTCCTTTGTACAAAGTATGATATCATAAAATTACCTTGTGCGATGGTGCAAGTTGGCACATGTGATGGGATAAATGATGATTAGTTCACTATGATGGCACACGTGATGGCACTATAGCTGACCGGGCCTAATTAGTACACATGATGGTACTATAAAAGAAAAGTGGGTGTTGTTGCCACGTTATTATACAAGTGAGTAGTCACTCCACTAGGTACTCAAGCTTGCTCGTTGTAGACTTGCTCAACTAGGAGGGCCGACCACCTCCCTAAAAGCCTCCTCAGTCTCCCTCTCTCAAACTAGGAGGGCCGACCACAACATTTCTTCTCATCGGTGTCTCGGCCTAGACGCGCTAAGTTTTTGATCCTGAAAAAGTCACGAGACAAAAGGATTAACATAAAGATAGCACACTTCATTGGTACGAGAGAAGAGATCACAAACGTAGCATATGAGGGAATCAAAATGATGCATGAAGTGATGGACTTAGCATGTGAGGGAATCAAAATGATGCATGAAGTGATGGACTTAGCATGTGAGGGAATCAAAATCATGAGTAAAGTGATGGACTTGGCATGAGAATGAAAAATCAACTCTCTGCTCGCCCCTCACTCTCTGCTCGTCCCTCAGCTCTGCTCGTCCCTCAACTCTGTTCGCCCCTCAGTTCTGCTCGCCCCTCAGTTCTGCTCGTCCCTCAGCTCTGCTCGCCCTTCACTCTCTGCTCGTCCCTCAGCTCTACTCGCCCCTCAGCTCTGCTCGCCCCTCAGTTCTTCTCGTCCCTCAGCTCTGCTCGCCCCTCAGCATCTGCGCGGCCTCATCTTCTGCGCGCCCCTCATCTCTGCGCGCCCCTTAGCTCTGCGCGCCCCTCAGCATCTGCGCGCCCCTCATCACTCTCAATAGCATGGTCAGTTCTCGCATGCCCTCCCTCACAAAAAACTCAATCCTGACCGGCCCTCATCTTGCCCGGGGCGGTCACGCCATTAACTGTGATCGGCCCACAAAAAAATGACTTTGCTCGCCCCTCCATGTGCAATGTGATCGGCCGAGAGGAGAAGAAGGCGCCCTCTCTGATCACACCCTCTCTGAGCACGCCCTCTCTGAGCACGCCCTCTCTGATCACGCCCTCTCTGATCACGCCCTCTCTGATCACGCCCTCTCTGAGCACGCCCTCTCTGATCACGCCCTCTCTGATCACGCCCTCTCTGAGCACGCTCTCTTTGATCACGCCCTCTCTGATCATGCCCTTTCTGATTGCCCTCTCTCAGCTCGCCCTCTCTGATCGCCTCGCCTCTCAAACGCGCGAAGGGGTGAGATACGTCAAGATTAAACAAGAGAGAAAGAAGGTACCTCGAAACTTCCGTTTGTGAAACGTGATCGGTCTTGGGCAGCGAAGAAGAAAACTTGATCGGGCCAAAGGGAATAGTTGGAGCTCGCCTCACAGCCTTCCTCTCTCCAAGAAATTTTGGTTTTGGCACTTGACAAGAGAAAATGGGAAAGGGGACTACCCCTTATTTATACATGGTAAAAAATGATTAGAAATTAATGGCTATTAATCACCTCGATCAAGGCAAATCAGAAAAAAATGTCAAGAGACGAACAAGATAATTGCGGTGATCAGCCATCAAAATGAACTGACCCGACGACGGCACGAGCCGTGAGAGTAGTCCAACAGGCCCGACGACGGCACGAGCCGAGAGAACAGTCCAGCCTGCGAAGGCATCCTTAACGCCAACATCAGGGGGCGTGGCACCAGGCGCCCAGGGGGGCGCCAACATCAAGGCACGGCACCCCAGCTCGGTGCCTGGTACAAGGATTACACCAAGGGAGGTGTGAGTCACGGTCGCAGTGAAGAGATCTTATACGAGCCGACAAGACAGATGAAGTAACGCTTCGGGTAGATCAACAAAAATCCTTCAAGCCAAGACTATCCTTCGGAATAGTCTCGACTTGGAGGGCAATTGTTCTGGACTGGACCAGGAGGTCCATTCAGCAATACCAGAATGTGCATTTAGCAATTGGATATGGATTGGCCCATGCATTTCGGCCCATATCCACAACATACAAGCCCAACTAAGGCCATCACACTTGAATGGTTGAGATCGATTCTACCAATCCGACGATCCACAGACAGGCACGATTTCCTATAAATACCGGCTCCCATAGCTTTTATAAGGTACATACTCTCATTCCTAGAAAACTCACTCATCTATTCTCAATACTCACTTGAGCGTCGGAATGGCTTTGCAGGTACTCCTGGGCTCACAGAAACCTCTGGCAAGGTAGCAGGAGACCTACTAACTGCAGTCAACTCAATACTGCAAGGTACTGAACAACTTTAAAATTTTAAAATATTTCTTAGAATTAGTTTCTATATTACTTATTTGTTATAGTAATTTGTTTTCTTGTATCCTTATTTGTTATAGTAATTTGCTTTCTTGTATCCTTATAATTTGTAATTTATTTCTTAGAATTAGTTTCTGTATTACTTATTTGTTATATAGAGTAATTTGCTTTAAGGAAGGAGTCGGTAAAATTCCCTCACGTTTAAATTAGAGTCTAACTCCCTCAAAATTTAAAAGGTTTTAAAAAATGACTTTATGCCATTGTGTTGATTAATATGTAGGAAAATTATTATATAAGTTACACTATTCAAGTATCCGTTTGTCACAGGATATTTTAAGAAAAAAACACTTTTTTAAAGAAAGAAATAATCATTTTTTAGGCTTTCTGGTCTATTTGTTTCAGATTTGAGAATTAGTGAGAATATATTAAAAAAAGGAGTGAAGATGAGAGAGAAGATTAAAAGAGTGATTTTCGGGATTGTAAACCCATGGTTCATCGAGTGATTCAGATATTTTCCATTTAACATTTCTATTTTTGTTTTATCTTATGAATAATTGGTGAACGTCTATCTCTCCTTAGTCCTTTCATCTTACCTAGGATATTCTATAACTCCCATAAGTAAAGAGTTTTAACTCATTCTTATTGCTCTTAACTTTGTGCTTGTAAGTTACAAGATTTGCATCCTATAAATAGGACTTATATGGCAATGTAAATGAGACATTCAAGAGTAGAATGTAAATGCTCTTTTCTTCTCTCATTCTCTTCTTCTATTTCTTCTTCATCTATAGTTTATTATAATGGTTATATCTTACTCTTGTTTGGATCAATTTCATAACACGTTATGGAAAAGTAGAAAATGTGAGGGTTGGGGATCGCTGCTGGGGGGTGCTCCCTCTCTGTGGGTTTCTCCCCTCTCTTCTCTGCCCTCTCTTCGTCTCTATCACTTGTGCCTTCTGTGGGTTTCTATCACTCCGTGGTTGCCGTTCTACGCGCTTCCTGCGTATCGTCGGTTGTTTCTCGCTTCTGGTCGCCGTTGTCTGCTCCTGCTTCGTGGTTGTTTCACGCTTCTGGTTGGTCCTTCGATTTCGATGCGATTTCGATTTCGTGGGTTGCTCTGGATCTTCGATCTTCAGTTGTTCTTCCCTCCCCGCGGGCTTCTCTCTCAGCGACGATTGTTGTTGATGTTCTGCGGCGGATCTGGGTTCGTGGTTTCAGATGCTTCGGGTGGATTGTTTGAATCCTGCTCCGGGTTCGTGATTGGCTGTTTGGTGAATTGTTTGAATCTTGCGATTATTCAAGTGGCTCTGTTTTCTTGGTTCGTGATTCTGTCTCACTCTCCTCTCTTCTCCACCGCTTCGGGTGGGTTGAGATCTGGTCCCTCATTTTGGTGTTAAGCGATTTGGATCTCTTCGCGATCTGGATCTGGATAAGTTCTTGCACCGTCGCTGTTTCGTGGTTGGTTCTTCGACTTCGGTTGTTCCGGTGGCTGTAAGTTAATAAAAATGGGTTGGGCGCTGATTGGGTTGGAACCGCCGTTGGGGCTCCCTTTCCTCGGATCTGATCTCCTCTGTGCCGTCCACGGCCTCTCCCCCGAGGCGTTGATGGTCGGATCTCCCTGTTGGTGGATCTGCGCGCTTTTGGAGGTACTATGGAGTGTTTCTGTTCGCGGTGGTTTGTGGCTCTGTTCGCGCAGGGGTTGGTTCTGATGCGGTGTTTTGCGGTGGTTCGCGGTGGTTTGTCTGATGTTCACAATGGTGGCTGTCGTTTCGGACTTTGGACCCGCAGTCTCGCCTCTTCTCCTTTTGTAGTGGGCACTTCTCCCTGTCGCTCGCGGTTTTGCTTGATTGTGCCACGGTGTTGGCCGGGGGCGCAAGGCCGCGGTGGTGGTTGGTGGCTCGGCTACCTCGATCAAGCTAGGTGTTGTCGCGGTGTTGGCCGGTAGCACGACTTCGCGATGGTGGCTGGAGTCCCGGCGCCGGATGTCTGGGGGTGTGCTGTCGGTGGGTGCTGATTTGATAGTTTGTACCTTGTCGGACGCCAGATTGCAGTTTGCAGACCGCCGGGCTCCTCCCCCTTTGCCTTCTGCTTCTTTGCCCCTCCCAATCGTCTCTGGGCCTCCACCTCTAACCTCTATGCTTTGTGATGTGCTTAATGTGAGGATAGCGAGGTGATGCAGGCTGTTGTGGTTTGGAGTGTGAGTTCAGGAGGTGGTGGGTGGAGGTTGGGTGGGGACTCTCAGGTGTTGCCTTGCCTCCTTTCGGGTTTTCTGTTCGCCTTAGAATTTCTTCCATTAGAGTTCTAGGGTTGTTTATTTTAGAGGCCTTGTTGGGCATTCTATTATTGTCCTTATTTTCAAGGGTTTTGGTCTAGTCCCCCCTTGTGCTTTTTATATCTCTCTTTATTTTATTAATAAATTCGGGCTGACTGCCTGTTTGATTAAAAAAAAATTTCATAACACGTTATCAGCACGAAGCTCTATCAAAATGACGGCTTAATAAGCTTGGAGGCTATTTGGCAAAGATATGTTTTCTTCTACTATCGTATAGTTAATCTAACTCATATTATCATGTTTTGTTTCTTATAGATTTTATTTTATCATGTTAACATTTTATATTTCTTGTATAGAAATTTTATTGAGAATTTAATTTAGCTATTATGGTTATCATTTTCTATTCTTGATGAATTCCTGAAGAATTCAACATTAAAGCATCCCTGTTTGATTGCATAAAGACAATTAGCATGTTTGTGTATTCTTGATGAATTCTTGAAGAATTCAATATTCAAGCATCCCTATTGGATTGCATAGGGACAACTATCATGTTTATGTATTCTTGATAAATTCTAGAAGAATTCATTATTTAGGCATCCTAAAAGGATTACACAAAAAAAACTTAATATTGAAGCATATCGTGTTTGTCTATATTCTTGATGAATTCCAGAAGAATTCATCATTCAAGCGTCCCGGAAGGATTGCACAAATAACTAAATATTGAAGCATCCTATAGGATTGCTCAAAGTATGAAAGTTTGTGATATAGTTCTTGAAGAACTGGGAAAAAAATGTTCAAGAATCCCTGTAGGATTACTTAAAGAATTTTTTGTGATGATTTGTTATATAGTTCTCGAAGAACTGAAGAAAAAAAAAACCGAGCATTCTTGTAGGATTAAAATGTGAAGATTTGTGATAGTTCTTGAAGAACTTAAAAAAAACTTTATATTCAACCATCCTTGGAGGATTGTTCAAAGAATTATAGTAATCATATAAACTCGTGGTCTAATTCTTAGAGAACAAATAGTTAGAAAGTATGATTTTTCTTGATCATCACTAATGAAATATTTGTGGTCAAGTTCTGGAAGAACTGAATCTTTAGACCATGATTGTAATCTAAATGATTTATTTGATCTTAGTATAATAGAATCAAAGGAATATATGGGAACTTTTACTTGAATATGCTCCTAGAGTCGGACAAATGAGAAAATATTTTCAAGAATGTTTTGAATCAAGATTATGTGATATTGTGATTGAATAATCGCAAACCACTCAATGGATTAAACTTCATTCCCAGAAGAGAATGAATCAACTTAAAAGTTTGGGTTACAACAAAAGTTGAGGTTATGATCATTGGCGTAGTAAATGTTACCATTATCTTTTATGAAAGATTGCTTTGAACTTCTTTGACCACAAAAATATGAAAAATTTGTGGTCGAGTTCTTGAAGAACTAGACTTTTAGACTGTGATTGAAATTTGTAAGATCTACTTGATCTTAGTATACTTTGAAACAAGGAAAAGTGAGAAAAACAAGTAATTTATCTCTATGTCTCACAAGTATGCTCTTGAAGTAGCAAAATTGAGAAAATACTTTCAAGAATATTTTGAAAGTTTTTAAACATAATTTGATTGAACAAATTAATGAGTGGTTGTTGATTAAAACGTGAAATGTCACATAACAATTGAACTTTATTCCCAAAATTGAATGGTTTATACTCAAATTTTAGAGTGTGGCAAATATTGTGGTTATGACCATTCATATTGAAGAATAACATCATCATAATTTGTGTTTATATCCTTTACTACTCCTAATAATGGTGTTGCAGTTCTCTTTCAAGAATATAATGATGTAGTATCTGATTGACACAAAGTTAATTTCTTTAATATTTCTAATAAATGTGTTGTGGTTATGACCTTTGGTGTTACTAATAATGGTTTATTATTTTGGCATTATGGAATATGTAACTTATTTTCTTTCTCATGCTTGGAATTCCATATAAATATCTAGGAAAAAGAAATGTGTGTGCCTAATTCTTTGTTTGTAAATAGTAATTTTGTTATATGCATTAGGTAGTATTTTTATATTTTGTTGTGTGAATGATAAGAGTTTAATACATTATTTTTATTCATTGTCAATTCAAATATATATATGACAGCAATTAAAATTTTGCTAAAGTAAACCAGAAGTTTGCTATGCACTTATAGAAGAAAAAAAAATTAAACCTGAAGTTTAATAGTCTATATAGTTTTACCATTTACAAGCCATATGATAGCATGTGTACTTATTTCCAACTTGCAACCAGAAGGTTGCAAATATAATAGAAGACTCTAGAAGAGCTATTGTATTGTTACTTAAAGGAACAAAATTACACATTGATATTGTATTAGATTCTCTCATCAAGTTGATACACATCTAAGTGGGTATATCAAATTGAATAATAAATGAAGAAAATATTCAATGTCTGTATATCATGAGACTTACCTTAAACCAGAAGTTTATGGATCATAATAAATTTGTTGTTGGCAAGACCGGCTGGGCCATCCTGGGTCTATTATGCTGCGGAAAAAAACCATTTAGATATTTTATTATTTTAATTGATGCATCAACTAAATGACTACATATATATAATTGTTATCAACTCACAACTAGAAGTTTGTGAGATTGTTTTCTCAACTAATTCGAGTAAAAGCTTATCATATGTGAATTATGTTGAAAGCATCTGATAAGTATTTTATGACTATTAGAATTTATATTGAACATCACATAGCATATGTTCATTCATAAAATGGTCTTGAAGAACCATTCATTAAACATCTAAAGTTAATTATATGACCAATACTTATGAGATGGAACTTCCAATTTCTACTTGGGAACATGCAATCTTGCAGGCTGACACATTGATACACATCAAGCCAATAAGTTAACATATATCTGTAAGTTCTCCCCTTTACAATTGATTTTTGGTCAATGACCTAATATTCTCCATCTAAGATATTTTTGATGGATCCTTAAAGAATGTTGGGAATATATGAGTATATGAATCTCCATCCATCATAAAGTATGTTGAGCCAATAGCCAGAGATGTATTTATAGCTTAATCAGCTAATTATCATTTTGATGAATTATTTTTCCCAACATTAGGGGGAGAGATAAGCAGTTGGAAGTTAGTATTAGTTGAAATAAATTATTATTATCTTATCTTGATCCTCTTATAAACCAATGTGAACCAGAAGTTCAAAGAATAATTCATTTGCAAAATTTAATTTGTAAATTATTCACCAGCTGCAATACGCAAATAAAATTAATGTCCCTGTTGGACACTCAGGCGTTGCAAATGAATCTTAACCACGCATGAAGCATGTGGTTTAGTCGGTTCCAAAGAATAAAAACCTTAGAACAAGGAAATGAGCTTAAAAGCAAATGGCCCAAAAGAGGATATGGAAACTCCTAACGAGTAATTTGACATAATTAATTTTCAAGTTCCAGAAGAACTGATCAGGTACCTGAAATTTGTGGAAATGAGATCTTAATAAATTATGTCAATAATGAAATATGATGGAACTGAAACAAAATCAATGTTGACAATTTTGTGTGTGTATAATGTAGCGCTAAATATGATAAATGATGAAGAGGATCATGGACCAAAGTCTATTAAGAATTTAGACAAAGAAATGATTGGCCAAAATAGGAAAATGCAATTGAAGCGGAATTAAACTTGCTTTGGAATGAAAAACGTTTTTCCGACCTATAGTCTATACAGCCGAAGATGTGAATCTGCTAGTTAGACTCGATGTTCTAAAGTATTCGCACAAACTTAACATTTGATTTCGAAGATAAATTCACCTGTAGTGAATGCAAGTAATTTTGAAAGGCTTAAATACAACAATGGATGAGTTACAATTTTTTGTATGGCTTATTTGATAGTCATGGTTATATGAGGATCCCAGAAGGATCTAATTTTTCGAGATTGGCTGTTTGGACTCTTGAGATGATTACTCCAATTGAAATAATCCCTCCATGGAATAATATTATCTACACACATGTGGTATAATCATCTCAATGCATATTTTAAATTGCTTAAAGAAAGAGTTTGATATGAAGGACCTCAAATTATATTTGATGGATTTGGAGGTTGAACCTCTCTGGTTGATCTCTAAATAGAAAATTCTAGAAGTATTGAAGATATAGAGAAATATCTTAAATAAATATTTCTCCTAAACAAAGTTTTGTCTCGACCTGCAGATTGATCAATTATCTAATTGAGTCATGATAAATTATATCTCTATTGAGTACATGATGTGTGTCTCAAGAAGATATCGAATATCCCGGTTTAGAAGACTTTAAATTAGTGCGCGCATATTACTAGATGTCATATGGATTGATGTGATAATATTATTTGATACATATTAGTGAGATAGAATTTATCACCAACCAAAATGCATTAGAACAAAGTGAGATATATTTATTTTATATTTTTACGATTGAATTGAAGCAATTATTTTATGAATATATGTCCATCAAATTAACCATGCAGATACAAGATATTTTTCTGGTCCAGATCAAGCCAGTTCTGAGGTATATGATTATTTACATATGGCGACATTGAGGCATCATCATGATCTACATAACAATCTATAGTTATCACTTCCTCATATCATGTTCGAATACCAACAATTTAAGGAAGAAACCCCGAAGATAATACCAACTATGAATCTCAATTGAAAGGAGGATATATTACGAAGTATATTGCTTCATATGCATCAGGGGAGAGAAAATCTAAATGTATATTCTTAAGAGATTCTTCAAACGGGGGGAGAAAACTGTACTCTTTTTTCCGTGTCGTGGTTTTGTCCCATTGGGTTTTCCACGTAAGGTTTTTAACGAGACAGTTCCCCACATAAAGGATATTGTAGTCTTTTTCCTTCATTAAGAATTTTTCCCACTGTTAACAAATTGGCAAGTGTACCAATTGTCGCAAGTAATACAATTTATCGGTAAGAACCGGTCGATCCACAGGGATTGCGCGTTGACAACAATAGCAAATTTGTAAATTCGTAGATTGTAGATATTTGATTAATCGAGTATTTGGTAACAGAATACGAACGTGAATTAATAATGCAAGAAAAACGACTAGGGATCGAATCCTCTCACCTCGCCTATCACATGAACCTCAGCCAATTCAAGTTAATTATTCAATTTCTAGATTCAATTCACCAATTTAGGTCAAGGGCAATTCCTTGTCTCAAGACCCCTATTACCCTAAGAGTTACCCTAATTCCTTAGGTGAGTCGTGCCAGAGGGTAACACATTAAGATTAAGAATTAATAAGAATTCACATAAGCTATCACATATTCCTATGGTGATTACTAGCATGTGATCTAAATACCCAATTTCCAGCTACTAATTCATATCCCTATGCAATCACTAGCCTGGATCATCGCAATTATCATATGTAATTGAAAAGCGTTAAGAGCATAGGTAATTAGACAAGCAAATCGAATAATAACTGAATCAACTAAATCAATGGTTCACATGATAGGTTTGGGAGATTCATCTCTCCCTAATCTAAAGAATTAGTTACAAATCATCCTAAGGGTAGAAACCAACATAGAATAGAAAACAAACATAAAGGAAGACATTTAGAACCTTCAATCCCTTGTTCCCAAGTGGTGAGAAGGCTCCAAATTCGCACCTCCAGCTGCTCCAAACGTGGCTCCAATTCCCAAAAACGAAGTGTCGTGCAAAATTGCTGAAACAGCTTTAAAAACCCTAATTTTTACGCACCATCGCGACGCGGCCCGTGGCCGTCGCGTCGCGACAAATGACAGAAACTTCAGGTCTCGCAAAACTGCTCCAGGTCGCGTCACGAATCCTCCTGGTCGCGACGCGAAGAATGACAGAAAGTTCTGGCTTGTAAAAATTCCTCCATATCGCGTCGCGAACCCTCCTGGTCGCGACGCGAAGAATGACAGAAAGTTCTGATTACCAAAATTCCTCTAGATTGCTGCATTTCCGGGCAAGTGTCTGGTTCGCCGAAAGATGCCACAACCAATTAAGAGGTCTTCAAGTCCCATTTAGCTCCAAAAGTGAAGGAATAACTTACAATTGAACTTCCTACTACAATGATCTAAAACTGAACTAAATCCCAGATAATGACTGTTATACAATAAAAACCCTGCACAATTGGTCCTAAAAATGCCTAACTTACATCATATGACTGGGAGTCAACACCCACTGAGTTTTTTCTTAGTAAGGTTTTAATGAGACATATCCTCAATGGACATCCAAGGGGGAGTGTTATGAATAATTGGTGGATGTCCATCTCTCCTTAGTCCTTTCATCTTACCTAGGATACTCTATAACTCCCATGAGTAAAGAGCTTTAACTCATTCTTATTCTCTTAACTTTGTGCTTGTAAGTTACAAGATTTGTATCCTATAAATAGGACTTATATGACAATGTAAATGAGACCTTCAAGAGTAGAATGCAAATGCTCTTTTCTTCTCTCATTCTCTTCTTCTATTTCTTCTTCATCTATAGTTTATTATAATGGTTATATCTTACTCTTGTTTGGATCAATTTCATAACCTTTTAGTTGATTTTAGTAATAATAATAATTTTTTTTTATAGGCAATGTTAGTGAGGGTGGAGGAAATGTTAGTTTCCCGAGTTTTTTAAAATTTGGGGACTAAATGTCTGAATTTTAAAATAGGGGGACCAAATGTCTGAATTTTTGAAAATAGGGGGACTAAAACTATAATTTAGCCTTTT
Source organism: Astragalus membranaceus (assembly GCA_039519185.1). Taxonomy (NCBI): domain Eukaryota; kingdom Viridiplantae; phylum Streptophyta; class Magnoliopsida; order Fabales; family Fabaceae; genus Astragalus; species Astragalus membranaceus. Next base: position 22,227,479 of record CM076851.1, on the reverse strand, counting down.
GTTATAAACCAATGTATCTCCCACGATGACTATGAAGACTAATCTTTCGAGGTATCGAAGATCTATTTAAGGGGTCGACCTCTTCCAACAAATATTTTTCCGTACACATCGGCCATGGATCGAAGCAGAGTGTATAGTTTATTTTGTTTTTGACAATAAGTGTATAGTTTATTTAAGTATCTCTAAAATATAATGTCAAAATTATTGTATACCAAAAATTGTTTTTTTATATCTTAGACAAAAGTATAATCTCCAAATTAAGATATATATATTTTATTTTATTTCAAACTTAAGTCATCTTTTGTAATCTCTAAAAAAATAATCTCTAAATTAAGGTATATATCTTTTATTTCATTTTGTTTCATATTATATAAGAGTATTTTTGGTGGTTGAAATAAAATAGATATTTTGTCGCTGTCTATTATCAATTGAGTTAGTAGAATAGAAAAACTAGTTGATCAAAGAAAGAATAGAAAAAATAAATCGTTTACCTTATCATACCTCGTTTTTTAGTTAAAATTCTATCACCTTTTAAAGGCTGAGTAAGAAACAAATATATAACATTAAGGCACCATCAACCTTAAATTTCTTCAATAAAAAAAGAAACAAATACCATTAGGAAAACGTCCTTATTCGTATGCTCTTTTTCTTTAATTACACGAACCTTATCCCCTTATGTAATATATTAATGAATAAACTAAAATTATAAAAATAGAATAAAACAAAATGAAATATAAAAATATTTAAAATAAAAATGGAAATATATGAAAATTAATTTAAATTAATAAAAATTCAAATAGTGAATAAATGACTGTCATATATATTAGTCTGTATAGGTCAGAACACATGCTCCATTTGATCTCTATTAGAAGCAAAAATACTATAGAATAAACTCACAAATTGGTCCCTCAACTATCACCCTCTCTCCAATTTAGTCCGTAAACTATAAAAATATAATAAATAATCCCTAAATTCATCAACTTAGTCCTGAACAATCATAGAAGCTTTAATCTTCGTGCTTATCCTAATTGTTGGTTCAGTTTACGCATGGCGAAAGGGAGCATTAGAATGGTCTTAATTCACCATCTTTCTTATTTAAAAAGTAATGAGGGACTAAATTGATGAATATAGAACAGTTTAACGACTATTTTTTATATTTTTATAGTTTATGGAACAAATAAGAGAGAGGGTGATAATTAAGGGATCAAATTGTGGGTTTACTCTATACTATATTTATGGTGATAAAAAAATTAGTTAAGTGAAATTAATTATCTAATTTTTATGCAACAAATTAACTAAATAAACATTTTTTAAATTTAATAATGAATGAAAATAATCTCTTATTTTCACTTTATTCTGGACCACTCAATTAATCGAAGGGTGTATATGAAATAGTAGCATTAAATATTTAAATAATACCTAACTTTTGTTTATAAAGAGACCAGATTCACTTTTTGGTTATAATAGAGATTTTGTTGGTTACAACTTACAGGTTATAACAGAGATCGTAATATGTGTCAAAAAAAAAATAGAGATCGTAATAAATTTGTTCTTCATAGGGAGAATTTAATTTTGATATTTTAAATTCTTAATAACTAATTAATATGTCTCATGCCAAATGTTATGTACCGTATCTCTGTACATGTATCCGATCTTAGATACCAAGCTCGGTCCGAGATAGTTGGTAGGGGGTTGGTCTTGATCAACCGAGCTCCGCTTCCGATCTGGGGCAGGTGGTATCTGCGAGGTCGACACTCCGACGCTCAAGTCAGCTAGAGAACTGATTAGAGGTAAAGAGTAGGAAAGAGTGTGTACCTTGAGCATTGCATTGAATGCCTATTTATAAAGTAAAAGTGTGTTGTCCTAATGAATCAGAGCCGTCCGATCTAGGACCTAGATCTTAACCGTTGGTTAATGGATCTGCTTTTGCTTATGGGCCTCACTATTGTGGATTGGGCCGATCCGTAACAGTTGCCCCCCAAGTCGGGTCGCTTGTGAGGCGATCTTGACTTGTAAGCATTGTCTGAGCTCCACGAAACCGGGCTAGTGCTCACGAGACAGCGATGACCGTTGAGTGACTCAAGGTTCCTCTGAACATTCGGGATTCAGTCTTTTAGAATGCGACCTTCTACAAGGCCGGGCTTATAGCTACGAAGGTGTCTGCCCCCAGCCTCGGAGTGTCAGGAAATGATGTGACCACCGAGTGACTTGAGGTGTCAGTTTAATGTCGCCTTTAGGACAGTATTCTTCGAGGCCGGGTTTATACCAGCGAGGGTGTCTACCACCAGCCTCGGAGCGCCCAAGATATGGGTCTTGTCAAAGATCTTCGAAGCCGGGTTTATACCAACGAGGGTGTCTACCACAAGCCTCGGAGCGCCCGAGATATGGGTCTTGTCAAAGATCTTCGAGGCCGGGTTTATACCAGCGAGGGTGTCTACCACCAGCCTCGGAGCGCCCGAGATACGAATCTTGTCAAAGGTCTTCGAGGCCGGGTTTATATACCAGCAAGGGTGTCTACCACCAGCCTCCGAGGCCGGGTTTATACCAGCGAGGGTGTCTACCACCAGCCTCGGAGCGCCCGAGAAACGAGTCTTGTCAAAGATATTCGAGGCCGGGTTTATACCAGCGAGGGTGTCTACCACCAGCCTCGGAGCGCCCGAGATACAGGTCTTGTCAAAGATCTTCGAGGTCGGGTTTATACCAGCAAGGGTGTTTACCACCAGCCTCGGAGCGCCCGAGATACGGGTCTTATCAAAGATCTTCGAGGCCAGGTTTATACCAGCGAGGGTGTCTACCACCAGCCTCGGAGCGCCCGAGATACGGGTCTTGTCATGTCGAGCTCGGTGTCTCGGGTACCGGTTTTAGCGAAGAACTTTAAGGCGATCATTCGACCGATCCCAAATCCTTCCCTTCAACCTCGGAACTCACTTTTATCAAGCACTCAGTGTGAAGAAAATCGTAGCCGGGATATATATATTAGATGGTTGAATATCTACAAAGTCGGATTACATCACTCCCGTAGGCTCATTCAGAGACCCAGGTGACACGTGACCTTCTTGCGTTAATCCCTTCTTCATGATCGATATACTTCTGAGATCGCTGGAGGAACTCGGCAAGCGACTCAGTTTGGTTGACCCCGACGTCTATCTGAAATAGACTTCCTTCACGAAGACCAGCCTCCATGAAGTAAAGACGGAAAGAGTCGTCGAGGTTCCAGACTTGAGCAGCTTCTCTATTGAATCTCTCTATGTAGTCCCGGAGGAACTCATTTTCTCCTTGTCGAATTACCTGCAATACCTTCCGAGATTTAGGCTTCATCTTCGAGTGGGCGAAGTGTGCAGAAAAGAGCTTGGCTAACTGATCCCAAGAGGAGATCGTATTTGACCTAAGAGCCCTGAACCATTCCAAAGCCGCCTTCTCTAGAGTGAGGGGAAATGTTCGGCACTTTATCTCTTCTAGAACGTTACGGTATTGCATAACCGTGTCAAAGTAGTCGAGGTGGTGATCCGAATCGCCAGTCCCATCATGCATTTTCAAACCCTCGGGAGGTTTCTCTAGGTGCTTTGGCACCGGGAAGTGGTTGATCTTACTTGTGAAAGGTCCTTTATGCTTTGCCGACCTCACAAGGGGTGGAGAACGTCGGTAGCCACACTTGCCGGGGGATCCCCGCGAGCGAAGGCGCTGACATTCCTGCCTCAGAGACCTTTTTCGACTTCTGGTACGTCGCCTCGAAGGAGAGGGAAACAGAAACGAGCCAGGCCGAGGGGAACCCTCAGGACCATAAGAATCATCAGTTGTCCGACTTGGGGGAGTCTCCGATCCTCGCCCTCCTCTACAACGAGGTGGAGTGCGGTGATGGTATCTCCTCCAAGCCGGAGATCGGTGGCGGACGCAGCCATGAGTCATTCCACTTGAAGAGTTGCGCAGAGAGGAACTCCGATCTGGGCTCACGAGCCCGGATCTCAGCAATCTAAGCTTCTAATTGGGTGTAGCGTTGGCTTTCCTGCCGGTCAGTCTCGGCTTGCCGATTTAGGAACAGGACAAGCTGTTGAACGGCATCGACCGGTACCTGGACGGTCAGAGGGGGAGGTGGAAGTCGGTTCCGGGTTGAGCTCCCAGGAACCATAGCCGTAGCCGAGCTTCGAGCATGCGCCGGGCTAAGAGGTAAGGTGACTGTCACTCCTTCCGGAGTCGCCCGCTGCAGAACCGGTCTTTCAGCGACATTCGGGATAGTCCTATGACGTAAGGTCGGAGCCATTGTCAATCAAGGAGAAGGGAGAGGAACTAGAGTACAAGATCCTCCCACTGTGGTCGCCAATGTTCTGTACCGTATCTCTGGACCTGTATCCGATCTTAGATACCAAGTCCGGTCTGAGATAGTTGGTAGGGGTTGGTCTTGATCAACCGAGCTCCGCTTCCGATCCGGGCCAAGTGGTACCTGCGAGAGGACACTCCGACGCTCAAGTCAACTAGGGAACTGATTAGAGGTAAAGAGTAGGAAGGAGTGTGTACCTTGAGCATTGCATTGAATGCCTATTTATAGAGTAAAAGTGTGTTGTCCTAATGAATCAGAGCCGTCCGATCTAGGGCCTAGATCTTAGCCGTTGGTTAATGAATCTGCTTTTGCTCATAGGCCTCACTATTGTGGATTGGGCCGATACGTAACCCCAAATTTCCTAAAGTATTGATTTTGTGGTTCATTTATTTTTGAGACACTCATCCATTAAGGTGAATTATTGATTGAGTCATGCCAAATAAGACCTTCCCATCCCACTTGGAAACAGATTTTTAGAATCATCTTCATATTAAAAAAAATAGATCTGTAGAATTTTAATCTTTTAAACGTCGGATCTTCTGGCAGTACTAACGCGAAGTTCAGTACTAATATATATACGCTTCTGTAATTTGTCGTGATGTTCATTGGATGTAGAGAATGGCAAATATATATATATATATATATATATATATATATATATATATATATATATATAGATATATATAGAGAGAGAGAGAGAGAGAGAGAGAGAGAGACACTAGGTAATGCAAAAAGACAATATTGCAGGGTGCTAAACTAAAAACTAACTAGCTTTAGATCCAAGTTGTTAACAACCAGTAGATTAATATATATGATCAAATTAATGTTAACACTATATGTTTTATTTACAAAAATAAAAGAAAAAAATCTTAGTAGTATATTAAAAAAGCTTGCTAGCAAACTCTTCACAAGAATCATTCTCATCATCTAATAATGAAACCCCAGCAGAAAATTGTCTAAGTTCTGAAACACTCCTACCTAATTTCAAAGCAACTTTAATTTCAAACAACTCTCCATTTTCTCTTTTAAGATAATCTTCTTCACTTAAATTCACCTCAATGGTCTCTTCCAAGAGCTTAAAAAATCCACTAGTTCCTCTATATAATTCAAACACCATCCCAACTTGGCCACCATGTTCAACTGTATTAACAACACTAGCCAAAGCTCCACATATAACTCCAAACATCACAGGCCAAGATCCATTCACAGAACCCAAAAAACATGAACCTAAAGCTCCAAGACCAGTTAATATTGGACCAGAAATTGCCAATACTTTATTTAAATTCAAAACTAGTTTACCTAATCTTAAGTAATCTTCCTTGTCCTTCTTTTTTAAAACCACCACAATCTTTTTCATTTCCTCTTCCAACTTTGAATCCCATCCATTGTACTCATTTTTTAATTTCGCTCCCAACAACCCTTCTTGTTGTTTTTGATATCTTTGTTTCCTTTGAGGCCACCAAATTGCTGGTTTAACAACTTTAGGGAATTTTTCAAGCATTGTACCCAACAAAGGAAGTGGGTAAGCTTTATCTAATGCTAAAACCTTTTCCATTGCTTCATTAACAGCAACTTCATTAACATTTCCAAGAGAAATCAATGTTTTGAGTTCTCCATGAAGTTGTTTAAATAACCTAGTAGCATTTCTTTGTTCTTCTGCAAGCTGTGATGGTTGAACTTTGTTCATGAACACAAGTAAACCAGTAGCTGCCATGTAAAGAATTGTAGAAGAAACCTTCATTGCCACAAGAGGTGCCATTACTCCATTATTTGAAGCAGTTACAGCTGCAAGGCCGGCCATTGATGCAGCTGAAAGAGTCATCATATTAACTGAAGAAAGTAAAAGGTGGTTCCAATTATCACGTTGGATTCCAACATTCTTGTGCATCTCCAATCTTTCTGCTACGATTTCCAATATCAAATGAAGTTTAACAAGCTCCATGGAATTTGGAGTAGCACTTCTGCTAGAATTGTTGTTGATGGTGTTAACTAAAGTATAATTCTTTAGATAATTCAATTCTGCCACCAAACTTCTGTTAGGAAGCCTTGGAGTAGACATTTTTGTCACCTGGATCTTCTGCACCTTGTTTCTGACAGAAAATTTTCTTGTGTGACAATAAGAAAAAGAAGAAACTCTAGTTGAAATCTGAAGGGTTCCCATAAGATAATTACCAAATGGTGTATCAATATTTAGTATTATATATTGCTGTTCTATAAAGGCTAACTAGTATATAGGGTTGTTTGGTTTGAGATTGAGTTGCCATGTTCTCTTATACCATATGAATATATATATATAAGCAGATTGAATGAGATTGAGTAAAAATTACACAATATGGTGGAAGAAGATTAATGTCGTGTTCACTTTGCTGCTCCGAGTTCTCCTTCCTTCCTATGCTGACTTTCAATAGATTAATAACACCGAGTACACCACCAACTACATGATCTGTTAGATAATTAAGACCTGGTAATAGTAATATACAAAAATAATAAAAAAATAGACTCCTGGCTGAATTTTTAAATCAGTTTTTTCGACAACCAAATAACATCCATAATTTTAAGTCAACAAAAAAAAACAAACAACCCTAATACTATAATAAAACGAACGTATACGTCCAAATTGGAAATTGGAAATTATTACTCAATATTACATGGCCATGAGGCGTTATATACTTATATGTTTATTGATTAATATTTAATTAAGTGCATATGGCTGTCCATTTAATTGTTAAAATATTTTGACTGAGTTTAAGAGCAGATATCCCAAGGTCCTTTTTTCTTTTTTACAATTTACTCTGTTCATTCACCTGGGTTAAGTTTGTCAAAAAAAAATCACGTGGGTTAAGTAAATGCTTTTCCACGGTTAAGTAAATTAATGTGAGTACTACTAAGCATGCTAGAGTGTAAAAATTACATACACGTACCATACTCGTCTACGGTTTAAGATTTCTATTTCTTACAGCTTGGTCAAGGTTTTCATTGTTTGACCAGTTCCTCTCGTACATACCACTTTTGAAAAAATAGAGCCAAAGATTTAGTTCATGTTCACATATCCATTACCTATTTCCAAGTTCAATAGTAGACTTCACTTTTCTTGTTTTATTACCTGTTTTTATAATTCAATATAAAGCGACATGGAACATTAATATTTACAACAGTTTTATAAAAATTATATTTTAGAATATAATCATGAAAAAGGTATTTGTTTAATTTTAGTTAAGATCAAGTTTTAACACCAAATACCAACAAGGGTTGGTCCGAGTGGTAACTGGGCTCGGATCCCGCCCCAAGGACTCAGGTTCGAATATTTGGTGTGGCAAAAACTCTGTTGGAAGGGGAGAACTACACGAACTGGCAAAACCGGGTTTACACGTGGCCAGCCAATTCCCCGGCGTAGATTAGTCACCGGCAAAGCCGATGGAAACTGAGCACAGAAAACACGGTAACAAAAAAAAAGTTTTAACACTAAATAAACTTATAGAGGAAAACTATGTTAATTGGTTAGAGAGAGTGTCTTTGTTCTTTCCATAATTTAAATCACAAAGGAGATTATTCCCTTTAGGATCAATAATGGGAGAAAAATAAGCAACTCATTTTGGGTTGCATAAACACTTTAAAGTGAGACCACATAAGTGTTACACAATGTTTATCAAAGACACGCTTGAAGACATAGGTTTTCCTGAGAAGCTCATACAGATCATATATGGTATTGTATCTCCTCCCCCAGCATGCAGGTCTTGTGGAATGGTGAGGCACTTGAGGAATTTTCCCCTTCAAGAGACATAAGGTAAGGGGACCCTATTTCCCCTTACCTTTTTGTTCTATGTGTTGAACGCCTCTTCCAAGTCATTGAGAAAGCAATTGGTGCAAACCTGTGGAAACCTATCCAGTTTTCTAAGGGAGGCCCTAAATTCTCACACATCGCCTTTGCAGATGATTTAGTCTTTTTTGCCGAAGCAAGCCTTCACTAGTGCAGAAAAGACATTTAGCGTCGGTTATTTTGCGCATTTAGCATCGGTTATCGCCCGACGCTAAATGTCGCGATGCTAAAAGTGAGACATTAATTTAGCATCGGGTGTTTAAATAGCCGATGCTAAATGTCCATTTCATCACTGTTTATGATGTCTGAAAATGACATTTAACATCGGTTATTTGAAACAACCGATGCTAAATGTCCTGAAAAATGACATTTAGCATCGGTTGTTGTAAACAACCGATGCTAAATGTCTAATTTTAAAAAAAATAGACATTTAGCATCGGTTGTTTAAAACAACCGATGCTAGTCTATTTTTTTAAAAAAAATGGTTCTCAATTCACATCTTACCACACACTACTATCCCTCCCCCTCAAGATAGTCCAAATGAGCTTAGTTCATCTAAATGGCAATACATGATGGTCAAAAATTAAGACTTAATATCATGGGTAGAATAATACAGATATCACAAGATTCTAAACTACGTCTCCACTCAATATACATTTGTGACTAAATATATGACCTTTCTATAGAACACAACAAAAAAACTGGTCATTAGCGAGGGAAATTTCCCTCACAAAATGACCTAAATCCGTCGCTAATGGTCATTTGTGAGGGAATTAGCGACGGACTCGTTCCCTCGCTAATTCCATCCTCGCTAATGGGATTAGCGAGGGAATTTGAATCCCTCGCTACTAAAGACAACCACGTGGTTAAATTCTGACAGCCACGCGTCAATTTTCCTCGCTAATTCCCCTCGCTAATTTCGTCGCTAATGCCCAACTGATTGAATTATTTTTTTTGATAAACCTGCTTTTATACCTATTTATTTTAATAATAAATAATAAAATCTAAAATACATAAAACAGTTTAAAATAAAAATTCCGAGAATAAAATTCTTCAATAACATAAAATTCGAATCAACAACACTTAATCTGAAATGTTATAACAAAATATTGAACTGTCAAACTGATACAACAAATCCTAAAAGCTGCCACCATCAGACTCCTCGGCCTCCCCAGCCTCTCCAGACTCCCCAGACTCCTCAACTTGCTCCTCATCTTGCCTCTCATCTTGCTGCATATATTCTTAAAATACCTAAACATCAGCTCCTGCCTACGGGTCACCTTTGCAAAGTCTTCTTGCTCCAGCTGCTCCTGCTCCAGCTCTTGCCTATAGTATCGTGCAGCTCATATCGAGTAGACTGCAGCTCCTGCTCCAACTGCCTAATATGCTCTGTCTCCGCAGGAGTAGAAGCTGGTCGACTGCGTCTTCTGCTGCTCCCGGCCACAGACTGGCCCATACATGGAGCCAAGGGCCCCGTACCATACAGGCGACCCTTAGACCAACCTACTGTCTTCTCCCAATTTTTGTTTGCCAGCAGATCTATCATCTCAGGAGTAAGTTGGCCAAGTGATTCAGGGTCCCAGCTCCCCTAAGTCAGCTGAGTCATGATCTCATTTATTTGCTCCTGTTTTGAATAATCGCAAATTAGCGCTCCATTTTGACAAAGCAACATTATATTATACAAATAAAGTTGTATATTTACCTGAGTCATCCTGGAGCGCTCATCAACATACTCGCCAGTGTCTTTCCTCACATAAGTGGCTCTATGCAGCTCAGGAGCAGTGATAGGGCGTCCTGCCTTCTTACTCTGTAAAATGAAACACATTTTCAAAAATTGCTAACTAATTAACTAATGTAAAAAAACACACAGATTTTAAAAATAATTTACCAATCTAGAAGCAAGCTGAGCCTGGTTGATGGACCCGCCGCAGTGAAACGAGCCACCCTTTTCTGAGTTTCTATTATTCTTGGCTTTTGCAACATTTTTATTGAAAGTCTCTATAGCCCAATGGCCCTTGAAGGCATTCCAAATTTCATCACTCATGTAATTAGGCTTCTTATCTTTACACCGCAACTTATAAAGCAAATCTGATATTTGAGCGCCCATCCTTTTAAAAAAAAGTCTCTGCACATTGTCATCATCTTCTATGTCCCATGTCACTTTGGTCTGTATTAAGTAAAATGAAATATGTATTAGTAATTATATTAAACGTTATTAAACATAAATTTTAAACTAACAATATAAGTAATGACAAAATAATTGACACTTACCCTAAAGAAGTCCAGCAGATCATTCCTGTCCTTTTCATCGACTTTACTCCACTTTTTATGGAACTTTTGAAAATATCTTTTGCGGATGACATGAGTGATGCTTGATGAAGCTGCCTTTGCAGGAAGAAGCCTGCATAATGAAAGATATATCAAACAATCAAATATATATAAGTCGTTGCATAATTAACTTAGTGTTCGCTGGTGTTTTTAGCAAACAATCACTGGTTTTATTAGAAATGTTTGTGAGATTAAACCAGAAATCTCCAAAGCAATTGCCTTTAAACACCGCAGTTTGTCAACAAATATATTTTAAAAGGGAGACAATTCACCATGAAAATGGAAATCAAAGAAAAAGAAGTAATAAAATGGAACGCAGAAATGTAAAATGACTTGTATTGAAAGTAATAAATTGCATTAAATGTAAAGAAAATGGTGCACAAATTCACATACGTTGTACAATAATTCTTTTACTCTGTTTTCGCTGTGACTTGGAAGTTAGAGTTTCAGAACTGTGTGTTTGGTATAATAATTTGCCACCACGATTTCTCTGTAGAAACTACTATTTATACAGAAAATAATGACTGAAATGTAAACTGCTATGGACACGTGGCTACGAATAATGACTGAAATGTAAACTGTTATGGACACGTGGCTACGTCTCATTAACCAGTGATGGATTTCGTGCCACGCTCGATGTCACATACTGCCTACGTTGTATTAACCGTAGTCTTGAAATTCGACACAACTGTTTGCCAATAACTGCTTGACGAAGTCCTGAATACACTGTCCTGTCGAAAACTCTTCCCTGTCGAATTGGTGAAGACTTCTTCTGTCGAAAACATGCTGAGACGACTTAAATGTCACTTTTTCTTTCCGAAGGCATTATGAATGATCTTTAATGAAGAGTCAAACCCTATTAACTAACCACTCAAAAGCCTTGTCGAAATTCTAGGCTAACAAATTGCCCCCCCAAAAATATCTTTTTCGACAGCACAAGTGTTAAGGAAGAAAAAGAATATTTTTGAAGATTTCGAAACGTCACCTCCAACAACTTTGCATTAAATGGTGATAGGCAAAAATGATCATGACCTTACGCAGATAAAGCGAACCGTTTCATTGGGCCACGTCATTTGGTTGGTAGACCACGTCTTTTCAGAATCTCAAACGTGCGAAGCGTCGTAACTGTGCAACCGTTGCACCTCTAACGTATAAATACGTTTCACTTCATCTTCTCCATTTTCACGCTCCCTTTGAACCTTAAACTCTGAAAATTTCTCAGCCAACCTTGCCTCTTCACGAAAGTTTCAAACTTTCTCATCGTTTCGACATCTCCACTAAGAACACCACCCTCTTTGTTCGTTATTTACACAGATGGCTTCTTCCAGCGCTCAACCTCAAGAACAAACAGTTGCTGTGCATGGCTTTGAAGGCTTCGTTGAAGAACCTTCACCAACTTGGTTTAAACAGATACTTATTCCAGCTGGTAAACCTTTTACCCATGCTTATTTAGGTCCTCTTCCTGACCCCATAGAAAGCGAAGAAGTTAAAGCAATTTTTCCCAGTCACCGTAAACTTCAACCCAGAATTTTTGAAGAAACTCCTTTTCATTTGGAATTTCTGAAAAACCCCAACAGAGTATTTAGATCCGCTCCTAAGGTAGAACAAGGTGATTACATCGCATGGCTTGACAAGGTTCAAAACCAAAAGGAAGCCATTTGGCAAAAACAGGGGATCTTTGACATTATCCAACTGTCGAAATATGGACCCAGATACGACAGCACTATGATTCTAGCAGCATTGCAGTTCTGGGATATATCCACTCATAGTCTCCATCTGAAGTGTGGCATGTTATCTCCCACTCTGTTGGACGTGGCTGCCATTACTGGTCTGAAACCACTGGGTGAAACCTTTGACCCTAAACTGGCCACCAACGACTATGGCTTTTCATTTAACAACCCTACCTTTAGTGCTTATATTGCTGATCATCATGATACTGAGAATACTGAAGTGTCTGATTTAGAACATATAGCTTTTCTTACCCTATGGTTGTCATGCTTTGTCTTTTGCTCCCGTTCTCTCCAAGTAGCAAAATTTTTCGTTCCTTTGGCCACTCAACTCCATAAAGCCAAGAATATCAATTTAGCGAAATTGGTTTTAGGAAATCTCTATCAGCATCTTGATGGTGCTGCCCTCGAATTGAAAGAAGGCGAACCAACTGACAAACTGCTCATTGCTGGTCCTATGTGGCTTATGCAACTTTGGCTCTTAGCCACTTTTGAATCAAGGCTGAACTTGTTTATTCCTAAGGACATTCGACCAACCTTACCAACTAGAAGAACAGAAGGAGTTCGACTAGCACAATTAAGGAATAGGGAGAAAAACTTGTCTTATGAAGAGACGTTTTCCACGTACTTCGACATCTTCAACAAGTGCACTACTTTCGTTGATGCTATGGCGCCTTTTGTCAAATGCACTTATGGACCATCTTGGTTCATCAACGAATTTCCCTCTAACTCAACAGAAAATGCCGAAGAGATAAACCAAATCTGGCAAGCCTATCTTTCGCCCTCTCTTCTTTCGATAAGGCTCTCCCCAAGCAACAACAAAAACAATCTTGGCATTAGCAAGTATTTTCCCAGCTACTTTTCAAGGCAATTTGGGCTATGCCAACTTCGACCGGCTCCGGTCTGCTTGCATAGGAGAGAGTTCAACACTCCAGAGACAGAGCAAGCTTATCACCAAATCTTCAAGAATTTTCGTTTCAAAGATTTGCTCTTTGAACCTGCTAAATTTCAACCACGCTTTTCTTGTACGAAGACATTCCAAGATTGGTGGGGTGGATACTATACTAAAGCTTCTAAAGGAAAAACTGATGCAGAAATTTCGAAAATTTTGTATTCAGCTTTTCCCTCTCAAATTGCTGAGAAGAACAAATCCCCAGGTATGGCCCTTTTTTCCTCATTAGTTAAAATTTAAAACCATTTACCTGATAAAATCTTTGCGTTATGAACAGCTGCTGTTTCAAAGAAAAAGCCCATTAAAGCAGCACCAAAGCAAAACAAGCCAACAGCACGAACACCACCCAAAACAAAAAAGAAACTTGTGATCAAATCCACTTCCAGCTTACCCCAAATAGAGGTATATCTTTGTTAATTGACTAGACCTTTTAAGTAGAAAGTTTGACCATGTTTTATCACCTTTATTTCTTTTTCCTCTTTCAGAAGAAGCCTGGAGTAACAAGTCCTCTTGCAATAGGAAAAAGCCTACTTGTTTCCAGTTCTGAGGTAACAAATATATCTTCATTTCTGTTTCAAATTTCTTTGACTCTTTTAACACTTGATTATGTTTTAAACTCATGTTTCTCTTTCGCAGGATACTGATAGTGATAGTGATAACATGCCTCTTATTCACCGGTCGAGGAAAAGAATGCAACCCGAATCTCAAGCAAGGGCTAAATGGATTGTGATCAAAGAACCACAAGAGCAATCTCCCGGACCTCCCCCTAAGAGACTTCACACATCAGTCGAAATTCCTGTTGTCGAATCTGTAGCTACTCCAAATGCTCCTTCGACTGAACAAATTTTGCCTGCGCCATCAACGCCTGTGGAAATTTCCACAGCAACTCCAACTATCCAAAATTCTCCTATGGCTGTTGACGTCGAAGGAACAAACATTGCTACTAACGCGAATGTTGAAATGGAACTTGAGCAAACCAACGAGCAAACACCAGATGTGGCAGGCGCTAAGGATTCAAGCAAAGAGACGACTGAAATTGAGGCTCAAGAACAAACTTCTACCAAGGAATCAACTAGTAGCACTATGAGTGACCAGGAGTTTTCGCTGATGAAGAAGACAAATCCTTTGGCTGCTCTTAAACACTTGCTGAGCTTTTCTTCCTCTTTCCCTGCCATGGTCTCCAGTGCTTCGATTACTTCCTTGACCTCTGTTACTCAAGAATCTACTGAAGAATTGCTTCAACAATTAAAAACTAAGGTCTTGGAAGGCAATCTCTTTACTAGGATTGGAGAGAACCCATCAGAAAGTTTTGCAATTAAGGACATCGTTCAAAAATTGCTAAAATCAGAGTCTAATACAAAACTTTTCGCTTTCTTGATCGAATTTTTGCCAGTCTTTGAAACTTTTGCACTTCATATTAGCAAACGCTCTGAAATTTCCAGGTTGAAAAACCAAGAGGCTGTACTTCATCAAGAAAAAATGAATGCCTTCAAGGTTTCTCAAACCCCCATTGATGAATTGGAAGTTCAAATAACGGAGGATGAGCAAGAACTTGCTAACTGGGATTCAGAAATTCAGCACTATGATGAAGAAATAAGAATTCTCCAAACGAAACTAGCAAATGCTAAACACCAAAAAAATTTAGTGCAACAAAGGATGGAGACCCCTAAGTCGGAGATTGAAAAGGCAGCTACTGAGGCTCTTCAACATTTTGATGATGTTCAAAAACACCAAGCCACTATTGCTCGACTGGACAAAGAGTTAAGCTTTCTGGAGTCTTCAATTGCTGTGAGCACCAAGATCCTCTACAGGCTCAAGCATTCTCTTCAAAGCCTTTAGTAACTTGTAATAGTGTAGAATTTCTTTTAATGGCTATGTAATTATTTTGATTGAATACATTACCATTTTGAACCAATTTACGGTTTTATCTTTTCTTGATTCTAACTTCTTTTAATGTTGGCTTATACTGTTTTAAATACTTGCCATTTATTTTGAAGATTCTGTTTTCGTCACCCAATTCTTCGACTTCGTATGCTCCATTAGAAAAACATTGCAATATGCGAAGTGGACCTTCCCAACTAGGTGACCATTTACCCAAAACTCTATCTTTTTTATCCATAGGCAACAACACTTTCCAAACTAAATCACCTGAATTAAAGGTTTTTAACTTAACCTTTTTGTTATAAGCTTTAGCTACTCTTTCCTTCTGTCGAATAAGCATTTCCAAAGCTAACAACCTTTCTTCGTCTAAATCAACTAACTCATCAAGCATCATATTCCAATAATGATCAAAAGGAATTTCACACTGTCTTTGATTGTAAACAGATTTCAACAGGCAATACTGCATCGTGTCCAAAGGTTAACCTGTATGGAGTAGCATTGATAGATTCTTTGGGTGAATTTCTATAAGCCCATAAAACTTGATCCAAAGTGTTATGCCAATTTCTGGGTTTTTGCCCAACATGCTTTTTAATCAAGTTAATAATGATCTTATTGGCAGCTTCCACTTGACCATTGGCTTGTGCATAATATGGTGTCGAAGTTAATAACTTAAAACCAATTTCAGAAGCAAATTCCACCATTTTTCGACCAGTGAAAACAGAACCCTGATCTGTAGTTATGGTTTCTGGAATTCCATACCTATAAATAATATGATTTCGGATAAACCGTATTACTGCTTCTTGATCAACATTGGTTAAAGGTATTGCTTCAACCCATTTGGTAAAATAATCAATTCCTACTAATATATACTTATGACCTTTTGATGATGTTGGTTTTATTTCTCCAATTATATCCAGAGCCCAACCTCTGAATGGCCAAGGTTTCACTATGGCATGCAATTCATTTGCAGGCACATGTTGTATTCCAGCATGCTTTTGACACTCTTGGCATCCTTTGGCAAACTCTATACAATCTTTCAACATTGATGGCCAATATATTCCTTGTCGAAATAATAGCCATTTCATTTTATGGCCTACTTGGTGCGAACCACAAGCTCCACTGTGTGTTTCAGAAACTGCTAAATACGCCTCATTTTCACTAAGACATTTCAATAATACTCCTTCAGGAGTTTTCTTAAACAATTCGTTTCCAATTATCACATAGCTTAAAGCTCTGTACTTTACCTTTTTATTGGTATTTCCTGTGGGATTTTGCAAGTATTCTACAATAGGCCTTCGCCAATCATCATTGGACATATTGTCAATAGCAAAAACTTCTGCTAAAACAACTTCATCAACAATGTGGCGTTGTTCAATACATTCCTCATCTGTATTTGTTACCCCCCCAGTTTTTGGTGTTGACAATAATGATGAAGAAATATCATCAGATACGAGTTTCTCTTTTATTTCGATTAATTCTTCAAGGCTTTGTTTTGAAACTCTATAACCTGATGCAATTTGGGCCAAATCATTCGCCACTTGATTATCAACTCGTGGTAAATGTTCTAAATAAACAGAGTCAAATCTCTTTAACAAGGAATTGGCCATAATAAAGTATTTAATAAGGTGCTCTTTAATACATTTATATTCTTTGGTCATTTGTTTGATAACCAATTCTGAATCACCTTTTATTTCGATACATCTTGCCCCCAGCTCAAGTAAAATTTCAAGGCCTATAATTAGAGCCTCATACTCAGCTTCATTATTTGAGCAATGATTTCGAATCTTACACTTGTACTTCGTTGGAATGTTATTTGGTGAAATAATTAAAACACCAATCCCAACTCTTTTTTTATGACTCGAACCATCAAAATACAACCTCCAAGGATATGTGTCTACGAAATGTAATGTTTCTTCGACAACAGAGTGGTCCACTAAAAAATCAGCAACCACTTGTCCTTTAATTGATTTTAAAGGTTGATAAGTTAAGTCATATTCAGACAAAGCTAAAGCCCACTTACCAATTCTACTATGCATTATTGGTTTCGACAGCATATGCTTAATAATATCAGAATGCGAATAAACAGAAACATTAGCTGGCTTTATATATTGCTTTAACTTTGTGCAAGAAAAATACAAGCAAAGGCACAACTTTTCTATAGAACTGTACCTAGTTTCAGCATCTACTAAGACTCTACTAAGGTAATATATGGCTCTTTCGACACCATTATCATCCTCTTGAGCTAACATGCTACCTATTGTTTTTTCAGATGCTGCTATATACAATTTGAGCACTTTGTTTCTAATAATAGGCATTAGAATTGGTGGTTTCATCAAATAAGACTTAATTTCTTCAAAGGCTGCTTGATGAACTGATTCCCATTTGAAAACTTCTTCTTTCTTCAGTCTCAACAATGGCGAAAATGCTTGAGTTTTGCCACTTAGATTTGATATGAATCTTCGTAGGAAATTGATTTTTCCCAACAATGACTGAAGTTCTTTTTTGGTTGAAGGAGCTTTCGTTTCAATGATAGCTTTAGTCTTATTCTGATTGATTTCAATGCCTTTTTTGTGCACCACAAAACCCAAGAAATCTCCTGCACGCACACAGAAGGCACATTTTAATGGATTCATTTTCAATCCATATTTCCTCATTCTTTCAAAAGATTGTCGAAGATGGTCTAAATGACCATTTTCTGAGGAAGATTTAACCACCACATCATCTATGTATACTTGCATAAAGTTTTCAATAAAATCCTGAAACATACAATTCATTGCCCTCTGATATGTAGCACCAGCATTTTTTAAACCAAATGGTATTACTACCCATTCATAAATACCTAATGCCCCTGGACAACGAAATGCAGTTTTCGATACATCTTCTTCAGCAATAAAGATTTGATTATACCCAGAATAACCATCAAGCATGCTGAGGTATTCAAATCCTGCTGCTGAATCTATTAACATTTCTGCCACAGGCATTGCGTATTCATCTTTGGGAGTTGCATTATTCAAGTCTCTAAAATCTATGCAAACTCTAAGAGTGCCATTTTTCTTAATTACAGGAACTATATTAGCTAACCATTCGACATACCTGGCGGTTCTGATGAATTTGTTCTTGAACAACCTTTCGATCTCCTCTTTAATTTTAGTTAATATTTGAGGAGCAAACCTTCTTGGTATCTGCTTCACTGGCTTCTTCTCTGGTCGAATTGGCAATTGCAATTCCACAACGTCTCGACTCAATCCAGGCATTTCGTCATAGTCCCAAGCAAAGCAATCTTTGAACTCCCTCAGTAATGTTATAACTTGGGTTTTCAATGCAACATCCAGGTATGCACTAACATAAGTTGGCCTCTTCTTTGAGCCATCTCCCAAATCTACTTCCTCCAATGGATCTTGAGCTTGCATTCGCTTTGTTGAATCTCTAGGATCCTTTTCAAACCCCAATGGCTCATTATCATAAATGCAATCAAGCTTTCCATTCATAATAATGCCATTTTCGTCTTCAGAACCTTTGGCTTCGACAGCCATTGTTTGATGATTTAATTCGGCTTCCATAGCCGTTTTTAACTTATTTTCGGCCATATAAGCCGTAATCTTGTTCCATGCATTAGGAACTGACATAGGAAACATTTTAAGAATCAGAATACCACCCCTCAGGTTGGGCAGTAGCATCTCCTATTATTTGCCTTTCCCAAACAAAACCATAGTTTGGATGCAAATTAACTGAAGCAAATACATTATCAGCAGGAATGTATGCCTCATTAGAAGATGGACATGGCGCAATGTTCGCCAATCTTTTCTCAAAATTTTCCTTGGTGATGTGATTCACGTCAGCACGAAAATAACTTTGGTCTGCTTCAATGTATTCGACAAGACCATCTTCCTTCCACATCAATAATCTTTGATGTAATGTTGAAGGCACGGCACCGACTCCATGTATCCACTCCCTTCCAAGTAACATATTGAAGTTTGCTTTGGAAGCAATCACTAAGAACAGAGTGGTCCTCTTGATAGTTCCAACAATCAATTCCACTTCAATGGCTCCAAGAGAATAACCAGTTTTGCCTTCGTAATTACTTAAGACAATATTGTGTGGCTTAAGGTCAGTGATGGATATGCCTATCTTCTTCATAAGCACTTCAGGCATAAGATTCACAGCAGCACCTCCATCAACTAACACTTTGTTGATGCCAATACCATTAACTTTAGCCTGAATATATAAAGGCTTCAGGTGATTCTGCATACTCGTATCTGGCCTCTCGAAAGTAGCCATCTGCTCTTCGACACAGCCATCATTCATCACATAGTAACACATGGGTTTGTGACAAGCCATATCTTCAGTGAAATCTTCTTCCTCACTGTTAGGCACAGTTATGACATCATACTCCAGTGGCAATATTGACACCACATTACAGACAACATCGAAGTCATCATCAGAATCATCAAAACCAGAACCTATGTCTTCATCAGAGTCAGACTGAGATTCTTTCCCTTTAAATGTCGAAAATGGAGGACAAACTCTTTCAAGTGCAGGCCTTCTAGGTTTTTCCATCGAAACATCCTTGCCTTTTGCCTTATTTACCACATTTGTAGGTTTAGCAACATCAGCACTGGTACTTGCCTCAACCTTAGAAGCCACCTTCTTATCACCCAACTGGACTTTGATTCCAAAGTGACTAGGAACCTTGTTTACGTCTAAAGAAGCGTTCTTCTTCTGTTTTCTTTGAAAACGACGCCACTGGGTTTTAGTCATAGGATTCTTACCTTTATAATTATTCCGATAATTATACTTGTTGGAATAACACTCATCTTGATGGACAACTTGAGCAGGTGCATTGTTGTGAACCCATTTTCCAACAGGGGAATTCGTCTGTGGAACGAAGGTTTTACCAAACAGTCTCATGGATCCTTTCTTTCCTGGCTTTTGGCTTGTCGAAGGCTTAGTCGAAACACTAGCCTTGCTAGATGAAGGCTTAGTCGTAACATTGGCCTTGTAACCAGGAAGCTCAGTGCTACCAAAATCAAAGGATGGCCTATTGTCAAGCCATTTCCTCTTACGTTGTTCCTGATCCTGGTACCCTTCAACAGCTTTAGCTGCCTCTTTGTCGAAAACAGCACTGCACCTTGGACATAGCATAACCTCAGAATTGTTCCACTTACATCTGTTGAGGAAATCTATCAATTCCTCTTCAGCTTTTGGGTACACTACATGCTTCTTTCCATCGTACTCTTTCACAGTTACTTGTTGTTTTTCTCCTTCAGCATAAATAAAACCTTCAAATTGTTTGGTAGAATATTTGAGAGTTTTTGGGGAATTTTCCATTTCAGCGTCTACCATGTTTACATTCGCTTCGAAAGGCTCTGAATACATGGCTTCAGCTTTAGGTAAAGGGTCATCCACAACTTACATTGGAGCTTTCATCTTTCTATCCTCAAATTTTAATCTACCTTCTTCGATCGCTTTTTGCACAAGATCCCTGAAAAGCACACAACGGTCAGTGTTATGTCCCAAAAAATTATGGAACTTACAATAACCCTTTTTCTTTCTCTGGTCAAGAGTTGGTACTTTTAAGCCACTAGGTACCAATATCTGACTATCTTTTACTAACAGATCAAATATTTCATCACATTTAGTAACATCAAAAGTATATGTCTTAGGCACAAATCTGTCATTTTTTGGCTCAACAGGATTTTTCCCATTAGCAGGCCTTAGTAATTTACAAGTATAAGGAGGACCAGGCTTGAGTTCAGCCACGTCTATCTCCTCTTCTTCGACATCACCGAATGCGACGTCAAATTCTTCTTTGACATATGAAATTTTTTCTTTTTTAGGAAACCTAGTTGACCTAGATTTCTCCTCTTTTAACCTTTCAACTTGTCGAACTCTATCAGCCAATTGGGCCATGTCTCTTAGATAAGATGTGTCCAATTTCTTTCTGATTGAATAGTCAAGACCACCAGCAGCCATTTCGACAAGTTCATGTTCAGGCACTTGTGTGAAACAACGAGCCTTCAGTAGCCTAAACCTATTCAAATAGTCATCAACAGTTTCAGGCATTTTGCGCTGAACACTGGCCAATTCTTTGAGACTAATCTTAGATTGGCCCATGTAAAACTGCGCATGAAATGCTTTTTCTAATTGCCCCCATGTGAAAATAGAACCAGGGGGTAATGTAGTAAACCAAGTAAAAGCATTTTTTGTTAAAGAATTTGGGAAATATTTCATCTTCAAATTCTCATTTTGGGCTATATCCCCAGACTCAGTCAAATAACGAGCAATATGTTCGACAGTAGACTCTTTTGTGTCACCACCAAACTTAGTATATTTAGGAACTTTCCAGCCCCTTGGTAACTCAGTTTGCAACACATATTCACACAATGGTGATATGAAATTTGGCCTATGTAAGCCTACATTAACGCCATTTTGTGTCAATATAGTTTCTACTAAAGTGGCTATATTATCTTGAGCGCCAACATTATTTTGTTGCACTTGTCGAACAATTTCATCAGCGTTCTGATTTCGATTTTTACCAGAACAACTTCAGGAACATGATTTGCAGTTCCCTGACGTTCACCTACATTCACTGGGACTTCGACTGGAATTGTTCTTTGGGTATTAATAGGCAATCCATTATTTACTGTGTTGGGCATCTGCCTATTACTAATATTTAGAGCCCCAAAGAAATCTGCAATTCGACCCATTTGATTGGCTAACATTTGGTAACTAGTATTAGTATTTTGAATCAATGGATTAAAAACCGTACCGATTTGTTGGGTTAACATATTAACCATATCATGATTGCTCTCATCAACCTGTTGTCGTAAGACAAACAAAGATTCATTGGTTAATGCTGTGGGATTTCGACCCATTACACTTTCAGAAGAAACATGTACAGGAGACATGGTCGAAATATGTGGCATTCCAGTAGGCATGCCATACGATCCAGAAGGAAATGCAGGAAAACTTACATTATGAAAATGTGGATTTAAACCGCTTCCTATTGCCATATAAGGACTATGAAGTCCCATATGTGACGGCAAAGGCATATGCATAGATGCCATGTTTGACTGCGTTGATCCAACGTTAATCATTGATACTGAAGGAACGGTTGTTGATGATGATGGGGATATTGTTCCCACAATCACCCCTGCATTTACGTTTGCAGAGTCTACTATTGTTCCCTGTTCTTGTGAAATCACAGGATTAGAACTAGACGCATTATTAGTAGGACGAACCATTTTTCCACTTCTTAAGTGCATGCAAATACAAATATATACAAGAACATAGAAAAATTATGTATTAAAGGCAAACTGTCCCACCGGGCATGCCAATTTGTTCGCTGGTGTTTTTAGCAAACAATCACTGGTTTTATTAGAAATGTTTGTGAGATTAAACCAGAAATCTCCAAAGCAATTGCCTTTAAACACCGCAGTTTGTCAACAAATATATTTTAAAAGGGAGACAATTCACCATGAAAATGGAAATCAAAGAAAAAGAAGTAATAAAATGGAACGCAGAAATGTAAAATGACTTGTATTGAAAGTAATAAATTGCATTAAATGTAAAGAAAATGGTGCACAAATTCACATACGTTGTACAATAATTCTTTTACTCTGTTTTCGCTGTGACTTGGAAGTTAGAGTTTCAGAACTGTGTGTTTGGTATAATAATTTGCCACCACGATTTCTCTGTAGAAACTACTATTTATACAGAAAATAATGACTGAAATGTAAACTGCTATGGACACGTGGCTACGAATAATGACTGAAATGTAAACTGTTATGGACACGTGGCTACGTCTCATTAACCAGTGATGGATTTCGTGCCACGCTCGATGTCATATACTGCCTACGTTGTATTAACCGTAGTCTTGAAATTCGACACAACTGTTTGCCAATAACTGCTTGACGAAGTCCTGAATACACTGTCCTGTCGAAAACTCTTCCCTGTCGAATTGGCGAAGACTTCTTCTGTCGAAAACATGCTGAGATGACTTAAATGTCACTTTTTCTTTCCGAAGGCATTATGAATGATCTTTAATGAAGAGTCAAACCCTATTAACTAACCACTCAAAAGCCTTGTCGAAATTCTAGGCTAACACTTAGAAAAAACAAACAATATAATACTTACGCGTTACCACGACTATAAATGACTTTGAGTCTGACACCATTAATAACAACCACCTCCACTCTCTCGTCATCGGTCGATGAATCAAAATCAACATTACCACCACCAATATCATGCTCAATATCATCCTGGGGCTCTGGTGTAGGCATAGATAACCCAGCTGTGGGGCCCATTTGTCCAGATAATGAGCCTATATACCCAGCTGGTGTGCCCATATGCCCAGCTGGTGTGCCCATATACCCAGCTGGTGTGCCCATATGCCCTGCTGCATACGCATTTGGTGGGCCCATATAATGCCCATGTTATGGTAAATGATACCATCCGGGGCCAGATGGAGGCGGAGGTTGTGGGGCAATCGGAGCGGTAGCTGGTGGGCCCACAAACATATTACCCCTCATATTCCCAATATTAAGTACCACCTCACGATTACGCCTCCTCTTAGGAGGTTCATCGGTCATAGTCTTCTTCCCTTTATGAGGACGTCTCGGTGGGTCAGAACCTCCTCCTGGATCCATATCTATGAAAAAATAGAAACGAAATGTGATACTAACAACATTAATTATATATATTTATAAATAAATTAAAGAAAGTAAATTAACAAGAACAATATTGATATATTAATGATTCTAATAAATTTAAAGACAACATAAGGAGTCAACATAAGTAGACAACATATATAAGAAAACACAAGAACAATAATGACTCTAAAAAATTTAAATACAACATAAGATTAATCAAATTATTCATCTTCATTCTCTTCTTCATCATCTTCATATTCATTCTCTTATTCATCTCGTTCATCTTCATTCTGTTCTTCATATTCATGAACTTCTTCAACTAGGAGTCGATCATCACATAAGGAGTCAGTCGGTTCAACTTCAATTACCTCATCTACATAGATAATTTTGACTGTGGCGAGCTTTCAAACAATGGTTTGTTTGAATCTCTTAACAAATTATAAAATTTTTGTGCTTCTTCATTTGGAAGTTCATCATAATCGTCATATTGAGGCTCATCAAATGGCATATTCACCCTGAGACCATCACAAATCATTTTTTCCATCGACTCAAAAATTTCATTACGTGGAACACCAACACCAGAACTGCTTGAAGCCCCTACCTCAAAATTTTGACAGCGTTGTTCTCCATGGTCCACCCAAATCCAATAATTAGGCCTAAACCCCAATGATACAAGTTCTCCCTGATTTCATCATCGGTCCTAATAGGTACACCGTCGCATTTTAAGCATGGACATCTAACCCCCTTTTCCCGTTGAGCCAATTCATGTCGCCACGCTACCACAAGAAACTGTTCAACCCCAATTACAAAAGATTCCTTTAAACCCGCTCTTCTCAGATATAACCGATTATACACCCAATCACGATTAAATTCATACAAATTCATCTACACACATTTAATAAAACGTGTTAGATTCTCTTAACATTCCCAATAATCTTTCAAGTTAGCGGCATCGATATGATCTCAGTGGAGATGATTTCGAGCCGAATATGGGGGGTTAGGGACAGATCAGACAAAACCCTTTTCCATATAAATAGTGAAGGAAGTTATTTCTAACTCTCAACCTGAAAATTGTTAGTATCGTCTCGCAATTATCTCAATGGAGATGATTTCGAGCAAAATATGGGGGTGAGGGACATCACCTCACCCTTTTCCATCAACAGCACACAGTCATCTAACTTAGGGTTCATGAAAACAATAATTAAACACTTTTCAAAACAACTCTAAAATAATACACTTTTCAATAACACATTTCAATTAACATCTCTAATTAAGTCTTGCTCTAACAACATACACTTTTCAATTTCAATTTCAACAATTTAACACAATTAACAACATACAAAATTTTCAATTTCAACAATTTTCAATCTAACTCTTCTCAACAATTTCAATTTAACAAATTCAAATTCACTTTTCAATTACTAACACTCAATTTAACTCACATTTGACAACAACACTTAATCCTTCTAACTCACATTTCACAACAACACTCAATTCTAACACACAACAACAACAACAAATTTATTTTGAAAACTAACCGTTATGAGATTGAGGTCCGGTGCGGTGGTTCGGTGACGGTGCGCACTCCGGTGCGGTTGTGAGACTCCAAACACCAACAATTTCAATCCTAAACCATTTCAACTTCAATTTCAATAACTAACTTCAATTTCAACTATTAATTTCAATTTCAATAACTAACATCAATTTCAACAAACAACTTCAATTTCAACTTCAAAAATTGTCTATCCTACACAATTTCTACAAATCCTAATCCTATTTTGTTCATCTAAATATCCAAATTTCTACACATCTTAAATATCCAAAGATTTGTTCTCCTACACAATTTCTATATATCTAAATTCAATAACTAACTTCAAAAAACAAAAATCAATTCACTATTAATTTCAATTTCAATAACTAACTTCAATTTCAACAAACAACTTCAATTTCAACTTCAAAAATTGTCTATCCTACACAATTTCTACAAATCCTAATCCTATTTTGTTCTTCTAATCCTAATTCTACACAATTTCTACACATCTTAAATATCTAAATATTTGTTCTCCTACACAATTTCTATATATCTAAAACGGAAAAACGAAAAAAAAAAATGAAAGAAGACAAACCAGCTCCGGTGGTGAAGAGGGAGAGCGTCGGTGGTGGTGGTTTGATAAGATCTAACATGATCTTTTAGGATTTGGATCTAGAAATATGGCAACTCAAATATTTTCTCACAAAAGCACATTCAACAACACTAAAAGGGAGACATAAATACTTACATGAAAGAGGAAGAAAGATCAAAGATGGAGAAGACTTGAAATGGAGGTGGAGAAGGATGTCCGCCACTTCTTCCTTGGGAAGATGATAAGGACAAAACTATCCTTGAGCTCTCCTAGCCTCAAGGTTGTGTGCTCAAGGTTCTCATCTCAAGAAACCTTGGAGAATCCATGATGAACCTTCACTAACATTAGCAACTAGCCACTCACCACTCACTTAGGTATTAGGGCACTCTCATGCTCAAAATGTAAAAGTGAATTTCATTCATCAAAATTCTAAGGAATTACAAGGAAGAGAAAATTATTTATATTTTGGACTATTGGATCCTAGGCCCAACATACAATCCACTAAAAGAAAAACAAGGCCCATGGCCACATCAAAGTAACTAAAGGTCATAGCCTCCTAAATGGCCAACAAGGCTAAAAAATAAATGTTCATTACAATTAAAAATGAAATCCTAAATTTATTGAAAAGCAAATACAAAGAAATAGGGAACACTAGAGTTTGATAATTCTAGAAATTCCCTAAGGTATTATTGGTCACCTTTAGTGTGTCCTTGTCAATTATCAAGGTGGACATACTAAAATATATTCCCTTTAAGTGTTGAATATCTTTTTGATCTTTTGAATATTTATCTTTGTGACCGTCATTCAAGCTCCATAATTAGGCTAGACATGCATGTGAGCTCACATCATACTCTCCCTCTTAAACTTCACTTGTCCTCAAGTGAACTCCCCCTCTTGGAAACCTACATCAAAGATGGACAAAACTCACTTATTTTGAAAATAAAAGACAACTAAACTAATGCAAGAATTGCTTAGGCTCCATCGGGATCAAAAGGGAAGTGGGTGACTTCAAATAAAAGCCTAATCATGCAAATTCTTAGCACTAGTTTCAATACAATCCAAAGCATGGTAAACTTCCAAGCAAAAGAAAAAGACATAGAGTAAGGAATGGAGAAAAGAGGAAAAATATTATACCTTTGCAACTTAAAAACATTAAGCACATTCTCCATTACCTTGACCTTACCATGTAATTGTTCACTTTTGAAAGTACCATCAATATTAGAGTTACCTACCACAACTACACTTGGAATGCTCTTTTCCTTATGTACCTCACAATTCTCATGTATAGATGCAATATGGTGCTCTTCATTCTTTGCAAGTGCCTCAAGTGAAACATCATCTTCACTCACCTTATAAGAGGAGTCAACAAAACTAGAAGAAAAATTAGCATTAGTGGTCAAGCAAACAAAATCATTAGAAGATGGAAGTTTGAGTAGCTCTTCCAACATTGGTCCAACCTCCTCCCTACTTCCAATTTTTGGAACCTCTTTAAAAGTTTTCTCCCTTAGTAGTGCTTGGCCAACCCTAATTGCTACATCATCCTCATTGATTTTAACATTCATTTCATTTGCTTCTTCCTCTATTTTCTTCCTCAAAGCAATTTGGTCCTTAAGGATTTCATGAAGGCTAAGAGAAGTAAGATGAATTTTCAAATTGTCATGCCTAAAAAAGTATTTGTTAGCATATCCATCATAGAGTACTTTTTATCATGTTTCCATGGCCTACCTAGGATTAGGTGGGCGGTCTCTATAGGTACAACATCACATAAGACTATGTCTTTGTAACTATGAGTAGAAAAACTAACAAACACTTTTTTATTCACAAGAATTTCTTCTTTATCTTTATGAAACTTGAGCATATATGGTGTTGGATGGTCAAAGGTGTGAAGGTTGAGTTTTGTAACTAAACGAGTGCTAGCCATATTAACACAACTCTCACCAACCACTTGCAAACAACATAGACTATTTTGAACACGACATCTTGCATGGAACAAAGAAGAAGTAATAGCAATAGGGATAGAAGTAGAGATTTTCTCTTTACCATGTGGCACCATGGCCGAAGCTTTATCATCTTCAAAGTTAGATTGAAAAGCTTCTTCTATGTTTGCATTGGTATCCCTCATTCTATGTTTGCATTGGTATCCCTCATTCTATGTCTCCTTTCATGTTCTTCCTCCTCAACATACTTATCTCTTCTATACCTCCTTTGATCCTCATCATATCTATATTTTCTATACCTCCTTACATAGTACTCATGAGGGGAATCATGTCTCTTAGGAGAAAGATACCGTCTAGGTGAAACATGTCTCCTTGGACTTCCTTTGTACCCTTCATCCATCCTTCAAGTGCAATGGGGTACCTACAAGAAGAGTTAGAGAATAACAAAAAAAATTCCAGCCACCAATAAGTCCTCAAAAGTGTATTTAGCTCACCAAATATCACTCCACTCGTGTTTAGGCTTTTTAGGAAAAATACTCTCCACTCAAGGGACTTTTTTTGGGCACACAAGTGTAAAGTAGGGTCACTCAAGTCACTCTATTCTCCAATGATCTCTTAGGAGTGAACCTCAAAAGCCTCTTTCCAACCTTGATGTTGATATTACTATAGATTCTCAAGGAGAGTATTGTCAATCACCAACAATGCCAAAAAGGGAAAGAAACTACTATGACAAACTTAGGAATTTTGAAGACCAATATCAAAAGCAAAAAATTTCAAAAGGCTAAACCAATATAGAGTATTTAAATACAAATTTAAACTACAAAAAAGAGACTCAAAAGGATTTGGTAGCAATGCACCAAAGAAAACGCAACAAAGTGAGCAAATAAGCCTCTAAGAGCAAAATGGTCCAAATGTCCCCAAAAGATTTTGAGAAAATTTCTCAATGATCCAAATAATGTTTACTAACAATGGGAATTTTTCTAGAATTTTTGGAATTTTGTTGATGCTCTGGTGATTAGGTTGATGCCTTTTTTTCTGAAAATAATACTTTTTTTTGCTATTTTTTTTCTTTCTATTTTTCAGTATTTTCTTTTGTTGAATATTTTTTTTTTTCAATGTCTCAAATAATACTAGATGTTGAGACAAACAACCTGGCTTTTGAATCACAGAAAATAGAGTTATATTGAATCCAGAAACACAATTTGAAAATTTGAACAAACACGTTTGGATCAAACTGCAGAAAATGAAGAGCAGTTCATCAAGAACACCAAGAACAACATTGATTTCTTGAAACAGGATTATCTCAATGAATACTCAACCAAATTAGACAAATGAGTAGTCCATTTCGTGCGAAATTTCACAAGGAATCAGAATAAATCACAATTCGCACAAAAAAGTTGACGAGCTTGCTGAAAACACGAAAATTCAGAGAAAACGCGTTTTAGGGCTTTGTAATTGGGTAAATGCTCAAAACTCAACCAAAATTCGTAAAACCACTTGCAATAGGTTCGAATTTAGTGCAGTAAGTGATTGCTAGCAACGAATTTCAACAAAAACGATCAAAAATCCGAAACGAAATCGAAATTGGAAACATAAATATAGCTTCATTTTGGACTTCGAATCTGATCAAATCTTGTTCAAATGAAGTGAAATAAGTGCGCAATATGTTGAAAATTGAACAAAGAACAATATGCAATCAACAAATCAACACGAAACTCACTAAGATTGCAAAAACGATTTTGGACAGAATGTGTGAAAGTAGCACTTGAAGGAAAACAACATAAAACTGTTGCAGAAAACAGTAAGTGGCAACACTTTTGCTATTACAACTAAAACTTAGATTTGTGAGAAAAAGAAAAATTTTGCCAAATTTCACTAGGTTTGATACCACTTGATAAGATCTAACATGATATTTTAGGATTTGGATCTAGAAATATGGCAACTCAAATATTTTCTCACAAAAACACATTCAACAACACTAAAAGGAAGACATAAATACTTACATGAAAGAGGAAGAAAGATCAAAGATGGAGAAGACTTGAAATGGAGGTGGAGAAGGATGTCCGCTACTTCTTCCTTGGGAAGATGATAAGGACAACACTATCCTTGAGCTCTCCTAGCCTCAAGGTTGTGTGCTCAAGGTTCTCATCTCAAGAAACCTTGGAGAATCCATGATGAACCTTCACTAACATTAGCAACTAGCCACTCACCACTCACTTAGGTATTAGGGCACTCTCATGCTCAAAATGTAAAAGTGAATTTCATTCATCAAAATTCTAAGGAATTACAAGGAAGAGAAAACTATTTATATGTTGGACTATTGGATCCTAGGCCCAACATACAATCCACTAAAAGAAAAACAAGGCCCATGGCCACATCAAAGTAACTAAAGGTCATAGCCTCCTAAATGGCCAACAAGGCTCAAAAGTAAATGTTCATTACAATTAGAAAATGAAATCCTAAATTTATTGAAAAGCAAATACAAAGAAATAGGGAACACTAGAGTTTGATAATTCTAGAAATTCCCAAAGGTATTCTTGGTCACCTTTAGTGTGTCCTTGTCAATTATCAAGGTGGACACACTAAAATATATTCCCTTTAACACTAAAATATATTCCCTTTAAGTGTTGAATATCTTTTTGGTCTTTTGAATCTTTATATTTGTGACCGTCATCCAAGCTCCATAATTAGGCTAGACATGCATGTGGGCTCACATCATGGTTCGTGGTGGTGCTGGTGGTGGTTGTCAAGGTGTGTTGGTGATGGAAATGAGAGAGGAGAGTTAGGGTTCGGTTTTGGGTGAGAGAGAGAGAGAGAGGGCGACGGAGATGAGAGAGGTTCGCGGTGGTGCTGGTGGTGGTTGTCAAGGTGTGTTGGTGGTGGAAATGAGAGAGGACAGTTAGGGTTCGGTTTTGGGTGAGAGAGAAGAGTGAGGGAATAGTGAACTGAATGAGAGAAGAGTGAGTATCTGAGTGGGTTAAGTGGGGTTTGCGATGGACTTAGCGAGGGATGGTCCGTCGCTAACCCTGCATGTTTCCCAAGCGCCCTGCAACGGTCAGAATCAGTTTGCGAGGGACCAGCAAATCTGTCGCTAATTGTCTTGGTTTTCGTGCTGCGCAGATTTCAATTTGGCACCCAGCATTTAGCGACGGACAGTCCGTCGCTACTGCTCAATATTCAGTCGCTAAATCTTAAATACACGACAGTCCTTATTCCCTCGCAACTTCTGTCGCTAATGTCGGTTTTTGCGAGGGAACATTATTCTGTCGCTAATGTCCGTCGCAAATAGGCTTATTTTTTGTTGTGGAAGACCTCAGTATAGAAGAGAAATTAACCATGCAAACTTGATGGACTTAAAGTTGCATCAGACTTCATGCTCTAGAAAAGTAAAGCATCACCCATCTTTGGCTTTATTGAAAGTCCTTTTTTGGCACAATCAGAAAGCTCATTCCACCAAGGCACAGAACTGAAATTTCCCTTGGCAGCTGGGAACACCGTCTCACCTCCTTCTTCAACATCTGAACTGTATCATTAGAATACAAAAAGAGAGTATATGTGTTTTAACAAACTTGTCACCATCAATATTAGTGAAACTCAGGTAACAAACTTGTTCATAATCTTCTCTAATCTTTCTATTGGCATGCATAATGAAATGTCAAAGCTTTAAGCAAATCAAGTTGTCCAGATTAGTATATGCAACACTATGGAGATTATGTTGTATCATAACTGAATAGAAATAAAGTGATCCCGTTCTATAAAAAAATATAATCATTACCTTGTGTTGGCCGATCACAATTGATTGTTACTATTGTTAGCATCCTTCCTAATAGTAAGAGATCATAAATCAGTCTAGAAACTCATTCCAAGCAATAAGATAAATAACTGAATAGAAATTTGACCTTGTACCATTTCAACTACACAATCTTAATCTACAGGTTTTTTAACTTCCCAATCTGAAGATGCAGAGCAGATTTATAAGATGAACCCTTTTATCCCAACTAACCTAATTAGATGAACCATTTAAGTCCAAATAAGCTTCTTGAGGCACATTATTCAAAAGGATGATAACCTTCTTTATTTCCAACAGCATAGATCAAACCAAATCGAACAAACCATCAGAATTCACTGATGTAAACTTTACTTTCAATCGCAAGCAAAATCAGCATAGAGCACCAAGCAAGAGCCTCAACAATCAGTGAAGTTATCTGTCAATAAATGATATTACAGCTTTAAGTATCATAGTCAACATCTGCCAGAAAATAAAACTAGTCATCTCAGGTAACCATCGTAAGAGGACTAGCAATTCGATATGGAAAGAATCACAACACAGACTGAATACATATTAAGGGAGTCTTTCAGCACCCAAAAAAAACAATTTAAGAGAGTCTTGGTCAACGAGACGTTTTGACTTTCAGAAAATTCTTCCATAATGAAAACAAAATACGCCTCGTTTATTTGTTTAGTTTCCTCAAAAGAATATAAGCAATCTCCCTTCAATGGACATATGAATATAATGCGGTTTTCCGATTGAAATAAGTAGACATGACCAGACTCATACTTACCACTTTGTCTGATTCTGAGCAACAATGTGTATAGCCTTGCTACCCCAGTCAAGATTCAACCATCCATCCACATTCCCATCATAATGGAATAAAATAATAGTAAAATTTGCTGGAAGGAACTGAAATAAATGAAATTAGATACAGAATACCGATACACATTCAGCACAAGTATACAACACTTTATAGTTTGATGATTAAGGAAAAATAATTAAAATAGCACATTCAGCACAAGCATACAACACTTTATTTACTGGTGCACATAAGGATACTGATACTTTGTAGTTCTATATACAATGAACAACATTACTGTACACACAACTGCCATAAAAGGCAGTTGTTTCATCTTGAAACTCGATTTACACCTGTTTCAATAAAAACCGATGTTAAAATAGCAAAGTTACACATGAATCTTCAAAAATTAAAGATAGCAAACCAGAAATTTTCCTAAAAAATACCAAAGTGATGAGACTAGAAGAAAAAAGGACAGACCCCATCAGATAGGCGACTCTTTTTTCTCATCAACCATCTCCACGAGTCAATGCTTGGCCTTGGATCCCCTAGTTCCTTTTTTGTGAAATAAAAATGACCATTAATTTGCCTGGTCTATACTATATATTATAGTATAACAGAAAGTCAGACACACAAATATTCACTTTTATGAACTGGAAGTCCTTCTTTTAAGGGAGAATATTAAAGCCTGAACAAATAAATAAAAGAAAAATGTTCATGTATAGTGCTCACAAATATGCAGCAAGAAGGGAACTGTGTGTATGAGAGAGAGAGAGAGAGCAATACCACGCTATAAAAAATGTTCATGTATAGCTTCACTGATATTCTCTATTTCATTTTCCATGACTCTCCTTTTCATTGGGTCACTGCCAAACAGTTAAAAAATATCAATAATAGGGAGTGAGGCATAAAACTTGATCAAATTCAACATTGATCCTAATAAGCTGCATAACTAATCCAAAGAACTTCTTCATAACACTGCTTTTAGCATTGTAGATAAAATTAGTATGAAAACTGAACCTTGTCTTTTTTCAAAACTATACGATAAAAGAAACTATTATTTGGTGAAATGTGAAACAGACACATGCTGGAAAAGGAAAGAACAACAAATTTTCAATCAAGATTGGAACTCTGTCAACAAAAACCTGTTGGAGCGCTTGTGACTTGAAGAAAAATCAAGAATGAACAACCCAGGACAAAATTCAGAGGGCTCCACTGCAAACAAATAAACAAAGAATAACCTCAAATATCAACAAGAAGATCTATTATCTATACAAATTCAATTATTCATATTTATGAATAAGAAACTGTAATGTTTTCTGAAGGGAAAAAAACAAAACTTAGAACATAAATCAAATGGGGAAGAAACTCACTTTTTCATCAGAAGTAATTGGCTGATGTAATGACTTATAAACAGACACCAATACTGATACTACATCAGTTTTGGTGGTGAAGTGAGTAATCCCCAACAACCCTTTAAGCTGTTACAACAACCGATGCTAAAGGTCTAACGTGAACTAAAACTTTTGCTCCTAATTTCAAAAATGCCACCGGTTACACATTTAGCATCGGTTATTCAAATAACCGATGCTAAATGGTGCTTTTTAATGTCAAATTTCCACTAGTGCTTGAACAAGCTCACATTGTTCACAACTTTCTTCATAGCTTCTGCTTAAGCTCGAGACAGAAAGCCAGTCCAGAGAAAACCAAAGTCTTATTCTCCAAGAATGTTTCTAGATCTCAGAAACTTGAGATTTTTGAGGTGATGAGCTTCCAGATGACTAGTGGTCAGGGTAAATACCATGGATTTCCCATTTTCCATAGAAGAGTAGGCCTCAACACTTTCAAGCTTGTTATTGAGAAAGTGAACCAGTGGTTAAGCATATGGAAGGCTAGAACCTTATCATTTGTTGGCAGGGTTACTCTTGCCAAATCAGTTGTGCATGCTATGCCTTCCTACATTATGCAGTCCCGTGTGCTCCCTAGAGGCATATGTGATGAGATTGATAAGCTATGCAGAGCCTTTATTTGGGGAGATGAACCCAATTATAGGAAGATCCACTTGATTAACTGGGAGAATATTTGTAAACCTAAGTTGGAAGGGGGGGCTTGGTCTGAGATCTACAAGGCAAGCTAACACAGCCTTCACGATGAAAGGTCTTTGGAATTTTTGTGCAAACCCTGAACCCTATGGGGTTCACCTATTCGTAGTAAATACCAATGTGGATTAATCCTAAACGGAAAGGATCCAATTTTTGGAACAGGCTCGGCCAAAACTAGGAGGTCTTCAGAGGCACCTTAACTTGGACTATTGGCAATGGGGAGACTTCCCGTTTCTGGCTTTATAATTTGCTTCCAGGATGCGATACTTTGTCTAATCACTACTTAGGTTGAGTTACCTCCTGATATGAGGTCCCTTTCTATCAATAAATTCCTGATATCTGATGGGGATTGGAACATATCCTTGTTCAACCACTTACTACCACCCAGCGTTATCCAGAGAATTCAGGCTCAACCAAGATGATGTTTTCACTTGGGGTGCTACTTCGGATGGGAGTCTCACCGCCAAATCAGCCTATGGGACTCTAATGGGATCTGATACTATGTTACCTATTCCCATTTTTAAATGCATTTGGAAATGGAAAGGAATAGAGAGAATGCGCACCTTCTTGTGGAAGCTGGGAAATGAAGCCTTGCTCACCAACGTTGAACGGACCTGAAGGAACATTTCCACCAACTGTGCTTTCCCTTTCCGCCCTTCTAAAAATGAAACTCTCTTTCAGCGCTTCGGGGACTGCCACGCCAGTCTGAGCATATGGAACAGCTTCTCGGTGAGAATTGGACAAATTGGCTTGAATTGAACCTGAAGCAAGGTAATTCGAAGCTTGAGGAACCCTTCTAGAGCATTGTGTTCGGTGCTACCCTAGATCTGTTATGGAGGAACAAAAATGACTTTATATTCTGCAATAAACACACACAACCAGCTCCTTTGTTCTCAGGATTCGAAACAAGTGGACTGCATTGCGGCGAGTTTGCAGAGGACTTCTCTCCTCCAAATTAGTTTAAACAAAATTATGGCTTGAAAACAACAACAAAATAAAATTAGGATAGAAAATTAGTGACTGTTGTGCGAAAAGGTGATGTGCAAGTATACACAATCACAACAAGTAATATAATGATAAGTAAAGTTCGTTCCCACAAAAATTCTCCAAGCTTGCAGATGACTTTACTAACGCCTTGGATCCGGATAATAGTTAGTTTAGCATATTCCGCTCCAAGCTGGGGCTTCTTAACATTTACCCTCCAGCTTGTGGGGGGATATTGGATAATAGTTAGTTTAGCACCATTGTTTGTTATTTCTAATTGAATTGGTTATTATATTTGTTAGTTACTAGTTAGATGTTAGTTAGGAATTCTAGTTGTTAATTAGGAGTTCTATATAACCACTCTTTCTAATCTTTTGTAATCACATATTCATTCAATAAAAACAAAAAGAAGATTATGATGAAGCTTTCATAACTCTTCATCTTCACTAATATATAAGATGAGAGAGAGAGAGAGAGAGAGGGAGCGAGAGGGAGAGAGGGAGAGAGGGAGAGAGAGGGAGAGAGGGAGAGAGAGAGAGGGAGGGAGAGAGAAAGAGAGAGAGAGGGAGGGAGAGAGAGAGGGAGAGAGAGAGGGAGGGAGGGAGGGAGAGAGAGCGAGGGAGGGAGGGAGAGAGAGAGGGAGAGAGAGAGAGAGAGAGAGAGAGAGAGAGAGAGAGAGAGAGAGAGAGAGAGAGAGAGAGAGAGAGAGAGAGAGAGAGAGAGAGAGAGAGAGAGAGAGAGAGGACTAGCAACTTATCTTCAAGGTAGATTGGAAAAGGCCTTGATTCGGTTATTCGGTGTTTCTTGGAGTATATAACGGAGAAATAAGATGAGAGGATTAAATAATGAGCTATGCTATTTGGTACGAGAGGTATGTGGTACGAATTGTCAAGATAGTTACGTGGCAGACATATAAGCAGCTAACTGGAAGAAAAAAAGGCAAACTCACCCAACACCATCGAGTCCACGCATTTCGTATTCGTAATAAAGATGATTTCACTTAAATAATATCTCTTGAATAAATTTTTTTACAAAATCAACCAAACCCATAATAATGTCATTGCACACAATTATGAACATCTACTTTGTTTACAGATCACAGATTGGCATACAATCGATTGCATGAGACTGTGGTAACCGTAAACTAGGGGAAGAAAAAACACTTTCCTCCAGCATCAAGTGACAGGAATTTTCCATAAATGCATTCTCTCCTGCTTGATCACCAAACAAGAGCATGCATCTACCATTTGGAAGACTATAAACTGTAATCTTAGGCTTTAATCAATGCCATAGATCGCGCTCGAAGGTTCAAGAATATTCCCCTGAAAAAAGATAAACATATATAATAATCTTATTTCAATTGCTGTTAACAACAAAAGAACAATGATTAAGAAGTTAAGGAAAGTAGAGAGAAGGGCAAATGAAATAAAATGTACCAGCAAAATGCTACTAAGCTGTGGAAAACAACACGGAAATGAAGAGGCAAGAATTTGTGATTTATCCACCCCACCACAGGCCAGAACTGCAGTTGAATTCATTAGAGATCCTAAAGTCAGAAACAAAAAGCAGACCTTCAAGTAAATTCTGTTTCATAAAATAACTATAATAGAAGATTACCGTCCATGATGTGTACTGCACAGATGGATAGTCCTTCTTAACTTTAGCTTTCACATGCGCCCAGGGTCGTCCTGCAGTCCACTTTTTCATCAGAAACATAACTACCGGCATTGCATACACACCAATTTTCTTTTTCAAAAATCACTAATTTGAGTCAATCTACTATTTCGAGTCGAATTTCCTCTATTCACAAGACTCGAAATCGAGATTTGATGAAGGAAAATTGAGCTTTTTAGTTCTGGAATAAGTTGGTTTTGGTCCACACATCATCTTAGGGTAACTTTTTCAGTTTGTTTTTAAGATAAATAAATAGATGAATGAATAATATGTCATTTTGTTGTGTACCCTATTGTCACACTTTACATCTTTATTTACTTTGTTTACATCAATTCACCTTCATGTAAACAAAAAAAAAGTTATATGTGGCAAATGACTAACCTTCTATAGCTAATCCATAGTAAATCAGGAAAAGCAAATTGTTCAAAGGAGAAGATGTCAACTGTTCAATCAGAACCTGAATGATAATCAAAGAAAGTTGTTATTGCACCTTTCTCACTTGTGTATTGGGAAGCACTTCTGTAAAATATGTTAGAAATAGAATGATATTAGCTTATACAGTTAGAACAGAAGGTTTTGCAGTTTCACCTTCTTGGCCACAGTTTTTGAATCTTTCTTTCCTTTGAAAATCCTGTCCAGTATTATGTGAAAGTAGTGTCCAGAGGGTCCAAGATAAGCAGCTCCAAAAATCTGCAAGCAATAAAAGATTTATATGATTCCTAATGCATACATACAATACAACAACAAAAAGCACAAGATAATCAAAATGGGAAATTAGTGTGAACATGATAAAAAGATATCAAATAATTGCAAAAATTTCGATCCAAATGTTCTGTTGAATGACACAGATGGAGAACTCATCTGCGATCCTCTTTACGAGTTTCTGCATACACAGATGCAGATTGGGGCGGTTGCCAAACATCTCGCAAGTCAACTATGAGTTTTTGGGATCAACTTTGCCTATCCTCACTTCTGAGTTGTAGTGGATACACCAACTATTTCGGACCTATGAAATATCTATGCAATCCACCATGGTCTATTAAGACAGTAAGCCTACTATGTAATTGGCAAGCAATGCAACATCCAATAAGCAATCTAAACACATTGATATCGATTGTCATTTTGTTCACGAGTATGTTCAAGCAAACCATTTTCATTAAGTTGGTATTTGTGGCCACTCATGATCAACTAGCTGATCCATTGACTAAGGGTCTCCCCAATCCTTCGTTTGTATCCTTAATTTCCAAGTTGGGACTGAAAATATTTATCTCCCAACTTAAGGGGAAGTATTACAAGTTAGTTAAAAGCTGTTAGTTGGTTGTAACCAATTAATACCTGTTTCGATAGAGCTTATGAAAAACAACTTATGCAAATAAATAAGGTTTTATGTATTATTCATAAGCTTGTCAAGGTAGTTTATGGAAAAACAACTTACAGAGATATAACTTTTGTCAGTGAGAACTTATGAATTAACATAAAAACATATTTATCTCTATAAGTTGTTTTTCACGAGCTCAAAAATAAGCTAATCCAAACAGGCCATTAGTTCATTATGTTAGATTTGTTCTTCATTTCTCAGTTTGCACATAAGGATACCCATGTGTCTAAGATTACTAAGTTGACTACAGTGAGCAATTCATCTTCATTTTCCCTGCTTCAATACTTCAATAAAACTAAAGACTTTTTCATGAATAAAAAAATTATAAATATATTTTAATCCAAACATCTTACTCCTAGGGTAATTTGGGAGGCAAAGAGTGAAAAAGCTAACCACTTTAAGAAGAAGACGTTTGAATTGAAGTTTCTGTATACCAGTAAGCTTCTGAGACACTACGTCGCTGATTCCTGACAACACCCCTGCAGTGATTACCTAGTTCAAGCAGGGGAAGAATTAATGAATGTGGAAAAGTTAATGAATTGAATCGACAACAAGTGATGTATTGTAAAGGAAATAAAAAGTGAGCGAGAGAGAGAGAGAGAGATGCAGAAGAGAAGAGAAGAAGAGGAACCTTGGTTCTCAAAGGGTGTTGCTGAAGCTGTTCAACGTAATTGTTGAGTCCCTTCTTTGCTATAGACCCCATCTTGCTCTGTCCCCTGGTTTGACCGGAAAACTGGAGAATGGTTGGTGAGTCGAGCAGAGTCCTCTCTCTCTGAGTGTTTAATTTCTTTGTTTCCAAAATATCTTATAAGGCAGGAAAGAACACTCGCACATGGAAATGACACGACTATAGTCTCAATCTATTTCTATATATTTACCTGGTACTAAACCCGTGCGGATGTACGAGCCGATCATTACATGATACGATTACCTCAAATAGAAACGATAATTTAAAATCTCATTAATTTAAAATTAATTGTAAAATATAGAGGATGACTTGCATACAGTTTTAGGGGTGTCAAAACGGGCGGCCCGGCCCGGCCCGGCCCGTTAAGCGACATGCCCGCGAAAAAACGGGCGGCCCGGCCCGGCCCGGCCCGTTAACCGAACGCGGGCCGAAAATTCATGCCCTGCCCGCGAAGTGGCGGGCTGGTGGGCTGGCCCGTCAATTTACACTGAATTTTAAAAAAAAAAAGCTAAACGGGCGGTTTGGCCCGCCACAGTATTTAGCCCGCGGGCTAGCGGGCAAAGCGGGCCGGGCAACGCGGGCCGGCGGGCATCACTACCCTAGCCCTGCCCGCCTTATTTTGGTGGGCCAACGGGCCGGCCCGGCGGGCCAAGCCCGTTTTCACATCCCTACATACAGATAGTTGCTGTCGTGTTCTTTTTATGAATGAATTTAGACAGTATTTAATAGTCTAAACATTACCTTGTGAAAATAAAGAAAAATTTAAAGTAGATAAAATATGAGTTTCAAATAAAAAATTGATAAATATTAAAACTAAAAATGTAAAAGTATCGTTTAAAAACAATATGTGCATTTATCCCTGTGTTTTTTTATATATCAGTGTTGTTATTCCATATTTTTTTATATATCAGTGCAACTATCCCGTGTTTTTATATATATCACTGCAGTTATCCCTGAACTTTTTTATATATCAGTGCAGTTGTCCAGTGTTTTTTTATGTATCAGTGGAGTTATCTCATAGTTTCAATTGATTATTTGAGTTGATTAGTATATTATTGTAGATAGTAAAAGATAGACAGTAGATTATCAATAACAAATATTTATCCAGTGTTTTTTTATATATTTTTTTTTAAAAAAAAATTGGGGAAGGGGGAAATTTTTATTAATCAAAGTGGCACTAATGGCCATTTTACAACTGTCCCCGAGGGGATTTGAACTCAGCACCTTGAGGATATAAAGCTAGCTCTTACCACTGAACTAGCACCTCAAGTGTAGTGTTTTTTTTTATCTATGAGTAACAATCATTTGTCATTTTTCAGGTATTAGTGACAAATATTTGTCGCGTGTGTTTTAAATATTAATCAGTTTAAATAGTCATTAAGCCTTCTTGTTTTTTTAGATAGTAGTTTTCAAAAATTATAATTATCAATGGCAAATATTAATCCCGTGTTTTTTTATATATCACAGCAGTTTTCCCCGTGTTTTTTATATATCAGTGCAGTTATCTGGTAGTTTCAATTGATTATTTTAGTTGATAGTAGATTATAGTAGATAGTAAATTTGTTAGATAGTAGATTATCAAAAAAAAATTGTTTTAAATATTAATTAGTAATTTAAATAGTCATTAAGTCAGCTTATTTTTTAGATAGTAGGTTTGTAGTAGTAGGCTTCAAAAATTGTAATTATCAATGACAATTATTAATCTCGTGTTTTTTTATATATCAGTGCAGTTATCTCGTAGTTTCAATTGATTATTTTAGTTTATTAGTAGATTATAGTAGATTATTGCAGTTATCCTGTGTTTTTATATTAGATTATTTGAGTTGATTAGTAGATTATAGTAGATTATTGTAGATTATTGCAGTTATCCAGTGTGTTTTTAGATAGTAAGTTTATAGTAGTTTTCCAAAATTATAATTATCAATGGTAAATATTAATTATAAATTGTCAAAAAAAATATATAAATATCAATGGTAAATATTAATCCCGTTTTTTTTAATTATAAATTGTCAAAAAAATTTATAAATATCAATGGTAAATATTAATCCCGTGTTTTTTTTTTATATATCACTGCAGCTATCCCCGTGTTTTTTTATTTATCAGTGCAGTTATCTCGTAGTTTCAATTGATTATTTTAGTTGATTAGTAGATTATAGTAGATAATAAAAGTTAGATATTAGATTATTAATAAGAAATATTTTTTTTGAATATTAATTACTAATTTAAATAGTCTTTAAGTCTTCTTGTTTTTTAGATAATAGGTTTATAGTAGTAGTCTTCAAAATTTCTAATTAAAGTAGTGTTTGTATAAATTTAGAAATTTAGTTAAAATAATTAAAGTGAAGTGATAAGAGAAAGAGAATAATTATTTATGGAAAAAGTAAAGTAAAAAGAAAAAAAGGAAGAAAGAGAGTGTAAAAGAAAAGTGAAAATGAGGAAAGAGAGTGTAAAAAGAAAGAGAAAAAAGGAATAAAGAGAGTGTAAGAGAAAAGTGAAAAGTAAGAAATAAAGTGTAAGATATAAAGAGAAAATAAAAGAAGAAATAGAGTGTAATGACATTTTTACCCTCAAAAATTTGAGGTGACTTTTTGATAGAATGGGGGTTCATACGCACAGCTGTCGTGTTTTTTTATAAGAAAGAACTTAGACAGTATTTAAATAGTTTGAACATTACCCCGTGAAAATAAAAACAAATTTAAAGTAGATAAATATAAATAATAAAATCTAAAATTGTAAAAGTATCATTTAAAAACAATCTGTGCATTTATCTCGTGTTTTTTTATATATCAGTGCCGTGTTTTTTTATATATCAGTGTTGTTATGTCGTGTTTTTTTTTATATATCAGTGTAGCCATCCCGTGGTTTTATATATATCATTGCAGTTATCCCCGTATTTTTTTATATATCAGTGCAGTTATCCCGTGTTTTTTATGAATCAGTGTAGTTATCTCATAGTTTCAATTGATTATTTGACTTGATTAGTAGATTATAGTAGATAGTAGATTATCAATAAGAAATATTTATCCCGTGTTTTTTTATATATCAGTGACAATTATTTGTCCTTTTTTAGGTATTAGTGAAAAATATTTGTCACGTGTGTTTTAAATATTAATCAGTTTAAATAGTCATTAAGCCTTCCTGTTTTTTTAGATAGTAGGTTTATAGTAGTCTTCAACAATTATAATTATCAATGGCAAATATTAATCCCGTGTTTTTTTGTATATCACTACAGTTATCCCGTGTTTTTTTATATATCAGTGCAGTTATCTCGTAGTTTCAATTGATTATTTTAGTTGATTAGTAGATTATAGTAGATAGTAAAAGTTAGATAGTAGATTATCAATAAGAAATATTTGTTTTAAATATTAATTAGTAGTTTAAATAGTCATTAAGTCTTCCTGTTTTTTAGATAGTAGGTTTATAGTAGTCTTCAAAAAATTTAATTATCAATGACAAATATTAATCCTGTGTTTTTTTATATATCTGTGTAGTTATCCCGTGTTTTTTATATATCATTGCAGTTATCTAGTAGTTTCAATTGATGATTTTAGTTGATTAGTAGATTATAGTAGATAGTAAAAGAGAGATAGTAGATTATCAGTAAGAAATACTTGTTTTAAATATTAATCAGCAGTTTAAATAGTCATTAAATATTCTGGTTTTTAAGAAAGTATGTTTATAGTTGTCTTCAAAAAAATTAATTATCAATGACAATTATTAATCCTGAGTTTTTTTATATATTAGTGTAGTTGTCCCGTGTTTTTTTATATATCATTTTAGTTGTCTTGTTGTTTCAATTGATTATTTTGGTTGATTAGTAGATTATAGTAGATAGTAAAAGATAGATAGTAGATTATCAATAACAGTGTAAATAGATTTCGGAGATAAAAAATAAAATTTTAAGGTGATAACTTTTTCAAAAAAGGTGATAGTTTTTCTTTTAGTGTGACTTATTTACATTTTTATAGGTAATTTTAGTAGAGTAGTGTTTGTATAAATTTAGAAATTTAGTTAAAAAAAACTAAAGTGAAGTGATAAGAGTAAGAGAAGAATTGTTTATGGGAAAAGTAAAAGTAAAGTAAAAAGAAAAAAGGAAGAAAGAGAGTGTAAGAAGAAAAAAAAGAAAGAAATGGTAATGACACTTCAAATTTTTTAGGGTAAAAATGTCATTACGCTCTATTTTTTCTTTTTTTTTCTTCTCTGTATTCTTACACTCTATTTCTTACTTTTCACTTTTCTCTTACACTCTTTCTTTCTTTTTTCTCTTTCTTTTTACACTCTCTTTTCTCCTTTTCACTTTTCTTTTATACTCTCTTTCTTCCTTTTGTTTCTTTTTACTTTACTTTGCCCATAAATAATTATTCTCTTTCTCTTATCACTTCACTTTAATTCTTTTAACTAAATTTCTAAATTTATACAAACACTACTTTAATTAAAATTTTTGAAGACTACTACTATAAACCTACTATCTAAAAAACAAGAAGACTTAATGACTATTTAGTAATTAATATTTAAAAAAAATATTTCTTATTGATAATCTAATATCTAACTTTTATTATCTACTATAATCTACTAATCAACTAAAATAATCAATTGAAACTACGAGATAACTGCACTGATAAATAAAAAACACGGGATAACTGCACTGATATATAAAAAAACACGGGATTAATATTTACCATTGATATTTATAATTTTTTTTTGACAATTTATAATTAAAAAAACACAAGATTAATATTTGCCATTGATATTTATAATTTTTTTGACAATTTATAATTAATATTTACCATTGATAATTATAATTTTGGAAAACTACTATAAACCTACTATCTAAAAAAACACGGGACAACTGCAATAATCTACTATAATCTACTAATCAACTCAAATAATCTAATATAAAAACACGGGATAACTGCAATAATCTACTATAATCCACTAATCAACTCAAATAATCAATTGAAACTATGAGATAACTCCAATGATGTATAAAAACACACGGGATAACTACACCAATATATAAAAAAACATAGGATTAATATTTGTCATTGATAATTAAAAATTTTTGAAGACTACTATAAACCTACTAT
This sequence comes from Astragalus membranaceus, assembly GCA_039519185.1. Lineage (NCBI taxonomy): Eukaryota > Viridiplantae > Streptophyta > Magnoliopsida > Fabales > Fabaceae > Astragalus > Astragalus membranaceus. Next base: position 22,183,264 of record CM076851.1, on the reverse strand, counting down.
CGAAAAAACAATTATATTTAATGACTATTTAAACTACTGATTAATATTTAAAATAAATTTTTCTTATTGATAATCTACTATCTCTGTTTTACTATCTACTATAATCTTCTAATAAACTAAAATAATCAATTGAAACTACGAGATAACTATACTGATATATAAAAGAAACACGAGATTAATATTTGTCATTGATAATTAAAATTGTTGAAGTCTACTACTACTACAAACCTACTATCTAAAAAATAAGCAGACTTAATGACTATTTAAATTACTAATTAATATTTAAAACAATTATTTTTTATTGATAATCTACTATCTAACAAATTAACTATCTTCTATAATCTACTATCAACTAAAATAATCAATTGAAACTAACAGATAACTACACTGATATATAAAAAACACGGGGATAACTGCAGTGATATATAAAAAAAACACGGGATTAATATTTGCCATTGATAATTATAATTTTTGAAAACTACTATCTAAAAAACCAAGAAGGCTTAATGACTATTTAAACTGATTAATATTTAAAACACACCCGACAAATATTTGTCACCAATACCTAAAAAAGGACAAATAATTGTTACTCATATATAAAAAAACACGGAATAAATATTTGTTATTGATAATCTACTATCTATCTCTTACTATCTACAATAATCTACTAATCAACTCAAATAATCAATTGAAACTATGAGATAACTGCACTGATACATAAAAAAACACTAGACAACTGCATTGATCTATAAAAAATACAGGAATAACTGCAATGATATATATGAAAACACGGGATAGTTGCACTGATATATAAAAAAACATGGATAACAACACTGATATATAAAAAACACTGCACTGATATATAAAAACACACGGGATAAATGCACATATTATTTTTAAATGATACTTTTACATTTTTAGTTTTAATATTTATGAATTTTTTATTTGAAACTCATTTTTTGTCTACTTTAAATTTTTCTTTTATTTTCACAGGGTAATGTTCAGACTATTTAAATACTGTCTAAATTCATTCATAAAAAAAAAACACCACACGACAGCACCTGTCCGTATGCAAGTCATCCTCTATATTTTACAATTGATTTTAGATTAATGAGATTTCAAATTAACGTTTCTATTTGAGCTAATCGTATCACGTAACGCGATCGGCCCGTGCGGATGCACGGGTATAGTACTAGTTTGGTTCATAAACTATCATTCTTTCTATGCACTTCATCTCAATCTCAAGAGGCGGAGTCAGCTAATACTCGGGTTCGATCCCCAGTGATGAAACAATTTGAATAAATTTGAGTCAGACTTTACTTACCTCCGACCGAACTCCGAATTATTCAAAGCCCCTTTTCCCTGAATACCGGAGGGGTCAAAGACCCCTGGACAAAAAAAAAACTGTCATTTTTTCTTCTATTCTCAAACTATAAAAATATGATAAATTAATGGATAGTTGAGAGATCAAATTGATGAATTTGGTATAAATTAGGACTATTTATTATATTTTATAATATAGAGACTATACAAGAGCTTGATACTTGAAAGACGAATTTGAGAGTTTACTCGAAATGATAGTGCTGCCATATGACACGTAAGTGAGAAACGTGTGAGATAAGAACAAATAATAAAAAAATAAATACTAGTTATTTTTGCCCCAACATGCGAGCCACTATCCCTATAATATATGAAATTTAGAAGACTTTGTATAAAAGTTTAGAGACTAACCAAGTCGCTCATGACTTAGTTAGAGCCTCTAGGTTTTATGTTAATTCCACCACTTTCAATATTATTTCTTGGTGTACTATGTAATATTATTTAAATGAAATGAATTAAATTTTTTATTGTAAAAAGACAATCAATTTGTTGTTGTAACCAAAAAACAATCAATTTTTTGTTGCCATTTTCTTTGGTTAAGCTGTCTTTTTGTCGTGAAGTTTCTGGTAGCCATTTGAATAGTTCCGAGACAGATGAAAAAAATATAAAGATAGTGTAACTTGAGATAGTCAATTAATTTAAAACTAAACGATCAATTAAAGAAATTGATTGATTGAGGCGGCAAAGCCTTTTTTTATAAGAAGAGTGAGTTTTTTTTATATAAGCAATTCTATTAAGTGGCGCATAAGGGGTGCACCAACCCCATACGCTTAGTGGGCCACGTTAAAACCTTCGAGGGCCAAAACCCATTGGGAAAAAGATCCAGGGAGGAAAAAAGAGTATCTCGATTACATAATAGCGTTCTAGGAGCATTACAATAATGAAAAACATCCCAACGGACAATTGAACCAATCCGACCATACTACCCCACAATTTCTCCCCTTCGTAGCTTTAAACCAACTCCACGCACTATATTTAATCCCCAATACAATTTCGTAAGTAGACACTGCCTCCCCATTGAACACCGCTTTGTTTCTTGCTAGCCAAATATTCCATTAGACCGCCAACAAAATGAGATGCTTGACGCCTTTGCTTTTCTTGCCTTTCACTATCTTGCCGAATTCCATAAAATGAGTAACCAAATCATCAACAACAACACTCGGTTTTCCCAGCCAAGAGAACACCTGGTGCCAAATAATTTGAGTCGCTTCGCAAGTGAGAAACAAATGCTTCACTGTCTCTTGATCGTTGGAGCATAACACGCAACTGAGATTGTCTTGATTCTGCAGAATTCCACGCCTAAAGAGAGCATCTCGGGTAGCCAATTTATTCAACAACACCCTCCATGCGAAAATTAAAACTTTTGATGGTGCTTCGTTCTTCCATAACTTCGAGCATGCTGCTGTCATTCCTTCGTCAAGTTGTCTGCTGCCACCTGAAAAATAACAACTCAGCCAGATATAGCATCGTTTCACTGTGAAGCCATTGACCGAATCCAACACCCTTGACCATCTGTCATCAACGTGCTGGACAGGAACAATATCCAGCAACAGTTCTCTTAAATGTACCACATTCTGGACGTCCTCTCCCTACCAATTCATTCGCCCAATTCCAATTCCAACGCCAACCGCTCTAGGTCCATGATCCCATGTCTTCGATCACAACCTCCTGCACGATACTGCTGCTATACACCGAATGAAACAACTCAGCAAGTTGTTCCCTGCCCAACCAAATGTTGTTCCAAAATCGCACCAAATTTCCTCATCCCAATTTTAGTTTAACCAAATGATCAAACCATCCCGCTTCCAAATTTGTTCCTTCACCCAACAAACACAAGCCTCGCCACCAAATAGAATTTTTCAACCACCCTCTTCTGTACTCAATTTCACCGGGCCATCTACCATACAAATCATGCTCGTGTTGATATGACTTTTGTTGAAATATAATAATTTAATGGCTTAAATATGTTTTTACCCCTTGCAAATAGGGGTGTTTTGCTTTTACCTCCTCCAATTTTTTTTTTTCAAAAAACCCTTTGCAAAATTCAATTTTTTAATTTTAGTCATTCTGTTAGATGGACGCTACAATAATTGTCTACGTGTTTAACAGAAGTGTGATTTGACATTTTTATTCATTTTCATTTTTTTAAATGCTAAACGGAGAGGCCACGTCATTAGTTAGATTAAATTAGAACCCTAATTCCTCTTTCTTCTTCCTCTATTCTCCATTCACGATTCCTCTTCTCCCTCCCCTCCATGGATGCGAACAGTCAAGCTTTCAATCGTGGTTCTTCATCAAATATAGCGAATCGTAAACGACTTCCAATTTGTGGTTGTGGGTGTACAATGAAGTATCACATTTCTGGATCTTCAGATAACTCTGGACGCCCCTACTGGAAGTGCCTCCGCTCGGTATTGTATTCCCTTATTGTGTTTTTGATTTTCATTCCTCTCACCCCAAACCCTAAGTGTTGTTGTTACGTTTTAGATGTTAGACGACAGCTGCAAGTTATTTGTGTGGTATGACCACCTTAGTGAGAAACATTTTACATTTAGAGATCCTCCTTCTTCAATGGCAACGACAGGTGTAGTGTCTTCAGAAATTCAGAGCTACAAAGGTTGTCATTATGCAGAGAAACTAATTGAAGCTGGCACCAAAGAGAAAGAAAAGCTGAAAACAAAATTGGCTAATGAGAGGGAAAGGGTTAAGGGGCTTACATCTAGGTTTCCATCAGCAGCAGCATGAGGAGATTCTGCATACACGTTTCCATGTGCTTTGGCACTTTGTTCAGTGGCACTTTGTGCAGTGGTACTTTGTGCTAAGACATTAGCATGTGCTCTGGTCACATTTGCAGGTGCTTTCCTCACTTTAAGCTTGGGTCTTAAGACTTGTTTACCCTTTCCTCTAACCTATAAGAAACATGAATTATTTTAGGCTTAATTCTTGATAATCTAGTTAATATAAATACCATTAGTAATAATATGTAATGTAACTTTATAGAAGTTTGTTCACCAACAATATCCTTAGGTACTTGTGGTCCTTCTTGTTGACCAACAGCAGCATGTCCTTCTGGTTCTTCCCCAACAGTAGCTTCTCCATCCAGTTTTTGTTTCTTTGGCTTCCTCTGAAAATGACAAGTAATGAAAAGAAACAATAAATATATTGCATAAAATATTAAAAGCAATTATTTAAGATAAATAGTGTAAATTTATACCTTTCTTTTCTGAGCTTCTGCACTTACTTCTAATACCAGTAGCATATTTCCTCCTAATTTCTGCCATGACTTCAGATATTTTAACTTTGCTTGTTGACTGAAGCCTTTCAAACACAAGTTTACTTACCCACTTGAAATTGGAATTTTTATTGTTAAATACTCTGCCACACGTGTGCTTACCCTTGTATGTTTTTAACCTATACGTGTGGCTGTCACCCACTCTACTACACAAAGCAGTATACCCACATTCAATTTTACACACAAGCCTAGCCCTATTTTTTCATTTTTTATGTACTTTAACTCTCTTCCATTTAATACTGCATATTCCAAAATAGCCTCCTTAAACTCAGCAATATACTTAAACTCCAAACCAACCTTGAATTTATAGTTCTTATCTAACTTTTCTTTCTTGAAAACAGGGTACTTAATCTTGTTAAACCCGTAGTCATCTTCCTCACAGTCAATAGCTGTGCTATACAACTCCTCACTCTCATAATTATCTTCCAATTCATAGTCACCATAATGTGAGTTTTCATCACTTGATGTATCTAAATTTATTCCTGCTGCAGCTCTTTTTGCAGGAGAGATCACCTTACGAGTAAACCAAACCTTGGTTCTTCCTTTTTGGGCAGTAACATTTTCTTCAGCAGTTACCTCAGGTTCAAATCCATCATCAACTCCATGTGCCCTTTCTTCTTCACTGTCATCAAAAAATGAACCCCATGAGCATCATCTTCAGATTCAGAGTCAGTAGCTCCTTCAGTCTCCTCCTCTAAACCCTTGCCACTTGAATCTCCCTCAATCTTCTCCCCAACCAGTGATTCAACATACATGTGTATGTCACAATTGTGCTTGATTGCAAATTCAGCACATTGGAGTGCATCTCTGTCTACCTTCAGTGACTTGTAACCACTTACATAGTCTGGTGAATCAGACATCCACCATAAGAGAACATCTTCTTTGTATCCTAACTCTCTCACAAGGTCAACAGCTTCAAAGAAGCTCCATTTGTCAATATAATTGATGTTAGCAACAGCTATGTCCTCACCATTATACCCAATTTTTTCCCCAACTTCAAAATGACCCCCATGGTGAATTATAATGCTTAAACTCATCCCTGGGAAATTGCCAAATTACACTTTCAGTAGTAGGTCCCTCAAATATTAAAAATTTACAAAAATGTCCCTAATTTTTTAAAAAGTCCATTTTTTCTCAAAAAGTAACCCTCCCAAGGCAAAGACTCAGTCTTGTGTATAGTAAATACACATCAACTGGTGTGTACCAACCAATGTGGTCCCAATAGAGTCAAATAAAACACAAATATACACATTGGTCCCATAAATGGTCCAATAACAAATCAATCAACAATAAACAATACTTTGACAGTAACAACACAACATTTTGAGTAAACAGAAGCACGTACATTTTATCACTCTCATACCTCACTTAGACTTCCACTACAAGAAAAACGCGTTTTTCCAGCGGAAAAAATCCGCCAGAAATGAACCATATCCGCCGGAAAAACCAAATCCGCCAAAAAAGTGACGTTTCCGGCGGATTTTTTTCCGCCGATAATGCACATTACCGGCAGAATTTTTATAAATAAAAAATATTTGTTTTTGAAAAATCTACCGGAAACGCGCATTACCGGCGGATTTTTCCGTCAGTAATTTTTGGCTGATTTTAAAAAGTATTTAAAAATTTAGTGTGTAATTTAATAAGAAGTAAGAAAAACAAAAATGAAGTAGAATATGAGAAAAATGATATAGAACAGAATGAGAAGGAATAAAGGAATGAGAATGAAGAAGTAGGAATGAATAAGAAGGAAAAAAAGTATGAGAAGAAATAATATTGGAGAGAATAAAAATGAACCAGGAAGAAGGAGTAAGAATGAAGTAGAGTATGAGAAGTAATAATATATGAGAGAATAAGAATGAAGAAGTAAGAAGGAATAAAAATGAGGGACTGAGAATGAATGAGAAGGAAGAAGAAAGAGGAAATATAGAAGAGAGATATGTAGAGAAATTTATGGAGATTGAAGAGTATGAGAAAGAAGAAGAAAGATAAGATAGGGAAAGTGTAGAGAAGAATGAGAAGGAAATAAAGAGTGAAAAGAGAGAATGAGAAGAGTGTAGGAGAAAGTTTTTTTTATAGCCATTTTCGAACGGTTCTGGCGGATTTACCTGCGGTTTTTTCCGTCGGAAATGTGCATTACCGGCGGATTTTTCCGTCAGAAATTTCATGCGAAAACATCCGTCGGTAATGTACATTTCCGACGGATTTTTTAAAAAATAAATAAATAATTTTTTGAAAAATCCGCCGGTAATGTACATTTCCGACGGAATTTAAAAAATAAATAAACAAATAATTTTTTGAAAAATCCGCCGGAAATGTGCATTACCGGCGGATTTTTTAAAAAATAAATAAACATAAAAAATCCGCCGGAAATGTACATTTCCGGCGGATTTTTAAAAATAAATAAATAAATAATTTTTTGAAAAATCTGCCGGAAATGTGCATTACTGGCCGGAAAAATCCGTCGGTAATGTACATTACCGGCGGATTTTTAAAAATAAATAAATAAATAATTTTTTGAAAATTCCGCCGGAAATGTGCATTACCAGCGGATTTTTCCGTCGGAAATTTCTGACGGAAAAATCCGCTGGTAATGCACATTTTCGGCGGATTTTTTTTTAAAAAAATTTAAAAATTCGTCGGAAACGCGCATTACCGGCGGATTTTTCCGCCCGTAATTTTCGGCGGATTTTTTTCGCTGATAATGCACTTTTCCGGCGGATTTTTGAAAAAACAAATTAAATATATATTTTTTAAAAAATCCACCGGAAAGTCTATTTTTTCCGCCCGAAATTTACTGGCGGAAAAAATCCGCCGGAAATGCCAAATTTCCGCCGGAACCGTACCGGTGGAAAAAATCCGCCGGAAAATATCTGCCGGAAAAACGCGTTTTTCCTGTAGTGTTCTTCCCCTGACTTGGGCGTTGGAGTGTCTTTGCAGGTACAACCCTGACTTGGGATTCCACTTCAGCTCTGTGCCACGACTTCTACTAGACTAGACTACCGACTATTCAGACCGGTCATTCCATTACGGATAAGGTACGGATCATATACTATAAGGACTAAACTCGAGAAAGAGTATCCTTAATTTAGTTCTTTTTTCCTATGAAAAAAACTAAATTAAAAATTTACTTAAAAAATAAAAATACTATAAATTGTGTTATAGTAGAAAATAATAGAAAAAAAAAATAAAAATACAATATGAGAACAAATTATAAAAAAAAAAGAGGTATTTGTGCTTAGGGTAGTATCTACATGCATTTGCAAATAAAGTTTGTCTCAATGTGTTTTGAAAGTAAGCTAAGATGGTAAAATGATGAGTTAATAACTAATTTGGTCCCTCAAAATTTAGAAATATTAAGTTTAGTCAAATAAGATTGTAAGAAAAAACGCTTACATTCCGAATCATTGATCCGTACTATGGGTGCATGAGCTTAAAACCATGCCTAGTATACCTCAATAAGAACGTATAGGTATAGGGTGCTAGGGATGACTAAGTTATACGGTGCAAAGGCCGCCAAAGATCAGAACTAAGGCTTCAAAAACTTAGTCATTGGTGCACCAAAATATTTAAAGGCGATAGAAATACTACACACCAATAAACAGTTAAAACTTTAATTCCAAAACGAGTACACCCAAAAAGAAAACCCATAACCTCCAAAGTGATTAAAATAACTCCGAACGATGATGCTTATTCCTGTTTGCAAGCAAAAAAGAGAGGAGAGAAGTAACAAATGGGGACTAAGTCTCAGCCATCGGTGCACCACCCTCCACTATGTCGGCAGTCATTGCACGACCACCACCATTAAGTTTTTGGCCTCTTTCTTCTCATTTGATGTCTCTAATCAGGCATGTGATGAAGTATTTGTCAAAAAATTGTCCATAATAAGATGAATAGTGCAATTCTATGAAAGAAAAGTATCATGGAGGAAAAGTGAAAGGAATGTAAGGTGGAAGGGTGGATGGCTCACTTTGTCAAGGAAAAGCTCAAATATTTAAAGGCGAATTTGAAAGTGTGGAATAAAGAGGTGTATGGGTACTTAGACATGAACATAGAGAATATTACTAAGGAGATTAATAGAGTAGAGGAGCAGGTAGTTGATGAAGCCGATTGGGATGAAGAAGTATGGAGGGGCTTGAACTCCGAGTTTTGGGAAACATTGAAGCACAAAGAGAGTCTAATGGCCCAAAAGGCTAAAGCAAAGTGGATACAACAAAGGGATGGGAATACTAGGTACTTCCACAACTCAATCAAGTACAGACAAAGAAGGAATCAAATAGAAAAGCTCAAAGTGGCCGGGGATAGGTGGATAGAAGAAGTTGGTGAGATAAAAGAAGAAATAAGGAGACATTTTAGCAAACAGTTCGAATAGGATCAGTTTGAAAGGCCGGTTTTGGAAGGATTAGAGTTCAATAAGATAACAAGGGAGGGGCTTCTTCCAAAACCGGCCTTGGAGTTAGGATACTGCCCATCAAAAGAAGCCTTGGAGTTTTCCTCGCTGTCACTGCTTCTTCTCTCACCCGATGCTCTCGCTCTCTCATACATCGAACACCTAAGTTTTCCTCGCTGTCACTGCTCTCAACTCTCGTCGTCGCCTTGCTCACCGTCGCCTTCCTCGCCGTCGCTTTCCGTCACACGTGGTTTGTATTCTTCTCCTATTTTGTTCTGAAACCCTAATTTTTCTCTAATTTTTCTGATTCGTCATTTTTTTGTGTTGAAGCAGAACCCTAACTTTCTTTTTCTTTGATATGGTAGGTTTCAAAGCATGGTATGGGAGATTACAAAGCTATTGGGGCAAGACAAATTCCATCTATCATCATTTATAAAATCAGTACCTCAGAGATTGTAAGTGCAACACTTTCCTTCATATGTTTTGTTGTTGGAGTTTTTTGTGTAAAACATTCTAAAATTTTCGTTTTGGCGTACATTTCCTTCATTCCTTCAAGAGTGTTTGGGGGAAGCTTTTGGTTTTGCCATACACTCCCCTCATTTTTCTGAATAATTTTTTTTAAAGTGCCAAAAGGGGGGATTATATATGGAAGTAATTGGTAATAGGGGGTTCCTTAGCATTTATTATGAGATCCTGGTTATGGAATCAATTGCTATGAGTAGAGGTTGTTCAGGCAATTGTCGAGTTTTAATTTTCAAACAGAATAAGAATGTTGCAAGTATGAGATCTGTTACATAATGCGACTCCAATAAATTTTTTTCTCAATGCTTTCCCTTTTTTCCCTATCTATATACTACAATTATGTTTCTTCACTATCTACATATCCAGTAGCTGATGCTAGAAAATGGAGGGAATACTTAAGGAGCGGTGCTGCTAAGGCTCCCAAATTGAAACATCCAGAGACAACCTTCACCAAGGACAAGCTACCAGTATTTACCCTATACCTTCTATAGCATAACATCCATCCCTTTGTGCCTTTTTCTCTTTGTGTTTTCACGAATGCTTGAATGAGTATATTTCTTTTGCAGGTATGAAGCATTGTCTACGTATCCTAGAATCTATAATCTAATCCATGTTGAATCAGTGTTTACTCTTTATAGTGGCAGGTTAGTTTTTTAATCAACAATATATCTTGAGTATAAATCTCAAAAAAAAAATATATATCTTGAGTATAATTCGTAAAGTTAAGATGATTTTCATTTAATTTACAAGAAATGCAAGGCTAATATAAACAGATAATAAAGCATTTTGATGAGCAATTATTGTGAAAGTTCAAATCAGAATGGGAGTTTCTCTCTCTCTTTTTGGTCTCCATACTCTCTCTCATCTCTATCTGTGTTACTGCTCTTTTTTTTTTCTCTTAATGCCTCTGAATCTAACTTTTTTACTGCATATATCAAGTTTTATGTTACTTAATGGATGTTTGAATACCTCTTTTCCAGTATGTTGCTCAACTATGATATTACAAGATCCTAGAGATATATAGAAGCTGAGTTTGCCCAGATTGTTGTATTTGGAAATGTCAAACAGTGGCGAAGTTGGGGAATTGGAAAGGGCTATTGGCTAATCTGGATTTCATTGTCTTCAGGTTACATCATTGGATGAAAGTTGTTTCCTTTGATTGGAAAATAAAGGTTAGAGTTAGAATTTAACTATGATCTCTTTTTTATTTTTAGAGCCATAGTTTCAATTTATTAAGGATACACAAATTACAGTTTAGATGCCTTTTTGTTCCTTTACTATGATCTCTTTTTTGATGCTCTTTTACTTCCTCTTGAAAAATGGTATGTTCTTCTTTCTTTTGTGTGGGGAAATTGATGAACTATTTGTTTGTTACCTGTAACAATAATGGGCATTGTTATTGTAGGTATATCATCTACTTTAAGTCTCTTAAGTTTGCACAATAGGGTGTATTATTCTTTTCATAGAAGAGAGCTTTTTACATGAAGAATATCCTAATAATCCAATTATTGTTAACTTGGACAATAATGCTGAAGTTCCTGTTGATGAAGAGGCGGAGGTTATGCATGCTGAAGGAGCCCCTCAACCTCAACCATGGTGTTGATTGTAATTTCGATTAGCTTATGTGTTAAGTTGTTGTAGTTATGTTTAATAATGAGTATATGTGTGTTTGCATCTTTGGTTTTTTATTCAACATTTTGTTTGTGACTTGTACTAATTAATTTGTTTGTTTAATTTTAGGGATGTGATAGTTCAATTCCGATAGACAATGGTCCAGAATCAGAGAAACAAACATTTGCACATCAAGGGGTTAGAGAGTTTGAAGTGATAGAAAAAGCCAAAGCACTTTTGGAACCTCTTGCTATTTCATTGCTTTTTTATGACAATGACTTCATTATTGTTAGCCTTTTTAATGGATGGTAGACCTTTTTAGTACCATTTGTAGAATTTTGTGTAAGAAATTTGTAGAACTTATAAGGGGTAAATAGCCAAATTGGTCCCTGGAAGTGTAGCTCGCTGTCAATTTAGTCCCTCATTCGACCCAAAATGCAAAACAGTCCCTCAATGTGTATTCCGTCCATCATATCCATCCCCCACGTTAGCAGAAGTTACTGACTCCGTGAATGAAGCTGATGTGGCACGTTAAGTTCCACATTTCAATAATTACGTGGGTTTGTTTGAATTAATTGTTGGGGACTAAATTGAAAGTAAAATTACAAACAGTATCCCTTCTATTTACCCCTTCTTCTTCCTCAAAAAATTAAATTTCAGATTCAGATTCAGCATACCTTCTTCTTCCCCCTCTTTTGCTACTCCATTATCTCACCTCTAATCAGCTCACTCGTCCTCCATCATCGTTCAATGTCGTCACAGAGGAGCAATGCATCATTATCTCAAACAAGAGCTTCACCATCAAGACAAGGTATTCTCTATTGTGGTTGTGGGAGAAGGGCTGTTAGGCGTGTTGCTGGCACAGATCTTAAAAGAGGAAGGCCATTCTACACTTGTTCAATTAATAAGGTATTTGTATTAAATCGTTTAGGGTTTTGTATTTCAGATTTGCTGACTTAGGGTTTTGAGGGAATACATTATGTTAATTTCAGGATGAACTTGGATATTGTGGGTACTTTATTTGGGTTGATAAATTGATTGAAGCACTTGCAGCTGATGAAGCACTTGGGACAGTTTCCATGGAACAAGGAAGAGAGGTTGGGAGAGAGGCAATGTGGAAGGCTCAGGTTAACTCAAAGCTTGATTGTATGGGGACTGAAATGAAGATGTTTAGAACAATTGTCTGTGGAATGTTCTTAATCCAATTTTTGTCAATGGTTGTGTTTGTTTGTAGTCACAACAAGTAGGAATGTAATTTGTTGGTTCACAGTAGGAATGTAAATTGATGTAATGTTCTCAATCTATGGAATCTCCTTTATGCAATTTAACTTTCAATTGCATTATCTTTCAAATCAAAACCAGCTGCATAACTGCATTGTTCCTGAAATGCTGCATAAACTGCATAAATTGTCCCTTAAATGCTACAAACTTATCTCATTTAAGTCCCTGAAACATATACACATAAATCATTTTAGTCCCTAAAATATGTGACTTACTATCAGTTTAGTCCCTGAAACATATGCATTAACTCAATTTAATCCCTGCATCCTTAAATTGCAAACCAGACTTCCAGACCAGAATTTTAAATACAATGTAAACCATATATAACAACTGCATTAACATATATAACAAGGTATCCTACGAGTTCATATTGCAAAGCAGATCATAGTCTTCAAATAGTGCACAAACTTATCTCATTTAAGTCCCTGAAACATATACACATATATCATTTTAGTCCCTAAAATATGTGACTTACTATCAGTTTAGTCCCTGAAACATATGCTTTAACTCAATTTAATCCCTGCATCCTTAAATTGCAAACCAGACTTCCAGACCAGAATTTTAAATACAATGTAAACCATATATAACAACTGCATTAACATATATAACAAGGTATCCTACGAGTTCATATTGCAAAGCAGATCAAAGGGTATTACATCTCTTACCTTAACAGTGACGCTGATGGAAGAACAACACCGATGGTGGAAGAAGAACGACGATGATCGAAGAAGAAGAAGAACGAACCAGCGATGGAAGAAGAGCGATGATGATGGAAGAAGGAAGGAGAGCGATGGTGAAGGAACGGACAGCGATGGTGAAGGAACGGACAGCGATGGTGGGGTGGGGACCTTTGCGTTTTTGCGCTTTTCTCTGGGGTGGTGGGGACTGAGCATAATTATTTAACATAACAAAATAATAATAAGCCACATAATTATTGAAATGTGGCACTTAACGTGCACATCAGCTTCATTCACGGAGTCAGTAACTTCTGCTAACGTGAGTGATGGATATGAAGGACGGAATACACATTGAGGGACTGTTTTGCATTTTGAGTCGAATGAGGGACTAAATTGACAGCGAGCTACACTTCCAGGGACCAATTTGGCTATTTACCCAACTTATAAGATTAATGACTTGTATTGTATTACATTAAATTTCAATAGAATTTGAAGTATTTTTATTAATTTATTATGAGTTGCTTTCTGGAAATAATTTTGTATATCAGGATTTTATAAATTGGTCGATTGATATCTATTAATAGTGCCAATTAATTTTTTTTTTAAAAAAGACATTTAGCATCGGGTCTTTAAACAACCGATGCTAAATGTCATTTTTAGAGACATTTAGCATCAGTTGTTTCAAATAACCGATGCTAAAAGTCATTTCCAGGACATTTAGCATCGGTTGTTTCAAATAACCGATGCTAAATGTCATTTTCAGGACATTTAGCATCGGTTGTTTAAACAACCGATGCTAAAAGTCATTTTTCAGACATAAAAAACAGTGATGAAATGGACATTTAGCATCGGTGATTTAAAAAACCGATGCTAAAGGTGGCTTTTAGCATCGGTTAAATAACTGATGCTAAATGTCCCACTTTTAGCATCGGGAGATTTAGCATCGTCGGATAACCGATGATAAATATCCAAAACAACTGATGCTAAATGTCTTTCTGCACTAGTGAATCAGAATTAGTTACCGCACCGTTCTCTTTAGAGGAGTTAGAGGAGGCGGTATGGAGTTGTGAGGGAGACAAGAGTCCCAGGTCGGATGGTTTCAACTTCACTTTCATCAAAGCATGTTGGGGTACCATTAAGGAAGAAATATTTCAATTGATAACCCAGTTTCATACCGATGGAAAGCTACCAAAGGCTTTCACATCCTCATTTGTGGCATTGATAGGAAAGACAAAGAATCCTCAAGGATCGAATGATTTCAGGCCAATCTCATTAATAGGGTGTATATACATATAATTGCCAAAATCCTTGCAACAAGGCTAAAGCGTGTTCTCCCAGGTTTATTATCACCATTGCAAACAACATTTCTTCAAGGAAGACAAATCTTAGACGGGGTGTTAGTGACAAACGAGATAATCAACATAGTAAAGAGGAAAAAGTGGCCAATGTATATGTTCAAGGTGGACTTCGAAAAAGCATATGACTCGGTGAGTTGGAAATTTCTTGAGTACATGATGATGAGAATGGGATTCAATGTAAAATGGAGAAAATGGATGGCGGCTTGTGTGTTTTTCGGGTCAGTTTCACTTCTAGTGAATGGAATTCCTTCATTAGAGTTCTCGATGGGCAGGGGACTAAGGCAAGGAGATCCACTTGTCCCCTTCTTATTTCTTATGGTCGTGGAGGGGCTCACTGGGTTGATTAAGAAGAGCATAGAGACTGGTTTTTTTGAGGAAATTTCTGTTGGGGACGACCTATCACTTCTCGTTTTACAATATGTGGATGATACAATTGTTATGTGCAAAAAAACTCGGGCAAACTTGTGGTGCTTGAAAGCGGTGCTTAGGGTATTTGAGATGACATCGGGATTGCGTGTTAACTTCCATAAGAGTTGTTTAATAGGAATGAATGTGGATGCACAAGAATTAAATGCACCTGCTGATTTTCTCTATTGTCGAATAGGCGAGGTGCCATTTAATTTCCCCGGTATTCCAGTTGGAGCAAATCCTAGGATGAGCTCCACATGGCGCCCGGTGATTAAGAAGCTAAAAGATAAATTATCCTTGTGGAAAAGCCGTCAATTATCTATAGGGGGCACAGGATCACTTTGATCAATTCAGTATTGGCCAGCCTTCCATTGTATTGCTTCACCTTTTTCAAAGCTCCAAAAAAGGTGTTAAAAGAATTAACAAGAATTCAGCGAAATTTTTTGTGGGGTGGAAGTGATGAAGTAAGAAAAACGGCATGGATTGGATGGAACAAAATCTGTCTCCCTAAAGAAAGTGGTGGGTTGGATATTAGAAATATTGAGATATTTAATGTATCATTGCTTGGTAAATGGAAATGGAGGGCACTAACGGATGAGGAGTGTGTATGGTTCGGGTTGATAAGAAGATTGTATGGAGACGGTGGCATGCTAAAGCATCGACAGCACTCTGTGTGGTGGCGGGATCTGAATACACTAGATAAATGCTTGAATTATGCCCAAGACTGGTTTCATGATGCAGTAAGTCGTAAATTAGGGAACGGGGCTGATATGAAATTTTGGATGGATAAATGGTGTTGCCAATGGAGTTTAAAGGAAATGTTCCCTGAGTTATATGATTTATCGGACAAAAAACAAGGCTCAGTAGCAGAATTTGGAGAATGGCAAGGTGAAGGGGGGCTTGGAAAATAAATTGGGATAATATGAATGAAGAACATAGCAGGCAGCAGAGTTTTTAAGAGATCTATTGTTACAGCTATGTCCTGATCAGACGAGAAGAGATAGATGGATTTGGACCGTGGGTAGCAGTCCTCATTACACGGTTAAAGCTGTTTATAAGAGGCTGATTAATAAATCTGCAGCATCAGATTTGGACGAGGAAAGAACGCAGGCTGTCAAGAAATTATGGAAGACTTCATCTCCTTCCAAATTTGTGGTGCATGCGTGGAGAGTTTTATTGGACAGGTTGCCAACTCGTGTGGCTCTTCAACAGCGAGGCATGGTTATCTTCAACCCAGGCCCTGCATGCGTGATGTGCTTTCGAGCAGAGGAGTGCACTGAACACTTATTTTTTACTTGCTGTGTGGCGGATCAGGTATGGAAATCAGTTGAAAACTGGGCTGGTTTAAGAACTGGACATTTCACATGCAACAGGCCCAATGTTTGATTATCATTGTGTTCTTGATTTGTACCCTTGTACCTCCAATAATACCATTTTGACTTATCTAAAAAAATAACTCCCTTTACATCCCTACCTGGAGCATATTGACCAAAATATTGTCAAATTATCAATTACCCAAATTAATTAATTGAAAGAAACTGAAGCATTTGAAGTCGAAGATCAAGACGTCAGAGCAGTGGTAGCGACGACGGCGAAGCACTGGTAGCGACGATGGGAGAACACTTACGATGGTGGTGGCAAAACAAAGAGGGGGGAGAGCAGTGATTGTTTTGAAATGTGATTGTATCAACTTGTCTCAAGCTAATAGAGAAGTAGAAGAGCTGCCTAGTTAGAATTACTTGTAAATTAGTTTGTTATTGAATTCCAACGGTTTGTTATTCTGTTAGGTGTAGTTAAGTTAGTAAACCAATGATCAGTTATATTCTAAATATAGTCTTAACCATAGTTCAGCTCATTTGTACACTGTTTATAAAGCTGAGGCAATGTGTAATTGTACAGTAACTAAAAATTATAACAGAATTTGAGATTCTTCTCTCCATTGATTCTTTATCCTTCTCTTTCAGTTCATCAGTCATTTCTGGTTCTGATCATGGAACCTCTATCTCTCGATATGGTATCAGCCGCAACAATGCTTCCGCTTCACATCTCTGATTGATTCCACCACCGCCTCGGTTCCTCCCACCGATTCGCGTGTTTCTTCTTTCGTCGATCCTTCTTCCTTGTTGATTCGATTCCGATTTTTTTCTCGATTTCTTTTCGGTTCCTCCTTCCAGTTCCTTCACGAACTGTGTCTTCTTCATCAATGGCTGACGCCGGCGCAGATCCATACTACTTGCATCCCTCTGACAATCCCGAGGCGGTGCTCGTATCTCAACCTCTCACCGAGTCTGGTTGCAACTATAGCTCATGGACTCGGGCAATGCGCATTGCTCTAAGCGTGAAGAACAAATTAGGGTTCGTCATAGACGATTTCTAAACCTAATGAAGATTCTGCCGATCATGGGAAGTGGTTACGGAGCAACAACATGACTACATCGTGGATCCTCAATTCCATTACAAAAGAGCTCCACAACAGCGTGCTCTATGTTGATTCTGCAGCAGATATTTGGAAAGATTTGAAGCATCGTTTCCAACAGAGCAACGGGCCTCGCATTTACGAACTCAAGAAAGAAGTGCTCACTTGCACTCAAGGATCTCTTTCGGTGAGCGTGTACTTCAGCAAATTCAAGGGGCTATGGGACGCCATCTCTTCTCACGACACCACCTCTGATTGTTCTTGTGGTGGAATGTATCTGAAAAAGGAACAGGTTATGATCTTCTTGATGGGGTTGAATGAGTCTTTCGCTAAAGTTAGAGGTAACATCTTGCTCCAAGAACCCTTGCCTGACATCAACAAGGTATACTCGCATATTCTCCAAGATGAGAAGCAACGATCCCTCAGTTCTCCTAGTAGTGAGCAACTTGCCTTTGGTTTGAATCACAACACCAAAGGTGCCCGGAGGGATCACCCTCAATGTTCTCATTGTGGTGTTCTTGGCCACACCAAAGAGAAATGTTTTAAACTTCATGGTTTTCCACCTGGTTTTAAGAAGAACAAACTTGCTGCAAATTCACCACAAGTGCTTCAAGTTACTGCTGGTTCTGGTACAACATCTGAGGTACAAGTGGATCATCAACAATATCAACAATTGATCAACTTGATAACTCTATTTTATATAGAGCTATTTATGCATCTAAACATAACTAATTGCTTGAAATCAAGTGTAATATGTGCTAAATATAGTAGTATGAATAAAATAACATTTATGGTTTTAAGATGAATGCCATTAATAACTTAGCATTTTGTATATATATTGGTATGTTTGATGTGTTTTGTTCAGTGCACCTGCAGTTGATGCACCTGCACCAGGAAAACAACAGTGCATCTGCACTAAAAGCATTAACAACAGTGCATCTGCACTAAATACATTTACAACAGGGCAACTGCACTAAGGTGCATCTGCACCATCCTGTACGAAAGACAGATAACCCCACATTGGAAGCACCTCAATTCATACCAATGCATAAACATCTCTATGACATCATGCTTAGTCACAAGTCACATGGAGGCACATGCCAACATGCAAAAGGAGGCGCCTACAATAGAAGACCATCATGAAGGGTCATTCATAAAGGACACATGGCCATCCACGATTGGACCACTCTTTGAAGTTGAGTGTTGAACTCAATCCCCTTCATCAAAGTTCTGAAAAGTAACCATGGCTAAGCCTCCTTAGGTTAACTTGATCTCCAAGCAAAACTTCACTTGAAGGAAACATCCAAGGCTATATAAAGGCTTCCACTTCTCACTTGAAACAACATCCATACACATTCCATTATAGTTTATAATTATTTCTTTTCTTGTATTTTTTTCTTTTTATAGTTTTAAGTTAGTAGTTAGTTTGCAAGAAGGTAAGGAAGGAATTGACGACTTCTCCCTTCATTTCTTCATCTTAGTTAGGTGCAGGAAATCAGTGCATCTGCACTGCTGGGCAAACTTATGCAAGAGTACTTCAATCAGTGTAATCTCTACCCTATTGATATCTCTTGTACTTTCCATTATATCAACATGTTTTATTCCATTTATCTTTGCCTTGCAATGCATATTATGAGCTAAACCTTTTTGGTTGAGATGTTCTAACTTTATAATAAGCTTTTGAGTAAGTTATTGTGCTTTTAAGTGTTGTATGCATTTTGGTTCTTGTGTTATACTACATCCATCTTATTTTATGGTTGATCACTTAGAATAAGTAGAGTTATATTCACAGACATGGTTTATAACTAGAAATCAAGACTAATAAGGGTGAGTGTTTTAATGAAGGCTTTGGTTACTTGTGTAATAAAGAAACAGTGAGTACTTCAAAGGCAGGAGTGAACTTATTTAGCAAGCCTAGATATAGGAAGCTTGTAACGAAACTCTGAAGAAAGTAGCTGAAAGGCACATACTGATGCAGCTGCACTCAATGCATCTGCAGCACATAAACACACAACTCTCAAAAGTGAATTATTTAGTGAAGACATCTCAACTATCATTCTCAACTGATTTCCTCTACATTTTATTACATATTTACATTCTGTTTACTTATCACCATCATCCCAATTTGTGAGTAGTATAGTTCACACTAATTTACATCCTTTTAAACATACAAGAGTTAATCCTATCCCCGTGGGTTCGATCTTTTATACTACTTGTTTCTGACTGTGTATACTTGCACATATTTCCACACTCCACAACTACATGCAAGCTCAAATGGCCAAGGCAACACTAAACACATCTGAATCTACGGATTCATCAGGTGATGTTCTGTTGCACTTATTGCATTTCTCTTGTTCTTTGAGTACTTTGTTATTTGCATTTTCCTTCTTGCATTCAACTGATTGGATCATAGACTCTGGAGCCACTGCTCACATATGCATATCACTGTCTTCCTTTGTTTCATTCACTAGATTGAATAATACTTTTGTCACTCTTCCAAACAGTCACAGAGTCCCTGTGATTGCTTCTGGCTCTGTCAAATTGGCCTCTGGCTTAATGTTGCACAATGTCCTGTGCATTCCTGATTTTCATATAAACAAAATATCTGTTGGTTCCTTACATCAAGACCCCAATTATCATGTCTCATTTTCTGATAATGTGTTCTTAATCCCGGAATCACACCAACAGAAGGTGATTGGCAGGAGTGAATTTAGACATGGTCTCTACTTTTTGCATCACATTCTTCTTATGTTTCTACTCCACACAACACACATACTGTAAAATCATTTCAACTATGGCATTCTAAGCTAGGCCATCTCTCTGATTATGTATTAAAATTGCTCTCTACAAAATTGTCTTCTCTCAATAATACTGAATGCAATAATAATTCTTGATCCATTTGTCCATTATCGAAAATGCATTGTTTACCTTTCAATGTAAATAACATCACTCTCCCTTTCCATTTGATTTAATTCATTGTGATGTTTGGGGACCCTTCCATAAACAAACACATGATGCTAAACAATATTTCTTGACAAGTGTTGATGACTCCACGAGGTTCACTTGGGTTCACCTCATGAGGTCCAAATCTGAAGCATCAAATCCGATCAAGTACTTCTTCTCCTTTGTCAAAACTCAATTTGACAAGCAAATCAAAGCAGTTCGCACAGACAATGCCAAGGAACTTGCTCTCCACAGCTTCCTTCAAGCTCAGGGCACTCTACATCAGCTATCATGCCCTCACAGGCCTCAACAAAACTCAGTGGTTGAAAGGAAGCATCAACACTTATTGAATGTGGCAAGATCCCTTTATTTTCAATCCAAGGCGCCACTTGCATATTGGGGTGAATGTGTCTCCACAGCTGCTCACCTCATCAATAGGATTCCCTCTCCATCTCTCAAAGGTATATCTCCATACAGATTGCTTTATAATGTTGAGCCTGACTACTCCATGCTGAGAGTTTTTGGATGCCTTGCCTTTGCCTCCACCATTCCCTCTCAAAGACACAAATTTTCCCCTAGGGCCACTCCTTGTATCTTCATGGGCTATCCCATTGGAGTTAAAGGCTACAAGTTACGTGATCCCACCCCTAACAAGTTTATTATTTCTAGAGATGTAATTTTTTGTGAATCCACATTTCCCTATTACAATATCCATCCTAGTCCACCATCTCAGACCTTGTTTAGTAAGACTTTACTACCAAATACTTATGGTGAACATAGCTCTGTTATACCTCTCCCAGTAGCCCAGTTATACCTCTCCCAGTGACTGAAACTACCCCTGAATCAGCACCTGACCCCACACCAGACCAACCACCAGCCACTCCTCTAGCTGAACCCACCCCTGCCCCTTGCAGGAGGTCTAATAAACCTCACAATCCTCCAGCTCACCTTCAAATGTATGACTGCAATTCTGTAACATACCCCATTCAATCCTTCCTCAACTACAACAGTTTGTCTCCCTCTTACAAACGCTATGTCCTTAACATTTCCTCTGTTTTTGAGCCACAACACTTCTCCCAAGCCATCAAACATCCTGAGTGGCAGAAGAAAATGACAGAAGAGCTTGCAACTCTTGAAGCAAATCAGACTTGGACTGTTGTTCCCCTTCCCATTGGCAAAAGACCAGTTGGTTGCAAATGGGTTTACAAGGTGAAATACCATGCTGATGGCTCTTTTGATAGATGCAAGGCTCGCTTTGTGGCACAAGGCTTCACTCAACAAGCAGGGATAGACTTCTTGGACACCTTCTCAACAGTTGCAAAGCTAACATCATTGAGGATTTTGATCTCTCTTGCATCTAAGAAGAATTGGCACTTACTTCAACTTGATATCAACACTGCTTTCCTCAATGGAGAGCTCCAAGAAGAGGTGTACATGAATTTACCTCTTGGCTATCCAAGTCAGGGGGAGAATAGAGTTTGTAAGTTGAACAAATCTCTCTATGGACTTAGACAGGCCTCGAGGTAATGGTTTCACAAGTTCAGTTCAACAATAATATCTCTGGGGTTTCAGAAGAGTACTGCAGCCCTTTCCTTATTCACCAAAGGGTCTGGACCAACCTTCATAGCACTATTAGTTTATGTAGATGATATTGTAGTTGTTGGTCCTGACAAAGCCTTTGTGTCTGGTGTTCAACATTTGATACAGAGTCACTTCTGATTAAAGGTAATAGGGGATTTAATGTACTTCCTTGGACTTGAAATAGCAAGGTCCAATAGGGGAATACATCTGTGTCAGAGAAAATACACTCTACAGTTACTATTGGATACTGGTTTTACATCCTGCAAACCAGTTCATACTCCCATGGATGCTGGCACTCAACTAAATGAGGTAGATGGTGAAGTATTGAAGGATATTTCTCAATATAGGAGGTTGATTGGTAGGATTCATATACTTGACTATATCAAGACCAGATATCACCTTCACAGTAAATAAGTTGAGCCAATTTATGGCAAAGGCAAGAATAACTCACTTGCAAGCAGCACATTACTTACTGCAATACCTAAAAACTACTCCAGGATTAGGAATAATGTTCCCTGAAAATTCCAATCTAAAGCTAACTGCATATGCTGATCCAGATTGGGGAAGTTGACAAGTGAGCAGGAGATCCACTACAGGTTACTGCATATACCTTGGAGAGTCAATGATCACTTGGAAATCCAAGAAACAAGCGACAGTAGCAAGGTCTTCTGCAGAAGCAGAATACAGAGCATTAGCTGCTGTAACTTCTGAGTTATTGTGGATCAAGCAGTTGCTGAGAGACTTTGAGGTCAAGATTGAATCCGCAATGGTATTGTGTGACAGTAAATTAGCAATACAGCTTGCTGAAAACCCCAGTACACATGAGAAGTCAAAGCACAGGCATCGATTGTCATTTTATAAGAGAGTATGTGCAGTCTGGGTTCATGAAATTGATCCATGTAAGATCACAGCAACAACTAGCTTACTTGTAGACAAAAGCCTTACCTAAGGGACAGTTCTCTCAACTATTATGCAAGTTAGGAATGAAGAACATCTACCTTCCAAACTTGAGGGGCGGTATCAACTTGTCTCAAGCTAATAGAGAAGTAGAAGAGCTGCCTAGTTAGAATTACTTGTAAATTAGTCTGTTATTGAATTCCAACTGTTAGTTATTCTGTTAGCTGTAGTTAAGTTAGTAAACCAGTGATTAGTTAGATTCTAAATATAGTCTTAACCATAGTTCAGCTCATTTGTACACTGTATATAAAGCTGAGTCAATGTGTAATTGTACAGTAGCTGAAAATTATAACAGAATTTGAGATTCTTCTCTGCATTGATTCTTTATCCTTCTCTTTCAGTTCATCAGTCATTTCTGGTTCTGATCATGGAACCTCTATCTCTCGATAGATTGTGGGAAGGCGGTAGAGTTTCTAACTGTTAGAATATATTGAAGTTAGTTAAAGTAGTTGTAATTAGTTAGATTAGTTACAAGTTGGTTAGATTAGTTAAGATCACTATATAAAGTGTATCCTATACTCATTGTAAAAGATATATCCCTCTCTACCATTGAATGAGAATTTCTTTATTTCTTCCTTTCTCAATTCTTCTAACATGGTATCAGAGCAAAATGATTCACTGCATTGTTGAGATAATTTGCTCATTGATTTATCTTCTATGTTCTTTATCTTTAATCTTATTTGTACTACACCTCTATAAGATTCCAGAACCATTTTATTCGAGGAGTTGTTCCCTCCAATTTTTCTACAATTTGATCTTTTTAAGACTCAATTCATTCCATCTTGTATAGGATGATCAAGGAAAGAAAGAAAATGGATGTCCTTCGTGTAATGAAGACCAAACTCATACCGTTTTCAGAGAGAAATAAATCACCAAGAATCAAGGCAATCTTTTTCATTTAATTTACAAGGTTTCTACTGTGGAATCTCCCTATGTCAAAATCAAGCAAGTTTGGTTGATGGCTAAGGAGCCCAAGTCAAGAACAATCAAACAACATTCTTCTTAGCCTAATTGGCATTTTAGCTTCTATCCAAAATGGTTATGGATAGTTAAGAAATTAAACTTCGTTCTTCTTTGCCTAATTGGCATTTTCACTTCTTTCCAAAATGATTATGGATAGTTAAGCAATCAAACATCATTCTTCTTTGCCTAATTGGTGTTTTAGCTTCTAATCATAAATATCATGAATAGTAAAGCAATCATGCATCATTCTTCATAGCCTAACTGGCATTCTAGCTTCTATCCATACATATCATGGATAGTTAAGCAAACAAACATCATTCTTCTTAGCCTAATTTGGCATTTGATAATCTTCCAAGATTGGAGTTATAATTAGTTAAAGTAGTTATAATTAGTTAGATTAGTTAAAATTGGTTAGATTAGTTAAGATCACTATATAAAGTGTATCTTACAATCATTGTAAAAGATATCTCTCTCTCTACCATTGAATGAGAATTTCTTTATTTCTTCCTTTCTCAAGTGTTCTAACACTAACTTTGTCAATATTAAAAAAATAATTAAAATGTAAAACACTTAAAAAGACAAAAAAAAAAATATGCATATAATATAATATATATTATAGTAAGGGTATTCATATAAAGTGCTCAGGGCGGGGATCCCACGGGGTAGAGAGCAAGGTGATCCCCGTCCTTGTCCTTGTCCCCGAATTGGCCTTGGAAATTGTTGTTGGAAAAGCTTCCAATTCGTGACGCTCTTATTTCTAAGGGTATTGTTATAAGGACCCTCATGGGCCGGTATTGCTCCTTTTGTTTTGAGCAGGATGAGTCTATTTTCCATTTATTTTTGTGTGCAGGTGTTCTCGGATAGTTTGGAATACTATTCATAATTGGGTGGATATTGCGGTTATGGATTCTCTTGTTGGTGTCGCACATTTCAGGACTCATGGTTTGCGATTGGATTCCAAGAAGGATGGTAGATTGAAGTACTTGTTTTGGATGGCAGTCACGTGGTGTATCTGGGTTCATCGGAACCATATTCTCTTCAAAGCTCAAGTCTTTAACCCTCAAGTGGTTGTCAATCATGTCAAGACTATAACCTGGAACTAGTTTACAAGCATAGAAGGCCGCAATTCAGCTTTTAATATTTCTGATTGGTCGAGATATCCTCTTGTTTGTATGAACTCAATGTAATTTGGCTTCTTGCCTCGTTCTTCCTGAGATACTCTTTTTCCTACGGGCTTTAGCCCAAAGTGGTTTTAATGTGGCTCCTTGTATATGTAAGGGTTAGGGTACCCCTAATACTCCTTTTTATTAATATATATTTTGCTTATAAAAAAAAACCCCCACCTGCGGGGCCTAATCGGGGTGGTCCACGCGAGGATCCCCACGCTCGGGTACTACAACAAATTTGACATATACCAACTGACACCTATAGTGACGGTAAATAAAACCGTAGGTATATCTATCATATACCTGCAGTCGTTTCAACAAACCGTGGGTATAGGTTTGCATCATAGTTTGCGAACAAAACAGGCGTGGGTATAGGTTTCCTGTACCTATGAGTATCAAACGTCGTGGGTATAGGTATTAGCGATGGACTAGTTTCCGTGGGTATAGACGTATTCTAATTTGTCAACATGATTTTGGGGGGGGGGGGGGTATTTTTGTCAATCTAAAGTTAAAATATTCCCACGGAGCTGAAAATAGTTCCCTCTCAGCTAATTTTGGTCAACACATACGCGTATTCTAACTCTTGTTTTCAATTACGCTAATTTTGGTCAGTGTTGCAGTTCCAGGTCCCTCTTGTTCGAAGAAACCTTCTTGTTCGCGAGTGGCGTTCCAGATCCCTCTTGTTCGCAGGAAACGTTCTTGTTCCCGAGTGTTCCAGATCCCTCTTGTTCGCAGAAAACGTTCTTGTTCGCGAGTTCCGTTCCAGATCCCTCTTCTCGTTCCAGGAGTCTCTCTTCTGGTTCGCGAAAACGATCAGTGTTGTTCCAGAGCCCCTCTTCTCCATCGTTGAGAGACAAGCTTCAGTTAGCTTCGATTGCCCTAACAGCACTCCCCGCGTGTAAGTCTCCTCCTCCATCTTTATTCTCATTTAGGTTTTCCTCAAATCTCAAGTCAGATTGTTATTATTATCTTGTAGTTTCCTAAATAAATTTGTTCCTCTTTTATCTAATTTGTTTTCCCTAAATTTGTTTGCTATCAGTTCCCCATTTCCTTTCCCAGTGATGTTTGAGAAGTAAAAATACTTTTCCCTAAATTTCTGCTACCCTATGTGTTGTTCGATTATGCTCTTGCTGATGGTGTTGGGATATGGATGATCTGAGCTTCCAGCAAATGCGCACTCTTGAAGAGGATATGAATTCTTCCATAGGAAAAATATGTGAACGCAAGGTACATAATTTTTAAAGTCACTATGCTATGCTAGTTTATGATTGATGGAACTACTAAGTAACAAACCTTGGTTGATCTATGTGTTAAGCAGTTTGATTTTCCTTAAGTAATGTCTTCGATTTGAGTCTTGTTGATGAAAAAATCGATGTAGAGATTTTAGTCCTTTTATAAATGGTCCACCTGAAGAAATGTCTTCGATTCGAGGCTTGATCTTTTTTAGATTTGAAGACTTTTTTTTTCCTATAGGCTTTAAGCTGATGTGCTATGTTTCTCTTGCCTTCTATTTCACAATTCCATGTGATCAAAACTCGGACTGATACCACTAGGAAAAAGGTCAGCAATAGTTGTAATGTTTTTTAATTACATTAACCTAGTAGTACAGTTATTAAATTTTACTTTTTTTGCTACAGTTATTAAAGCAATAGTTGGAATCCTTTGTTCTTGTACAACTTTTTTGGGAATAATACACAGGTTAGAAGCTTGGAGCAGATGAATGGAATTCTCGTGCTTGAACTTGTAAGAGCCTTTTTTCTTTTCATGCATGTTACATTTTGCTCTTGGCTTTGAATTTAATAGAGAGCAGGAAATATTGATAAATTAATTTTCATTTTTTGTTGTGAATGGAAAACTAAGAAGGAAAAGTGTGTGATCCATCCACAATTTCTTTTCCACGATGAAGGAGATGAGGAGTCAGCAATTACACTTGCCAATGGTGCTTCCACTCTGTATGCATTCTGTCAGCACCATAATAATCATATGAATATTCTACACCATGGACATGGAGATGGCTTTAAAACTGATGATCTGCGCCTTAGGTGGAAATTGCCACCCCTATTTGATATGTTATGGTCGATAGTTGTTTTGTATTTTTTTTTTGTATAAACTGAGTATCCTCTGCGCGCAAATGCAAAGACTAATCCCTCGAGTCGGTAGGACCACATTGGGCGACAAAGCTCTCCAGCAACTGCAGAGACTAATCCCTATTTACATGTTAGGGTCTTTTTTGTTATTGTATATTTTATATTATTATCATATTATGTTATTATATGACAGGAATATGTTTGATAAAATGTTTCAATCTATATATTTATGTTATGTTTTTATTGTTGTATTTATATTTGTAGATAACAACATAAAAGAAAAACACTTGAAAAATTCATATATTTCGGAAAGTTATATGTCACGTGACCGTTGAAGAAAGGTACTATGATAACTATATCCCCTACTATTATCCACTAGTGGAAAAAATGCATTTTATAACAGTAATACATATCGGTTAAAAACGACCTGATGTTAAAAGTGACGCGGTGGCAATTTTGTAAATATTTTAACAACGTTTACAACGGTTGCTTCTCAAACCGATATAGAAAATGGTAATTTACATCTTTTATATCGGGTCCACGCTATACCCGTTATAGAAAACGCTAAAATTTACATATTTCATATCGGGTCCATGCTAGTCCCGTTATAGAAAACGCAAATGGAACTCGCTTCCCTTTCCCTTCCCTTTCCCTCTCGCTCCAGAAACAAAGCGCTGGAACTCGCTTCCCTTTCCCTTCCATTTCCCTCTCGCTCCAGAAACAAGAGCGCTGGAACTCGCTTCCCTTTCCCTTCCCTTCCATTTCACTGGAAACAAGAGATAAACCCTTTCCTTTCTTTTCCTTTGGCGAACCATCATCATCAAACTCGCTGCAGAAAGCCTCTCACACTCTCGCACTCCATCACCACATACAACACTCACAAAACCCTCACTGTCGCTCACCGGTCACCACCGACCACTCACCGTCCCCACCAAAACGCAAAACCCTAACTATTTGATTCCTGTAATATCCGCAAAATAATTAATAGAATTATTTGGATATTAACCCAATTAAATTAATTTAGTACTCGACTGGTAAATTTATTGAGTGCTAAAATTATTTATTGGTGGTCATCGGATCGTTAACCGGATAATACGGATCAAGGAAGTTTTGGAATCGAAATAGGAGATTTCGATCAATATGGTAATTTGACCGCGTTACAACAAATATATTAAATAAATATCTATATGTATACGTGGGTGTGTGTGTGAGTGAAGAGAGAAAGAATTAATTAATTAATTAATTAAATATAAGTGTGTGTGTGTGTTATTAAAAGAAAGGAAAGGGATGAATTGAAGAAAGAAAGAAAAGGAAACAGCGAGAGAAGAGAAACAGAGAAGGAAAGGAGAAGAAAAGAGAAAGATGGCGTGAGGGAGAAGAGAAGAGGGAGGAAGGAGAATTCACCGAAACGACTTCCGTCCAACACGAAAAATGTTCAGCGCTACTTCCTCTTCGTTTTGGTACCAATTTCGTGACGATCAGCTCACTCTCTCTCACTTGGCCATTTTCGTTTTTTTTTGGAGCTTTTGTGGGAAATCCGATTTTGGGTTGGTTTTGAAGGTTTAGGTTCGGTTAGGAGCGAACCCAAGGATGATGGATCGTTGATTGAGGTTCGATTGAAAGATTGGAAGCGAGTTGGGTGATTTGGGGTTTTGGTGAATAGTGTCATGGAGGTTAGGGGAGGAAGATGATGAATAGTGTCCGTGGAGAATTTTGGGGAAATCGGTATTTCGGTTAAAAGCGGTTTCGTGATCGAGTGGAAAGCTTTGGAAGCGGATTGGGTGTCGCCGGAGCGGGGAATGTTCGTGTGGTTACTCGGTGATTTCGGCTCGATCGTGGATCACGCGTCAAAGGTGAGTTTTACTCACGCTTAGGATTTTACGTTTCGAATTAATTAATTGATAAACTGTTTTATCGCTTTCGCTGGACTGGAATATTATGTGATACTGTCTGATTCGGGTTAGGAATCGATTGGGGCGAGTCTCGGGTTGCGTCGCGTTAAAACGGAATTTTTGGTGATTTGATTCGAGAGATTTTAATTTAAAACCGTTATTTGGAAAATCGTCGTATTTTGATAAACTTCGATTTGATTAAGATTTTGATTGATTGTTTGATGTTGATTGGGTTTGATTATATGTGTGTGAAAACTGTTTTCAATCGGAACGAGAATCGGAATTAAGCGGAATCGCGGTTTTCGCGCGAAACCGCCACAAAAATTCACTTACAGCAGGCAAAAGCGCCCCAAGCGCTCGGCCATGCGCCCAAGCGCACGAAGGACAGAACCAAAACTGTCCAAAGCGCCCCAAGCGCTCGGCCATGCGCCCAAGCGCACAGTGCAGATTTTCAGCAACTATTCCCTGTTTTTCGTTTCGCGATAACTTTTGATCCGGGAACCCGATTGAGGTGTTCTCAGGGGCGTTGGAAAGCTTATTCAAAGATCTATCTATTTATATAAATTAAATGGCATAATGGACTGTTTTTGAAGTTCTAAACTATTTCGAAAAACCGAATAATAGTACTCGTGTGCGGATATGTTTTATTAATAATAAAATGAACTAAGAGTCCTACGTGATATGGTACAACCGACGCGGGATGAATATTATTTATTGTCTAAACCGGTCTACGATTCACGATATATATATTATATCGACCACGGAAAACGGCCCGATGCGGGTGTTATGTTTGATATTGGTTTGAATGTAAATGAACTAAATGTTCATATGATTGTGGATATATATATTATATCGAGTTTGGGTGACGACCCATGTTGACATACTAGGCGGGGAAGTCATGAACCCTTACCCTAGGCTCTGGGCCATTAGGAAACACTATTGGTTATGGGGTTCGCCGGGATTAGCAAGTGGATTGCGGTCGGTGTTGTGTCAAAAGTTTGTGCTACGTTCATCGGGATTAGCAAGTGGATTGCGGTCGATGGTACGTAGAAAGGCCTAGGATATTATTTCATCGGGATTAGCAAGTGGATTGCGGTCGGTGTCCTAATAGATCGAAGCCTTATTGTGTGATACACCGGGATTAGCAAGTGGATTGCGGTCGGTGTTGTGTCAAACCTTTAAAAATGTTTTAAAACCGGACCGAGAGCGTTAGTAGGGGTCACGGTAGAACTCACTGAGATTGTATCTCATTGTTTATATGTTGTTGTTTTACAGAGAAACAGGGACAGCGGAAATCCAAGAGGCACGAGTAGGTGGTACTCGGATGGTGGCTGAAGACTTAGCGTTATGCTAAAGTTTATATTTCCTTTTGTTTTCTGTGTACTACAACTCTATGTATTAATGTTATGACTTTATTCCGCTTTCTTGTACGATATTGAGCACTATAGTTTGCTGAAGATTATGGTCAGAGAACCTGTTCGGTCTTATTTGTATTTAAGACTGTTTTGTTGTTATTCAGCGAGAACTATATTGTAGTGTTCAGTATCTATGCAGGAATTTTATATCTCTGATTATTTTATGATGGTACACTTGTGTATTTTTACTCGATAATGTCACCGAGGTGTTACAGTTGGTATCAGAGCAGTTCGACCTAGTCGGACTTAGTTTAGGGTTGAGTCGATTCCTTGCTAGTCCTTTTTGTAATTACACTTGTGATGCTAAGAGACATTGAGCCTGATCAACTTAATACTTAGTGCATCATAAGCGGAATTATGACTGGATGATCAAGACGCAGTCCTCGACCAAAACCGGAATCTTCAATCGGTGCATCCTCAGGAAAGGTGACATGACGGTGGAAGAATACACTAAGCTTCGGATGACGAACGGAGAATGCAGAAGTATAAGACGGGCATAAGTGCTTTTATGATTTATGGTCTCAGTTCTTATACTGCTACCAATTATGTTGCCTTGGGGCAATCATCTAATGTCACCGAGGATGATCTCATAGGAAATATGGGAAAGGAAGGAAGGTAGTTGAATTATCAACTCTGAATGCAAAGTCCTAAAATAATTTCATCAAAGGAAAAGCAGGTGCAATTCCTTGATTCTTCAAAGGTTAGAAGATGTTCTAACTGTGGAAAGCGTCACAGTGGTGATTGCAAGTGAAGATCTAATCGGTGCTATTACAGTAATGTAGAGGGTCACTATGGTAAAAAGTGCCCTGCCAGGAAAAGTTCCAAGGAGTCATAAGCAGCTCCAAGGCAAGGACGAGTCAACACTTTGAATGCTTAGACAGTTACGAATGCTGACGGTATACTTAGAAGGATGGGAGTCCTATTCAATGACTCGATCAGTATATTATAAGATTCGGGTGCAACCTATTGCTGTATATCCCGATCGCATGTGAATCGGTTGGGATTAGCCTTATCATCGCTATCCGAGCCGATGACTATTTTAACTGCTGCTAAGGGTCGTGTCCAGACATAATCTTTGTATAGGATTGTCTACTTGTCATAGGAGGCAGAGATTTCGTTGTAGAATTTATTGTTTGCCTATGAGAAGTGTGGACACCATTTTGGGTATGAATTGGATGACTGCAAATCATGTTGCAATCGATTGTGTTAATCAACTATCAGCTTCGCTTCAGGAACAGTTGAATTGTCTAGGACAAATTCTGAAGCGGTTACCCAGTTCACCTTAGACGGTCAATCTTCATTCCAAGATGCGGAAGCACATGTTAGTATGTTATCTGCATCCACTGGAACTAGTATTAGATTTATCATCTGTACAAGTTGTGAATGACTTTTTGGATGTTCTCTGGATGTTTTTCACGATGAAGTTTCTTCTGAACCTCCAGAGCGAGAAGTAGAGTTTACTGTAGAATTGATTCCTGGCACGGGATCAATATCTATTGTTTCTTATTGAAGGTTTCTTGAGAATTAAAGGAAATAGAGTCTCAACTTGAAGAGTCGATGTTAAAGAAATTCTGTCGACCGAGTGCTTCTCTAAGGAGTGCTCTGGTGTGGTTAATCGAAAGGAAAAATGGTAGCATGAGATCGTGCATTGATTATCGACAACTCAACAAAGTGACGATCAGGAATAAATATCCCTTACCAAGGATAGACGATTTGCTTGCGCAATTTGAGGTGCTGCAGTGTTTTCAGAAATTGATCTGAGGTCGGGATATCGTCAAATAAAAGTTAGAGCCTTAGATATTCCGAAGACAGCTTTCCGTACTTGGTATGGACATTACGAGTTCGTAGTGATGCCCTTCGGTTTGACTAATGCTCCAGCGGTATTCATGGATTACATGAACCGAGTTTTTCATACGTATTAGGGTCAGTTTGAAGTCGTTTTCATCAATGATATCTTGATGTGCTCGAAGACCATTGAGGAGCATGTCCAACATCTCCTCATTGTTCTGAGTGCACTCCGAGAAAAGAATTTGTACGCGAAACCTCAGGAGTGTGATTTTTGGGTGCCAGAGTAAAGTCTTTGGGACAGATGATTTCCCAAGTCGGGAGTTTCTGTAGATCCCAGTAAGAAGGAAGCGGTGTTGAATGGGAGTGACCAACGTCAGTCGCAGAGATCGAAAGTTTCTGGGTCTAGCCGGTTACTATAAGAGGTTTGTCCAAGGGTTCTCACGGTTAGTTTTCCACTTACTCGGTTAACTCGTAAGGGTCATCCGTTTACGTGGGATGCCGATTGTGAAGAACGTTTTCAAGAGTTGAAGATTTTGACTTCTGCTCCAACCCTGATTCTTCCAGATCCGTTTTTGGGATTCCAAAGTTACAGCGACCCTTCTGGGAATGGTTTGAGATGTGTTCTCATGCAGAATCAACAAGTGGTAGCTTGGGTGTCCAGACAATTAAAGTCTCATGAGAAGAGATATCCGACTCATGATTTGTAATTGGCATCTATTGTGTATGCACTGAAGATTTGGAGACGTTACCTTTATGGGTCTCGTTTCGAAGTCTTTAGTGATCACAAAAGTTTAAAGTATCTGTTTGATCAGAAAGAACTGAATAACAGGCAGAGAAGGTGGGTGGAATTTCTGAAGGATTATGACTTCGAATTGAAGTATCATCCGGGAAAGGCTAATGTTGTAGCTGAAGCACTAAGTAGGAAATCCATCCACATAGCAGAGTTGATGCTGCAAGAAATGGGATTGTTAGAGTCTTTTAGATCTAAGTTGGAGTACATCCATAAGTTTCCACTTTGGTGGCGAGGTAGTAGTTTGTTAACCTCTCCTTGGTGAAGGTTGACAACGAGATTGTCTTACGAGATTCCGTTTGACAAAACGAACGTGAATACGAATATGTAAGTGAGGTAACTGCTGACTGTTTTCACGTTGCGAATAACCAATAAAGGATTAATTGATGGATCTGCTTGCAAGTAGCTGAAATTTCCGAAGTGAAGCTTGGTGTGCGGCGTGATAGTTTTGAAAAATAATTTTTGTGAAAACCCGCATGCTAGGGTTAATTTTGGGAACGAATCAGGAGGTTAATAAAATCTGATTGAGGAAGAAAATCCTAGGAGGATTATTTAGGTTGAGGAGAAGTTCTCCACGCTATGGACTAATTTGGAAAGGAATCCAGTGTGTCGTTGATAAAAACCTCGTGATGAAGTTGCAATAGAGGAAAAAAGAACTCTGAGTTCTGTTTGAAGGTTGTTTTGAGAACAACAGAGGTGATTTTCATTGTTTTCAAGTTTATTTGATGTCCCCGCGGTTTATTTCTACGTTTAAGATAAACGTTTCTGGTAACCCTCATTCCATATTCTTTCGAAAAGTGTTATCTCGAAATCTTGGGGGCGAGTCAAGAAGATTCACAAGTGACTTTTCCGTCACATTGTCGGTGTGTACGAGAACTGTTATGGATCTTAGAAGGTTTGTTGAGAACGTGTTTATTCCCTTCGAAGAAATTGTGGTTGTTTTTTTTACCTTTGCCGAGGAGTACCAGTTTGTGGATCTCGTTTTCAACTTGTACGTCTATCAAGTGTCTTGTATTAAACCCTTTGATTTAGATTAATCAAAGTTGGGGAGTAAACGAGGATAATTGGAATGAAGTTCGGAAGTGTTTTCAAACGCGGTGCCGAGCCTATGTAGGCGAATGATGAGTTTCTCGTGTTGATTTGTAACCAGAGAGTTCGTATCAAGGTAATAGTGGATCATGCTTAGAGATTGATGTGCCAACTTGGGAAGACTTTCTGCACTCATTTCGTTAATTCAGGAATGTTTTCCAGCAAAATTTGGACCTTTCTGAGAATGTCTGTTCTCGGTTAGTCAATCGTAAGACTTGACAAAATTTTGAGGACAAAATTCTTTTAAGTTGGGGAGAATGTAATATCCGCAAAATAATTAATAGAATTATTTGGATATTAACCCAATTAAATTAATTTAGTACTCGACTGGTAAATTTATTGAGTGCTAAAATTATTTATTGGTGGTCATCGGATCGTTAACCGGATAATACGGATCAAGGAAGTTTTGGAATCGAAATAGGAGATTTC
The DNA here is from genome assembly GCA_039519185.1 of Astragalus membranaceus. NCBI lineage: Eukaryota > Viridiplantae > Streptophyta > Magnoliopsida > Fabales > Fabaceae > Astragalus > Astragalus membranaceus. The sequence goes on along the minus strand of CM076851.1, from coordinate 22,148,832 downwards.
GATCAATATGGTAATTTGACCGCGTTACAACAAATATATTAAATAAATATCTATATGTATACGTGGGTGTGTGTGTGAGTGAAGAGAGAAAGAATTAATTAATTAATTAATTAAATATAAGTGTGTGTGTGTGTTATTAAAAGAAAGGAAAGGGATGAATTGAAGAAAGAAAGAAAAGGAAACAGCGAGAGAAGAGAAACAGAGAAGGAAAGGAGAAGAAAAGAGAAAGATGGCGTGAGGGAGAAGAGAAGAGGGAGGAAGGAGAATTCACCGAAACGACTTCCGTCCAACACGAAAAATGTTCAGCGCTACTTCCTCTTCGTTTTGGTACCAATTTCGTGACGATCAGCTCACTCTCTCTCACTTGGCCATTTTCGTTTTTTTTGGAGCTTTTGTGGGAAATCCGATTTTGGGTTGGTTTTGAAGGTTTAGGTTCGGTTAGGAGCGAACCCAAGGATGATGGATCGTTGATTGAGGTTCGATTGAAAGATTGGAAGCGAGTTGGGTGATTTGGGGTTTTGGTGAATAGTGTCATGGAGGTTAGGGGAGGAAGATGATGAATAGTGTCCGTGGAGAATTTTGGGGAAATCGGTATTTCGGTCAAAAGCGGTTTCGTGATCGAGTGGAAAGCTTTGGAAGCGGATTGGGTGTCGCCGGAGCGGGGAATGTTCGTGTGGTTACTCGGTGATTTCGGCTCGATCGTAGATCACGCGTCAAAGGTGAGTTTTACTCACGCTTAGGATTTTACGTTTCGAATTAATTAATTGATAAACTGTTTTATCGCTTTCGCTGGACTGGAATATTATGTGATACTGTCTGATTCGGGTTAGGAATCGATTGGGGCGAGTCTCAGGTTGCGTCGCGTTAAAACGGAATTTTTGGTGATTTGATTCGAGAGATTTTAATTTAAAACCGTTATTTGGAAAATCGTCGTATTTTGATAAACTTCGATTTGATTAAGATTTTGATTGATTGTTTGATGTTGATTGGGTTTGATTATATGTGTGTGAAAACTGTTTTCAATCGGAACGAGAATCGGAATTAAGCGGAATCGCGGTTTTCGCGCGAAACCGCCACAAAAATTCACTTACAGCAGGCAAAAGCGCCCCAAGCGCTCGGCCATGCGCCCAAGCGCACGAAGGACAGAACCAAAACTGTCCAAAGCGCCCCAAGCGCTCGGCCATGCGCCCAAGCGCACAGTGCAGATTTTCAGCAACTATTCCCTGTTTTTCGTTTCGCGATAACTTTTGATCCGGGAACCCGATTGAGGTGTTCTCAGGGGCGTTGGAAAGCTTATTCAAAGATCTATCTATTTATATAAATTAAATGGCATAATGGACTGTTTTTGAAGTTCTAAACTATTTCGAAAAACCGAATAATAGTACTCGTGTGCGGATATGTTTTATTAATAATAAAATGAACTAAGAGTCCTACGTGATATGGTACAACCGACGCGGGATGAATATTATTTATTGTCTAAACCGGTCTACGATTCACGATATATATATTATATCGACCACGGAAAACGGCCCGATGCGGGTGTTATGTTTGATATTGGTTTGAATGTAAATGAACTAAATGTTCATATGATTGTGGATATATATATTATATCGAGTTTGGGTGACGACCCATGTTGACATACTAGGCGGGGAAGTCATGAACCCTTACCCTAGGCTCTGGGCCATTAGGAAACACTATTGGTTATGGGGTTCGCCGGGATTAGCAAGTGGATTGCGGTCGGTGTTGTGTCAAAAGTTTGTGCTACGTTCATCGGGATTAGCAAGTGGATTGCGGTCGATGGTACGTAGAAAGGCCTAGGATATTATTTCATCGGGATTAGCAAGTGGATTGCGGTCGGTGTCCTAATAGATCGAAGCCTTATTGTGTGATACACCGGGATTAGCAAGTGGATTGCGGTCGGTGTTGTGTCAAACCTTTAAAAATGTTTTAAAACCGGACCGAGAGCGTTAGTAGGGGTCACGGTAGAACTCACTGAGATTGTATCTCATTGTTTATATGTTGTTGTTTTACAGAGAAACAGGGACAGCGGAAATCCAAGAGGCACGAGTAGGTGGTACTCGGATGGTGGCTGAAGACTTAGCGTTATGCTAAAGTTTATATTTCCTTTTGTTTTCTGTGTACTACAACTCTATGTATTAATGTTATGACTTTATTCCGCTTTCTTGTACGATATTGAGCACTATAGTTTGCTGAAGATTATGGTCAGAGAACCTGTTCGGTCTTATTTGTATTTAAGACTGTTTTGTTGTTATTCAGCGAGAACTATATTGTAGTGTTCAGTATCTATGCAGGAATTTTATATCTCTGATTATTTTATGATGGTACACTTGTGTATTTTTACTCGATAAAAATACCGAGGTGTTACAATTCCTAATGTTTGAACCCTAACGTTTTAACGTGGTCTGATTCCGCTTCTCTTCATCAGCGATTCTGCTTCTTCATCAGCGATTCCACTTCTTTTCATCAGCGATTCTGCTTCTCTTCATCAGCGATTTTACTTCTCTCTGGTTGCGATTCTTCTTCTCTTCATCAGAAGTGTGATTCTGCTTCTCTCTGGCTCTCGGGTTGCGATTTGAACCATAACCCTCTGAAACGATTTTAACTCAGGTATGATTTGAACCCTCTGACTTCGATTTGAACATTCTGGTTATTATTTGAACCCTCTCTGGAACCCTAATCAGTGGAATTTTAACCCAGATACGATTTGTGGTTGGGTGTGGTGCTCGCTTCTGGTTTTCTCATATTCAACAAGGGTGTGTAATTTTCCTCAGGTACAATTTGGGATTCTGAATGCTTAATGTTTCTGCTTTGGTTTTTTAATCTGTTTATTGAATGGGTATGTTACTGCTCTCGTTACTGAATTGATATAAATTTTTGGCTAAATAGCACTTTTGGTCATTTATCTTTGCTCCAGATTTCACTTTGGTCCTTTATCTTTTTTTTGGTCCGTTTTGGTCCTTTATGTTTCAATTTCGTTTCATTTTGGTCCCTCACGTATTATTTAATTCAATTAAAACATTAAAAACATTAAAACAATTAAAATAATTAAAACAATTACAAAAATAAAACATAAACCCATCCCCCCCACCGTCCACCACCACCACCCACCACCGTCAACCACCGTCAACCGCCACCCACCACCTCCCCCCACCGTCCACCCCTCCCCCCACTGTCCCCCCTCCCCCCACCGCTGCGCACCCCCTCCCCCCTCCCCCACCGTTCCCCCTCCCCCCACCCCCCACCGCTGCGCACCCCCCTCCCCCACCGTTCCCCCCTCCCCCCACCCCCCACCGCTGCGCACCCCCCCTCCCCCCACCGCTGCGCACCCAGAACCCACGACCCGTCTTCTTCCTCTCACACGACCCGACCCGTCTTCTTCCTCTCACACGTTCTTACTCCTCTCTCTGCGATTGGACCCCAAACTCCACCTTTCAACTCGAAATTTCCCCCTGAGTTCGATTATGGCGTCAATTTGAACAATTACAGCCCCTACCTCGTGGGAGAACTCCATAACCGTGAGAGAGGGGAGAGAGGGGGTGCGCAGCGGTGGGGGGAGGGGAGAGGGGTTCACGGTGGGGGAGGGGGGAGGGGTTCACGGTGAGAGAGAGAGAGAGACAGATCTGGTGGTGGGTGGTGGTTGACGGTGGGGGGTGGTGGTGGGTGGTGGTGGACGGTGGGGGGTGGTGGTGGGTGGTGGTGGACGGTGGGGGGAGGGTTTTATGTTTTATTTTTGTAATTGTTTTAATTGTTTTAATGTTTTTAATGTTTTAATTGAATTAAATAATACGTGAGGGACCAAAATGAAACGAAAATGAAACATAAAGGACCAAAACGGACCAAAAAAAAGATAAAGGACCAAAGTGAAATCTGGAGCAAAGATAAAGGACCAAAAGTGCTATTTAGCCTAAATTTTTTTGCTTTGATATAAATGATACAAATATATCCATTTAAATGCGTATGTTACTACTCTGATTATTGAATTGATCAATTTTTTTCTCATGTGATATAAAAGTTTTTCTTGAGTTTCCAATGGATTGGCACACCCAAAGTCTTTGTAACTTTACAATGAAATTATGTAATCTGTATAATGCTCTAAGTTTTGTGATATAATGTAAATGCAGTTTTAAATTGTGAGTCTGAGTAAAGGGAAAACAATGATGAAGCTTCTTTGTTCAGTTTTTTATTTATCATTTGGACATTCAAAATCTTAAACTTGCTAACAATGATATTGATTTTCATGACCTGGTTTTGTAATGTCTCAGTCCAAGGTTTTTTTATTCTATTGATAGATCGTGCTCTTTGTGTCTCTGGTGCTTTGAGTTGCTATTGATGGAAAGTTACCTCTTGAACTATTGGATATGCTTTTGAAATATGATGATTTAGTTGTGTATCTTGTTGATCTTCGTAGTCTTTACTTATTGTTTTGCACAACTTTTAGTTGTAGCTTTCTTCTGAAAACAAACCATTTTGAAATCCTTTGTGAAAGAATCAAAATTCTAATATTCCATATACCTTGTGTCATAAACATGATAATTCACAGGAGATGTCTACCTCTGTTATCAATGGAGATAATTCTCTCACTGGTCACATCATATCAACAACAATTGGAAGCCAAAATGGGGAGCCCAAACAGGTATTATCTTTGTAAATCCTATTTTGCACATGCTGATAATTGCTCTCTTAGGCAAAATGTTTGGAAACTAGAGAGGCAGTGGCCATTAAGAAGGTTTTACAAGACCAGAGATACAAGAACCGTGAGCTACAGTTGATGCGTGTAATAGATCATCCAAATGTGGTCACAAGGTGATAACAAATGATACAAGCTTGTATGAGGAAAAATAGAATAATTAGTAAATAGAGGCTAGCACTCCTCTGTTGTTGGTCTAGATGTTTTCGATCCAATTCACAAGTGTTTTTTTGTGGAAGTCATATTTACAAGTTGTTCCATCATATTTACAAGTTGTTCCATCACTTGTTTTTTTCGTATTCATGCTCTTGGACGAAAAACATATTTAAACCTATATTTATCATATTGGCCTCTGTATATATGTGATTATTTTTATCATCACTTGTTTTTTCATTCAACACCCCGATGGTTCTCTCTCTTTCTTTATGAAACATGAAAGTTGTTTCAATCTCTATGAGTTTCTTTATGATGCATCTCTATTGGTTTTATTGTAATTGATTGTGAATTTGATTAATTGTGCAGGTAATATATAATATATACACATGTAAAAGGTAATAATACACATGTGAATTTGACTAAACCTTGGATCAAAATTTGACCAAACCTTTGAAAATAATCAGAGTCTGCAAAACAAATGAAATCTGATTCTATTTTGAGTAGTTTATGACAAATAATTTGATTATAATGAGTTAAGTATATGAGAGATAATGTTAAAAAGTGATTTTTATAATTTCATGTAAATACTAGTTAGCTTCTTCTTTACATAAAGATATAAAAAAACAAATAAATTTTGTATAGAATGTAGATAGCATTTTTTTAATCTTAAACAAATACGCCCTTATTATCCACTATATGCAGTTTTCATGCCTTGTAATGTTCCCTCTATTTGAGTATTCATATTTAGCTTTTCGTTAATTAGAAGGAAAACTTGCTGCTAGCATAACTCATGAAAATAAAAGAATATGATTTATATTTGTGCCATGTCGTGCTTCTATAAAAACATGCCACTTGAATGATTACTTTGTGGCAGTTTTGTCTAATGATCATTATGAATTGCATAGTAGTTGGCACTCTATCATAGTGATAATTTTTATCTTTCTTGTTCAATTCTGTAACTAATCAAAATGGTATAATGTGGCAGTCACCGGACGAGTCACAACAAAGGTAGATGTATACAGCTTCGGCGTGATTCTTATGGAGATGATATCTCAGGAAGGAGAGCAATCGACAACCGCCAACCAGACGAGAATATCCACCTTGTTACATGGTTCCACGGGATGCTACTGAACAAAGAATCATTCCAGAAGCTTATCGATCCCACAATTGATGTTGATGAGGAAGCCTTGGATAGTTTCAGAACTGTTGCGGAGTTGGCTGGCCACTGTACTTCAAGGGAGCCAAATCAGCGTCCTGATATGGGGCATGTAGTGAATGTGTTAGCACCCCTTGTTGAGATTTGGAAACCTTCGGAACCTGCTGACGATGACCCGTATGAGATCGACATGGGTTTGAGTTTGACTCAAGCAGTTAGTAGATGGCAGGCTTCTGAAGGGAGGAGCAATCTTGATCTTTCGTCAATGCTAGATGCAGAAAATACACAGTCAAGCATACCACCTCATGATGGATTCGCTGTTTCCTTTAACTCTAATGATGCAAGATGAAGAAGTTTGGAGGAAAGGTTTACATTGGAAATATATTAGTTCCTTAATTTGGAACTCTTTTTTATTAAGGTTTTATTTCAGAATGTCATTGGACTACCCAAACTTGTCTTTTTATTTTTTGTTTTGCTTTTGGTTTTTCATGTTCCCAATTCAGAGAATTGGAGATTCTGGGATGCTAGAAGACAGATCTAGAACTAGTAGTTAAAATTTTGTGTTTCTCATATTTTCAAGGATTAATTCTGGGATTCTGGAGATTAATTTTGATTGTGAATTTGATTAATTGTGCAGGTAATAATAAACATGAAACCTCATTTTTTTTTAAAAAAGTGACTTTTCATATTGGTTCCCATAGAAAACCGATGTTAAAAATCAGTATTCATATCGGTTCCAATATAAAACCGATGTCAAATGTACGCTTATATTTGATAAAAAAACAGACTTTTCATAACAGTTCTAGGGGCAACCGATATAAAAACAACTTTTCATAACGGTTCAGAAACCGATATGAAATGTCCCTATTTTTTATATCTCCTTTTTCGGCATCGGTTCAGGAACCGATAGGAAATGTCAATTTTAACCGATATGAAATGCATTTTTTCCATTAGTGATTGTGTGATTTTTAGTTTGAAGAAAGTATTACAATAACTATATCCCCTAATTATTATTGTGTGATTTGTAGTTTGGGTTTTTCATCACAATTTTCAAGATTTGATATTTTTCCCTTCTTAATTTGCAGCCCACAACTTGAGCATTTTTTGGGGGGAGGGGATTGAAGGCACAAGTTGGACTTATAATATCAAAGGAGGTCAATATGCTAGAGAGGGTGAATGAAGAACTTGTATGAATTATGTTGTAGTTTTACTTTAATGAAGGCTGAACAAGTGTTGTAACTTTTTTGTGTATAACCCAACATTTGCAACTTTTGTGTGTTTTGCAATTATTGAAGATATTATACATTGTCCTATTTTATTATTAATATTTGTGTGAATATTGAATCACTTGCTTCAATACATGCCATTAACAGAATAGCCTTGTAAAGATAGGTGTGTCTCTTTATAAGGATGAACATGTTTGATTAGTCTTTCCATGAGCAAATCATATTTTTACTTAAGATCCTTTTGGTTATAGTCATGCTTTGCCTATATATGCCACATTCATTTTGATTTTACAAAACTTCTGTCACTTCATGAAAATCTGAATTTTCATTGTGAGTAATTTTCTTTTGCCTACCTGTTAGTGTTTTCTTTGTGGTTGGGAAGCTGGCTAGAATATTGATGTATTCTTTAGGCATCATATTATAAGCATCAAAGGAAGTCCTAATGTATTCTTTTGCCGACCCGTTAGTATTCGCTCATGCTAATACAATGATGTGTGCTTATTTTGGATCAAGTATAACACATACATATATGCCTACAAATATTCCTAAAATCTAATAGAAACTTTAATGGTATGTAATATGTATCATTTCCATTTCCCCGTTTCTTTATTACTTACATTTGTTGAGTTGGACTACTGCTGAGTTACTTGGTGGATGATGGATATGATATAAGCCTTTTCACTACAAGAATTTCGCTCGTTTCCAATGGAAAAATCCGTCGCAAATGAACCAAATCCCGTCGGAAATTGCCATTTCCGATGGACAAAATTCCAAAATATTTTTGTATCGACTAATTAAAATTTTTTTGGATTTATTTTTTTAATGTTAGATATACTTAAAATTGTAATAATAGTAACTATATATATATATATATATATATATATATATATATATATATATTCCTAATATTACAACTTTACATATAATATATTATATTATATATATATATAATATAATATAATATATGTAAAGTTGTAATATAGATATATATATATATATATATATATATATATATATATGCGAGTGCGGGCCCGGAGCGGGCTGGGCACCGTAGTGCCCGTCTCCGAGCCCGCGCCATGTGTGCGGGTAATTACCCACCCATTTGTGGGTAATTTTTTGCGGGTACCCTATGGGCATGCTGTTTACCGTGATTTTTGGTAAATGCCGCTAGTTACACGTGTGTGTTGCTTGTGAAACCAACTAGAAACATCTCAGAACATTTGTGGTAAGTTTTTTACTAATGTTTGCGGTTTGTTATGAAAAAGGTGATGATAGTCATTTTTTATTGAAAGAAAACTGATAATGAAATGAACAAGTGTTTAAGAAAAAAAATACAGAAATATAATGAATTCCAGTAAAGTGCAGGAAGTGTAAATGAAGAAAAGAAGATTGAAAACAGTAAAATGTAGGAATTCTTAAAGGAAAGCAAATAAACTGCAGAAATCTTTAAAGGAAAGTAAACAACATTGCATTGAATAAAGATTGGTACGCAGATTCATACAATAAATTCCTTTGACTCTGTTTTCTCTGATGCGGAAGTAAGAGTTTTGCGGAAGTGTCATACCCTAATTTTGTCCGGCTAATTTAAAATTTATTAGAAAAAATCAAAATATTGTTCGTTTTGCATTTTGAGGTTTTATTCGTTAACGTATGTCATTCAGTGCTCGTTAGCGAATTTGCGTCACTTCTTTTATTATTAGTAAAACTTACTTTTTTTTTCATTATTCAAGAAAACTAAAAAAACAAGAAAGAATTAAAGAAATGTGTAATTAGTATTCATTTATTATTATTACTATTACATTTACAAAATAAAAGATAAAAGAGGAACATGTTGTAGGCTGTACGAACAACAGAGTAATGATACAAAGAAAGAGAGAGGTTGGCGCATGGTATTTGGTTCAGTAAACAATTTTAACTTGCAAACAAAGTCCCCTTTTACTTGTTTATGGCTTTTCCCATTTTCAGCTCTTGACTGCAACACTGTACACACTGCTCCACTGATACACCAATGCTGCAAACATAAAATAGAAGGTAAGCAGAAGTCAGAGGGACATTTGAGGAGCCTCCAACTGGCTTTAACAAAAAGAAAGATTAAACACCTCTATATGAGAAGCCAGCGAACACACAAAGAGGGGAGGGGGAAGAGAAAAAAAACGGAAAAACAGTGCAGAGGAACAAAAGGGAGGAGAGAAAGAAATATGAAAAATGGGAGAGAGAGGACTGCCACTGTCTTCGGCCACCACCGCCGCCGTGAGCTCCGGCCACCACCAAACACCACCGCACCTTTGTCATCACCGGCCACCATCACCCCTCACGGCCATCCACCCCAAAACGGCTACCATCCACGGCCAACCACCCAGCAACCACCCAAAACCGTCACTGTCTCACCACCCTCCACAACCACCAAACTCCCCTTCTCACGCACCCTCACCACCAAAAACGGCCCCACCACCGCCGTCCACCATACACCACCGCCGGCGCCTTACCCTTTCCTCCATTTTTGATCTCACCCTCCCTCTCCCTAGACCTGCGCCTTCCTTTCTCTCTTCACCTCTCTTTACGTTTTCCACATCCTTCTCTCTTTCTCTCTCCAAAATGTTTTTTTTCCCTTCTGAAACTTTGTTGCGGCTGAGAGAGTTTTTAGGGTTTCCAATCCCTCATTTAAAGCTTTACCTTTTATAGTTAGTTTCTTCTTTTTTATTTATAAAATAAGCTAATGAAATACTAAAAAATAGATCTTTTCAACTTCCCTTGTTCCATCGTGAAACCTCCTGATGTTCTCTTTTATTTATTTATTTATTTTTATTTAATTGTTTATTTTGCTTAAAGTGAAAATCAGATGTTGAAAAAAAACTGTTTACTATTTACACTATTCTGTTATGATTCTGCACCCCTCTCTTTAGAGTTTTGGGTCTATTTTAAAATATTTTGGGCTGGGCTGATTGTAAGTATATTCTGGTCTTGGTTATTAGAATTAGTTGGAAGCTACTTACACCCCCATTTTCGTATTCTCGTGACCCCGTTTGTTTACACCATGATTATGGGCTTTTGGGTTTTTGGCTGTGTCTACTTTGGGCTTTTCTATTTGCACTTTTGTTATTTCTTCGAAGCAAACTCCTTTTTTTCAACAAAAAAAAAAAGTTTCTCATTAAAAATACAAAAATATGGGATCGGCTGAGATGTGACATCTTGTCGATCCTGGTTTAAGACGCTTGAGTTGTACAACTTGGTGATCTCAAACCTCTGTAAAAAAAAATTAATTAAACACACAAATATTTTCTAAACCAAGAACTACGTAGCTTTGATTTCTCCATCGCACCTGGAGATACGTAGGAGCAGGGGCCCACTCCTGTCAAGCACAAAAAACTAAAATTTTTATTAAGTCTTTTTCTTTCAATAAAAGGGTAAAAATTAACATTTTCAAAATTAACATTTTTTTTCTACAACTAATTAGCAGGTAACCTTCCTTAGGAAGGATGTCGTGGGGTGCTAGCTAACACCCTCCCCATGCATAACCGACTCCCAAACCCTAATCTGGTCTCAAGGACCTTTATCCATTCCAAAGGGATTTACCGATGTTTGCCCAAAAAATTAAACGTTGGTGGCGGCTTCATTTTTGAACCTTCGAGGAATCCTCACCCAGATTTTTCGGTCGCTACAGCTGGCGACTTCACTAGGGACATTTTAGAGAGTCAAGCCTAGTCTAATTAGTTGTAGGATTAATTGTTGATTTAATGTTTATTTTTACCCTATCCTTTTGTCTTTTATTCTTGCATATTATATTATTTTCATATGATACGTAAACCTTAGGATAGAAGACCATTATGTTTGTATATGTGATTATTCTTTTATTTTATTGCCAATTATATTCTTTTATGTATATAAACCCTAGGGTAGAAGACTATTATTGTTGTATGTGTGTTTGTTTGTTTTGCAGCTTGGGGGCTATTCCTGATATTTTGCTTCTTCACACACTCCACTATCACACTTTTGCACACACGTGAGAATAGTCCTATACCCGGACTGGAGCATAAACTAAGTTAGAAAGAGACTGCGTAGTAATGGCCCTCTGGATGTACATCCAGCTCGGTGGTTACGAAAGTCTCACCTAGAGTTTGGTCCCTTCGAGGGTGCTATCACTTCTAATAGCTTGCCTATTGTTGTGGCTAGCGTTCTTGAACGGGGTCATTGGCTCTAGGAACCTTATTAGGACCTTGTAGAGCTACCATTTGAAAGGTTCACTCAGTAGAAAGAATCTTAGATCTATTCTCAAAGGAACCATTTTTAGGACACAAAGGAGCTTCATCCCGTCGCATTCAAACAAGCATAGATACATTTCCTTACCATTTTTTTTTGAAAAAAAAAAACCAAAAATCATATTTCATATTTTCTAGCTATTTTCTTTTCTTGAAACATGTCTCATGCATTCTTATTTTATTTTGCATATAATAAAAACGAATCTCTAAATATATCGTTTTCCATACATTTCAATGACCGCCGGGGAATTACAAAACTTTTTAAAAAAATGGTGGATGAAAGTAAAATAAAAAACCATTTGAAAGTCAGACCCTAGAATCATACTTTAATAAAAAGTTTTGGATTCCCCGACGAGATGAATAAAACCATACATTCGCATTTCATCGGCATTCATTCTTTCATTCATATTTTGAAAAGGCAAGTTGGTTCGCCAACGCTCATGTATCTGTTTTCACTTTTCCAAAAAAGAAACAAACAAAAATATTGTAAATCATGTCGAGCATCCTGCATTCTCTTCTTTCTATGCATAAAAAAAATCACTGCGAGTGTCATGCATTTTATTTCCTTGCACAAAAAAGAGTAATTTTAGTCATATAACATGAACTGACATTCATACATAATCAGTCAAAATCATTATCACATAGCGTAGGCATCACATCATTTGTAAAGTCATAAATTACATTTCAAAAAACATAACATTCATGCATCATTTTCCCACATATTGCCATCCTAGTTTAAATGCATCCACTCCATGTTCGTGTATCATTTTCCCAAATAAAATAAAAAAATCACTTCATTATAATTGTATCATTCGTCATCGAATAAGTCAAAATAAGAGTCTGCATACATGTTGCACTACCTCTTGAAAAGTAAAAATAATTGCATTAGGATCAAACATTTATTTCTACATGCATTTGCATTTTCCATACATATCCGTCATCATGGACATTATATTTGCTAGAAGATAAAAAACCACCATAGAACGAATCACTTGTTTTCATATACATCTCGTTCTCATGTCACTAACATGCATATCATCATCATCCAAAAAAACAAAGACACTGCATATTTGCCCAACTTGCATCATCTTGCATACTCATATAGAAAAAATATACTATATTCATTACTCCTGTTCGTGCAAAAAAAAATGTAAAAATAAAAACAAAAGCTCTTCATTCTTAACCACCTCGTATGCATTAGTCATCTTGCATGCATCATTTCCAAATAAAAGAAAATAAAAAATAATTCCACTTTCTTGCATTATTCATCAGCGTATTGCAATGCCTCCGAAAAATCATTTTTGGATAGTCAATCTTTTCAAGTGATCATTCACATTCCATGCACCTGCATCATGCAACATCATTTGTTCATTCATGCATTTTTTTTCTAAAAAAGAGATAATAGAAAAAACCATGAGCACAATTAAAAAAAATTGTGATAAACATTGGAATATCTCTTTTTTTTTTTAAACAAAAGGAAAGGAGCCTCGTTAAAACCTTCTGATGCAAAACCCGTCCTTAGGGATAAAAACATCTAGAAGGAAAGAGTACTCCCCCCTATTTCATTAAGAAACAGAAAACAAAAATACAAAAGACATGGGGGGACATAGACCAAAACCCATGCAAACAAACATTATTGCCTGAAACAAAAATAAGGAAGACCAACCCTATTACGGATAAAATCATCCCTAATAAAATAAGGAATAGAATTCCACCATTGGAAACCAGACAGGTTGATCCCATGAGATGCAAGCTTATCAGCGCAGTGATTCCCTTCCCGAAAAATATGAGTGCAAGTGACCGTCATTGATTTGAGCAGACCCATGCAATTAAGCCAACGATTGCGGAGATTCCAAGGCACAATGGAGTGAGACGAGAAAGCCATAACAGCAAGCTGAGAGTCACTTTCAATCCATAAACGATGCCAACCTTTGCGGAAAGCCACTTCAATGGCGACCATGACACCGACAAGCTCAGCATGAAGAGCGTAATTTGTACCAAGAGGAAGCATAAAACAGCCAAGAGACTCAGCATTACTGTCGCGAAAGATACCCCCACAGGCCGCTAAACCAGGAGAACCCCTCGCAGCGCCATCAGTATTACACTTAACCCAAAAGCAAGGAGGAGACTTCCAGATAACCTCTATAGTTGTAGGAGCCTTACGAGGTTTGCAATCAACCGAAAAACCCTTAAGAATCACAAAGTCCTGCATGGAGTTAGACGTGGAGCCCTTGCTGAGATTACCCGAAATGTTCACATTTGCCATGATCAAGTTTTTCAGGTAAGTGGGCAAAATCTTCTTGTTGTCAAAACGAATCTGATTCCGAGAGTACCAAATAGCCCAAAAAACGTTAATAACAGCAGCGAAAACAACATCCTGCACTTGGTCCGACCAAGGGCGCAGACAGACTTCAATAATCGTCTCCGGGGAGGAAACATCAATATTAAGAGTGAGCTTGCCACTAAGCCAATCCCAAAGCTTCTTAGCGAAAGAACACTCACAGAAAAGGTGCAAGGAGGACTCATAATCTGCTTCACAGAGACTACACATGGAAACAGTACCACAACCACGGCTTCTGAGCTGCTCATCAGTTGGCATACGGTGATGGAGGATACGCCACATAAGAAGAGACTTGGATGGGGGGATAGTACTTCGCCAAATATTCTTGAACCACCTACTAGGTTGCCCAATAGGCCTGAAGTAAAGATAAGCAGTTTTAAAAGTAAGCGTACCATCGGTAGAGTTTTTCCAAATCAGCTGATCTTGAGAGTCAAATGAAGGCAGATCTTTTTTCTGAAGGAGCGAAGCCAGCTGAGGAAAGATGTTGGAAAGAGAAGCAGGGATACACCAGTGAGCATTCTGAATGAAGTCACAAACACGGGCCTTAAGATAGAGCTGCCGATGCTCAGGGACATTAAGAAGATTTACCAGAGGGGCCGACATCCAAGGATCAATCCAAAAGTTGATACAGTCACCTTTACCAATTTGCCATATGCAGTTTTCTTGGATGGTGGAAAGATGCTCACGCAAATGACCCCACAAAGAAGAACTGATATGATAAGAAATCGCAGTATTATTTCTAAAGACCCTAGATCTTAACAAAACAGCCCAGCTGTTCTGGGAAATGCTGAGCTCCCAGCTGAGCTTTAGACAGGCTGCCTTATTAGTGTCTTTGAGGGACCTAATCCCAAGACCCCCCTCAGCTGTTGGTCTACAAACCTTATGCCAAGCCACCGTAACCACTTTACGCTGATTGACGTCACCAGACCAAATGAAATTTCTAATCCAAGAATCCACGGTGTTCAACAGAGAGGAAGGCCATTTGTAAATCAGGAAGCTGTAAATTAACATGCTTTGAACAACCGACTTGACCAGCTGCGCTCTTCCGGCGATAGATAGCAGGGAAGCTTTCCACGCTGATAACTTGGCTTTAATCTTGTCAGCGATTGGCTTTAAATAAACAGCTTTAGGCTTACCTTTGAAAATTGGAATACCCAGGTAGGTGAACGACAACTGGCCAATCGAGAAGCCCAGGAGATCGGCAATGCGACGCTGCCAGATATTGGGAATGGCGCCCAAATGAACAGTAGATTTGCTAGAGTTAACAATCTGATCAGAAGCTTCACCATACTTAGTAAAGAAGTTGAGGAGATTATGGAGATTTCTCTACGAAGCTCTGCAAAAAATCATGATGTCATCAGCATAAAGGGTATGAGAGGGAACCTGAGTACCTCTAGGACCATTGATTAACTGGAGGTCCCCATCCTGCACCAGCATGGAGATGCCTCTGCTCAAAACCTCCTCAGCCAAGCAGAAAAGAGGGGGGGGGGAGAGGGGGTCCCCTTGACGCACACCCCGCTTGCAACTAAAGTACCCAGAAGGCTTGCCATTGACAGAGATCGAAAGCTTTGCAGAGTGCAAAAGAGCATTAACCCAATCGCAGAATTTACTATTAAAACCAAAAGTCTTGAGGACTCTCAGAAGGAAATTTCAGTCCAAAGTGTCAAAAGCTTTCGTGACATCAACCTTTATAGCCATATTACCACCAAAGGACCTGTTATGCAGCATATTAATGGCTTCAGAAGTTAAGCAGATGCAATCTGAAATGTTTCTACCTTGAATAAAACCACGTTGTTGAGATGAAACGATACGGGGAGCAATTCTAGAGAGACTATCAGCAAGCACCTTAGTGATAATCTTAAACTTGAAGTTAGCAAGGGCGATAGGCCGGAACTTCTCAATACTGTCAGCACCGTTGACTTTAGGAATAAGGACCACCAAACTAGAGTTGAAATTCGGAAGCAGCCAGCCATGCTTGAAGAATTGTTGAACCGTGCTCACCATTTCTTCAACGATGATATCCCAGTAATGCTGAAAAAAGAAAGCGCCAAAACCATCCGGGCCAGGGGCACCGTTAGGATTCATAGCAAAGATGGCCTAGTTGATCTCTTCCCTATTAGGAACGTTGGTGAGCACAGTATTCTCCTCACCTGTAACAAGATTAGGGATAATCTCCTCCACCATACCATTGTCAAGACACTGATTATTAGAGGCAAAGATATTCTCAAAATAATTAACAACATGAGATTCAATATCATTAGAAGAAGCAAGAAGAGCATCACCATGCTTGAGGGCAGTTATTTGCTTGGTAATATGTCGAATCCTGACCATCTGATGGAAAAATTTTGTGTTTCGATCACCATGCAAGTGCCAATTAAGTCTAGATTTTTCAAGCCAAAAATCCTCTTGGGAAGCTAAAGCTTGCTGCAGCTCAAGTTGAAGGGTTTTTTCTTGCTCATCCAACAACTCTGAGTAGCCAACATTATCAATCTGCGCTTGGACGTGGTCTAGGGATGCATTCGCAACTTGCACCCTTAGATTAACGTCCCCAAAGACTTCTTTATTCCAAGCCTTAAGCTTTACCTTAAGATTTTTGAGCTACTGATTGAGGACCACCATCGGGCAGCCAACAACATGAGATTGCCAAGCCTCCTTAATCACATTCAGGCAGTCAGGGTGATTCGCCCAGGTGCGAAGGAATTTAAAAGAGGAGGGATGAGCACCATCTGTAACCTGAAGATCAAGCAGTAGAGGGAAATAATCAGATTTAGATTTAGTAAGAGTATAGCAGGAGATACCTGTATAAAAAGTAAAGCAAGCGTCATTGCAAATAGCCCTATCAAGTCTTTTCTCCGTGAAAAGCCCCGCCTTTACGGCCATTAGACCAAGTGTACTGAACACCCCTAGTTGGCAAATGAATCAAGTTATTCAGATTGGTCCAGTTTTGAAACTCTTCGCAAGCATTTTTAGATGGTGTGCCATTTTCCCTATATTCATGGCTGCCCAAAATAGCGTTCCAGTCCCCAATAAAGCACCAAGGGATTTTATAAGTTTGCTGGAGAAGAGAAAGATCCTGCCAAAGAGAACGCCTACCCAGATAGCTACAAGAAGCATAGATTGCAGAAATACCAACTGTAGTATTTTTAACCTCCACTGTAAAAGAAACATGCTGATCTGAGCTAGCGATAACAGTAGGATTGAAGTTGTCCTTACAGACACACCAGAGGTTAGGAATTAAAGTATTCCTGTCATTAGTAGCAAAGACTTTCATACCAAACCGAGACCAGTACCTGCGCGGAAAATCATCTAGAGAACACCAAGGTTCAGAAACAAAAACAAAATCAGGCTTGCTAGAAGAACAAAGCTTTTTAAGAGCTAATCTTGTGGGGGGATTAGCAAGGGCCCTTGTATTCCAATATAAGCACTTCATTGAGCAAGGCTTTGAGATCCTGCCCTTGAACGGGTTGTAATTGGGGTGATAGCTTTCTTTTTCTGTCGCTGCCTTTGTTTTTTCTTCTGAGACTTAGTGCGAACTACCTCAAAGTCAGAGCCCTCATCAGATTGGGCATTATCCTTTGCCAAGTTAACCTCCTTCTCAACTAAATCAGCCCAAGGATGCTTAAGGATGTGTAAATCATCAATCACAACTTGAGCAGCTTCTTGGTCAGCAACCACTTGGACCCGATTTCGATCAACCTTAAAGGCTGCTTCCATTTGAGAGTCACCAACTAAAACTGGATCATGCGTTATTGGTGGAGCTCTGCCACTTGGGGATCCTGTTTCAAAATGGTTAGAAATAAATCCAAGCAGGGGATTAATATCATCATGAGGGATGTTATTAGGGCCTCCAAACTGATTTGGGATTGTAATCTCTTCAATAGAGATGAGATCTCCGGAACGCTCCGAGTGATTATCTTTTTCCACTAGATCTTCTGTAGAGGCTTCATTACCATCATCATTATCCTTTTGAATATCCCTACCTGCACCGTTATCAATAGTGTTAGCAATAACATTAGCACTAAATGTAGCCGTACCTTTAACCTGAGTTTCTTTCTCGGCATCAGGCATTTGCATGTCACGAACATTAATGGCATCAAGGACGTTCTTTCTCTTTGGCTCCCAAACTTGCCGATTGACTGGGGGCTGCGCACGAGGTTCCTGCTTACTTTGAGCTTGCTTACAATTGGAATAATTATGCCCAATAATATGACAGTAGGAGCAGAAAAGTGGCAGCCTTTCATAAACAACTTCAACGTAAAATGCGTAACCTTCACGCTCAACCATAATACGCTCAGGAAGATCTCCATGCAAATCAATATCAACAAGAACTCTTGCGAAGTGGCCAAAAGTACGATTCTTTGTGGCATCATCCAAAGCAATAGGACCACCGATTGCCCCGGCAATCTCAAAAAGAGTGATTGGACGCCAGTATTCACGAGCCAATCCATGGATACGAACCCAACATTGAACGTTGGTGTTGCGGATCCTGTTTGGATCAAAGTCTGGCGTCCATGCAAAGAGCCGAAGAAAACCCGGGTGCAACGACCATGTCCCAATTGCTTGAAGGCTACGCATCTCTTCAAACGATTGAAAACAAAATTCATAGTAGCCTTTCCCCAAGGAGACCATTGTCCAAGAGCCAATGGATTTCCATTCTTGCAATAGTTTTGCTCTTAAATCATTAATCTTTAGAGGAGAATCCCCCTTAGAAAGGGTAAGGCGGCCATGCAATACATTCTTGCACCCTTTGACACCTTCTTGATATCTGTTTCAGTGATCTTGATAGTGAGAGCATCGCCTTTAATTCAAGGCTTTGGCAATTGATTTGGAGGAATCACGCATGAGTTTGTTAGCGCAGCAGCAAATGACTTTGTTGCGGTCACTGACTGAGGCTGAACTCGCGGCGCTACTACCGGCACTGTATCGGCCATGCATGGCCACGGATAGAAATCCATTAACGCATAAGCAGACCAGAACCAGATCAGCAAGAGCCGAAAAGAAGTCAGCCCAGCAAGAACCGAACAAGATCAAGGACCACAAAAACTCAGACCAAACCGAACCACTTACTACTGATTGGCTGCAAGATGGAAAGATCCAGCACACAAGCACAGCAAGATACGAAAATATCACTGCCACCGAAAGTTTTTCAGAACCGATCCAGCAAGACAAAGCAATATCCCACTGCTACCGATCCAGGAACTAACAGAACAGCTCCAGCAATACAACCACAGCAATAGCTTAATATCAAGCCAACTGAAACCACTTACCTGGCAGCAAGATCACGCAAAAGCAACGACAATCACTGCTACCGAAACCGACAATCACTGCTACCGAAATATAGCAACACCTGGAAACGTAGCATATGATCACGAAGCAAGGATAATACACGATCAATCCTCAAGCCCTAGCAACTGAAGCGAAGCATAGGTAGATCACGCAGCTAGGAAGGATCACGTAGCACAAGGATCACGCAGCTAGGAGAATGTAGTCACGATCAATCCTCAAACCCTAGCAACTATTCAAAAATGCTAGGAGATTGACTATCCAAAAATGATTTTTCGGAGGCATTGCAATATGCTGATGAATAATGTAGTCATGATCATCATGTATTAGTTCATCTATCACATTTTGTCTCATTTTCTAAATAAAAAAAACCTCATGAGCATACTTTTTTTCAAAAAAATTGATGAGAGATGAGACGGAGTTGATTATTCTTCTTTGGAAAAGTTTAGATTAGCTACAAACTCAAGGTTTTTTTTTCAGACACCACACTTTCAAAAAAGGAAGTTATTCACTTTTTGCAGCTCGTTCACAATTTTTCTTCAATAAAATGACGCATCTCATCAGTCCCATGACAAATGATCCAAATGGTCCATTTTGTTAACTAATGTGTTATCAAAAATTTCTCCTATCATGTCGCTGACTATGTTAACTCTCTTTGAAGCATTCGTATAGTGAACTTGTATGCAACACGCATTTACTCTTGTTTGAATCAGTTAGTGTCCATATCTTTCCCATCATCATTCCTTGTTCATGTCCAGTCGCACCCCGACCATCCCATAAGGCACATATTCTCCACACAAGTACCTAGTTAACCAGTTGGTTTGGTCTCAATGATGAAATTTCATGAGCTAACACTTTAGGCCCCAAGCTGGGGCAAATTTGTGATCACTAGATATCTTGTAAACATTGTTTTTCCTTGTTGTAAGTCCTTCGCAAAAAAAATCAAATAAGCTTGTTAGTTTGAAAACCCGCAAGAGCAGCCTACGCAAAAAATTAGGGCAAATAAAAGAAATAAAGAGAAAAAGAGCAGATATATAAAGATAAATAATTTTTTGTCCTTGAATAATTTTTTGAGAAAACAAGCAATCATGATTTGAAATGAAGTTTGGTCGTCTTCCCGTATCCTAAAAAAAAGGGTTCTTTACTACCCCTTTGAGGAAAAAAAAATCAAAAAATCTTGCAGTCACCCTAGACAAGGATCAATTCCACATCAAAAATGGTGTGTCACTTTTATCAGCTCACTCTACTAAAAAAAAGGAGAAAAAAGATCACAAAAAAAGTGAAATTCAAAAAAGAGGATTAAAAAAGAAATCCTCAAAAAGAAAAAAGCAAAAGCAGTAGAAATTGTGACCTGATACATAATATCACCAAACACAGAAGATATCCTTGTCCGAATAAACCCACAAACACCTCCTTAGGCCGAATTATCATTTCTTCCACAAAACCCAAATCATTGGCCTCAAACACTTCCCTGAACCTACTTATCTGTTAAAAGGTCATCGTATCAATAAACCATCAAACACCTCTCTGAGCCCATTTGAGCCTATACTCCACAAACCCATAACCATTGACCACATTACAAACCTTTCTTTCATAAACCTCTAACCACTGGCCACAGTACAACCCTAATAAGTCCATACTGATCGGTGGCTAATTGCTTTCATTTTCTCAAAGATTTAATTTTAGGAGAAGTAAGTTTATTTATTTACAATATATTTGCTCAAAGGGCTTGCACTCCAAGATTCATTCAAGTTGCATTGATGTAAAGACAATGATTAGTGATCACCAAGTGAAGTTTTCATCAAAACTCAAGACTGTCACAGTCTTTGGGATTCACCTAAAAAAGAACCAAAAGCTTATACTAGGATCACCACCTAGATCCCAAAGTGGGGCATTCCTTTTATCATCCATACCCCTTGAACTTGGAGATTTAGCCATTGTCCACCCCATTCATATACCATACCCAATCCATATAGTCATATTGGACCACCTCCCTAGCCCATTACCCTAACTTTGCCACCTTTCACAACCTCACTTAAAGCAACCGTTTAAAATGTCATTCCATAGTGGGGCAATCCCGTCACTTTCCACTCCACCTAAAATTAGGGAAATTCTCCCTACACCCATCTCATTCCCCTACCATATTCACATCCACAAAACCGTACCGGGGCAATTTCTCAACCCATTACCCTAAACAAACCCTTCCGCAATGTTACTCCAGTCATGGCAACCTTGTCCTTGTCATAGTTGGGGCAACACCAAACAAAGGGTTGAGACAAAATCTTTCGCCTGCCACCCTTCATTCCAAAGTCATGGCGTTCCCAATTCATAATTTCCTCTACACCCCTTACTGTTGTCATCACTAGGCAGGGGCAGACTATTCGATCACCTTCACCGGTAGTCTAAATTAGGGCAGTTCCACATTTCTTGAGCTGGGAAAAACCTACCTTTGATGACTTTGGTGAAAACCTACCATCCATCCCATCACGTGTCATATCCGTCTTACCAAGTCAACTGATTCATTCATCTGTATTAGCACTACTCTACATGTCTACTAAACAATGCTTCAAAGAGAGAGAACACAAGTTAATAATGTGACGCTGAACACTCACTCTGTTAACTTTGTGGACCTAAAATTCAATCAATCATGGGACACCGTAAGGGAAGAACAACATGAACGAGTCTGTAAATACAGTCAAGTACGGTTGCACATTAGTGACTGTAAATAACAACCTTGAGATTGCCAAAGCATGAATTCAAATCAAATCCAAATTTTCCAAGGAACGATTATTGCAAAATATTCACTTCTCTGCCTTTTGCGTCAAAAGCCTCATTTCTCATCATTACAAAAATCTTTCTACATCATCAATAAAATCATAGCATAAATCATCCGGCCATACAACCATGCATCCAATAAGTGATGATTCCAAAACATCCACTTCTCAATTTCTCGCATAAAAAAAATCTTTTTCTCATCTCAAAAACCGCAAAAACGCATCATCGATAAATCATACCATACATTTCATTCCACCATGCAAACATGCACCTACCATGGCACCCACATCAAAGCATTACATTTGCATTTGCACGTTCATCTGCACTCATGTAACACCCCGATATTTCTAACTTGTAGATATATCGCAATGCACAATTACAGCAATAATCAGAGGACACAGTTCCTGGATAATTATTGAACATCTAGACTTTTTCCGAAATTAAACATAATATTCGGAATATCCCGACTTCATATAATAGAAGCTACTCGTTCCACAGCCGAAAGGATTACAACATCTGGGTTCAATAACTAAAACAGGAAACAACAATACGGTTCGTACAACTCATAAACGATACAAGTCATACAACCCTGACAAAGACAACAAAAGGAAACATAAGAGGATCAAGACTAGATCCTTGACATCTCCAAGAGCATGTCACCTACTCGTGCCTGACAGTCTTCTTCTTTCCCTGCTTCTCTGAAAAACAACAACAAAGATAGGGTGAGATAACATATCTCAGTGAGTTCTACCGTGCCCCCTCACTACCACTCGGTTCATTTATAAAACCGTTACAACGTGGTTTGAATTATAAACCACATACCCATAAATAGTCTTAGCCCATTACCGACCGTGCAAATAACCACAATCTCGGTATCTAATGCGCTATTCATATATAACTAGTCTCGTAGTATCAATTTAGAATTACTAGCTTACCAAACGAAACCCGACCGTGCAAACACCCACAATCTCGGCGAATCGTATACTTAACTTAGCATAAACCGGCCGTGAAAACAACCACAATCCCGATAACCCACGTTAGACCACGCCATAATGTTTCAGGGCCTAGGGTGAGGGATCATGACTTCCCTTCCTAGTATGCTATTCGTTGGGTCGTCACCCAACACGATATAATCTATATATCGTACCCGCATTGGGCCGTCTTTCAAGTTTTAGATATCTATTATCGATCTATAACCCGTTTTGATGAATTCAAAGTTAGACATCCGGCGTTATAATCATAGCGTCGAGAAGGATCCACGATCCAGGTTTGTTATGTCAAAAACATTATCTCACACGCGGTCTAAGTTTTCGGTTTTGAAAACAGCTTTGACTTTCAAAAACAGTGTGTTTTCCAATTCAAGTTGTACATATATAGTTAGGTCTTTGAATAAGCTTTCCAACGCATCCGAGAACACCTCAATCGGATTCCCGGATCAAAAGTTATTGCGAAAACAAGTTCAGGGACTTTTTAGTGAAAACTGCAAACCGTCGCGACGCGAACACATACCGTCGCGACGCGAAAAGTGACAGAAAATTTTGCGTTGCAAAAATTAAGGGAGGTCGCGATGCGATGGCCACGGGCCGCGACGCGAAAAGTGACAGAATTCGCTGAAAACAGCATTTCGAAAACCCGTTTTGTACCGTTTCGCTTTCTATTCGACCCCGAGACATTTCCTAACCATCAAGACTTAAAAATAGATATTCTAACCAACATTTCAGCCCATATTCCAGTGAAAGCATCTAAATCAACAATTCATAGATTACTCAATATTTCCATAAAAACCGTAAAACGCTATTTTTCTGAAAAACAGGTTTTCGACCCGAAAATATTTCGAATTCAGTTTTTTCAGCGAGAGACAAAATGTGACACAAGTTCAGAAAGTCATATTTTCCCTAATCCATGAGTAGAACTCACCGTTTCGACGAAGTCCGAGAGTTGAGCCGAAAGGCGAAGTCACCGAACCGAAAACACACGAACGATCCCCGTTAGAGCTCAACCGCTTCGAGACCGCAACAACACTTCTGTCCACTTCGAATACAGCAACCTATTCACTTCAGAACAGCTCCCAATCTACAATGTAGTTTCTGAATATACTTCTCCTTAGTTCCTAATGCACATGCAACACCACCAAGTAGTTAAAACTCCATTGGGACTAGGAGGTGTTCTTATGCAAAATGGTAAGGTAGCTGCTTACGCGTCCAGACAGTTGAGAACTCATGAGAAGAACTACCCTACTCATGATTTGGAGCTTGCGGCAGTTGTATTTGCTTTGAAGATTTGGAGGCATTATCTGTATGGGTCTAAATTTGAAGTGTTCAGTGATCATAAAGGGTTGCAGTATTTGTTTGATCAGAAAGAGTTAAATATGAGGCAAAGGAGATGGTTAGAACTGTTGAAGGATTATGACTTCAGTTTGAATTATCATCCGGGAAAGGCTAATGTTGTAGCCGATGCTTTGAGTCGGAAGTCTTTGCATGTGTCAGCAATGATCGTTAAAGAGCTTGAATTGGTTGAGCAGTTCAGAGACATGAGTTTGGTCTGTGAAGTAACACCTCAGAGTGTTAGACTAGGAATGTTGAAGATTCATAATGAATTTTTAGATGTCATTCGAGGGGCTCAGAAGCGAGATATCAAGCTGGTTGAATTGGCGGTAGGGATCGATCGTTCCGAAAATAAAGACTATGAGATTGATGCGCAAGATGTGTTGAGATACCGTGGGAGGATTTGTATTCCGAGTGATGAGGAGATTAAGAAGGCAATTCTTGAAGAAGGGCACGGGAGTAAGTTGAGTATCCATCCGGGAGTCACAAAAATGTATCAAGATTTGAAGAAGCTGTTTTGGTGGCCTGGTATGAAGCGTGATGTGGCTCAGTTCGTGTATGCGTGTTTGACTTGCCAGAAGTCGAAAGTGGAGCATCAAAAGCCTGCGGGGTTGATGCAACCGTTAGAGATTCCGGAATGGAAGTGGGATAGCATTTCCATGGATTTTGTGACTAATTTGCCTAATACCGTAAGAGGATTTGATGCTATTTGGGTGATTGTTGATAGATTGACGAAGTCTGCTCACTTTTTGCCAATCAGTATTACTTATCGGGTTTCGAAGTTGGCGGAGATTTATGTTAAGACGATTGTGAAGCTGCATGGTGTTCCTTTGAGCATTCTATCTGATAGAGATCCTAGATTTACTTCTGAGTTTTGGAAAAGTTTGCAAGAGGCCTTGGGTTCTAAGTTGAGGTTGAGCTCAGCGTATCATCCGTAGACAGATGGTCAGACGGAGAGGACTATTCAGTCGTTAGAAGATTTGTTGAGAGCTTGTGTTCTTGAGCAAGGAGGGTCGTGGGATTCTCATCTCCCATTGATAGAGTTTACTTACAATAACAGTTTTCATTCTAGTATTGGATGGCGCCTTTTGAGGCCTTGTATGGTAGAAAATGTAGGACTCCTCTGTGTTGGTATGAATCGGGAGAAAGTGTGGTACTTGGCCCTGAGATTGTCCGTGAGACTACGGAGAAAGTGAAGATGATTCGTGAGAAGATGAAGGCTTCGCAGAGTAGACAAAAGAGTTATCATGATAAGAGAAGGAAGGATTTGGAGTTTCAAGTCGGTGATCATGTGTTCCTGAGAGTCACTCCAGTGACTGGTGTTGGTCGTGCCTTAAAGTCTAAAAAGTTAACTCCTCGCTTTATTGGTCCGTATCAAATTTTGGAGAGGGTTGGGAAAGTTGCTTATCGGGTGGCCCTGCCACCTAATCTTTCGAACTTGCATGATGTATTTCATGTGTCCCAGTTGCGGAAGTATGTTCCTGACCCGTCTCATGTGGTTCAAATGGATGATGTGGAGGTGAGGGAGAACCTCACTGTGGGGACAATGCCGGTTAGAATTGAAGATCGTGAGGTGAAGGTGTTAAGAGGTAAAGAGATTAATTTGGTGAAAGTGGTTTGGTTGGGAGCTGCCGGTGAGAACACTACTTGGGAGTTGGAGAGCAAGATGCGGGAGTCATATCCAGAGTTATTTGAATCAGGTAATTTCGAGGACGAAATTCTTTTAAGTGGGGGAGAGTTGTAACACCCCAAATATTTCATTAATTATTTTAATTAAGTTAATTAAGTATTTAGGGGATTTGTTTTATTTAATAGATATAATTGAAATTTAGATATAATTGAGGTGTGGTGTTGAAGCAGGGGGTGGGGTTGCGAATTAATCGGGCTTAAGCTGGCAGAAGCCCGTGATCCAAAGCCCACTGAGCTAGGCGCATACTTAAGCCCAAAATTTAGGATTTTGGCTCATTTTTGCTAAAAGAAAAGAAAGGAGTCGCGACTTGAGAGAGAGGAGAGGGAGAGCGCGACGTGTTCAAGGAGAAGGAGGAGGGTTTCGCGTGGAGCTTCAAGGAGAGGAGAGCTTGGATTGGCGATTTCTTTGGTGGCTTGCTAGAGGTCTCGTTGAATCCTTCAATTGTAAAGGTTAGGGGGCTCTCTCTTACACTCATAATAACCTATAAGATTAGAAATCATATGAGTTAGGTTTTAGGAATAACTAGTTGCTTGATTTTGACGTTGTTGATTGAATTGTGGTATTGTTTCATGTTACATATAATGTTGGATTTAAATTGGTGATGTTATGTTGATGGGTGTTGAGATGAATTATGATTTGCAAATTGTGTATGTAGGGTGTTTGTTATGTTGACCCAATGAAATTGAATGGGAAAAAATATAAGAGTTGTTAGGTGCTTGTTGAATTGCTCGAACGAATGATGTTGAGGTGTTGTGCGTGTATGTGCTAGTCATGGGCGATAAAGTGGCTGCCCATGCGTGTTGTGTGTGAGGCAAGGGTGCCAAACATGGCGTGCCCGTGAGCCATGGTGCGTGTGTGTTGGGCGCCAACTTGGCTTGTCCTTGTGCTTCGTACGTGTGGTGTGTTATGTGGTTGCCATGACTGTTTGAATATATGATTAAGTTCGGATGTAAATCAGAATGGGTACGGGAACGATCAGAATGGACAAGAAGACACGAAAACTGACGTTTCTGAAATACTGGTAGCCACGCACGGATCGTGCGCCCCTGGGCACGGATCGTGCGTGGGGTTCTTGTACTCAAGGTGGATTTCTAAAAACTGAGCACGGATCGTGCGTCCCTTGCTGATACCCAGTTTTAAAACTATGTCCTAAGTCATCCTGATTGGTCCTAAGTCCCTTCTAATCCACTCTTCAAGGTTTCCTAAGGACGGAAACACATTAGTATCATGAAATCAAGTATGATTGAAGTAATTTTATGTTATGTTCATGTCTTTGCTTATGTGATGGCCCGACGTAGGTATTTATGAGATCGATCATGACTAAGTTAAGTTGTTTGGCAGCCTTGTGTGGCAGTTTAGTCCCTGTGGGACAGTTTGGTCCCTGTGTTGCATGTTTTTTTTTCAATGTTGCTGTGCTGTTATATTATTGTAGTGTTGTTTTAGTCCTTTGTGACAATTAATCCATAATTACTTGGTGAATGGTGTAATTGGTGAGATAATGGTGACATATATATAATGGTGAGATAAAATTATTGGTGAGCTAATTAAATTACTGGTGAGTATTGCTATTGCATTATTTTGGTGCGTATGGTGCATTTTTTTTCATGGCGTCGCATAATCATGTGCATTAATCGGTGAGCAGAAGGCTTCGGCCTTATGATAAATGATTGGTGAGCAGAAGGCTTCGGCCTTATTTTGGTGAGTGCCCTCAAGGCTATTATTAAGGTGATGATGGATCCACATGCATTATGCCCTAGGAGTTGGGATGCATTTCATGCATTATTCATACCTTCGGTGTTGTTTCTTGATGTTGTAAAGTAATGGTGTGTGTTAATATTGCTGTGATTTGGTGTTGTTAGTTGCCTTCCTTAATATGATGTTGATCTTATTTGTTATTATTTATGTAAAGAGACTCACCCTACTGCTTTTATGTTGCTTCTCATGTCGGCAACGTGCAGGTGATAGCGAGTGAAGGTTACCTAGTACCTTCTTCTAGTTGGTTGAGTCAGCTCTGATACGTAGCACCGGGGGGCGTCTTAGTTTACTCATTTTATCTAATTGATGTCTTTAGACTGTTTATTTGGTGATGTAATTGAACACCTTGAGAATTCGATGTTTTTCCGCTGCGATGGTTTTTATACTGTGTTGATGTAAACTAAACAGGATGTTTATGCTGACTGTGGTGCTATGTATCACGTACTTTATGTCTTTATGAATTAAGTTAGCGTTATTATATATGTCGTTGACGCAAATGTGGCACCCTCTTGTGGATGCATTGAAAAGTTTTTGAGAACTCTGATTTCCTTTAATTAAATGGTAGATAATTAGAAGGGGGTGTTACACCTTGGTCCAACTGTTAATCAGAAACTCAGTTCTACACTTGCTGAAATTCTTCAAACCAAACTATACATTGATAGTTCTCGAACTTACATCAAGTTTTATGACTCTCGGGTACATTTCTTTGAACTTAGAGGTTTTTTATCTATTCATTCCATTCAATTATGAGTCTTATGATCTTTGTTGGAGAAAGGAAAAAAAATACGTACTAGATCAATTTCAAGACTGTTTTTAGGAAATTTGTTGCCAATAATACAGGTTATTAAAATAGATATTGTTTTTCTATGTTGTTTAGCAATTCTTTGTCTACAACATCTGAGAAAATATGTTTGCTAACTTAATCTAATTATATGGTGCTCTGTTTCCTGTATTTTAATTAAGTATTGGAATAATAGCATCAAATCAGTAGCTATGACCTGTAAGGATATTGTACTTGAGGGTTATTTCACCCCAGAGGTTAATATTGTATTTAAGGGCTATGACATGTTAACATTACCTATATCACATTTAAGATGAAAGTTGCTAATCAGATTGACTGGGTTCGGTTATTGTAATTTTAGCATTGGAGATATAGAATTTGGATGATCATGAAAATACTATAAGGCTAATCAGATTGTTTAAGGCTAATTAGATTTCTTTAATTCCCTTTGCTTGTTTAAGCACTGCTAAACAAACTACCAAAAGCATAGATTTGTGTTGGATGATATGTGCTATTTTTCTTATGCAGGAGAATATGCAACAGCAAGAGCTGCATCAGCTGCTGGAACAATCATGGTACTTCTCTCTTTATGTTTATATTCTTGTTAATTAAGGATTTAGAAGTTTACTTGATGATTAATCACCACATACTCTTTAAGACTTGTCAGTTTCATATGTTGGAACCTCTGCATGTGGATTTATGACCACCATTTGAAAGTTTTTTATACTTAGTAAACTAATTAATATCAATTTTTTTCACACAGGGTTTGCAAGTGATGGCACTTTGGAGAGGAATGCTGATATATAGCTGCTATACAACTCATTTCAATGCTAAGAAAATCAACTCGAGAGATTCTGTTTGGTGAAGCAAATGGATAGCTGCTATACAACTCATTTCAATACTACCTTGATGTTTCTTGCTTAAGATTTTTCATTGTTTTATATGTTTCTACTTAGTTACATGACTAATTTGTTTGAATAATGCTTCAAATTAGTTATGAATGGGATTATGTGGAAGTCACTATATGTTTGTATTTGTGTGGAATATATAATTTGATATTGTTGTAAGATTGTGTTGATATAAGATTTTAAATGAAAAAAAAAATTGGTTTGATTTTGGTCTGTTGAATTAAAATTAGCAGTCATTATTTAGATTAGCTAAATAATTTTTTTTTTTTTAAAAAAATTAACTTTTAAAGTCAGGCGTCACTAAAGCCTGACTTTAAATCATACTTACGAAGTCAGGAAAATGATAAATGCTTGACTTTAAATCATACTTACGAAGTCGGGCAAGAATAAATGCTTGACTTTAAATCAGACTTACGAAGTCAGGCTATCGCTTGACTTTAAAACTCCTGACATGCAAAGTCGACTTAATAAAAGTCAAGCGAGCGCCTGACTTTAAATCCTCTTTTCGCCTGACTTTAAATCCCTTTTTTGCACTAGTGATAGTGCTGGATATATGAGTATTTCCCCACCATCGTGGTGCGGAAAGACTTCGGTGCCAGTGCACTTCCACGTTGCAGCAGGTGGGCGAACAAGAAGTGCGATAGTATCAAGCTTCCGGAATTTCGGCAGCTGCTGGATGACTTGCAGAGGGAGCGAGTCATATGGAGCCCCTGAGACGACCATAGACAGTACCTCCGGTTTCACAACATTTCATTATTCAGAGGTTGGCTGCTGTGGGGGGAGGTGGATGTGCCTTATATGCAAGACAGGGTCCGTTGGCAGTTTGGATATGTCCAGCAGATTCCTGGTACACCTATTTCGGGCCCACGTCCATCTACAGAGGCCATAGTTCAGCAGCTGATGTTCTATCAATCCCCAGCGCGGGCTTTCAGGGACCGCGGTCGACGGACACCCGTCCAGGGTGCTTGTGATGACGAGTACCTACCATGGTACTTCCAGGTGTCCATTCCTCGCCTCAATTCGGCTCCGCCTTCACCTACAGCTGCTGAGGATGTTGTTCCACTTCCCTTCGAGTCCAGGATGATGACAGCAGCTACGCATGTCCAGGATGCCTATGATCGTCTTTTGTCAGCCGACGGAGTCGACGGCATTCCTGAGGATGTCTATGATAGTCTGTTGGCTGCTTTTCAGATTTTGAACATTTAGTTGTATTATTTTTTGTATTTTTACTGTATTATTTTGCGTAATTTGATTTCACGTTCGGTTACAATTATATTGCCTTCCAGAAATACTTTATTCTGAGGTATTTCCGGAAAAACCATATTTCTGCCTTACGAAAATATGTGTATTTCCGGAAATTTGAAAAAAAAATAAAAAATTTAAGGGTAATTTGGAGATTTCCCGTAAAAGGGGGGTATGGGGTTAAGGGGAGGGAGGGTTACAAAAAAACACCCATAATCGAACTAGCATATCTATGAAAAAAATAAAAAATCCAACTAACGGGAGTAGTTGATTTGATGGGCTTTACTACGTCCTAGATCGCGTGTTGAATGTTGAAAGAAAGCAAGGTATGGCAAGCTTGTTTGTAATTTATTTATTTATATATTTATTTGAGAAAAGTCAATATGGAGGCCAAGTCTACCCTTGCAGTTACGCAGTCATCTGACTACTTCCCATCTACTACTTGTGTGATATTTATACAACCCCCACTTCAATTCAACTTTCAGTTCAAAACCCATTATTGTTTCTGCTGACAGTTATCAAAAACACACCAAATTAAAGAGACAACAAACCCAGCAGCAATTAACATTCCCATATGGTTTCTTTAGCCGTTTCTTCCATTAATAGAACAGTTAACGCTGCTCTTCATGTTCCAAAACTCCCACGTGTACTTCCTTCCACGTTTCCACAACTACAAAAAACAAAGCCGGGTGATCAATTTGATGGATCCATAGACTCACTTCAATTACAAAACAATGTCCTCACTACACAATTAAACGAGGACTTATTATATAGACTTGACAACAATAAAAAGTCAAAGGTCACTATCACCAAACTCTATGCAGTTTTAGAGGCAGTAGCCGACAGAGTTGAAATGCATAAAAACATTGGCAAACAACGTAATAACTGGAATACCCTTCTTTGGAATTCCATTAACATGATTACTCTCACTGCTACAACCATGCCCGCTTTTGGCTTTGAAATTATCTTCAGCACTTTTGTTTGCTGCGGCTACTGGGTTGCTTCTTGTGATGAACAAGATCCAACCTTCACAACTCGCAGAGGAACAACGCAATGCTACGAGATTATTCAAGCAGCTTGAGAAAGAAATTGAAACTACAATTGCACTAGGAAATCCTAATGAAAAAGATGTGAAGGGTGCAATGGAAAAGGTTTTGGCTCTTGACAAAGCATACCCACTTCCTTTATTGGGAGCTATGCTTGAGAAATACCCTGCAAAGTTTGAGCCTGCTGTTTGGTGGCCCTCAACTCAGTTCCAAAGGAAAAATAAATCCCATGAAGGAAAATCACAAAGAATGAATGGATGGAATGAAGAACTTGAAATGGAAATGAGAGAGGTTGTTGAGGTTGTAAAGAGAAAAGACAGTGAGGACTATGACAGGCTTGGAAACATTGCCTTGAAAATCAACAAGACTTTGGCCATTGTTAGGCCTTTGCTCACAGGCATTGCTGCAGCAGGATCTACATTTGTTGGTAATGGTTCATGGGCAGCCTTAGTGCCTCTCATGGCTGGCTCATTGGCTTCAGCCATTAATACTTTTGAGCATGGAGGCCAAGTTGGTATGGTTTATGAAATGCACCGAAGTAGTGCCGGATTCTTTAACATGTTAGAAAACTCATTGATTCAACTTTAGAGGAGAAAAATTTAGATAGAAGAGAAAATGGAGAACTCTTCGAAATGAAGATGGCTTTGAAGTTGGGAAGAAGTCTATCACAGCTAAGGGAACTTGCCTCAAAATCTGCTTCCAATCGTAAGGAAGGAGTGGAAATAGATGAATTCGCTAGCAAGCTCTTCTAACTTTTAATTAGATAGGCAAACAAATTCTTTTATTCATTCATTTATTCTATCACCATGTATAGTAGTCTTAACCTAGAAGGCAAATGTTATATAAAATAGTGAATATGATTTTGCACATATAATCATTTTGTAACTTCATGTAATTGAGTAGGTCACTTCATGATGAATAAATTGGTTATTCCCAATTTTTCTTTGATTTAATACCAAAGCTTTCATTGTATTATAATTTCTATCAAATTTGAAAAAGAACTTGGTTAATTAGAAGATTAATTTACTATTGAAAGTGAAAATTATTATGGAGAGTGTTGAGCCAAAATCTCTTTCAAGATGTGTATTATTGGTTGGGTTTTAGCGCGGACCATCCTTACAAGTGATTCACATGCACGAACATATATTTCAAAAATTGTTGAAACTTTGATGACAGACGACACCGTATTTCAGAAGCAGAAGTTCACGGTCCTCTAAGTCCTCAAAGTTGAAGAGTATATATATATATATATATATATATATATATATATATATATATATATATATATATATATATATATATAAGCCGTTAAACATAAGATATTTCTATAATAAAACATAAAATAAAGTCAAAGTATTTTCCGATAAGCTACAAGTTGCTTTTATAAGGTGTCTTGAATAGCCTATGGAAATAAGTTGAAAACAGCTTAGGAACACATCGTAAATTATTTTCGTAAAAACTCTTACACAATCTCAAAAGTGCTCGTGTCGATAGATGAGCCCAAATATAACTAATACCACTACTAGAATATGTCCATCCATGGATCATTGAACAATCCGAAATTCGTCACAAACCATTTTAGCAAAATTGGGGATGACCTGAATTCATATATTTGGCATCATGAAGTGTTTAGCAACAGATTTTGAAATTTTTGGCTATTTGCGATGAATACGACTCCCCACAAACACATATAATCCGTCGCTACAAAAATGAATAAACTGATGAGGTAGGCAGCAACTGCAACACACTCACCCCAGTAGGTCAAAGGTATAGCAGCATGAAACATCAAGGATCTAGCCACATTCAACAAATGCTGGTGTTTTCTTTCCACCACAGCATTTTGTTGGGTCTGTGTGGGCAGGAAAATTGATGTTCAATGCTACTATGCTGTAAAAAATCAGTGAGCAAAAACTCCTTTGCATTGTCAGTTCTAATACATTTAGTTGTTTTTCCAAACTGTGTGTGTGCATATGTAAAAAAGGACTTGATTAAATGTGTAGCATCAGATTTATTACTCATTAAGTGGATCCAAGTAAACCTAGAGTGATCATCTACTATGGTGAGAAAATATTTGTAGCCATCATGAGTGGTTGTGAAAAGGGGCCTCAGGTATCACAGTGTATCATATCAAAACTTGCATCAGAAACATGATTATGAGAAGTAAAAGGCAATCTTTTTTGCTTAGCCAAAGGGCAAATAGTGCACAGATCAGAACAAGATTTAGCACGCATTTGAAAGGGAATTTTATTGCTTAAGAGTTGTAACACAGAATTAGAAAGGTGACCCATATAGGTGTGCCATAATTTCGCTAAATCTAGTTGACTAGTAACTGTATTACAAGAGGACAGTACATTTGAAAAAGGAAACAAAGAACCGGATGAGTCTAACAAATTGGTACTATACTGAGACCCTGTATTAGATCACATCTTCCAATCACCTTTCTGAGTGTTTTGTCATGTATAACACAAGCATCATCAATGAAATGTACATTATACTTTTGTGAATATAATAGGGCACCAACAAAAATTAAATTGACAGTAAAGGCGGGTATATAAAGAACATTTGTGAGAATGAAATTGTTGCTTAGTTTAACACTTCCTACAGTTGCTACTCTAACTCTTTGATTGTTAGGCAATGTGACATAAGTGTTAGGCAAGATAGTGTGATCAAGAAATTGTGCTAAAGTGTTTCAAATGTGTGCAGAGGCACCGGAATCAACTAACCATAAGTGTCTAGCAATCTTCAGTTGGAGCTGGATGCGAGGGCCATTCTGATGTTGGAATCGAGTCTCAAGATCAAGCCAAATATCGCGAGCAGTGGATGAATAGACGACGCTCACCGCGAGTTCTTCGCACACCGAAATCCACGATGCAACGATGTTATTGCAGTGCAACCACATCGGGAACTGAGGATCGTCTTCTGCCGGAGCGACGATGGTGCCATCAACGAAACCATACTTGTTGTTCTTGGAGCTGAGAGCCCACACCATCGCACGTTTCCAAGAATTGTAATTTTCCCCACTCGCGGCCAAGAGTTGAGTAGCGAGAATCTGGCCGGGGTTATCCGAGTGATGAAGGTAAAAATGGTTGAGTTGATCAACGATTAACGCCATCGAAGTGAATTTCGAAACGGAAGCAAGGATCGGAGGACGATGATGGCGACGAAAGACGAGAAATTGGGAACGATTGCGAAGAAAGAGGGAGCGGAAACCCTGAAAAACTTCTGATTCCATCTTAGAGGAAGAGAATCAAAGAATTGTATAAACTGAATAACATTTCTTCATTGATTCAAAAACTTAACCAAATGAATTACAATCAGGGTGCTTATATACAATGATTCAATCTAACAGAATTACTAGCGAACTCTCAACTAGTTACAACAGCTAACAAACTGAAACTGAAAAACAAATTAACTAACTAGATGAAACTAACATAAGCTAATTAACTATGTTAAGAGTAAACTGAAGGGTAAATGAGTAAAAAACTAGATTGAGATATATCATATTTTAATACCACTTGGTGGGCTTTACTGCGTCTGGATCGCCTAACGTCTTGCCCGTTGAATTGAACGTTGAAAGTGGAGGGCAAGGCAAGCAGCTTGTTTGAAATTTATTTATTTGAGAAAAGTCAATAAGGAGGCCAAGTCATATGACTGCTTCCTACCTACTTGGTACTAGTAGTATATATACAACCCCACTCCCATTCCTCATTTCATAATTCTCATCTACAACTCAACTTACAAAACCCATACAAAAACAAACACACCAAATTAACACCAACTTAAAAGAGACAGCAAACCCAGCAATCAATCAATCCCATATGGTTTCTTTAGCCGTTTGTTCCATGAGAACAGTTAACGCTGCTCTTCATGTCCCAAAACTCCCACGTGTAATTCCTTTCTCAATTCCACAATTACAAAAACCAAAGCTGGTTGATGAATTTGATGGATCCATAGACTCATTTCAATTACAAAACAATGTCCTCACTACACAATCTAACGAGGATTTATTATATAGACTCGACAACAAAAAGTCAAAGGTGGTAACCCAACTCTATGCAGTTTTAGAGGCTGTAGCCGACAGAGTTGAAATGCATAAAAATATTGGCGAGCAACGTAATAACTGGAACACCCTTCTTTTGAATTCCATTAACATGATTACTCTCACAGCTACAACCATGGCTGGTGTTGCTGCCACGTGTGGTGATGGTGCACCGCTTTTGGCTTTGAAATTATCTTCAGCACTTTTGTTTGCTGCGGCTACTGGGTTGCTTCTTGTAATGAATAAGATCCAACCTTCACAACTCGCTGAGGAACAACGCAATGCTACAAGACTATTTAAGCAGCTTGAGAAAGAAATTGAAACTACAATTGCACTAGGAAGTCCTACAGAAAAAGATGTGAAGGGCGCAATGGAAAAGGTTTTGGCTCTTGACAAAGCATACCCACTTCCATTATTGGGAGCTATGCTTGAGAAATACCCTGCAAACTTTGAGCCTGCTGTTTGGTGGCCTTCTACTAAGTTCCAATCGAAAAACAAATCCCATGAAGGAAAATCACAAAGAATAAATGGATGGAATGAAGAACTTGAAATGGAAATGAGAGAGGTTGTTGAGGTTGTAAAGAGAAAAGACAGTGAGGACTATGACAGGCTTGGAAACATTGCCTTGAAAATCAACAAGACTTTAGCTATTGCTGGGCCTTTGCTCACTGGCATTGCAGCAGCTGGATCTGTATTTGTTGGCAATGGTTCATGGGCAGCCATAGTGCCTCTCATGGCTGGTTCATTGGCTTCAGCTATTAATACTTTTGAGCATGGAGGCCAAGTTGGTATGGTTTTTGAAATGTATAGAAGTAGTGCCGGATTCTTTAACATGTTAGAAACCTCAGTTGATTCAACTTTAGAGGAGAAAGATTTAGATAGAAGAGAAAATGGAGAGCTGTTCGAAATGAAGATGGCTTTAAAGTTGGGAAGAAGTCTATCACAATTGAGGGAACTTGCCTCAAAATCTACTTCCTATCGCATGGAAGGAGTGGAAATAGACGAATTTGCCAGCAAGCTCTTCTAATTTCTAATTAGATGGACAAACACATTCTTTTATTCATTCATTTATTCTTTCATGTAGTCTCTAACATAGAAATCAAATTATATATAAAATACTGAAACTGATTCTGCACATATCATTTTTGTAACTTTATGTAATTGAGTAGGTCACTCCATGATGAATAAATTGGTTCCCAATTTTGCTTTTATTTAATACAAAACCTTTCATTGTATTATAATTGCTATCGAATTTGAAAAAGAACTTGGTCAGTTAGAAGATTAATTTACTATTGAGAGTGTTGAGCCAAAATCTCTTTCAAGATGTGTATTATCGGTTGGGTTCTAGCGCATACCATCCTTGCAAGTTATTCACATGCACGAACCAATACTTCAAAAAAGGTCAAAACTTTGATGACAAAACGACACTGTCTTTCGGAAACAGAAATTGATGGTCCTCTTAGTCCTCAAAGTTTAAGGGTATGTTTGGGAGGGGGTTTTGGGAGGGGAAGGGAGGGGAGGGCATATTTTTCAATTTAGAATTGAGGAAGCTATAAAATGTCTCCAAATATAAATCAAGTGTGATTAAAAATGTTATATTGATATCTATCAACTTGTTCTTTTAATTTTTTAAAATCTTAAATGCATATTAAAATATAGATTAATCTTTTTCAAGCCCTCCCCTCTCTTCCCCTCGCAAAACCCCCTCCCAAACATACCCTAAGAGAGTTTAACTATGTGCTTTAATATAAGCTGTTAAACATAGACATTTCTTTAATAAAACATAAAATTAAGTCAAAATATTTTCATATAAGCTATAAATTGTTTTTATAAGCTATCTTGAAGAGCCTATGAAAATAAGTTAGAAACAGCTTACAGACATGTCGTAAATTGTTTCCATAAAAACTCTTATATATACACAAT
Source organism: Astragalus membranaceus (assembly GCA_039519185.1). NCBI lineage: Eukaryota > Viridiplantae > Streptophyta > Magnoliopsida > Fabales > Fabaceae > Astragalus > Astragalus membranaceus. The sequence goes on along the minus strand of CM076851.1, from coordinate 22,111,223 downwards.
CTCAAAAGTGCTCGTGTCGATAGATGGGTCCAAATAAGCTAATACCACTACTACAAAAATCAAATTTAGAGGGGAGAGGGAGGCCGGGGGGGTAAGTCCATCGATCGCTAAACAAGCCAAGACTCGTCACAAACTATTTTAGCAAAGAACTTGGTGATGGACCTGATTTCTAAATATTTGGCATCATGAAATATTTAGCAACATATTTTGAAATCTGTGGCTATTTACGACAAATATGACTCCCCACAAACACACACACACACACACACACACATATATATATAAGTTGTCATTAAAAAATGCATAAATTGAATCTGGGAAAAGGATATTCTGTCGTTAATTGCGAGGAAGAAATTCATCGCTAATAGCAATGCAAAAAATTTATCGCTTATTGTGAAGGAAAAATCCTGTCGCTAATAGGAGAGACACTATACCTCTCTATTAGTGAGGGAGAAATTGACCTGTGGCGCTAGCAGTGCGATGCGGAACGCGCAACAATGACTATTCGTCTCTCTTTGTCATGCTCTGTGACAAAAGAAAAAGTTGGTGTGGCAAACATCATCTTAGCTTTATTATGTCATGTGTCATTGACTTTCCACAGCAGCACTGGCAGGTGACATTGGCATGTGATGCCAACACTGTCACGTGGTATTGGTCTGCCATGTCAGAATTGCAGCGTCGCACTGACTTTCTTTGTCGGCATCTAAACAACTATATATAACAATATTACTAATCAATTAAAACTAATAAAAATTATAATAATATTACTAAATTATGATAGTAATTTACGATTAATGTCACAACCACGTGGTATTGACTTGCCACGCCAACATTTTTGTGTGGCGCTAACTTGTTGCGCCAGCATCCAAAAGGCCAAAAAAAGCCTATGACGGCGCTTTTTTTTTACCCTATGACAGCGCATAAAAGTGCTGTGTATTCTAGTATTGTTATATGTTACTTTTGACAGCGCTTTTTAAATTTCAAACACTGTTATAGAGTTATTTTATGGCGCTTATTATTCAAAAGTGCTTTTTTTTTTATAAGCATATTATTCAAAAGTGCTGTTATAGATACTTAAGGTTCACCTTTGTGTTGCCCGGGACTAGGGGTGTTCAAAACCGAACCAAACCAATAGAAAACCGCAAACCGAACCAAACCAAACCGAAAACCGCAAACAACCGCTTCTTATTGGTTTAGTTCGGTTCTTTTTTTCATTGCACCGCGCGGTTTGGTTCGGTTCGCGGTTTTGATTATAGAAACCGAACCAAACCAAACCAAACCAAACCGCAAGTAGCACTAAGACTTATTGACTTACAACATTCCTTACTAACTTACTAGCCTAAATGCAACTAAAACCCAACTCCCACTCACTTACTAGCCCAAATACAATTAATTCTTTGACTCACTTACAAACAATCTATATTGTTATGCTATATTTAAAAATTACAATAAAATATTTAATTCAAATTTTTTTAAACATTGTCTTAACTATCTTAAAAAAATTAAAAGAGCGTAATTTATATACTACATATATTTGAGTAGATTTTTTCTTAAAGATTTATGTTAGCCATTTTTTATGTTAATTAATTTTAACTTCGTTTTAAATTATGTTTTGTCTTGAAAAAAACCGAACCAACCGAACCAATCCAAACCGCATTAGTTTGGTTTGGTTTGGTTCGGCTTTATTTTAGGAAGCCAACCGAACCAAACCAAACCGCATGTAGTTTTACCTTGCGGTTCGGTTCACTTTTTATCTCAAAACCGAACCAAACCGCACCGCGAACACCCCTACCCGGGACAACACTTCTTTTGTTTAAAGCGCTGATATAGGATGGCATATGACAACACTTTATCTATAAAGCGCTGTTATGGCTTATTTTTATTTTAAAAAAAAAAATTGAATACATTTTCCCTTCATATATGCCCTGTATTCCTAGATTAAACCAATTTATGTACAGGTCTGTATCAAATGGTAAGTAGCCATGCTTGGATTAAACCAATATGATTATAATTAATACTCCGCCAATACCATAAGCAACCACAATACACAAGTCAATCCAAATTTATTGCAAAGGCGTGATTACATGGTATGACAACTAGAAACACTATAATCTATACAAAAGCTATTTCGACACATAAGTTTTTTTTTGATAAGTCAAATTTACAATCAACTGCACTAGTTTAGGCAATCTAACAGGCTGTTACCCCATATTTCAAAATTACAACTTTCTGCCCAGCCCTTATTCAAAAACCATCCCCATGTGATGCCTTTAACCTGATACATCATTTGTGAGACATCAATGGTACTTCCTCTAAAGATTACATTATTTCGGTTCATCCAAATTACCCAAACAGTAGCTACCCATATTAAAAGTCTAACTTTCCTTTTGTTTCTTCCACTTGCTGAAATGCCATGTTGTTTCAAGTGATCCCATCTGTCTCGGATCTGTCTCGACACATAAGTAGCCATGCTTGGATTAAACCAATATATGATGTTTCCTGCCGTTTGAAAGAAATCTGTAATTTCATACTCATAAAATAGCCAAATTGACCATGGGCTGACCGTGAAGATAACCAAATATTTTGACAGTAGCTCTCAGCTGAAGAACAGGTGGTTATTTCAAGCTCGCCACCTGCTTCATAAGAATCCAACAAGAATTGCCTGTTTGCTGGAGCATTCAAGTTGCAAGGCCCGAGCAAAGATGAAATTATATAAGGAAAATAAGTGACTACCTAATATAGAGATATGATAATTAAATGGGTACATCATAATATATTAAGCACTGATTATATAATTCAGATCTCTACAGCTGGCCCTACAACAAGTCTAGGTATGAGCTCCTCCTAATGACACTGACACTAGCCTTCGAAGCAAAAATAAACAAAATATAACGGGAGGAAAATGTGAAAGGAAAGAAAAATGCTTATGCTACTCCAAAAGAATTTAGAATCAACTTCATTTTAGAATCAAGCTCTAAAGTAGGAGAACACTTGTCCTTCAGCAAGTGATCACTCCAACAACTCTTTTTTTCCCATTTCAAAGAGATTCCATTGCAAATTAAACATGCGAGATTAGGGGAGATAACTCATGGGTTCAAGACATAATTATTTATTTATATGAATCACAAATTGTTGGTATTTTGTATTGGATTTGGAGCAATAATACAAGTTACTTAAATTCTGATCTAGAAAGAACTTTAGAAGAGTCATGTCTAAGGAAAGAAGTTAAACTTGTAGCCTTACAACATAAACTTTAAACCTATCATAATAAGCCTACAATGGAACATAATGATAAGAACTATTAATAAAGTAAATGGTTGACTGCTCATGATAGGGACTCGCTGTACCTGAAGTCCATCTTGGCCTCATGCATATTTCTCATAAGAACCCAAGCATGATGCATTGCATTTTCTTCTTTTACATTTTCCCCTCTCTGATCTAGGACCTGTTTAGTGGACTTGTTAGTTTTTCACTTCAATATATGAAAGCCAGCTTGTAACATATGAAAAATGCCAATTCATTTTTCTAATGGCATGTTCATTATATTGATAGGTAATGCATACATGTAGGAATATAGAGTGAGACAACAATCAAAAGAAAAACTGGAAGAACCCATCCCTACCAGAAATTGAACTCCAACTTTAGCTAAAGACTGATTTGTTATAACCTGAAAAGTGTCAGTCATTTTAGCTAAAGACTGATTTGTTATAACCTGAAAAGTGTCAGTCATTTTATCCAGGCTAACTACATTCCAACATCTAATATGACAAGCCTTCTTTTTTAGCTGATATTGAGTAAGTACATGGGCAATAATAAAAAAATGAAATAATTAAAAGTAAAATGAGGCACTTAGGCAATATATCTTAGTGTACCTTCATCTTGCTCAACAATCCTGCAAGCATCCTCAGATTCATGTCATTATCAAACAAATTACTAAAAGAATTTAGACAATATGTATACGTAAAAGATTTAGATTCACATAAATGGTTGAGTCTTATGACATCTACATTGCTAGAATTGGAGTATCATTTTTAGCCACAATCTAAAAGGTTTACAAATGCCAAGTAGCTCTCATCCTTTGTCTGCAATTGAAAGGATCCAAAAAGTTTTCTAAAAGAGAATGGTGCTAACCTCAAAATAGAATTTGCCACTACAAACCAATCTTTTTACCTATAGTAGAATCTTATATGTAGCTAAACAAATCAGGGAGGGAAAATAAGAAAGGTGTTAAACATAAATCGGTCATATCTTTGTAGCATAGCTAGCTAGGTTATAGTGACATTATACTTTCAACCCAAAATGAAAAATGGCCCGTGAAGTGGAAATTAGTAATGTAAACATGTTGAAAGGAAATTAGTAATTAATCTTTGTCTAAGTTATTCAGAGGATTAAGTTATTTTGGTGATGAATATAGTTTACGTTTCTTTGGATCATTTTTACAAACACCTTTGGCTCAAGGTTTACAAACCAGAGAAATTGGGTAATATTTTTCCATGCTCTAACCAATTTAAATATATTGATTCACTTATTATTTAATCATGATTAGAATCAGATCTAACCTATCTGTTTTCTCCGTTGTTCTATCACAGATCAGCCAAAACTCATTCACTGCGATATAGTTCGGCAGCTTCTTACAAGTGTTGCTTTCAATGTTTTTAGCCCTTTAGATTATGATACCTTTTTAGCTCCCGCAAAATTGGTTCCTCGCTACCAAGCCATCGGTTTGGAAGAGAAAAAGAACTACATACAAGAAAGGGAAAGATTTCATACCTCTTTTCATGGTGAGCAAACGAGCAATGAAAGCGCGACATGAACGGCGTACGGCGAAGGAGGGGAGAGTGGTGAACAACAAACCAAGAATGGGGGAGATTACTGAACGCCAAACGAGGGTGAGACTCGATGAACGACGAAGAGAGACACCACGAATTGAGATATGGAGGGGTAGATGCTGGGTGAACGACGAAGCAGGGACCTTCACGATTTGGAATATGGAATCGTACGTGTTGCTGAGGCACGATTGGTAGTGGGAAGAAGTTTAAGGACACGATGTTCAGCTACTTGGAAAAAAAAATTAAACCTATACGCTTTTAGAATTAAGTGTTGTAAAACACAATACCGTAGACACGGACCATATACGCTCTCATGTAAAAATTTACGAAAACGCAAAGTGCTGTAAATGGCGACCCCTATGACAGCGCTTCTACAAACAAGTGCTGTAAAACACCTCTGTGTCATTATTCACAACACTTTCTCCTAAGAAATGCTGTTAAAGAAGTGCTGTTATTCTCTCTTTTTGACATAGTGAGATGGGGTGTTATGCGTCAATGTTGTTTCAGTGTTTTCGAAATTATACCGAAGAAATTACTGGGATGAGTCGCGGACTAGGTCGCTCTCTTTAAGACGTTTCGTGGCACTGCTCGATGGTGCAAGCAGACTATCAACCACGACGCCCCCAGGATAAAACAGCCCAGTTACGATTATGACTGCACAGTCAGTAATCGCTCGAGATATACACCTCTCAATATGGTTTATAACCACTCGGGAATATGGCTTGTAGGCCACTCTCAGAAAAGAAGAAGAAGAAGAATATGGCTCGTCGGCCACTCACGAATTTTAGAGAGAAGAGAATTTTCGGAGAAGAGTTTGCGGCCCGGCCCAAGCCGGTCGGACGGACGGCGGCGGCGGCGCGCGCGCGCGTGTGTGGTGGTCAGTTAGAGTGCGTGCTTGCCCGTTCACAAAACTGGGTACCCTTTGGGCCCCAACCCAAAGGTGTGAACTTCCCACTTATAAGCACTCTTCAAGTGCTTAGTCCAAGCAATGTGGGACTTTGTAAATTCACACCAATGTTCCAACAATCCCCCACTTGAATTTAAACAGTTCCAGAAATAGCGCCAAGCGCCTCCATAAGATTGTGCATAAGCAGAGGTGTCGTACGACTTGAACCTTGCGTAGCGGTTAAGATTTAGATTCAACAAGAGTGACTCGTAGTCTTGAACTCTATCTCTAATCGTCGAAACCACACACAGCCTTTTCCATAGGTGTATTCTCATATGCCCGTGCGTTTATGGCCCTGCACGTCTATCCCAGTTTAGTGAACGCTCTAGGAATTTCTGCCCAAATGCCATAGGAAGCGGCCCCACTTCCACATTCACAAAGGTGAGTCTATCAAGAGTACTCCTGTAGCTAGGTACTCTACTCCACATGGAGTATAGATCTCATTAAGAGTTTCTATTATCTCAACCTTACATCGCTTTAGGAATCATGCTTATTTACTTTTAGGTCGGGTTGCCATTGTGAGTGACTCATGGTTCTAAAGGCAGTAGTCCCATCTTTTGAGATGTACTTTGGACTTTCTCTCTGGCTAATCCTTTCGTCAAAGGATCGACTAAGTTCTGATCAGTGCGTACGTGATCCACTCTCACAGCTCCTTTTGTTAGTAGCTCTCTAACTGTGCTGTGCTTACGACGGATTTGTCGTTTCTTACCGTTGTAATAACGGTTCTCTATTTTTGCAATAGCCGCGGTACTATCGCAGTGGATCAACACAGCTGGCATCAGTTTTTCCCATAAGGGAATCTCTGCTAGTAGGCATCTTAACCAGCTAGCTTCTTCACTGGCTGTCGCTAGTGCTATCATTTCAGACTCCATAGTGGACTGAGCCAAAATGGTCTGTTTCTTAGATTTCCAGGAAACGGCACCACCGGCTATACTGAATATGTAGCCACTGGTCGCTTTGGAATCATCTGACAGAGTGTTCCAATCAGCGTCACTGTACCCTTCAAGTACAGCTGGAAACCTCTGATAGTGTAATCCTAGATTCATGGTTCTTTTAAGATATCTCATGACTCTTTCAATAGCATGCCAATGCTCGATACTAGGTCGACTGGTAAACCTGCATAGCAATCCCACAACATAGGCGATGTCGGGTCTAGTACAATCAGTAGCATACCTTAGGCTGCCAATGATGCTCGCATATTCCGTTTGTCTAACACTGTCACCAGTGTTCTTAAAAAGTTTGACACTTGGATCATAGGGAGAACATGCAGGTTTACAGTCAAAATAATTGTATTTCTTTAAGATCTTCTCAATATAATGAGATTGATCCAAGGAAATTCCTTTCTCGGACCTAGTGATCTTGATCCCGAGGATTACATTAGCTTCTCCGAGGTCTTTCATATCAAAGTTGTTGCACAACAATGATTTCACTTTATTTATGGCATGAATGTTTGATCCAAATATGAGCAGATCGTCTACATAGAGACATATGATAGTGCAAATGTCATTCTCAGTTTTGTAATAAATGCATTTGTCACTTTCATTCACTTTGAACTCATTCGAGATAATCAAATTATCGAACTTCTCATGCCATTGTTTGGGAGCTTGTTTGAGACCATACAGAGACTTGTCCAACCTACAGACCTTGTGTTCTTGCCCATGGACAACAAAACCTTCAGGTTGCTCCATATAGATTTCTTCTTCTAATTCGCCATTCAAAAAGGCGGTCTTTACATCCATTTGGTGTACTTCTAAGTTATAAATTGAAGCCAGAGCAATTAGTACCCTTATGGATGTAATTCTGGTAACAGGCGAATATGTATCGAAGAAATCTATGTTCTCTCTTTGTCTAAAACCTTTGGCTACAAGGCGAGCCTTGTACTTATCAACAGTGCCATCAGGTTTTAGCTTCCTTTTCAGAATCCATTTACAACCAATGGTTTTGCAACCAGGAGGCAAGTCCACTAAGTGCCATGTCTTGTTAGACTCTAGAGAATCCATCTCATCATTTATGGCTTCTTGCCACAAGTCAGCATCCAATGAAGACAGAGCTTCGTGAATGCTAGTAGGATCCTCCTCTAGTGTATAGACCGTGTAGTCGGGTCCATAGTCTTTAGCAACACGTGCTCTCTTACTTCTTCTAGGTTCTATTTCCCTTTCTACGTTGTTTTCAACGCTCCTAGGCACAGGAACATTACTAGTTCCAGAGCCCCCACTATTTCTTGATTTAAAGGGAAATTTACTTTCATAGAAGTCAACATCGTTTGACTCGATGGTTACTTTTGCATTCAGGTCATAGAATCTGTATGCTTTGCTGTTTACTGCATAACCAAAGAATACACATTCATAGGCTCTACTGGCAAGTTTGACTCTTTTTGGGTCTGGAATCCTTACATAGGCCAGACAGCCCCAAGTTCGGAAATAAGACACATTTGGTTGTCTTTTCTTTATCAATTCATAAGGAGAAATTTTATTCCTAGATTTAGGAACTCTGTTCAGTACATAGCATACTGTTATTAAAATTTCACCCCACCAGTGTGATGCAGCGCCCGAATTAAGCATAATCGCAACTGTTAATTCGGTAAGGGTTCTATTTTTCCTTTCTGCTTTACCATTCATTTCAGGTGAATATGGTGCAGTCGTTTCATGTATGATTCCATTCAACTTGTAAAAGTCATTAAACAACTGGGAATCATACTCAGTTCCTCTATCGCTTCGAAAACGCTTTATCTTTTTTTCAAATTGATTTTCAATTTCCTTTACAAAAATTTTGAACATGTCAAGCGCTTCACTTTTATTTTTCATAAGGTACACGAAAGTGTAGTCTGAGCAATCGTCAATAAATGTGATAAAATAGCGTTTACCATTTCTGGTCAAAGTTCCGTCTAGTTCGCAAATATCAGAGTGTATTAAGTCTAATGGCTCTGATTCTCTAATGACGGATTTGTGAGATGACTTTGTAATTTTGGCTTGAGTACAAAATTCGCATTTATGAAAATCGGTTAACGATAGTTTGGGAATTATCCCTAAATTGCTCATATTTGAAATAATGCGCTTATTGACATGACATAAACGAGAGTGCCAAATATTAAAATCACACAACATATACGCAGAAGGAAAAACTTTATTAACTTCAACATTTAGTTTGAACATGCCATCAGTGGCGTACCCTTTCCCTACAAAAGTACCATTTTTGGTCAAAGTATACAAATCTCCCTCAATAGTCTGAGTAAACCCTGCCTTATTCAGAAGGAAGCCAGAAACTAGATTCTTCCTTATCTCTGGAGTGTGCATCACGTCCTTCAAGATTAGAGTCTTTCCGGAAGTGAACTTCAGTTCGACATCTCCAATACCTGCAACAGTAGTGGTGTGAGCGTCGCCCAACAGCACTTTCTTATCATCAACCGCCTTGTATGTTTTAAACATAGCACGGTTGTTGCATACATGGCGAGAGGAGCCAGTATCATTCCACCAGTCATCAGATCCACCAACCATGTTGATTTCAGTAATCATAGCAGTAAAGTGCTGCTCTTCAGTCAGGTTAGCCTGCGGAGCAGGATTGGGCCCGTTCCTACACTTGCGTGCCATATGACCTGGTCTTCCACACTTGTAACAAAGGAATGGAAGAGCAGCTTCATTCTTTGGTTGTGGTGGTGGCTGAGGTTTGGCATTTGGGGACTTTGGAGTGTTCCCATTCTTGTGGTTGCGGTTCTTTTGAATCTGATTACGGTCTGATTCTTGAAATGTTTGCCAGTTGGCTTCAGAACCGCTCCTGGTTTCTTGTTCGAAACAAACAAGATTTCATCATTCTGATCTTGTTTCCGAGATTCCTCCTCAATCCGGAGTCGGGTAATCAAACTTTCCAAAGAGAACTCTTTGGTCTTGTGCCTGAGAGAATTTTTGAAATCCTTCCAGGCAGGAGGAAGTTTGTCAATAATAACAGCTACTTGAAATTGTTCATCTAAGGCCATGCCTTCAGAGACTATTTCATGGCTATTTTCTGTATCTCATGTGACTGAGTCTCTACAGATTTATCATCTGTCATCTTGAAGTTGAGGTAGCGGCTCACAGCATATTTTTTAGTGCCTGCTTCCTCAGTGTCATACTTCTTTTTCAGAGCATTCCATACCTCTTTAGCGGACTTGCAAGAGCTGTAATAATCATAAAGATCATCACTTAGTCCATTAAGAATGAAGTTCTTACAGAGGTAGTCATTGTCGTTCCAAAGCAATATCTCTTTGGCTGTTTTAGTCTGATCTGCCTGTTCGGCTGTTTCGTCGACTACTGGAATCTCATCGGTCAAGACATTAGCAACTTTTTTCATAGTTAAGAAAAACTGCATCTTTTGTTGCCAACGCTTGAAGTGGGATCCCTCAAACCGAAATGGTTTGTTGAAGTCGGAAACAGTGGGACCAGTAATCTCTTCGGTAGTCATGGTTGAAAAGAAACGTCTTAAAATTGTTGTTTCAGTGTTTTCGAAATTATACCGAAGAAATTACTGGGATGAGTCGCGGACTAGGTCGCTCTCTTTAAGACGTTTCGTGGCACTGCTCGATGGTGCAAGCAGACTATCAACCACGACGCCCCCAGGATAAAACAGCCCAGTTACGATTATGACTGCACAGTCAGTAATCGCTCGAGATATACACCTCTCAATATGGTTTATAACCACTCGGGAATATGGCTCGTAGGCCACTCTCAGAAAAGAAGAAGAAGAAGAATATGGCTCGTAGGCCACTCACGAATTTTAGAGAGAAGAGAATTTTCGGAGAGAGTTTGCGTTTTTGATCTGATTTCGTCAAGTGAGGGAAGAGCCTTTTTATAGGCTTCAGCAACTGCTTTGTGCGCAAGTCAAGCACGATTTTAGGCTCCACTAACAACTGACTTGGAGCGCAATTCAGATTGGAACGGAGCCAACTTGCGCGAGTTGTTGCGCGAATTTCGAGCTGACTTGGAGCGCAATCCGCAACAGCTCTATCAGATAGCGTTCGTCGTATCTGGTCGGTTCAATGAATCTGGACAAGCACGTTCCAAAAAATAAAATAAAAGTTTAATTAATTTCGCAAAAAATACTTTACACCTCACAGCCCAAGCCCGAGCCCGAGCCCGACCCGGCGGACGGCGGCGGCGGCGCGCCGCGTGTGGTGGTCAGTTAGAGTGCGTGCTTGCCCGTTCACAAAACTGGGTACCCTTTGGCAACCACCCGAATGAGGGATAAGGGACGAAGAACATGTGGTTTTGTGAGATATTAGAGTAAAAGGGGATAGAATAAAGACAAAGTTTGAAAAAAAAATTATTTTATAGACTAAAACCATATTTAATCCTATGCCAAGTTAAAAAAGAATTTTGTTGATCGAGACTGAAGTCTCTGGCAAAGGTTGCTAGTGTCCACTGTGATTTGCACCAAGAGTGAGAGATATATTTTCCTTAGGTGTGATTTTGCGGCCTAACTATTGTATTTAGTTTTTAAGTGGCTAGGGGTGGTGGTGTCCTACCGCCCGGTCAGGGACGGAGGGACAGGTATGGTGGGGATGGCTGGAGCCCCCTTATTCTTTCAACAATTTTTTATACACTTAATAATATATACTAAATTAATAAATTATGCAGCCAATATATTAAAAAATCAGTAATAAAGATGCTGGAGCCCCCCTATTTACACGGATGCAGAATTAATGGGAATTGGGGAGTGGATTGTGGATGCATGAAATGGGATATTTAATGGGAATTGGGGAGTGGATGCGCATGACATGGGATATTGGGATAGAGAACTTCTTTCACACGTTTTCTATACAAATAAACTAATAATAAAATATTAAAAGTAAAAAAACCTAATTTAATAATAGAAAGAGAACTGAAACGTTGGAAACTTGAAAGAGACCCACAGCGCAAAACACACGACTTCTCTTCTCAGTCCTTCAGGTGCGTTTTTCTATTATCTATCTGTGATACTTTCCTCCGCTCTGCGTGTCTATTGACTTCTCTGTGGTTATTTTCTGTTACAAATTGTAATCTGTCTATTCTCTATTGTGGTTTCACTAATGCCATTAGGAACAAATAGAAATAGAAATTCATTATACATTAGTAAATTTTGAAACTTGTTTTTTTTTTACAAGGAATTTTGAAACTTGTTGTTCATCGCATATTAGTATTATTAGAAATAGAAATACATTAGTATTATTACAAATAGAAATACATTAGTAAATTTTGAAACTTGTTGTTGATGACTTCATGGTATAACTAGTGTAAATTTATGCTTTTTAGATGAAGAAGCCATGTACAATTGATGCGTTCTTTAAAAGGAAAAGCGTTGAAATAGAATCATCTAATGAGCCGCCAAATACACTTGTGGAGAGTGATCACGGGAATAATGAAGATCATCCTACAAAATCTTTGAGAGTTGAGGTCAAAGAAGGATTTGATTTGAACTCATTAGAGCTTGATCCGGGATTGCGTCCAAATATATGGGAATATCCAATTGAGAAGCATGATGAAGTTCGAAGAGCTTATATTAAAGTTGGTCTGTATCAGTGTATACTTTCCACATATCCAAAATCTGCAGAAAATTCTCGCAGTTTTCAGCCATCATGGTTTAAGCTATTTCCTTCTTGGTTGGAATATTCTCCTCATGCATTAAATGCATTTACGGTTAATGGGTTTCGAACATGGAAAATGGTGAGGGATGGGAAAAATTGTGCATTTTTGGGTCATATAGGAAAAGAGCTTACTTCATCTCACAGAAATGCTGAGAAAGCATGTGCAGATCTTATGAATCAACCATCACACATTGCAAGAAAGTTTACGAGCTTCACAACACAAGAAATTGCAGAAAATAGACTTCGCCTGAAAACGTTGATTGAGGCAATCAGGTGGCTTGCATTTCAAGGAAGTCCTTTTAGAGGTCGCGATGAGTCTAAAACATCAGATAATCGTGGAAATTTTTTAGAATTGTTGACTTATGCAGGTTCTTACAATGATAAGGTGGCAGAAGTTTTGGAGAAAGCTCCACGGAATGCCTCATATACGTCACCAACAACACAAAAACAAATTTTACATGTCTTGGCAAATAAAGTGAACAATGCCATCCGGGAAGAAATTGGTGATGCAAAATATTGCATTTTAATTGATGAAGCTCGAGATGAATCAAAAAGAGAGCAAATGTCAATTGTTTTAAGGTTTGTTGACAAACATGGTTATGTGCAGGAGCGATTTTTTGGGCTTGTTCATGTTGAAAACACTACTGCATTAACTTTGAAGAAAGGTATTTGTTCTATCCTTTCTAATCATAAGCTTGATGTTCAGGCTATCCGAGGACAAGGTTATGATGGTGCAAGTAACATGCGTGGAGAATGGAATGGTTTACAAGCTTTAATTTCAAGTGAGTGTCTTATGCTTATTATATTCATTATTTTGCACATCGGTTGCAATTGGCATTAGTTGCTGCATCTAAGGAATTTGCTTCAATCTATAAGTTTTTTACTAAGTTGAACTCCATTATCAATATTGTTGGTGCATCATGTAAACGTAATGACCAATTAAAAGCTGCCTAGGCTGCAAATATTGCTCATTTAATTCAGATTGATGAGCTCGAAAGTGGGAAGGGGCGTAATCAAATTGGCTCTTTACAAAAAGCGGGTGATACTCGTTGGAGTTCTCACTTGAAATCTATTTCTAGCTTGATGACCATGTTTAGTGCGACGTGTGAGTTTTGTTGAACATTATTGAGGATGGAACAACTGCTCAGCGAGTTGATGCAGAGACAGCTTATGAGCTGTTAACTTCTTTTGAATTTGTTTTCATTCTACATCTCATGAGAAAGATTTTGGAGATTTCTAATGCACGTTGTCTAGCTTTGCAACTTCAATCTCAAGACATTTTAAATGCGATGCAGTTGGTTTCATCTACTAAATCACTCATTCAAAATCTGAGAGATAATGGATGGGATGAATTGGTTAAAAGCATTAAATCTTTTTGTGTGTCAGCCAACATACCCTTGCCAGATTTTAATGTATCCACTGGACTTTGCAGAATATGATATGATACATTTGAGGACAGAATTTGAGCACTTTGATCATGTGAGACAACTTCCTGATTTTGGAGCATTAAAAACTACTTCCGATCTATGTCATTGGATGATAAAAACTAGAAAAGCACTATCTTACGTACCCTCTTGTATATAGGGTGGTAACTCTTATTCTCACACTTCCTGTCACTACAGCTACTACTGAGCGGTCTTTTTCAGCAATGAGTATAGTAAAGACTACACTTCGCAACAAGATGGAAGATGAAAATTTTTGAGCGATTGTCTCTTAGTATACTTTGAAAAGAGAATTGCTAAAAAGTTCACCGTAGATTCAATTATAGATGATTTTCGTGACATGCAAGAAAGACGCTCTGTATTTTGATAAAATGTTAATGTAATTAATATTTTTGGATTAAATTAGTACGTTGTTATTCGTGAAATATTTTTTGTGGAGATTTTAATTTTTTAGCTAGCCCCCCCACTAATCAAACCCTGGCTCCGTCCCTGCGCCCGGTCTTCCTACCACCTTCTCAATACTCTTTTGTGGCGTCCTTTCCTACCCAGAATCGGAAGGGCCTTATAATGTTATGGCATGCCATCCTTTGGGCTACTTGGATTCTCGAAATGTGGTTATCTTCTCAGCAAAAACTCTAGACCTCTCAGAGACTTTTTTTGCTATTAAGCATTTATCATGGAAGTGGTTCTTAGCTAAGACCAATTCAAGTCATAGTCTCTTCTATTTTTTTTTAATGGCAAACATATATTATAAGAATAGGGGTACAAGGGGTACCAACCCATACAAAAGAGTCAGAATACATAAGTTTTTTTCGAGAGAATAGAAACAGCTGACAATAAGAACTGCTTAGAAATACACAAAAAAACCTCTGTCCACCATTCATAGTAAATGTCATAGTCTCTTCTATAATTGGTGTGTTGACCCTTTAGATTGCATTTTTAGGATATATGTGATTTTGTATTGTGTGGTCCAGAATATATATTATGTAAAAGGATGCCCCAGATATGTGGTTCTGTGTATTGAATCTTACATCTTTATACTTGGGTTTGAATAATCGTTTGCTCATAATTAATAACATAGCTATATTTGCTTGTTAAAAAAAAATCCAAGATCCACCATGAATATGATAATGAAATCCCTAACTCCCAACGCTCTTTGATGTATTTGCTCTATGATGTATACATATGACATCCATTGGAAAATCCCTATTATTATATTCCATTTTAAGTGTCACAAATATAACAAAGAATACATCCTATACAGTGCACTAATGGAAAAAAAGGACATTAAACAGCACCATTTAACATCAGTTGTTTGTACGGCCGATGTTAAATGTTGAACCGGTGGCAATTTTGCAATTAAACCAACAACTTAAGTTTTCTGTTAGACATTTAACATCGCCTGTTTTAACAGCCGATGTTAAAAGTGCTTGCTTGGTCATTTAACATCGGGAGTCTTTGTAACCGATGTTATATGTCTCAATGTCAAACACATATTGCATCGGGTATTAAAACACCCGATGCTAAATGTCCAGTTTTATTTTTTCCTATTTCCCATCGCTCACTCTCTCACGTTCTCAGCTCTTGTCTCTCGTCTCTCGTCTCTCAACTCTCGCTCTCATTCTCAGCTCTCAACTCTCAACTCTCGTTCTCCTTTTCAACTCTGATCAACTCTCGTTGTCAGCTCTCTTTTGGTCAACTCACAATGTTACGAAACCCTAGCCTCACAAATCAAAGACTGAGAGATATACCCACTCACTCCCATTGCCTCCTTCGTCCTCCATTCTCTTCCTCGCGCGAAGCCTCCTCAACGTCGTTCTTCTTTTCAACGCCATTTCCTCGCGTCTTTCCTCTGTGCGATACCCTGAACCCTGAAGAAAGAATAATTTAACCTCCTCCACGCGACACCGTCTGCCGTTTGTGACCTCGTCTGTGCAGCGCCCGCTCAAAATTTTCATCTCCATTTCTGGTAATTTTTTCTTTCTAGTGCAGCGACCCTCTCTCTTTCATCTCTCTTTTCTCTCTCCTAAAACCCTAATTTCGCTCTTGGTTTATTTTTCATAGATCTGGTCTGTTTCTCCGGAACCCTAGTTACCAGGATGCATTTTCTTATATTGTTGATGATAACCTTTTCTTAATGAATCTGTCCTTGCTGTTTGGTATAGTTTAATGGGATTTTCTTTTAATTGATTATGTGGCTGTCACACTAAACCCATCTGATTCGTTTTTCTTCTTCTTCTTCTTTGGGATGTTAGGGTTTTTTCATTTTTTTCCAGATTTCAATTTGTTACAGATTATTATTTTGCTATTCAGTTTATTAACCATATTCTTCCTTAATCAAATCTGCATAGCTGCTGATTATATAGATATTATATAACACATTATTCATTTAAGC